>CM061031.1:59554076-60847826 GCA_030763125.1 Hippophae gyantsensis
AATTGAGGTATAATTTAAATGTATTCTTTTCAGATTATCTTTATGTGTTGTTTTACTTATTATGTTTAATTTATTGATCATTTATTAAAATATGCATGTATGGCTATAAATAATATGGGATATTCATAATTTTTTTATGCTTATGAAATATTGAAGTAGGTAAAATATTTTTATAAAATAAATTAAGTTTTATTTTTTTTTATCAAGATTTAAACAAAATTTTATTAAAGAATATATATCTTAGTATTTTTCATAATAAACATAAGAGTAAGATTTATGATTTAGTTATTTAAATACGATTTAGAGTCAACTTTTAGATGTTAGATGAAATATTCTGGATCTGTTTTAGAGAATTCTATTTTAAAGATTTTTAAAAGATTTACTATTAGAAAATATATTAACGATATATTTTCATAATATATTTAAAATCTAAAAGTTAGTTTCTAGATACTTAAATCATAAAACTAACGTTAAATCCTTGATTAGAAATCTAATTGCATGCTCAGTCTTAAGTAGTAATTAGATGGTTTGTTAATTTTTTAGAAATTAATTAGAATTTAATAATTAATCAATTGATAATCTCGACCTTTGTATATTAATTGATTTGTTATTAACAAAAGATTCTGATCCCTACCTTCAGATATTTTCCTATTAAAAAGGAGAATTAATAAACTTAACTATATTTTTTAATAACCTAATTAATATTGAATAAACATAATTAACTAATTAATATATCCCATAAATTCTTCACTGAATGTAAATGTCTATTTGTTGATTATTTTATTTAGTCTATCTTTATTTTTATATCATTAGTTTAGATTTATCAAACCAAATAATCGTGATAGGATGTTTAGGTTATTATTTTAGTTTTTAAGAATTTGTTAAATAATTTAAAAACTACACGATTTCTCTTTAAATCGACCTTGAAAACATATTTATTATTTTCTATAAATTATTCATGCACTTGCAAGCTATTTATAAATCATTCAAAATTTGAATACCAAGTTTTGGTACATCAAGTTTTTGGCTCTGTTATCAGAGAATTGGTAATAGAATCCAAAACTAACTAAATTTTATTTCATCAAGTTTTTGGAGGAATTGTGGGAGATGGTATTTGATGACTCTATGAAAGTAGAGTCACTAGCACACTTTTTTACTTAATAATTACTTGTTTATTCAATAAATAGTAATTTTGTGGCTAAAAATATTAAAATATAAACTTTTTAGTGAAAATATAATTTTGGGATTTTTTTTTGGAATTCTTATGGATTTTTTATGAATTTTTAACGTAGGGCCAATCAGAAGTTACCACGTGGCCTGCCATGTAAGAATAGGAGCTGATTGGGCAAGCCATATAGATGCCACACAAGTAGGGACAAAGAATTGTAGATCGCTATGTATGAAGAGTGAAGTAGCATATGCCACATCATTACGACATTCTATCCGAGTTTAGAGAGCGGTCAAACTTTCACACCATATGTTGTTATGCGATTACTCCTTATGTTCCACCCATGAGCCACGCCATCCATTACTGTGAATCATATTGCACCACATGGCACTGACTCAGCATGCATCGTGCTCAAATTCATCCAGTGAATTCCATGTTTCGTATGTCATGTTGTGATTGGCTGGCGATGTTGGATTTTCTTGTTTTGATCTTAGCCCTTGATATGAAGCTGATATGACAGTCCAGATTGCACTTGAGTTATATTTAAGCCCCTAATCACCCCATAAACCATAATGAGCCATCATTAGCATAATTTTGGTCAGTTTTTGAAGCTAAAAAGAGAGAAAAATATATAAAAATTCAAAACGAGATATAATTTTGGTAGAGATTCAAGAGGAGATTAACACTAAAATTCAAAAGATTGATTTTATTTTTTTCTTCTATTCTTTTCTTTATCAATTTTATGTCTTTCTTTATGAAAAATATGAGCTTTATGAACACAATTACGTGTAGTTAATTTATTAATTTAGGGATCTTATGAACCCAATTTTTATCATGTGATGATCTAATATTTTATCTCAATTATAATTATAATTAAATTATATTATTTAATCTGATTTTTATGTTATTAATTGTTTGACCAATAATTTATCTATAGAGGCAATTAGATAGATTTGAGAGAAATATTTAATTGTTTATCTTCATTAAATAACATGCATAATTTCTAGGCACAAGTGTATGATTCTTATGTATGAGATCTATAATTGATGAACTTAATAAGTAGTATGCAATTTAATTGACATAAGAGTGTGATTAAATTAATTACTATATGGTGTGTAGTTTACTTGAGAGAGGAATACATGTTAGGTTAGATTCAATTGATCATGTAATTAATTGATAATTATATTGGGTGGATTTTAGTGATTCAAATGTTTAGAAAATTAAGGGATTAAGTATTCCTAGATATTTTCTCATATATATTCTTAGTTAACAAATCTGATTTAATTATTTATTGTTATTTAATTTTAGTTATTTTAAATTTTGCTTCCTTAAAATATAAAAACACAAAAAAATTGATTTTTATTTTTTTAGTTTTAAAAATTAGTTTCTAATCAAATAATCTCCATGAGAATTAATCATGTGCTATACTTCCTAGTTTTGATTGGATTGATTCAAATTTTTATACACATGTTTATAATTGATTTGGTGCTTTTATTGAGAGAAAATTTGTGGTGAGTTGTGCGAGTTGATGATGTATACCATGTTTTAGAATCTATTTGATCATTTCTTAAGGTGAATATAAATAGTTTTTAGCTAGAGAGATGATTTAGGCCTTATTTGGATTGATTGAGTCTTTCAAGCTAACAATTATTAATATCCGTAGTCACCCACTTGATCCTAAGAAAGAACCTTATAAATCTTTAAGTCACATTTTATGCCTAACCAATAAGCATTACCTTTACCCTTGCACCTTTAGTTTGTATGAAAAGAAAAAAAAATACAATAATGTGTTATGCTATAGAGTAAGGTAAAATGTAATGTACCCTATAAAAGAGAATGAAAAGAAAAAAACTCACAACACAATTATCCCTCTAAAGAAAAAGAAAAGAAAATTGAAAATCAATTTAGGGGTGTTGTAAAATTAAAAAAAAACGTTTTGGAATAAAACAATATGAAAAGAATGATAAGAGATAGTGCTCTAAAATATCAATTTAAGGCTCAATTGTAGCTAAAATTGCATGATGAACAAAAATAAAGCTAAGGTGTGGAAATAACCAAAATATCTTCATTTATTGATCCCCACCTAAGCCTTATATTACAAACATGTGAAGTCCTTATTGATCTTTAGCTAAGTGCATATTTATATTAGTGGGAATGGATGTGAAAAATAAACTTACGAGACTTGTTCTAAGATTGAATTCATTAGCATACTCATATAGGTTGATTTCATTAGTGCATTGGATGATATCATGTGTAACACACACACATGAATCAATTTTCAAAAACCTTGTATATCCTTGTATTGATAGAACGTTGGTTAATGAATATGTGAATCTCTTTATCATAGAATTGTATGACTTTTAAGGGGGATAGTTTTCACTAAGTATACATATATTAATAGATATATATTTATGAATATACTCCCCATGTCATTTTATTTAGTTAGACTTGGCTTTATTTGAGGACAAGCAGAGAGTTAAGTTTGGGGGTGTGATGACTCTATGATAGTAGAGTCATTAGTGTGCCTTTCTCCTTAATATTTTCTTATTTATTCAATAAATAATAATTTTGGGGTTAAAAGCATTAAAATATGAACTTTCAAGTAAAAAAAAGTGAAAATATATTTTTTGAAATTTTTTGGGATATGTTTGGAATTGTTTTGGCTTTTTTATGAATTTTTTAACATAGGATCAATCAGAAGCTACCAAATGGATGTCATGCAAGTAGGGGAGCTTACTAGCCAAGCTATATGGATTCCATACAAGCATAGAGACCCAATCCAAACACACCACATGTACCATGTGATGCAATTCCATGACAGGTGTCAACATGGATCGTCACTTAGTCAACGCATTCTTAATGGGTCATCACCTGATTTGACCATTATTTCCACCCATGTGCCATGCAATCCATAACCATGAATCATAACATGGCATATGGTGATGATGCAGCTTGTGTTGATTGAGACCAATATATCATGCCACGTGTCACCCGTTGATTGGTTCCAACTTTTTCTTTATGCCACATGGTGCATTCCTATTATTTGGCACTGTAATTTTTCCTTTTTTTCATTTAAACCCTTGATTTGAAGCTTGAACTATATTTAACCCCTCAATTGCCCCATAAATCCTAATGAACCAAAATTAACATAATTTTTATCTGATTTTTGAGCCAAGAAGAGAGAAAAACACAGAAAAATTTAAAAGGAGATAGAATTTTAGTGGAGATTCAAGAGGATATTGGTGTTATAATTCAAGATATTGATTGGATTTATTATTCTTCTCTTTTCTTTAGCAAATTTTATGTCTTTTTTTTATTATCAAAAATATGAGTTTTATGAACAAAATTATGCCTAATTAATTTATTAATCTAAGGGTCTTATAAACCCAATTTTTACCATATGATGATTTAATATTTTATTCCAATTATTATTTTAATTTAATTATATTATTTAATTTAATTTTTATGCTATTAATTATTTGGCCAATAATTGATCTATAGAGGCAATTAAATAGATTTGAGGAAATTATTTAATTATTTGTCTTGATTAAATAACATGCATAGTTTCTAGGCAGAGATATATGATTCTTATGTATGTGATCCATAATTGATTAACTTAATAAGTACTATGCAATTTAATTGACATAAGAGTGTTAAGTTAATTACTATATGATGTGTAGTTTATTTGTAAGAGGAATATATGCTAGGTTAGATTCAATTGATCATAAAATTGATTGATAATTATATTGGGGAGATTTTAACGATTCACATGTTTAGAAAATTAGGGGATTAAGTATTCCTAGATATTTTCTCATATATATTCTTAGTTATCAAATCTGATTTAATTAATTATTTCTATTTAGTTTTAGTTATTTTAATTTTACTTCCTTAAAATATAAAAATAATAAAACTTCTCATTTCTTACATGACTTAAACTTGATTCAAATGGTCTTTATGGCCTGCATTGATACTAGTAATATCATTGATCCTCTAACTACTACCTCAGATATTCAAGACGAGATCACTAAAGACAATGAAGTCAAAGGCAAAAAACATGAATTGCTTGATTCTTACAATGCTTTACTTTTGAAGCATATTCAGTCTGAAAAGAATAAGAGAAAGCCTATAGAAAGCCTTAGGGAAAAATAATGCAACATTAAAGTGTTGAAGAAACCTCTAGAGGAAAGGAAGTCCTCTATTGATGAAAAACATTATGATCTCACAAGTAGGGGTGAGGTCATAAAAAAAGTTATGATGATTTGTTGGAAAAAGTTTAATACAAATCATGAGGAAGTTCAAAAGCTTAAGGAATAGTTAATGGTTCCTACTTGTTGTAATCGTTCTTGTACCTACTTCTGATTTGAAGAATGAAATCGAATAATTAAAAGGGTAGACCATCATTCTTAAGAGCTCAAAGGAATGTTTAACTTGCTCACTTATAAGAAAGGATGCTAAAATTGAACAACTTCATAAGAGAGTTGAAATCCTTAATAATTCGATCTCTTATCTCGAATCCTTCCTTAAAGAAAAGGAAGATTTGGTTGAGGTCTTGAAAGAAAAACTCAACATTTGAGAAAAGGAACTAGCTTATTTAATTACTGCTATCAACAATATGACAATAGGTTCAAAAATGTTAAATGATATGATCAACAATGTCAAGTTCTCTAGTGATAAGCATGTCATTAGTTATAGTTAGGGAGTTTCAACTTTTATGATAGGTCCTATCAAGTTTGTTAAAGCTTTAATGCACGAACCAAAGTTAAAGCCTACTGCTACCAACCGAAGAGGTAAATTTGTTGCATTATCTCACCTCTAGTAAGATGAACCTTTAGCCAAATACTAGCACTTCTAGTAATGGTTAACTATCTTTACCTATTATCACTCCCACTTATCACCACTATGGTGAACTTGGGTACACTACTAGAAATTGACTTTTCATCCTTGTGTGAAATTCACAGTTCATACTTGTTATTGCTATGGTATTCCTCGCCATATTGCTAGGCAATGTCCTAGATATGTGAGGAGTACATCTTAGAGTTCTCCACCTTGCCTTTTCCCATATTCTTTGATGGGATTTAGCTACTATGGCTCATTTGAGCATGTTCTTGAAGGTTGCATTATGCACTTGAGGCACAAAGTTGAAAGAAATAAATCTACCTCAAGAAGTCTACCTCACCTAGTTTGCATGTATGACTCGACTGAATTTTCTTAAAACTATAAACTAAATGGATCACAGGCTTCATATACACCTCATGTTCAATTTTTTTGACACTTCTTCTTGACTTTATCTTACTGTTTCCTTGGCATACATAGTATATTAATTTTAATATTTGTTGTCTTACCTATTTGATTGATACTCTACTAGTTTTCTCATACGCTAGTTGCTTTGACATATCCCTTATGTATGTGTGCCTTGCATGTTGTCTACCTCCTCCTTTATGACCTTTTGTATACACATAATGTCATGCGTTCTTGATGTAGTCAAAGTATTAGGATTATGCTTTCTTCTTTCTTATCATGCATTTGCCATGTCATATAGTATGTACCTTATTTGTTTTACTAGGTTCTTTGTTCTTGTATTTAACATGTTGTGTGTTATTTCCATGTTTATCTTTTGTTCACTTCTGTCCTTCTTTTACCTTTTCTCCTTCTATTGTGATGTAGGTTTTTTTCTTTGAAGTTAGCTATGATGATTTTAAAAGTATGTATTCATAAGTGTTTCACTTTTCTATGCTTACTCTTGCTTTCCATGTGCATCTATGTGTCATGATGAATTTATACCTATCTTTAGGACTTTTGACGTACTTGCAATATCATGTTTTTCTTGTATATTCTGGTGACACTTCTGTTGTTGTGTTGTTTTCCCTATCTACGCATGTTTCATGTTTCTATATTGGAACCCATGCCTTTATTGCTTGTTGTGTAGTTTAGTAGCATCTCCTACTTCTTCCTTCTCTTAGGGATGTTGCTTGTGCTATTCAATAGTTAGTTAGCTCCTTCCTTTCTTCTAACTAGCGATTATATGAGTCTTCTTGTTTGTCTCTTTTGAGGAACTTTTCCCTCTTTTTGGGAATTGTTCTACCTTAAGACCTTCATTGCCTTCCCTTTTGGTAGTTATCCATTTTGTGTTCCTTAGAAACTGACATGTCTTCTCTTTTCTATCCTATTTCATATAAAATAAATTTTAGAGGAATTATATTGTTATATGTTTAGCATGCATTTGACCTAAATTAAAGTATGGATATTTTTACATCCTTTAGAGCATGTATGTAAAAACATTATTGTTTATTTTATCAAAAATACATATTTCCTTTACACATTCTATTTTTTGTGATTTAGGTCATCCTTGAATCGTTTGTTCCCATCTTTCCACCATTGTTCTCATATCGTTGTTCCCCCTTTCTTTGAGCCTTTATATAATTCATTCATTTATCTACACCTAAATACTGAATTAGTCCAAATATTAATTCCTATTTACCTTTTCCACCATTTGTTGAACTTGTTCTTATGGGTTGCCAGTTTCACTCTCTTAGTTTCTAGAAAAGAAAAAAAAGGAATGAAAAAAAAGTTTTAACTTGGATTGATAAATTTATAACAAAAATGGGAAAGATGAAGAAAGGAAAAAGAAAAAAATGATAAGTATGTTAAGGAATTGTTGCATTAACATATAAATTTTGTGTACTATTCTTTTAACTTCGTTGGTTAAGTTTAGAAAAGTAAAGAGAAAAGAACCCATGTTTGAGGGTATAAGTGTCCTAAATATGGATCTATCTATTTGGTTAGATCAACAAAGGTGTATTCAGGCCTAAATTTCTTGACTCCCCTACCCTTAACTTAGCATTTCATTATAATCTTTGAAAGACCTACGAATTTCTTCTTAGCTGGCACTTACACTAGTGGAGAGAGAGACAAATTGTGGATATATAAAGCTTGGTTTAATTTGAGTCTATATTTATGGATATATAAATCTTGGTTTAACTTAAGTCTATATTTTGATTTGATTGGTTCACATAAGCATACCATGATGGCATATAGAGTAAAATATTTTGGATATCACACATAGTGCATTATACTCTATATGAATGCACTATGGATTGATGGACATGTGGATATTTGTGTTGAATGTACTTTTTACTCTTTACAGACCCTCTGATTCATTGGACATGCTTAGCTCTTCTTTTATTTTCCTTGTCATCTACTATGTGTAGATGTTTCTATGTTGGGAGAGTTTTTACGGGTAGAATATATAACATGTTTATTGTATTTCATGCATACTTTTAAGGGGTGAGGTGTACGTCTTATACATGTTGTCTAGGAAAGTTCTGTGTTTGTTTTACTTCCTATTATTTGTCCTATTTGTGAGTTTTCATTATGCTACACATTCATCTAGTGCCTTCTTCTCTTTGTCATCACATTGTATGAACCATGCATAAATATGATTGTTAGTATAACATGTTGCATGAATTGTATGCAATCATTGATTTTACATTTATAACCTATATGTTTACTTGCTATCATGTAGTAGTGAGTTAGTGCTTGTTTCCCATTGTTGTTGATAGCTTGGCTATTTTTATTTGAATGCACGACACTTGGTTCTGCCTATGTATTAAGTTTGTTGTTTGTTGCATGATTTTTTGTTTTTCTTGTCTACGTGTTATCATCCATCTTTTTTGCATGACTATATGTAATGCATCTTATTGTATTTGCTTTAATCTTATTTGTATTGTTGCATTAATGTTAAGATTATAGAATATTTGTATGCCTTATCTCCCTCATATAGGGGCGCACCTTTGACTTTTAGTGTCAAAAAGTGGCAAAAATTTCTATGCACAACTATATGTTTACTACCATACTATGTGCTACATAGGCTTTAAGTGTAGGATTGTACTACATATTATTATCTGGCATGCATGCATTCAAGGGGAGCATTGCATGATGTTAAGGGTAGTTGTGTATGTTTACTTATGTTTATGCCAATTAGTGTACACTTGTGTAGAGGTAACACAATAGTAGGTGGGTTGACTACACGTTGTTTCTACTTGCATGGTACATTTATAGGGCACATGTTTATTTCATGTGTGCAGGTTACAAGTGTAAAGTGAAGTCTTCAAGCTTCATTGTGATGTGTGCAAGTGGTACTAAGTTCCTTATGTTTTTAGGTGACAGAGGACTAGAAGGGTTAAGTCATAAAGTTGGATGGAACACTCAAGATGGATGCACTTTGTGTAGGTGTGTCTTTTGGGTTTTGGTGTGTTTCGTTATGTTGTTCATAGGAATAAACAATTATAGGACATATTCATGATCATCTCATGTTTGATGAGTATATATACCTAGTTGTGCAATGTTTTGACTGAAAGCCAAATAAAGAGAATGTAAGTCCTATTGTACTCATGTTTATGTGTTAGCCCCATATTTACAAAACATGATGTCTATCATTTTACTTAGTGTTTTTATCTTCCTCTATATAAGGTTGGTTTTTACAGATAAATAATTCACATATGCATATAGTTAGGTATACTTTTGTATGCAAGCATGTTTACACATTCCATGGGTTGGTTTTCATAGTGTGCATGCTAGGTAGAATGTTGGTTTTTGGATTGTTTCTGGTGCTGGTATTTAAGGATAGTACTCGAAATTTTTAGAAATGAAAAAATGCAACAATATAATATTTGTTATAAAATTTATCTACTTTTGATATTATATGTTTTGTGCTTATATTTTGTGAACTATTTAAGTGATTTACTATTCCATTTTTTGCGTGTTAGGGTAAAGTTCTTTAGAAGTCTATATCTCTTTACCTTGGTCATATTTCGGGTCATAGACTCTTTTAATTGGGTTAAAAATTAGATTTAAATTATTTTGTAGCCCATATTGCATTTAAAGGTAAATATACTAATTAATGTCTAGTATTTTGATAGTGGTTATTCTTGACATATAACTGGTGTCGGTTCCCTTTTCAAAATAAATTAATAATATAATGAAAGAACAATTATTTTTGGTGATGGAAATAAATATAAGATTATTGGTAAATGTACAATTCAGATTAAGGGCATACCTAGGTTGGATGATGTATTATATGTTGATGGACTTGAAACCAATCTAATTAGCATCAGTCAAATATGTGATAAAAACTATGATGTACAATTTACCAATAATCATAGTATTGCAACTAATCCAAAAGGTAAGTGTGTGATGTATTAGAGGAATTAGGTCTCATGATAACTACTGCTGCATTGATATAAGTCCTAGTACTACTTCTAACCTAGCCAATAACTACTTTGCTTCACTATGGCATCAAAAAATGGGACATATCAATTTTAAAGATCTTGCTAATTTGATAAAAAGAAAATTATGTGTGGTTTATCTACACTTACTGAAATTGAAAAAAAAAATTTAGACCATGCCAACTTGGCAAACAAACTCATTCTTCTCATAAAAAATGAAAGGACTTAACGCAAGAAAAATTCTTGAGTTAATTCACATAAACCTCATGGGTCTTCTGAGAACTGAGAGTTTGGTTGGTAAGAAATATATCATTGTTGTTGTGATGATTTTTCTCATTTTACATTGGTTGGATTTTTGAAAGAAAAATCTAATGCATTTCATTTCTTTAGTTCTTTTTGTCTTAAAGTGTATCTTGAAGTAGGTAATAGAATAACCAACATAATGAGACTAAGGATTGATTATGTGAAGGAATTTGAGAACTCAAGATATGTTGAACCTTACAAGTAGCATGGAATAGCATATGGTTTCTCTATACCAATCACCCCATAATAAAATGGGATAGTTGAAAGGAAAAATATAGTGTTACAATAGATGGCAAAAGTCTTGCTACATGTAAAGGACATTCTTAAGAAGTTTTGGGATGAAGCGATAAGTACTTCCTGCTATCTACTGAACCATGTCTACCTATGCCTAGGTACAAACCAAACTCCCTATAAGTTATGGAACGATAAAAAAACCTAATCTTAAACATCTATATGTGTTTAGAATTAATTGTTACATCCTTAAAGATCATGACAATTTGGCCAAATTTGATTCTAGAAGTGATAAAGGTATCTTCCAAGGTTACTCATTAACAAGTTGTGCTTTTAGAGTGTTCAACTTGAGAACTAACACTATGATGGAATCCATCAATGTTGTTATAGATGATATAGGTACTAGTACTCCAGTTATACATGATAAAGATAAACATCTAAGCATAAGCTTGCCAACTGTGGGACAAAATGATGAAACACCTAACACTGAAGAGGTAGAAATTGAGCAAGATGAAGATTCATCCTTGAGGATGATAATCCCATGTGTAACACTTAAATTTAGAGGTCAACACATACCGTTAAAAATCACCCAACTAAAAATTCATTGGTGACAAAATGCAATCATGGTAACTAAAAGGAGATAGTAAGTGAGGTAACCCATCTTTGTTATGTTTCTGAAATAGAACTAAATAATGTTAATAAAGCATTAAAAGATGAATTTTGGATAAATTCATGCAAGTTAAGTAGGGTCAATTCACTAGGAATGATGTTTGGACATTAATACCTAGACCTAATGACAAAAACATCATAGGAACTAAATGAGTGTTTAAAATTAAATATGATGAACATGATGTTGTGATTAGAAACAATGCTAAACTAGTTTCCCAAGGATATATATAAGTTAAAGAAATTGATTTTCGTGAAACATTTGCTCCTATAGTTAGATTAGAATCAATTAGGATCTTACTTTCCATTGCATGCTTCATAAAATTTAAACTTTGTGAAATGGATGTAGAGTCTACTTTCTTAAATGGTTTACTTAGTGAAAAAGTCTATGTTGAACAACCAAAAGGTTTTTCTTTGACCCGCAACTCCCAAAGCATGTTTATAAACTCAATAAGGTCTTTTATGGTTTGAAACAAGCTCTTAGAGCTTGGTATGAGAGACTTATAACTTATCTCTTATATAATGGATTTGTTCAAGGGAGAGTTGATATGACTCTTTTTATTAAAATGAAAAAAGAAGATATATTCATTGCTCAAATATATGTTGATGACATAGTTTTTAGGTCGACATCTAACTCTCTTGTCAAAGATTTTGTGAACATAATCACTAGTGAAATCGAAATGTCTATAATGATTGAACTCACATATTTTCTCAATTTGCAAATTAAACAACTAAATGATGTTATCTTTATTTTGTCAAAATAAGTATGCATGTAATCTAATTAAGAATTTTGAACTTGAGACAATTAAGCACTTACGAACCCCCATAAGTACAAGTACCAAAATTTCATTGGATGATTCAGGTAAGAATGTTGATCAAATGCTCTATATAAAAGCATGATAGGAGGCTTGTTGTACCTCATAGCAAGTAGACCTAATTTTTATTTTAGTGTTGGTATTTGTGCCCTTATCAATGAGATCCTAAGGAATCACATATTGAACATGTCAAAATAATAATCAAGTATGTCTCTAGAACTAAAAACTTGGGTATTTAGTTTACTAATAATACTGCATATGAAATTAGTGGATACTCAAATACAGATTGGTTAGGAAATCAAGATGTGAGAAAAGGCACCTTATGTGGATGTTTCTATATTAGTAATAATCTTGTGTCATGACATAGCAAGAAACAAAACTCCATCTCAGTATCTACAATAAAGGTAGAATATATTGTTGCTGGAAGCTCCAATACACAACTTCTATGGATGAAAAAATGTTCAAGGAATATGAATTTGAACAAGGTACTATTACCCTTTACTATGATAACACTAGTGCTATATGTATATCCAAGCATCCTATTCTGCATTCTAGGGTAGTATTCTAGGACAAAACATATAGACATTAGACATCATTTTATTAGGGAATCAGTAGATGATAAAATTTTATCCCTTGAGTTTATGCATACTGAAAGGAAATTAGCTGATTTATTCACTAAGATCCTTGATATCCAAAGATTTAAATATCTTAGAAGTGCCTTTGGAATCTGTACTATTAATTAATTTTCTTTAGTACATTTTTTGTCTTTTGTTTTGTTTTGTTTTATTATTCATTTATTTCCAATAAAAAAGGTGAGAGTAGACCTACGTTAATATTGACAAGAACTTTACATACCACTCTTATACTATTTTAATTATCTTGATTGACTTTACTTTGTACAAATGTATATTAATTCTGACTTGGTACATTTAAATATTCTACACATCTTGTGATCAATGTTGACATAAACTTACTGACACATTCATTAGAAAAATATTATTTCATACTTGAAGTTTATGATTGATTTTGTGAGATTTTAGGACTTCAGATAACATTTATTGCAAAATTGTGTTTGAACTCTATATTTCACCTAAAATGCTACTATAGAGAGACACCTAGTTTTGAGATGACTACCTACTATGATGTGTATAGCTACTACAGTGAATGAAGAGGGCTACCTCACAATTAATGTGAAAGTTATCATACTAGGTTTTTGGCTGGTACATATTTCCATAAAAATGATAATAATTATCAAAGGAAAAAGAAAAAAGAAATTGCATGCACAAAAAGAAAGAACCACAAATGGTTATACAAAAAGATAATACGAGGAAATGCAAAAGAAAAAGTTAATTAAATTATCTCTTAGTAAAAAGTTAATTCAGTTTTCTCTTGGTTAATAAGTTTGATTATATGTAAATACATATTTAACTGTAATTTTTCATGATAGGTGATACACTTTTCTGTTAATCTTGTATAACTTATTATAAATGAACAAATTGATATAATATTGTTGTTACACCACTTAGCTCACTTTTGGTGATTGTCATTGTCACTTACGTGTTGTGTATATTTTGTCTACATATATTTATTTTTTCAACGGATAGTTAGATGTTGAACAAAATTGATTTCATGTTTTGCTAAGTCTACTACCCTTAATTAAAAATAAAGATCATCACTTTCATTCTTTTACTTATTCGTATGACAAAAAGGGAGAGAGAGTTATTGAGAGTGTTAATTAAAAATTTATGAAGGGGGAGAGTTAGAGTTTATTAATTGAAAAAAATTTCCTTAGAGAGATTACATTTAGAGGAAGAACACATTCTGAGTCAAGTTTATTCACATAGGAAAAGTAATACTTAAATGTTGTATCTATTGTTACTCATCACTTATGTTTGCTTCTTCACTTTTATATTATTGTATACATTGAACTAATAAACAATGAGTCTTTCGTGACTAGTTATGTGCCTATTTGTGCTTTCATTTTTCAATATACATATGAGTTGTCAAGATTCAAGTGAAGATGGTTTCACATAAGATTGTTTTTCTATATAAAATGTATTTTTCCTATGTTGGTGACGCGGCGATAGACATGTTTTATCACACAAATATGCCAATGATGAAGATTGTAAGGTTTATGAGTGTTGGGATATTCATGAACAAAATATTTAAATGTAATTTAGTTTCTAGGTTAGTCATTCAAGACCACTTTTCAATTTGAAGAAACTACTGAGCATTAAACGAACACATCTTAGGTATATTTATGTTCTTATTCACGTTAGATTTCATATTAGACACATAGGAACAATTTAGTATATAGGTTACTCGATTAATCGAGTAATGTCTGGATTGATCAAGCATTGATCTATTTAGATCAAAGTTCTCTTAGAATTAATTTTAATGTGGGGTAGATCGATCAAAATTTTGGATTCAATCGATTCAGCTTGGTCAAGATCGATCAAGCGATGAGGGCTTCAACTTATCTAATTGTTTACTAGAGCCAAACTTATCAATTATAATATTGTCCCTATTAATTTTTGCTCTATAAATTGTTTAATCGATAGATTTGTAATTGAACTTTAACCTAGCAATAGGGCTTCAATATTTTCTATCTAAACAACCTAATGTCTCTTGTTTTCTTTAACCACCATTGCATAAACTTTTTCAACTTAAGCTCTCTCTAAGTCTATTTTGGAAAATCATATTCAATTAGGCTTCTTTCTTTAGCTAATTGATTAAAAATTTTGTAGTTATGTTTGATTGATTAATAAGCCTACATTATTTGTAATCATGTGCTTAATCATCTTTTTACTGTTTTCTAGGGATTTTATTTTTATCTGCAAATTTATTAATTCATCTAGCTAGAGTTGTTCATTATTTAATCCACTCTAGTACACACCTTACACTTGTGTTTTTGTGCTCACTTTTTGGGTGCTAGCTAAACAAGCTTAATAACTTATGTGACTTGATTTTATCAAAACTTTGGTTCAAATAAAAGCACCTTGATTGTGGAGACTATAAAAGAAAACGGAAGCATATAAGTAGGTTACTTGGAGGCATTATCTGTGATAGATAGTTTGATTCTTGGCCTTGTAATCAAACCTATTTTCATAGAGATAATTAGGTGTCCTATTGAACGGTGGTTTTTCTATTAGGTCATTATTGTGACCTAGGTTGTTCCCACCTAAGATTCTTGTGTGCTAATTTCTATTTCCACATTATTTTATTTACACACGATTGCATGTATGACCATCTTTGAATTTATTAATTTGGCTTATTTTTATTAAGTACCTATTCACATGCTTCAAGTTAATTAGATTCGTAACATATAAACTTTCACATTTTAGATACAAGAATTCCAACAAAGAAGGAAAGGAATGATAAGACTTACAAATTGCTCCAATGAACAAATTAAGGTATTGAGAAAATGCCTTTGCTTCTCTCATTTATCATTTTCATAATTGGAGGAATTTGGACCTCTTTGTGATGCTTTTACTAGTAAAATGTGACCCTAATCTTGAGTTCATTTTTTTTTTCCATTCGTAGTCACTTTTTTTATTTATTCTATGTTTTCTTAAAATTTTGTTAATACTTTTTCCCATAATATTTTTTGTAGAAAAAAAGTTGTTACAATTTTGTTTTCAAATATATTTTAAGACAAAAATATTTATCACAAATTTATCTGAATCTAAATAAGTTCAGACAAAAAATTGTAACAAGTGTCCCTATATTGTTAGGTTTATTTTATTTTTATTTTTCCAAAAGAGAGAATTCTCACTACTACAAATAACACCTCTTAAATCAGTTAGGCGAAATGACTTAAAACGAGGGGACTTAAAATTTAAAGTTTGTTTATGGGTAGAATTGACTTTAAATTTAAAGTCGTTTCATTGGTAGAAATGACTTTAACTTTAAAATCAATTCACCGATAGAACCAACTTAAAATTCTATATTCCTTTTAAAATATATTGGTCATTTTCTTCTATCTTTGCTGCCTGTTTTCGATCATAATAGTAGAAAAAACCAAAATATGTTTGAGAGAGTTTTTAAATACTACAAATAACTAAAAAAATAAATAATAATTAGTTACTTAGGAACTAAATTTATAATAAAAAAATAATTTATATACGATACATATATATATTTAACTTAGTTACAAATAAAGTAATGACGCCTTGTTTGTCATTAATTTTGTGATATTTCTACTTTATTTTAGGGAGAGGAAACTTGGTTTGTTACTTAGAATCACCAACAATGTCTCATTTATAATGACCAGAGAATTCTCCATTGAGATGAAATGGAGTTAAAGCAAAAAAAGGTCCAAAGTACTTAACTCTATCAGGTCCACACCAAAATTCATTCTCCTAAATACATAAGCCCATAAACATCCATCAAACAAGCCCAAATATAGAGACACAGGAATAGAGGACTTAAAACATTAAAAAAATTATCATGGTGTTATCCTATGCTCTTCAATATCATGAGATTCTTGTTCTAATTCTTCTTGTGATCTTATAATTTTAAGCATGTGTTATGCTCATTCTTCTCGTAAATCATCAAAAATTTGCATGTTATAGCTTGATTTGTTCCAACAAAAAAACTACATATATTTAAATTCAAAATAAGAATGTAATATCATGAAATCATAAAAAATAACTCATATATGTTAAAAGAATATATTCGTAAAAGAGATTACGACATCTTTAATTGACATGTTGATATTTGGGATGATTTTGCTCATAAATTACATGATAAAGTAACCACATGTGACTCCATCATTTTGTTATGGAACATACAAAAAATAATTATACATGATTTAGAAATTCGAACATCTTTATTATTTAATAGTAAAATTCATGAAATTATTAATATTTGCTAGTACATACCATAACTTTGTCGGATTATTATCACAAATACCCCTGAGGTTTTGTGTTTCTTCAAAATTACCCCTGAGTTTTATTTAATATCAAAAATGCCCACAAATGTTGTCAGCGTTATATTTCCGTTTAACATTAGGGGTAAAATGGTAATTTCACCCCTATACATATATCACTCTCGCAGGAAAAAAAAATCAAAAATACCCCCGAGGTTTTCAATATCTTCAGTAATACCCTTAATGTTTTAAAAAAACTATAATACCCTTGAGGTTTAAGGTATCTTCAAAAATGCCCTTATTATTTAACATAAGCATAAAAAAGTTGTAAAAAATTACATCAATATCAGAAAATTCTTTTCTACCTTTGCCTATATAGCTTTTTGAATATTGCCGTTGAGAATATTATCGCAAATACTTCTTGATGTTTTGCTTTTCTTTAAAAATACCTATGCTATAATAATTAATTTAACTTTATCAAAAATACCTCTGCTATAATAATTAATTTAACTTCATCAAAAATGTCCTTACTATACTCCTACTTCTCAATAACACGATATAAAATATTTTCCAAAAATATTTAACTTGATATTGTGTGCTTTGTTAACTTAATTTATCTACAGGTGTATTTTTGAAAAATATTTTATATCGTGTTATTGAGAAGTATATATATTTTTTATGAAGATAAATTAAATATTGTAGCAGAGGCATTTTTGATGAAGTTAAATTAATTATTGTAGCAAGGGTATTTTTGATGAAGTTAAATTAATTATTATAGCAAGAGTATTTTTGATAAAGTTAAATTAATTATTATAGCAAGAGTATTTTTGATAAAGTTAAATTAATTATTATAGTAGGGGTATTTTTGAAGAAAAGAAAAACTTGAAGGATATTTGCGATAATATTCTGAACGATAATATTTAAAAAACTATATAGGCAGGGGTAGAAAAGACTTTTCAGATATTTATGTGATTTTTCACGGCTTTTTTATGCTTCTGTTAAATAATAAGAGCATTTTTGAAGATATCTTAAACCTCAGGGGTATTGTAGTTTGTTTTAAAACGTTAAGGGTATTTCTAAAGATATTGAAAACCTCGGGGGTATTTTTGATTTTTTTCCTTAACTTTGTCCCATATAAGTTTATGTGTTTTTTAAGGGGTAATGACCTTACTTTTATTTCATAGTTTCCATACCCTATCAAAATTTAAAATAGTTAGTTCTTTATTAAATATTTCAAAGAACAATAGAAGAAAAGCTAACTATAAATTTTACATTTAAACAACTACTTTGGTGTCTTCAATTCTATGGAAGCTGAGTCACAGTACCAAACATAATTGCCATGTACATCAAGGATTATCAACATCCAATGATCTTGGCCTTGTTCAAACTTTAGTAGCCAAAGGATTATTGACATCTGATTTTTATGAAGTGTTAAGGCTCTATCACATAATTGTTTAGCTCTGATGCTAACATTATGCTCTTGATATTGATCGACAAATGATGATTCATAGAACATTGCTAAATGTGATAGGTCATTAGCTTGAAATCAATAATAACATGCCCTATATAAAAGAAATATATATATATATATATATATATATATATATATATATATATATATATATATATAATTAGATAATATAAATATAATTATATGTTCTACATAAATAAAAGTTGTTTATTGATTGAGGACTCACCTTGTCCATACTTGAATTATACTTAAATCAATCATTTGAAAATCAAACAATTGCAATATGCACTTGATCGATATATATTTGTTTTCCTAATGTCTGCACCAGAAATTTCTCTAGAAAGTAGCACATTCCATCCATCATTTATGCTAGTCTTACTCGCAACAATAGTCATCAAAGAGGCAAGATTTCTGCTAAAGTTTATAGCATATTCATAACCATAATTTTCCCATGGCTTCTTCTTGAATGACTTAGTGTGCGATGATTGTTCACTAGACATACATTTGCCACGAGATACTTGCTTTGTATCTCTTAAATGTACCACACTTACTAATTCTGGTATAATAGACTAAAGAAGAAGTATTATATATGTTAGTAACAATAAAAGAATAATAATATAATAGAAATAGTAAAAAAAATTATCTTAAGTTAAAAAATAATATCATATCAAAATTTATCATAACTTAATTCGATAGCCAAGTCATATATTGTCCAATAGTTTCTTGGACTATCGTAGCACCAGAAGGCATATGTAGTGGATAATGATAGAGCAATTATTGATCAAGTACTATTTGCCAATAATTTGGAAAAGATTGATTATGAATCATTTGATCATCGCTCAATTGTTGTACAATTCCAATTGCAACATAGTTTATAGATGATGGATATTTCAACAAACATTTCATATTCTGTAAAAATATTTAAGTGTTATATATAATAAAAAATAAAAATAATAGACTATCTAGCACAAATGATTCATCAAATAAAGGAGGACTCCTATGTGAGGTAGCTATTGGAAGGACATTCTCATCGAAATATACATCATGTGATGAATGGTAAGAATGCACATATTGCATTCAATATATTGAACCACTAATTGATTGCATCGACATTCCTAGCACAAATAGAGGACCAATAGGATGACTATATCCCATAGAGGCTATAGGTTGGGTTCCATGAGATTGCATGCATGGCATGGATGGTGACATGCTTGGCCAATAAGGCGTGCCTTGATTGTAGTATGGTGACACACCTGACATGTGTTGTGATTGATATTTCTTTAACGTGGCAATGTTACTTAACATTGAGGCCTTAAAAGAATTCAATTCTTTTTCAATTTTATAGTACTTCTCCTTACTAACCATCTAAGGCTTTTTTTAATATTAAAAAACTCCATATAGCCATCATATTGGCTTCCTCTACTAACATGACCAAGATAATCACGTCCAAATGCATGATATATTATATCTTTCCTAAGTTTTTCGATTATTTAACCCCTGTTAATTTAGTCTTGAACTTCTCTCTACAAATAATAAAGCAAAAAAATATCATACATTATTACATCAATCTGCAAAAATCATAAGGACTTTGTATCAAGTTAAATTACTAACCAACTTATTGAGTTTTTCTTGTCTTCGTTTATTCATCTTTCCATATCGTTTGAATGTTATACCATTCAATTGCCTCAATATCTCAACACCTCTCAAAGGTCTTGGTGTAGGATCATGATCTTTTTCATCATCGAAAGGTTTCTTTTGGTATCTAAACTTGTGTCCAGATGGAAAAAATCTTCTATGTTTTCTATAAGACATCTTTCGTTTGTGAACAAGATAAGTTGCAAAAATTCCATCATTACAAATCGGGCATCCCATATAACCTTTTGTTGCATGTCCTAATAAGTTTCTATAGGTATAAAAATCATTAATTTTCCATAAAAGGACCCCCTAAAGTTAAAGTATTCTTCTTTATGTGCATCGTAAACATTTACACAATTATTCTACAGCGTCTTTCAATCATCTATCAGAGGTTGTAAATATACATCAATATCAACTCTAGGTTGTTTCGATCCTGAGATCAATAATGTTAATTTATGAATTTTCTTTTCATACATAACCAGGGAGGAAGGTTATATGTTACCATAATTACTAACCAGCAGCTATATCTACTACTAAGGGAACTTTGTGGATTAATTCTATCAGTAGCAATGGTAAGACGAAGATTGCATGAATTAGATGAAAATGGAGGGAATAAATTATCTACTACTTTCCAATTTGGAGAATCACAATGATGACGTAGCATCCTATCATCAGATCGATTATCTGAATGCCAAGTCAACATCTTTGATGTCTCTTTACTTTTGAACAACCTTTGAAAGTAAGGAATAAGAGGAAAGTACTAAAGAACCTTTATGGGCATGCCTTTCTTAAGTACTGTATTGTTTGTAGCATGCTTCCATCTTGAATATTTACACATCGGACAATCATCTAATGTCTTATATTATTTTCTATAAAGAATGCAATCATTTGGACAAGCATGAATCATATGATATTCCATGCCAAATCGACTAAGAGATTTCTTCACTTCATACATTAAATATGAAAATTCATTACCCTCAGGAAACATATCTATTAGTACATTTAATAATTATGTGAATCCCTTGTAAAAAACAATTTTTTTCCTTTACATTATACAAATGAACCAATCCTAAAATTTTAGTATATTTCTTGCACTTTGGATACAATGGTCTTTTGACATCTTTTAGAAGTATTTTGAAGGTTTTCGAATCATCCTCATATAGTTCATCTTCAACAGCATGAAATATATTTTATGTCTATACATATTGATAAGATGTATATAATTTACTCACATTTTTATTTATTTCTTTCCCATGAGTATTATCAATATTTTCTCCATGATAATACCAACATTTATAACTCAAAAGAATACCACTACGAATAAGATGATACTTAACCTCATTAACATCATGAAATTTTTCATTTTTACATTTAACATATGGGCATCGAATCATACTAATTTCATTATTACTATTTCTACAGGAAAATTCCAAGAAACTTTAACTCACATAAATGTAATCCTACTCAATTCTACACTTTAACATCCAAGATTTTTCTATTTTCTATTAATAACATTAAACATATTAAATATATATCCAACCGATATATTTCAGATATTATTATATATGAAATCATAAATTATTAAAATATATACCAAAACATCATATAAAAAAATACATAAAATATAAACAATATAATAAACACATTATAACATTAATAATATATAATATATAATAATTTATATATATAAGTGCATGTAATAATAATAAATATTTTATACAAATGATGCTACACGTTGCTCATGTCGATTGACATATAGAAATGACGGTATTAGTTATGTGTCGATCCTTTGTGTCAACCGACGCTATACAAAGGATGTAGCATCGGCTCTACGTGTCAACCGAAGTAAGCCATGTATATTGCATCGGTTGATTGGTAGAACCGATACTACGTTCTACATGTAGCATCGGTTGATACATAGAATGACGCAAATTTTTATAATATTTTAAGTCAATATGAGCATACCAACTTAAAATTTGTTATAAGTTAGTTTTGGGCAAAAACCAACTTTAAATCCGTACTTAATTACTCTTTATTGTAGTAGTGTCCATTAATAGTAAAGAAAATTACAAATAATATATAATAATCTAAGGAAACAATGGCTTACAAGAAACTAAACCTTATCCATAATAGCAGAAGTTATGAGAAGGGGAGTTTAAAGGCATCAAACTAAACTATCAAACCAAGTCTCGCTATCCACTAGACACTTACTTCTAGATAGAATTTTTTTACCATCCTTTACAAACAATTACAAAGAGCCAATAAGGAGCAAAAAAAGCTACAAAAAGAAACAACACATGAAAAATGGAAGGATAACAAATTAATCAAAACCAAAACTAACAAAAACACTAAAATCATACTAATTTAAACAAAGGAAAGGTATAGCGACATATGGATTCATATCCTGAGAGAATTCTCATATATTATTAGAGCTTGTATATTGAACCATATCATCAAGATTCCTCACCAAAACAAGCTAAAAACATCCTCTTCAAAGTAACAATGACACAAGCTACACTAATCTACTTCTCATCCAAGATCATCTAGTTTGTTAGGAGTTACATCATTATTTAACAATCCACAACTACCTTGCCACACTTTAGCACCACAATTTGAACATAAACAAAATATACTACACCTTAAAGAGATTAGAGAGCCTAGATAGGGAATAGAAAAGCCATAGTCGAGTATAATACAAGTATTGACTTGTAAACTAGGTTTAGAACAACATCCATAAAGCACAAGCTCACAAAGAGAAACAATTTAGCACAAACAAGACAAAGAAAATGAAAGAGCATCAAATTGAAGAGCATTGTTCACAACTAAGGATTCTTGTAAATAATATTGCTCTAGCTCTGTGAATGCTTGAATTTTATTTATCAATAACTATGTTTACAACCAGGAATGTCAAACGAGACAGAAAGTGAAACCAAATGAGTGGTGCAAATGGAAGCTTAGAGGTAGGGCTTTATAACATATCAAATTGAGGGGTTTTAGAACTAGAAGGAGCAAAACACGATTTACTTTGCTAGAACATTTCAACCAAGAGAACACTTGTCACATCTTGTGAATTGATATTTTTTTAGAGAAGATAATAGATGCCTCTTGGATAGACAAAAACAGCACAGAAGCTTAAGGAATTAAGTAATCCTAGTAAAGATTGATCAAAAAACACAAAAAGGGAAGAATTTGGCAAAGAATTGGGTAGTACAAAGAACCCTAGTTCTTCAAGAATAACAAAGAACAAACTTTTTAGAGACACTTGCTATTTGGGTATATAATTTGTATCCACCCCTATATTGTTAGTTTTACACAAAAACATTTGACTGAAAAATGTTAAGAGAATCAATATGTTTCAGAGACAAATATTTTTCAAATTAGAACAATTTGTTTTGCCATAGAAAAGAATTTTTAAGGAAAAGGAACTTTTAATTTTTAAACACAAATATTTTGTTCCTAAATTTTTTAAACAAGCTATCCATTGCTTTTAAGGACAAATTTATACTATTTAGAGACAAAAATGTTTGTCCTTAAATCTATTATTTTTTGTGACACGATTAATTTTTGTCCCAATAGACTTTGTGCAACCCCACTTTGGAACAAAAAAATAGACAAATGTTTGTCCCTAATTCACATTTGAGACAAAATCTTGACCTTCAAGGACAAAAATCCTTGTGCCAAAAAATTAATTTTTTTGTAGTGCACTTGTACCTAATAAATTTACCCCAACACAATTTTTACAATAAAAAAACACGTTCTTCGTAGTCTTTAAATTATGAGCAATTATTTTATTTAACAATAAAGTGATATATAAGAGCTACGATAAATAGAAATATGACTCCCTTTTATGTTCCTATTCTTATCAAGATTAAATATGACAACTAAAGCATCAAACAAATGTCACTTCTATGATCACAACAAGACATGTATGATATTATAAGAGAGACTACAATGAGCCAAAATATGATGCACCTCAAGGTGCTCTAATAGAATATCAAAATACTACTTTGATTGATATAATTAAGGAAATGAGACAAGATGGGGCATCTCCAAAATGTAAGATGTGAGTTTAAATCATTGCATATTAAAGAAGTTGAATCAATCTCTAATTATTTTTCCAAAGTCTTAGCCATTTCCAATTAACTAAAAAAATGTTGATAATACTTTGATCATTGAACCTAATATTTGAACTTATTGTCGTGATAATAAAGGAAATCATATTTTTGGTGGCTATGACAATTGAGAAACTCTTGGGATTGTAACAAGAATATGAAGAGAAATATAAGAAGTAGAAAGGCATCACAAAACAAATTTTTATGATGCATCTCAAAGAGAAGTAAGAAAACCAAGGAAGTGAGAGAGTCTAAAGTGGTAGAACTAGAGGTCATGGTCGAGGACAAGTTGGATATCATAATTGTAGTAGAAGTTGTAATACTAGTAACAACAATTCCAACAACAATTATAAGAAAGGGGAAACTAAACAAGGGATCATCGTAAAGGACACTCATACATGAGATGCAACAAATCACAAAAGTTCATCCATTATGTATCAAAATGTAGAGCTTTAAGATATAATGTTGAAGAAAAGTGTAGCTACACATAAATTCACAATGAACAGTGAAGGACTTTACTACTAGCATAGAAATTCAAAAATGGATATCTAAGATAATACTTGGTATTTTGATATTGGTGCTAGCAATCACATGTGTGGATGGAGAAAATGTTTATGGAGCTTGGTGAGTTGGTAAATGGATTTTTTTTTCATTTAGAGATGACTCTAAGATTATGGTGAAAGGAAATGTAAGATTCTTATTCATTTTAAGAATGAGTCATTAGTTTATTTCAAACTTCTATTACCTACCCTCTATGAAAATTAATAGTTTTTTAAGACAACTCTTATAAAAAGGCCCTATAATATTCACTTGAAAATTATAATCTTTCTATAAGAGGTTATTCATATAACTTGATTATCTAAGTTTTAATGTCGATCAATAAATAGAATTTTCATGTTAATTATTCAAAATGATATTGAAAAGTATTTGAAAGCTTTCTATAAGGACTCGTCATGGCTTTCACATCCTTAATATGAACACCTAAATTATAGAGGACTAGTGTTACTTTTAAAGAAGAAGATATTGTGTGAAGGATGTCACTCGAAATCATTTTAGCAAAAGAATTATAAAATGAACCAAACTCAAGAGCTCAAAATCCACTTGCGCTAATTCATGAAAAAGTATCTACTTTTTTATTTATTGATGATTTTTCAAGAAATAGTTAAAGCCTTTATGAAATTCAAAGCTACCATAGAAAAAGAAAGATAGGTCTTATAATCAAGGCATTGAGATCATATCGAGGGGAAGATTTTACATATAAATTTTTTCAAGAGTATCGTGTAATTAATGGAATTTTTTAGTTGTTAAAAATGCCAAGATCACCACAACAGAATGGAAACATTGCCCTAATTAGTATACTAAAAAAAAGAAAACTCAAGGAGTTTTGGGTAAAAGTTGTAGCATGTACAATTTACTTGTTTAATCACCGATCAATAAGAACTGTGTGGGGAAAGACATCACAAGAAGCATGGAATATGAGAAAAACATGAATTTCTCATATGAGAGTTTTTTGAAGTATCACCTATCTACTAGGATTGGATGCGATCGATTTTGTCAATTATTAGCTTATTTTACAAGCTTATATCAAAACCTTAGTATACCTATAAAATCTCAAAACATGACCTTCAAGTCTACATACTATATCATTTTGTTGATTTTGAACCTTTTTTTTATCGAAAATTTCTTTACAAAATCATAAACTAGAACTAAGAATTCTTAGTATGATATATCTTTTCACCTTTTTAAAAATTAATGTTGCCTAAGAAATAATTTAAAATGTGCACCATATCCTATATCAACATGGATTAAACAATGAACGTAAAGATTTTCAAAGTAGTTAGAATTTTAAAACAAATAAGAAATAAACCTCATAGAGACCTACTAAGAAACATTTGTTAAAGCATGTTATCTTACTCCTAAATTTTTTAAAAATATGTTTATTTTGCACACATATGATTATGTTTCAAGATTATAATTTATGAAACAAGATAAGCATATTACTTAATATGTATAAATATTGTAAATATAATAAAATTAACATTTATTTATAATAGAAGTAGGTCATCAGTTCAACTTTTGTCGATGTTTTAAATTTTAGGACTAACACTAGAGATCAACTAGTTTGTAAAACAAAATTACAAATTCAGTTTAGTAGTGAATTTGGCTGATTAGGTAGTTTTTGAATAAAAAAAAGTCCACCTCTATTATATACATGTAGTAGTTGAGAAAAGAAGCAAGCCAGACAATGGAATTGAAGTTCATTTTAATAGGCCATGACATTAATTCTAAAGGCTACAAGTTATACGATCTAAGTATAATGTTTTAATCACTTGATAGAAAAATATTTTAATAGAATAATTATTATAATAATGTAATTTGCTCTTAATAGACCATTTTTTCCAAACCAAGGGATAAATCTAAGTAAAGAACTTCTTTAACACATTTCTCTTAATTAAATTAAAATATTTTTTTACCGTTTGAAATATAACTCATTTATTTATTAAGTTTCATTTTTACCCTTTTCTAATAAAGAACATATGTTCATATTCTCATAATATTTTGAAAATTTACTCGACACATATTTTCAATTGTTTTTAGACCAAACAATATTTTGTGTAATTCGAACATATGACTTGAAACAAGGGGGATGAGTTAGTCTTATCGCCAGACTACTAAGAAAATCACTCATATTTTCAATCAATTTTTTGACATAAATATAGTTACATGTAGGTCCCATTGTACTTGTGTCTGTGTGTCGAGTTCCTATGTACAAAATACATTGCATGTTTTATTTTACTCAGTGTTCTGTCTTCCTCTGTGTAAGGTTGGTTATTGTGGATCAGTAATGCACACATGCATATAATTAGGTACATTTTATATGCATGCAACCATGTTTATACACACCATGGGATTATTTTTCATAGTGTGCATGCTACGTGGACACTCATCGTTGATGTTGTCACTTGTGTTTTTTGTTCATTTTGGGTGTGAGTATTTATAAAAAAATTGAGTTCTATAAATATCCCTACATTTCTTCTTATTTGGTATTCAAAAAATGTAGCAGAGCTTTGTCAAATTGACATTTTATTTTTATGTTTATGGATTTATAATACCTTGAGTGTTTTTCAGTATTAGTGATTCATGATTATGTGTACTCAAGACGGTGTTTGTAAGTGGGTTGTATTTGAGTTGTGTGTCAGCCGCTAGTTACCCTAGTGCAATTTTTTCTTATGTGAGGAGCCTGTGTGGCTATGAGTCATGTGTCACATGGTGGTTGCATTCATGCAACATTTTCTTATTCATTTGACACTTTATTGGTTTATGTTTACTGATAATACCACTTTGCGTGGTGTGGACTTTGGAGGAGAGTTAGGTTCGTGTGTCAAACTGTGTTATTACAGAGGTAACAAGCAAGAACAACAATAGGTAGTTAGTGCAAGTGTCCTAATAGATAAAGGTATTCTGATTTATATTTTTTTATTGAGTTGTATCAATTTATTATTTTTAGTGAATTATTTACTATTGAATTATTACCACAAGCATTTCGAGAATGCTACCACATAGATATGATTTCTATGTGAAGTTATCTAATTATATCTATTGTTATGCATAAGTTGTTATTGTGTTAGTATAATCTAGGTTTCTATCATATATGTTCCATCACAGTAGATTTAGACTATGATTGGAAAGCTTATTTGTTTTTTTGTTATTGCATGCTTTCTTTCCTTTGCTTGTAGCATTCCTACAACTTTCTAATTATTAGTTCTACTTTTTGATAATGCATTTTGGTGTGAGTCTCTAAGGAGTCTAGATCTTCTTACCATAGTAATGCATAAGATGTTAGACTCTTTATGTTTTGTTATGTAATGCACGATTACATGCTATGAAAGTACTATCGTCATGTATCAAATATGTTCCCACATATGAGGTCTTGAATAGATTAGAAATCCTTTATAGCTTTTCAGTATGTATGACCGTCTTATATGCTGTGTGATGTTTGCTATATTTATATATGTTTCTAGCATGGATAGAAGCCTATGAGGAACATTATCACAAGTTTGTTTACTATAGTTTCCCTTTTCTTATTGTAGGTTATATTTGTGGTGTGTTGAAGTAAGAATGTTATTTTATACTTCTGCTATGTTAACTGCTCAATTAAATTTATGAGGCTGCTTTCCAGAATTGATATAGAGGTCACGAAAATATTCCATGGGTTGGCATTTCCATTCCTTATCTATGTCCCAATTACTTTTTTAGTTAGAAGAATAATTTATCTTTGTGTAATTATTCCTACATATGGGAATTGTTTTTTGAAATTAAAGTGGGTCACCCCTATTTAGGCTTAACTACCTAAGTGCTTGATCCTAGAGCTCTATCTACATATACACATGTCTTGTATGTTTATTCCCTTAGTTTCTAGTGGTGTGAGTTCTTGTTGTTTTATGAGATTGTTATCTTAATGAACCTTTGTTGTTTGCTTGTTCCCTATTTTCTTATTTATGTATATATCTTTTTATCTGCTTATGTGTCTTGCATAGTATATTAATTATCCTACTTGCTGCTATACTTGACTATTCAATCCTTTACTAGTATTTTCTCATGCTAGTTGCTTTGACATGCTATTTTTGTGTTTTGCCTTGCTTATGGCATACTTATTTTGTGGTCATTTTCATAAGAATTATGTCACATATGTTCATTATGTAGTGTTAAATTTTTTGGATTTTCTTTCTATAGTCTTGTCATTCATATACAACGTCATATAGAATGCATCCAACCTATTTTACTAAGTTTCTCTTTTCTTATAAAATGCACCTTAACCTATTTTCTTATACCTAATATGTGTTAGTTCTCTATTAATCTTTTATTGATTTTTGTCATCTTTTGCATGCTCTTCTTTCTCTTATGCTCCAAATGTATCTTTGGAGATAATTGAGGTGTTGTTACAAACTTGTTTACATGAGTGTTTCTCTTTACTGTACTTGTTTGGGTATCATGCATCTATACATCATATAGATTATTTAACATCTTTAAGACTCTTGACTTACATGTATTGCTATGACTAAACTTGTGAGTTTAGTTGGAATTCCTAGTTCTTAGGGTGTTGACCCTGTCTAAGAATATCGCTTATCTCTGTGTTTGAACCTGAGCCTTTTTCACACGCTTAGATTTTTTTTGTAGCATCCCTTGCTTCTTTTCTCTTGGGTGTGTTACCTATGTTACTTACTAGTTAGTTAGTTTATTTTTGTCTCTTGACTAGCGATGATGTGAATGTTGCCAATGATCTCTTTTGAGGCAACTATGTACAGTTTCTTACCTTTTCTCTCTCTAAAGGCCACATTGTACAATTTGTGCTGATGATATCTCTTGACATATATCCTTGTCTTTTTGGTCTATGATCTTCTTTGAGGCCATCTTTATCATCTCATTTGTTTGTTGTTGTATCACTTGTTTGTTTCTTTAAAACTATATTTATCTTCCTTTATTGCTTTGAAAATCAAAATATAATAACATATATTTGTCTATTTGACATTCTCCTTCTCTCTTTCTTTCTCTTCCTAGGACTATTCTGCATATTCTTCTATTCAATTTTCTTACTACAAGTATAATGAAGTTAAAAGGGACTTTGTTGGTTTTGGAATGGTATGCATTTGATTTGAATTGAGATGTGGTTTTTATAACGTGTGTTTTCATTGAGCGTATGTATGGATAAATTCTTGGTTGAATTTGAAACAACTTTTTTTACATATGCTATAATTTTATGAATTTGAATGGATATTTTAAAAGGTTTATGTGGATTTCTATTTTGATGATTTGTATGACCTTAACAAGCTCTAGAATCCATTTTAGTGTCTCTTGAAGTGAAATTTTTGGTACTACATGGATAGAGAGAGGATTTAGGATATCTTTGGATGGTTTGGACTTTTCAAGCGACCAATGTTTACTTGTCCTTCTTTACCCCTGTTTGAGCCATATGCTATCTCTTTATTTCTTTGCACCTAATGGCTTAGCATAAATGCTTTATCCCACTTACCTTGAACACCTTTTGTTGAGCATGTATGTTCTGGGACTATGTGTTTTACACTCTTGGTTTTAGTTAAAAAAATAAAAAAAGGAGAAAGAAGAAAGAAGAAGAAGATTGAAAAATGAATGAAATATAAAAAAAAGATAAATAAATGATGATAAAAAGAGGCCTATGAATTATTGAACTGAATATGCAACTCTCATAACAACTATGTTATTGATTGAATTTCAAGAAGTGAAGAGCAAAGATCCTATGTTTGAGGGTATTTTTGGCATAGACATATTAGATTGTTTTTGGATGGACAAAGGTGTGTTTGAGCCTAAATGTTATATCTCTCCTACCCATACCTCAGCCTATTATTACAAGCTTTGAAAGACCTATTGATTTCTTCTAGGTTAACACTTACATTAGTGGAAAGAGAGGCTAAATATGAACTAATGAAGTTTGGTTCTCCTTAAGTCTATATTTCTATTTGCTTGGTTCATATAAGAATATCTTAATGGCATATAAAGTAAGCAAGTTTAGCATGTTCTATACTATGTATGTCATCAAAAGTATAGTCATATCCTTACACGAATACATTATGGATTAGTTTCCGTGCAAATATTTTTGCTCTACCTTCTATTTCTTCCATTGATGTATTTACTACTTTTGTGCTTAGAGGATGTAGATTTATCTTATCTTGAGATATTAGTAATTTATTATCTCTTCCTGTTGTTTAGTTTCCTTTTTTTTTTCTTATTATCCCTTTTGAGTTTGAAAATTTCTTTGATTTGCATCAATTTAAAGCTCTTACTTAGGGTGTTATGGCTTCTTTTCATCCAGTTGTACCTCCTATTCTTGGTTCACCCATTTCTTTAGCCTCAATTAGACCTCATCCTATTGGTTGTAGAGACCCACTTTACTTTGGTACTTCTTCTTTTAGCCTACTGTTCCCCATGCTTTCTTTGTTTGGTAGAGACGATAATGTTGTTTCTTTTAAGCCTGACCATTCCTTTTAAATAGTTAACTATCATTGTTCTTAATCCTCAATCTACTTTACCACCTTCTACCCCTACCGTTATTTGGCAGTTTTCTCGTTATGGTGTTCTTGGGAACATTGATACAGAAGAGGGATATGAAGAGTGTTGAACTTCTTTTATTTTCCTTTTTGCTTTATTTTTTTCAACTCTGTCCTTTAAAAGTTTGTAAAATATTGTTTACTTAATGTGACTAAATTTGTTATGTTTTCTGTTCGTGTGTCCTCATATGTTTTTTATAGTTTGTTTGCTTGCCTTTTTCTATATTTCTTATTTTCTATTATGTGTAAATGCTTCTATTTTGGGGAAATTATGAGAGTTTAGAATGTGTAACATGTTAATTGCCTCACATGTATACATTTAGAAGGAGAGGTATCTATCAATTGTATGTTGGCAAAGGGAGTGTTATGATTGTTTTGCATTCTTATTGTTTGTCCTATTTATGTTATGTTGTTATGTTGTGATGCCTCATTCTTCTTGACATCACTTTGTATTAACCTTTCATAAATAGGACTTTTAGTTTTCATTCTTCTATTTCATATGTCTTCTTATGTGTTTCCTTACTTATTGTTGTAATAAGTTGTTACACGTATATCATATGTAGTTGATAGCTTGGTATTTGTTGTTGAAATGCACAACACATTTTTTTGGTAGACTAGGATATCTTTCCATATGTATATTCATAGTATGGAGTGAACTTGCAAGATTGAATACAACCAATTGTTGTTGGGAGTAGATAGTTGAGTCACTAGGAGTGTGTCAACTTGGAAAATAGTTGGACTCCTAGTCAACTTCTTCTTAGGGATTCATTGACACATTGATGTGGTGTTGATGTTTGAAAGAAGAGTGTTGAGAAAATAGAAGTATGCCAATTTGGAATATAGTTGAGTGAATGCCTTCTTACATATTTATTGACACATATATGTGACATTGGTGTTTAACTTCCCGTTCTATTGATGTGTTGTATAAAAATTGTGAAGCCTCTTATGACCTCCCATAGCACATGTAAAAGTGGGGCTCCATTCTATGTATTGCATTAAGAAGATGTTTTCTATCTGCACTACTCTTGGTATGTCTGTGCATTCAAGTTGTGGCTTGTTACATGCTTTTTCTAGCCATTATCTCGGTGTTATTCTTTGTCTTTTTTTCTTGAATGCATGTGTTGCTTCTTTTTGTGTTTGCTCTAATCTTCTATGATGTATTGCATAAGTGTTAGGATTATTGCATTTCTACTTAACTTCTCTCATTCATATAGAGATGTGTTATGTTGCATATTGTGTGTGTGTGTCTGCTTTAACTTTCCATGTCAAAAAAAGGGGGAAAAGTGTGCAAAACTTGTGTGTTTTTGCATTATATTTGTTTGTTTGTTAACATGATGTTTACTACATGGGATGGTGAGTATAGCTATAATATGCATACACTTAGGGGAAATGTTGCATATGTTTAGGGAGAGTTTGTATAGATGTGTTGTATTTAGATTATTTATTTGTGCTACATGTTGACTGTGCTTAACCTATCATTTTGTACCCGTGCATGGATAACACGATAGTAGTCTAATAAACTACATAATGTTTTTGTGTGATATGTTCACGAGGATGTGTTTCTTTCATATGTGTAGGTTATAAGTGTAAATTGAAGTCGTCGAGCTTCATATGTTTTGTGTGCAATGGTGTTGAGTTCCTTATGTTACAGAGTTTCATAGTGGATGAGTTTGTACATGAAGATAGATGAAGCGTATAAGATGGATGTACTTGGAAGCTATATCTTTTGAGTTTGGGTGTGCCTTGATGTTTTGTTCACAGGAACAAACATCTATAGGTCATCAATCATCTCATGATAAATGTAAGTATGTATTTATTTATGTAGTGTTTTGACCTAGAAAGCCAATAAGTCCCATTGTACTTGTGTCTATGTGTTGGCTTCCCATGTACAAAGAACAGTGTCTGATCTATTTTACTTAGTGTTATGTCTTCTTATGTGTAAGGTTAGCTACTACGGATGAGTAATGCATATATGCACATAGTTATGAATACTTTATATGCAAGCATATTTATACACACCATGAGGTTGATTTTCGTAGTGTGCATGCTAGGTAGAGTGTTGGTTTTTGGCTAGTGAGAATGCAAGTGAGTCGACATTGCCATTTATGTTTTTAGTTCATTTTGGGTATGATATATATGGAAAGTACCAGGCAATTTTTGGAACAAAAAAATGTGACTTTTTCCACCTTGCCACCACCCTTGGCAAGGTGGTTGCCTATGTGGAAAATTTGAGTTCTATAAATACTCCCGTTTCTTCTTATTTGGTATCCAAAAAATGTAGCAAAGCTCTATCAAATTGACATCTCATCTTTATGTTTTTGAATCACTAATAGCTTGAGTATTGTTTGGTATTAGTGACTCGTGATTGTGTGAGCAAAACTATGCTTGTAAGTACTCAAGATGGTGTTTGTGAATGGGTTGTATGGGAGCCGTGTGTTTGTTGGTACTTTTCCTCGTGTAAATTTTTCTTATATAATGAGCATGTGTGTCTGTGAACTATGTGTTAGTTAGTGGTTGCATTGGTGCAATGTTTTCTTATTCACTTCACACTTTATTGGTCTATGGTTACTAATCACACCACTTTGGGTGGTGTGGGCTTTGGAGGAGAGTCGAGTTCGTGTGTCAAACAAGATTATTATAAAGGCAACAAGTGAGAGCAACAATAGGTAGTTAGAGTAGGTGTCCCGACTGATAAAGATATTTGGGTTTATACTTTTCTATAGAGGTGTATTTGTTTATTGTTTTTAGTGGATTGTTTGCTGTTGAGTTGTTACCTTAAGCAACCCGAGGATGTTCCATATAGATAGAGTTTTTATGTGAGTTTACCTCATTATATCTATTATTATGCCTGATATGCTATTATGTTAGTATAATTTGAGTTTTTATTGTGTATGTTCCATCATACTAGATTTAGACTCTGATTAGAAAGATTTTTTGTTTTGCGTTATTACATGATTTCTTTCCTTTCATTGTAGCATTTCTATAGCTTTCTAATTAATAGTTTTTTCTTTTTTATCATGAATTTTTGGTGTGAGTCTATATCTTTTTATCCTAGCAATGTACCAGGTATTGGACTCTTTATGGTTCGTTATGTAATGTATGATTGCATGATATTAAAGTACAATCATCATGTACCAAGTATGTTCCCACATATGAAGTCTTGAAGAGATTGAAAATCCATTATAATTTTTCAGTATGTACAACTATCTTGCATGCTGTGGATATTTGCTATGTTTATACATCCTGTTAGTCTAGACAGTAGCATGTAAGGAACACTATCACTAGTGTATTTACTATAATTTTTCTTTTCGCATTGTAAGTTATTTTTATTATGTGTTGAATTGAGAATATTATTTTATACTTTCGCTCTGTTAAATCCTCAATTCACGTTCTAAAACTTGCTTGGTCGAATTGATATAGAGTTGGCAAAAGGATTCTATAGGTTGGCGTTTTCACTCCTCATCTAGGTCCTAGTTACTTATTTGAGTTGGAAGAATAATTGACCTTCGTAAAATTATTCCTACATATGGAAATTTTTATTACGTAAATTTAAAGAATAAAAATATCCATATTATGAAATAAAGGCTAAACACCTTTTGAGGTATCAAAATTTTTGTATATTTTACACAAAAGTGTTTGAACTTTTTTTTTACTTTCTCATTGGTACCCAAATTTTTATTCCATTTATACATATTTGTTTAATTAATTTTTGTTACTAAAGTTAATTAACACTAATTAATTATGTCATATAAGATTAATACTAATTAGTTTACATAACAAGACTTAATTACAAAAAAATTCTTATGCGTAAATGTGATTAAAGCCTTGATATCATTACGTAGAGAAAAAAGTTCAAACATCTTGTATAAAATAGGCCAAAGTCTAGATACTTCAAGCTATTTAACCTAAAATAAACATTGAGATTAGACGATAAACATATGTTCAAAATGTTAAAAATTAAACATATATTTAACGTATTTATGAAGATGTTTTAAACAAATATTCACCACGCTATAAAAAAAATGAACATTTGTTTAGCTAAAGATGAAACTATATTTATTAAAAGAGTTATGTTATACACTTAAATCAAACATCATTTTCAAATATCTCAATCTAATTAGAAAAAATAATAGTTAAGATAAAATTCATTTTTTTTCATTTTAAATCACACTTTAACATACCAAGTAGAAATGTAAAATAGCTCATCTCAACTCATCTCATTTAGTGTCTAATGGGTTTATAACATATTAATGTCTCATTTCATTTAAATATTATCACATCTCATTAAGATTGAATAACTCATTAACCTAACTTTAAATATATGTTGTGTTAGTTAACATACATTATAAATAATTATTTATCATAATTTTTATTATTTTTTGTATTATTATTTATTTCATTTAGACATATTAAGATAAATGAGATATCTTAATTAGTATTATTTTATTATTATTTTATTTTATTAAGAATTAAATAAGATAAAATAAAATAAATTTTAAAAATTAATTGATTATATCACGAATTTCATTAATATCTATCTCAATTTATAATACTAACATTAAACATAATTTATGTGAAATAATTAGAAAAATCGAAAACGAAATTGATTAAATTAAAGGTTTGTTATTGGATATGCAAATAATTGTTAGCAATGATTTGATTCTCTCTAATGCATTCAGCAAGGTGCTCTCGCACTGGAGGACAAGAAAATATTCCCCCAAATGCATATATTATTTACACTGAAAGACAGGCGTGAGAAATTGGCAATTTGCTACTTGCATAGCACCAATCAATAATTCCAACTTGAACGGGCGAACAATAAACTATTACTACACATGTGGGGAATCTCGACAAATTATATTTGAGATCAGCAATCAATCACGTATATTCCGATCCCAATTAAATTTAAAATTTTTAAACTAATCAATCTAAATCCAAATCCTAATATACTATATTTGATGGGATTAAATAAGATTATATTAAAATTTAAAATTATTTATATATTATTATTATATATAAAACACAATATATATAATATATTAATTTTATTTGATGTATATTAAGCAAAATAATTATTTATAAGCAAAATATAGGAGATTTATTAATTTATTAGGTGATTAATGCCCAAATGGTCATATTGTTAAAGCCAAAGGTGTTTGAGAAAGTCTACTATCCGTCAAATGACGAGGATAAGGAGTCAAAGAGTTAGGTAGACTCATCACCCCAACTGCAAGCAACAAAAAGAACGAGAGTTTAGAAAAATACGGAAGACAAGTAACACAAAAATAGAATAAATTAATCAAAATATAAGATAGATAAATTAATTAAGAAAAAGAAAATAGAAAAAATATCTTCCAATCTCACGTATATAGGTAAATATTTAGATAGAATAATAATTATATTAATCAAATATATGAACATGTAAATACGAAGAAATAATAATATAAACCTATATAAACCCCTACGTATATGATAAAATCATCAAGTTGTTTATATAAATCATTCGACAATAAACAATTCATTAACAAAATAAAAGAGTTCACAAATCGATAAAAATATACTTATAATACCTTTATCAGTTAGAACATCTATCTTCGTTGTTTCTATATTGTCCTTGTTAGCTTCCTCCGTTACTATTGTGATCTATGCTGGATCCGACTTTTCTCCTGAATTCCATCACCACGTGATGGCACAATTAGTTACTAATGATCAATATGTGGGAATCTTACATGTAAGCTTATCCAAAGAATTAGAATTTAAAACCAATCTAACTTTTAGATGTTAATTTATTTTTACTTAATCTAACTAATTTACTTTTAATTAATCTAACCTTGAAAATTAATTTTTGCTAAAAACTCTCAAAATCACACTTCAGGTATGAACAATCCAAAATCAAAAAATAATTTTAATTTTACAAATGACAATTAGCTTCAAGCTCGCTAGAGTTTTCCCACATTTTTCTAAATTCATAAACAATTAAAAAATTGATATATTTATAAAAAATTCTGAGCAATTTGGATACCTAATTAGCCTCTTGTTGCCCATGGTGACGAAGGTAATAGCCATTACCCAACGAGAGTAATAGCCATCAAATGGTTATTGACCAAGGGTAGCAAGACCTTCGACAAGCATACAAAAAAATTTGTTTTTGGTTTCTAAATTTTCCAATTAACTTTTTACGAATACTTGCAAAACAACTTAAATAAAAGCACAAAATCAACTTAGCATGCATACTAACAAATCAATCATATGATATGTGTAAGAAAATATACAAAGTATAACCAACAATGTAAGTACATCCAATATTGATTATCATCAACTGAACTTACATAAAGAATGATAAAAATACTAAGTTAACAAAATAGATCTTATATTTTGCTTACAAAAACGCCAACAAATACAAAAATGACTAACAGGACTTATTGTGTTGTGTAAGAAAAAAATTTAAGTTTATTTGTTTGTGAAAAAATGTATCGTTTAAGTCACTTTGTTTGTGAAAAGTATGCCAAGTAATGACAAAATTAATGTTCATTTTTTTAAAATATAATAGAATAACACATATGTCACACGTATATTTATATTTTGCAATAGGTATTTACATAAAAAAAATTAATATTTGATTAAAAAAATTCTTTTAAAATTAAACAAAAATTTCAATTTCTTAAATATAATTTTCATTGTTTAATATCCAAAGTCACACATTAGATAATAAAAATTTAATTTTAATTTGATTGAAAGATTTATTAAAAAAATTGAGTAATTTTTTAATTAAAATGACTTCATAAAATATATGTTATTAAAAAATATAAACATACATATGTCACATGTGTTATTCTATTATATTTGATGAAAAAATTGAGGTAAAATTAGTTCTATCATTATAAGACACACTTTTCACAATTAAATGGACTTAAAAACATATTTTAAAATAAATAGACTAAACAAAAATTTTTTAAAATTATTATTAAGGTCTAAAATTTATATTTTATTTTTAAGTTAAATAGTAATTTAGTATAATTTGTTTTACATATATAATTTAAATATAATACATTATAAAATATAATATTTATTTATTTATAATTTTAATAATAATTTAATTTAATTCTGATCGGTGTAGATTATAAAATTTGAAAACTTGAATTTGAATCAAATCCAATTTGTTTGCATATTTTTTAGTTAGAATTCAATGTAATTATAAAAATTATTAATCTAATTTTATTAGAATTTAAAAAATAACATAATATTTTTTTAAAATAGATTAATTAAATTATTTGTTTACGTATAGATTATATAATTGGTTTCTTTTGCTAATATATATTATTATACTAGTACATCTTACTCCATAATAAGGTAATTGGAATTTTTTAAAACAATTAGATGTAATAATTAAATTTAATTAATTTAAAAATATGATATATATATATATATTGATTTAGTTATTTAATATTATTTTATTTTTAATTTTATTAATAAAAATAATATATTTATTTTTATATAATGTTAAAAAATATATATTTATTTATATTATAAGATAATAAATGAATATATTTTAAGTAAAATTCATTTTGAAGATAGTATATTGTATTCGAAACATATAAATGTAAAATTATTATATATCATAATGGTAAATTTTTATAATGGTAAATTTTTTATTGAATATTATTATTTAATATAACCGGCTGCATTTATAAACTTTTCATTTACTAAATTATTTGAGTGTGCATTCACCTTAAAAAAATATATTTAAACTTTTCTATTATGAGACAGCTAATATGAAAGAAAAGAACGATCATCATAGCATCAAATTCTTTTTTCTATTTTTTAATGCAATCATTTTCCTACCACTTTCAAAGTAGCATTAAAAAAAAACAATTATTAAAAAAAGCATTGTTTTTCTTATATATTTAAAATTTCTTACCCTGCAAAGTGGACTAATAAAGTTTACCACAAGATGACTCAAATAAAAACCTAGCTGGCAATAAGAGTAGCTTATTAATTAATGGAGTACTACTCTTTCAACTTTTTACTAGTTCTGGTTATTTCCATATTTGTCCCACTAGGTCTCTTACTTCTTCTTCGCCGGAGAAGTTCCGGCCACGGTCAACTACCTCCCGGACCACCAGGATGGCCAATATTAGGCAACATTCTAAACCTTGGTTCAATGCCACATAGGACACTTATTGAGCTAAGAGAAAAATATGGAGAAGTAATATGGCTAAGACTAGGCGCAATAAACACCATGGTGATTCTCTCAGCTAAAGCTTCCACAGAATTTTTCAAAAATCACGATCTCACTTTTGCGGAACGTACAATTACGGAAACCAGCCGTGTTCATGGTTTTGATAAAAGTTCTGTATCACTTGCTCCTTATGGCTCGTATTGGCGAGTTCTAAGGCGCTTGGTCACTGTTGACATGTTGGTGAACAAGCGCATAAATGAAACCTCATTCATTCGACGAAAGTGTGTTGATAATATGTTATTGTGGATTGAGGAAGAAGCCATAGCAAATAAGTCGAAAAATATTAGCCCTGGAATTCATGTAGCTAGGTTTGTTTTTCTTATGTCGTTTAATCTTCTTGGGAATCTAATGCTTTCGAGGGATTTGTTGGATCCGGATTCGAAAGAGGGTTTGGAATTTTTTGAGACGATGAAGGGAGTAATGGAGTGGGGTGGACATGGGAATTTAGCTGATTTCTTTCCATTGTTGAGATGGTTAGATCCACAAGGGCTTAGGAGGAAGATGAGAAGAGATCTTGGAAAGGCTGTTGAGATTGCTTCTAAGTTTGTAAAGGAGAGAATGAATGAAAAGGAGTTTTTGGGTAATAAAGAGAAGCAAAAGGACTTTTTAGATTTGTTACTTGAGTTTGAAGGTAATGGAAAGGATGAGCCTGCAAAATTATCTGAACACAACATCAATATTTTCATACTTGTAAGTACTTATGTGCCTTATTCATTTAATTACTGTACTTCATTTTGGATTGATATTGATCATATTTGAAATGTAATTATTTTCAGTAGACTTTTTAGATTTGTGCAAAGTTTTTCAAATCTTCAAAGTAGATGAAGTAAGGTTGAGTTATGAGTTTTAGGTGTTAAGTGTCAACAATAGGCTATTTCAGAATGTTAAATACAGTAACCCATTGGGCATTGAGAAAAAAAAAACAGTTTCAAAATTGATTTCTATTTTTATTTTTAAAAAATTGATTAAATTTCAAAACTAAGTTTTTGAATTTGAGAAAGCAGTAAAATAAAAATATGTCACATGTCTTCAAAAAATGATCATCAAAAGATATCTTAATTATCAAATTTTAAATATTAAGCATAAATTCAAACTACACAACTTTTTTTTATACTAACTACAAACAATGCAAATGTGATTTGTAGGAAATATTTTTGGCTGGTTCTGAGACGACAAGTAGTACAATTGAATGGGCACTAACGGAGCTACTTCGTAACTCTGAGTCAATGACCAAAGTTAAGGAAGAGCTTTCAAAGGTAACAGGTACAAATAGAAAGGTTGAAGAAAGTGACATAGATAATTTGCCATATCTACAATCTGTTGTAAAAGAAACACTAAGATTGCATTCTCCAATTCCCTTCTTAGTACCAAGAAGGGCTTTGCAAAACACTAATTTTATGGGTTACTTTATACCGAAAGACACACAAGTATTTGTGAATGCTTGGGCAATTGGAAGAGACCCAGATGTTTGGGATGACCCATTGAGTTTCAAGCCTGAAAGATTCATGGGCTCTAAAGTTGATTATAAGGGCCAACACTATGAGCTAATTCCATTTGGAGCTGGTCGAAGAATGTGTGCTGGTGTGCCATTGGCTTATCGAGTTCTCCACCTTGTTTTAGGTTCACTGCTTCATCATTTTGATTGGGAACTTGATGCCAACGTTAGTAGAGAGACTAATTTGGACATGAATGATAGGTTAGGAATTGTAATCCGAAAATTTCATCCACTAATTGTTGTGCCCAAAAAGCGTATCGGTGAAGATCAAGCACTGGCTTCTTAATTAGCTAATTAATTTAAAAATTAATCAATGCTTTGTTAAATTTGTGAGAAAAATTAAATCTAATAGTGATTCTAAATTAGCCTAAAGTTTTTATAAGATTCCCTCTTGATTGTATTTTTACATTATCTATGTTGAAAATCAATCAAGTCAATAAATTGAGTAGTTGAAGGATGTAAAAAAATAAATAGAGTAGTTGAATGATATAGAAAAATAAATAGAATGGTTGAAAGATATATAAAAATAAATAGAGTGGTTGAAAGATGTAGAAAAATAAATGGAGTAGTTGAAAGATGTAGAAAAATAAATAGAGTAGTTGAAAGATGTAGAAAAATAAATAGAGTAGTTGAAAGATGTAGAAAAATAAATAGAGTGATTGAAATATGTAGAAAAATAAATAGAGTGGTTGAAAGATATAGAAAAATAAATAGAATGGTTAAAAAATATATAAAAGATAAATGTGTAGAATGTGATAATATTTAGTTTTATATTTGTGTGTTGTAATTTGCATGATGATAACTATAAATAATCTACCTTGCATTTGTTTTAATCGTCCTATTAAAAACAAAATATTTTGTATTATTAGTTTAAGCATGAATCGAGACATTTCTCTTTTGTATTTTTTTTCATGTGTGTGATGCTTTTAAAAGATGTTATAGTGTTTTTTATTATGTGTAATATTTTATTATAGGTATAATATAAATAATTTGTTTATTTTTTTGAATCAAATGTTAATAAATTTAGAGTTATATATTCTAAATTTTATCAAATTTTTTTAAACAATAAGTTTTATTAATTTTAATAGTAAATCATTTATTGTATTCAGCCAGCAAATCACCAACTCTATTCACAATTGGTCACTATTTTTAGTTTGTTTTCTTGAAGAGTTGTAAATCGAATCAAACATGTTGCATTTATGTCCGGTTCGACGTGATAAGAAGTCACTTGAACATGACATGACAATAATTTTTTTAAAATTATTATACAATTCATATATTCGTGTACGAATTACATGGATACATGACAATATTTCAAATCATAGATTTAGTAAATCATTTTTGGTAATCAGGTAAAAATTGTTTATTAAACAAGTTGACATAATATAATATATTTGATCAGTTTTATTTTATTTATGAGTTTTAATCAAATCTAACTCAATAAATTTTTAAGTTATTTATTTTATTACAAATTAACTAGATTTTATAGACGAGGGAAAACTACTCAAAGCAAAAAAAAAATCAAATTATAAAACAAATACAAACATCTTACTAATAAATAAAAACACAAATTAATATTACAAATATATAAAATATATAAAAACAAAATAATTAAGAAGATTAAAAAAAAACTTATAATCAAGTCTAGCTAACATATTCACATGTTAATGACCTGCCAATACTTTCATGTCTAGATCCAGATCCAGATCCATTCGTGTTTTCATGTCTTATAACTTTATAAGAAATTGTCACCATATTAGTTTTATACTTCTCTCTCTCTCTCTGTGTGTGTGTGTGTGTGTGAATAAAAGACTTTCTAGTATCGTTTATAAATAATGGATGGTATAATGAGTGTACATGTAAGGTTCTAAGTGAGTAAATAATGAAAGGTCGTTACAAGTTAGTTAATGTAAAGGAGTGTGTATATATACACTAATATAGTAATGAGTAATGAGAAAGCACCTGGCTGCATTTTCGTTTTCACTTTCTTCTTTCTTGCCACATTTTATTTTCTCAATAGTTCTTTTGATTGGTAGTAAATAATTATTATTTATTTTTAATTGCATTCGAATTTGAAAATTAAAACAAAAAAATTCAAACTTAATAGTAATATTATAATCTAAAATAAGATTTAAAAACATTTTTAAATCATCGAAAGATATTTTCAAGCACAATTTTTGTATTAAAAAAATCAAAAACAATAAAAATATTATCTAATGCTTGCACCGATTATCTAATTTTTAATGTTATTATCGTCTACCTGTTAATAATACCAAAAACTTGATATGTTAAAATTAGGCATATAAATACAGATCACTTATAGAAACTGATAAGTATACTTCTAAGGTCGGTTTAAAGAAGAATCTTGTGATTTTTAAATAATTCAATAAATTTTTAAAAACGAAAATAAAACCTAAACATTTTGTCACAAAGTTTGGGTTTAAAAATCCAAACTAATAATATAAAAATAAAGATAGATTCAATAAACATTTAGACAATTAAAAATTTATCATGCAGTGGAGAATTTTTTATAAGATACAATAGCTAGTTAATTATGTATGCTCAATATTAAATAAGCTATTAAAAATATGAATTAAGAATATTGAATTTTCATTTTTTATGAGAAATTATCCTAACGTAGAGATCAATCTTGTTATTAATAAATTATCAATTAAAGTATTTTGATGGGAAATTGTAATTGATAGTTAACTAAATTATGCTTTATTCTTAATGAATTTCTAAACCATTTAATTGATGCCTTTGGCAAGGGTTGTCAATTTAAACTCTTATCAAGGTGTCTAAGTTAGGTTAATGATTTAAGTATCTAAAAACTCACTTTCAGATTTTAAATCTATTATAAAAAATATGTCATCAATATATTTTTCAATAATAAATCTTATAAAAATCTTTAAAATAGAGTTCTCTAAATCAGATCCAGAATATTTCATCCAACAACTAAGAGTTGACTATAAATTAGATTCAGATAATTAAATCCTAAATCTAACTCTCTTATATATTATGAAAACTATTTCGTCAATATTTTTTTTTAAAACTTCGTCTTAATCTTGTGAAGAAATAAAACTTAAATTCATTTTATTAAAATGTTTAATCTACTATAATATTTCACAAGAATAACAACATTACTAATAGCACATATTATTTATAACTATACATGGATATTTTAATAAATTATCAATAAATTAAATATAACATGTAAACCAACACATAAAGATAATATATGAAAATAATACATTTAAATACACCTCAATAAAATCTCAATATCATTTATGTTATAAAAAAACTCCAAATAGAATTGCAAATACCGTTCATTGAATTGAAACTAGAATTACTACGTAAACTAAAATTATTCAACTCTCAAATGAAAGAAGAACTTGAAACTACTAAAGAAAAGTTAAGAAAGCTTAAGAGACTAAAAAATCAATTTAAAATGAAGTTGTGGAGTATTTTTTATAATAGAATTAGGGTCCTATCTTTAGGTGTTGGAGAGAAGAAAAATATGGATCAAATGACTAGTGTTGCGACATACAATACTTTCATCCGCAACATGCATAGGCTATACACGTTTTGAAACTCAATCCATTACACTCGCACCACGGCATACAACATGTCCATGCCATATCCAACATCATTGGTCATGTGATTCTCAATCCTTTCGCCTAGCACCGTGGCACATAAAACTTTCATGTCATGGCCCACATTATTCTGAACAAATTGATCCCTTATTTTCTTTGTACATCCTTTTTCATGGTTTGAACCATATGTAATGCTTTACATATGTCATCTTTCAAGCTTTTAAAATTTTAACGAAAACTTTTAGATATATTCTTCAATTATTTGATCAATTAAATTTTTTTGAAGCTAAAATATCTAAAAAATAACAAAATATACTCATTCTGAAAAGATAGATTTGTTTAAAATAATAGTAAAATTAAGCAAATATAAATCTATTTAATAATTTAATATGCATAAAATCACAATATATTAAGTAGTTTTGAGCACTCATCTATATTCTTAAAACTTGTAATGATAAAAATAGTAACCTTTATGCTTAGCTCATACATTTTTACTATTAAAAACAAAAGTTTGACACATCATTTCACATTGAATTCCCTAGTCAAATTGAACTGCAGCTATTTAGACTTGTTCATGTTGAATACCATTCAATTGAGTCACATTCAATGATATTGAGGTACTATTTTTATTATTATAAATTTTGGAATTGTTATTTTTAAATTTCCCAAACTATCACTACTACAATAATGGATGTTAAAGTCAGCATTTAGGGTCAGTTCTAAGTAAAATTGACTTATAATAATTTTTAGTCAATAAGTTTAAAAATTGACTTAAATTTTAGAGTCAATTCTAACAAAAAACTGACTTTAAATGAACTTAAAATTAAAAAATTTAAAAAAATGACCTATCGTCTATTACAATGTAGGACCAACGTGGCATTTAGCATTGTCTTTTCGTCAACCGATGATATGACACATGTGACATCAGTTAACACATAAGACCAATGTTAAATGTCACGTTGATCCTACGTGTGAACCGATGCTATAAATAACGTTGATGCTACCATAATTCAAGAAGTTATTGGGAAATATATAGCTTAGCCTTCAGATATAGTTAAGGTAAATTTTGACATGTTACTATTTATTTTTGCTTAAAGTAAAACTTATAAACTAGTTTTATTTTCTTATTGTTACTAATATGATTATATTTTTGTCTATTATACTAAGGTCGGTAAATGCCTCAAATTTAAAGGGAGGAATAGGAAATATATCAAGATAAATATATATCTAGGAAGCAACATCGCACAAGTCTTTCAAGAAGAAACCATGGAAAAAGTATAATTATGAGTATGCCATAAATCCTAGTAAAACTCTTGGTACTTTGATGATGATTGTTGCAATCAATAATAGTATGGATGATGGATAGATAGTGGATATTTCTTAAGAAATATCCGTTATTGTCATTGGATAATCTTATATTTTGATTGAGTGCATATTGTAATTATTTGAATTTTAAATGATAGATTTAAATATAATTCAAATGTGGACAAGATGAGTCCTTAATCACTAATATTTTTTATTTATATAGAGCATATGATTATCTTTATATTATCTAATTAATATACATTTCCTTTATTAGGGAATACTATATATTATCGACTTAAAAGCTAATCACATGTCACATTTATCAATATTTTATGATTCATCTTTTCTGAACCCTTATCAAGAAGGAATATACTAATATAAGAGCGACACAATTATATGATAGAGCATTAATACTTCAACAAAACTAAAAGTTGATAATCTTTTTTCCACTAAGGTTTGGACATAAGGAAGATCATTGGATCTTTGTAATCCTTGATGTGCATCATAATCATGTTTGGTATTGTGAGTTGGCTTTCATGTCATTAAATGAAGATTGTAAAATAGTTCTTGAAATGTAAGATTTATTACTAGCTAGTTTTATGAATTGTTCCTTATTATTGAATAAACATGAAAATATTAACTCTTTTAAACTTTGATAGGTCATGAAAGATGTGGAGTAAGAGTAAGGGCATCGTTATTAAAAAATCACAGAAGCTTGTATGGGATGTGCAAGTGAATATTGATAATGAATTTTATTAACTTCATGATTTGTATGATTGAATAATAAAGATGTTCGAGTTGATAAACATATATACTTGTTTTTTGTAGGTTCTACAACAATAAGATGAAGTTGTGTGATTACTACGTGATAAATATATGAGCGAGATCATGTTAAATATCAACATGCCTATTAAAAATATGATAATTTCATTAATTAATATACTTTTTTTAACATATATGTTATTTTTTTAATCTTTTAATAAATTTATCACTTTAGAACAAGCTACAATATGTATATTTTTGAAGAATTACGAGAGAAATGGACAAAACACATGCTCCAAATTATAAGATTACAAGAGAAAGAGGAAGAGGAGGAGAAGAAGATGAAGAATATGATGATATAATGAAATAGAAATAGGTACCATTATTATTACATAATTATATCGTAAATAAGAATACATGCAATAATGGATATGTGCAATTCCATTTTTTAATATACCATGGAAGTATATATATTCTTGTATTTAGTGATATTATAATTAAGTTAGATTATTATATATGTACTATATGTAAGTTATTTTTTTACTATAAGTTTGTTCTCTTTTAAACTTATCATGGTTGTTTTTTGCTACTATGTGATTAAAACATACAGTGAATAGCAGAAAATAACTAAAAATATGTTTAGACCTTGTGCCATTTTAAGTTGGTTTTAGGGTAGAATTGACTTAAATATTTTAAGTTGGTTCTAACGTGTAAGTCCTATTGTACTATATTTCTATGTGTTGGCTTCTCATGTACAAAATACGATGTTTGTTTATTTTTTATTCAGTATTTTGTCTTCCTCTATGTAAGATTGTTTACTGTGGATCAGTATTATACACACGTATATAATTAGGAACACTATAGTTGAAAGCTATTTTTCACACACCCACGGGGTTGGTTGTTTCAGTTTGCATGATAGGTTAAGAGTAGAGTGATGGATTTTTTTTTGTTTCGGGTGCAAAAATTTATGGATTAAAACTTGGTATTTTTGGAAATTAAAAAAAAATCATTTTTTAGCACCTCGCCACCACTCTCACCATCACTTTTGGTGAGGTGATTGGTGAGATGGCGGTGAGGTAGTTGGAAAGATGGCCAGTTAATTTCTATAAAGACCTTCCACTTCTTTTTATACTTTACCCATGATTTTAGTACCAAAACTTTGCCATAATTCATACCAAGATTTATATCTATTTCTTAAATTGTTTTGGAGAGTTTACATTTAAATGTGGGTTGTTTAGTGAGTTAATTATCAAATCGTCTTCTATATGTGTACATAATTTGACTTTGTCTCTCCTGTACATGATTTGAGATCTATGGAGGACATTGTGTCCTTTTATGCCTTAAGATTGAGAGTGATCCTCAAGATTTCTCGTTCCATATATATTTCATGATATTGAGATGTGGCCACTAATCACATCCGGATTGGTGAGTCAATCCAAGTCGTTGCAAAAGCAGCAAACAAGAGTAGCAATAGGCAGTTCGGAAAGTGGTCCCAACTGATAGAGGTAATAATGGTTTTTTTTTCAAATTGTAACCATTTATTGTTTAGTGAATTATTTGTCGTTGACTGGTTGCCATAAGTAACCCGAGAACGTTGTCATATAAATACGTTTTCTATGTGGATTTACCTCATTACATCGCTTGTTATGAATGATCAATTATTGTACTAGTACAATTTGAGTTTTAAGTTTTTATGTTACAACATAGTGTAGCTTAAACTCTGATTAGAAAACACTTATTGTTTTCTACTTTTTGTTGATTATATAATATCTATTGTGAAAAGTTATCTACCTATTTGATATTATATTATTCATTTTTACTACATTATCTATTTAGGTGTTTACTTTTTTATTTGTACGATTTAGGATTGAGTCGTTAAGGAGTCTATATCTATATACCATAGTAGTGTACCAGGTCTTGGACTCCTTCATAATGTCAACTCACTTAAAATTTAAAGTCGGTTTTACCTATCAACTCACTTAAAATTTAAAGTTGGTTGTCATACATGATCGATTTGAAATTTTAAATCGGTTGATAAGTAAGATCATCTTTAAATTTTAAGTCGGTTGATACGTAAGATCATCTTTAAATTTTAAGTCGGTTGATACGTAAGATCATCTTTAAATTTTAAGTCGGTTGATACGTAGGATTAAATTTAAATTTTAAATTAGTTGATGCATAGGAATAATTTTAAATTTTAAGTCGATTAAATGATAAAATTCACTTAAAAATTAAAGTTGATTATAGGGTAGAACTCGTGAAAAATTTAAGCTATTTTTGTTCTAATTTATTTCAATGAAGTGACTTATAACCTTATTTAAGTTATTTTTCATTCAACTTATTATGAATCCTTTGTAGTAGTGGTGTGTTTTGCATTGATTTCGAACACAATCTTCACGCATATGTTCAGGGTAAAAGTATGAGGTAAGATAATAAAATAGTTATTGTAGTTGTTATTTTCAATTGCATTTTAATGTCATAATATCAATTCCATTTAAGAATTCCAATTCATTTACGACAATGTCATAATATCTCTCCATTTTCTTAAAATTTTGTACAATTGTTTCTTGATAGTGGAAGTTTTGGAGAGGTGTGTCGTGGTTGTTTTCTTCCTACACCAGGAAGGTTTTTACACGTAAATTGATTGTGTTGATTTTGTGTATGTTTCATTTTGACCTATATTTATTTATTTCCTAAAAGATTCACACAAATAATGAGAATAAGTTTTATTCCGCTGTTTAGAGCTTGATTAAGTTCGAATTGATATTGTGATTCTCCTAACAAAGTGGTATCAAAGTTGTGATTATTATTATTGAATTTCTTGTGTTGAATAATGGAAGCAAATTTGAGTAGAATGATTACTTTGAATGGTTCTAATTATCACACTTGGAAAGGAAAAATGGAAGATCTTATTTATGTTAAATAGTTTCATTTATCAGTGTTTGCCCTTGAGAAGCCAAAAAAAATTTCTGAAGAATAATGAATTTTATTACATCGAAAAGTCTGTGTGTATAGAAGGTAGTGGGTAGATGATAATGTTTTGAATCATATTAGTGGGGAAATACATGCACGATCACTCTAGAATAAAATTGAGGAGTTATTTTCTCAAAAAATAGGAAATAATAAAATGTTTCTCATAGAGTAGTTGATGGCTTTAAGGTACTAAGATGGAACTCTATTGACAGATCACTTGAATACGTTCCAAGGAATAATCAATCAGTTAGCTAGAATGGGTATCAAGTTTGATGATGAGATTCAGGGGTTATGTTTGTTAGGTACGTTGATGGACTCTTGGAAAATATTTAGAATGTCATTAAGTAACTCAGCTCCAAATGGTGCAATCAATATGGATCTGGCTAAGAGCAATGTTTTGAATGAAGAAATGAGAAGAAAATCACATGGTTCTTCTCAACAGTCTGAGATTTTAGTTATAGAAAGAAGAGGGAGAAGTAAAAGCAGAGGTTTCAAGAGCAAAGAAAAAGGAAGAAGCAAGTCTAACAGGTTTGCTAATATTGAGTGCCATCACTGTGTTTCATGAAAGGGCACATCAAGAGATATTGTAGACAGTTGAAGTGGGATAACAAGAAAAAAGACAAATAACAAGAAGGTGATGTTGACAAGGAAAATGATCGAGTTGCCACCGCTAGTTCAGAAGACTTTCTCATTGTTTATGATGAAGATGTTGTCAATGTTGCATGTCACGAGATTAGTTGGATTATTGATAGTGGAGCCTCCATTCATGCTACATATCGAGAGGAATTCTTTACATCCTATACAGTAGGTGACTTTGGGATAGTGAAGTTGGGTAATGATGGCTTGGTTAAAGTCATTGATATTGGAGATGTGTGTTTGGAGATGAATAATGGCACGAGGCTACTTCTTAGAGGGGTAAAGCATATTCCTAAAATTTGTTTGAACTTGATCTTTGCAGGTAAACTTGATGATGAAGGATATTGCAATACCTTTAGTAATGGTCAATAGAAACTTACTAAAGGTGCTATGGTTGTTGCTCGTGGGAACAAGAACTCTAGTTTGTATATATTGCAGGCAAGACTCTTCAAAGGTGTTATTAATACTGTGATAGATGAGCTCACAGCAGAATTGTGGCATAAGAGACTTGTTCACATGAGTGAGAAAGGCTTAGAAGTATTGACTAAAAAGAATCTTCTTTCTGTAATGAATGATATTTGTTTAAGAAGATGTACTCATTGTTTGGCAAGGAAGCAAAATAGAGTTTCTTTCAAGAGTTCCTCTCCTTCAAGAAAAAAATACATACTTGATTAAGTACATTTAGATCTATGTGGTCCTACGAAGATAAGAACTTTGGGTGGTGCCAGTTATTTTGTGACCTTCATAGATGATTGTTCAAGAAAGTTATGGATGTACACTTTGAAGAGGAAAGATTAAGTATTAGATGTGTTTAAATAGTTTCAAGCCTTAGTTGAGAGACAGGCTGGTAAGAAATTGTGATGCATCAGAACAAATAATGAGAGAGAGTATTCAGGTCCTTTTGATGAGTATTGTAGGCATCAGGGCATTCGACATCAAAAGACACCCCCCAAGACTCCTCAGTTAAATGGGTTGGCTGAGAGAATGAACATGACATTGGTTGAAAGAGTAAGATGTCTTCTTTCGTAGGCATAGTTGCTAAGATCCTTCTGGGGTGAGGCTTTGAATACAGTTGTACATGTTCTTAATCTCACACCATGTGTTCCTCTTCAGTTTGATGTACCAAAAAGAGTTTGGATTGGCAAAGATGTTTCTTATGATTATTTCCACATTTTTGGTTGCAAGGCATTTGTGCATGTACCAAAAGATGAGAGATCTAAGCTTGATATAAAGACACGACAATGTATCTTTGTTGGTTATGATCTGGATGAACTTGGCTACAGATTTTATGATCCACTTGAGAAGAAACTGGTAAGGAGTCATGATGTTGTGTTTATTGAAGATCAAACTATACAAGATGTTGAGAAGATAGAAAAAAGAGTCCATCAGTATAACGATGATTTGATTGACCTAGATTCGTTTCCTTTATCAATACAGATGGAACAAAATGTTCAAGATGACCAATAGGGTTCAGATGATGGAGATGCTCATATGCAAGCTGAAACAAATCACCAGAATACGGATCAGTTTCCAAAACCATAAATCCCACTCAGGAGGTCTACCTGAGACCGACGTCCTTCCATATGGTATGATACAGATGAATATGTCTTTTCTTTCACACATATGGTTGCTTGCACCGCTGTCAAGATACCAAGAATTTGGTTGACCACCATTACCCTCATTTCGTGCTAGAAAAAGAGTTTCTTTCTCATCGGTCTTCTCTTCTATGTAGTTGATTTTCTCATCTACTCTATTGTTGGGAGCTCTACATTCTGAAGCATAATGTCCAAACTTATGACAATTATAGCATTAAACTTGAGATTTTTCATACCTTGAGTTCATATTGCCTCTTCCATGACCTCGTGTTGAGCTTTCCCCTCTCTCGAAGTTGTTGGAATTTTTGTTGTAATTCCAACCTCGTCCACGACCGTGGCTTCCACCTCATCCACGGCCTCAACCTCGACCTCTACCTCGGCCACGTTGGTTTCTGTCATTGCCTTGGCTTTCATGCTTATCCTTGAATTGCATCTTCAAGAGTTGCTCAGTGATCCCTTGCTTCTTCTTATGCTTTTCTTCATATGCTTATAATGACCCATTGAGTTTATCAATGGTCATTTCTTCCAAATCTTTTGTTTCCTTAATCGTCACAACGATGTGTTCAAATTTGGAATCTAATAAACGAGGTATCTTTTCCATTATTCTCACATCTTCCAACATCTCACCATTTCTTTTCAATTGATTAGAAACAACTCCAACCCTCGAGAAATAGTCGGAAATAGATTCAAAAGCTTTCATATATAGAGATTCAAATTCACCTCTTAGTGTTTGGAGATGAACCTTCTTCACTTTCTCGGCTCCTCTGAAATAAATTTGAAGCTTATTCCACGTTTCTTTGGAAAATGTTGCATCTGAAATCTTCTCAAACCTATCATCATTTAAGGCTTGATAGATAAGAAAAAGGGGGCTTTCTTATCTCTCTTTCTCAAATCCTTCAAAGATTATTTTTACACTTGCGTTAGAACTTAAGCCTTTCTCTACAACTTCACATACATCATATGCACCCAAAAGAGCCTTCATCTTGATGCTCCAATTATCATAGTTGTCGTTGTTAAGTATCGGGACTTAAAACGATGTCATGCCTCCACTTGACATAACTCTCAATACAGTGAGAATTTGCAAATTCTGATCGCTCATATGGATTTAGAATGTCAAAAAAACTTGGGAGGAACTCCGAGAAAAATCTGAATTTTTTTAGTCAACGGTTAAAGTCAACTCTTTTGGCCAACGATCAACATTCGGTCAATAGCTCGGTAGCTCGGTCAACAAGCTTGGTAGCTCGGTCAACTCGGCTGAACTCAGTTTCAACTCACTTTCTGGCAGAACCTTTCGAAGGAACGTGACAGCGTGTCCGAACTAATAAATCTAATACCACTTTGTTGAAATATTATGGATCAAAACTCAAGAACAATTTTCCAAAAATTCTTAGAAACTCTCAAACTTTTGTTTCTGATTTCTTTAACTTGATTATTATATTGCTATTGAGAAGTATTTATAAAAACAACTAATAAATCTAAGTCTTACAACATAAACCTACCAAAGTAATCTAAAACCATACACTTAGCTCCTTACCAAACTCATTTATTTTCTTATTTCTACCTACTAACCATGAGCTGTATCCTTATCAATCCAGATCATCACCATAAAAGCTTCCATGAGCTGGACTTTAAATAGACTAGAATATTTACAAAACAACAAACATATCCTCTTTCATAGCAACTTGACATTAATGCATGCCATAAGGATATATATTTCCCTCTCAATTTTCATGGAAAAAAGAGACACACTACTAGACAAATTTTTCAATATCTACATTTACTGACTTGTAGCAAATAGCCGAACCGTCCACTATTTCGACAATATTTTTTGTGCGAAGATTTTCAATGCTCTCATCCAAAATTTGATATCTCTAAATCATTCCAATATCAGTACTACTACGAAATAGTGTCTTCATGAATAGTGCACCATCATGAATAGCCAATTTACTATTTTTTTTATTGTTCAAGCATATACTTTTCATTATTTGCATAGTAATCATTACTATTGAGTGAATAGTAATATTTGGGTAGCATGATTTTTTTTTACATAAACTTCACTTGGTGTTCTAATATCAATTGTTAAAAAAAATTGACTATTCTTACGAAACAAAACAATAAATAAAATAAAACTGGAACAAAGAAATAACACATTAAGATTTTTACTGGACTCACTTAAAATATTAAGTGAGCTACACCACACGGAGTTGCTCCATACTTTACTATAAGAATAAATAATACAATAATATCTCAATTGCATCCTCAACATTTTTCCTATCAAAAAATTGTACAAAACAACATGCTTTTCTAACTGATATTTTATTATGAATAAACTTACCAAATTGGCTAAATACTTGTTTTAGCATGTTATTACTAACGTTTGGATCCAAACGACCAATCAACTCATCAAATAGTTCAGAGAAACGCCATTTGCTAGGTCCTCCACCTGCAACAATTTTAACCTTCTCACTCTTATACTTTTTCTTCATAGTATCAATTTGATTCTCACATTGAATATTAGTCTTAGGATTCTTTGAATAGTCCTCTCTACTATTCACAATATCAGCAACCTTTTTCCATTTCTTTTGCTTGAGATTCCCTCTACTCAGTTTCACGTATCTTTCACCCCAAGTATCGATCAACACCATCATAGCACCTTCACTCCAATAATCCTTTCTACCACCTCATTCACTGCCATTCATAGAGTTAGTTTGTTCTAACTTTTTTGTTGTTTTCAAGGTAAAATCGATGCCATTGTCACCATTATTAAACCGTTCGACCTCAGAGATGACTTCGTATATTTACTCTCCGATAAAGGATGCGACTAGATCTCATCGTCTTCCTTTCATCGAATCTCATAATCAGTAACATCATCCATTGCAACATCAAATCTTATGCTATCATAATCTGATCTCTCTATCGATCTATCTAATTTTCGGTCACCATTAGACTTTACAGAAGAGGTGCCTTGTTCATAGTTGGAATCCTTGTTACCCATGTCTATCCACAGATCAAATGGAACATGAATCCTTTCTTCAAAGTGCTTTGTGTTTGAATTATCTGTCCAACAATCCATCATGTGGTTGTCACCAAGCTCTTTATCTCCATCTCTCTAATGTTCTATGCATATAGAGAAATTGGTGTGTCTTTCCTCATCAAGTCATCGATCATAACTACTAGTTTCCATATCCAATAAGGATAGCCTGAACATATCCTTTTTCTTCTGGATATCATGAACATCTTCACTATTTCTTGATAACTTCGTGATGTCTGAGCGATTGCCAAAGAAAGGATTTAAGCTGGGAAGGTTTCCCACAATTGTCTTTGTTGGCTTAATATCTCTTGGCTTTGGCAGAAGCCACTATAGTGAAAGTGGAATAGGATTGTCAGATCCCGAAGCATCTTTGGCCTTTCTTCCCCAATCAAAGGTATCTATCTCTTACCACTTATTGTTGGTTGAACCACTGGTAGTTCTCTTTTTATCCCATTCAACAGGATCATGATCTGCACTTTTCTCAAAAGTAAAGTGGCTATAATTTTTCATAGTTGTCACTGTGAAAGTTAATTCTTCTTCTTCTGTAGCGAATAATGTTTCAGTATCCCAACCATTTTTGCTATGCTCCTTAGAACTGGAAGTAGTTGTATAACTTTCAACAGGCATTTTCTTGGTCCAACAATCTTTAGCCATATGACCCATCTTTCTACAGTTGTAACACTCACCATAAAATCTTCTACTATTACCACGATTTTTCCAAGCTCCCTCTAGATGAAAGCCTTACTTTCCTTTAGAAATTTTTTCCTTATCACCATACTTGTTAGATCCACTACCATTGTACCGCTTGATAGTACCTCTACTTTTGCCGGTGTAGAGCGCTTCTTCCTCACCCTTCAACGAGACTCCTCCCATTTGCTTAGTCATAGCTTCTTGACCGGCTAGCAAATTCTCAAACTCAACAAGAGATGGTTATGTCGACCATCCTTATATAGCGGTAACAAACCCTCGATATTCAGGTCTCAAACCATGGATAATTATTCTCTTTTTCCTAGTTTTTCCAATAGGAGCTTTCAGATCTAAATCTGAAATTTCACGGCATAACAATTTTACCTTGTGAATGTACCAGGAAATCGCCATGTCACGTTGTGCCATCGATAGCAACTTGTTCTCGAGAAGTTGCAATATTGTATCATTCTTCTTTAAAAAGAGTGTCCTATGCTTCCTTCGGTATTTTGGCATCCCAAATATGCTCCAACATTTCTTCTTCAATTGTGGTCTTTAAAGCAAACATCGCTTTGCTTGCTTTAATTTTCCACTTTCACAAGATTCCGTTTTCATCTTTTGCTATTGGTTGTGTAACTTCGTCACCATCAACAACCTCCCACAGGTTTGACCTTGTAGGTAAGACTCTATAGATGTTTCCCATATGTTATAGTTTTTGTTGTTGAGTTTCTTGATCCCTCCAACCACTTGAAGGTCACCAATCGTGTCAGAAAGACTTCGACTATACCAAACAAGCTTAACTAAGAAACTTGTAGAATACCAAACTCCTCCCAACTCAAGATAGCTCTACTAAGATCGATCATTGCCCGTCTTGCTCTGATATCAATTGTTGAGTAAAATTTAGAATACATAAATCTAAATTTATTAATATTAAATAGTAAACAAACTACTTGTATTATACGTACAATAAAAGACACTATAACATCTTTCAAATATAACTTATAAATTGAAGAAAAATACAAACACTCAAAGAAAAAGCTTTCAACTCATATCCAAACTAAAAATACAAAGACTTATTTGTTCTTGATGGAATGATTAAACCAAATAGAAGGTAAACTATTTATAGTTCTCACCATACAATCTACACTACAAAAATATAAAATTAAGAAATGATTATAATCATACAAATATTATCTACACATTTTTTTTATATGCTTCAATCACTTCATTTATTGGTATTGATTTTCAATAACTCTCTTTAACCACTTTATTTATTGAATTAGTGTTGATTTTAAACACTTTTATCCGCGTGAAAAGTACACACAAAATGGAAAGTAAAGCGTTGATATAATTTTATTATTTCAAGAAATATTCGGAAAAGTAGCTGGCCTTCAAAACATTGTTGATCTTTATAGAAAAAGAATTCCAAAAATTCTAGAACTTCGTTGTAATTCCAGCTTAAATTTCAATTTCGAGGTGTACTACATCGATTTATTGTAGCATAGAGAAATTAAAAAAAGGAGTAAGAACAGATCACAAAACCTGCTGCATAAGGACATGGAGATCAAGTAAGCAGTGCACGCTCCCAACTCACTTGATGAGAAAAGAGACTAGTTTTTGCCATATTTTCTGCAACCAGATCTGTAACCCTTGGAACCTACATGATTGTTAAACGAGCTTCTGTTTAACATCCTCTAGGGTAGTCGGGATTCCGAAGGCAGAGTCCAATCGCACACTTCAATTCCTGATTTGGCTCTTTTGAGTTAGCTTCGGCTACACAACGCAGAAGCCTAGCTCTATAGCCTTTGCAGCCACCTTTAAAACAAACTAGTAAGTCAGCATGCTCTGCACAATGTCATTCAAACCTCACTCCAATATGATTTACCACTTTTCAGTGATCATTTCTTAAAAACATTTCATCCAAATAGAAGTACGTAGAAGATTTGCGCATGAGATAATATCAATAATATTCCAAATTTTGATATAATATTACAAATATTCTTAAGATTTTAAAAATATCACAAATGATATTAACATTTTATACAATTTAAAATTAACGAAAATAAATATATATATTTTTTACATAAAAAAATGATAAATATAATAAAAAATAAAAAAATAATAGAGATAAAATTACTAGACATCTCAAAATATTTCTCACGATAAATAGTAAATAGAAAAAAGAATCTATTAAAGAATTACAAAAAATAAGATTAAATCTTAAAGAATGAGATGGTTTTAAAAATTCATTATTTTTAAAAATAAAAAAAAATTATAATTTATTATACAATAAGTAATAAAAAATGAATATTAATATTATAGAAGGAAAAAGAATGTGTAATATAATATTAATTAACAAAGAAACCATAATGAATAAATTATTAAAAATTCCTCATACAGATAAAAGAAAAAAATAGATACATCCACTTAGCAAGAATCTAAATATTAATAAAATACATATTAGAGTAAGAATTAATACACAATAAAACTAGCATTGTTACATAATAAAATAATAAATATAAAATACGTTTTATTATGAATGATCAATGAAAACCTAGAATACTATAAATTAAAATTCACAGCATATCCTAGATTTATCATTAATATTAATGATAAGAACTTAAACCAAGTATTAAGTTTAACCTATAAATTTGAAAGATAAGATTTTATGAAATATAGAAATCATATATTTTTAATACACTATATAGTAGGATATTCATTAACAAACAAGCATAATAGTTCAATATATAGACAAAATGAATTCATAGAAATAGATAAAAAAAATTAAATAAATTGCTCAAATAATAAAATGAGAAATATTAACAAACTTTCAAATGCCTAAAGAATAGAACTTAGATGTTAAAGAAAAATCTTTGATACAAGAAAGAAAAAATGATATATCAAGGGTTACGTTTATATATCATCAAGAAGAAATTTCTAAAAAATAAATAGATTTGATATAAATAGAAAAAGAAGTTAAACAAATAAAAGAATTACACTGTAATGGAAGCCAAACAAACATATCAAAAAATCAAATAGAAATAATAAAAACTTTAATTCTTTTAATATAATAAATAGATATATCACAAGAATCAAACATCATAAAAGAAGAAGAGAATATGTTTATAATAAGAAATTATAACAAGGCATACATAAAGAATTTATAAAATTGATAAGAGATGTAAATAACATGTCTAGAGATAATAAAATTATAGGTTATAAGTTTGATCCATTGTAAGATTAAATGAGAAATCACCTAAGAAATCAGATGCATTAATACATAAGAATAAAAAAATGAGAAAAAACCCAAAGATAAAGAAGAATCTATAATCTCAGTTAATAAAATATAGAAAAAAATTTAAGAATAATTTATAGACATTGAGAATAGAGAAATAGAAAAATTAATTCGTCTGTTAACCCTAGTAGATGAAGAACTAGAAAGACAAAGATGAAATTTTTTGTACAAACAAAGAGGAAGATGATATAAAAATAATCAGTAAAATTGATTCTGAACTAGAAAATATGATCCCAAAAAATCATATGAAAACTATTTCATTACCAATTCCTCATCAAGAAGGAACATCTAACCTATATAGGGAAGAAATAAATAAGAAAAAGTAAGAAGAACCTAACATTCTTTATAGAAGAAAACAATAACAACCTAAAATGGAAGAATAATTACATTGAGAAACTAAAGGTAGTGTTCCACTAGAATTCGAACTTCATAAAAAATATAAATCTAACATTTTAAATTTAGATTATATAAGAGATAAGAAAAAAGACTTAGATGAATGGTCTAGTGGTATGTGTGTAATCATATAAACTTCTCCAACCATACAGTCAAAACCTTCAACTAGTAAAGTCTTAGTAACCCACAAAATGATAGAAAATGTTACAAATTTAATAGAATAACAACATTTAAAAATGTAGGGGAATGCTTACATAGGTAGGAAGTATTTAGATACTACAGTAAATGAAATATACAAAAAATTTATTGAAGAAGATAAAGGTAGACATATCACTGAATCTAATAAATATGAAATTAAGGAAGTCAAATGACATTTAACAAATATAGAAATATGTGACATGTGTTTTATAGATTCTTTTATTTGTTAATATGAATTGTATTATCATAAGTTAACACCCTCTATGTAAAAAACTTTTAAGAAAATATTTTATTTTCCCAAAAATAACCTAAAACATTATATAAAATTATAATAGAAGGAGGATGAAGAATAAGAACTCATAAAAACTGGATAATCATTAAACATAAAGAAATACATGAATATAAACAAATAAAAGGAAATGAAAAAATCTGTTGTGATTTAATAGATTTTAAGATGCTAGGAAAATATGAATATAACATTTTAAAAGAAAAAGTATAAAAAATATATAAAATACAAAATATCCAAAAGATATAAATTTAGAAAATAAGACTTTCAAAAATATAACATGATGTATAATAAAGAAACTTTTAGAAAAAAGATATTTTAGGAGAAAAATATAAAACCACCATAAAACAAAAATTATTGCTCATCAAGGGAAAAGAAATGCAGATATTGTATCTATAATGGGAAGGGCATTACGCTAATGAATGTCCTAACAAGCTTTAACATAAAAATAAATTTTTATAAAAAGCAAAAATCTTATAAAACATTTAAGATAAAATTAAAATCAATAGATGAATTATATATATATGATATTTGTAGTATTTACCTATTAGAAGAAACTGGGAAAGAAATAATTGACTTAGACTATGGATATGAATATTCTTCGTGACAAGATGAATGAATAATTTGTATAGTATTACAAATTCAAACAATACTTACATTAAAATAGGATTAAAATTTAAAAGTTACAAAAGTTATCATTTATATGCATATGTAAATATATGAGTATGTCTGTAACTAGTAAAAATGTATTCTCGAAGATACAGATATAATGATAGGAATAGAGAAATTTTATATTCTTACCTTATATCAACAAGAAACAGAAGTTGATTTATTAATAGAAAATAATTTTCTAAATTATATTAACCTTTTACATAATATTAATACAAAATAAGTTTAATAACACTAGATAGTGAAATCATTTACGTGTTAAAACTAAAAAAAACCTTGACTATATCAAACTTAACTTTTATGCAACAACATAAAACAACAACAAAATCTTATTTGAAAAATATTTCATTAGACATAGAAGAGAAATAAAAAATCTTCTTAATAAAATCTAGTAAGATAAAGCCTTAACAAGTATCAAAAAATTATTAAAAACAATAATCTTAGAAAATACTTTAGATCCAAAAGTAAATAAATCTAAAATGATTGCTAACATAAAAATTAGGTACTATAACAAAGTCATTAGATTAAAATCTACGATTTATACTCTAAATGATTAAGTTTTAAAAATATATTCAATAACTTTTGGAAATAAAAGTCACAATATTAAGTAATTCGCCTCACTCTAGTCCAACATTCTTAGTAAAAAAAGAAAGGAAAAAAGTGAATAGTGTTGGGTGTGTAGAGTTTAACTAGAGAGAGAAAGTGTGTGTTGCCAAGGATTCCAATGGTAGATCTTCATAAGTGATCCATATATTTATAGCAAATAAATTGTACAGGTGTTGGATAAACAATGTGTGAATGCAAATACATGTCAGTAGGGTATGATTTGACATAAAGTATAACGTGTCAGAAATCTAGGTCGGGTTTAACCGTGCTTATAACGAGGTCATTCTATGATCGAACTCGAGATCCTTGTGTGATCGAGCTTAAGATCCTTCTGTGACCTAGCTCGGGGTGACGTCCAGCTCGGTTGATATAGAGCTCAGTCTTTGGGCTTGGCTTGTCCCATGGATGGGATGTCTAGGGTGCTTCATCTTCTGTCTTGGGCTGGTCTTAGGCTTTGTATAAAGCTTGGTTCAATATTTGGGTCAATTTGGATGTTAAATGTCCAAACAAATAGTAATAAATTTCAAAGTATTGAATAAAGAAATCATTAATGATAAATACTTTATTCCAAAAAAAGAAGAATTATTATCATTAATAAATGAGAAGAAATATCTCAATTTTTGATTGTAAAAATAAATTTTGAAAAATAGGATGAAGAATTTCAAAAACTAATAGCATTTAGTTATCTTAAAGGAATATTTCAATGAATTGTTGTATCATTCAGATTAAAATAAGCTCCAAATATCTTCCAAAGAATATGGAAAACATTTTTAAGAAATTGTAAAATATTTGATGTGTTTACATAGATAATATTTTGATTTTTAATAATAAATTAAATAAACATTATTTGAATTATTAATATTCTACAAGAATGCAGGAAAAAAATGCATTATACTTTTTGAAAAGAAAACAATAATTACTCAGTAAAAACATTAAGTATTTAGGGTTAAAAATTAAAGATAAAAAACATAATCTACAATCTTATATACTAAATAACATTCAATAATTTCCTAATGAATTAAAAAATAAAAATATATTACAAATATTCTTAGGATTTTTAACATATGTTAATCATACATCAAGAAAAACTTAAAAAAATACAAAAATCTTCACAAACAAAATTAAAAAATATCATGTTTGAAAATGGATAGAACAATATATTATACATGGATAAGGTAAAAATATAGGTGAAAAATTTATCAATTTTATAACATTCAGGTTTATATGATAAAATGATAATTGAAAAAGATGTTTCAAATGAATATTGAGAGTAGTTTTAAAAGAAAATTAGATGACAAAGATTAATATTTTTGTAGTTATACATCAGGATCTTTTCATAGTCCAGAATTAAATTATCACAGTAATGAAAAATAATATTTAACTGTCAAAAAAATTATTAAAAAATTTACCATATATTTAATAAGTTTTAGATTCATTGTAAGAATCAATAATAAAAATTTTGTTTATTTTTTAAGAACTAATATTACAAGTAATTATAAAAAAAAGATAATTAGTTAGATGACAACAATGATTTAACCAACAAAAGTCTCTTTTGAGTACAGGAATGAAACATCTTGATATCAAGATCAAGATAAAATAAAAAGAGATAAGAACAACTCGAGGTTTTATACATAGAAAAGTCTCTTTTGAATACAAGAATTAAACAAAAAGAACTTAATACCTCAAAACCAACAATAGAGTCCAAAAACTCTGAAGAGGAATTCACCTTATAGATTCATTCTAAGTAAAGTAAAACTTCTAAATTAAGAAATCAAAATGAGAAGAAAGAACTTAACAGTTCAAAAGAGGATAACACCTCTAAAAAGAAAAAAAACTTAATTTGGCTAAAGAAGTAGAAAAACCAACAAAAGAGTTATGTGATCTATAATGATTTAAAACTAAGAATTTACGATAATTGGCCTGAATCAAGCAAAACTATTATCGAATTTAATAGAATAACTCACAAAACTTTCGCTAATAGAATAGAAATTGAAGACAGTTATGCCAATTATAAAATATTAAAACTATTAATTTTAGAAGATATAGTTAAAAATTACTCTACAACATTACAACAACAACAATCGATACCAAATAAGTTGAAGATCCTAAGAAAGATAGTATGATTATCAATACTATTAAGATAAATTCCTCCAATAGAGACAATAAAGATAGTATGACTACCAATATTATTCAAGAAAACATCCCCAAAAATACATTGGTCATTGATGACAAAAACCTAATACATGAATTTAAGTAAATCATAATGGTTATATAACTTAACTAGAAAATCCACTCAAGAACATATCAAAGATATAAAATTTTATACCATAGAAAAAGAATTTCTTATAGTCAATAAATTTAATATTCTTGAAATAATTGATTCATTTTTTGTTTTTAAAGCTTACCATGCAGGTTTAATTGAGAACCTATATCTAAGAATTAATTTAAATGAGTTAAATTATTTTCCTAAAAATTTTAAAAAGACTATTAAAAACATTAGGAAGAAAATCAAAACATGTGACAAGCTTATCTATCTTAGATTTTTTAGTTCGCTTTTAGATTGAAACCAAAAAAATATCAATTCCTACAATTTATCAAATTAAGGATTTCTAACACCAATGAAGATGTCCCAAAACCAAGATGCTTCTAGAAAAAAAATTCAATATAGATCTATATTCTGAGAAGACAGATGCTAATACAAATTTATCATGAACTCAAAAAAATTAATAATTTTTCTGAAGTCAAGGTAAATTACTCGACTAGTAAAGTTATGATCACTTTTCGTACCAATATATCCTTTATCGAAGAAGATGATAAGAAAATCAGTAAGTCTAAAACAAATTCTAATAGTAACAATCTATAAATTTGTCAAGAAATAAGAAAAATGTTTTTTTTACACCAAGAAAACTATTAAAGATCACAAATATATTTACTGTATTAGAAATCGAGAAGATAAAGATGTATCGTCATCTACATCATACATCATCAAAATACTGCCAATAGAAAATGACAAAAAAGAATAAAGATGTAGAACTTATATCTTTAGTCAACATATCATGCCAAGGAAATTAAATGCATAAATTCAAATATAATAAGCAAAAAGTTAGATGAGAATTATTAAAGTAGAGATAAACAATGATTATGAAAGCTAACAATACAGTTTATCAATAGAGCGAGATAACTGTTAAGACAGCAAAAGCCCAGTTGTGATTATGAAAGCATACCACATCTTAAATTATGTGAAAAATGATGAAAAAGAACCTCAGTTAGTAGAGCTTTCAAAGCAGGAACGACAATCATAGCTATAAAAGAGTATTATGAAATCAGACATCAAAAATCAAAAGTACAAAATAAATAAATAAACTTAGGGAGCTAAAAGAACAATTAGAAACCTGAATTATAAAAATGGCAAGAAAGATACCTAAGAATTAGAAGCCAATCCCTTCAGACTGCTCGGAAGAGAAGCAAGAAAAGGAGGAGGAGCTCATAGGTGTCCAGCAATGGAGATTATGCGGTAATGAATGTCTGAATGCTAGGTTTCCTTAGTGTATTTGTCATGAAGAGCACGAAAATTAATGCAATAATGAACAAACCTTTCCACTTTCAAAAATAATTACAAAATCAATTTAACTCCAAATTTTTCAAAAATGAAAAATACAAATGGCTATCTAACATTATATCTTAAAAAAGCTAAACATTTCAAAATAGATATGAACGGGTTTTATTAAACCTAACCTAAGCACACAGTAACTGAGCCTTTGCTTGTCTTGTCATATAATTATTAACCTAGATAAATCCCTTGACAATATAAGTAGAGTAAAGATCACATGAGCTCCAAAGATCATATCTAAAGTTCAAATTGTCAGCTATGACAAATTCGTGGTACTAGTGTAATGATACAGGAAAATACATCATCCAACAGATCAAATAAGCATTACAAGGTAGTGGCTCGTGAACCCAAATTCACCCTCTATATTAACAAAAAAACAATTTTGAGTTCTATGAGAGCAGCTCAATTGATCAAAAGCTTTGTCATAAGGAGGTGGTTATTGTCAACACAAAAATTAGTCTCATGGAAGTAAAGAGCCTGTAAGCTTATTGTCTTTCTGTTATAAGGCCTACACATCCCAGACCTCTATCCATTTTTAGCACTGAATCATCACAAGGCAAGTTGCTGGTTGTATCAACCAATTCTCTTTCATTAAATTGGACGATTCTGAATAAGTAGTTCAGACCCACAAGAAGCTCAGTGATTGCAGCTTCAGTTTTTGCTTGATTTGCATAATAGAGCGTCTGCACAAGAAGCACATTTGATCTAGCAACCTCATGCTGCTTCTCAATATTTCGCTCGGAATACCACATCATAGTGTTATGAGCAAGTGGAGCAAGCCAGTCCAATATATGTTCCAGTGCCAACTTCCACTCTACTGCAAGGGCAGGATTGTAAACAGGGGAAGCAATTTTCTTGGTATGTGACTTAAGTCTGGCCCTTAAAGAATTCCTGGTATTTGTGGGTAGCTTATTATACAGGTCATCTCTTGCACCGAGGCCAATCAAATGAGGTGATGAAGCTAGTTTCTCAATCAATATAATCACGTTTGCATACTGAAGATCTAAAGAAGCACCTCCAAGAGTGGTCACACGAGCATTCAACAACTTACTCTTCATATTGAAAACGAATAATTTACAATATATCCGGTTACCAGCTATGTGTCCCACATTTGTCTCATCCACACGGTCAACAGTTTTGGTATAGGTATGGGGCAATCTCATGGAACCACCAACACTTGGCTTGCAGCTTTGTACAATAGGAGAATTGCTTCCAGCCATCATGAATCCTTTAAAAGTCTCAAAAGAAGCCAACCGTTTGCTTTTAGAATATGAATGCTTTCCAAGTAACAGAGAAGACCGTTGATCTTCTTGTTGTTTGTAGTATGTATTCATCTTGCCGGCATGTATCGCAGGCTTTGATATAGACCTCTCAAGGACATCTGAAAAGAAGCCACTTATATTACTCTGAGATGGATGATCCAATGGATACGTAAGAATCGAAAAGGACTGGCTGCGAGGAAGACAATCCTTACTTTTATGTTGAAATCGATTGCCTCCCTCCATACTATCCATTTGATTAACTCCAAAGACATGTTTCATCCTCTCCAAAATAGTAAAAAGTGATCTGGCCAGAATCCGAACAATATAATCATACGTTCTGACCCATGGAGACATCTGTCTTAGATTTTTCACTTCTTGACGCTGCCGCATTACCTTCTGCTGAAACTCAAGCAACTTTACCCGATTAGATGCAGCATTGACCTGCATTCTTCTCAAAGTTTGTTCAAGTTCTGCAAGAACTTCCAGCTCTTCAGATAACTGTGTTGTAATGGAAACAAATCTCTCCATTTTCTTCACTTTTTTCTCCATTTTCTTCCATCTATATTCCCATCCAATCCACTGACAATAGTTCTGTATAGGGTCTTTATAAAACTGTTCTAACTGATGATATATAGGATTGGTAGACCTTTTTCCAAGCCTGACCACAGACATTGCAATGTACCCTAAATTCTCAATCAATTCATTCATCACTAATTCCATGAGGTAATCATTATCCTCAGAAACAAGCCTAGTAATCCCAATTGAATTTATGATCTCCTTCCACAACCTAAATATCTCACCTTCACTCAACCTATGCCATAAATTTACCACTTTCAACATCAACCCAGCAACTTCAAATGCCAAAATTCCAATCTCCGGCTTGTCCGTCTCTGCCACACTCTTCCATGAAGACCGTAAACTTTTTAACAACAATTCCGTTACCATCTTTCCCCTATTTAGATTCATAACCCAAGGTCCAAAACTAACCCAAGAATCTCATCTTCCTGCATCAAAATGAGAAGCATAATAAACAGATTGTCAGATAGATGATCTTTGAATTTGAAAGTGAAGATACATTTTCTAAACTACTGCATAATTTCATGAATTTTCTCAAAAATCTAAAGTTATTGTGAAATGAAAGTTGCGAATCCTGATTCTAGCTAAATCACGATCCTTAAAACAAATCCACTAAATAATTTCAATAACAAAAATAGAACATGAACACTGGAGAATCGTAGCCCAATCCCTTTGATTGGTTGCTAAATACCCAGGAAGGAAAAAGTGAATTTCACACACCCTCTAATATAACTCAACTGAACCTAAGAATAAAGTTTAAGCTAACTTGACTTGATGCCTAAATTTCCCAGGCTCCCAAAATTATACTTTACCACATTTCCTTAGCAATCAAGCAGATATTACCCCTTAGTTTACAGCCGCATAGAAACAAAAATAAAAATGTACCAAATCAAACCCAAAAAAAAAAGGTTTAAAATTGCAAGTGGGTAGTAACTTACCATTAAAATGAAGAACTCTGAACATCCGCCATTACCAAAATCGCCATCATTGAATTAAAGGATAAAGAAAAACATAAATGAAGAAGAAGGGATAAAATATGCGGTGTAGGATATTCATATACCTACATCAAATAGCTGCGACCGAAATAGAATAGACAAGAAACGGAAGACACTGACAGGCTTATCAGTCAAACTGAGGTTAAATGAACTTTATTTCGTTTTTTTGGGGGTTTGCTTCATGCTTTTTGTATATTTATTATACGGTGAGTTAATTATAAGTAAAAATATATATCTATCTATTAAATTTGTAATGAATTTTAAATAATATAATATTATATTATTTTTAATTATAATAGAATATAAAAGATTTATGATACAAAAAACTATACATAAATTCTATATGGATATAGATATAGATATAAATTATTTTTCTTTATATTTATTTTTTTATAGAGATATATTGAACATAATAATTTTAATTAAAATTATCCAAATTTTTAATAAATTCTTTTGTTAAAACTTAAATATGTTTTTTATCTAATGTACATGATTTTAGATATAAATAATGAAAATTTTGTTTAAATTTAAAAGAATAAATTTGTTAAATTTTAATTTTTTAATTTATATATTTTTTACTTTATCATCACTACTTGATTTTTTTCCAAATGATATAAATGCAGCTGGTATACAATTTTAGTAAAGCATTAAAAAAAATTTAAGAAGGTTAATAACTTAATATATAAAACTAATCAAATATTAAAAGATAAGTATTTACTAAAAACGATTGATATTATATATCTTTTGTCAAATATAAAACATAAAATAAAAATGGAATAAAAAAGTAGAAATTTTATTTTAAATATTAATGATAAATTTATGATGTAAAATAAAATTTAAAGTTAAAATATACGTTTGTAACTCACAAAATTTTTTTTTGAAAAAAAAGTGATATTATCGATTGGAGAAAAGATTATTATTTTTTCCTCAAGAAAGAAAATAAATATTAATTTTTTTTTTTTTTTTAAGGAGGGAAGTGGAGTAGTGGGTTGGAGAGTGGTTGATTTGAACTTGGTCATTATTAGAAACAGCTTTGTCTTTAATTGGTTTTTACGTTCAAAGATAAGCCTTGTCTCATTCATACATCAATTGTGTGGCTTAAAAGCAAGCAAGTTTGTGACAGCAAGATGGTGAGCGACTGAGTTGAACAAAGTAGCCTTTGGTTAGGTGTTATTTATTAAGCTTAATTGTATGTTATAAATTTTTTTTATATATGAGATTTTATTTTTAGTTTTTTTTAAATATATATTTATTTTTTTCATAATTAAATATTAAATATTATTTTTTGAAAAAAATAATTTTGAAGTTTATTCACAAGAAATACTTTCTCATAACAAATATTAAAAATAATGTAGAATTTCTGATAGTATATTAGCTTTCTTTGCTTTTCGTGAAAGTATATACTTTCTTAACCGGCGAAAATAGTAATATACAACTTTTAGCACCCAAAAATTGATTGCAATTACGATGATTTTCAAGGAAATTGTGATTAACAAGGAACAATGCAATGGAGGATGCATTATGGAATAATTGCATAAGATATTAAATTTAGTTATCCTTCTACATAAATAAATTAATTAAAGATAATTTAATATTTTTTTAAAATATTAAAAAAAATGCAAATATGGATTAGAAAATACCAACACACATAAACATGTATAATTTGTACGAATTATCACTTTATATAAGGTCATTTTATTTTTCATAAATTTAATAGATTAATTATTTTATTTTAAATTTATACATTTTAATTACCCTATTAACGTATTTATTGATATTTTAATCGTTATAGACTAATTTTGATGATTTTAATAATTATATTTTATTTTTTAATTTTTTTTCTTCCAACATCTATGAGCTACTATTAATAAGTTTATTAAAATGATAATCTAAAAAACTAAAAACAGTAATTTAGTGTTAAAATACGTAACAAGTAAATTATAAAAAAATGATTAATATATTTATTTTAAAAGAATAAAGTGATAAATTCTTTTATAAATTATTATAAGGAAAGATTAGACCATATAATTTTTTGTTGATATAATTTAAGCAATTATCTTCCATGCCTTTTCAATATCTTTGTATATAACTAGGAATAAGCGTGCTATGTTTTCAATTTTTTTAATTTTTATATAATTATCTAATAAAAATTTTAAAAATACACAATTGATATAACTATCAAATTTAAAATAACAATATAAATTTTCTTATAACGAAACTCCTGTTTTTTATATTTGTTTATGAGAAATAAAGAGTAAAATAATACAAACAAAATAAAATCACAACTTAAAAAAAATATTTACCTAAATTATAATATTGAAAAAATAATAAAAAATTAGCAACTAAATTGATTGTTATATATGTCTATTACTTATATTTATATTTTAAATATTTACAATTTTAAAAATTAATTTGATATTAAAATAAAAATTAGTAATATGATTCAATTATAAATAACGTCTTGTCTTGTTAGTCTGCTTCTGATTATAATTAAATAAAATAATTATGTTATTTTTTTAGCTTAAAAAATTACAAATAATGAGATTTTTGAATTCATTATGTTTAGTATAATTAAATAAATAATACGAATATTTATCATAATTCTTTTAGGTGTTAATTAGTATTTATTTATTTAATTATATATTGAAATTTTTATTTATATTTAGAATATTATATACTTATATAAAATTGAACTTGATTAAAGAATTTTATCTACAAAAATAACACTTTTTATATACACCTCATACAATTTTACTAATAAAAACATTCTAATACATCGTAAAATTGAATACTATTTAAATTAAATTATAATAATTTAAATTTATTCAATATTAAACACTTTCAATTAAATTTTTTTTAATATTATTTGAATGTTATTTTTATTGCTATAAGTTTAAAAGATATTATTTTTCAAAAAAATATTTTCAAAAGTTGGATACATTTATCATTTAATTTTATTAGTGTGTTATTAAGTTTAATTGTATATTATAATCTTTTTTTATATATATGAGTTTTTATTTTTATTTTTTTAATTTTATATTAGATATTTAATTTTAAAAAATTATTTTTGATCCCTATTACTTTAAAAATAATGTATAATTTATGATAGGATAATGCTTTCTTTGCCTTTCGTGAAAGTATATACTTTCGTAACTGGAGAAAATAGTAATGTACAACTTTCGGCACCCAAAAATTGATTGCAATTACGATGGTTTTCAAGGAAATTGTGATTAACAAGGAACAATGCAATGAAGGATGCATTAATTGGAGGATTTATTATGGAAGTATTGCATAAGATATTAAATTTAGTTATCCTTTTAAATAAATTAATTAATTAAAGATATTTTAATATTTTTTTAAAATATTTAAAATATACAAATATAGGTTAGAAAATATAAACACCATATAAACATGTAAAACATGTACGAATTATAACCCTATAGAAGCTCATTTTATTTTTTATAAATTTAATAGATTAATTATTTTACTTTAAATTAATATATTTTAATTATCTTATTAACATATTTATTGATATTTTAATAATTATAAGTTAATATTGATGATTTTAATAACTTTATTTTTTTTAAGACATTTTTCTTACCTATTTGTAAGTTTAATCCTATTTAACTTATGTTTTTTTATTAAAATAATAATCTAATATGTAACAATACGTTAAATTATAAAAAAAATTATTAATATATTTATTTTAAAAGAATAAAATAATAAAAATATTATGATACCCGTTTATTATTACTAGTAGATTGTTTTGGGAAAGGATGAAGAAGGATGGAGGGGTGACAAATTCTTTTCTAAATTATTTAAGGAAAATAGTCAAAGATTATTTAATATTTATGACAATATGTTTTTTGTTGATATAATTTAATCAAATATCTTCTATGTCTTTTCTCTATCTTTGTATATAACTACGACTAAGCGTGCAAAATTTTCAATTTTTTTAATTTTTATATAATTATCTAATTAAAATGTAAAAAATACACAATTGATATAACTATCAAATTTAAAATAACAATATAAATTTTCTTATAACAAAACTCTTGTTTTGTTTTTTTAGTAATATGTATAAATTGTGTGCATGTGTATGTAAGTGTATATTTGTTTATGAGAATAAAGAATAAAATAATACTAACAAAATAAAATCACAATTTTATTAAAAATTATTTACCTAAATTATAGTATTGAAAAAATAATAAAAAATTAGCCACTAGATTGATTGTTATATATGTCTATTACTTATTTTTATATTTTAAATATTTACAATTGTAAAAATTAATTTGATATTAAAATAAAAATTAGTAACGTGATTCAATTATAAATAATGTGTTGTTAGTCTGCTTCCAATTATACTTAAATAACATCATTATGTTATTTTTTGAGCCTAAAAAATACAAATAATGAAGTTTTTGAATTCATTATTTTTAGTTTAATTAAATAAATAATAAGAGTATTTATCATAATTGTATTAGGTCTTAATTAGTATTTATTTATTTAATTATATATCGAATTTTTTATTTTTATTTAGAATATTCTATACTTATATAAAATTGAATTTGATTGAAGAATTTTATCTACAAAAATAATATTTTTTATATATAACTCATATAATTTTACAATTAAAAATATTCTGATACATCATTTTATATTAAATGTCATCAAATTAAATACTATTCAAATTATAATATAATCATTTAGATTTATTCAATATTAAACACTTTCAATTTAATATTATTTAAGTTTTATTTTTATTACTATAAGTTTTATAAAAATGTTATTTTTGAAAAAAAAAACGCTTTCAAAAGTTAAACACATTAATCATTTAATTTTGTTGGAGTGTTATTAAGCTTAATTATATATATAATTTTTTTTATAAATGAGATTGTATTTTTATTTTTATAAAATATATATATTTATTTTTTTATAAATTATTTTTTAATTATGTATTAGATATTTATTTTTTTAAAATTAATTTCAAAGTTTATTCATACGAAATACTTTCTTATCATATACTTTAAAAATAATAAATTAAAAATAATGAATAATTTATGATAGGATAATGCTTTCTTTGCCTTTTGTGAAAGTATATACTTTCGTAACCGGCGAAAATACTAGTGTACAACTTTGGGCACCCAAAAATTGATTGCAATTACGATGGTTTTCAAAGAAATTGTGATTAACAAGGAACAAAGCAATGAAGTATGCGTTAATTGGATGATTTATTATGGACGAAGTGCATAAGATATTAAATTTGGTTATCTTTAAAAATTGAATGTTATATATGTCTATTACCTATTTTTTATATTTTAAATATTTACAATTTTAAAATTATTTTGATATTAAAAAAAAACTAATAATATAAATAATGTGCTGTTGGTCTACTTCCAATTATAATTAAACAAAATGATTATGTTATTTTTGTGCTTTAAAAATTATAAATAATGAATCTTTTGAATTCATTATTTTTAATATATTTAAATAAATAACATGAGTATTATCGTAATTTTATTAGGTGTTATTTAGTATTTATCTCTTCAATTTAATATTGAAAATTTTTATTTTTATTTAAAATATTATATATTTATATAAAATTGAATTTGATTTAAAAATTTGTATCCACAAAAATAACACTTTTATGTATAGTTCATATAATTTCAATATTAAAAATAATTTGACACATTATTTTACATTGAACATCATCTAATTGAACAATATTCAAATTAAACTATAGTTATTTAGATCTATTCAATATTTAACGTTTCCAATTAAGTCTTCTTCAATACTATTATAATGTTATTTTTGTTATTATAAATTTTAGGGATTTTATTTTTGAAAAAAAATACATTTAATTTGGAGTCATTTTACTTTCAAAAATTGAATACATTGGTAATTTAACTTTAAATTGGTACATTTGAGTCAACTTATTGTTATATTTGTTCACATAGTGCACATCAAAAGGGCGAGGAATGACCCATCCTTTTTACCTAACAATCAGTAGGAAGCTTGACTTGAATAGCATGCCAGAATAGTATGGATGAGGAGGGGGTATAAAATGGGTCTAGGTCACCCTACCCTAACTCTTATATTCCTTGGTCGTATGTATGAAGTTATAGGAATCACTGGTTATGACTTCTTCTTTGATCGAACGAGTCTAAATTCGGGTATCCCTACCTTTCCTAGTAACTATTGAACGGAGCTTTGAGGCAATATTAGGGTTAAATTCCTAGCAATATTGCTCTAGATGCCACCCATCTAAATGCAAATACTCACCTACTAATGACTATAATGGTGGACCATAAGGGAATTGTTCAGCCTTTCAAATAGACGAGCACCTAGCTAATAATTATCGGTCCAAAATCATATTGAAGAGTTCTTGCCTACTAACCACCTAGAATCCTCCAAAAGTGTCGAGTCATGATGACACAACCCAAGCTAAACTGAAGAGCAAACATAATAACTCCATGGAATTGCTCTTTTATCCAAATACTAACTATGTAAGTAGAGCATTAATGACTTTATGAAAATAGAGTCATCAGTGTACTTTTCTACTTAATATTTGCTCATTTAATTTAATAAGTAGTATTTTTAGGGTTTAAAGTATTAAAATATGAACTTTCTAGTGAAAAGAGGTGAAAATATGTATCTTGGAGTTTTTTTGGAATTTTTTTGGAATTTTTAACGCAAGACCAATTAGAAGCTGTCACGAAGCTCATCATTAGGTAAGCCACGTGGATGCCATGTAAGAGAAGAGAGAAAATCACACAACTTTGTGTGTTCCTAGTAACTCAATGACATGCAACATGTCAACACAATATTCGTTTAAAGTTCATCACTTGGTCAATGCACTCACAACGAGCCATCACCTGATTCATCCATTCTTTCCACCTGGGCACTACGTTATCCGTAACCATGAATCATAGAGTGCCACGTGATGATGACTGCACTTGCGTTGATTGAGACCAGTCTCTAATCCCATACGTCACCTATTGATTGGTTCTCCCTTTTCTTTATGCCACATGGCATGTTCTTATTGACCGGACCTATTAATTGTTTTCTTTTTCATCTCGACCCTTGATTTGTAGCTGATTTAATGGTCAAGACTTCACCTTAGCTCAATTTAACCCTTTATTTTCCCCATAACCCTTAATAAGTCGAAATTAACATAATTGTTATCAATTTTTGGAGCCAATAAGAGAGAAAAACACAAAAAAATTCAAAAGGAGATATAATTTTTGTGGAGATCTAAGAGGATATTAATGCTACAATTTAAGAGATTGATTGTATTTCTTTTTATTCTCATTTCTTTATCAATTTTTATGTTTTTTTTATGAAAAATATGAACTTTATGAACAACATTATGTCTAGTTAATTTATTAATCTAGGGGATTTATGAACCCAATTTTCACTATGTGATGATCTAATATTTTACCCTAATTATGATTATAATTTAATTATATTATTTAATCTATTTTTTATGCTATTAATTTTTTGACCAACAATTGATCTATAGAGACAATTAAATAGATTTGAGAGAATTATTTTATTGTTTGTCTTGATTAAATAACATGTATCGTTTCTAGGAAGAGAAGTATGATTCTTATGTATGTGATCCATAATTGATGAACTTAATGAATGGTATGCAATTTAATTGATATGACAATGTGATTAAGTTAATTACTATATGACATGTAGTTTATTTGAGAGAGGAACACATGTTATATTATATTTAATTAATCATATAATTGATTGATAATTACATTGAAGGGATTTTAGTGATTTAATTATTTAGAAAATTAGGGGATTAAGTATTTCTAAATATTTTCTCATATATCGTCTTAGCTGTCAAATCTGATTCACATAATTATTGGTATTTATTTTTAGTTATTTTAATTTTGCTTCCTTAAAAATTGATTTTTAGTTTTTAGTTTTAAAAATTAGTTTCTAGTAACATAATCTATATGTAAATGATATTTTCTTATCATTATATTATTTGTTGTGATATGTATACTTGCATATTCATTGAATACCATTCGTGTCCAAAAATTAATTTCCTTTATCTATTTTCTTTTATTTATTTTTTTAAATTTTGATTTATTTATTTAGTTATCTATTTTTAATTTTTATTTATTTTTAATTTAGAGATCTCCTTTAGTGTTATTAGAAACATAGTTGAATCTATTGCATGAACATAGTCTGTAACAGGAAAAAATTTCCTTTAGAACCCGAAATCGAGCATACTTTAAGGTCAATAAGAAAACAACAATTTGTCACCCAAGTGGAAGAGATGGCTAATCCATAAAAAATAAACAATAATGAGCTAAATTTGATCAACCTGATTCCTTTAATGGATGATAAGGATAAAGATATGAATGAATATGCAATACCTATGTTGAAAGGGCTGAATCCAAGTATTACAAGGCTAAACATTCAAGCTAATCAATTTGAATTTAAGCCAATGATGTTTCAAATGCTACAAATAATTGGAAAATTCAGTAGATTACCAATAGAGGATCCTCATCTTCATCTCAAATTGTTTATTGAAGTTAGAGATTCATTCAAATTTAGTAGTGTGATCGAAGAGGCATTTAAGCTTAGATTATTTCCTTATTCTTTGTGAGACCATGTTCGAGCTTGGATAAACTCTTTGTCACTTGATTCCATTACAACTTGGAATGATTTGACAAAGAAATACTTCCCACCAACAAAGAATGCCAAGCTTAGGAATGACATTACCTTCTATCAACAATATGAAGGAGAATCTTTACATGAAGCATGAGAAAGATTCAAAGAATTGCTAAGGAAGTGCCCCCACAATTGTATCCCTCATTGGATCCAAATGGAGACTTTCTATAATGATCTTAATCCTCAAACAAGAACCATTATTGATGCATCCACTAATGGATATTTGCTAGCCAAATCTTACAATCAAGCTTATGATTTACTTGAGAAATTGGCTAGTAATAATTATCAATGGCCAGTGGACAGAATGACAGCCACAAGAAGAGTAGTCAGAGTGCATGAGGTAAATGATATCACGGCACTTACAAATCAAGTGTCATCTTTGGTAAATCTTTTGAAAGCTCAAAACTTGCCAATAAGTATAAACTAGGTCTTAGACTCAGGGGTGTCTTATGTATTTTGTGGGGGAACTTATTTATTTGATAATTTTCCAAATAATACTGAATCAACATTCTATATGGGTAATGTGAATCGAAACAATAATCCCTACTCAAACACATATAACCTAGGATGGAGAGATCATCTAAATTTCTCTTAGAATAACAACAATCAAGGTGGTAATCAATTCAATCATCAATCATTTCCATCATCAGGTTTTCAACAACCACAACAATCACAAGCTCAAGAGAAGAAACCACCTATTGAAAACAATACAAATGCTTTTAATAAGGATGATGAAAGATTTTATCCAATCAATAAATACAAAAGTTTCCACCAAAAGGCTTCAACACGTGGATAAAGAGAGTAATGGAAAGGAAATAATTTAGCCAAAAGGAGTAACCTCTACTAACCCATTATTTCTTTCCCTCAACGACTATAAAAGCAAAAGTTAGATACATAGTTTTCAAAATTTCTTGATGTCTTCAAGAAGCTGCACATAAATATATCATTTGTAGATGCACTTGAACAAATGTCGTCTTATACCAAATTCATAAAGGATATACTATGAATGAAAATGAGGCTCAGAGATCATGAAACAATAACCTTGACTGAAGGTTGTAGTGCCATCCTTGCTAGAAAACTACCCTAAAAAGTGAACGATCTAGTTAGCTTTGACATCCTTTTCACTATTAGGAACATCCATTTTGAGAAGGCACTGTATGAGTTGGGTTCTAGCATTAACCTTATGTCTTTATCAATTTTCAAGAGATTGGGGGTTGGTAAAGCCAAACTCACTTTAGTAGCATTACAAATGATAGATAGATCAATTAAGACCCCAGAGTGTGGTAGAATATGTGTTAGTAAAAGTAGACAAGTTCATCTTTCTAACGAATTTTATTGTACTATACATGGAAGAGGACTGTAACATTCCTATCATACTTTGTAGTCCATTTTTAGCAACTGGAAGAGCACTTATTGATGTACAAAAAAGTGAACTTATAATGAGAGTGCAAGATGAACAAGTAACGTTTAAAGTTTTTAAAGTATATGGACCCCCTAATATTGATAATATTAATGAATGCTTAAGGATAAATGTTAGTGATTGTGATGACAACTTAAAAGAATATGTTGAGTCGCTCACACTTAAGACTTTAACACATGATGCTATAAACAAGGAAATAAACTCACTAGAAAAAAAACTCAACCCGTTTTAACTTTGAAAGAGTAGAATTAAAGGATGATATTGTGAACTGTGTGAACTTTTTGGAGGACACGCCTCTCATATGTGTATCAAATATATTTGTGGAATGTCTTGAGATAATCTCAAGGCTCAAATCATCTATTGAAGGCTCATATTTGTCTTTTTAGAATCATGAGTACTCTTATTGTTTTTTAGGTATTTTTCATTCAAAAATAAGTTAAAGCCTCGAAGAAAAATACTAGAGGCAATATATTACAAATATGTTGAGAAAAAATGAGTAAAAGTAAAAAAGATAAAAAAAAATTGGACAAAATGGGTCAAAAATTGTCAAAAAGGTCGAAATTCCGTGCACAGCTGCCTATTCACAATGAAGTCCCACGTGCACCAGTACATACTAGTGTCGAGTCCCGTGCACACCAGCTTACTGGCATGTATGCACACCCAACACATGCCAACAAATTCCTGTATGTAGCTAGTACACGCCCAACACACACGTGTGCACGCATAGCCAACACACACCCAGCACACATGCGTGCACACGCAGCCAGCACACGCCCAATATACATCGTGACAATTTCTACTCACGCCATTTTACCTTAAATCTCATGTCGTGCCAGTCTATCCAAAAGCATCCAAAATCAATTTTTGAAATATTTTCTCACCTTTTTTGGCCTTTTCCTCACCTATAGAAGGACCCTCTGCCCCATTATAAAAAAACACAATTTTCTCAACTCTTTCTCTCTCTAGAAAGTTTTATTTTTTTTAAGTTTTTAGTTTTAAAGTTCTTCTCTTTTTGACAAGAACTAGCTATGCTTTTATAGATTTTTAGTTTTTAATTCAATAAACAGAAATGTAAATCCATTTGGAGGTTTTCCAGCAACAGAATTAGTATCAAAGTTTTGTAAGGATTCTTTTGATGTATGATATAATAATAACATGGTTATGCTTGCAAAATATTAAATAGGTAAAACATTTCTATAAAATAAATTGATTTTATTTTTATTCAATATTTTATATTAAGGATGTTAGAGAGAAATATATTATTTTTCATTACAAACTTAAATATAAAAATTAGATTATAAGGTTTAATTATGCGGTTTGATTTAGAGTAGTGCTATTTTATTTGTTGGTACAATCGCCCCATAATTAGAGTAAAGCTCTATTTCAAAAGTGTTTTTTTATAAAAAATATTATTTGAAAATGTATTGATGACATATTTTCAGTATTGGTTTTAAAACTTGAAAGTTAGTACTCTGATAAATTAAATTCTTAAGTTTAATTTGGACACCTTGAATAAAGTCTAATTAACTGACTTTGCCTACAATTATGATTAGATGGTTTGCTATTTTCTTAAAAATAAAGCTAAATTTAATAATTAATTAATTAATGCAACTGAAAGAGTCTAATAAAGAGGTAAAAAGGTTGGAAATACATAAATTTGATGAATTACAGTGGAGAGTGTATATAAGAATGTCAAAAAATTCAAAAGGAAAACAAAAATATGGCATTATAATATAATTGAGCACCATGTTTTTAAACTCGGAACATAAATTACTATTGAACAAATCAACACTAAAACTATTTCCGATCAAAGACTTGATATGACCGTCTACTCAAGAACGTTAAATGTGACTCTAGTTGGGAGGCAACCCAATGTTATTTGACTTATATTTTTATTTTTTTTTTTGTTTTGTAGGTGAATTAATGTGGAGAGCACTGACGCAATATGATTGAGCATTTTGACGACAGATGTGGTATGCCAATACTAAAGGAGTTTTCTTTTCTTTTACTTTTTTATATTTATATGTGCACATTGGGGATAAGGTGTAATTTAAGTTTTGGGAGAAAACTTTATTCTCTACTTTATTGTTTAGTATACATTTTTTAATTTTTAGGGAAATTTTTATTTATTTTAGGATGTTTTTAATCATGATTTGGATAGAAATTGATAAATATATGGAAACTAAATGCATGCATGCTTAATATGAAACAAATGAACTCAATGATAAAAATTGGTTGTCATGACTAGGATAAGGAATGTAACATATTTGTTAAGATACTTACATTAATCATGTGATATGCTTGCTAGTTTTGATTTGATTGATTCAATTTTTTAGAATCTATTTGATCATCATTCAAGGCAAAATCTTGAATAGTATTTAGCAAAAGAGATTATTTAGGCCTTATTTGGATTGATTGATCTTTTCAAGCTAACCATTGTTAATATCCATAGTCACTCATTTAAGCCTAACAAAAAATATTTCATATATATATATAAACCACATTTTATGCCAAATCAAATAATCATTACCTTTACCCTTGCACTTATAGCTTGTATGAAAAGAATAAAATGCAATCATGTGTTATGTTATAGAGTGAGGTGAAATGTAATGCACCCTATAAGAAAAGGGGGAAAGAAAAAAAAAAGTAAAACCCACAACATAATTATCCCTCTAAAGAAAAAGAAAATAAAATTGAAAATAAGCTTGGGGTGTTATGAAGTTACAAAAAAAAAATGAAATAAAAGAATAATAAGAGAGGGTATACTAAAATATCCAGTTAAAGCTCAATTGCAATTAAAAAGTGCAAGTTGAATAAAAAGAAAGCTAAGGTGTAGAAAGAGCTTAAATGTCTTCATTTATCAACCCACACCTAATCCTTACATTACAAGCATGTAAAGTCCTTCTTAATATTTAGTAAGTGCATATTTATATTAGTGGAGAGGGATGTTAAAAATAGACTTATGGGACTTGTTCTAAGATTGAATTAATTAGCATGCTCAAGTAGATTGATTTCATGAGTGCATTGAATGATATCATGTGCAACACACACAAATTAATTTGTCAAAAACTTTCATATCCTTGTATTGATGAAACATTGATGGATGAATATATGAACCTACTTGTCATGGAATTGTATAACTTTTGAGCGGAATAATTTTCACTAAATATGCATGTATTAATAGATATATATTTATGAATATACTACCCATGTTAGTTTATTTAGTTAGATTTGGCTTTACTTGAGAACAAGCAAAGAGTTAAGTATGAGGTACGATGACTCTATGAAACTAGAGTCAACATTGTACTTTTCTTCTTAATATTTACTCGTTTTATTTAATAAGTAATATTTTTAGGGTTAAAAATATTAAAATATGAACTTTCTACTGAAAAGGAATAAAAATATAATTTTTGAATTTTTTTGAGATATTTATGGATATTTTATGAATTTTTAACCACTACACCAAAAAAGACTTTTAAAGTCCGTTATTAACCGACTTTGAATACGATGACTTAAAAATGTAAAGTTGGTTCAACGCGTGAATCAAATTTACGTTTAAAGTCGATTCAACGCATGAACCAACTTTAAATATAAAGTTAGTTCACGCATTGAACCGACTTTAAATTTTTAATTTTTTTTTACAAAATTTACTCATTTTTTATTATACTCAAATTAAAACATGTATTCGATCACTACATAATAGAAAAAAAAATCAAAATCTATTTAACAAATAGTTTAAATAATACAAATAATTGAAAAATTAAATATTAATTAATAGTAGAAAAATTACTATAGTGTTGTCCTATGTTTTTCAAGATCATCATATTCTTTTCCTGTTGTTATAATACAAAACCTACATATATAATATAAAAATTTATACACATAAATAATAACACATAATATACAAAAAAAAATGAATAATAAGTGTGTAGGATTAATAGAAATACTTACAAGAGTAAATGAAGTGGAAAAATGAAGAAAAAATGATATTTTGTATGTGAGAAATGGGTATAAAAATTTGAGTATTTTTTCTCAAAAACATATGAGATCTAGAAGATAAGTTAGAGAGGAAGAAAACCCACTAACCGACGCTAGAATTGGTGGTCGTAGGTGGCTAAAAAATGAGAAAAAGTGGAGGAGAAGTGGAAGAGGTTTTGAGCTTTTGATAGTTATACAGCATTTGGAATAGTTTCTGTTTGGGGAAGAAAGAAGAGAAAAGGAAATATCCATGTGTGTAGTGTCGGTTCTATGTATCAATCGACGCTACACACGTGGATAGCAACGGTTGACACGTAGAACCGACGCTACATCATACATGTAGCATCAGTTTAACATGTCAACTGACGCTAGCATCATTATAAGTCGGTTTTCATTAAAACCCGACTTTAAATCTCAACTTAAATGACCACTTTTGTAGTAGTGAACGCAAGCTACCATATGGACACCACACAAGCAAGGGAGTTGATCAAGCAAACCACATGGGTGCCACACAAGAGGAAAGTGTGAATCACATAGCACCGTGTATTCCCAATGATGCAGTACCATGAGTCAGCACGACATTCATTCAGTGTTTATCGCTTGGTGAACTTACTCATCACAAGTCATCACCTGATTCGTCCATTCCTTCCATATGTGCACCACACTATCCATAACCACGAATCATAGAGTTCCACGTGATGGTAACTTAGCTTGGGTTTATTGAGACCAATCTCCTATGCCATATGTCACCTGCTTATTGGCTAGACATGTTAATATTTTTCCTTTTTCATACCAACCCTTGATCTATAGTTGATCTGACGATCCAGACTTCACCTAAGCCTAATTCAACCCCCTAATTGCCCCATAAATCACAATGAGCCAAAATTAACATAATTTTTATCAATTTTTGGAGCCAAGAAGAGATAAAAGCATAGAAAAATTGAAAAAGAGATACAATTTTGGTGGAGATCTAAAAGAAGATTGGTACTATAATTCAAGAGATTTATTGTATTTCTTCTTCTTATTCTCATTTTTTTTTATCAATTTTTATGTTTTTTTTTATGAAAAATATGAGTTTTATAAACAAAATTATGTTTAGTTAATTTATTAATCAAAATGTCTTATGAACTTGATTTTCATCATGTGATGATATGATATTTTTCCCCAATTATGATTATAATTTATCTATATTATTTAACCTGATTTTTATGATATTAAATTTTGGCCAAAAATTCATCTATAGAGGCAATTAAATAGATTTGAGAAAATTATTTAATTGTTTGTCTTTATTAAATAACATGCATAGTTTCTAGAAAGAGATGTATAATTATTATGTATGTGATCCATAATTGATGAACTTAATGAGTAGTATGTAATTTAATTGATATGAGAGTATGATTAGGTTAATTACTATATGGTGTGTAGTTTACTTGAGAAAGGAATACATGTTATATTAGATTTAATTGATCGTGTAATTGATTTACAATTATATTGGGAGCTTTAATTGAAAATAAAGCATAGTTAATTTAGGGGGAGTTATTTACTTTTGAATTCTTTTGGGATATTTACAGTATTTGACATATGTGGAGTTGTTTTTAATTACTATCATTTGTTTGATTTTATGTTTAATATTCTTTGCTTTTCTAATATCATATACGCTAAGCTATTATGAATAATGAGTCTTTCAAGATAAGTTGTTTGGTTGTTTATGTTTTTTGTTTTTTAGTGTTCATATGAGTTCTCTAGAATCAAGTGAAGATGATTCCACCAAATCATAGGATAGTACCAATATGTAAAAGTTTAATTTTTCTATGAGGGCTATATAGTGAGGGAGAGGTTTTTCACACGAATATACTAAAGGGGGAGATTGTTAGTTGTATGTTAGTATTGACAATATTCATCAAACAAAACATATAATTGTAATTTTAGTTTTTAGTTTTGTCTTAGAAGAATTTTTTCAAACCAAAGAAACTATCATGCCTCAACAATCACAAATCAAGTATTTTTCTATTCCCATGCACGTTAAATTGCATATTAGACACAATAGAGACAATGTGAAATTAGGCCACTCAATCGATCGAGCAATATAAACAGATTAAATTAATTTTAACATATGGCTAGATCGATTGAGGGATTTACTCAATCGATAAATGACTAGATCAATCGAGTTAAATCACTGGATCGATCCATTTATTGATTAATTAATTATGGATTAGATTGATCGAATAATGTACTTGATCAGATCAATTGAGCAGCCAGTTATATGATTTTAAAACTTATTTGAATTACAATTTGGATTGGCTTTTTACAGTATTATCCTTATTTCTAAAAAAAGTTTTAACTGATTTTATGGACAATATAGTAGTTTTTTTTAACCTAATATGCTTCAAAATATTCTATAAATATAAACCTAAGCATACATTTAAAACTAACCACATAAGAGCTTAATTAGGCTTATTCTCTTCATATTTCTCTCTCTTATTTGCTAAAAGTTTTCAAATAGGCTTTTTCATTAAATTAATTTATCAAACATTTGTGGTTGTGTTTAATGGATTAACAAGCCTACAATAACAATTATTTTATTGTGATTTTAACTGATTGTTCTAAAGGTCTAGTTGTTTTCATTTTGTTTGATATATTGTTTATATCAACTAGTTAAATTTTTTCATCATTGAATCTACCCTAGGATGCACACTTTTACTTGTACTTATGTGCTAACTTTTAAGGTGATAGCGATACAAGTTCAATTAACTCATGAGACTCAACTTTTTCGGAGTGTTGGTCCAAATTTGAACGCCTTTCTTGTAAAGACTATGATGAAAGCAACAACTTGTAAGTAGGTTACTTAGGGCATTAACTCGATGAGTAGTTTGAGTCATATCCTGGTAAATGGATTCTTTTTTTCATAGTGGATAGTTAGGTGGTCTAGTAAATCGATTATTTTCTTTTTAGGTCATTAGTGTGGCCTAGGTTGTTTTCACCTAAAAATTTCATGTGTTAATATTTTTATTTCTACATTACTTTACTTATATATGATTGGTTGTTTTATCACTTATGAAATTTTAATTTAGCACACTTTTGTTGACTAGATATTTAGATCTATAACTAAATGAAATTTCAAAAATAACAATACAAAACTTCTCATGATTTAATCTCTTTTAAGGTAATAATTAAAATCCAAAGCATATGCTAGATTAAAATCCCAAAGAATCATAATTTATTGTAAAAATTAGTTGAAAATCATTAATTTATATTTCATATAAAAAATGTATTAATATTGATTTATCCAATATCAGTGTTAGGAATCAAAATTTACTTTGACTCTAATCCTCACAAGTCATACTCTTAATATTACACGGATCCTATGGGTTCAAGCACTCAATCAAAGTTATATGTAAATAGAGTTTATGTAATGAAATGTACTAATGAATTTGCATATGTTTAAAGAAGAAAAGGCACAAAATAGTGTGTAATATTGATCTCATGAAAAGAATCAAATGATAAGATTTATTAAAAAATCCAATATAATTTTCATGCATTAATTAAAATCATCAAATAAAAATATCAAATATATGCCTTTAGAGATAAATTAAATGAAATGATTCAACGAGCCAGATTTATTTCCTATCTTTATTTTGTACTTAACATTTCTCACAATTTTTAAGAACTTTTGGGTCATAATACTTATAGAGATACTCCTTTTTTTTTTCTTTTTTTTCAATAGACCCATGTACATATTTGTAGGATTTTGGTTAGTGGATAATTTTGGCTTTCTTTTGTATTGGTTTTAGAGAACGTCAAATATATCTTTTTTGGTGGAAGTCATGCTTGAATGAAAAAGGAATACACTTTTAATTTCTACTTAATTCATTCGATTTAAATAATAAAAATAAGTATATGACACTTTATTAGATATAAAAATCTTAAAATTCAACACAAAACCTATAGAGTCCATCAATTTAAAATTATAAGAAGAATCTTTAAAAGACTAGAAAAAGTATATCACTCAAAATGGAAAGATAAAGGCTCAAAATATGCTTACAAGATAATTTTCACTATTTGATTCCTAGATACCAATTTTAAATTTATCTCAATTTTAACATTTTATCATGAAACACAAATTATGACAAAAAAGACTAATAATCATATTACTTCATGATATGTTCAAGAAATTAATCTAATAGTACAAATATGTAATCATTTTCTTAAAAAGAAACTAAGCACATGATAATTTTACAATAAAAAAATTTAAAAATTAAACCTAACTATCCCTAAACCAATAAATAAGCTTCATTTAAAGAAATTAAATAAAAATGAAAACAAAAAAAAGTGTAAATAAACATATGTTTTAATAAAAAAATAAAATTGCTCAAATTTATGTAATGTAACTTTTCCACCCCCTAGAATTTATATTTCCCTAAATGTAATAAATGCAAGTTAAAAATATAGAAAAAAGAAGAGAAAAGTTACTTATTTATTAGATGTGATCAAGTATTGATGTGGAAATTCTTGTGAATCTATCATTTCAATCATTTTAACCACACAAACACAACGCTATGTTCTTCTCACACATCTCAACAAACATTTATAAATTTTTTAACAATTCCAAATAAAATAACCATAGTTCATATGATAGGAAATAAAAGAAACTAAAGAATTTTTTTTACATAAAATGTAAATATGCATAAAAAACGAATAAAATCCAAAAACAAAAATAATTAAATCAACTAAAACAAAATATATAATAATAATAATAATAATAATAAATCCGAAGCAAGTTTGGATCTAAATCATCCATGCAGTCTGATTCTTGTTCTTCATGTTGTGATCATTTAGGTGGTGTAAAGATGAAATCATAGTCTTAATTCTTAGGTTCTCTTAAATGACTTAAATCTACTCAAGATGATTAAATGTTAACTGATGCATTTCATAGATGATATGGTTATAACCCACCTAATTACGATGTTGTCAATTTGTAAATGAAGCATGCTGGTAGTGTAAGACTAGACATATTTTTCCATGTATCATCTTTTATTGTCATTTTTGAGGAAGAAGCAACCCTTTTGTCCCTTTGGATATTATTAGTACTCATGGTGAGTTCACTATAATATGCTAGATTTAGTAATTCACTTGATTGAAGCAACACTTTACCTTTTGGGTACTTCACCCTTGCTTTTATATATAAAGTAGTAATGAGCTGTGGGAAGAAGTAACTCAATTAATGCTTGTTAGTAGACAATTTATCCTAATGTAATTTATAACTTCAACTTCCATAATCATTGTGGACATTATAACATACAATAATATTGTCCTTTCTCTATCCACATGGTCGTAATGAGTAGTGCGTATAAGTGTTAATTGATAAAATATCGCCAGATATGAGAAACCTTATCCAAATATTTAATTTCAAAGTCTCTTGGCTTCCTACTAGCATAATTCCATTCAACCCCTTCAACTACCAAATGAGACTAGTACACCTCATACTTTAACCTTATTATCTACGGCGTCGAAAACATTGGCATAAAGATTTTGAACTATCGATTCTACAAAGACTTTCTATCCCTTAACAAATTGTCTCCATCTTGGAGCCATATCACACTAGTAGTGCTCTGAAATTGGCAATTTTTCTCCTTTTCAAAATCCATACCCTAATCTATCATAAAACTTTTGTATATCTTCGCAGCCTTAAGCTTGGAAAATCTAAGTTTAACTTTAACATTATAAAATTTGGCTCTATTATACTCCACAAGGTTTTCTAAATCTTTCCCTCTTTCAAACCAAATCCTTTTCGGTGCCATTTAAATAAAATAAATCTCAAAATCTAAGGGTTATGATCTAGATAGTTCAAACAACATAATACTAATTAATCTAAAAAATTTCTCACCCTCGCTTTGTCCAATTAAGGTTTGGAATTCTTTTTAATCCAAAAATTCAAAGAAATAATCCACAACATCAGAGACATTGTTTCAAGAGTTATTATAATTTTTTTTATTTACTTGTGTTCAAGAAGATGAAACCTTTGAAGAACACCCATTTGAAGAAGATGAAGATTTGAACATTTCTTAATGGTTTTTCAAAAGGTTTCAATGAAATGGAAAGAAAAAGGGATAGGAATAAGATTTTGTAAAAAAGATTTGAAAGATTGTGGAAAAATATGGGATTTTTGAGAGTTATTGAGTGTTTGGAAGGAGAGAAAAATTAAATTTTTGTGAAGAAGATGAGAGAAATTGAGTGAAAGAGAGGTTATAAAGCGTTTTCTATGGGTATTTCAGTTAGAGATACACTCAGGCCTCGGTGTAGACAAAAGCATGCCATAGTGCGAGCTCTTGAAATTTCAAAAAATTCTGTGGAGACCCACCAATGCTGCAACGCAGATAAGAGCATGCCGCGATATACGTAACATTTTTTTACACTAATTTGTTTTAATTCGAGACTCCTTTATATATATATATATTAAATTATTATTATTATAACTAACCTAATACTTAAATCTAAATAATAGTTTAATCATAAAAAAAAAAAAAATAATAAAATAAAGAAAAATATTTTTTATTTATAACTATAACTAATATAAGCTTTTAAAATAATTAATAGTTAAAATAAAAACAACTATAACTATTAAGATAAATAGAATAAGAATAATGAATTACCTCCCATCTAGGACTATATTTATTGTCTTTAACAAGATGTAGTTTGGAGGACTTCAAATTTTTATAAAATCAATATTTGTATGTTATTGAGTTCAATTGTGTTTCTTACTTAGCAATTGTTCTTTCCTTGCTTTCACAAGTGTTCAGCTAGTTCTCTACTTGTATCTCCACCCACTTCATAGATACTTCCAAGAAACCAACCTTTGATTACTCTTGGATTGGTTGTCCTTGTTAATTTGAATAAGTTATCCTCCAATGTTGGTCAATTAGGAGGATTTTATGGTACTGATAGGCCTAAGGATTGGAGTTCTAAGCAAATAGAGGGATATTTTTGTCTTCAGGAGAATTTAGGATAATTTTTTTACCCTGTATTATAGGTGTTTGCATTAGAATCATACGTAGGTCTTTATTGGTACCCCTCTATGTAGTAGCTTCTCTTTTGTTGTGACAAGTATCAACACCATGCCTCGATGTATTACACACTTTATATTGTTCTTTATTAAGAATGGATTGGGTAACTAGAATTGTAGCATGTTTAGTCACTATGCAAGTTACATTGATACTTCTATATTATAGTCTATTTCATGGACTCTAGCTCTTCTTACTCGTGAACTTCTCTATTAGGAATTAGCACCCAACATCTCAAAGAGATTATAAGCCTCTAAGGTAGTCTTATTACCCATCACTCCTTTAGCAGTGTTGTTGATAATGAATTTATATTTTTGTGTCAATCCATCATAGAAAAATTGATTCTATAGTTGTAAATGACAGCTATGATGGGGGTATTAAGTGAGGAATAGTTTGAGTCTATCCCAAGTCTCGTGGAAAGGTTCTCCTTTCATTTGAGAGAAAGTAGCTATCTTTACTCTTAGTTCTGATATTTTCTGATAAGAATAGAATTTTCCCATGAATTTGTTATAAACATCCTCCCAAGTCATCAAGGAACCTAAGGAGGGTGACATTAGCCAAGCCAAGGCCCTATCCTTCAGGGTGTAAGGGAAACATCGCATTTTTAATTGGTTACACCAAGAGGAAAATTTTGGACTATTGAGTAAAAGTCCCTAATGAAAGATAGAGATTCTTTACTAGGCAGTCCGTGAACACACAAGGTAATATGAAAAATAAATGTTACATAATTCATAGTTCCTTGTAGCCTCACCTAGTTGGATTGAGACAGTAGGTGTGCTAATAACTAGCCTCGTATACTCATTCATGGGTGTCTCTCTAGGTTGTGGACTTTCCCCTATATTTATAGGTTCAAAGGAAGGGTATAGGTTGGGTTCAAAGTTTTGTTTAACTAAAGGTTTTTGGATCTCAATATTTAGCCTTCTTAATAGTTCTGTAAGTCTGTTAACGTTATCTATATAAGGTGTAAGAGGATTCCCCAAGGATATCCTACTGCACATAAATTATGAAAACACAAATTAAAACTGCCTATTAAGTAGAAAAAAGAAGAAGATAAAATAAATATATAAAGTATGATACAAATAGTTTATAATACAAACAATCCATGATACATAAAATTTATTAAAGAAGAGATTTATGCGTATAATTTATGATACAATAATACATAATTACAAGTCAATAGGTATATCATACAATAAATATATGTTAGTACATAGCAATAATTAACAAAAAGAAAAATTAACTAAAGTAAAAATTAAAAAAAATCTAGTTAAAATAAATAAAAGAAAAGAGAAGAATGCGCCATTTTTTTTTTAATATCTTAGTCAATTAATAAATAAGATATTATTTTATATTTATTTTTTTCTTTTATTTGAAAAACTAATTTAATCAATTTTTTTAAAAGTCACTAATAAACAAAATATTAACTTTTATGATTTTCAAAAATTTAGAACTTTTTTTCTTAAAAAATATCTTAATCAATTAATAAATAAGATATTTTATATATAAACAAAACACAAATATTTACAAAATAATTTTTTTTAAAGATATTTGGAAATAAATATTTAAAATTATATATCTCCTTGACTACGACACAAATTTTATATTCTAAAATAGTTCGTAAATGTACGAATAACTTTGTAAAAAATGACAAGTATACTTTTAATGTCGGTCTAAAGAGAAACAATATGGATTTAAATGATTCAACAAAACTCTTAAAAAAAACCTAAATATTTTATCATAAAGTCTAATATATTAAAATAAAATTAAAGATAGATAAACATTTAATACTTAATTGAGAATCTATGGGATATATTAATTGGTTAATCATGCATGCTCAACATTAATTAAATCATTAAAGATATAAACTAAAGTCACTGATTCTCTCTTTTTGTATAAAAAGTCTTTTCATGAGGATCAATTTCATTGTTAATTAATACCAATTAAAGTCTTTTTATGAGAATCAATTAATTAATAATGATCAAATTATGATTCATTCCTAAGGAATTGACAATCATTTAAGTGGTGTTTGGTTCATAAAATGCAATCGGAATCAGAATAGAATGGTAAGGAAATAATGTTGTTTGGTTTGATCACTGAAATCAAAAAAAGAATCAGTATTATAGTGTTTGGTTTGCCATTGGAATAGAATGGAAAAAAATGTAAATTACCTTAATACCCCTATATTTAGTAAAGTTTAAATAATATCATTTAATTATTGTTTTTTCATTAGATAAAATACATTATTGAAATCATTATTTTTCTAAATAATTATTACTTAAAAAGAAAATATATTATTAAAATTATTATTTTTCTAAATAGGGGTTAGGGTTTTGAGGTTTGAGATTTGAGATTTAGGGTTTGGGGTTTATGGTTATATTTATGGGTTAAGGTTTAGGGTTAAAATTATTATTTTTCTAAATAGGGTTTAGGGTTTTAGGATTTAGGGTTTAGGGTTTAGAGTTATAGGATTTAGGATTTGGGATTTGAGATTTAGGGTTTAGGGATTTGGGGTCTAGGGTTTTAAGGTTTTGGGGTTTAAGGTTTTTGGACTTGGGGTTTAGGGTTTAGGGTTTTGGGATTTAGGGTTTAGGGTTTATGATTTTGGGTTTTAGGTTTTGGATTTAGGGTTTTGGGATTTTGGATTTAGGGTTATATTTGGGGAATGGGTAAAATTGAAAAAAAAATTTGAGATGAGAATGGAATTAGGTTCCTAAAGGAGGAGAAGAAATTATGATTCCTTCTCCTTTACGAATCGATTTTATTCCTCACTCATTTTTCAGCCCAATCAAACAAACAAATGGATAGAATCAATTTTGATTCCTTACCATTCCCTTCAACCAAACACAACATTAAATCAATGCTTATTGTCAAGCTATCGATTTAAAATCTCATTTAATGTGTCTAAATTAGATTTTATATTTATGTATCTAAATCCATCTTTTAGATTTTAAATCTATTACAAAAAATATATCATCGATATATTTTTTAATAATAAATCTTATAAAAATCGTTGAAATAAAATATGATTCTAAATTAGATATAAATAATTAGATACTAAAATTTAATTTTCAAATTTTAAATTTATTATGAGAAATATGTCATCAAGATATAATATCCATTAATAAACTTTGTATAAGTCTTGAATGAAGAAATAAAATTTTATTTTATTTATAAAAATATTTACCTAAATTAATTTTTATAAGCATAACAACATAACTAATATTTCATAGAAATATTTAACGAGACATAATCAACTTAATAAATGATCAATATATTTAAAATTACATTTAGAATAGTAAAATTAATTTTAAAATAATACATTTAAAATTTATACCTCAAAAATATCCTTCAAAATATAGAATTTTAGTAATGATTTGTGTCAAGAAAACCTCGAAACAGATATGTGTATATTGTTTACTGAATCAAAAATTACTACATTAAATGAAGTAAAATAAGCATAAAAAACTATATAAAAAATTTCTCAAAGAGAATTTGTTGAAACTTGGAATTCTTCTTGAGTTTTGGTATATCTATAACAAAGGTATGGTGTTTATATAGGTTGAAAAACATTGAAAAAATGAGAGAAAAGTGGATCGTGGAGTCACGTGTCGCCACACACTTTTTTTTCTCGTCGCAACATGCATTGATTCTGGATGTGTTTAATTACGATCCGATAAGCCCACACCATGCCACACATTTTTACACCAACACCGCCCATGCGAAGATGTATTTCTCCAACTTCTTTTTGTCTCACCCCTTATAAGCTTGGTTGGAACATATGTTGTTCTTTTATTCTTCTTAGTTGTAATTGAATGCTTTTAGATACAATTCTTTAAGTATTTATCAATTGAATTATTTTGATGCCATAGATACCAGAAAAATAAGAAAATATACTCATGATTTTGATAATATAAATTTTTTAAAATAATAAAAAAATTATACAAATACAAATCCATTTTTGACATTAAAGTGACAATAAATCACCTAATATTCAGTACTTTTCAAGCACTCATCAATACACTAAATAACTTATTAAGAAATTTGGCTTGGACAAAGCTAAACACACTCGTACTCTAATGAGTACCTCTTATAAGCTTCATTATGATTCTTCTAGTAAAGAGATAGTGCAAATTTTATATACAAGTATGATTGAGAGTCTTCTGTACTTATTATAAGTCATCCTGATATCTCATTCAATGTTGATTTTTTGCAAGGTTTCAAGAATTCCCCAAAGAGTTATATGTTAAATATATTATCAAGTATATCAGTGGGACATCTAATATTGGGATATGATATCCACATGACAAATTAAACTTGATAGGTATTTTGATATTGACTAGATAGGATGTAATGATGATAAGAAGAGTACATTAAATGGGTGCTTTTACTTAAGGAACTCTTTTATTTCTTAGCACAATAAGAAGTAGAGTTCTATTTCCCTTTCAAAGGTTAAAGCATAATATAGAGTAGATAGATTATGCTGCTTTTAACTTCTAAGGATGAAATAGATGTTGAGTGATTATTGTATAATGATAAGGGATCTTGTCTACCATTGTGACAACATCAATTCCATCTACATTTTAAAAAAATCCCCTCCAACATCAATAACCAAACACCACTTCTTTAGGGATTATTAATATATATATATATATATAGATATATTAGGGTTAAAGGAGAGCTGACGAAAAAAAAACTACACTAATCGAACTGCCGAGTAAGGGGTTGCTAAAGTGGTTGAAACTGCGACCACCGAAAAACAAAAACTAAAAACAATGGCAGTTGAGTATAACCCATTGTGATATTATATTATATTATATTATATATATATATATATTGATTTATAAGATGTTTTATAAAAAAATTTATTGAAAAAGTTTAGTAATTTAGTAATTATAATATTTTTTTAATTAATAAATATTTAGTAATTGAAAAATAAAAAATAGGTTAATTAATATTAAATTAATATTATATTAAATATCTTTATTAGTAAATTTATTTGATATTTCTATCATTATATAGTTTCTTTTTTATTAGATTTTTACATGTCTAGATTAAATAATTTTATGTGTGATCATAATTATTTGATTTGATTATTAAATTTCAAAAAAGTTATTTTTGATAAATTTATGCTTAATCTTTTTGTTTTAAAATTTGCTAGTTGTTTTTATTTAAATGATATATGATTTGAATAATCTAGTTAGGATTATTTATTATTAAATCTATTCTAGAACACACACAGGTACTTGTGTTTTTGTACTAACCATTTTGCAGTTAATTCAGGAACATATCTAATTGGCGAGAAGCTTATTGGAATGTTAGTCAAGAAACCGTTAACGCTAATTTTAGAAATTGTGAAAACAAAGAAAGAGCTCGTAAGTAAAGTACATTAGGGCAGTATCCTAAGAAGGGTAGCATAAGATTGAGTTTGTACTTGAACATTTGATTTTCATAGTGGAAATTTAGGTGCTCCGATGGACCAGTGGTTGTCCTCTTAGGTCATGGTTGTGGCCTAAGTTGTTTCCACTTAAAAATATTGTGTGTTATTCTCTTATTTATGTCCTTTATTTTAACACAAGATTGCATGCCTAGCTGCTTTGTTTAGGTTTTTAAATTATAAATTGGAAAAAATTAAAAATAACCTATTCACCCTCATCTAGGTTAATTAGGTCCACATCTTACAAAATTTCAATTGGTATCAGATTGGACACTAGACACACTTAGTGAGCTTGATCTTTAGGGACACACATTCCTACTTATGGACCAAATTAAAGAAGGTGGGTCATCTATTAGACCCCTACTCTTTGATGGGTATAATTACCTTTACTAGAAGGCTTGTATGCAGGTCTTTTTCCACACAAGATGAAAAATTTTGGGATGTTATTTTTGATGGTTGGAAACCACCTTCGGTAACGAAAGATGGTGTAATAATCGTAAAGCCAAGAAGAGACTAAACCACTGAAGAATGCACCCTCAGTGGGGAAAACCAAAAGGGTCTAAGCTCAATATTTGTTGTAGTGTCGATGGATGAGTTCTATTGCATCTCCGACTATGAGACTGCTAAAGATGCATGCAATGCACTTGCTTTTGCTCATAAGAGAACTTTCCAAGTAAAACAAACAAAATTGAGATTTCTAAAATCTAAGTTTGATTCCATTAAAATGAGCAACATTGAAACTTTTGATTAATTTTATGCTCGTTTTTGTGATATCACGAATGCTTGTTCTAACCATAGTGAGAAAATTCCACAACCAATATAAGTATCCAAACTCCTAAGCTCTATAACAGTAGACTACAAGATTAAAGTTACAACAATAGATGAAAGTAAGAATGTGGACACACTAAACATTGATGGACTTGCCGGATCAATCTAAACCTATAAGCTTACTCTTGATCATCTTAAGAAAATCGAGGATGTGGAATTTAAAAGCTCCAAAACAGACATATCTAATAGTGATAATAATATGGATGATGAGTCATTAGTCTCATTAGCAAAAAAATTGAAGAAGTTCTCAAAAAAGAAGGGTCAACAAAATAATCAATCTAATAAGGGACAATCTAGTTGTTCGAGGAGCCAAAATTCAAGGGAAATCAAGCCTCCTAGCTCTAATGATAAGAAAACTAAGCTCACCAGTCCTTAATGCTATACTTGTGGAGGCTTTGGTCATATTTCTATAGAATGTGTAAATAATAAAAAGAAATTTGAAAAAGCATTTAATGCTACACTAACCCCATGTTTGGTTGAAGGGAATGGAATGAAATCAGAATTGATTTCTTCCATTTTGTGTGTTTGGTTGGATGGAATGGAGGGCGAAATGGAATCAGATTACTAAAAAAGAAGGAATCACAATTCCTTCTCCCCTCCTTCGTAATCATAATTCCATTCCCATCTAAACTTTTTTTTTCCAATTTTACCCTCACTTAAAATATAACCTTAAACTCAAATCCCAAATTCTCAAACCCAAAATTTCAAAACCCTAAACCCAAAATTTCAAAACCCTAAACCCTAAACCCAAAATTTCAAAACCCTAAACCCTAAACCAAAATCCTAAAACCCTAAATCCCTAAACCCTAAAGCCCAAGTCCCTAAACCCTAAACCCTAAACCTTAAAACATAAATCCCAAAACCTTAAACCCTAAACCCTAAATTCCAAATCTTAAAACCCTAAACCCTAAACCTTAAACCCTAAAACCCTAAACTCCAAATCCCCAAATCCTTAAACCCAAAATTGCTAAACCCTAAAGCTTAAAACATAAATCCCAAAACCCAAAACCCTAAAACATAAATGCTAAAACCCTAAACCGTAAACCTTAAACCCTAAAACCCTAAACCTCAAATCCCTAAACCCTAAACCCAAAACCTTAAAACATAAATCCCAAAACCTTAAACCCCAAATTCCAAATCTTAAAACCCTAAACCCTAAATCAAAAATTCTAAAACCCTAAACCATTTTTAGAAAAATAATAATTTTAACCCTAAACCTTAACCTACAAATATAACCCCAAATCCTAAATCCCTAAACCCTAAATTCCACATCCCAAACCTCAAAACCCTAAACCCTATTTAGAAAAATAATAATTTTAATAATATATTTCTTTTTAATTAAGTAATAATTATTTAGAAAAATAATAATTTCAATAATGTATTTTGTCTAACGAAAAAATAGTAATTAAATGACATTATTTAAACTTTACAGCATGTAGGGGTATTAAGGTCATTTATAGCTTTTTTTATTCCATTCTAGTGGCAAACCAAACACTATAATCCTGATTCCGAGCTTTATTTCAGTGGTCAAACCAAACAAAATTGTTTCCTTTCCATTCCATTCCATTCCGATTCCAATTCCACCTAAGTGACACGAAAAGTGAGCAGGATAATGCTAGTAACTCAGAAGATTATAACATTAACTATTGTGCCTTCACCGCAACTACCAAAGCACACCACAATGACTCCGACTCTTGCTTGGATGAAGAAAATAAGAAAGTAAACTTTACTTTCTTATTGTCTAAGTTTAATGTATCGAGTTATGAGAACTATTCATGTATTGTCTAGGTGTTAGAGAAGAGAGGGATAAACTACTTATGGAAGTAACTAAACTTAATGATATCATCACTTTTCACAAAACAATTCCTCTATCCTAGAGAAATATAAAAAAGAATGTTTGAACATATTTATGCCCTAAATTTGATACTTGTAGAAACCAATGAGGAAAACAAAAAGCTTGGAAAGAACTTAGTATTGCTAAAGACACGGTGAGGAATTTGACCCTAAGTGCTGAAAAATTGACCAAAGTCTTAGACTTTGGAAAACTATATGGAGATAAGAGAAGTCTTAGATACATAGATGAACATCCAACACCTTCCACATCAAAGACCACATTTGTAAGGTCCTTAAACTCTACTTCTAATGCTACTACTTATACACAAAGAACTATTGCACATGTGGTAAAAAAAAGTTGTTAAATTTGTGTCTATATGTCATCATTGTGGTAGAAAATGTCATATAAAACCAAAATGTAGATTTTTGATGAATGTTCTTGAACTTAATCTTTCTTTCCATGTTTCACATAGTAGGACCTATAAGCATCATCCATCTATGCATGCTACATCATTTTCAAGGATGAACGGAAATTATAATAACTTGTTCAGAAATTCTACTCGGAGGCATAAAGTCTTAGGTTTAAAGAGCCAATCAAAATTCAATACTTTTAATGCTAGGACTCATTATCATCATCCCACTATACATATTGCATCTTCATTTGGGATGAATGAGAAAAGTACAGCTAAGTTCAAGAACACGCTTATGAAATCTAAGTTAGATGAGTCCTAACTCAATGATATAGAAAAATCAAAATGCAAGAAAATTTGGGAAAGGAAAGATTGTTTTTTCGTGATCACTTGACTGTCTTTTATTACTTCATCTAGGTGTTTTTGTTAGAGTGCTTAAATGACTCTAAGTGAGCAATCTTTATTGTCTTTATTTTATTTATTAGTTAAAATTAAAAAAAAGGATAGAGAAGTAGAATACTTATCTGGTCGTACATTATTGAACTTATTTAGTACTTACATATATATAACCTCTTTTTTAGTTACTCAACCCATTTTGTTATTTATTGTATAAATTATTCTACAATTTTGACTCATGTACATACATATTCTTATACATGTGATGATCGATGTTGACATGAACTTACTCACACACTCACGAACACACATATATGTTATGCTTGAAGTTTATGAATTTTCTTGAAAGGCTCTAAGAGTTCAACTAATCTTAATTGTAAAATTGTGTTGAGTTCTATTTCTTGTTTTCTAAAATTTTACTGTATGACAATACCTAGTATTGAGAGGGCTACCTATTATGATGTGTGAAGCTACCGTAGTTATCAGGGAGGGCTACCTCATAACTAGTGTGAAAGTTATCATGTTAGGTTTATGACTTATGCCAAAAAGAAGAAAGAAAGATTGTACAAAAAGAAAGGACCAATAGAGATTAAAGAAAACAAATAAAATAAAAATATTATTTGCCTCATTTATAAAATAAAAATATTGAACTCAATTATAATTTTACATAATAGGTGATATTTTTTTTCTTTTGAGTCTTTCTTGATTGATCATAAGTAACTTAATTGGCATATTTGTGAAGTTTAAACATATATTTTGTTTTAAAGTAAATATCAATATATCATTATATTGAGCATGTTTCTCTTTTACTCTACCTGCTTATTTATACAATATATAATCAAAAATTGAGTTCAAAAAATAAAAAAAATAAAAGATGGAAGAGTTTAACCCATATTACCCTTTTGTATTCATCTTCTTTTACATTGTTTTATCTTTGAGAAAAATTTAGCTTAATTGCTTTATCCAATGTTTGTTCCTGCTTACTACTGAGTGGGGTTGCTGAAATTGTTGAAACTGCGTCCGCCGAAAAAAGAAATTAAAAACAACGGCAGTTGAGTAGAACCCATTATGATATTATATATACATGAAGGAGGAGTAATCTTATGCGACATTCAGGTAATTAACATATATATATATATTGATTTATAAGATGTTGCATAATTTTTTTTATTGAAAAAGTTTAATAATTTAATAATTACAATATTTTTTTAATTAATGAATATTTAATAATTGAAACACAAAGGATTAAATAAATTAATTAATGTTAAATTAATATTATACTAGATATATTTATTACTAAATTTATTTGGTATTTCTATCTTTATATAGCTTCTTTTTATTAGATTTTTACAATTTTAGATTAAATAATTTTATGTGTGATCATAATTATTTGATTTGATTATTAAATTTCAAAGAAGTTATTTTTGATAAACTTATGCTTAATCTTTTTGTTTTAGAATTTGTTAGTTGTTTTTATTTAAATGATATATGTTTTAAATCATCTAGTTAGAATTATTCATTATTAAAACCGTCCTAAAACACACATGGGTACTTGTGTTTTTTGTACTAACCATTTTGCAGTTAATTCGAGAACGTATTTGATTGACGGGAAACTTATTGAAACGTTAGTCAAGAAACCGTTAACGCTAATTTTAGAAAATGTGAAAACTGAGAAGAGGCTTGTAAGTAAAGTACATTGGGCAGTATCCTAAGAAGGGTAGCATAAGACTGAGTTTGTACTTGAACATTTGATTTTCATAGTAGAAATTTAGGTGTTCCGATGGATTAGTGGTTGTCCTTTTAGGTCATGGTTATGGCCTAAGTTTTTTCCACCTAAAAATATCGTGTGTTATTCTTTTATTTCTGTCCTTTATTTTAACACAAGATTACATGTCTAGTTGCTTTGTTTAAATTTTTAAATTATAAATTAGTAAAAATTAAAAATAACTTATTTTTCTTCTAGATTAATTAGGTTCATATATTATAAATTTTTAAATATTATTATATATTTATCAAATTTAAATACGATTTCATGACTAATCTTATTTTAGCTCTCCATTTTTTAAATTTTCTTGATTTTTCTTATACCTATCATAATTTTTTTTTTAAATAACAATATTTGAAACTCGAATCCTAAACCTTGTACATGACTCTGTGGGTTATAATAAATATACTTCTTTTATGTATTCACTTTACATTTATCCTTTGTATAATTATCTTAATCACGTTGAAGGGGACACTTAAAAGGGGACAATTAATATGGTGTGAGCTTACCCATTTAGTAATTAGTTTCATTTTAAACATTTAATGAATGAGTTGGGTACGATAAATCCTTATATGTGGGAATCATCTTTGCATTGAACTCAATATTTTGGGAAAGGTCTTTTGGGACCTTACTTCTTCGTTTTCATTTCTTTTGTATGTTTATAGATTTAGATTTTTTTACATTTTTTTTCAGTTTTTCTATTACACCAATAAATACCAAATGCTTTACTATAAATATATCATACTCCCTGTGAATAATTATATTGATAGTTTTTCTAATATACCAACCACATATATTATCTTTGATTATTACCTTTACTCAATTATTTTAATCACATAAAAATTTTTTACTTATAAATGATTACGATTCATGTAATTTATGTTTACACATTATTTTAGACACGCTTTAATTTTGATAGATTTGTCCTTAATATGTTAAACAAATTAATTTATATTGGTTTACTAAATCAAATATTGAAATCAATTTATAAAATATTGATTATAAAATATTAAGCCAACTTATTTATGTAAGTTTTGATAAGTTCGATTTGTGGTTTAGACCTACGTATCTTTTAAGTAAATTAATTTTTTTTATGTTAATTTTAAATTAATAAGATTTATTATTTAATCTATTATTTAATTTTAAAAAATGTATGTTAAATTTAACTAGGATTGTGATTCAACTTTGGAATAGAGAATAACTTATTGAGAATTCAAGATCAAAAAATAATTTTATTAGTCATAGTAATTTTTTAGAAAAATTAACATAATAGAAAATAATGTGATTACCTTCTCTCACCTTCTCAATTTACATAAAAATTTAATTAAATTAGATGATTATAAACATATAAGATATATACATTATAAATATATACAAATTTAAAATAAATATGTGTATTTGTAATATATAGGTCTATTTGTTTAAGTGATAGATTACGAACTTTAAAACTTAATCAACCCTACAAAAATTAGTTTTCGTATTTTCAAAATCAAAACCAATCTATTTGGACCTATAAAACATAAAATTTAGTAAGTTTGGATTCAATTTCCATCAGATATGTTGGTGTGTCTATATTATGTCCAACACTGCATATTAACTTAAATCAAATAATGTCTAGTGTGTTCATCTAGGATTACTTTCTTATATAATAATAAAAAAAATCAATTAAATAAGTTCAGTTATATTATATGTATATTAAATGAAGTTATGGTTATTATTCCATTTTATTAAATGAAATTATACAATTCTCAATGTTTAAATTTTATTATATTAAAATAGTTATTATTGTATATATATTCTTAGTTGAAATAACAACGATTAGCTATTTTGTTAAATAGTATTCCTATAATCAATTTATAAACTTTATTAACTTCAATTTTTCTTGTTATAATTAAAACAACTTAAAAATAATATTTAACGACTTACTAAATATTTTTTAACGGAAATCCCATTGTATTAAACTGAACAAATGATTACATCCTTATCTAGAGCTTCTTGAAACATTAGTGAAAATTCTTGTCACCACGACCGAACATTATTTACACTTTTACTAGCAAACTTTGTCATTGTATGGGCAGCACTATTACACTTATTGTTCCTATATTGCACACTGATGTTCAACGCAGCTAACAATTCCTTGATATCATCTACCATAACACCTTTAGGTTATAACAACATTCTTCACTAAGAATTACCTCACAGCTTGCAAACAATCAGTTTCCACCGCCATCATTCCCAATTGTAGTTACCTACCATTATACGTGCTGTCTAAATTGTCTACAATTATGCTCAAAAGGGGGTTAATAAAAGCTTCACAGGAAGATCATTAGCCTTAGCCTTACAATCTCTTACTACCACTACAATGCCTATTAACCTCTCATTTTCATTAAAAGTAGCATCAGTGTTAAGTTTGATGCAAACTAACCAATATTTTCTCTAACAACATTTCTGTAAAAAAAGTGTTGAGAAAATTCTTTATATTTTTTATATATTCATCTTGAGAGGTAAATACAATATATATATACAAGTTAAGAATCATTTGCTTTAAATGGCCTCAAATAAAGAAGGAAACAAATTATTAAATTCCTACGATCAAGGATTATCAACTCTAAAAAAATCATATTATCAACTCTAAAAAAATAATCAAATTTAAACACTCTCCCTCAAGTTGGAACATGTATATCAAGCATGTTCAACTTGCTTGTTATCTTTTTAAACACATTTGCTCCTAAGACCTTGGTGAACACATCAGCAATCTGCATATGATATGGGAGATACTTGGTGATAATTTGACCATCTTGAATCTTTTCTCTTATGACATGACAAGCAAGTTCAATGTGTTTTGTACGCTCATGATACATTGGATTTGTAGCGATATGGAGAGCAGCCTAGTTGTCACAGAAGAGTTTTGCTAACCCTATTTAGACTTGCAAGTCATTGAGCAAGAACCCAAGCCACGTAAGTTCACAAGTTGCAATTGCCATTGACCTGTACTCTGCTTCAAAAGATGATCGATAAACAGTCTTTTGTTTCTTTGCCTTCCATGAGATTAAAGAATCTCCCAAAAATACACAATAACTCGTAGTTTATCTTCTTGTCATAAGGTAGTTTCCCCAATTAACATCGCAATAAGCTTTTAAAGTAAGACAACTATTGGAAGAGAAAAGTAACCCAAGACTTGGATTTCCTCTTATGTACTTAGTAACGCAAAGAGAAGCATCCCAATGAGGTTTTCTTGAAGCATGCATAAACTGGCTTAGAATATTCACTGAGTAGGTAATGTCGAGTCTTGTAATAGTGAGATAGATCAGCCATCCTACTAGCCTTCTATAGTGAGATGGCTTTAGTAAGAGATCATCATCTGAGTTTGTGAGCTTCAAATCAGACTCCATAGGAAAGTTAATTGGCTGAGCACCTAGAAGGCCAACATTATCAAGAATTTTTAAGCTGTACTTTTGTTGAGATATGACAATGCCACTTTTTGATCTTGCAACTTCTAAACTAAGAAAGTATTTGAGTTGACCAAGGTTTTTGATTTGAAATTTCTGATGAAGGAACTATTCAAATTATGAGTGGTCTTTGCATCATTTCTAGTAATCACCATATCATTTATATAGATAAGAACTACTGTTATAGAAGTTCCTTTTCTATTGATAAACAATGAATAATCAAATTGAGATTGAATGAATCCAGCCCGCTTTATGGCTTCAGAAAACTTTGAGAACCAATTTCGAGGTGCTTGCTTCAATTCATAAAGAGACTTGTGGAGTCGATATACAAGTTTCTCCCTCTGTCGACAAAGGCCTAATGGTGGAGTCATATAAAATTCTTTAGTTAAATCTCCATGAAGAAAGGCATTCGTGACATCCATTTGAAATAAAGGCAAGTTTTTAGCAATGGAAATGGCGAGAACGCATCAAATAGTTGTCAACTTGGCAACAAGAGAAAAGGTCTCATTGTAATTGAGTCTTTCTTGTTGAGAGAATCCTTTGGTGACAAGCTGAGCCTTGTATCGATCCACTGTGCCACCAGATTTGTATTTGATATAAAATACTCATTTGCTCCTAATAGGACGACGACCAATAGGTAGGGAAACTAGGGACCATGTTTGTTGATTAGAGAGAGCTATAAGTTCAAGTTTCATAGCTTCACACCATTTTAGATCTAAAATATCCTAAGTATAAGATTAGGGTTCAAAGACACTTGAAATATTGTTAACAAATTATGTGTGATAAGGTGAAAGAGAATAATAGGAAAGGAAATTAGCTAATGGATATCGAGTACCTGACTTTGAGAAAGATGATGAAATTGGAGCTGCAACTGATGGCATTGTATTAACTTTTCCACAATGAAAATCACGTAAAAGAATTAAGGGTTGTCGAGCACAAGTACTACGATGAAGAACGGGTGAGTTTGGTGACAAGGTTGTGTTGAATAGTGAATTTGATTCATTTGGTATGGGATAAGGATCAAGTTGTAGAGGCAATGGTAAGATGGTGTCATTACCATATGTGGAGATAGTGGTTGGTGAGGGATGTTTTGGAGATGTTTTGAAAGTGTGGAAAGGAAAGGTTGTTTCATGGAAAATTACGTCACGACTTGAAAAATATTGACGAGTGTGTAGATCATAAACTCGATAAGCTTTTTGGCCGGACAAATATCCTACAAAAATGTATTTGCCAACATGTGATTCAAATTTGGCCATTGGTTAGAGATTGGTTGCATAACAAAGGAAACAAAATACTCATAAATGTGAGTAATTTGGTGGTTTGTTATAAAGTAGTTCATATGGGGATGACTCCTTAAGAGTGAACTAAAGTGACTGCTCTGGGTTTTTTGTCTGTGCATCTTGTGATATCTCTGTATTGGTGTGATTTATAGTGGGCTTCTTAGAGGCTGGACATCTTTACCATGCAGTTTGTGGCTAACTAGAAACCCTATCAAGTAAAAGCATATTTCCACTATTCGTGTATTGCCATTATAGTAGGTACACATCAACATCCTTTTATAACCTTGTGGTTTTGAATGATAAGATTTCCATTGTCTAGATGAACGCTTAGTTTTGACATTCATAGCATAAACTTGATCATTTCCCTTATTTTCCATTAATCCTCTTTGTTTCTCCTCCTCACATAAGAGTGAATATGCTTTCTTGACAGTTGGTAGGGGCTGCATTAACATGATTTGACCTCTCATAACATAATAAGACTCATTGAGTCCCATAATACATTTTCCTAACCTCTCTTTCTTCTTTAGAATTTAGTTCTTTTAAACCACCACATGTACAGGTTATAGACAAACTACAGATTTTGAGTTCATCCCACAATTTTTTTTATTTTAGTGTAATAGGTAAAAATAGAGTCTTGGTTTTGTTTTAATTCAACGATAGACCTTTGTATTTGATAGTGATGGGAGAAATCATCTTGTGAAAAACGTTCATGTAGATCGATCTAGATTTCGGAAGGCGTCTCAACGTAAAGAACACCATTGGAAAGATCCTCACTTAGAGAGTTGAAAATCCATGACAAAAACATATCATTACATTGCTGCCAAGCTTGATATTTGGGATCTGTTTTGCCTGGTGTGGAAATGGTTCCCTTGATGAATCTGAACTTGTTTTTAGCACTAAGACTTACCAACATCGAACGTCTCAACATGGCGTAGTTGGTGCCATCAAGAACCTTGGAAACAAGTAACATCTTGGGATGATCAAAGGCATAGAGAAATAGATTATCAGAAGGATCAATTGTTGTGGTAGACATATTAAAAAAAAAATCTTCGTGTGTATTAGATTGTCACTAATAGGAGAATTGGGATCCTCTTAAAAAATGATGAAAAAAATATTTCGTAGAGACATTAGGATCAATGCTCTGATACCATGCAAAAAAGTGTTGAAAATTCTCTATATTTTTCATATATTCATCTTGAAAGGAAAATACAATATATATAGAAATAAAGAATCGTTTGCTTTAAATGACCTCAAATAAAGAAGGAAACAAATCAACTAAATTCCTACAATTAAGGATTATCAACTCTAAAAAAATCAGATTATCAATTAGCAAAATTTGACAAGAATCAAATCTTAACAATATATTTTATAGTCATCTTCCAACATTAGAGCGGATATCATTAGCACATCTTTCCTGATTTTCATAGAGTAATTGTTTCCTATTGTACCAAATTTCCCAACGGATATAACTAAAAATGTTCAATTCTTGTAGGGTACATGTCAATGTGATACTGTGAATTAGATTAGAAAAGTTCACTCTATGATTCCTTTTTAACAAAAATTCAAACAAAGAAAACTTCTAGAGATTGGGAGCTGTCTTGCAATTCCATAATGCATACATAGTATCATCATAACTAGCGTTATAAAATACACACCTTAAGGGATGGAATTACTTTCTTAAGTAAGATATTAGAGATATGGAAGGATTCCTTTACAAGCTCTCCACATGAACATCTTGATCTTATTAAGTACAAATAAAGACCAAACCCAACTCCATTATTTCTTACTTTCATTAGTGCTAGAGGAAGCCTCGTAGTCCTTGAATTGGTTTGATCGACTAATCTCCTCAACTAGTCAGTAACTAGTTTGATGGGGAAAAAATCCAATTAAGTTACCATCCCAAATGAGTTTATCAACGTGGTGCAAACAATTGAGAGGCATTTCCAAGGTACTATGAGCTTCACATTCTATAAAATATGAGCAAATCATATTTTCCTTCCAAAGCCTTGCTTCATTAATTAGCTTAGCCACCAAAGTCTCAGGTTCAAGAGTTCGAAGACTATCACCTTATATCAATAAGAATTAAGAATCCATATTTCTCTATAAACAGAGATAAGTTGACTAGTCCAAAATCTCCATCGTGTCCCTTTTTAATCAACTCTCTTCCCCATATAATACCTCTCTAGATATACGATGCACGTGAAGGTAGTATACTAGTGTTAAGAACATTACACCTAGGAAAATGCTACCAATGAATCAAGCTTTTGAATTAATTTCTAAAATTGCTTCGACAAAAGAATTTGATTAAAAGAAGTCAAGTTCTTAAAACCCAAACCACCAAGCTTTTTTAGATTTACATACTCTATCCCATGCTAGCCAATGAATAGCCCTCTTACCAACGTCAAAACCCTACCAGAACCTAGCCATCATGCTATGCAAATCTTCACATAAGAATATAAGTAGCTTAAAACAAGACATAGTATAAGTTGTGAACAGTACCTTGTCTCCTGCTTTTAATATTTATAGATGTTTCTGCTGTTGGTGAACAGTATTTTGTCTGCTGTTTTTTACTGTTGAGAAGATGCTATGTCGACCATTCTGTTGTAGATTTTTTTCTTTTTTTACCGATGCTACAATGTTGAGTTTTTACATTTTATGGGCTTCTTTACAGGACTTCTATAGGCTTTTTACCATAACATGTAGGCCCAAAATATATTTCATCATATGGACATGTATGCCCAAAATACAATTTTAGCATATGGACACACAGATCCAAAATACATTTTACATATGGACATGTAGGCCCGAATATATATATATATATATATTAGCATAAACATTATATAGGCATATGGCCACGTAGGCTCGAATATATATTAGCACAAACATTATAGGCACAAAACATTATACTTTTTTTTAACTTTTACAAAATTGGAATGAATATCCCAAAGCAGTCATCTTCATTTTTATCTCCGAGGTCGATGAGAGGTTCTGATTGTTCGTTGGACGCAGAAACATTGGAATCTTGGTTAGAAGACTATTTAGAAGACTCTGTTTTATCCTGTAATAGTTGTTGCATAATTTCCAAGTATTCATCCTCAGTTTTTGTAGCAAATAGTAATGCATTTGCCTAGGCTTTTTGAGCTTGGAACCGATATTGGGTCGGAAGTAATTCTTTTGGAACCACTTCTTCAAGTTTTACTTTTCCATGGGCTTTGTGGAGCCATGTATGCACAACTGGTTTTAGTATGATTTTTGGGACATTACAAAAAGTCCACTATTTTATTTTATATCTTCTTTTTATAATTGTGACTACTATGAGTGCTAGTTTGATGAACCATTGGCATACCTAAGGAAGGTAAAATTTTGTAGAGAAGATACACGAAGCCAAGAATTTTCTTTCAACTTCATTGGGTTTATAAAGGTTTTGGAAAAGGTTTTAACATTTTCGGACCTCAGGATGAGGATGGTTGGTAAGGAGTCAAACAATATCCACCAATGGGTAAATCAAGAACATAATTTTGTGGGTTCAACAATTTTGGTGTTAAAATAGAATATCCAGAAATGGCTATACTTTTTGTTTTGAATGAAGAAGGCGTTGAACCAAGCTTGTTCATAATCCCAGTAATTAAAGGTTTTAGCATGATGTAAGGTGGGTTTAAGACTGATGGGAAAGGATTTAAGTTTGGATAAATCTTGATCCCATGCTAATAGAGACGAGACCTTTAAGATTTTACAGGTGGAATAAGAAGGCTCAATTTGGCTATCTTGGTAGAAAAAGTATTTGAACTCAACACTTCCTATATATTCCAAAATACTTTGATAATATTCTAGGGTTTTAGTTAAATCCCATGATTTATAAAACCAATTTTTTCCAAACATTTTTTGAATAGAAGAATAAGGATCCTCGTTATGGAACCCTCGTTCAACTATTATAATTGTCTTAGCATCTGGTTTTAAAATATACCTAGAGGATTTTGAAAATGGTTTTTCAAATACTAACTCTCTTTTCCCTGGTACAGGGATCATTTTAGAAGATGATTCATCTTTTTCATAGATTGTATCGAAAGAGATTATATTCCATGTTTTAGGTTTTTCAATAAGAGCTTTGGAAGATGGTTCTTCCTTTTTGAAATTTATAGAGATTTTACCTATGGAAACTATGACCTTTGACTTGTTTTGTGCTCTAATTTCTTGGAGAGAATTTTGGAGAGCTTTAAGGAGTTCAGGGGATTCAGTAATGCACTTGATCCATTCCTGAACTTGTTGGTTTTTATTATTAGTTTGGTTTTGTTGGGTTTTAGCTTCAATTGCTTCTACCCTAGTTATAATAGGTTTTGAAGATGATAGTCTAACTGGTTTTGAGGAAGTTGGTTTTATTGGAGTTTTTGCTTCTTCTTTTCCTTTACGCTGGGACATGGTTAGGTTGATGACTTGTTTTGTAAGAATTCTCGGGTTAGGAAATTGGGTAATGGATTTGTATCTCCTTTAATAAATTCAATATCGAAGTCAAAGATACTTAAAATAGCTTATCATCTTGTAAAAATATGTTTTAAGGTAATATTTTGAACATATTTTTGTAAAATTTATTTTAAAAATTTACAATCAATCTGTAATAAAAATTTTGATTGAATAAATTACATTGAAATTTTGTAATATAAAAAAACAATTGATAATATTTCCTTTTTATAGTGGAATAATTTTTCTGACAATCATTTTAATGACCATAAATGTATTGAACTACTAACTCTTTCTCCCCTGGTTTTATTTTAAGATACAATCATATCCAATGTCACTAGCATCATTTTCTACAATTTTAGGTAGACTAGGGATAGCTAATATTTGGGTTTTAATTTTTTGGAATATTTTAGTATGTTTGTTTGTCCAAGGTTAAGGTTTTAGCTTAAGCCTATTATGATGGGGTTTTGCTAAACAGTTTATATTTGGACAGAAATCTATAACATAGTTTAAGCTTCTTAAAAATCAGTGATTTTATTAGGGAATTTATTTACAAATTCTAAGGATCATTCTATAGGGATAATAGTTCCCCAAGACACGTGGTGTCCTAAGAATCTAATCTTGGTTTGAAATAGGGACGTTGTTTTTTAGTAGAGAGGACAAGACCATTTATTTTTATAAGCTATAGGAAATGTTCAAGATGTTTTAAATGTTTTGAATGGATTTAGAGAATATAGGTACATCATCAATGTACATAATACAAAATTATGAGTAAGGGCTAAAAATATCATTCATAATCTGTTGGAACTCAAAAGGTGCATTTTTAAGACCAAAAGGCATCACATTCCATTCGTACTACCCAATCAAGACTTTAAATGTAGTTTTGTATCTGTGTATTGGTTTAATCTGAATCTGCAAGAATCCATATTTCATATATGCATGCAGAATGTAACCTTAGTAAGAGATCTTTTTTGTTTAGAATCAAGTACTGAATCCATTTCAAGAATTTATTAAGAGGTTTATAATTGATCACTAGACGAGGTGTTCCTCTTTCTATTTTTGAGGCTTTTTTTACTTAGAAAGCGGCACAGCTCTAAGGTGACTTGGATTTTGAAATCAATCCATTAGATTCGAAATCTTGGATCTCTTTTTTGAAAAATTGTTCTAGTTTGGAATTCATCTGAATTGGTTGAGCTTTAGTTGGAATATATCTCTCATTGAAGATTTACTTATATGGTAAATCGACCATATGATGCTTTCTAGTCCAAAAAACGTTTGGAAGATCTGAACAAACTTCTTTTTCAAAAAGGTTTTGGAATTCAGAAATATTTTACTGTGTATGGTTTGTTTGCAAATCTTTCTCAATTCTTAAATTTTGTACTTCCTATTTTAGTTGCGAAAGATCTATTTCTTTACCTTTCATAAGAGTAGAAATTTTATTGTTATAAATGGAGTTGGCTTTTATAATGTTAAGATTTCTTCTTTTAGGTTTTTCTAAAAATGAAAATTCAAGCTTTTAGTTTTGAATTTTTGAAGAAATTTTATCATACTTTATAGAAAATAGGGTGATAAGATTTATGAATGGTGTTCCTAATACTACTGAATGATGAATATCATAAATAAGAACAAATGAGGTTTTTAATAGAAATTTTTGGTTTAAAATGATAGCTTTAGTTTTGCCAGTTATTTGCATTTTTGAATTATTTGCCAAAGATAGTTTTTCATTAGATTTTAAATGGAAATGTTTTGGTACAAAACCAGTTTTAATACAATTTAAGTCTACACTAGTATCAAATAGTGCAACTCTATCAATCTTGAAATTATTAGAGAAAACAAGAGTAATTTTGATAATATATTTTCTTATTGTTATTTCTTTTAAGACGAAGAGAAAGTATTTTGATACATTTTCTATGTTTTCAAGGTTTTGGAGATCAAGGGGATTTTTCGTTATCAGAATCGCTATTACTTTCCCCATTGGCAAGCTTAATGGTGTTAATTTATCTTTTTAGGTCTTGTATATATCCTTGCATATTTTTGTTATCTTTCTTTCTAGGAAGGCAGTAAGACCATAACGACCAATGCTAGTGGAAAGAAATTTTGAAGATTTTTCATTTTGTCCATCGTCTAATGAAGTAGTTAGACAATCAATATAATGTTTTTGGAGATTGGGGTCTTTTATATATTGAACCATGTCTAGGATGAGACAATATTCTTTTGTAAGCACACTTATTGATTTGTCAAAATTAGAGTTAATTGTGTCTATCTAATCAACTTAAGGGTTTTAGTCATATGAAGAGTCTTCAGACCAAGTTTCAAATTTAGAGGAGGTTTCCATGAGAAGAGCAGAGATTTTTTGCAAAGTCTCTTCTTCCAGGTTTAATTCATGAAGTTTTCTGGAAACTCCACAGAAGTTTGAAGTATGACCTTTCTTACCACATTTATAACAAGTTATGTCTTTTTGAAAGGCTTCAGGTTTTTTATAAGGTTTTCTGAAGGTTTTTCTAGATGGTTTTTTTATAGTAATTTGGTTTATAGAAATTTTTATGAGGTTTTCTAAATTTCTCAAAAGAAGTTTTGTGTCTTCTAAGATAATATCTTGAAAGAGATTTGTGGTGTGGTTTCCTACTACAATCTTCTTCGTAGGGTTTCGTTTTGAGATGGAGTTGTAGAACTATTGACAGAAAAATCCTAGTTCTTTTCTAGTAGTTTTTAGTTCCCATTTTAAGTGTTTTGTAATTTCAAGTCTTAACAGATCTAAAGTCCTTGTTTTTGAGTAAAACTGATTAGTTCACCATAAGTAAGTTGATCATATGGTATTATATAGTTTCCAAATTTCCCCTTATTTTATTTCTAACTTTTTCTCCTAGAAGTGTTGGAAGTCCTACAAGAAACTTTTCTTTCTATAAAGGTTGGTTAGAATCATCCCTAAGCATAACCTAATTAAGGAAATTTGTCTTGTACCATTAGATTTCACTTAGTTTTTTGCACATAAGATTTGAAAGGAGATCAACGTTTTTATCTTTTAAATGTGAAGAATCACCCATAAAATGCAGTGGTATTGTAAATATCAAGGTTGATACCGCATCCTGGATTGATTCTCTAAAATGATTAAGAATGGCTTCACCATCCTCTCCAGTTTAGATAGCAATCAATATATCCAATTGTTATTGTTTTGTAATGTAGAAATCCCACCCTCCTTTTAATTGGCCTGAAAAACCAGCTATAAGGAGTTCTACGACTACTTTATCTAATGTACTAGACTAGGTTTTATAAGCATTTTATGTCATTGTCATTTGCTATAATATGTTTAAAATCTGATATTCAATCATGCCATCTATATTCCACTCATAAACGGAAGAGGCATTATATTTTGGTTGGACAATCTGGTTTGACTGGGTTGTTAAATCTAGGGGCCTAGAGGGTTTACGTCCATAGGTGTTAGGTTTTGCCATTGGAGTTTTTGCACTTCAAGAGACAGTTATTGAAATGCTTCTTCATCTGAAGTGATAATATCGGAAGTGCTAGCATCTTGGTGTAAGACACTAATATTCTGAGAGTGCTATGGTGTTTGAAGAGTTTATGGTACTATGGAAACTATATTAGAGCCGGAACCAGTAAGCTCTAGCTTGTTTTTCAAGTCTTTAATGGCTTGTAAAAACTCAACTTTATTATATTTTATCTCATTTTGAGAAGATCTTGATACTTGATAGGGTTTAAAATTGGATTTTTAACCGTTTTAGTGACGTCTTTGCTATTGGAACTAGAGGTTTCACTAGACTGTAAGGTTTGTTTTTCTAGTTTAGTAAGTTATTTCCCTAAAGTGTTTAGGCTGATATTGGTAGAATTATTTTAAAGAACAATGTTTTTAAGATTAGTTGTAGTGTCTTCTTGGTAATTTTTAAGAGGACAAGCTTCAACCTTTTTATTATTGTAAGGAAAATTTATTATCTTGAGAGGAGGATGTTCTGCCTCCACATAACCATCTAGTGTTTACCAGACAGGATTTTTCTTTTTTGTGTTTATTGGTTTTATAGATTTGAACGGATAATCCATGTTCTTTTCAGAAGCATAGATTTCAAACCAATCAAAGAATAGAATATTAATTTTATGTTTATAAACAAACTTATAAAATTCTTCTTGAGTTTATTTATGAGTTTTCATGAAGTTGTGTAAAAATGAATAACATTTTTCTCTTTATTATGATCGTCCACGAAGTCATCGTGTAGACATTTTTTATCAACTTGGAAATCATCCTTCTCTAAAATGTTTAATTAATGGGCTATGTTTTTAGTTATATCCGATATTGTTGATGATTGAGGAGGTAATTCACTTTGATCTCAATTTTGAGTGTAGACTGGGTGTGGTACTGGAGTACTATAGTATACATTTTGAAGGCTTGGACTAGGTATGTTTGAAGTGGAATACCTACGTCGGGTTTCATATGGCAGGGTTATTTGGTTCCATTCTATGGGTTTTGGAATGATTTTATTTAATTTTTAAAGATATGTTTGAAGTAGGAGTGTTTCTCCTTTTTACTATGATATTTATGTTTGGTGTTAAAAGCAGATATCATAGCTTTATAATGTACTCTAAAAATCATCGCAATTAGGATAGATCCTTCGATCATATCATAGTTGTGAGTTTTAATTTGTAAAATAAGTAATTTTAGAATTTTTTATCATTTAAGGAAATTGTAAAGTTAGGATAGTAATCAAAAGAGATTAGACCCTTACAGAAACTTGACTCTATTGTTCCTAACAATGAATCCCCAAATTTATTGAACCTAGCATCCCTAAGAGCTGCTAAGATTGATGTATTTAGTCCTTCCTTGGTTAAAGATTTTAATCCTACTTGGATTAGACCAACGTGGATATATTTATAACCTTTATTTTTATGGTTTTGTAAAGGTTGTTTTGAAAACAAGTTAATAGTTTCAAAAAGTGAAGATAGTTGAATATATTTTTCCTTGGTTTTAATGGAGTAATCAGTTTTAAAAATGTTAAACTTTGAAATTTTATAAAAAAAAATTTGTATCTTCGATATTTCCCAATTATCAATATTTTTTGAAAATTCTTCAAAAGTGATTTCTTCACTATTGATTGTGTTTTTATTTTTTTGCAAAAGAAGAAGATGATGTAGAAAAAATGGAACTCATGGTTAAAAAGTATATTCAGTATAATATACTTAACCTTTAGTATTGATTTCTTTTATTAGTGAATATTTTCTTGGTCCATTGTTATGGTATTAGAGCCAAGAGGTAATTGAAAGTAGTATCAATAGATCTTAGTATTTGTTTTTCATACTATTCAAATTTCGTTTAAACTCTTGTATGAACCGGGTCACTGAGGTTGGAAGAATGGTAGTAAGTCTCGAGGTTTAGGCATTAAATCCACATAAGTGCCAATCATAACTAGATAGGTACAAACCTTATATATATATATAGCAGTGGTGGCCATGAAAATAATTAGGGCACAAAGAAAATTATATCATATTAAAGGTATTTATTAATATATTTGATTGATAGTTTTATCTTTATAGAGCTTCTTCTTGATCACATTTTTACATGTTTAGATTAAATAATTTTATATGTGATCATAATTATTTGATTTGATTATTAAATTTTAAAGAAGTTATTTTATTGAACTTGTGATTAATCTTTTTTATCTAGAATTTGTTAGTTGATTTGATTTAAGTGACATATGTTTTGAATCATCTAGTGATTATTATTCATTATTAAATTTGTTCTAGAACACGCATGGGCACTTTTGTTTTTGTGGTAACTATTTCATAGTTAATTCGAGAACGTATCTGATTGGGAGGAAGCTTATTGAACTGTTGGTTTGGAAACCATTCTTGCTAATTTTAGAAATTGTAAAAAAGGGTACTTGTAAGTCAGGTACATTGAGCCAGTATCCTATGGAGGGTAGCATAAGACCGAGTTTGTACTTAAACATTTGGTTTTCATAGTGGAAAGGTAGGTGGTCCAATTGACTGGTGGTTTTCCTCTTAGGTCATGGTTGTGGCCTAGGTTGTTTCCACCTAAAATTTTTGTGTGTTATTATTTTATTTCCATATTTTATTTTTACATGCAATTGCATGTCTAGCCGCCTTATTTAGGTTATTAAATTATAAATTGATAAAAATATAAAATAACATATTCACCCCCTCTAGGTTATTCAGATTTGTATCTTATAAACTTTCAATTGATATTAGAGCCAACATTAGAGACACTTGGTGAGTTTGATCCTTAAGGACACACACTTTTACTTATGAACCAAATGAAAGAAGGTGAGTCATCTATTAGATCCTCACTCCAGTATGGGTATAATTACCATTATTGGAAGGCTCACATGCAAGCCTTTTTCAAACAAGATGGAAAAGTCTGAGATGATATTCTTGATGGATGGGAACCACCTTCGATAATGAAACATGGTGTAATAATCATAAAGCCAAGAAGAGACTGGTCCACTAAAGAACGCACCCTTAGTAAGGCAAACCAAAAAGGTCTAAGCTCAATCTTTGCTGCATTGTCGATGGATGAGTTTTGTTGCATCTCCGAATGTAAGACTGCTAAAGATGTATGGAATGCATTTTCTCTCATTCTTGATGGAACTTCCGAAGTGAAACAAACAAAATTGAGATTGCTAACATCTTAGTTTGATTCCATTAAAATGAGCAACAATGAAACTTTTGGTCAATTCTATGCTTGCTTTTTTGATACCACTAATGCTTGTTCTAACTTTGGTAAGAAAATTTCACAACCTATACAAGTATGCAAACTCCTAAGCTTTTTAACAGTAGACTACAAGATGAAAGTTACAACAGTAGTGGAAAGCAAGAATATAGACACACTAAAAATTGATGAACTTGTCGGGTTAATCCAAACCTATGAGCTTACTCTTGATCCACCCAAGGAACTAAGGACAATCTAGTCATTCAAGGGACTGAAATTCAAGGGAAATCAAGCCTCCTAGCTCTAATGGTAAGAAAACTAAGCCCACTAATCCTCAATGCTTTACTTGTGGGGGTGAAAGTAATTAGGGCACAAAGAAAATTATATCATATTAAAGGTATTTATTAATAAATTTGATTGATATTTTTATCTTCATATAGCTTCTTCTTGATTAGATTTTTACTTATTTATATTAAATAATTTTATGTGTGATCATAATTATTTGATTTGATTATTAAATTTTAAAGAAGTTATTTTTATTGAACTTGTGCTTAAACTTTTTGATCTAGAATTTACTAGTTGATTTGATTTAAGTGACATATGTTATGAATCATCTAGTTAATATTATTCATTATTAAATCTGTTCTAGAACACATATGGGTACTTGTGTTTTTGTGCTAACTATTTTACAGTTAATTCGAGAACGTATTAGATTGGCAAGAAGTTTATTGGAACATTAGTCTAAAAACTGCTCACGTTAATTTTAGAAACTGTAAAAACAGAGTAGGAGCTCGTAAGTAAGGTACATTGGGACAGTATCCTAAGGAGGGTAGCATAAGATCGAGTTTGTACTTAAACATTTAGTTTTCATAGTTAAAAGTTAGGTGGTTCGGTGGTTCGGTGGGCCGGTGCTTTTACTCTTAGGTCATGATTGTGACATAGGTTGTTTCCACCTAAAAACATTTTGTGTTATTATTTTATTTTTTCACTTTATTCTTACACGTGATTGCATGCCTAGCCACCTTGTTTAGATTACTAAATTATAAATTGATAAAATTTTAAAATAATCTATTTACCCCTCTAGGTTATTCAGGTGATCCGTATCTTATAAACTTTCAGAAAATTAACAATTAGAATAACAAGAGAAGCAAGGAGCTTTAATTCATCTGAAGTGCTCTAGCTAAAACACATTATTGATTTCAGATTGATCATCTAATCAGAAGCTAATTCATAATTCTCCAAAATTCTCTTTAAGGAACCGCATGAATTATCATTAATTTCTATGAAAATAAAGCTATCATCAGCAAATAGCAAGTGTGACAACCTTGGACTGGCTCTGACAACAGATAACCCCCTTATTTGAGATGAACAATCTGTCTTCCTCAAAAGACTAGCCAACCCTTCAGAACATAAAACAAATAGAAAATATGACAATGGATCATTCTATCTCAGGCCTCTTTTTGGCCGAAATAACTTTAGAGCATTCTCCATTGATTTTAACATAATAGGAAACAGAAGTGACATCGTTCATTATCAAGTTCACCCATCTCCTTTCAAATCCCAAATTAAGTAGCATGAACTCCTAAAAACCTCATTCCACCCTATCGTATGCCTTACACATGCCTATTAATTGTCACTTTCCCATTTTTACATTTCAAACACCTCTTCATTGAATGCAACACCTCAAAGGCCACAATAGTGTTATTAGATATCAAACTCCCTTTGATAAATGCACTTAAACTTTCAGAAACAACATTAGATAAGATATCCCTAACCTGCTAGGGATACACTTGATACTCATTTTGTTGATAACGTTACAGAGACTTATTGGCCTGAATTTCATGACTTGTCTAGGTTCCTTGACCCTAGTAATAACATATATAATAGTTTTGTTAAAACTAGCTAGACTTTCATTATTATTGAGCACCCTCAAACATGCCTCTGCCACTTCATCCCCAATAATGTCCCAGTAAGTTTGAAAAAATGGGGTAGGCATCCCATCTGCTTACAGGGTGCATTTGAAACAAAGCCATCTTAATGTCTTCTTTTGAGAAATGCCTCGATAATCTACTATTCATCTGACTTGATACCATGGGGACAATGCAATCAGAGAAAGCATCCAAATTGACAAGTCCATTGTTATCAAAAAGCCCATAATAGTAATTACAAAACACATTTTGAATTGTATTAATCTCAGACACCCATACCTCATTCTCATCAAGTATACCAACAACATGATTCCTCTTAAACCTCAAATTAGCTTTTTCATGGAAGAACCTCGAGTTTTGATCCCCATATTGTAGCCATAATTGTCATGATATTTGTCTCCACATAATTTTATCACACTCCAGAAGTGAGTTCAACTCCCTAGCTTACTACACTTTTAAACCTACTAATGTCACAGTTAGGAGGAGCCACAACTTTAGCCAACTTCAAATCATCTTCAGCCTTCTTAATTCTCCTTTGAACGTGTCTAACTATATGCCAATTCCATTTCTACAAAGCATCACTACAATAATTAATTTTCTCAGTTTTTAGACAGCTACCATCCCTATTATTATCCCATGCCTCAGACACAATATTTACATAACCATCAATTTTTAGCCAAAATTCTTCAAACCTGAAAGCCTTCTTCCTTCTGTTCCTAGTTTTGATAAACAATCTCACAGCTACTAGCAAAAACCAACATATGATCTGACATTGAAAAATACTCATGTTACAGCCTATTATAAGGAAATAGAGATAGCCAAGCCTCATTGACAAGTGCTCTATCTAATCTCACCTGTGTATTTTCATCCTCATATCTCCCGTTATTCCATGCATATTTATATCACACATAGCCAATATCAGTTAAACTAGAATGTTGTTAAAGACTTGCTTTTTTATTTCATAAAATAAACTTTTTTTTATTCCATAAAATAAATAATTTTATAACAATAACAATTATTATTCAACAATTAACATTATTGTATATTTATGAAATTTAAATCACCAACATGTACGCATAAAAAACTAGTATATATAAAAAAGCTATTAGAGTGATCTTTTTGATAGTTCATTTGGTGCATTGTAATCAAAAGTGTCAATGCAATATTTTCTTAGGATTTTCATTTATATCAATAAATATCAAAATGCTCATATAATAAATATATTTTTATGAATAGTTGTTTTGGTAAATACTTTGTATTATTAGTTTTAAATAATTGTTTTGATTGTTAAGGGTAATAATTCATATAATTCATGCTTATTCATTTAATGAAAGGATTGAATGATCAATTCATTTATATGCGAATCATATTTATATTGAACTAATCATGAATTTTTGTATTGATATCATATCATATTCTATATCAATAAAAAAATAATCAACCAACATTATTAATGTGAACCCGAGTACTCTATCCTTAAAATTCATAAACATGAATTAGTTTCAAAAAATCAAGAGACACGACCAAAGACACAATGACAAGTTGAAATTGATCCTAGAAAGTTAATACTCACATTGTATCACTCACCTTGACTCTATAGATATTATTCACTAAAGATCTAATGATGATAGGATGCCACAAGGTTTATAATTCCTTGATAAATCGGTTTGTAAAGAAACAAATAAGTCTTAAAGCTCCTAATTTTGAAATAAATTAAACATAAATTAAAATCTAAGTTGTCTTCTAAAGCTGACGGCTAAATAATATATATAAGAAAAAAATATATAAGAACCTAAAAGAAACTAAACAAAAACGTTTTGAACAGATCAAGGCTAGAAAAAATGAAATTAAGTATGTGCTTCGTGGCACACAATAAATCATGTCGCAACGAGGTCTAAAACCTAAAAGATATCCTGAAAGCCTCATGTTGTGATGGACAACAATTCACACCACAACATGAAATAATAAAGTGGGAACCAAAATCCATTCAAGAGTTCTATGCTACAAAGGACTATAACTCATACTGTAGCGCACCTTCATTTTCCATAATTCCTCTTATTTCTCTGACTCATTCATTCCATGCATTTTTCTCCATTTGTGGCACCATTTGATCATGATTTAGCTTTTGCATAAGCCCTTTCAATGCTTCCTTGAATTACTTTGTCTTTGATCTCGTGATAGGCCTACTCAAAATTTATAATGGTTTGTGATTCTCATCAGTCTCCCTCTCCTTAATAGGATTCAATCTCGAATCTTCACCTTTATAGTCAAAAGAAGAAAGATCACAAACATTAAAATAAGTGCTAAATGATGCAAACCAGTTAGCTCGATCCTTGAAACCTACAAACGTGAATTGGTTTGAGAACTATAAGAGACACAACCAAAGGTCCAATGAAAAATTGCATTGATCCTAAAAAGTTAATACTCAAATTATAGGACTCATATTGACTCTATGGATATTAATGAGCAAAGATCAAATGATCACAAGACACCATAAATTTGCAAATCCCTGATTAAGCTCTCAACTTTAATATAAATCAAATGTATATTAAAATCTAAATTGGCCTTTAAAACTGATGGTTAAAACATATATATAAGCAAAAAAATTAATGAAACCCTAAAAGGAATAAACTAACACATTTTGAATAGGTCAACAAGAGAAAATATGAAATTAAGTGTGAGTACCACAGTGCACAATAAACCATGGCACATCACGGTCCAAAAATAGGAAAATAAAAGATATTTTAAGAGCCTCATGCCACAACCGAAAATAATTCATGTTGTGGTACGAAATAATAGACTAGGAACCAAAATTAACCCAAGAGCTCTATGCCATAGTGGACTATAACTCATGTCGTGACATGCCTTCAATTTTCAAAATTTCTTTTATTTTGGTGATTGGTTCATTCCATATCTTTTGCTCCATTTGTGGTGCCCTTTGATAATAATTTTTCTCTTGAAAAAGCCCACTCAATGCTTATTTGAGTTGTTTCATCTTTAATCTCATGATAAGTCCACTCAAAATTTGTAACAATTCATGATTCCCATCAATGAATTTTAATCGAAAATACTTATAAAAATACTTATTAAGTTCGATTAGTTTGTGTCTATTATATCAAGTTCATATGTATTATCTTATTGTATTTGACTTATTTATTAAATGAAGTATGTAATTCTTGTTAATATCGTACTAAATCACTCATGTTTTGTATGTCACTATCATAAATTCACACATACTATTCATAAATTAGTTATTATTTTATTTTTTTCACTAAAGTAACAAATTAATTAATCGTTAGTCTTTTTCTTTTTTATACCAATAAATATCAAAATGTTCTAATAATAAATATATTTTTTATGAATAATTATTTTAGTACTTTTACACAAAAGCTTCAATTTTTGGTCATAGTACATCAATAAATATCAAAATATTTCTAAAATAAATATATTTCTTATTAATTGTTATTTTGATAGTCCTATTGTGTAATAACTTTACATATACGCTTTGAATAATTATTTTAATTATATCAAGGGTAATAATTCATATGCTAAATACTTACCGAGGGAATGGGATTCACCCAATTCATTATAATTAGACTATGTTTGTGTTGAACTAAGTATTTTTGTATCAAGATCATATCAATTAAAAGATAGTCTATTAATATAAATTATTTTAAGCAAAAATGTTTATAAAAACCTTTATTAAGTTCGATCAAATCATGTGTATTGTGTTCATGTAGATTAAACTTCATACATAATAACAAAATTTCAATAAAACAAGTTCATATGTGTTATTTTATTATATTTAACTTATTTATTAAACGAAGTTATACAAGTTTTGTCAATATCGTGCCAAATAACTCATATTTGTATCTTATTTGGATTCTATTGTTCATAAATAATTATTATTATATATTTATTCTTCACTAATGTAACAAATTGATAAACTATTTATTTTAAGAATATTTCTATAAACCACTTTCTAAAACTTTTTAACATCAATATTTTACTTTAGTATAAAAAATAAATCTAAAAATTAATATTTAAATACTTACTTTTTTCTTTTCTTTTATAAAATAATTTTTTTTAGAGCAATATTAATTATTGTTCGTTAATTAATACTATTATATACTTGTTAAATTTGAATTATCAACCTATACGCACACATCCAAAACCTAGTTTATGAAAAAAATACTCTAAAAAGACCAGTTAATAACAATTTTTATTGTAAAAAGTACTTCTAGGGCCCTTAAACTTATATCTTGTGACATCTTAATCCCTAAATTTTCAACAAGTTTACTTTAGTATCCATATTTTAAAAGTTTAGGACATTGTGTATAAAAAAAAGTAACTAAACTTATATCTTTGAGACAAAGTCCCTACATTTTACTAAAATGTGATACTTTAGTCCCAAAAATCTTAAAATTAAGAAATTAAATTGCATTATTTTTTTTAAAATTATGAACTTGGTGTCACCTCATCCTTTTGTATTCTATAAATCTTTGTTTTACATAAGTATTTTTTCTTACATAAATATACTAAATTGTAATAATCAAAACCTACGATTAAAAAAAAATAATACGTCTCAACAACTATCCTCCCATAATTTTTTATACAAAAATGGACGCCATGATATGTAATAGAATAAATTCATATTATATATTTGTTTTTATTAAAATTGGTAAAGTATAAGAAGTTTTGGGCACAATTGAACGGTTAGCAAAACCTTATATTTGAAAATAAGAATTAGAATTTTACATTGTAAGATTAAATAAGTATATATTGTAAAAGAAAAAAATGTAGCCGTTGAAAATTAAACACAATTAGAGAATTGTGGACCTATTAAAGAAACAAATGATGAGCTTATAAGGTAATAAATCAGAATCAACCATAATCCCTATCATCCTTGATCTTTGTCTACCAACTCATTTTGTTTAATTTCCTTTGGAAAGTTGAGTTGTCCATTTTGAATCATTCCTTATTGAATGCCTTGATTTGCATTATTGTGTTATTATTAGCAATAATCAACAACTATGGAAATACGTATATAAGATTTTTCTCATACGCTTTTTCTTAAACCAAATAAAGAAAAAATAAATATTTATACATTTATGCAAGGCTCCTAAGTTAAATTAGAGGTATAAAATGGGATTAAATATCTCATTATTTTGTAGTACAACTAATTAATTTTAATAACTCATTTTATCTTATCATACTTATTTTTAATGGGTTTAGATGATATAAGTTAAAATATTTATTTATCCAAAAGAGATCTAAATAATACAAATAAAATTACAAAAATGATAAATTGTAACATGATTATCTATAATATAAAATTTAATAACAAGAAAAAAGAATATAAGGTAACTCAACTCTTCTTTATTATTTTTATTATAAGGTGACCTGTTAAAAAAATATAAGTAGGACGTCTATGTTAATAAGAATATTGAGAGGGGTTATCTTATGTTAGGAATAATGTAACTTTAATCTAAATAGAATATAATAAAATAAAATAAAATGATATTTAAATATTATGTGATAATTTTAAATTATAAGCTTATTATATTGACATTAAATGTGAAATAGAGGGTTGAAACAACTCATTTTATATCTCCAAATTATACCGGAAAAAGTATTCACTACAATTGAAGCATGGATAAATTAAATTTAAAAGTTAAATAAATTAACACTACTAAAATTTATACATAATAATAAAAATAACATCTAATAATATTAAACGTGATTGAATTAGATAGAGTTTAATATTAAACGGATTTAAATAATTTTAATTTAACTTAAATAACATCTAATTGGACAATGTTTATTATAAAATTATGAATTTTATATATTTTTTTAATATTTTAATAATAAAAATATATAAACTTGATATTAAATATAATTTTTTATGATTAAAAGTTTTAATTGCATTATTTTTATTATTTTTCATAATATATTTTGTATCATTGATAAATTGAATTTATTGATAGTTATTACTAAAAACAATTCTTTACATATCTGCACAACCTTTTTCAAGAAACAAATGTACCATTATATCAATTTAAAATGATAAATTTTTACATGTATTTCTCAAATGCACGTGGTTCACTTAATGATTTAACAATATCGATTACAGTAAGAAAACAATTCTAAAAAATACTTAATTCTTGGTCGCCACACTAGTCTTCATCCCTTGTCATTGGCTAATTTTGAATTTTCTCTTTAAAGAACGAAGTAACTATATTAATTATAATATTATTAATAATAATATAATAATATTATCTAAGATTAGCTAATATAATAATGTTAGAATATGAGAGACTTAAAATCAACAAATATTAGTTATACAATTCTAACACTAAAAATATAATGTAATCATACAAAAATAATATAATAATATATTTATATCATTAATTAAAATTGAATATTATTTTTATTAATTTTAAAAAATTTATATAAAATATTTATAAATTTTACTATAATATGATGATATATTTATTAAGTTACCCTATTTTGAATTCCTCTTAACCAAATTAATTGTCCATGGCATGTCTCTTTTTGTTTTCACAACTCTGTTCCTAGTTGCCACAATAATTGGAATTGTTGATGGAGTTAATTCAAACAAAAACTCTAATAAGATGGGCATTTTATGTACAAATCACTTGAAGTCCCACTTATTCACAAAAATTCAACATTGTTTTTTCGAAATTAATCATATATTTATACTAGTTATGCCCACCTAAGAACAAACATATATTAATACTAGTTATGCCCATCTTGCGCCGTTAACGTGGGGGCTTTCACTTGAAAAATACAGCATTTTTTTCAAATAATTCCTTTTTACTAATAACTCTTCCATTTGACATACTTGCTCTTCAAATATTAGCAATGTTCTTAGGCAATTTCTTTTAAACTTGACATTGTTAGGATCGGATTTGTTATAAAAAAAACACACATTGTTCTGATCGAAACATACTAATCCTTTGTGCAAGGACTCCGTAATCTTTTGCTTACTATATATCGTTATCTTTTATGAAAAGATTAATGGCATAATTTTTTATACAATTTATTACACTTTCTTATCTCAATAGTAAAAATTTATTAAAAATAAAGATAAAATTAATTCATTAAATATTTGATATAAAATTATAGATGTAAGATGACAAAATAATTGTTATATCATGTAAATTTTAATTATATATATATATATTAAATTATGATAAAAATTGAATCATTGACTCTTGTGACCATTGATTTGAATTAATGTGTACTTAAAATTTTACTTCTCACAAAAATAACTTTTTTGTGGTTTGTGTTTTTTCTCTTCTCTAAGAGAAATACTATAAATTAAAAAATAGTTTACTAATATACATGTTTCAAGTAACACATTCAAATTACATTAAGTACCTTTTTAATTAAAAAGTTATCAAGATCTAATTATTAACAAATATTTGTATTTTCTCTTCTTTTTTTCACAAATAATAATTGTTTGTACATATACCATTAGAGCCTGTATACCAACATAATCCCACTACCAATAAACCCATGGCTCAACTCAAAAATTAGACCAATGAGCCCACGACCTAGCCTGAAGAACAAATCAATGCATCTATTGCCCAACTTGGAGACAAGATCGAAGACCCCAAGGGACAGCCCTAAAATCGAATTAGCATAAGTCAACTGTCCAGCCTGAAGACAAGGCCGATGACCCCGAGGGATAGCCTGAAGACCTTAACAACGTGTAATTCCCCAGTTTACACATCACTTAGCCATGTAATCAAACATATTCTAGTATGCCTAGCCCTAGGGGCTAAATCAACCACATGGTCGTACCTATGGCTCAATATGTACCCTAGGTTCTGCACCTAGAGTAATCAGAGTTGGCCACATGGACTTGGTTTTTTGTATAAATAGGTGAAGGTTTGTGTCATTTGGGGACTCTTTGACCCTCATATATTGCAACTTATATGTAGAACTTCCTCTTAAATATTTTGGCGCTTAACGTAGCATTCCAAGCTTTTATGGTTGATGAATAACATTAGGACCTTGTAGCTTTTGTAAAACATAAAGAGTCATCCCAAAATAGGAGAATTCAAACCCATAGAAAGAATTTTCACCTCACAGGTAGAAGCTTCAATCAGATTTTTAGCCCATTTAGAACGATCTCACCCAATTTGGAAGGAATTCAAACCTAAGAGTCAAAATGAAAGCCCACCCACTAAATAGTTAGAAACTTAGAGACCATTCAAATAACTAGAATCTTATATTAGGACACCCCAATTGGGAGAACAACTCAGAACCTGATATCGAGCACTCAGAATACTAGGTTGCATCAAGCACCCATTTTAACACAAAACCTCCTCCTTTTCTAATGGCCTTTCATGGCCCAATCATACTAGAGACCATCCAACTACAACTAGAATTCCTACAATAAGCCATGCTTCAAATCCAATAGGATAACCAATATTCAAGGAAACTTTTGGCATACTAAGTACTCCATAGAAGGAGCCCAAAACCACAAAGAGCAGTTGAAGTGTTCAATCACGGTTCGAATAACGAAGAAGACATTCCACCAGTCAAGAACAATGCACCAAAGGCCATACTAGCTTGAAATACCAATAACCTAGAAGTGCAAAGGGAAGAGCCCGTTGAGACAATAGTTGAGTAGGAAGCTCATATGAAATAAGTGAAGCACAAAATCAAAGAATAAAATGTAAGGAAAGCACAATATAACATTGAGGAAAAGTGCAGCCAACTTGACACCTCATCTTTTAGCGATAGGATTAAAATAGTTATACCATTTAGGAAGTTTGTTACACCTCATTGCGTATCATATTATGGAACAAAAGACCCAGTGGCCTATGTATTATAATTTAAGAACTTCATGGCTCTAATGTGACTACATATATAATTGAAGGATACAATATTGTGTAAAACATTTATCTCGACATTGTAGGACAATGCTCAAAAGTGGCTTAATGACCTTCCCTTAAGAAGTATTTCAAATTTTGGAGAATTGGTAAAAGCCTTTGTTACTCATTATATGACCAATAAAATAGTCAAGAAAGAGGCTTACCACTTATTTTCCATCATTCAGGATCTTAAGGAAATTTTCAAGAGTTACATGAAGAGGTTCAAGGCAAAAAAGTTGGAAATTTTAGGGTTTCCTAGCTCCATTTCCATATAGGCATTTTGAAAGGGGTCATTAAAAACTCTGGACTATTTATGGAGCTAACTAAAATGACATCGTGATCTTTAGTGGCCATGTACATATAGGCACAAAAATTTGTAAACTTGGAAAGGGAGTTGGTAGAAAAACCCTATGTTGAAAAGAGCCAAGTAGAAAAGAAAGATGCAAAGGAGATGAGGCCAATAATCTATAATTAAGGGAGACCTATTCAACCTCTTTTCAATTGAAGGAGGCAAGAGGTTAGATGGATAAGCCTATGAGATAGATTCTTATCACCATTCCAAGGACCTCCACTCCATATTTCTTTGATGGCCACCTCAAATGAGAAACCCAAATAGAGACAACACAAGATAATATTCATTTGACAAAGACACAAGACACTACATGAGTAATTGCAGACACCTCAAACATGAGATAGTATTACTACTTCTTAGAGGCCACTTGAGGGAACTTGTCAACAAAGACCCCATCAAGGAAAGAAAGAGAAGCCCACAACACGGTACGGGTAATCAACATAGACTTTCTATATCATGGGAGGCACAGCCTAAGGATGTTGATAGAAATGTAAGAATTTTCCACACCATTCACAGAGGGCCTAATATATTTAACCTATTAGGAAATTCACGAAAGTGACATGCCAGGGAAGGAAAAAGTATTCCATACTCTACATATGGTGTCGAGCCAAAACCTAACCAACCCATCATCTTTGATAAAGGTGAGATACCCATTTCATATTATGATCCTTTGGTTTTTACCACCCAAGTAGTAAGTACAAGATAAGGAAGGTCTTAGTTGACAATGGTAGCTTCTTATACATGTTGTGTCCCGCTAAGCTACAAAAAATGGAAGTCTAACATGTAGAAATCACTATAAAAGAACTAGCATTAGTAGGTTCTAATGGGAGTATGATGATGTTGAATGATATCATAAGGCTCCCATTATCATTACCAAGGATGATTGTACCAAAATATTTTATGGTATTCGATATTCCATCTCCTTACAACATTATATTAGGAAGATCATGTTTATATAGATTACAAGTATACTTTCTACCATACACCAAGAAATTAAGTACCACATAGCCCTAGGGATAGAAACTGTAAGGGGTGATCAAGAAAGAGCTTGTAGTTGTTATGTCTCAACTTTCAAAAGGTTACAAGTAAAATAGCAATCAAAGATCAGATAGCTTGTAATAATAAGAATGTTGGACCCAATCAATATTATGGACTCGAAGATTGACATGGTGTATAGGGGAGAGAAGGAAAGATAATTGGTCAAAATATGCACCAAACTAGAAAGATATTTGAAAACAAACCTAATTGCCAATTAGAAACAAGGATGTGTTGGATTGGAATCCAACAAAAATGACAAAGGTTAACTCGGGAGTCATCACAAATAGAATTAATGTTAACTCACAAACAAGGCCTATAAAACAAAGAAAACCAAAATTTGTAAAGGAGAAGAATAGTTTGATTAAAAAATAGGTTAGTTCATCAAAAGATGTCAGATGAGTCAAGGAAGTTGATTACCCTACCTAGCTATCTAATGTAGTTTTATCCTTAAAGGTAGAAGGAGATCCAAGGATATGTGTAAACTTCACATATGTAAATAGAGTCATACTAAAAGATTGTTTTCTTCTATCAAGCATCGATCAACTGATTGATGTACTACTAGTTTTGGTCTTATAGGCTTTATGAATGCCTACTCGAGATATCACCAAATCAAAAAGCATCATGAGAACGAGGAAAAAACTTCCTTTATTATAGAAGAAGGCATATTCTACTACACTGGAATACCATTTGAACATATACCACTAAATCCCATGGACCAACCTAAGCCTGTGACCAATTAACCCGCAACCAAGCCTAAAGAATGAATCAATATGTTTGCTACCCAGCCTGGACACAAGATTGAAGACCCTAAGGGGCAGTTTGGAAATCAAATCAGTATGAGTCTATATCCTAGCTTGAAAACAAGGTGGATGACCCCAAAGATAGCACGAAGACTAGACTAGCGTGTTATTCCCCAATTACACATCCCTCAGCCTGTGTGATCAAGCCTATTTTAGTATGCCTAACTCTAAGGACTAAATCAACCAAATGGCCATACCTATGACTCAATACGCACCGTAGGTCCTACACCTATAGTAAACAGATTTGGTCATATGGACTTGGTTTGTTATATAAATAAGTGAGGTTTCGAGTCATTTGAGGAATCTTAGACCCTTATAAATTGCAACCTTCTTATAGAACTTTCTCTCAAACAATAATAAATTAAAGTATTTTGAAAAAAAAATCAAAAATAATACCATTAAAACTTATAATAAAAAAAATAACACTCGTTATATTCAATTTATATATTTTTACTTTAAGAAAAAGTATTGCACATGATTTCATTTTGAATGTTTTCCAATTGGACATCATTTAAATTGAACTAAGGTCAATTAAACTCGTTCAATATTTAATGTCATTCAATTGGACCTTGTTTGATATTATTGATGTGTTATTTTTATTATCATAAATTTTAAGGTTTCTTTTTCTTTTTATTTTTTGTAATTTTCCTATTATTTTTATATATATTACTTAATTGTGATATGTAATAAAAATATTCTCTTATTTAATTAAGATAATGTCATTTGTAAAATAAAATAAACTCATTTGTAATCCATAAGAATAAAAAAAATATTTCTTTCTCCATAAGCAAGTAGATTCTTTTCTCACTTTTTATGTAAAAAAAAATCATATTGATAATACACTATTTTGTTTAATTTTTATTACTTGCAATTAAATTTAGAACTTTTTTCCTAAATTAATTTTATAAGTTTGCTGATATTATGAAAATAAAAATATTAATTGATTTATTTAACCTTCATTTAGATCTATTGTCTTTATTATAAAGTCCTATAAAATACTTATTATTGATGAGAAAATAAAGTAAATAATAAACAATCACAAATTTAATTGTGTAGGTCTAGCTATTATGTTGTTAGACAATTATCAAAACACCTACAAATCATGCTATGCTTTTAATAAAAAAAATTGAACCATTAATAATACTCTTAAAGATGTGTTCAAATGAGTTATATTTTTGAACATATGTTTAGTTTTGTGTATAAATTAAATATGAAATATGAATAATAGTGTAAAGATAAAAAGAAAAACTAGTAAAAAACAAATTATGGTTAAAAAAACTTTAATTAAGTCTATTTTTTATTAAATAAAATAAGTATTATTGGATGAGATTTGAATTTAGATATATAATAATACGATGGAGAATCATACCAATCTCTAAAGTACAAGCCAATCCCATAATGTTTTTTGGTGATTATATAATTTTTAGAGTTTTCAAATCACTACTACAATACATACATATGGTCTCAGACCTATGACCTCATTTTTAAAAAAAACTGAGACCATAGGGTTTTGGTCACGGTATAATAAAAACCGAGGTTATATAGTATGTCTATGGCCTCTGTTTTTTTTAAACCGAGGCCATAGGGTTTTGGTTACGGTCTACCAAAAACTGAGGCTATATGGTATGTCTATGGCCTCGGTTTTTATCAATAACCGTGACCATAAGTTATATCATTTTTTTTTCATTTTTCATTCTCTTTTTTTCCTTCTCCCTCTTTTTTTTTCCTTTTATTCTTTTTTTTTCCTTTTTCCCATACAGCTTCCCATCTTTATTTTCTTTTATATATCTATCTCTCCACTACTTTTTTTCTATATTCATTTTTCTATATATGAAATTTATCTTTCCCTCTCTCTCTTCTTCCTCTTCCCCTCTCTTCTTCCTCTTTCTAGCTTGTTGGTTCGCTAGTCTCTATTCAATGGTTTACTGGTTGTAATTCAATGGTTTGCTAGTTTGTTGGTCACTAGTCAATAGTCGTTGTTCGATGGTTTACTGGTCACTGGTTGTTAGTGCCCTGGTACTGGTGTTGGTATTGGTACTGGTGTTGGTGCTGATGCTAGTGTGTTGATATTGGTGTGTTGTGCTGGTGTTGGTGCACTACGCTGGTACTGGTGTGCTGGTCCATGGTGCTTGGTATTGATGTTGATACATGTATTAACTGGTGGAGAATTTTTTATCTTCAACACACAAAGAAAAAGTGATTTTTATTTAGCTATCAAGGTAATAAGTTAAGCTTTAAATTACTTCCAAACTGTGATAGTTTTCTTAATAATTTTCCTATTCCAAACTGTAACATTTTCTTGTTGAAACTATGATACTTTATTTGCTAAAACTGTTATGATTTTCATGTTGAAGCTGGGATAAAATTTTGACCAAAATTGTAACAGTTTTCAAGTAAAAATATGATATAAATACTAAGTTTTTTTTTTTTTTTTGCTTGGAATTGAAATTATTTCTGCTAAAAAAACTATGATAAATTTGGTTAAAAATAGTGATTCTTTTTGGGATTAAAGATGAGAAAATTTTATGATCCAAATATGTCATATTTTCTTGTTCAAAACTATGCTATTATTTTACTAAAAGACTAACATTTTGGCTAAAATCTGTGATGGTTTTCTTGTTTGGAATTGAGTTCATTTTCTCGTTCAAATCTATTATATTTTATGATTAACAAACTATGATCATTTTTGTTCTAAATTTCAGATGTAACCTATCATAATTTGCAGGCATATCCAATTACATAATTTTCACTTGAACTAGTAGAAATGGGAAGAATAAAGAACACAACTAAAAAGGCCATAATAAGAAGGAAATTTACTTTTATACCAACTGCTACTATGCCCATTTATTGTTTTCTTTTGATGTAGATTTGATATGTTTTATATATTTGGAGCCTCCACAGACACCTGGCGCACCAGGCACACCAGCATACCTTTTTGTTGGTTTGATATTTGTCTTTTTGAATTTGTTACTATTTTGATCATTTTTGTTTCTTCCACTTCTAGTAAACTCAACGTCTTCTTAGTGAACCTAGTTAGTGATTCATTATTCCTCTCTCATGAGTTAGATTTTATTCTTAAATTTAATTTTGCATTGTTGCTTTAACCATTATTTTTCTTATTGTTGTATTTTTCTCAGACAGTGTGCTTATGATGATAGCCCCCAACCTATAGGTTATAATGCTACTATTTTTACCCCATATATGCACGTAACATGCCTTTAACATGCACCCTTTCTATAATATGATGTCTTTTCTGCACATATTTATGTATAGGTAACTTGCTTATATATATATGGATGTATGTGTCTGTGGCACACAGATCTTGATCTATCCTAAGAAACTGTGTAATAATTGTTGGTGCATGATTCCTAATGGTTTGTACTTCTTTGGGCTTCTCAAATGCTAAGGAAGATGCACAATTGTATAATTGCTTGTTTTGTTTTAATATAAAATATGCAGTCTTGTGAGGCCTGAAAGTTGGGCATGCTAAGACCTAGTGACAAAATGTTTCAAACCTACCTTATCTATCTCCTAGCAGTTTATCTGCCACATAGTTTTTATTTTTATTTTTATTTTTACTCTATTTTTTGTGCGTTTACTCTAGGAATATTCTAAGGATGGCATTGTAAAAATTTGGGATTTGAGGTAGACTCTTTAACAATTACATAATTATTTTTATACTTGTCAAAAAGTGTGATTATATTATATTTGAGTTATTACTTGATTACCATGTTGATTCTTTATAATTTAAACACAGAGATAAGAGTCGTGAACCAGGTGCACCATGCACACCAGTACCAACCCAAAGTCACAACCCCAGCGTACCAGCACCAGCGCACCAATAGTAAAAAGTCAGTTTGTACAGTTATAAATGCTTATAATTAATAGTAAAAATTCAGTTTGTAATAATAAGGTTTTATTGTGTTTTAGTATATAATAAACTCTCAAATGTAAATATAATTTAAATTTTAATATTATAATTAATAAATTTATTATAATTTATATTGATTTTTAATATTGTAATTAATAATTATATTTTTTTTAATTTATGCATATCCTATGATCTCGATTATTGATAAATTGATGACATCTCTTATAATGAACAATATATGCTCATTAAAATCCCTAACCAAGACTCAATATGTCTTCCAAAGTATTTTATACAAGAAGATTATAATTACTACTTCAATATTTCAAGTACTTCTTTTAGTGTATAAAATCTTGTAAACTTCACCTTCCTCAATTGTTCTAAACATAGCTCAATTGATCCCATCATTGAACGTAAGATTGTGCCTATATCTTGCCTTAGCAATGAGACTTATAATGTTTTGGCTACACCTTTCAATTTCCACCACCTTCGCAAGGTTTGGTTATCACTACCACTTTAGTTCCAGTTTTGTACTCAGATTTGTCGTTAAGAGTTTTATGGGAAATTTATGCCACACTAATCGAATTTAGGCTACCTTGGAATGAACACAAATGTGGAGATTATAGCTTCAAAAAGGACACTGATTTGGATATTGCTTGCTTTAATACTCCACCCCATGGTCTGCGTAAATAATCTTCAATTTTCACCTGCATTACTGCATACAAAAATAGAGAGATTTCTTACGCATGATTCCAAAAGCTTCTATATATGGGTTAATTATTGAGTTTTCAACAAAGTGTTACCTACGTACCCTCTTTTAGGACACCGAATACCTTTAATTTTTGGATAAATATTCGGGCATTGAATACATCTATTTTTTTTAATATTTGTGGCTTTAATATTCCAAATCATGATATACATATATATTATATGAAAAAATTTATTCATAACAAATGAGTAGCACTATTTTATTAGTAAATATAATTTGACTCATAAAAATATATTTCATAATATATTATCATGACATTCGTGATCATCACAAATGTGTGATATATAACAATGTTCAAATTATACAAATAGAGGAAAAAGTCTATTTATCTCAAGTTCAAGATAAATCTTAAATGGTATAGCACAATTTTATTGATAAATATAATTAAGCTTACATAGCTATAATCAATGAGAAACTATCGTGTCAATTATGACAATGATATATTTGTGATATATAATAGTACTCAAAGATTTTTTAGCATATAAACTAGGTAGTCACATAGCACGTAGACATTTTGATTAACACTATCAAGACTCAAACTCATGGATGCTGAGTGTTAATATTGTAATTCATTTTCACATGGAAGAGGAAGAAAATAAAAATATTAGGTGTAATCAAATTTGAAAATAAAAATTTTAAATGCAACCATAAATGTTAAGTACAATCATATTTGACAAATGCATCTAATATCTTAGGGCTAAAATTTGGTTAGCTATGTGGCTAATTTATGGTCACATAAGGGATAGGAAATGTCTTTGCCGTAGAGATACATCAATACACCAAAATAAGAGAAGTAAAGAAAAACCAAAGGAATATTTTTCTTTGAAGAAAAATAGTATTGTGTGTAAGAGAGTGGAAGAGAATATCTTAAAAAAATATTGGGATATTTTTCTGAAAGAGGGGTGATAAAATAGTGAGTTTGGAAAACACTTATTTGATACTATTTTGGGTTTATCTAAATTTGTTGTATTGTTTCTCACTTTGTACCCATTAATTTTATTAGTGGGAGAAATATTTTTTTAAATTTTGTCCTGTGGACTTAGCCCAAATTAAAGGGTGAACCACGTTACATTACCAGTGTCATTATTTTACTCAGTTGAATTTATTTTATTTTTACTCGATGTGTCCAACAACTTGTATCGAAGCTGGTCTAGTAAAATTCTTAGTATACTCTTTGGTTGCAGCATAGACTAATTTGTCATATCAAAAAAGATTAGTCCAAGGCATATTTATTTGCAGAAAAGAAACACAACGAAAAAAATGTCAAGCTAAAAAGTAGATATTGAGAAATTTAATAGAAATAATAATTTCTCTTTACAGAAAATGAGGATGAAGGATATTCTCATTCAACAGAAGATCCATAAGGTGTTGTTGGGGAAAGAAAACAAGGCAACAATCTTCATCGAGGAACAATTGGAAGAGATAGATGAGATTCTAACCTATACAATCTGTCTAAATCTCTCAGATAGTGTCTTGCAAAATATTGAATAAAAAAATTGCAAGATGGAAAAACAAACATGAGAGATTCTAGAAAATGTGTACATGTCAAAGAACCTTCCCAATAAATTTTATTTATGGAAGGAGCTATATCAAATGAGGAAGGAAGATATTATAAGTATGATGCAGCACGTTAACAATTTCAACAGCAAGCTTTCTCACTTAGAAAGATTCGATGTGAGTTTCAGCGATGAAAAGAAAGTTGTGATGTTGTTGGCATCACTACCCTCATTATATAATCATCTCACAATAACTCTGACTTATGTGAAGGATAAGATGGAGTTTGAAGTTGTTGTAAAAGCCCTATTGTCATATGAGAAACAAAACATAGAGAAAGATGCAAAGCACAAGCCCTTATCACATAGTCTAGAGGAAGGAGATAGTACAAAGAACAAAAACCTAGAAGCAAGAGCAGAGGCAAATAAAAAAAAATTCCAATGTTGATTGCCATCACTATAAGAGGAAGGGTCAAATCAAGAAATTTTGATTTGTATTCAAGAAGGAATAGGAAATGAACAAAGGCCAAGTAGTGAAGAAAGACAACAATAGTGATGATGAGCAAACAAATACCATAGACGAGTTCAATATCGTTTATAATGAAGATTTTTTCAATCTTGCATCACACGATATCAGCTGGGTGATTGATAGTGGTGCTAAAATTCATGATACATCGCATAGAGAATTTTTCTCATCATACACACCTAGAAGTTTTGGTGTTGTTAGAATGGGAAATAAAGGCTTATCAAAGGTTGTTAGTAGAGGAGATGTTTGCTTGAAAACATAGAATAGAACCATACTATTTTTGAAGGATGTCAGGCATATTCCATATATGCACCTGAATTTGATCTCTATGCGCAAACTTACAAATGAAGGATATTGTAGCTCCTTCAATAATGACAAATGGAAACTTACAAAAGGCTCCTTAGTAATGGCTAGAGGTGATAAGCATACAATTATGTATATAATGCAATCAAAGCTCTCTATCGACATAGTAAATGTCATGAAGAAAGACAGAGCAACTGAATTATGGCATAGAAGACTCAATCATATAGGTGAAAAAAGTATGACAAGTATAGCCAAGAAGAAAATACTACCCGGAATGGATGAAGTACAATTGGAAAAATATGTTAATTGTCTAGCAGGAATGCAAAACAAAGTTGCTTTCAATAGTTCCCCTCCTTCTAAAATGAATAAAATTTTAGAGATGTTTCATTTATATTTGTGTGGACCAATGCCAAAGTCACTTAGTGGTGCTCAATATTTTGTGACTTTCATTGATGATCATTCAAGGAAGATGTGGGTATATATTTTGAAGACATAAGATCAGGTGCTAGATGTCTTCAAAGAATTTTATGCCTCGGTTGAGACAAAATCTGTGAAGAAGCTGAAGTGCATCCCGACAGACAATGATGGAGAATACACAAGACCTTTTCATGCTTACTACAAAAAGCATGGTATTCGACATTAGATGACACCTCCAAAGACACCGTAATTGAATGGCTTAACTGAGAGGATGAACATAACTTTTCTGAAGATAGTTAGATGTTTATTCTTACATGTAAAGTTGCCTAAAACTTTCTAGGGTGAAGCCATACTCACAGTTGCACATATGTTGAATCTTTCACCATGTACTCCTCTCAAGATGGATGTTCCAGATAAAGTGTGGTCAGGAAACAATATTTGCTATTATCATCTACGAGTGTTTAGCTACAAAGCATTTGTTCATATCCACAAGGATGAAAGACTTAATGCCAAGAAAATATAGTGTATTTTTATTGGCTATGGTCAAGATCAATTTGGCTATAGATTTTATGATCATGTTGCAAAAAGACTTTTTAAGAGCCGTGATACAGTATTTGTTGAAGATGAGACCATTGGAGATATTGTCAAAATGAAGAAGAATGTCCCTAACTCCAATGGTGACTCATCAGATTTGGAATTAATTCCTCCAACATCAATGCCAAGACAAGTTGGAGATGAAGACCAGGTTTATCCACCTGATGAAGATGATGCTCTCATAGAAGTTGGTTCTGAAGACGAGGGAGATGATGATGTTCATTATCCAGCACTAATACTTGCAGCTTCTTCTGTTCCACTAAAAAGAAGTAGTAAACCGAGACGACCCTCTACCACATATCCTCCAGATGAATATGTAACTTTCATTGATGGGGGAGAACCTGAGAGTTATGAAGAAGCCATGGATGACGAATCTAAACAAAAATGGATTGAATCCATGCAAGATGAGATGAAGTCCTTGCATGAGAACAAAAATTTTAAGTTGATGAAGTTGCCCAAAGGGAAAAGGCTTTGAAAAATAAATGGGTGTTTAGAGTGAAGCATGAATGACACAGTTTCAGTCTGAGATACAAAGCGAGACTAGTTTTCAAGGGATTTAACCAAAGAAAAAAAGTTGACTTTGACGATATTTTCTCTCTAGTTGTGAAAATGACATCCAGCTGTACTGTGTTGGGGTTAGCAGCAAGTCTTGACTTGGAGGTTGAGCAAATGGATGTAAAAACTACCTTCCTACATGGTGACTTGAAAAAAGAGATATACATAGAGCAACTAGAGGGTTTCAAGTAAAAGGAAAAAGAGGATTATGTTTGTAAATTGAAGAAAAACCTTTACGGCTTAAAACAAGCACCAATACAATGGTACAAGAAGTTTGAATATGTTATGAAGGAGTAAGGTTACAAAAAGACTACTTCAGACCATTGTGTTTTTGTGTAGAATTTCTCTGATGATGATTTCATTTTTATTTTACTCTATGTGGATGATATGTTGATTGTTGGCCAGAATATTTTTAGAATCAACAACTTGAAAAAGTAGTTGAGCAAGTCTTTTGCCATGAAAGACTTGGGACCAACAAAGCAGATTCTTAGCATGAGTATTATTAGAGACAAAGGCACCAAGAAATTATGGTTGTCACAAGAGAAGTATATTGAGAAAGAACTTGAGATTTCATATGGATAAGGCTAAAGCAATTAGTTGTTCTCTTGCTAATCACTTTAAACTAAGTTTTAAGCAGAGCCTTTCTACAAACAAAGAGAAGGAAGAGATGAAAAAAGTTCCATATTCTTTAGCAGTTGGAAGTATGAAGTATGCCATGGTTTATACACAGCCAAATATCACTCATGTAGTTGGAGTTGTGAGTAGATTCCTTTCAAATACTAGAAAGGAACATTGGGCTACAGTGAAATGGATTTTCAGGTATCTTAGAGATTCTTTCAAAATATGCCTTCAAAATATGCCTATGTTTTGGAAATGAAAAATCTATGTTAGTTGGATACATATATGTAGATATGGCTGGTGATGTGGATTCCAAAAAATCCACTCCATGTTACCTAATTACATTTACAGGGGGGCTATGTCATGGCAGTCAAAGTTACAAAAAATGTGTTACACTATCCACTACAAAAGTAGAGTTTATAGCAGCAACGAAAGCATGAAAAGAGTTTCTATGGATGAAAAATTTCTTGAAAGAATGCTATCCATCTTGGAAAGAATGTCTCCTTTCATTCGATATCAAAATATATTGATGTAAGATATCATTGGATTAGGGATTTAATGGAGAAGAAGCTACTACGGCTTGAGAAGGTCAATACAGAAGAAAATCGATTAGACATCTTGACGAAAATTCTTCCAAGAGAGAATTTTAAATACTGTCATTTAGCTGCTAGATTGGTAGAGCCCTCCATGTAGTCAGGAGGGGGAGATTTGTAGATCTCTCCCACATGGAAGAAGAAGAAAATAAAAATATTAGGTGTAACCACATTTGAAAATAAAAATATTAGGTACAACCATAAATGTTAGGTGCAATCACATTTGACAAATGCAACTAATATTTTGTGGCTAAAATTTGGTTAGCTATATGGCCAATTTATGGCCATATAAGGGATAGAAAATTTTGCCTATAAATAGCAATGTCTTTGCCTTAGAGATACATCAATACACCAAAAGAAGATAAGCAAAGCAAAGCCAAAGGAACAATTTTCTTTGAAGAAAAATAGTATTATGTGTGTAAGAGAGTGAGAGAGAATATATCTTAGAAAAATATTGGGATATTTTTCTAAAAAGGGAGTGATAAAATAATGAGTTTGGGATCCACTTGTGTGATACTATTTTAGGTTCATCTCAATTTTTCATATTGTCTCTCACTTTGTACCCATTAATTTTATTAGTAGATTAATTTTATTAGTAGAAAAAATATTTTTCGGAGTTTGTCCTGTAGACTTAATCCAAATTAAAGAATAAACCACGTTAAATTATCAGTTTTATTATTTTATTTTATTAAATTTATTTTATTTTTAATAAGTTAAACATATATATGATTCACTAGAATATGAGTTGTGGGCATTATTAAAATTTCAAATATTATTAAATATCAAGTATAAAGTGCTTCTTTTTATCGTATTAATACATGAAGTGCTTATGCCCCTGTAAAAATAAATGCCAAATTGGGTGATGATTTGCATATCCAAACTCACAAATCGCTGGCCAGTTAAACTAACATGAACCTGTTTAGCAAATTACTAATGTAAAAATCATGCATGAGAATGTTTGAAACTGTTTCTTTGTCGGATTATAAGTGCTTTAAATAGGCTAAAATTTGACAGCACGTAGTCTTTAAAAGAATAACTATCAAACTTTGAGAAATGAGAATGATCACTAGCTATAATTGTATAAGTAATATTATACGTTGGTTTTTAGACAAGCAATTTTAACTAAATTCTGTCAATACCAAAAAAAAAAATTACTAATATGTCACTAACAATTATTCTAATATTTTCATGCGTTTAATAAATTAATTAATATTAACTTCGTGTGTTTGAACTTTGAACACATGTGGGTCTTCCATTGGGATAGTAATAGAATTTGCACTATTTGCATTTCATTGGGAAGCATAAAGATAAGCACCGCCAGAATGTAAAGTCAAGCTAATCGTGAAAACTCAAGTGACCCTACCCAATTAGAAGCAATTCAAATCTCTAGTTGGTCGTTAATATTTTAAATTACTTTTAATTTCATACCTTATATTTTTTTTCTACTATCATTACAATATTAATAGCATTATGGCAGTGCTAATGGTATTATATGTTACATGTTTGTCTTGATGAGCCAACCATTGAATCTTATCCCAATATGTGAATTGTGATATAAAACATTTCTCTTATTATATGGTTGTTGAGTAATTATATATAATAATACTATAACAAGAATGCTACAATATAAAGTAGAGTTGGATTTGAGAAATTTGAGTGACAATATTAATTGATATAATGATGGCTTTCCTTTATTATTTCATTTTAATGCATATTTATGATTCTATCCAGATTTTAAATATTAAACACTATGATTGTATTAAGACAAATGTTCCATATATGTCTTTTAATCAACGATTACGCACTTTCACCACAAACAATGGTAATGATGAAGATCTTAAATTGCCAACTATGAAATCATCACACTATAAGGAATTGACTTTTATTTCCTACTTTTTTATTTTTTTTTTATTTTTATGCTAATCAAAAAATTACTTTAATTGTAATATAGTATTTGTTTTAGTTTTATATATCAATTTATAATTTTTATAAATTCATTGTATTAAAACAAATGTTTCATATATGTCTTTTTGTAAAACCATCTTACAAATCACACAACATTAAAAGTGGATATTTGAGTCGTTTTTAAATCAATTCAAATAATGTTTTACATCGGTTTTAAAAAAGACACAAATGACGACGTTGCATATCTTTTCGTCGGATGTGAAAAAATAATGCATTTTTTTACTTCAATTTTTTTCACAGAATCCATGCAAATGTTTTAGAATATACTTCCAAAACACCATAAATTTTATTATATATCTTACTAATATACAATTTTTTTCAATTCAACAACACATAATACAGATTTGTATAACACACAAAAATTTCAAAAACTATGTTACATTTCATTAATAGATTCAAAGAAAATTACAAAAGGTAATAATAAGATATTCTTAGGTTTAAATACTTATTTAATTACACATAAATTTAACAAAAGTAATTAACAATATAGAATAAATAATGCCAAAAAAATCACACTTAATCCTTATTGTCTACATTTTCATCTTCATCATCAACTTAAAGAGTAACATGTAGTTTATCTATTAATGTGTTCTTGTATGGAACATCTACTTTTACCTATTAAAAATAGAAAAGAATCAATATTTAATAGTTGATGTAATTTACAAAATAATATTAAAATGAAACTAAATTAAAGTTAGAAAGCTTAAATATATTCTATAATAAGTTTTTATAAATTGTGTACAATTGCATTCATAAACTTTATAACATATTTTTTTATGTCATAAAACATTAAACATGCAAAATTTAACACCAACTTACTTAACATATTATTAAAATTAAATTATATTAGTTAAGTATTAATATTTAATACAAACTAATGATAAAACTAAATATGAATCTATAAATTTAAATATATAAAGTTTGTAATTAACTTATATTTAGGGTACTTTCATCTTAATAGTTGCTTTTGATATTTACATCAATGTAATATTAGTAAATATGTATGATAATTTAAGATTTGAGGGGTAATTATAATACATAATTGATATTACTTGTATGTTGAGTATATTGTGTTAAAAAAATCCATATAAAATAATGTATGAATATATCACTCATACAAAACAAAGATCGAACGATGACTACAATAATTAAACAAACAAAATTGATGTACATGAATTAAAATTGTATTTCTAATATATTGATCTTATAATGACAAATTAGTATAAATAAGTTAAAATATAAATTATCTTCTAGGATATGAAACAAATAGCTTTTGGTGGAGAAACTTGTATAGTTGAATTTGATCTTTTGCAACCAACTCATCATAACATTGAATATAAACAAAGTATATAATAAAACTTATAATTATTTATTAAAATCATATATAGTTATATTATCCACATTTGATACATGGACCAATGCAATACATGTCAAAGAAAGATATCAAGAAATCAACCATAATATTTTTAAATTTAAATTCAAACCTCAAAATATGTGAGTCGAATAGCACTATCTAACCATCATTAATTTTCTTTGCATAACTTACCATAACCATTATACACCTCAAGTTTGGATTATAATTTTAGGAATAAATTGTGTTGTACTTTGTACAAAGTTTTTTCTTTTTAACCATTTTATCCTTACATAATCTTGGAAAGTCGATAATTGTTTACCCTCGTAAACAACCTTCAATGTTTCCTTTGCATCTGCTTGACATTCAATGTTTTTCTAGTATCCACTTGGCAACTTAATTCTTCAATAAAGATTTACATATAAAATGATAAAAACTTAAAAAATAATTTATTGATGAATTTTTTTAAAATATTTCAATAAATGCAAATCTTATTGGGTTGGGATCTAGTTGAACTAGAGGAGATCAAGCAACAAATAAACCTTCTAATTTTCTTAAAATTTTACAATAGCTATTTGAAACTAGTAATATATACTCAGGTTCATATGCCCTATTCATTGTGATCTTATAATTATTTCCCATCAAAATTAATCAAAAAACGTAAAGAAACTCTGAAAGTTTACAAATTCAAGTTTTTAATTTAAAAAAATGTTTACAAAATTTCATACCAACATTATGTTGAATGTAGTTCCGTGTTGTTGATATATTGAGTAATTTACAAAATTTGTTTTCAAGTGGACTAATTAAGATTTTATTAAAATATTAAGACATATATGCATTTAGATACATAAGTATGATATGATAATTACCTTAGATTGTATAACATATTGAGTTATTAGTGATTGTATTACATCACGTGGTGATAAGGCTCGGGAGAAAAGCCAAATTCACTTTTGAATCATAATTGTTATGGAGAAAATAGAGGAGATAACTTAAGCGTAATTGAGTGTAATGTTCTATATGGTATAGATTAGCATATACTATCTTAGGTTATGAATTATTAGTTTGCTTTTTAGTAATGAATTAATTGATTTCGGAAGATTGTTTAAAATAACTTATAGATTATCCATGGATGTTATCATATACATATGGATCTTACGTAAGTTTATTATATTACATTGTTTTATTTGTATGATCGCATGATCTGTTAATATAATCAAGAATGTATATAAATATATTCGTACATATGAAGATCTAATTGTGAGTGAAAAACTTCTTTCTTTTTTTTACTACTATCTTATCTATTACATGCTATCTATTATTAATTTATATATCTATTGATATGATATAAACAGAATGTTTTTTTTTCTATGTTTATATGCCTATTCATTTACATACATTGTTTGTTTTCATTTCATGCGAAAGTTAGATGAATTTTAATTGTGCACCAAATCTCCCGGCTTCTTGTTCAATAGAAGAGCACAAGGAAGATAATTTTAATGTTTTTGAAATTCCTTCAAATATTTGTAATTTGTGCAAGCTTCCTTTTATATATATATATATATATATATATTGATTATTAAAAAACAGGTATATTAAACAGTTTAAGCCCCTGAATATTTTAATTTAATAATAAATATGTGAAGGAGCTCCTCGGAATTGGTAATTTAGAGATATTTTAATTAATATATTAATATTTTAAATATTTTATATTATTAAAAGGTTTATTTTAGTACCCAATTTAAATATTAATATTTTTTATTTTTTTAATTAAAAACAATATCAAATATTTGTAATATTTATTTTGTGTAAATTTATATATATATATATATATATATTATTAAAAAAAAGAGGTATATTAAAATGTTCAAACTCTCTAAATATTTTAATTTAATAATATATATGTGAAGGAGCTACTCGTAAGCGGTAATTTAGAGAAATCTTAATTAATATATTAATATTTTAAATATTTTATATTATTAAAAAGTTTATTTTAATATCTAATTTAAATATTAGTATTTTTATTTTTTTAATCAAAAAATAATTTTTGTTTAGTATGTACGAATAAAATTTATGAAAAAATAAAAATTGTTAAAATTTAGAAAATTAAGCAAATGTTACAATTTTGCTTATTAATATTTTTTTTACAAATAGTCTATCATATATGATCCATTAATTTCTTAGTAAAAAGTGTCAAAAATTAATCTTTAGAAAAAAAAATGTCAAAATTTAAGTATATAAAAATAAAAGCGTAAATAAATTATCTCTATAGTATATACCCTTAATTGTAAAAGGATCAATTTTTATTAATAATACTCTCGGGAAAGAAAAAGTTTCTAAAAATTAATAATTTTTTTTTTATTTTTTCATTCTAATTAATTTTCAAAAAGTAAAAAAAAAATATTCCTTCACTAAAAAACCAAAAGGTTATTTTTAGGCAAAAATAATTTTGATTACTATTCAAAAAAGATAAAAAAGTACTAACACTCCAATTGGGATACTAAAATGATACATTTTAATAACATTTTACTAGTCTATACTATCTATCACAATAAACATTTAATTTATTTCTTTGTTTATCTATCTATACTATCTAACTATCTCTACCAGGTTGTGGCTCTTGAAACTCTGGCTTGTCTTGAGATCGTGGCTCTTGAAGCTCTGGCTTGTCTTGAGAATGTGGCTCTTGAAGCTATATCTTGTCTTGAAGTTATGGCTCTTGAAGCTATATATTGTTTTGAAGTTACATCTCTTGCGACTCTTGGTTGCTCAGGACATGATTTGGAAGTTCTTTATCTCATTATCAAACGATTTGGGTTGTAAATTTTACCAATTGTGGAGAACATTTAAATTGTGGCATTGTGGGTGTGGCAGATTAGGAAATTAGACTTCTGGACTCAATTAATCTTCAAACTCAAATTTCTTAAAATTTTGTACAAATTTATTATGTATTTTTACTTATAAAAATGCAATATTATAGTTAAAAATGTTTTTTTATTAGTACTTAATAACAATCCAAACAAACAATATAATTATGAATCACTAAGTTACAAAATGACTAAAGTCATTCATTATAAAGTAAAATGACATTGAAAGTTTTTCATCCCAGTGAACGACAAAAAGTCTAAACATGAAAAAGATATAGACTAAGAGAGAAAGAAGGTAGAATTCTAAAATTCATTTTTTTATAAATTAATTGAATTTTATTTTTTATTATTGTTTTTACATAGTGCATATTTTTTTTATTTAAAAACTGAATATTAAAAAGTATATTGCATGTATATTTTAGTTTTTTAAAGTACAAAAATATATAATTTTTTTGGGAGGAGATAAAGCTATGAAGTAATCAAAAAGTGTCGGACTATTTAGAAAAAAAAAACAAAATTAATAAAAAGGCAAAAATATAAAATCATGTTACTCTTTGAAAAAAAATCTTTTTGTATTATAATAGTTTTTGGATTTTTGTGGATGTATGTATTAATGATGCAAATTTGATAAATATATAGTGGTATTAATTATTATATTATTTTAAATATAAAATTTTAAGTTATTTTTATTATAATTGAAAAAATGATGTTAAAATGTTAATAAAGTGATTTATAAAAATACTCTTAAAATAAATAATTAATTTTTTAGTTTAGTGATAAATAAATATATAATCATAATTATTTTATAAATAATAAAATCCAAATATAATATAAATATTAGTGAATTATAACGATATTAATAATAATTATAAAAATTTATTTAATAAATAATTCAAATATAACAAAATAATGTATGGAATATGTTTATATATATATATATATATATATGACTTAATTGAATTTAATAAGTATTTTTGCTTAAAATAGTTTATATTAATTGATTATTCTTTTTTAATTGATATGAGACATGAGATATGATATGATCTTAATATAAAAATTATTAATTCAACAAAAATATAATATAATTATAATTGAATTGATCGAATATATATTAAATTATTTTATCATGAATGGTACAAATTATCATTTTTAATTTAATAAAATAATAATTTATAAAAAATATATTTATTATATGAAAATTTTGATATTTATTGATTTTAAAAAAACTAATAAAAAATATATATAAAAGACAATTTATTTGTATCAAATATTGATACTTTTTATATATAAAGTGATGTAGTGAAAGCTTGTAAAGAAGTAGGGTTCCGCTTGCTTCTTGAAAAATCGTTTGAATCTATGAACTCAAAAAAATAAGTTTCAGAAAGAAAATTCTTTATTGAATAAAAGTTAACTTACGATGAAAAGAAAAAGCCTTATATAGGATGCAAATCATAATTTGACTAGAAATATAAATCTAGGAAAGAAATAACTAAAATAAGAAAAAATATAAAAATTTCAAAAAATAAGAATATTCAATTAAAAGTATAAATCAAAAGTCTTAAACTTAAGCAACAATATGGTAAAAGGACAACTCCAAATGTTAAATGCAGCTCTCAAAATTAAGGAGCACATTATTACCAAAAATAGTAAAAATGCTTTTTTGAAAACCCAAACAAAGGAATTTGCCTAAAAAGTGGCATGCTTCCTAGCAAAGCTAGGCGTATTGAATAGCAAATCAATTCCAAGACATTCACCAAATTTCACGTAATTCTGACATTTGACCCTTCTCAATTTACTAGTGTCATTTTTTATTTTGTTTTTGGAGATCCCTCTGTGCTAGGAATTCTTCTGCAATCTGTTTTACATTAGTATCCTCTGCTTGAAATTTATCATTAATTTTATGTAGAATCTGGAAAGGACCATATTTCTTATCCTTTAACTTACTGTAAGTGCCTATTAGGAGTCGCCCTTTGCGTAAATAAACCATCACTAGATCTCCCTCTTGAAAAACTTGAGCCTTTCTCTTTTTATCAACAACCACTTTGTATTTGACATTAGATTCTTCTAAATTTTTCCGCACCTCTTCTTGAATAGCCTTGATACGATCTGCCATATTTTATACTACAATACTCAAACTTGGAAGTTTTGGTAGAAGAACCAAGTCTAAAGCATAGCTTAGAGGACATCAATAAAAAAGTTGAAATGAAGTCTTCCCAGTAGACTAATTTAGCATACTATTATAAAAAAATTCAGCTTGTGCCAGAACAAGATCCCACTGTTTTGGCTTCTCACCATAAATGCAACGAATTAAGTTCCAAAAAATACGGTTCACTGCTTCCGTTTGACCACCAGACTGAGGATGACTTGTGCCACTAAAATTAAGGGATGTGTCAAATTGCCTCCATAAAGTCAACCAAAAATGACTCAAGAACTTGGTGTCCCTATCTGAAGTGATGGATTAGGGAATCCCATGCAAACGAACAACTTCTTTGAAAAACAAATTTGTCACATTCACTACATCAAAAGTCTTTTTGAAAGCAATAAAGTGAGTCATTTTGGAATACCTATCAACCACCACATATACAGAAACAAATCCACATTGGGTTCGCAAAAGACCCAAGACAAAGTCCATGTAAAGATCCTCCCAAGGTGCTACTGGAATAAGCAAAAGTATGTACAGGCCCATGTTTTGGGATTGGCCTTTGGAAGCCTAACAAATGGGGCATCGTTTAACATAATTGCCAATGTCTCATTTCACTTGGGGCCCATAATATCTCTCCTCAACAAGAGCTATTATTTTGTGACGACCCAAGTGTCCGCCCAATCCCCCACTATGTAATTCATGAATCATCTGATCTCTAATGAATACCTCAGGATACACAATTGGTTGCCTCAAAATAGATATTCCTCTTGAATATGTATTCCATCAATAAAAAGTCCAAACTCACAATTTTCTCAAATATCCTAAAAATCTTCATCGTCGATATATAGCTTTTTAAGACAATTAAACCCAACCACTTTAGTTTGCATTGTAACAAGCAATAATGCCTTCCTACTTAGAGCATCAACAATCCACTTTATGGTTCAAAGTGAAAGTAAAACGTTGCATAAAAGAAATCCAGCGAGCATGCCTCCGATTGACACTATTTTGGCTATTGATAAATTTCAATGCTTAGTGCTCACTGAATAAGACACTCCCTCTACACCAAATAGTGTTCCCAAAAACTTCAAGGCGCGTAAAATAGCATACAATTCAAGCTCAGAAGTAGATCACGTCTGGCGAGCTTTATTAAGTTTCTCACCGTAAAAAGAAACTAGTCTACCTTCTTGAGAAAGTACAGCAACAACACTAACAATAGTACTTGAAACAATATTTTAAAACCTGGTAGTGCTAAAACTCGGGTAGATGATAATTTATTCTTGATTAGTGCGAAACTCTATTCAACTTCTTCTTACCAATGGAATTTTCCCTTCTTTATGCATTCAGTAATTGGTGCAACTATCCGACTAAAATCTCTGACAAATCACCTGTAAAACATTGCCAAACCATGAAAACTACGAATCTTTCCCACTGCTTAAGGAGTTGGTCATTCCCTAATGACACAAATATTTCTTCATCAACTTTAATCCCATTAGTACTTACTACAAATCCCAAAATAACAAACTTTTGGTCATAAAGCAGCACTTCTTTAAATGAACATACAATTTATTTTACTGCAAAACCGTAAGTACTTCCCTCAAGTGCTCACAATGGTCATATTCATTATGGCTATAAATTAATATATCATCAAAATACCCCATAATTTTTTTTTCTAGTGAATGGTTTTAATACCTAGTTCATAAGCCGTATGAAAGTACTAGGCATATTAGTATGTCCAAACAACATTATTAACCATTTGTACAACCCCTCCTTAGTCTTGAAAGTAGTCTTTCATTCATCTCCAGGGTTGATCTGAATCTAATGATACCCATTATGCAAGTCAATTTTTGGAAAGACTCAGGATCTAGCCAGCATGTCTAGCTTATCTTCCAATCGAGGAATAGGGAACCTATATTTAATGGTGATCCTATTGATTTCCTAGCTATCAATTCACATGTGCCAACTGCCATACTTCTTTGGAACTAACAAGGTTGATACTGTATAAGGACTCATGCTCTCCTACACCAATCCCTTTTTAATCAACTCTTCTACCTACTTTTGTAGAATCTGACTTTCCTTAGGTCTCATCCGGTAATGTGGAGGATTAGGCAAACTAGCTTTCGGTGTGAGAACAATTTGACGTTATATGTTGCGCATAAAAGGAAACCCATATGGTAGCTCTGACGATATAATTTCCGAAAATGCCTCTAATAGAGGTTTAAGTACGGGTGGAATTTTCATCAAATCTTTTCCAACTTCTCCCCCAACTACTATAGCAAAATTTCTTTGGATTCCTTAGTTTCTTCTATTAATTCGCTTACATCCACCAAAAATATTGATTTTCCCTTTGACTTTGGTTCAAGAATGGAAAATTCATCTTTTATAGGCCCTAAAACCATCTTTAGACCTCATTTCATGAAAACATATACATTATCACGGCCCCTGTACGTAGCATCCACATCGAACTGTCATGGTCGACCCAAAATAATATGGTAGGCATCCATCTCTGTAATGTCACACACAACCTCATTTGCATAATTATTCCCAATTGAAAATTTAATGTAGTATATTTCAGGTACCTTCATTTCAACACCCCATTTAATCCAGCCAATCTTGTACGGTCAAAGATGTTTCTTAGTCTACAAGTTCAACTTACAACCATTGCTTTCGACACTATATTTTCACTCCTGCCATTATCAATAATAACTTCACAAACCCATTTGTTCACAGTACATCTGGTTCATAATATATTGTGTTGATGAGATGGTTCTACCCACTTCGGTGCTAACAATAGTCATTGAAGCAGCAAAGAGTATGACAGCAACTCCCTTTCGTCACCACCCGTTACTTCTTCCTCTTCATAAGTATAGGCCGTTTCATTCTCATTCTCTTCTACCTCGAATCTACCATCTTCTTTTGTCTCCACTAAGTTAATTGTACCCTTTTTAGGACACTGGTTGGAACGGTGCCCTTGTTTTCTACATCTATTGAACTTATCAAACCTCAGACGAGCATATAGGTTGTGAGGTGCCATTTCTAGTGGAATAGTATTGGTTGGCTTTATTGGACCTCTACTACTACCTGTCACGCGAGTGGTGTTAGATAAACATGGTTGAGTCATTGGGGGTTTTCCTTTATTTACAGTAGGATGGTTAGAATCAAAGAAATTTCTTGCTACACCTACCGCCTTCGATCTATCCAATTGAGTTTCTACTTTAATGGCCAACACAACGACTTCGGTTAAAGTGCAGACTGTTTACATTGCAACTCGATCTTATATAGCCTAACGATGTCCCCCAACAAATCTAGCAACTTTTTACGCATCTATTTCCACCAGATTATTACGAAATGATAGCTTATGGAATTCCTCCAGGTAAGTCTCGACTGTCCTACTTCCTTGCCTACAATCCTAATATTGTTGAAACATAGTCTGCTCATAATCTAGAGGTAGATATCTCAATCGTAATAGTTGTCTCATCTTAACCTATGTTCGAACCATCCCTTTTCCTTATTGCGTTCATGTAATTTGCAACTACTCCCACCAAGCAAAAGCTCCTCTCATTAGTTTGTATGTCACTAATTTCACCTTTTTATCTTCAGGGATATCCATATAATCAAAAAATCGCTCGACTAACAACAACCAATCAAGAAACCCCTCGAATCCAAGTTGACCATTAAAACTGGGCAAGTCCATCTTCATACGAGAGGTCTATCGATCCTGTGCCCCTTGGTAATCCCTCCGATTATCCCATAATATAGATTCAACATCTTCTTTATTCCCACTCAGTTTTTCCTCATAGGCTAGTTGCCTATGTAGAATCTTTGGATGGCATTCACGAATAACTTATATCCTCCCTAAAAAAGGTTAGGGATTCATATGACCATCGTCTTGCTCATTATTCCCTACCATCAACCTAACAAGAGCTGTTTTGACCTCTCGCAATGCTTGTTGCATCTCATGTTGCGCCTGTTGAGTTTCACGTTGGAAGAGTTATAACTTAACCCATGTGACCATATTTTCCTCACAATAATCTCCGACAAGGAATTCATGTTCGTTATGTGTATTTTCGTCTTAATAGGATTAAGCCTGCTTTGATACCAACTAACGAGCATAATCTTATGAAGACGTAGGACTTCGCTTGCTTCTTGGAAAGTCGTCCGAATCCACGAACTTAGAAAAATAAGTCTTACAAAGAGAATTCTTTATTGAATAAAAGTTAACTTACAATGAAAATAAAAAGCCTTTATATAGGCTACAAACCTTAATTCAACTAGGAATATAAATCTACAAAAAAAAGCTAAAATAAGGAAAAAATAGGACTATTTAAATTAAAAACATAAATCAAAATTCACAAGCTTAAGCAACAATTTGGTAAACTGACAACTCTAAATGTCAACTGTAACTCTCAAAATTAAGCATCACATTATTACTAAAAATAATAAAAATGCGTTTTTGAAAGCCCAAACGAAAGAATTTGCCCGACGTTTGACCCTTTTCGATTTACTAGTATTTTTTTCAATTTTTTTTAGAGATCTTTGTGTGCTAGGAATTCTTCTACAATCTATTCTATATCATAAAGATAAAGATTAAAAAAAACTAACAAAAAGTAAAAGAAAATGTAGTTTTATTACCAAACATTCTTGTTAAAAAAATATAATTAATTTATAAGTAAATTAATAAAATATTTATTAAATTAGTAATTATTAATTATATTAATTATTATTTTTAATATAATAAAAATAATTATATTATATAAAATAATTATTTATAAAAATATATTTATTATATATATTTATTATATTTATTAGTGCAAAAAATTAAAAAAATTATATATCTAAAAATATATCTATTATATCAACATAAAAAAATAAAAAATAAAAGGTAAAAGAAAAATTGTCATTTTGGATCGTGACCAAATATCCCACTGTTTTATATGTAAAGATAAAGAAATAGGAGTATAGGATGCGATTTAGTTTGAATTCAACCAAAAAATCATTAAATCTTCACAACTCACAAGTTATCATTTTGAGGGCACCCAAATATCGAATTTTTTGAAATAATAAATCCAGATATAAAAAAAGTATATAAAAGAAATTAAAGGGAAGAATTCACGGTCCAAATAAGTCCTGAAACGTAAGTTTGGGATTTGTACCTTTTTTGCAGATAATAAATTAAGAAAAATCATTATTTTATGCAAAGCTTATAACTTTAACAGCAAAGCACCAGTTTGACTACATTTTTTTCTAATCCGAATCACCTAGTACTTCTTTTGAGACTTCCGAAACAGCCTTGCAATAGTTATAATCAAGGGTTACAAGTTAAATTATAATTAAAGGTATATTATTTTTTATATTGTATTTTAATATTAATTTATAAAAATAATTATTTTAAAAGCATAGAAATTATTTATCAATTTTTACTCAATTTTTATATCTATTGTATTCGTATCTTACTATCATAACTCTTAATTATAATTATTCAAATGAGTTTAAAATAGTCGTATTAATTTTATCAAAACTAAAAAAAAATGAATGTAGGTAGATATGATTGTGTAAGCATGTGATTATATATAATGTTATTAAAAAAATAGTTATAATTACTTTGGATTTTTTATGTTACATGTGCATTTAATTTATTATTATATTTTTGGTATTATATTATATGTTATTATAAATATATAATAAATATTTATATTAGTATATAAAAGTGGTCGAAAACATATATCACATCTTTGCCAATTATATTAGTAAAATCTAAAGTAGAGAATTATTTGACGTGTGCAAGATATTTGTTTTTGAATTGAGTTATATACTTTACTTCTTATATTGCTAATGTTTAGATTTTCTTTTTCTTTTATCTTTTTCATGTTAAAATAGGAATCATATGTTATTATTTGTTTTTTATAAATAATAATAATAATAAAATTCCTTTTAAAAATGATATATTAAAATAAATTTCAAATTAAGAAATTGAAAATATTATAATTTTTAGACAGTTCATTTGTTATTTTACATAACAATTCCTTAGAAGGGCGATAAATATATTAATAATAACCTTGCGACAAAATTTTATATAATTAAAAAGGTATAAATTTTAAAACTCATAAATATATTATTATATTACAAATAAATTTAAACAAACAATTATAAAATATTATTTTTATTATGTACACAAATTGCGTTGATCTCTTTTAAAGGATTTATACCTAATATTAAAATAAATTGAAAATAAATAATTTAAATATATTAACGTATTTTTAATTTAGATATATTAAGATATTCTTAGATATATTAAAGTATTTTTTGTATCAAACTATTTAAATATATAGATATTAATAAATATAAAAACTTAAATAAATAGATGATTTATAAAATTAAGATAAATATTTAATTATAAAGAAAATATATATATATATATATATATATTAAATTGTGTTTATTTAAAAATTAAAATTATTAGTAATAATATTATATGATATGTAACTAACAAAAAAAAAAAAAATTATAAACTAATTCACTAGAATGACAACAATACAACTAACTCTTAATACATAACTTATATTAAATAATCCATGAATTGAAAAGAAGTTACAAATCTCCTTTCTAAATTAAATTTAAAATGGCGCACCTAGTTATATCACAATAAATTTCTTGTGCATAAATTTAATATTAGAATTTTGATAATAGTGTGAGTTATAAAATATTATTTTAAAAAAAATTTAAATATGTTTATATAACTAATTTAAGTGAATTATTGTTAAAATATCCTATTATTTTATTAATAATTGAATAATCTATATCTAAAGACATTAAACGTTGTTAAAAAAAAAAAGATAAATGTAACAAATTTTCTTACACATGAATTAGCATACTTGGCATGGCATATAGAGAGGAAAAAAAAGTACATCATAATTTATGATTATTTTTATTTTCATATTGTCACTTCCACATCTCAAATTTTTCTTGTTATTTAGGCTAACTTAAATTTAATTTAATTTACTTTTGGTTCACATTTTTTTTAAATTTATATTCAATTTAGATAATTTTACATCTAAAGTATAGCTAACTAAACTACTTCCTACCGACTAAAAGTTTATTTAAAAAAGTCTATGAGATGTTACTCAACCATATAAAATTCAATTATACTTAAAAAAATCTAGAATTCCAATTATAATTACGAGTAAATATATATTGTAATTATTTTTAAAAAATATTTAAAAATATTGTTAATTTAATAACTATGCCCTAAATACTATGCATAATGTGATGCATATTATATTTCGATGTAAGATACACGTACGTTTCTCTATCAACCAGAAAGTGATCTGTGCCAAGACGATCCAATATGGCTCCATCTCTTCCTAGTATGAACAAAAGGGTTTGTCTTCGATCTCTTATATATAAAGCCGAGGAAATAAAAAGCAATTCAAGGACTACGTACGTACAAGCAGAACTGGAGGTATCAGCCATTTCCCATCTACTCTTCGCTGATGATTCCTTGAATCTCTCTCTGTAGAGCATCACTTACAAAGTATATTAATCTCATGTCCTCTTTATTTTTCAATGCTAACACTCATGAAAATAACAAGACTGAAATACAACAACTTTTGGACATTAATTCAATGCATATGAGGTATTGAAAAATATCTAGTGCTACCTAATTTGGTCGATGTATAAGTCTAAACTGTAAACCTTCGAATTCCTTCGTGATAAAGTGCAGCAAAGGATTCAGGGTTGGACAAAGAATTTTCTATCTCATGCTAGCAAAGAAATATTACTAAAATAATTAAGGTTTTTCAACAACTTTGCAATGTCTTGTTTCTTACTTCCTAAAACACTTTGCAAAGAAATAGGATCCCTTATGGCAAGATTTTAGTTGTGAGATTCTGATTGTGAATATAAAATTCATTAAAAGAGCTGGAAAGAATTGCCGAAAACCAAAAGGGAAAGGTAATAGGAACAAAATTAGATAAATAAAATGTTTATATTTACTGAAGCAAAATAGGTTAAAGTTTTAATTTTTCTTATGTATCTTATATTCCACGTTGTTTTTGTATGAATATTGTAAGTGACTTTTGAGTTATATATAAACAAATCATTGGCTTATATGAAACAAGTTTATGAAAGAATCCATTTGTAAATATTAAAGGGGTTTTCTTCTTCTTTTCTTTTTTTCCTCTTATTTTAAATACGTTAAGAATAACTTTTATCTTTTATTTGTAAGTTAAAACCCTCTTATCTGTTAATAGATAAATATCTTTAAATTAATCATATTCTAAATTTATTATAGTGTTTGTCTAGATAATAGTTTCATTTTATAACATAAATATGAGATCTCTTATCAGAGAATGAGTTTGATTAGTCTAATTTTTATTCATCTATTTCTTATTTTCTACGTGCTTCAATATTATTGGTGCATTTGCATTTTGTCCTGCGTAAAAGAGGGTTCGAATTCAAAGACTTAAGGCTCTTCAATCTTGCTATGCTTGCAAAACAAGAGTAGAGACTCATCTCAAATACATCTTATCACTACGCCAAAATGAGGTATTAAAGTCGATTAGGTGAACCGACTTTAAATGCTCAGACTTAAAATTTAAAGTTGAGCATTTAAAGTTGGTTTGTGAATCGACTTTAAATTCTGTATTTTTGTTTTTACACATTTTACTTATTTTACTCATTTTTTACTATACTCAAACATGTATTTGATCATATAATAGCAAAAAAAATTAAAATTAGTTTAACAAAGTTTAAATAATACAAATAATTGAAAAATTAAATATTAATTAATTACTTGAGAATTATATTTATTACAAAAAAATAATTTATATACAATACATATATATATTTAACTTAAATTACAAATAAAATGATATCTCTTTTGTCATAGATTTTGTGATATTCCCACTTTATTTCAAGGAGAGGAAGCTTGGTTTACTTAGAATCATCAACATAGTGATCAGGAAACTAGGCAAGAGAGATGAAATAGAGTTTGGGCAAAAAATAGCTGGTCTATATAACAATTCATTCCCTTAAATACATGAGCACATAAACATCTATCAAACAAGTAGCACATATTTCAGAGACATAAGAATAGACAAATTAAAGCAATATAAAAATTATCATGGTATTGTTCTATGTTATTCAAGATCATCAGATTCTTCTCCTGATTCTTCTTGTGATGTTATAATTTGAAACAAAAATTTGCATAACATAGCCCGACTTATTCCAACCAAAGAACTATATGTAATTAAATTCAAAATAAGAATCTAATATCATGAATTCACAAAAAATAACTTATATATGTTAAAAGATTAATAAAAGAGATTACCACATCGACACCGGAGTGATATAATAATAACCTTATCCCTTCAAAATCATATTAGCATTGTATTAATCTTTTGTCTATAAATATGAAGTTATTTGGAATCAAGTTGGTATTTTTATTACTATAATGAGCTCTAAATATGAAGTCAAGTGTAATTTCGATTTGTTACTTAGGTTGGTTGAGTTTTGATGCCTATAAACTAATACTTTTGTATTTCCTTGGGGTCAAATAATAATTACTCTTAAATATATGATGATTCTTGGTGGTTTTTCTGTACTTGGTTGGCCAGTGACTATTATAATGTTGTCATACTAGGAAACTAGGAAAGAGAGATGAGATGAAGTTTGGGCAAAAAATAGGTCCATATAACAATTTATTCCTCTAAATATATGAACACATAAACATCCATCAAACAAGCTGCCCAAACTTCAGACATAAAAATAGAGAAATTAAAGCATTATAAAAATTACCATGATGTTGTCATATGCTATTCAAGATCATCAGAATCTTCTCATGATTCTTTTTGTGATGATATAATTTGAACCATGTGTTCTGTCCATTCCTTTCGTAAATCATCAAAAATTTACGAGTCATAGCTCGACTTATTCCAACCAAAGAACTACATGTATTTAAATTCAAAATAAAAATATAATATCATGAATTCACAAAAAATAACTCATATATGATAAAAAGGTATATTGGTAAAAGAGATTACCACATCTTTAATTGGAATGTTGGTATTTGTGATGATTTTGCTCATAAACTTCATGACATAATAACCACACATGACTCCATCATTTTGTTATGGAACCTACAAAAAACAAGTATACATGATTTTCTATATTCGAACATCTTTATTATTCAATAGTAAATTTAATTAAATTATTAATATGCACTTATACATACCATAATTTTGTCACATATAAGCTTATGAGATTTTTTAAGATTGTTCCACAGCTTCCATGTCCTATCAAAGTTTAAAACGGTTAGTTTTTTATTAAATAGTACAAAGAAAAATAGCTAGCTATAACTCTTACATTTCAACAACTGTTTTTGTATCTTTACTCAATTCTATGGAAACTGAGTCACAGTACCAAACATGATTGTCATATAGATCAAGGATTATCAATATCCAATGATCTTAGCTTTGTTCAAACTTTAGTGACCAAAGGACTATCAACTTCTGATTTATGTTAAGTGTTAATGCCCCATCATATAATTGTTTAGTTCTTATGCTAACATCCTTATCTTGATATTGATTGAAAAATGAAAAATCATAGAACATTGCTAAATGTGATGAATGATTAGCTTGAAGTTGATAATAACATGTCTTATATAAAATAAATATATATAAATAATTAAATAATATAAATATAATTATATATGTTCTAAATAAATGAAAGTTATTTATTCATTGAGGACTCACTTTGTCAACACTTGAATTATATTTAAATAGATCATTTGATATTCAAACAGCTGCAATACGCACTCAATCGATATATATGTTTGGCTAATGTCTTCACCAGAAATTTTTATAAGAAGTGGCACAGTCCATCCATCATTTATGCTAGATTCCCTCGTAATAATAGCTATTGGAAGGACATTCTCATCAAAACATTAATCATGATGTGATGGATGGTAAGAATGCACAGATTGCATTGAAGATGTTGAACCACTACCTGATTGCATTTGCATTCCTGGCATAAATAGAGGACCAATAGGATGATTATATCTCATACATGATATAGGTTGGATGCCATGAGATTGCATGGGTGGCATGCTTGGAATGGATGGTGGCATGGTTGGCATGGATGGTTGCATGCCTGGCCAATAGGGCATGCCCTGATTGTAGTATGTTGACATGCCTAACATGTGTTATGATTGATATTCTTTTAAAGTGGCAATCTCACTTAACACTGAGGCCTTAAAGGAGTTAAATTTTTCTTCAATTTTATAGTACTTCTCCTTACTGATCATCTGAGGATTTTGCTTTGGAATGTTATAACACTTGCTCATCCAAGTGTTAGGGAATTTATAACAATTATGTAAAAACACACTACAAAAGATGAGATATAATACAAAAAATATATAATATATGTAATTAGTTATAAAGTAAAAGAGACTTATACAAATGGTTTTCCATATTTTGATCTTTTCAGCTTCGTCAACCTTAGTCCAATCATTTATATTGATTGGTATACTTGACTTCATAAGTATACCAATAGAAGATTTCAATTGTTGGCCATTTTTCCCTAATGGATTACTAGTAGCATCAAATAGAACTGGTACTCTATCATCTAGGTTAAGTGCAACATCGAGTATATTCGCCCAACCCCTTCTTTTCAAATGCTCAAATGGATCATTTAGATCTACAAGCTTTATTACCCTAGGATCTATGAAATATCTGCAAACAATGATGAAATAGAAATTAATTGACAATTTTAAGTTTATACATATAAACATGACACATATGAATTCCTTAATTATTAGAATATATATCAAAACATCATATAAAAATAAATACATAAAAAAACATAACAAATATATGCACATAAATATAATTACATGAGATTGATTGTAATTACTAATAATAATATGCTACATCATTTGAGTTGATTTTAAATTTAAGATATATAAAACAAATTTTATATAACAATTTTGTGATGATTAATCATTTTTTGAAATAACTACACTACTTAAAACCTAAATTTTTAATGAACATCATATTGTTGATTCATGTCTTTCCCATTTCATATTAATAAAAATAAATAAATTAAAAACTAAACTTAAATCACAGTCATTCTCAACAGAATAATATAAAACAAGTTAAACGTATAAATATATAATTTTATTACGAATATATCACAAAATTATTTAATTTAGTACAAAAATTTATACAAAACCTACATAATTAAAATAATAACATACATAATTCAAAACCTACCTAATAAAAATAATAACATACATAATATAAAAATTTATACACATAAATAATAACACAAATATACAAAAAATAAAGAAATATGAATAATAAGTGCATAGGATTCATAGAAATATTTACAAGAGTAAATTAAGTGACAAAATGAAGAAAATGAAGAAAAAAATGGTGTTTTGTAAGTAAGAAAATGGGTATAAATTTTTTGAGTATTTCGCTAAAAAAATGGGGATCTAGAAAATAAATTGGAGAGGAAGAAAACCCACTAAATGACGTTGGAATTGGTTATCATAGGTGGCAGGAAAATGAGAAAGAGTGGAGGAGGGAGTGTCAATCAGTTTGTTGGTTTTGAGTTTAATAGCGTTGGAAAATACGTTCTAGATAAGGAAGAAAGAAGAGAAAAAGGAAAATAAAAACGTGTGTAGCATCGGTTGATATGTTGAACTGACGCTATATCCTACGTGTAGCATCGGTTCAACACGTCAACCGATGCTACAATCTACATGTTTTAAGTCTATTTTCAGCGAAACAACTTAAAATTCATCATAAGTCAGTTTTCCCCAAAAATTGACTTTAAATCTCGACTTAAATGCCACCTTTTGTAGTAGTGTATTGCCAAACTGATGAAACACAAGTACTAAAAATGAGTTCTCTTTATGGATGCTAAGATCAGAACAAATGCCTCTTGAGCTTGGAAAGGTATTAAGGAAGCTAGGAAAATCTTAACTGAAAGACTAAGATGGGTACCAGGTACCAAGCTAAAATAATTCGATTTAAATTTGGGAACAACCTTGTATTCCTAGACCAAGATTATTCAAACCAATTACCCCTAAAGTTAAAGGCTTAAAAATGGCGAGAGAACATATAAATTCTCATGGACAATGGAATGAAAACTTATTGAAAAAAAACTTTAGATTTAAGGATGTGTAAGTTATCTCATCCTTACCTTACCCAAGGCCAAACTCTCATGATCAACTTTGTTGGCACTTTGAAAAATATGGCATGTACACTGTCAGTTATAGGTATAAAAGTGTTAGAAAATTTTGATCAATTGGTATAATCACAAATTCTCCCTTTCAAGATCTCCCTTAGTAGAATATCAAAGAAGAGAGAAATAGAAATTACACAATACAAGAATTATAGTGAAAACTCCAAATTGGAGAAAAACCAATTTTGTTGTCAAAAGACAACCAAAGAAAAAATTCACTATGTGAAAAATTGTTACAACCACACTTTCAATAATATTTTCACACACTTAAAAGATAAAAAAACAATCACAAGCCCAAGATAATTTTCCCACAAAATTCTCTTACTCAAAAACTTTTCATACAAGTTTTTCTCTATTTTTGGGATGATTAACAATGAAGAAATAAAGCCATATTTATAGCCTTCAAGTTCCCATTTCATATGCCAAATATTTTTTCATTCACCAAAATTAGGCTACCTAATTTTCCCATTCTTCATTCAAACAAGGTTAGGCACCTTCATCTTTGACAATATGGGAAACCATCTTTCATGAATTTTCTTTTAAATTAGGCATCTCCTATTTTGATTGACAAACCCAATATTATTTTCAATCAATTACAATAATCTCCACCTTGATTAAAAATAAACATAGTTACCGTTACAACACTATCTACTCCAATAGTCATAATTCTCTGTACCAAGAATTATCATACTCCACCATAAAGAGTACACCCACTTAGAATTAATCACTAATTCTAAGAATTTTTACATTGCTTCATGTCGAAAAACTTACTAAAATTTATGGTGCAACTCTCACACTTGGTTTTCTCGAGAGTTCTTCAGCCATCGACATCCATTCCACCACACACCTTGCATCTATACCAAGCAATGCCCGTGTGTAAACTTATGGACCTGCTAGTAGTAACATACCTTCTTTCATGGCAATATTTGGAGACTAGCGACATGCTATGAGGATGTACATGCTCTTTTCAAAGAGTATCACCATAGTCTTTGAAAATAGACATACTGTTAGCGTCACCGTTGGTATTAGAGCTTCTTGTTGAAACAACTTCACCCTTCGGAAAATTTCTTTTGAGGTGCCTAGATTGTCCACACACCCAGCACCTTTTTCATGAAATTCTTTTTCTTCCGGCTATCAACTACCAATACTGAGTTTTCAGGCGAAACATTATTTCCACCACTCAACCTTTTTTTCAAAAAACAACTTGCTGGTAACTTTTGAAAAAAATATTTTCTCCATTCCATGAATCAAGATAGGTTTCATGTGTTCATAAGAAGATGGAAGAGACCAGATAAGCCTTACAGTTATATCTTCATCATCAAGTTTAACTCTAATTGTTTCCAATTCAAAGACAATACCATTGAGAATAGTGAGATAGTTAGACATAATAGTTCCTTCATTCATACGCAAAGTATGAAACAACTCCTTCAGATACACCCGATTTGAGACGCCTTTTGCCTGATACAATTCTTCAAGCTTTTCCCAGAGTTCTTTAACCATAGATATTTCCTGCACATTTGTAAGAATATTTTTAGCCAAACAAAGTCGAATTGCACTTGTAGCTCTTAAATCAAGATCTTTCCAATCTCCATCACTTATGCCAATTTTACTAGACTTAGTACCGGTAATAGAGGCTAGTTTCCCCTTTAACACCTTGTGTAACCCGTATTAGATCAACAAATCTTTGACTTGTACTTGCTACAAGCCAAAATTGATTCTCCTATCAAATTTCTCAATGTCAATCTTGACTCCAGAAATTTCTGTTTCTTTATTTGAAATTGGCTCTGATACCAGTTGTTAGGAATTTGGATCAAATGGTATAATCACAAATTTTCTCTCCCAAGATCATTCTTAGCAAAATATCAAAGAACAAAGAAATAATAAATACACAATACAAGAATTATAGTGAAAACTCTAAATTAGAGAAAACCACTTTCGTTGTCAAAAGACAACAAAAAAAAATTCACTATGTGGAAAATTGTTACAACCACACTCTCAGTAATTTTCTCACACCTAAAAGACAAAAAACAATTACAAGCTCAAGAGAATTTTCCCACAAAATTTTCTCATTCAAAAACTTCTCATATAAGTTTTTCTCTATTTTTTAGATTATTAATAATGAAGAAATGAAACCATATTTATAACCTTCAAGTTCTCATTTCATATGCCAAACATTTCTTCATTCACCAAAATTAGGTTACCTAAATTTTCCATTCTTAATTCAAATAAAGTTAGGTATCTTCATCTTTGACAATATGTGAAGCCACTTTTCATAAATTTTATTCTAAATTAGACACATCCTATTTTGACTAACAAACTCAATATTATTTTTAATCAATTATAACAAAAAGAGCCTTGCTCTTAGAGGATGAAAGAACATAAGGAAGCAAATTAGTTGGGTAATACAATAAACCACCAAAGGATAAGAACGTTTGGAAAACAATTTAGAGTCTAACATGATTCCAAGTAAGCAAAGAACTTTCCTTTGGCAACATGCAAATGACATACTTGCCACAAACAACAACTTGGCAAAAAGAGATATGCATTGTAATCCAATTTGTCTTTTATGCAATGATGAAACCGAAACAATGCAACACCTACTACTAGATTGTGGCTTTACTAGAGCAATGACTACCAAGCCAGATTTCATTGATACTCTACCCTCTATTAATGTATCACGAGGGATTAGATAATTCGACAATGGCAAAATTGGATGAAGACTCCTACCATAACACATGAGAAATGGCAACAACTGGCTATGCTTTGGTGGAGAATTTGGAAGATAATGAATGGGAAGATTTTTCAAAACAAATCCAGGATAGTGGAAGAGGTGACATCCTCTGTCTATATTCACTTAAATGAGATATGAAATATGTAGTGTCTCAATCTTTTCATTATAATCTTTTTGTGTGTTTTAATGTATATGACTGACATTGGTGAGGTTTAAGCAAAGTATTCTTTTTTTTGTTGGCCATATCTTATAGGTTGTAAGGATTTTTTTTATTTTTTTTATGGAGTATCGTTATGTTCCAAAAAAAAATCCCTATCAACAATTACTTTTTTAAAACTTAAATCAATTAGATTTTTTTTAAACTTAAATCATCAAGACTCAATCCTAGTTGTACATTATTTACTTTTTGATACATTACTATATCATATAATATATCAATATATAAATTTTATAAAATGCATTTTTGCGTAAATAAAACATTTTAATAGTTTATAAATTTTTTTTCCAAAGGAACCCAAAATGATATATAAAGTTTAGTTCATATCTTCCAACTTCTTCTAGGGAGTTGTTATTGATAACGAGACTTAATACGTATATCGAGATATGACAATTAAATTGATACTTTCTTAATATCCTTCTTACTTTAATATGTTAACATGTTATTGTCTAATATTAACTAACCATAAAAAAATATTTACCAACCATTGATGGATGTAAAATGCTTATTATTACATCATTTATTACCCATTAACCACTAAGATATGGAATAAAAATAAAAAGATAATAAAATTGAATTAAAAGAAAAAAAATTATTATTATATTATTTAAATTGATCGATGAAATTAAATAATAAATTAATATTATAATATTTATTTTACAAATAGAATGAAATGTAAAATATATTATTATAATTATTATATTTTTATAAATTTTTATTAAAATAAAATATATTATTAAAATTATTATTTTTTAAAATAATTATTACTTAAATATATTATTAAAAATTATTTAATATTCCTTATTTTCTAAATTATTATTAACATTATTATTAAAATTATTATTTTTAATAATTATTAATTAAAAATATTATTTTATATTATCTAAAAGTATTTAATATTATTTAGTATTACTTATTTTTATAAATCATTATTAAAATTATTATTAAAATAAAATATATTATTAAATTTTTATTTTTAAATAATTTTTACTTAAAAATATTATTTAGTATTACTTATTTTTCTAAATTATTATTAAAATAAAATATATTATTAAAATTGTTATTTTTTTAAATAACTATTACTTAAAAATATTTTTTAAAATTATTTATTTTTTAAATAATTATTACTTAAAAATATTATTTATTTTTCAAAATTATTATTAAAATAAAATATATTATTAAAATTATTATTTTTCTAAATAATTATTACTTAAAAGTATTATTTAATTTTATTAAAAAAATTTACTTTTTTAAATTATTATTAAAATAAAATATATTATTAAAATAACATACAATTGTCAATTATGTTTCTCCGTATAATTTACATGTCTATAAAATTAAGAATAAAATTAAAATAAAAAATGTGTATTAGAATGAAATAAGGACTATCAAAGAGGGTAATAAAATTATTATTCATTTCTCTTTCATGAATTGATTTTATTTCATTTCTAATTTATAACAAAATCAAACATAAAAATATATGAAATCAATTATATTTTCATTTATACCGGTAAAACTTGTCATAATTGTTATCCAAACTAAATGAGCTTTATTTATTTTAGCCTACATAAAATTAACTTAATATGAATTGAGTCGTGACAAAGTTGACTTGATATAGTTAGACGGTGGTGAATTTAAAATTTAAGAGTGATTTATAAAAATTAAAAAAATAATATTATTCATTTCTTTTTATTGAACAAAAATATTATATAAATTTAAATTAAGTATAAATATGTTTTAATTATTGAATTTTTTATGATTTTTGAGTGATAAAAACGAGAATATCAAAATTTCTCATGGATTTAGATATCCGCGGGTAATAATTTAACTAGTTTAATTTCTAGTGGTAAATTTTGGTTGACTTTTAGGTTCAATTATTTATTTTTTTAAAAAAATTACTTTTAGGTTCGATTTGGAGTGTGGAGTAATCCAACCTTAATATATGAAATGATAAGTTTATTTTTTATTGAATATTATATTTTTAATATATGTAGAGATAAAAATATTTATAGTTTAATATTTATGAAGGAAAATAAAATCAAATATATTAAGTGTAAATAACATATTATTATTTTAATTTGTAATTTTTTTTTAAATTTATGTTTTTAAATAATTTTAAATTAAAAAAATGTTAAAATTTAATTTTTGTAGTTCCAAACAGATAACTATTATTTGATGGTGATTTTATGTATTTATATCCACTTATTTCTACTTTTATTTTGAGTATAATATAGTAATTCGATTTCTATTTTAAATAAAAAAACTCTCCCATCTCGTTTCGTCCCATAGATATTCTTAAATAAAAAGTTTAGATTTTTTTTAAATCTAAATAGATATATTTTTACTTTATATATAAATTTATAATAAATATTAAAATTAAAATTTTATTTTTTAAAAAATAAAATGTGTTATAAGCTCCTCCTCCTAAAATTGAGTCTAAATGAAGCATATTCTAGCAAGTGAAGTGCATATTAGTATAAATTACTTTGGAAAAAACCGTTCACTATTTCTATTTTTATTTATTACAAAACTATAAATTATTATCTACTCGTATCTTTTTTTAATTATATTATCCAGACTAGAGATAGCTGCATAAATTACATATTTTCATTTATAGCTTAAAAAATTAATCGTTAAATAAAATCAGATTGATTAATTCATATTTTCTTGTAAATCTTTTTTCCCCTAAAATCATCATTTGATATTTTGATTGATCCAAATTTGAAATTTGCTAGCTATTAATGTATTATTTCAAATTAATTAATGAAAATGATTTAAATTAATTACGAGTATAGAATATATCGTGATATCTTCCCAAAATAATTTAAAACAGAAAAAAGATATATATTAATATTTAATCATATATTATCACGAAAAACTGTGTGGGGATACTTGGACCGAAGGAGAAAGTGTTAATTTTTGGAGGAGAGAGAGAAAAAGAGGAAGAGAAAGTGTTAATTTTATTCAAATAAAAAATCGTGGAGTAGAAACTAGAAGAATCTGAAAATAGAAATTATTTTCACACAGTCGCTTTATTTGCCTCCATTAATGGAGGGAAGTTTGTAAAATCTCTCACATCAAAGTTAAAATACCTTCAAACCTTCCCCTTCTGGCGCCATTTACACACTCCTCTCCTCTGTTCAAACTTCTAATAGTTATAATCCTCCTTTTTTCTCCTAAAAAAACAATAATCAATACTTCTTCATAGTCTGTTGAGCCTGATTGTGTCTTCTTCTATGGGTGAAAAGGAAAGCACCATTTCTGGGTCATTGGGAAACTCGGAAACCGAGTCACCACCAGCCCCAGTGAGCAACTCGTTGGCCCAGGTTCCAATCAGGATATTGATGAACTCGAGCGGTGAGGCTACTTTTGGTTCAGCAACGACTGCGACGATAATAACACCGAGTACTGGAAGTGGGACACAAGGAGGTTTTGATTTGATGGGAAAAAAGAAGAGAGGAAGACCCAGGAAGTATGATTCTGAGGGGAACTTGAGATTGGGTTATGGAGGGAAACTATCATCACGACAACAGCAACAACCAGGGTTGTATTTGTCACCAGGTTCTTCCAATGAGTTTTCCTCCAAAAGAGGAAGAGGGAGACCTCCTGGTTCTGGTAACTGGCAGATTCTTGCTTCTTTAGGTCAGTGTAAATAACAAAAAATAAAGTAAATTGTTTTTCTATGAGACTGTTTGGCTGATGAGAAAATGTGGGGAAGAGGAGAGTGATTTGAAATTTTCTGGTGGGTTGTCTCGGTTGTCACGTCATTTTAAGCGTTAAAGATCAACCGAGAGAAATAGAGGAAATATTTTTCTTTGTTTTTTTTCCCCTCTTATTTTTCTAATTTATACATCCATGAACGGACGCCCAAAGGGTTTTTTTTTTTTTTTTTGAACTTTCATTTTCATAGGAACCAAATATGTTGACGGTTACATAGATCTAGATTAGGCAATCAAAATATGTGTTTGATGTATGGTGGGTTTGGAATCTAGATTTCAGGCTAAAAGCAAATAACAAGGTCAGATTTTGCTCTTCAGGTTTTCTCTCTTTCTCTGTTGAAAGGAGAAATTGTTGAATAGAAGTTAAAAAAAAATGGTATTTATTATGAATGGGTTATTTTTGAGTTGTTTGTTATCCATTCAAATATCATCTCTCATGGAATTCTTCAATCGACAAACTGATTGAGATTTGAGTTGATCAATGCTTGTGGTGAGCATTTTCAAGATGAAAAAGAAAGTTGCTTTTGTTTTATAGAATTTTTTTTTCTCTTTTCATCTTTATCTAACAAATATAACTATGATGTATGAAGGCGAGGTATTTGCAAACACAGCAGGTGGAGACTTCATAGCACACGTGGTTACTGTTAATACTGGAGAGGTAATGTGCACAAAACAGCTATACTATCTAAGATCTTTGCATAGATCCACCATTTTCTTTTGCTTTAGTGACAGAGTTCCAAATCTTTTCATATGCAGGATGTTGCAGGGAAAATTATATCATTTGCTCAGAAGGGTCCTAGAGGAATTTGCATTCTGTCTGCCAATGGAGCTGTTTCTAATGTCACTATTCGGCAACCGGGTTCTTCTGGCGGTATTCTGACATATGAGGCATGACCTGATTATTTCATTTTCATATCTTATGTTTCACTAGATAGAACTATATACATTGTTCAATCATGCTTGTCTGTCTCTTGGTTATCATGATATGTTTTTCTTCCCTGCTGATTTCCATTGTATGTGAGGAGACTTGCATCTTATCAGTGTGCGCCTGTCTTATTTTTCTAACATGCTTTTGCATAAAGAGCCCATTCTTGATCATTTTGTTCCTCTTGTTCTGAAGGAATACTGGGTTCAAACTTTGCTATCAAATTTCAACTGGATTTCAAAGATCGAGTCTAATCTAGTGATTACTTCATTATTATATTTCTTCTCAAGGCAGTTAGTTTGAAGCATTATCCCCAAAACACTATTCTAAATATGCTTTGCATGTAAATTGTTTTTAGTTTTTTTATTGGTTTAATTTCTACAACATATTTGAAATTTATGTGATACAATGAGTCAATGCCAAACGCATAAAGAATAAAAAAATTAAACATAATTTTTTGAGTTTTAGAGATTCATTATTATAAAAATTTCTTTACTAAAAGTATTACATCCAATTGATAAATGGATATAATAGACATTGTTAATTAAATTTGAATTGTAAAACTATTTTTAACATGTGAGTACATTTTTTTCCTAGTAAGTTCCCAAAAAATAACATAAGGATGTTACATCTCTCAAAAAAGTACTCTTTAAACACTTTAATATTATAAAAATATTTTTATAATTATAGTGTTTAGCTTAAATTTTGGGAAATTATAAAAATTATCACTTCTAAAATTTATAACAAAAATAGTACCCCAATAACATTGAGTAGGGTCAAATTGGATGACGTTCAATATTGAACGGGTCTAAATGATTGTATTTTAATTTTATCGGCATTCAATTGGATGGTGCAAAAATATTTTAAGATGCTTTGGACTATTATACAGGTATAGTTTCATAAGAAAATGTGTTTCTTTCATGAGGGTGGTATAGTTGTATTCTTTGACATCTACTGAACTTGCAGAATCCAAAAGTTATAATTTGTAGTGAACTAGTGGATGTATGTTGGGAAACCTTTTTTCTCTTAGATTTATTATTTATTCATGGTGATTTTCCTAAGACGGACTGACATGTTACTTACTGTAACTAAAGATGACAATATCCCAACAGTTCAGTGCCCTGCAGTACCCGACCCATTGCCATCCCTAACTGCAACTATATTTGTCTCCACTGATGTCAATTTTGTACTGCTGTTCAACTTTTGACAGGGCCGATTTGAGATATTGTCCTTATCGGGTTCATTTACAGCAAGTGATAGTAGTGGCATAAGAAACAGGACTGGTGGCATGAGTGTGTCGTTGGCTGGCCCAGATGGACGTGTAATAGGTGGTGGGATTGCTGGGTTGCTGACAGCTGCAGGCCCCATCCAGGTGAGGGTTATTTTTTTCTAATATGCAGTTATGTAACACCACAAAAAAACTCTTATGCCAAGTATGGCTTGAATTATTGTTCTTTATAAGCTTTATTTTTAACATAACAAGTGAAAATCTCAGATAGTTGAGATTTTGAAATATTTCTTAATCAATTGCAATATTTCCATGAGAAGTGCTTTAGAAATATGAGAACTACACTTGAAACCTCCCTTAAAAAGCAGTGTTTCTTCAATTGCACTTTTGTCTTGCTGTGTTCAATTAAGCTGTTGATTTTGAATTTGCAGATTGTGGTTGGAAGTTTCATGCCTAATGGGTGCTACAAGACACATAAAAGGAAGCATTATCGGGAACGGACAGTTTGCTCCCCGACCCCTACAGCTCCATCTCTAGCCCTTTGTGCTTCTGACATGGTGACAGCAGCCTCCCCTATCTCACAGGCAAAACCTTATGGTGAGACCTATATGACCAATGCATCTCCATTAACAGCAACAGGCAACATAGAAGCAGAAAACGGTGCAATTATGACAGAGAACACAAATGCCACATCCAACATTGCAAGCTGGAATGGTTTAGGATCTGAGGCAAACTATGGACCATCTCCTGACATTAATGTATCTGCCCCTGGTGAATAAGTTGAAGGTATTTGTTAAATTCTTTCTATTCTGTAAGTAATATTGATAACAATGGCCAATGGGTATGTAAGCTAAATCATGAATTCAATTCCTTGCAGCTAAACTTGGATGCTGACCTCAAGTTACACCTATTGAGCTACTGTTGTAATACAAGGGGTTGTTGACAAACTTTAACCATATTGTAGAACTTAGGAAATTACAGCTTATTGCAGCAGCGATTATTGATTGATTGATGAATGTGATTTGAAATATTTAACAGCAATTCAATTTTAGCCTATTGCTTTTGAAAGTTTTGCTGTTCTATTTCCGTTACATCTATGGATGTTAAATTTATATTAAATTGTGTTTTTAAACTTCTACATTTAAAAAAAAATTAGAAATTTTAATTTTTTTATTCTTTTGTATTTTAAAAATAGAATTTGAAATATATGTTTAAAAAAATTAATATTTTGTTTATTATTTTTAATCTATGGTTTGAAAAAAATTATTTGGAGTAGATTGAAAATTTTAAAAAAATTAAAAGATCTTAGGTTATGTTTGGTTTATAATAATATGGATGTTAACAAGAATGATTTAGAGTATTATTTGATTTGATTTGATTATTAATTTAGAATGAAATATAAAGTATTATAATAGTTGTATGAATTATTATTTCTATCCTATCTTTTAAAAATAAGATAAGATATTATATTTTTTACATATTTATATGATTATTTATTATTTTTTAATTATTTTATTTTGTTTAAAAATAAAAAAATATTTACTTTTAATTTTGTTTCATTAATATTTTTTTATTTACTTAATTTTTATACTCATAATAATAATAATAATATTATTTCATTGAATTTAATTTCTATTATCATCCTTGTACTTATTACTTTTATATTTTATAAATCAAACATGATTTAAAAAATGGAGAATTAAAATATCATTTGAGATCAAATTATATATAGGATATTAAGTGTAAACCTTGAAGTTGGAAGACTAAAGTATATATTTTGAATAAAAACTCTACCCTTTACTTTATATATGTTATAGACTGTCTACTCGTATCTAATTTTTACTATACAAGTAAGCACAGGACTTATATCACATTTAGACTTAAAATCACTTATTCCCTACTTTAATTTTCTCACCTTATAATGACTTCTAGGAAAGAGCTGTTCAGTGCAAGTAGGTGTTTGCCTATCATTGAATAACTTGTCATTACTGATTGCAATGTTTAGAATAACCCTATTGCCATGTTTATGTTGGACCTTTGCCAAGAAATTAAGAACAATAATACAAAGTTTAGACCACGGATTTACTAGTTTCTCTTTATTGATTGAAGATTACAGATTGCTAATTAACATTTATCGAATAAAATAGCAATAGCAATAGCAATATAGTTCTGTGGTTGTTAATTCTTAATGTAACAAGATTTAGAATATATATATATATATATATATATATATATGTAGTAGTAAAAGCAAATAAGATTTAGCCTTGCGGTTGAGAAATACAGCTATGGCTTACCAATGCAATTATTATCCTTTCATTAAATAATGGTTTAACAAGTGTCGTGAATTGTAATAAATTAATTTTGTTAAAAATTGTTCAAAAATTAATTATTTCAAATACTTAATTTCAACGTTATTTTTATATATTTATAAAAACTTAGATATTTGTTATATGCATCATATAAGATAAATACTTAAAATTTAACAATTGAGTTTATTATATCTTGTATATATGACATTTAACTTTATTATCATGTTAAAATTTATTAAGAAATTAATTTTTTAAAAAAATTAAGTTATCGAAAGAAGTATCAATATTACTTTTATAAATTTTAAATTTTTGACTTTAATTTCTATTTTATAAGATTTTATCACCACTTTTAAAATTTAACAAATTTATTCTAAAAATAAAAAAATATGTTAAAATTTTAAGACTATTTTTTCTTATAAATTATTGCATTTATTTACAAAATTTAACAAATTTTAGTGCTCGACAACATTAATAGGGAATCATTTTTAAGTTGCTGATGTAGCACTTAGCAACGAAGGGATTCAAATTTCAAAACTTTTAAGTTAAAATTTTTAAAATTTTATCAAAATTTATGATTTAAAATTTTAGGATTTATTAGTAAAATTTTAAAAATTTTAAAACTAAAAGAATAAAAAAAATTAAATGACAATGTGAAATTTTATAAGTTTTAGAATTAAATTTCAAAATTTTAAAAATTTAAAAATTTAATCAAAACGTGAGATTATACAATAGTTGGCATAAAAAAATTACCATTGCCAATTTTTTTTTATCCCCAATAAATTTTTATGTAAGTATTAAATTAGATATTAAATTATTAAAGATAAATACATATAAAAATTTGGGCACTGCTGCCTAAGCCAAACCCCAAAACTTCAGGTTTTGGTCCAACTCAGCCAGTTATTGTCAAATAATGTATATTTTCAAATCGGGTTATGTCAAATTATATTTTTTCAAATTAATTGCAAGTCAAAATTAGGTTCTAGTATGACTTTTTTTGAATATTGAATTAAATTAAGTAATAAATTATAAAATAATAACGATATATATATATATAATTTAAACTTAACTTTACATTCGAACTCATATTATAAATATTTAATTCTAACCCCTTTCTTAAAATTATTATAGTAGAATCAAGCCGGACTTGTGTGGGAACAACAACTTTTATCATTTAAATTAATGCACAATAAGTTTGGAACTAAATTCCTAAATAAGTTGAATTTTATTTTCCCAAATAAACTTAATTAAAAAGATATTTAAAAATAATTATTTTTGAAATAAAAATATATTTTAGTAAAATTATAAACACATTTATTTAAATTATTCTTATCCAAATCTAACATTTATAGTTCATTATTTTTTCAATTTCTTTCAAATTTTATAAATGATTACTAAATACCCCATAAATTAAATCAATTGAGCCGGTAATGTATTAAGTTAGGTAGGTTGGGAATTTGAATCCCACCGTGTAATAAAAAAAAGACTTAAGTAATTAAAAAAAAGTTAGGTAGAATAAAATAATAAATAAGTAATTTGATAATAAAAATATGATTTAATTGTACATTATTACTTTTTTTATATATAAAATTTTATTCTTAATTTATATAGTAAAAAAATATGTATTTATTTTTCTTAAAACATAAATAAACATATATTTTTTAACATTCTACATAGATGAATATATGTTTTTTTAATTATGGTAGTTAAAAATAAAACTATGTTAAATAACTAAATCATTTATATATTGATGAAAAAAATATTTATAACACAACTAGCTTTGTCTAACTTATCAAGTCCACCTTATATAATATAAGGTACCTTTGTGATTTTGTCAATATCTAATAAGAAAGTTGCTTTAAATATCTAACAAGAAATTTGCCTTGTATATCATTTAGTAGATTATAACCTCTCAAAGTAGAATAGTGATAAAATTCTAAGAAATCGATTCCTCTTTCTTGAAAACAAAAGAAGTATTAGTAATATAGATGGTGTATAAGGAAGTGTTGATATGGATTAAATTCCGTTACGCTTTGTTATGAGTGGTCAAGTGTTAAAGAGTGAGTTAGTTTATTACATGTTATTAGCTTGCTCATTACATAATGTACGTGCTCTATATAAGAGACACTGATGCATGCATCTTCATTTCAGTTAATACAACACTCATTTCTCATTTCTCTTTTTCTATGACTATCATATCTACACATGTTATCATGATATCAGAACTGTGAAGCTCAATGAACTTTAAAGATGGAGTAGTAATGGAGGCTATATGAGAGACGTTACATGATGCAAATCATACTTCATTTTAAGAACTATGCTTTAAAAGATCCAGTGAGTGAAGACAATTAATCCTCAGTACAAATCTTGGAGAAAGTAAGAGGGAATGTGAAGGTGTTGGCTCATGTTATGTACGACTAATGTGATTTTAAAGCAACTTTTAGGATTTGACACATCTAGGGAAACATGGCTGATCTTGGAGAAATTGTTTTGCCTATCGTTCAAGAGCAAGAGCAATTCGATTAAAAGAAATGAAAACCCAAAGAAAGGTAATACGTCAATCTTTGAAAATGTTCTCAAAACAAAAGTACTAAGCGATGAGTTGCAAATAGTTGGTTGATCTATGAATGAAGAGGAATTAATGTCTTTTTTAAGTGGATAAATGAGCAATTTGATAATATGTTCTCTACAATTATTGAAAAATGTTGAGTGAGCATGTAATAGTAGATGATGCAAAAGCATTGAACATGTAACAGTAGATGATGTAAATGCCTTACTTTTCAACCATTAGAGTAGGCGTGAAAGACGAAATGCTAGTGTTAGTCTTAATGTCAAGAACTAATACGAGATAAAATTATAAAAAAAAGTACTTTATTTTGCTTATGATTTTTGTTTATAGTTAACTAAAATAGTAGCTTATTTTATTTAGGGTTTTTTTGTTTGTATTATTAGAATCCTACATGAAAACTTTATGAAATATTCTAAGGACTTTTTAACTTTAAATAACTAGACCATATGTTTATGTAAGGCATCCTAGAAAATAAGCAATTTAGTTATATTAAAGGATTTCTCTTCTTTCTCTTATTCTTAATTTTTAAGAATAGTTCTTCTTTCTTCCGTTTGGAAGTTGAAGTTCTTATTCTTGAGATAGAGGAATATATTTAGGCTAATCTTACTCTAGAGTAGCTACAGTGCTCGTCTAAAGATAAATAACATAGCTAGGCTTGTCTTACTCTAGATTTGCTAGAATGCATGCCTAGATAATAGTTTTATTGTGTTTGTTTCATAACACAAATACAAGGACATCTTGTCAGAGTGTGAGTCTAGTTAGTATAAACTTATTGGTGCATTCTTGCTTCCATCCTGCATCAGGTGGTATCAGAGCGAGGTTCATGTGGGTCCAATGGAGCATAATAAAGGTACTTCACGAAAATAATTTCAAGCTCATATTAAAAATATTATGAAAAAAACTCAAAATCAAGATCATACTCACGTGGAAAAGATGATCGATCCAATATATCATTAAATATGAGTTGTCAAAAAAGAAAGACTCATCTAAAGTTTTAAAAATGGACGAGTAATATTTTGAAAACAAGGTTCTTAAGATAGTTTTGATCGAAGACAAAAATGATCATATTATTAAGGCTAACAAACCTATGTCAAAGTTCAAACAAATTTAGAAGGGAGAATTTGAAGAAGAAATATCTTTACAAGGTGAGTTGGTCTAAGATATCAAAATTTTCTCCATAAAAGAAGATTCAAATATCATGACACTTGTAGATGTTCTTGAAGTTAAAGAATCAAGCGTCTTCACTATTTTCAAATGTAATCAATTATTTGACATCACAACAAATTATTTCCCAAAGAAACAAAAGTTGTCAAATAATCTTCAAGATTCTAAGTCATATTTCATTATTCCATAACTTGTTGGAAATATTAATGTTGAAAGTGAGCATTTAGATAATATTTGGATAATATTGTTTAAAGAAATGGAACAACAAGAAAAATCAATTTTGAAGATCCATGAATGCTACAAGTACTATCATCCTCATTTGAAGAAAACTCAAGGATGAGTTTTAAATAAGTGGAGGGGAATAATATAGGATAAAATTATAAAAGAGAAAGTAGTTTATTTTGTTTAAAGTTCTACTAAAGTAGTAGCTTATTTTATTTATGGTTCTTTTTTTATTTTTGTTTGTATTACTAGAGTCCCATATGGAAATTTTATGAACTATTATAGGGACTTTTTAAATTTAAATAACTAGGCCCTATGCTTGTATAAGGCATCCTAGAAAATAATCAATTTAGTTATATTAAAGAAGTTATCTTCTTTCTCTTCTTTCTCTTAATCCTAATTTTTAGGAATAATTATTCTTTCTTCAATTTGGAAGTTGAAGTCATCTTATTCGCGAGATAGATGAATATGTTTAGGCTAGTCCTACTCTAGAATTGCTAGAGTGTTCGTCTAAAGATATTTAACATATCTAGGGTTGTCCTATTCTAGATTTGTAAGAGTGCTTGCCTAGATAATACTTTCCTTGTGTTTGTTTCATAACACAAAACGAGGATCTCTTGCAGGAGAATGATTCTAGCTAGTATAAACTTTGCTCCTATATTTTTTATTTCCTAAGTGCTTTCATATTATTGGCAAATTCTTACTTCCATACTACATCAAGAACACAACTAATGCTCCTATAGAAAATGGATCTAATGTATTTGACAAAGGTTCTAGTCAATCTAATCAGTATGTTCTTGTTTCTCATTTTCAACAAATGAATCTTGGTGTTCATCAACACTCTCAGTCTAATTCTAATTTTCTTACTCCTTTTTCTTTCAGTATATGTTCTCGTCAAAATTCTCAATATGTTTCTTACAATACTTTTAGAATAGGTAGAAATAATCATCCACATTGTCAATTATATATAAAATTAGGACAAATAGTTTATATCTATTGATATAGGTTTGATAAGAACTTTGTTCCTTACCTTATTTAGTCTTAAACTAAAAATGTACCTTCACAACAATCTGGTTATTCATATTCATCTCAACAACCTCCCCTGCCTCAAATTGTTCCTGGTTCTTCTCCTACTTATGGTCTTTCAACCTCAGTCATATCTACCAAGTCAGATGCATGAATTCTATGTAGCATCTACTTTACCTCAACCTACCTTTTCTTCATATGTTTCGCCATTACCACCTTGAACACTCCTTAGTCTTCTTCCTATACCATAACATTTTTATCCTGCACAATATAACATTCCTCAAACACCACAATCTGAGTTGTCATAGAGTCATGTGTGGTACCCTGATTTAGGAGTAACACATCATGTTACATGTGATCCATGCAATCTAACTATTTCTCATGACTTTGGAGGCATTGAGAAGCTTCTTATTGGAAATGGTAAGGATTTACTCATTTTTCATGTTGGTTCCATTACTTTTTCTTCTATCCCTAATAATATAAAGTCTTTGTTGTTGTCTCATATTCTTCATGTTCTCTTAATAGCTAGAAATATGCTTAGTGTTTCTAATAAATTTACGCAAGATAGTGGTATTTTCTATGAACTTCACCCTCATTCTTGTTGTGTCAAGAACCAACTCAATGGAGAGATTCTACTCAATGGCCTTGTTAATAATGGCCTATATGAATTTGACTTAAATTTTCCCACTTTACACCCTACCTATTCTTCTATGATTCCTACTACCAAAGATAGATCATAAAATAAAGCCTTGAACCTCATATACTCTGTTGTTGATTTAGTTACTTGCCATGCTTCTTTCCAAGTTGTTAAAAAAGCTTTATCTCAATGTAACATACCTATATTTGATTTACACATAGAGATTAGTTTTTTTGTACTTCTTTTCATGTAAGCAAAGTAAACAAACTACCCTATACTTCTTCTAATACAAAAGTTGATTCATATTTTAATGTTGTACATTCCGATATTTGGGTTTCTCCCCTTCTTTCTAATAATGGATATTCGTATTACATACATTTTACTAATGTTTTCTCACGTTATATTTGGATTTATTTTTTAAAAATAAATCTAGTGTCATTCAAGCTTTTCTTTAGTTCAAATCCCAAGCCGAATTTCAAATAGGGTGTAAAATAAAAGTTTTGTAATTTGATTAGGGTGGTGAGTTTCAAGGTCTCACTACTACTATTAATTAGTTTGGTATTGTGCATCACACATCTTGTACACACTCTCTTGAGCAAAATGGTCTTGTTGAACACAAGCACAAACACATTGTTAAGTTAGGTGTATCCATGTTGTCACAAGTTTTTATTCATATTGCTTATTTGGATGAGGATTTTTTTTCCTCAAGAACTTACAATATAAATAGACTTTCCATACTTATTCTTCATGATAAAAGCTCCATTGAGGTTCTGTTTGGAGTAAAACCTAACTACAATTTTCTTAGGGTTTTTAGTTGACTTTGTTTTCCTTGTTTAAGACCTTGTGACCATCATAAACTTGAGGCTTGTTTCCTTCATTGCTCTTTTCTTGGAAATAGCTCTCGTCACAAGGTTTATAAGTGTCTTTTTGATTCTAGAAGATTGTATCTTAGTAGCAATGTTTTCTTTGATGAGCATATTTTTCCTTTTACTTCTTCTAAGTCCTTTATTTACCGGTCAAAAGTTTTATACCATTGTTTTACCAGTCTTATACCATTCATACAACTGCCTCTCTATGTTCCTCAATGCAATTTTTTCTCGTCTATAATGCCTTAACTTGTGTAACCAACTCTTAATACTGAATCTGTGCAGTTAACACCAAACATGTCTCACCTTATTTTGAGTCTACTAGGTTTACTCCTTCACAATCTGCTCCTATAATGTAGCTATCAATAATGTATAGTCTACTTTTTCTATAGCTAATTCATTACTCTTATTTTGTCTTTTACCTCTCAATCTCCCAATGTAACTTCATTTCCTTTGCCTAATAAATATGTTTCTATCTCTGCATCATCTTTAACTATTGTTTATGTTCCTTTAAACAACCATCCTATGCAAACATGATCCAAATTTGGTATTTTTAAGTGAAGGAATTTGTTGTTACTATAATAGATATTTCTATTAGAGAACCTGATAATGTAAAGCAAGTTTTCTCCCATATGGAATGGAAGGCTTCTATAAAGCAAGAATTTGATGTTCTCATCAAAAATCAACTTGGTCCCTATACCCCTTACCCAAGGATAAAAATATTGTTAGTTGTATATGTGTGTACAAGGTTAAGAATTTTCCTAGTGGTAAGGTTGAAAAGAAGAAATCTCTAGTTGTAACACAATGTTTTACTTAGAAACTTAATTTTGATTTTTTTTCGAAACATTTAGCCTTGTGGTCAAGCACTTAACCATTAGGGTCGTTATCATTTTAGCACTATTCTATGATTGGAAGCTTCACTAATTGGATGTGATGAGTGCTCAAAAAGCACTAAAATTACCATGAATTTATTCACATTAATTTATTAAAAATATATATATTTATATGTTTTATCATATATTTATATAAATTTGTCTTTTTTGGAATCACGGGTATTTTTATTGTTTTTCAGGTATTTTCGCTTAAAAACGTAACTTAAAGACTCAAAGAGGAATACTGGGAGCAATACATCACAAATATATTAATAAATAAATGAGGAAAGGTCAACAAATATGGAAAAATTGGACAAAATGGGTCAAAAAGGAGGAAAACGTGCACGGAGCCGCCCAGCTCGCGCGCACCAGCACCGCACGCAGCACGCCCAGTCTCACGCGCGCCTTGCTCCCGTTCCGCGCGCCTACGCCCAACCTGCTCCCATCTGCGCGCGCCTGCCCCCATTAGCATCCATTTCGCGCGTGCCGCTGCCCATCTGTGCCCATTCTGCGCGCAGCCGCCCCTCACATCATGCTGATGTCATCAATGACGTCAGCAATCACCACTCCATGTTTTCATCATTTTTTAACATTTTTTCACCCACTTTTTCTGTCCATACTCACCTATAAATACCCCCTTCTCTTCACTTCATACCACACCTCAAAACACATCTTCTCTTCTCTTTCTTTTTCTCATTTCTTAGTTTTTTTAGTTTTTCTTAGTTTTTAGCTTTTCTTAGTTAGTTCTTCTTAGTTTTTAAGTTCTTCTCTTTTTGAGAAGAACTAGTTATGTTTTTATAATTTATTTTCTTTTTGATTTAATAAATGGGAGTGCAAATTCCGTTTGGAGGTTTTCCAGCAACGGGAATAGCATCGAAGTACTGTAAGGATTTTATTTTCTTTACAATTATTTTTTATGCTTTATTCTTACATGTTATATTTAATTTGTCTGTGATTAAATTTAACTTTGTTGGCTGTTTGTAAACATGATATAATAATAACGTTATTATGCTTGCGAAATATTAAATAGGTAAAAACCTCTAAAATGAATTGATTTTATTTTTATTCAAGATTTTATATTAAGAATATTAGAGAGAAATATATTATTTTTCATTACAAACTTAAATCTGAAAATTAGATTTTAAGGTTTAGTTATCCGGTCTGATTTAGAGTAGTGCTCTTTTATTTGTTGGTACAATCGCCCAGTAGTTAGAGTGAAGCTCTATTTCAAAAGTTTTTATAAGAATTATTATCTGAAAATGTATTGACAACATGTTTTCAGTAGTGGTTTTAAAACTTGAAAGTTAGTACTCGGATAACTAAATTCTTAGGTTTAATTTGGACACCTTGAATAAAGTTTAAATTGTCTAACCCCACCAAAGGTGACATTTAAATGGTTCATTTTCAATCTCTTAGAAAAAGGAATTAATTTAATTAACCAAATTAGTTATCAACCTCACCCATAGGTGTTAATTGATTTGTTTAGTTAACAAAGAATATCTAACCCCACCAAAGGTGGTATTCATATAAAAAAGAAAGAATCAATAAATATCAATTCATATCTTTAATAACCTAAATAATATGAGCAAGCATAATTAACTTAATTATTATATCCATAAATACTCCACCATTATAAATGATAAAATTTGCATAAATATTTATTGAATCTATGTTTATTTTTATGTAAGTAGATTAAAAACACAAAACCCCAAAATATCGTGATAAGATGTTTAGGATTTAATTTCGTTTTTAAAAGTTTGAATAATAAATTAAAAACCACATACATTCCTTCCTTAGATCGACCTTGGGAGTATACTTATCATTTTTTACGAAATGATTCGTGCACTTGCGAGAGTTTTATAAATAAATAAAACCAAATGAACAGCAGGATCGACGATGTCGGTTCTGTCCTATCAGGACCTAAATAATTCTTTTCTTTACAGTGCCAAGGAAGAGGTTCATATGGTGCAACCTAAGGGATTTAAGAATCTTATTTCCCCCAATCTTGTTTGTAGATTGAATAAGATCATCTATGGTCTCAAGTAGACTATATGTACCTAGTTTGATACATTGAGTTATTTTCTTCTCAGTCTTGGTTTCAAGCAATCTAGACTTGATAATTCTCCCTTTTCTAATGTTACATCTCAGTCTATTACCTATATTTTGGTTTATATAGATGACATAATTATCACTGATAGCTCTAAAACTCTTATTCATAAACTCATTTATACTCTCAATCAAAGGTTTTCCTTAAATATCTTAGACTATTAAGCTTTTTCCTTGGAATAGAAGTGCATTATCTTGATAATAGAGACTTTATGTTTTGTCAAAATAAGTATATATTTGAGTTTCTATCCAAGACCAATATGACATATTCTAAGCCCATCTCCATTTCTATGCTCACTAATGAAAAGTTTTCTATTAATGGTGATGATTTTGATAATCCTCTTTATTATAGAAGTGTATTTGGTGAATTGTTGTACATTACAATTACTCATCCCAATCTCTTCTTTTTTGTAAACAATTTTTTTTAGTTCATGATTAAGCTTATATAGTCTCATTGGGGTGCAGTTAGATGCATATTGAGGTATTTAAAAGGTTTTGCTCAACATGGTTTGGTTTTCAAGCCCTCGACTCATTTATTATTAGAAGAATTTATAGATGTAGATTGGGGTTTATATCCTATAGTGGTCGTTCTACCTCTAGTGTGACAATATTTCTTGGTTCAAATCCTATTGTTTGGTCAATTATGAAGTAAGCCTCAATGTCACAATCCAACACTAAGGTTGAGTATCATGCCTTGGCTAATGTAGCAGCTAAAGTTTCCTAGCTTAAGTCTTTACTCAATAAAATTTGTGCTTCTTAGTCTAACCCTCCTATTAAATGATGACAATTTAAGCACTATTCATTTGTATTTTATTCCTATATTGCATTCAAAAATCAAACATGTAGAGTTTGATATTCACTTCATTCATGAACAAGTTTTGTCAAAAAAGCTTATTGTTAATTATATTCCTTCCATAGAGCATTTTGTTAATTTAATCACAAATTTAGTGTCATGATTTAGCTACTGAGTTTGAGGAGGGGTACTAGTGATATAGTTTGTGTATAATAAAGTGATGTATTAGGAAGTGCTCATGTGAACTAAATTCTGTTATGCTTTATTATGAAAGTGTTAAAGAGTTAGTTTGTTATTATGAAAGTGGACTAAATTCTCACTTGTTTGATTTTTTAACTATTTTTATGAATTATTTTGTACTTATTATTGATGTTTTTATATTTTTATTTTATATTTGCTAATTTAAAGTTTTTTCTACTTTTTTTATTTATATTATGTGTTATTGATTATTTGTATATATTTTTGTGTTAAGTAGGTTGTTTATTTTTGTTCAAGCTTAAAGAATATAAGGTCTTTTATTTATTTATTTACCTTAACTAATTTCTTGTATTTCATTTATATATATTTAATTTATTTCAAAATTAAATTTTTTGAACTTATTATTACATGTATTAAATAATATATATTTTTAATTAGGTTCTTATATTATTATTATTATTGTTGTTGTTGTTTTTGTTAGATTATTATAATACTGTTAATGTTAAAATAAATTTATTAATTTTTTGGATTTTGTGCATTTATTTTTATGTTATGTTTTGATTAATATTCTAATAATTTATAAACTTTATATATAATAAATTCTAAAATATATTTGTGATTAATAAATTTATATTTATTAGTTATATATTTAAAGTGTTTAATGTTCTTAATAGAAAATGGATAAATCTTGGATGTTAAGGTATAGAATTAAACACGACTATATTTCTAAAGTATTAAGGTGTGGACAAAGTGAGTCATCAATCAATAAATAACTTTTATTTATGTAGAGTATATGATTAACTTCATATTAACTAATTAATTATACATTTTTTTATGCATGTCATGTTATTATTGATTTCAAGTTAATCACCTATCATTTTTAGTGATGTTTTATAATTCATTTTTTGTGAATCAATATCAAGAGTCAAATGCTAGCATACGAGCGAAACAATTATGTGATAGAGCATCAACACTTTAGCAAAATTAAAAGTTGATAATCCTTTTATCAATAAAATTCGAACAAGGTTAAGATAATTGGATATTAGTAATCCTTGATCTATATGGTAATCATGTATGTTATTGTGACCAAACTTCCATAGAATTTAATAAAGACATAAAAACAGTTGTTGAAATGTAAGATTTATAAGTAGCTATTTTTCTTATATTGTTCCTTGTAATATTGAATAAAGATGAAAATACTTACTCTTTTAAACTTTGATAGGACATGAAAGATGTGGAAGTGAAGTTAAGGTATATGTAAGTGATATTTATAATAAATTTTATTAACTTAGGTGGTGTTTGGTTGATTGGAATGAAATAGAATCGATTCCTAAAAGAAAAGAAATGAGAATTCATTCTTCCCCTTAAGGAATCATGATTCCATTCCCATCTTAAATTTTTGTTCCAATTTTACCACAACCCTAAATATAACCTTAAACCTTAAATTCCAAATTCCAAACCCTAAAACCCTAAACCCTATTTAAAAAATATTAATTTTAACCATGAACCTAACCCACAAATATAACCCTAAACTCTAAACCCTAAGCCCTATACCCTATACCCTAAAACCTAAAACCCTAAACCCTATTTTAAAAAAATTAACCCTAAACCTTAACCAATAAATATAACCTTAAACCCTAAAAATTACACCCTATACTCTAAATCCCAAAACCTAAAACCCTAAATCCTACACTCTATTTAGAAAAATAATAATTTCAATCCTAAATCCTAATCCTAAATCTCAAAACCTTAAACCTAAACCCTAAATCCTATACCTTAAACCCTATACCCTAAACCTTTAAATCCCTTGACCTCAAAACTGTAAACCCTATTTAGAAAATAATAATTTTAATAATATATTTTATTTTTTAGTAATAATTGTTTTGGAAAATTATGATTCTAATAATGTATTTTGTTTGATGAAAAAATAATAATTAAATGATATTATTTAAACTTTACTAAATATATGAGTATGAAGATAATATATAGTGTTTTTCATTCTATTTTAGTTGTAAACCAAACATTATAATACTGATTCATTCTTTAATTTCAGTGGTCAAACCAAATAATATTTTTTTTCCATTCTATTCCATTCTCATTCTCATTCTCATTCCATGAACCAAATGCTACCTTAATGTATTGTACTATTGAATGATAAATATGTTCGAATTCATAAACCATGTATACTTGTTTTTGGTAGGTTCTAGAATAAGAAGATGATGTTATGTCTGGTTATTTTGTTATAAAATTTATGAGCAAAATTATTTCAAATGTCAACATGTTAATTAAAGTCTCTTTAACTAATATACTCTATTATGATGTTAAAAAAATATAAATTTAAATACATATACCTATTTGGTTAATATATTCAACATTTAGAATAATTATGAAATAAGTTTTTGGTTCATTTGCTTTTCTAGAATCGTAATACTTGTTAGGTGTTATATGATATGATCACTTGTTTAATAATCATGCTTTAAACTTGTTAGCCTCAAAGATAGATTCAAAATATTGTACATACCTTTGTCAGTTTTTAAGCCTCTTATTTTGAGGTCATGAGAATACATATGCTTTATGTATACTTGTTAATATATGTATGTATGTATGTATCTATATATATATATATTATATTGATCTTTCAATATATAAGTTATTTTTTAATGATGGATTCATGATGTTAAATTAATATCTTGAATTTAAATGTATGTAGTTATTCGGTTGGAGTAAAACATGTTATAATAAACAAATTATTGAAGATTTACAAAAAAAATAGATAAAATAAATGCTCTAAATTATAAGGTCACAAGAAGAATCTAGAATAAGAATCTAACGATATGAAATAAATAGCATATGTATCTTATTATTATGTGCTTATCTCATATATATGCAATTTCATATTTAATATATCATACAAGTTATTTTTATTGTAAGTTAAATTTATATAAATTGCATTATAAGTTGATTCTTAAGTAATTAATATACCGTTTCTAAATGAATAAAATGTTTTATGCTATCATGTGATTTAAAACATGCATGATGTTAGTATAAAACAACAAAAAATATGTTAGAGGTTATATTATTTTAAGTCAAACCTAAGGTAAAACTAACTTAAACCGACTTAAAATTTTAAGTTAGTTCATCGATAAAACTAACTTAAAATTTGAAGTCATTTCTAAGATTGAGTCAACTTAAAACCTATTATACATCAATTAAAAACCAACTTATAAGCGTTTTTGTAGTAGTGATATGAACTACTTTTAGCTCAAAATTCATGTATCATACAAGAATGAAACACATAAAAATATATAATCATTTTGTTAGAGATCAAGTGGTTCAAACGATCTTGGTGTAAAAATATATCTAATTGTATGTCATAGTTAATGTTAACAAGTTGCTTGTATTGGTTAAAGTAGTTACGGTTTGGAATGTACAAAATTGGGTTAGTTTGATTTTGAATTAAAAATCAAACAAACACAATTTTATCAATTTTAAAAAGTGAAAACCGAACCAAATAAAAAAAAGTTGGGTTGGTTATATTGGTTTTTTTGTTAAAATGAATAAAGGTTAGTAAATATTCCAAACCCTCTCTCCCCCTAACATTTATATTTCGTTATTTTTCCAATTTCTTTAGAATTGAATTTGCTTAATAGTAAAAAACCCATAAATTAAATCAATTGAGTAGGCAATGAATTAATTAAGTTGGTTAAAAAAGCATCAGGTATGCAATTAAGGTGTATGAAGTATCAGCTTGATTTAAAATAATTTTGGATTAAAAACTCTATAGCATATAATGAATTTTAATTCCAGTACCCACATATATATAAGAACATTTAAGCAAAATCCTCATTTCACTCACTAATTTAGATTAAAAACTTAATAAGAAAAACCAAAACATAAAACGATTATCATTTTAATTATTAAAACTACTGATGATCACTTCAAACTACTAATAATCTTAGAGTAAAATTCCCAGTCAGGATGATCATGTGTTATAGGGGATTGACCAAATGGATGGTTTTTCAAATAACTTGGAATATCTTCTGCATCAGCAAGTCCATCCAAATAAAGCCTTAGCTCACCTTCTGGTCCTGTTTTTAATTTCAACACAATATTTTTAATAACTGTTAATAATGCATAAACTTAAATAAAATAACAAAATATGTGCTCACCTAAATCCTTATCTTTTGTATTATTAACCTCGTATTTAGGGGGGAATATTGCAGTGTAGGGCTGTACATAAGAAAAAATAATTTAAAAAATAAATAAAAAAATAGAATGTGATAAATATTTAAAGACACAATCTAGTCAAATAAATATTACAGGATTGAGAAGAGCCTTAGAAGGATTTGCATCAATCAGTAGTGTGTTAGAAGCTGAATATTTTTCTTTATTCTTTGGATTCAAGTAATGCCAGATTTCCTTCAGTTTCTTCAGAAATACGGGCTTGTTTCTATTTTCCAATGTGTAAAACCCAGAATCTATGCATTTGTTTTGGTCCTGATCATAATAAATAAATATATTTTCAACATCAAATTAAATAAATATTTAATTATATTAGTAGCTATTTAATTTCACTAATCACTAACCCATGCAAATAACAACTTGCTTCTCAATCCTTCCATTATACAGTCCAAAGCACTATCCAGATACCATCTACATGTAAACATTTTTTTTAAAAATAAATTAATCAGAATAATTAAAAAAAAAGTATTTTGGGAGAAAAAAAACTTAATTAGTTATTAAAAAATACTGACTCCCTAGCAGATGACCATATTCCCACTTCAAATCGTTCCAAGCAAAATTTCATGAATTCTTCACAGTAAGGCCTTCGGTAAACTAGCCAAGAAAGAAGAAGAAGAAGAACACTTGGATATATAATAGAGTTAGAAATAAATTAATAATTAAAGAAAATAATTAATTAGTTTAGCATTTAACAAAACCTAACATGCTTCCGTAGGAAGCATCAGGATGACGAAATGTAGGAATTTTGGATGTCTCTCTTCTGCATATTCTGTCGCATAACAAACCACCTAAACTCAATATAATAAGTTTCTTTCTTGGACCCAAGTTTAGTTTCTCTAAAGACAACAACCCTTGTTCTTCTATTGACAAACCCTTTTCTTCCCCATTATCACTTGTGTCAAGCTTGCCTTTCAACTTTTCACTCGTTCCAGCCATCTCAGTTAAAATTAATAGAACAACTTTGTATTAATAAATAAATATATTATCCAAAGTACTCAGTACTCAGTACTCAGTACTCAGTACTCAGTAGTATGTTATATATATATAGATATATAACATAGTCGCCAACGTTTTAGCTTCCTTGATAAATAACATTCATTAATTTCGTCATTTACCAATGTCTATAAAGATGAGCTATTAAATGCTTAATTCCATTTCACGTTTGGTGTGAACTTTTGCTACGTAAATATTGTATAATTTATTAAGCTTTTGATGCTTTATCTTCTCTACTTTAGCTTTAGCTTTTGCTTTTACTTTTACTTTTATTTTCGCTTAATTTTACTGGTTGAGTTTTTACCTAATTCTTCTCGATATTACTTTTATTTTTACTTATTTTAATTTTAATGCACCACTAAATATTATTTAAGTATTAAAATCTCTTACCTCTATGTTAACCTCACTTAGGGTTGTCAATTTGTACAAATCTATATATAAGGATTATTCAATTAGAAGCAATGATAAGGTTAAAAGGAAAAAAAAGAAAAAAAGGAGAATATGCATATATATTTTATAATTTTATAATATAATGTAAGGTAAGGATGCATATTGCATTCTCAACTTTAAAACGATACCTATAAACAATATATATATATATATATATATATATTTATATTTTTAAAAGATTTATTTAAATTTAAACTTAAACTAATAGTAAGTAATATATTTTTATTCTTTAAAAACATAAAAAAAATTATTGTCATTCTAAAAATATAATATCTTATAATTAGTTCATAAATTAATCCTGTTATTTCAAATTAGTTTATAACAATATTTTATTAATATTGTTTAGTATAAAATAATTATTTATTTTATTATTATATATTTTATTTTTCTTCCTTTCATTTAAATATTTCTTTTATTTACTGGCAAAAAATTATCTTTTCTTTCTCCTTATAAATATTTATTATTATCTTATTTTTTATATTTTTCTTTATAATAAAAAATTATTAAAAAATAAAAAATATTTAAAATACCACTTGTATAACTGTTCTCCATTTTGGGGGTCCTTGTTCCTGATTGGGATCCTACTGGCAAGGATTTTAATTCGAGATGAGATCAAATTCAAAATGAGGAAGGGGTCCTTAATCCCGTCTCACCCCATTGATAATCCTAATCTCACCAAACATATATAACAGTGCATCTAACCAGATTTGTGTCCATAGTAACGCTATTTTAGCATTACACTTGTAAAATTCACAATATAGTATCAAACTTAGAGCACTTTTATTTTAAATGCATAATTCAAGTTAAAAAAACATTTTCAATTAGAAGTAATTTTATTGAGAATTAGTTATGAGTTTGGCAAAAAAAAAATGATAATAATATTGTCACAATTATATTTATTATTTTCATAATTGTTAGTAATAATGATCCTAGGCAAGTTAGCATACACTTGAATGTAGTTTAGCACTCCTTGTATGGTTAAGAGCTTGTTTGCATTTGGTTTATGCACATGTAGTAGCCAACAGCTCATAAACTTGCTATATAAAGACATGCATATATAGCGTGCTTTTCTGTTGTAATCTTGAATTGTAGTTTGCTTCTCTTTTCTGCAATATAGATTAGCCATACTTCTTCTCCTTAACCTTCCCTTATTTCATTGAACCTTTGGTTCTTGAATGATATTATAGCTGAATCTTTGAGTATGGCGAGTTACAAAGAGTTTATCAATGGATCACATCATTCTCAATTGCCTACTTCTCATTTTGGAGTGCCTGTGTTGCCTACTATGCCACCAGGTTTTGTGCCTCCTAACTTGAATTTTGCTTCATCTTTTCCTAGGTCAAGTGTCATTGATATGCTTGCTCAAGGGTTGTCTTCTTCTCCACCTATGATTGTGAATTTCTTAGTGAAATTGGATGATCATAATCATATGATTTAGAAAGATCATATTATGAAATATGTGACTGCATATGGATTGGAAGGAATCTTGGATGATTCTTTGGTATGTCCTCCAAAGTTTATTGGTAATTCCACATTCCCAAATCCAATATTCTTGAATAGGAACATATTGAACTCCATTGTCAAAGGATGGATCTATAGTTCAATTTCACCTTGTATGCTTGGCTACTTAAGTAATGGTTTGATAGCACATAAGCAATGGGTATTTCTTATAGAATCTTACTCGGTTATGTTTTATCACGAGTCATGGAATTACATGAGAAATTGTAAGGATTATGCAAAGGTAGTTTCAATGTCTCTTAGTACTTCTTGAAAGCCAAAACCATTATTTGTTACTTGGCTTATGTGGGTGAGCCAGTGAAAGAGAAAGAACTATTACTATAGGTTCTTGAAGGCTTAGGACTATGGTACAATTCCTTTGTGACAAGCATTAAAATCAAAGATGTGAGACCTTCCTTTAATACCGTGTAAAACTATTTGGAAGGTTTTGATAGAATGATCCATAAGGAAAATGACTGTGAGCATGATCAAGTGTAGGCTAATATGGCTAAGTTTCACAATAAGAGTTATGGGGAAAACAAAAGATTCAAACCAAAAAGCTGGAAGAAATTCTCATAACAAAAGCTTCGATGGAATCTCAAGTAAATTATGCAATTAGGCATCCAAGATCAACAAAAATAGGTATCCAGTATGCCTAATGAGTAGTCTAATAAACCATAATCCAAGAAAGCTATCAATGAAAAACCAGTATGTTAGGTATATGAAAAAGTTGGGCAAAAAGCTCAGTCTTGCTTCCTTTTATGAGATTTGATGTTGGGAAAAAGGAGTTTCACCTGAGTCCTTTTCTATAATAGTTTCTCATGTATCACAAAATGTTCAATTTGAGTCTAGCGAATATTGGATTCTAGACATTGGTGCTAGTTACCACATCACTTCTGATGTTGATCATTTGACTCAAGCCTCTCCCTTTCTTGGTTCTAAATGAGTCATTTTTGGAAATGGTGAGAAGATTTCCATCTCTAATATTTGTACTAATAGTTTGTCTACTTCCAATGGTTATGCACTTTCATTAGACAATATATTACATACACCTACTGTAATAAATTGTTTATTGATAATGATATCTCTTTTGAATTTTATTTGTTTGGTTTATGTGTCAAAGATATGGTGTCCAATGAAATAAAGCTCCAAGGACCTAATTCTCATAGCTTGTATAAAGTGGAGACTTGTGTGCACTTTGGTATCCTTAGTAAGTGTGTACCTGTTGCCTATTATGCCTATCTAGATACTTGATATGGAAGGTTAGGTCATCATTCTTATGTTATCGTTAAAAGTGCTCTCCAAAATTGTGACCCTATAATTCCTTTCTCTGGTAATGTTAGTGTAGTAAGTAAGGTATGTTCTAGCTATCAATTGAAAAAATCACACAAATTTCCTTTTATTACATCTCATACGAGGGTGGACAAAATATTTCAATTACTATGTTTGGACTTGTGGGTCGTTCCTAAGTATGCTACCTTCACTCATAGACACTTTTTGTCTTTTGTTAATGATCAATTTTGATTTACTTGGGGTTTATTGTCTTCAATACAAGGATCAAACTCACTCAGTGTTTGTTCTTTACAACAACATGGTATAAAGGAAATTTGAAGCAAAGTTGACGACTATGACACTAAGTTTAAGCCCCTTATAAGTGAATTACAAAAGGAAGGTGTTATGCACAGATTGACATTCCCCCACACCTCTGAGCAAAATGGTGTGGTGGAATATAGGCATAAGAGGATTATGGAACAAGGACTAGCTTTACCCTTAGTTATGCATATGCCTTTGTTTACTCACCATTTGATATAAGGATAGTAGCCAATTTGTTAAACATACTACCTACCAAAATCCTTTTAGGATTGTCTCCTTATAAAGTGTTATTATCTGCACCACCTGACTCCTCACAACTCAAAGTATTAGTTTTTGAATGTTTTCCATATGTGCGAGCATATATAGTCATAAATTAGAGCTAAGGGCCACTACTTGCGTGTTTGTTGGCTATAGTGGAAATCAAAAAGGGTCCTTATGCTTGGATAGGAAAATTGGGAAAATTATATCTAATAGACATGTTGTGTTTAATAAGGCAAGTTTTCACTTTTAAAAAGATAGTGAAGTTTTGTTTGGTAGTGTTGTTCTAGCCTCCACCTCGATGATATTGTCTGGTCTTTTGCTTGTGTTTGCTACTTCTCCATGAATTAAGTTTCCATCCAACTTGCACCAATCTGAATTACATGATAGAGGTGTGCCTACAACTTTTCCTATAGAGTCAATATTTGATACAAATAAAAGATGAATGCTTGTAACCTTGTCTCCTATTATGATACAATCTGAAATAAGTAATAGAGATATACCTAGTCAATCAAGCTCAAATAGTCCTACATGTGTTCTTAGCTCATCTTATGAATTAAATGACTCTTACATCATGCCTCAGTTAGAGTATATTGTCTCTTTAATGCTCTAAACCATGTGTTAATCCTTACTAATTACTCATGGCAATGAATTAGTACTATACTTACCACCTCAGGTAGTAGATATCAATGTGCCTCAATCCGCATCTAACACTCTAAATGTGCTTGTTCAATTACCTTATATTTCCAAAATGTATTTACTCTACCATCTAATACATATACCATGGTTACATGTTCCCAAGCTGGTGTATTTCAACCTAAGGTACTTGTCTCTACCATATACTTTCATCACAAACGATACTTAAGAGTTGGTAATGTTGCCTGTTGGAGTTCATCCAATTACATGCAAGTGGTTGTTCAAGGTAAATTTTCTAGTTGATGGTGCCTTAGAGAAATATAAGGCAAGACTAGTGATGAGAGTTTTCTTACAATAGTTTGGAGTGGACTTCAAAGAAACATTCACGCCTGTGGTGAAAACCACTACAATAAGATTTTTTGTCATATTAGCTTTATTTGGAGAGTGAAAAATAAGGAAAGTTGATATGAATAATGCATTTCTCAATGGAGATTTAATTGAAAATGTCTATATGACCCATCCCCTGTCTTTGAAGATGGTTTTGCATGCATGTGCAGTAGGGGTCTCCACAGTCTGGTTTGGTATGGTTTTGAGTAAAATAAATTTAACCGAATCGAACCATTTATATTGCTTAAACTAGATTAAACTAAACTGGACCATTTGGTTATTAAAAATATTATAATCGAACGATTTGGTCCAGTTTGGTTAACGGTTTTCAACTGTTTGGTCCGATTAATAATACATAAATATGATACACCTAATGATATACCTTTGATTAAAATATGGGAAATTTAATCAACGGTTTGTGAGTAGTGATATGTGAAATTTAATATATTATTAAAATCGGTACGGTTTGGTTCGACCAGTTTAAAAATTAATATAATCGGACCGAACCATTTGAAAAATGGTTTTAATTAATAAAAACCAAACCGGATCAGTCTGGTCTATTTTTTCGATTTAATTTGATTCGGTCTAATTTTTGGACACCCCTAGTATGCAAACTTAAAAAGGCATTATATGGACTTAAACAAACCTTATAGTCTTGGCAATATTGAATATATACATGTTTTATAGCTATAGGATTCCATAACTCAAAAGTTGAAAGTTCCCTCTTTATTAAGTCCTTTTCTACTTACTTTTTGGTCATCTTGCTGTATGTTGATGACATATTATCGACAAGTTTAGTTCTAGTGATGGTTGATCAATTAATATAGATTTAAACACAAACATTACATTGAAATGCTTAAGAGTGTTCAAATACTTCTTAGGTATGGAGGTCAACTACTTTAGTAAATGTATTCACCTATCTTAACAAAAATATATTCAAGAATTGATCGATGCTTCTGGTTTAATAGAATTCAAGCCCTTCACCACAAAAATGAGCTTAGAAGCTATACTAGCTAAGTCTGATGAATCAAATTTGACAAATGCTATAACTAACAAGAAATTGGTTAGTTCTTTGCAATACCTCACCATGTTAAGGTCTTATATCTCTTTTGCTCTAAAAAAGCTTTACAAATTTATGTCATCAACTGTAGATAGTCATTGGTTTTCTTTTAAACGACTATTGAGGTATCTAAAATACACAACTCAATTTGGCCTGACACTAACTAAGCTTGAATGCTTGGATTTACTAGTACACTATGATGTTAACTATCCTAGCTACCTTGATGATAGACACATCATTGATGCATTTTGTGTCTTCTTTGGAAGGTGTTTTGTGTTATATCAATCCTCTAAACAAAAAAATAGTAGAAGTAGCATTGAGAGTGAGTATCGTGCCATAAACACTGTATTAACTAAGATTATTTGGTTGGAATCTCTATTTCATGAGTTGCAAATTAAGCATGGCATATATATGCTCTTGACAAATTATGTGAGTGCCAAAGCACATGCACATGATCTAATCTTTCATACTCAAACAAAGCACATTGAGATGGATCATCATTTCATCAGTGATCGTGTTGTTCAAGGCTAGCTGGTGATTGAATATGTTTTATCGGCTGATCAAGTGGTTGATGCACTTACCAAGGCATTTCCTAGCTCTAGTTTTATGTTTCTTCGTCCCAAATTGTTGGTGTTGCCTCTCTATCAATTTGAGGGAAACTATTGATACACAAAAACTTTTTTTTCAAATTTTATATTTATAAAAATCTCGCAAGTACACGAATAATTTGTAATAAGAAACGTATATACTCCTAAGATCATTTCTCAAAGAATTATGGTAGTTTTAAAAAGTTAAATTAATTTAGTTAAGAAAAATAAGTCCTAAATATTCTATCAATTGTTGGTTTGTAACAAACTTTAAATTCTAATTTAATTTGACATATAAGGAAAGCAAATAAATTAAAGTAGATAAGTGAAAGCAATAAATAAACAATAATCGAACCAAAGATGATGGATGTATATGGGATTTTAGCGAGCATAACTCTTTATAGACAAAACGAATTAAGTGATTTAAATATAAGTTAGATTTATTGATTTCTTTTCTTTTTAAATAAAATTCCCTATAATCATAATAAGTTCTCAATAATATTCAATTGATCAATTCTTCATTGGTCGGGGTTGAAATGAATTAACTAGTAAACTAAAGAAATATATATATATAAACAAAAATCTTCTATTAATTAATAACTTCTTTTAGTCGGGTTTGAAATTAAAAACCGATAATTCTAAGGTAGATATATTCTTTAATTATAAATCAATATTTAGCTCATCTTTAAATTATGATTAAATTTATTTTTTAACCATCTAATTTAATGCAAATCAATGAAATTTAAATAAACTTTTACTCATTTTGCACAACTAAGCAAAGATGATGTATCTAATGCTTAAATTTAAAATATTTTCTTTATGGTTAAAGATCTGAAGATCGTGAATAAAAAATAAATTTAAAACTTTTATTTATTTAAATCACAAAACTATTCTTATAATCATTAGAAGTAGAGGCCAAAATCCCAAATAAAGATTTAGCTAATCATAGTTAAATTAACAAAAGATAATTTAACTACAAAAGGGATCCCATTACAAAGATAAATAAAAGATATAACAATAAAATTACTCATTCTTAATGAAAAATGATTCGAGATCCTTGAATGGGTTGTCACACCTTTTTACAATTTGAGGGTTTTCTCTCTGTATCTATTCATAGGGGTGGAATGGCTAACCTAAATTCTACACCTAAACTAAGATGGCTGACCTAAAATTATAATATGAAAAGCTTAAAAAATAATGATATAAAATTGTTATGTATAGGTAAAATTGGTGTACATAGTGCTTCGGGCCGATTTAAGGAAGGTGCATTGTGGCACAAACATTTCACCACTGCGACATATGATGCATAACGCTTCACCCAATTACAAACAAATAATGTTGCACCGTGGCCCATATTAATCCACTCCATGGCACATATTGTTATACATGCCCAGTAAATCCATATCAAATAGTATGCGTTGTTATACACAACAATCCTCACCTTGGCACGCTTCATTTTTCTTCAAATGTGCCTTGATACCTTACAAATTGATTGGTTCTTTATGTAAGACTTGTATGCCTTATTATTTTAAGCTCATAGGGTGCAAATTGAATGCTTCAAATGTTGGTAAATCTATAAATTTAAAGCTAAAAAACCTAAAATACAATAGAAATACTCGTGTTTTTCAACATATAGATTTGCATAAATATTCATATAAATATGCTATAATAAAATTTATTTATCACATTTAAGTATAATAAAATCATAAAATATTAGTACTTTTTAAGAACTTATCACAACCCCCAACCAGCTTCTTGCTAGCTTCTAGTAAGGAAAGTGATATAAAAACTAAAAACAAAAACAAAACTGAATTAAACTACAATAAATCATTTTCATAGATTGAAACGATTGCATTTAGCATATATAACAAGACTTTAAACCCCTAAGTGTCATAGTGGACGAGTTTAAGTCTTATGAGGGCTTTTATTATGGTACCCACAAACATCCTAACATGCAAAAGTTAAACTAAAAATAAATCTTAAGACAAAATGATGCATACCCTTTAGGCGAATAACCCTAGGAACCTACGAACTCAAAGGAAGAGAAACGATTGAATTGATAAGAACATGTTAAAGATGATCATATTAGAACCCTAAGAAAATAAAATCCTTAAAACCTCAATCTTGAGATGCCGTAAAGGATGATTACTCCTTTTGATAAGTCGAATTCAAGTATTCAATCAAGAACATAAAAGCAAAGCAAATCTTTCTAAAATATAATTTTCCTTAATAATATTCTTTGTTTTCTCCAAATTACATAACTGCTATTTTATAAGTAAGAAACCCTAATAGAAAAACCCTAGACAATATGGGCTTTATTTAGTGGTGGATTGAGCCTAATCCAACCTTAAAAAATAAAATATTAAAAGACTTAAAATAAAAAGCCCACAATTAACTAAAACAAAAATTACTTGCTAAAGTAACTCTTGCACCCAACTTGATCTTCTAAATCTATCCCTAGTCATTGGACAACAATTCCTTGCAAAATATTTTGAGAATATTTGGAAATATCAACTTGACCAGCACTCGGGAACATCAACTTGATCAGCACCTCAATCTTCATTATTCCCCTCCTCTTTGAAAAGATTCATCCTCAAATCTTACCTATATAAGCATGTCGATTTGGTATAACAGATCCATGTGTGAAGTCTATTTGATGCTCAATTTTTCTCAAAGGAGGTAATCCATGAGGAATCTCTTCAGGAAATAGATCCTTAAAGTCCATCAATAAAGACATAACAACACTAGGCAAAGATGAGTTAAGAACATTAGTAAAAAGATAAATATACTTGTACATAAGTACAAGTACTTGTTGCTTTGCCATCATTACACTTTTAATCTCATGTTTTTCAGAAAATGCACTTATTCTTTTATTTTTCTCTCCTTGCTCACTTTTCTCTATTTTTTGCTCACTTTTATCTCTTTTGTGCTCACTTTTCTCTTCATTTGAATTTTCTCTTGCTTACACTTTTGCTTTTTTCTCAACTTGCACTCTCTTGCTATTCTAATATGGTCCTCATAAGTTTGCAAAGGTTTGATAGGGGATAATACAACTTTTTGGTTGTTCATTTCAAAAAGAGTATCAATTTTTATACCCACCATACATCACCCTTCTATCAAACTGCCACGATCGTCCAAGCAAAATATGAGCAGTATACATTTGGTACCACATCACAAAGAACCTTATCCTCATACTTTCCAATTGAAAAGGGAACCTAAACTTATTTGTTGACATTAACTTCTCCACAATCATTCAGCCATTGTAGTTTGTATAGTTTGGGATGCTTTTTCCACTTCAAATTCAAATTTTCTACCAATAAAATACTAGCAACATTAGTATAGCTCCCACTATCAATAATAACTATTCATACCTTATGCTTCACATGGCATCTTGTGTGAAAAATATTCTCACGTTTCTTCTCATCTCCTTCATTCTTAGGTTGTATATTCCGTTCTCTCCTTATGACCAGTAATTCCCCATGCACAGGTTCTTCACTTCTACATCAGAACAATCCTTCAATGGTGACATTTCATCATCACTTGAACTAGGACTTTCAATTTCTCCATTATCCCATACTACTATAACCCTTTTATTTATGCTTTTATAAGCAATATGTCCAAGTCCTTGGCACCTAAAACACTTAATATCATATGACTTAGTAAGAGTTTTGGTTTTGGTTTTACCATTAGGAATAACAACTGAATTGTTTGACTTTGCTTCATCTATTTTTCTCGAGGTAGCTTTGTTGTCCTTCAAATTGATTTGCTTTTCCATTTTAATGGCTTTATGTAGTATTTCTTCCATCTCCATAAAATGTTATAGTTCAATCACATCAATAATTTCCCTATTTAATTCAACAATGAATCTAGCCATTTTCGCTTCTCTATCTTCCTCTATGTTTGCTCAAATCATGGCAATTTCCATATCTTTATAATAATCCTATACACTCATGGAACCTTGAACTTGCCCTTGTAACTTTCTATATAAGTCCCTATAGTAATGGCTAGGTATGAACCTCTTACGCATCACCAATTTCATCTCTTGACATGACCAAATAGGTCTCTCATCATTGCTTCACCCATTGACTACCAATTGATCCCACCATATACTAGCATAATTTGTAAATTCTATGGCTACTAGCTTTACTTTCTTCTCCTTGGATTAATTATGACAATCAAATACATGCTCAACCTTTCTTTCCCACTCCAAGTATAACTCAGAAACATTCTTTCTTTGAAAAGACAGAATTTCCATCTTTATATTGCCTATATTGCTATCTTCTTTAAAGTTAGTCTTTTTCCCCATTTATAACTTTCTCTCTCCTTCACATTGGAATCAAACTCTTCTTCCTTGCACTCATGTATTCTATGTGATTTAGAACCATAAGAGGATTCTAAATCACCCAACCTTACATTCATCCTCTTAAATTGGTTATGAATAGATGTGATGAAAAATTTCAAGTCAACCTCTTGTGGTTCTCCTCCTTCCTAACTCATGTTGTCAACCTGTAAAATAAAATGAGATAACCCACATGTACAAGAATATGTGTGTACATACGTAAAAATTGTAGAGTAATTTATATAATAAATATCAAAATGAATTGATTCATTAAAAATCAGGTTATATATGTGTAAGTATTAAATAAGTTAAATACCATGTTGGCCAAATAAGGATTCTACTTTTTTATCTCTCGTTTTTAAAGTTTAACTAATAAATAAAATAAAGACAATAAATATTGCTCACCTAGGGTCATTTAATCACTCTAACAAAAATACCTAGTTGAAAGAATAAAAGAAGGTCAGGTGACCAAGAAAAAAAATCTTTCCTAACACAAATATTCTTGCATTTTGGTTTCTCTATATCATTGGGTTGGGACTTAATTACCCTAGGTTTCATAGGCATACATGCTCTTAGACTTAGTTGTACTTTTCTCATTCATCCCAAATGAAGATGTAGTATGCATAGTAGGATGATGCATACGTGCCAAATGAAGATGTAGTATGATAATGAGTCATAACATTAAAAGTACTGAATTTTACTTGCCTCTTTAAACCTAAGACTTTATACTTCCTAGTAGAGTTTTTGAACACATTATTATAATTTCCATTCATCCTTGAATATGATGTACCATGCATAGATGGATAATGCTTATAGGTCTTACTATGTGAAACATGGAAAGTATGATTAATTTCAAGAGAATTCCTCAAAAATCTATATTTTGGTCTTATATGACATTTCCTACCACAATGATGACAAATAGACACAAACTTAACAACTTTTTCTATCATAGGTGAAATAGTTCTTTGTGAATAAGTAGTAACAATAAGAGTAGAGTTTAAAGGCCTTAAAAATGTGGTCTTTGATGTTGAAGGTGTGAAAGTCTCATTCTTATAACCAAAGCCATCTGTATCATCATGTGACTTACCAATGCTCAAGATTTTATCTAAGTGTTAAGCTCTAATGGTAAATCTCTCCACTTCTTCACATGATTCTTTAAGCTCTTGCACTTGTTTTTATTATCTTCAGTAAGCTTATTATTTTCCTCTTTCAAACCTACAAGACTCAAATTCAAAACATTATTTTGTTCTTGCAAAATATTATTTGCTTCTTTTAATTTATTAGAAATTTTTTCATATGCCTCAAGTCGTTCATTTAATTTTCCTATTTTTGTATTTAAACTATTATTCTCTTCTATGGCTCTAAGACATTTAGAAAACAATTTTTTACAACTTTTAACATTATATTTAGAGAGAAAAGAAGATTCAAGTTCCTCATCATCTGAGCTATAATCCTCAATAAAATGATCCACAATAAAAATCTGTAGGACCAACACTAAGTGTATCTAGTGTTGCCTCTGATACCAATTAAAAGTTTATAAAATATGGACCTAATTAACCTATAAGGGGATGAATAGGTTGTTTTTAATTTTTATTAATTTTTAATTTAATAACCTAAATAAAACGACCAAGCAAGCAATCACGTATAAGATTAAAGTGCAGAAATAAAATAATAACACATGATATTTTTAGGTGGAAACAACCTAGACCATAACCATAACCTAAGAGGAAAACCACCAATCTACCTAACTTTTCACTAAGAAAAACAAATGTTCAAGTACAGACTCGGTCTTATGCTACCCTCCCTAAGATACTGCCACAATGTACTTTACTTATGAGCCTCTGCTTTGTTTTCATAATTTACAATATTAGCGTGAGCAGTTTCCAGACCAATGTTCTAACAAGATTTCCGCCAATCAGATACGTTCATGAATTAACTGAAAAATGGTTAGCACAAAAACACAATTTCCCTTGTTTGTTTTAGAAAAAAATTAATAATGAATAATCCTAACTAGATGATTCAAAATATATTTCATTTAAATAAAATTAACTAGAAAATCATAGAGGGAAAAAATCAAGCACAACTTCAATAAAAATAACTTCTTTAAAGATTAATAATCAAATCAAATAATTATGATATGACAAAACCAATTATTTGATCTAACAATTTAAGAAAAAAAATAAAGAAAAAGCTATAAGAACATATTATCAAAATATCATAAACTAATTAGGCTTATTAATCAATCAAAGATAACCACAAATATTTGATAGATTAACTAAATAAAAAAGGCTAAAGAATTATGATCTTATATTTGCAAAACAAGAGAGAGAAATAAAAAAATAATGATATTGTGTAATTGATTGAAACAATGAGCAATGAGTTTTATTTATAGGAAAAATTAAAACCCTTAATCCTATGTAATTGATAAATATCTTTTTTATTACAAATCAGATTAGTAATACTCACTAATTAAGAAGACTTTTATGTAATTGATAAATATATTTTCTATTACAAATAGGATTAGTAATATTCACTAATTAAGAAGACTCTTATTTAAAGAAGAGTTCTTTTAAAGTAGACACATTAATTATGAAGACTTTTATTTAAAAAGAGTTCTTGTAAAGTACACTCATCAATCAAGAAGATTTCTATTTAAAAAAAAGTTCTCTTAAAGTATATTTTATGCTATCTTTTAGGCTAAAGTTTAGTCTATAATTTAGGATATATCTTATATAATATTTTAACATATATTTTATTCTATATTTTTAGTATAAATATTTCAATAGTAAAACTAAATCCATATTTATGTGTTATTAAATGTGTGAATGCAATCTTATGCGTTATTATTATAATAGATATACTTGAAATAGGATTATCTCAAATTCCGACATTTCTTCAACTTTACTTAATAGACCTGATAACGAGCTTAAAAACAAATTTACATGTAAATATTTTGTTCATGAAAATAGCAAACATTTATAATCCTTACACATACTAACTTTATAATCTATCAATAACCAAAACTAAATGTCGATCTAGTTCTATACTCCATTCAAGAATTAGTATGCTTTAAGATTTAAACATAAAATTAAACACATCAAGAAATTTATAATTGAAACTTTATTTAAATTATAATATAATTCATATTAATCATAATATAGGGCTTAAAACTATCCATAATCGTAATGAATTATTTAGTACATTAAATTTAACACATATAATAAGATAACTAAATAATTCATAACTATAAAGAGAAGGATGATATAATTTTTTTTATGAGAAAATGAATCCAATACACCAATCTCTAAATTTGTTCTTGAATTTTTCTTCAAATATTCTTGAAAAGGCTCCAAGATAAATTTTATAAATTTTATCTCTATTTTTTTTTCTAAATTCCTCTTATCATTCTCTTCAAAATGATATTTTATGGATATTTATAGGAGTTTTATTTTGTTTTATATGGTTAGATTAAGTCTGGAGTCGTTGAATGAAGTTAAATGAGGCATCACATTGTGCCACATGTCACTAGAATGGAAAATTTATGAACAGTGCAATGACACAATACTGACGTGAATTGGCTCCATGAGATACAACATGTTGTTTGGCATAACAAGGCTAGACCAAATGACACATCGTTTGGCATGGTTAGATTGGAACGACGCGAGGGTGGGAGTCGTTCGGAACTAAGGGATACGAAATGACCCCATTTTGGGCCTTGTTTGCTAAGTAAATCCATGGTTCTTCTACATACATCTGCAATGCTAAGAGCATACACATCATGTTCAAAGTGCATTCACTTGTCAAGTAAAATTAATAAAAACTCCATAAAAATTCCAAAAACAAATTTCAATAAATTATATAAACTCATATTTTCTCATAAAATAAATAGTTTATAGCACATAAAAATGTATAATTTTATAACTAAAAATATGTATAAATTATCATTTATCAAATTCTCTTACATTGACTATTTACTAGTATTCAAGCAAAGTCAATACCCATTGTAGAAAGACTAAGTTTTTTAACATTTTATATTAGGGCTAAGCAATATTATAGTTTCAAATTCTAATAAATTGTAGATATTGTCTCTAGTCATATCTTCACTTTAGTTACTATATAATAATCAAACCATCTAACTTAAACAAGTTGGAACATTAATCCTCCCTTTAAAAAATCATTACTCTCTTAAGATTATAATTTGACACCATAAATTTTTCCTTAAAATTATATCTTCACTCATCAATAGTGTTTATTAAAATAAAATATCTTTTATTTGGTTGTAATGTGGTTAGATATGTTGGTTAAATCAAATAAAATGAAAAACAATTCACGAGTCCATGGAATAAGAGAAAGAGATCTCCATATAACACTATCACCAACTATGTTAATAAAACAAGGTCATAATTTATTATTTTAGATCTAAATATAATTATTGGCTTTTTTTATTTTTGCCAACCCGTTTTTTATTCACAAATTATTTTTATTTTTATTGTTAGCTTGTTCGCTTATAGTCTTTTTTTTTTATTAATAATAATATGGGGTATACATTAACATAGAAGCTACATTGCAATATGTTGACATTTAACTAATTAAGCACATATGATATTCTTAAATCTCAATATAGTATTTTCATAGCATTCATTCTCTTTTTGGGCAACTTCACTTGTTCTTGAACTAGGCATGGCCAATGTGTTTGGTTCAATGAGTAAAAAAGGTGTACAAACAAATGGATCATGTATGCTCTAATTGGTTCACTAAAAAGGGTTGTCCTTGTGGTACAATAACATTATGTATATGACAATTTAGCCAAAGTTGGTTTTTTATTGGATTAAAATTTGGTAAAAAGTTAATTATATTGCCTTAATTATTTTTAAGAAATACATTTAGCATTCGCATTGATAAACTTAAAGAAAAGTTCTAGCATCTTAATCATATTCATTAAAATCATTGCAAAGTTTAAATAAATTCATAACATTTTTCACAAATTCAAGAACATAGTTTTTTCTATCACCAACTTAGTTATTGTGCATGCAAGTTTTGACCACAGTTATCATAAAGTTATATTCACTTGAAAAAAATATCAAGACTCTATCATCATCAATTATTATTAAAACCTAACATTGTTTAGCTAATTTCATTGCACATGTTAGAAAATAAAAAAAAATCATATTATTAATTTCAAGCATAGTTATTGATTCTAATTAACTTAAATATATAATAATTAAATAATTAGCCAAATAATGAAAAAATATTTGTGCTTCTAAAACATGTTAAACTAATGAATTAAACATAACAATAATAATAATATAAAGTTATGTTTACTTTCTTCCATGCCTAATTCTTACATTGTCCTCCATGTAAGTACATAAATCAACATAATGTTAAACAAATTTTAGTAGAAGGGAATAGAAAACAAATTTGGTGGGTTGCCTCCGAAAAGCACTTGGTTTTATGTCTTTATCCTGACACTTTCAATTTTTTCATCTACCATCATCAAAGATTTTGAAGTTTGTGATGTCGGATTGTTGAGTTAGCAGTTCATAATTTTCATCCTTGCATCTTGATGATAATCTCCTTTGAAGCATATTGATACATTTTTTTGCACACCTATCTCTTTGTTATCCTTAGGGAGTATCTCCATATATTCTTTTTCATGATTTTGCTTTGTTGAATTATTGAACCTTTTGGAAAATGATAAAACATGGTTATCTGTGAAGAGGAACAATTCAGATACTACCTTTGGTGCCACATTTGATTCTTGGAGAGTGATGGTTTTTTTCTCTTCATTAGTCTCTTCTTTAGATATATCATTTGTAGGGACTTTTTGGGGTTCCTCTAGTTACTTGCCACTATCTATAGTAATGATATTGATGACCTTTATAGGTTTAGTATTTTTTTAAGAGGGGAGTTCAAAAACTTCCCATGCTTTCATTCTTTCCACAACTACTACTTTTTGGTTTACCTATATCTTAAGCTTTCTCCTTGTAATTTCCTATTCTTGCTAAAATTTGAAAGTGTGGGAAACTAAGGAATTTACTATTTCCTCAAGAGACTTACCTTGAGTGGTTCGAGTGGGCTATTGTATTTGGAATGAAAAGTTAGGTGTGATATTGAAATCGACTGTTGGATTTATATATGAATAAGTTGGATATTGATGATCCCACCATCCTACATTATACATCTTAAAATATAGATCATACTAAGCATTTGATTTTCAAATCCACCCATCACATTAATGTGCTCCCAATTTCCTTCTTATGGTTCAAAGTAACATGCATGGAATTCATTAAATTTATGGTAATATGTCGACATGTAATCTAATTATAGCTCTATTAAAAAATTCAAGAAAAAAATTAGTGGGAAGGAAAAAATAAATATAAATAAAAAAAATGCAATACTAAAAAAAAGAATGAAAACAAAATGAGCAAAAAAACAAAATCACAACTCAAACAATATAGCAAAAAGAAAATTTTAAATCAATTCCCGACAATGACACCAAAATTTGGATGGGTATATATCAAACTATCAAATATTTATTCTAACTTTTTACTTTTTTAAAATTGTTTCGTTATAAATATAATTGAAGTAAGGGTCATTACTTAGAGAAGATTGAGAAAATTTAATTATTTGTGACTAGTTTAAAATAAAATCTTAAAACGTAACAAATAAAACAAGAAAGAAATCTTTGAATGTTTTTGTAGAAAAATAAAATAACATATAAGAATAAGAACATAGCAAAATATACATTTTTCAATTAATAAGAGAAAATATGATTATGGAATTTTCATTGCGATTAGATTATAATTTAATTTATCATGTTATGATCTATTTAGTTTTTAAATTCTAAATTTATTATACAATTTTAATATTATTTTTATTTTTCTCCATTTTAGTTTTAGAAATTTAAATTCACCTTAAATTTCATATTTTTTCTTATTTTGTAATTGAGTAACAACTCGGTTATTAATCAACCTAACTCTTGAACAACCTAAAATTATGACTACTAGGTTTAATTCATCTATTGCATTATAATATAAAATGTAATAACTAAATTAGATAAAATGATATCTTTAGCAATTTATAATCTAAACATTTATTTCAATTCTAATAAAAATTACAACTTGTTATTTTAATTATAAAAATTAGAAATTTTATACTAATTTCATTATCTAACAATAACCAAAATTAAATATTGAACTAGTTATATACTTTATTCAAGAATTAATATACTTTGATATTCAAACATGAAATTAAACACATCAATAAATTTTTAATTGAAACTTCATTTAAATCATATCGTAATTTATATTAATTATAATTTAGAGTTTGAAATTACTCATAAACACAATGAATTGTTTAGTACGTTAAATTTAACACATATAATAAGATAACTAAATAATTCATAACTATAAAGAGAGAGAAGATACAATAATTTTATTTTTTGACAAGAAAATGAAGCCAATACACCAATCTCTAAACTTGTTCTTGAATTTTTCTTAAGATATTTTTCAAAATGCTATAAGATAGTTATTCTAATTTCTCTCTCAATGTTTTATGAATTCCTCTCATTAATCTCTTCTAAATGATATTTTTTGAGTATTTATAGGAGTTTTATTTTAAGTTTTATGGTTAGATTAAGTATGGACCGTCGGATAGAGTCACATGTCATTTGGCACGGTTGGGTTGGAAGGACGCGACGATGGGAGTCGTCTGGCACTGAGGGATGCAAAACGGTGCTATTTTGGGCCTTATTTGCTAAGTAAATCCATATTTCTTCTATGCAAATTAACAATGTAGAGTACATTAACATTTCATTCTAAGTACATGTATCTCTCAAATAAAATTAATAAAAAAGTTCCTAAAAATTAATAAAAAAATCTATAAACTCATATTTTCTCATAAAATATAAAATATAAAATTTATAAAACACGAGAAAAATAAAATAAGAATAAATATGTAGAATTTAATGACTAAAATATATATAAATTATCACTTATCAATCGAAATCAAGCATGAATGAAAACAAGCACACTTTAATTTATACTAAAATCATTTAATCTAAGCAATGAAATTTAAGTATATGATACTTTTTCAGAAGTTTAAAATCCTAACATTCAATGCAAAACCTAGAGAAATCATCTAACAATAGAAAAAAGTATTTAAAAGAGTAGAAGAAATTTCATCACTTAGAATAAAATGCTTATAGTCTCAAAATATTCTCACAAAGTAGTCTCCACCATTTGATTCCTAGACACCAATTTTGAATTTATCTCAATTTCAACATCCAAACATGAAAAACAAACTATGAATTAAAAAAAAGAAACTAATTCTTAAAATAATTCATGAACATATTTTAAGATATCAAACAATAGTGTAAATATTCAATCATTTATTTTAAATTAACTATTAACATAATAATTTTTATAAAAATTTAAAAAGTGTACTTAAATGTCCTTAAACAACTAATTAAACTAAATAAAAGCAAATACATATTTAATAAAAAAATTTAAAATGCTCAATTTGATATGTAACTTTTCTTCTACGCCAAACCAAGAATCTATCACTACTATAAAATGTAACATTTAAGTCGAGATTTAAAGTCAATTTTTGGAGAAAACTGACTCATAATGAATTTAAAGTCGGTTCGTTGAAAAATTGATGCTTGTGTAGCATCGGTTCTACATGTCAATCAACGCTACACATGTGTATGACGTCGGTTGACAAGTAGAACCGACGCTACATCCTATGTGTAGCATCAGTCCAACATGTCAACCGATGTTACGTAAAATTACTAGTTAAGTTTTTTTACACTTTAAAATTGAAATAAAAAAAATAAAATGTTTTTTTATTTTTTGGTCAATTATTATTTTATTTTAACTCTTTAAAATTAAATTTTGATAGTATAATTTTTTCTTCATTTTTTTAGTCAATTGGGTTTTAAAATTTTAAAATTTATAGATTGTTTGTGTATTTTTTGGATACTCTTATGTACGTGTTTTTCTTACATAGGTATCGAATTTGGATTGCATGAAAAACACAAAATAGAGAAGTTTTCAAAAAAATATAAAAGGTCTATAGTTAAAATCTTAAAAAATAATTGATCAAAAAAATAAATAAATTGTATTGTTTAATTTTAATTTTAAACTGTAAAAAAAAATATTAATGAGTAATTTTACGTAGCGTCGGTTGACGTATTGAACCGATGCTACACGTAGAACTAATGCTACGTCCAACGTGTAGCATCAGTTCAACACGTCAACTGATGCTACACACATGTATATTTTTCTTTTCTCCTCTTTCTTCCCCATCATACAACATATTTTATTTATTGTGCTCCAAAAACCCAAGACGATCGACACTCTTCCACTATTTCTCATTTTCGGCCACCTACAACCATAAATTTCAATGTTGTTTAATGGGTTTTCTTCCTCTCCAAATTATCTTCCAGATCACCTATTTGTTTGAGCAAAATACTCAAATTTTTGATATCCTTTTTGTCACTTACAAAACACCATTTTTTCTTCATTTCCTTCATTTTGTAACTTCATTTACTCTTGTAAGTATTTCTATTAATCCTACGCACTTATTATTCACTTTGTGTTATTTTTTGTATAAATTTTTGTATTATGTATGTTATTATTTGTTTGGCTGATTTTCTAGGTGGGTTAGGGGAAATAATATCTCGATCTTATGGGTTTGAGGGACTAGAATAGTTATTGTGCATTATGAAGATAAAGGAAAAGATACTAAAACTAGATACCCTACTTCTTATGTAGCTACTCTCTTCGATGAATGACAAAAACTTTAGTAATTATTGTCTATACTTTAAAGAATGCATTTTCTAGGCAGTTTTGCTCCAATATAAATAATAATGTGCTTTTCTTGCCTTTCGTAAGAAGAGAGAGACTTTTATATTAGCTAGTTTCAATAATGTCGTGCAAATGTTTTTATTATTATTAATTATCGTATGTGGATAAATTTATTTACATATAAATAATTATATTTTTTAGTAAAAAATACAATTTTAAAATGATTAAAATGATAATTTTTTGTATTATATATGTTTTGGTATATATTCTAATAATTAGGGAGTTCATATATAATAATACCTGAAATATATTGACTGGATATATATTTAATATGCTTAATATCATTTCTGGAGGTCTACATTTCTAGAGTTGAAAGTTTCTTGAAATTTGGTTGCAGAAATAGTAATAATGAAATTAGTATGATTCGATGTCCATGTGTTAAATGTAAAAATGAGTGATTTCATGATATTGATGAGGTTAAGTATCATCTTATCCATAGTGATATTCTTTTGAGTTATAAAGGTTTGTATTATCATGAAGAAAATATTGATAATACTCATGAAGAAGAGATAAATAAGAATGTGAGTGCATTATATACATCTTATCAGAATGTATAGACATAAAATATGTTTTATGGTGTTAAAGATGAATTACATAAGGATGATCCTGAAACCTTTAAAACTTCTAGAAGATGCCGAAAAATACTTGTATCGAGAATGTAAGAATTACTAAATCTACTAATAGATATGTTTCTTGAGGGTATTGAATTGTCATCTTCAATGTATGAAGTGAAGAAATCTCTTAGTCTATTTGGCATGGAATATCATAAGATTAATGCTTGTCTAAATGATTGTATTCGTTATAGAAAAGAATATGAGACATTAGATGATTTTCCAATGTGTGAAGAATCGAGATAGAAGCATGCTACAAATGAGACAACACCTAAGAAAGGCGTGCCAATAAAGGTTCTTTGGTACTTTCCTCCGATTCCTCACTTTCAAAGGTTGTTCAAAAGTAAAGAGACATCAAAGATAATGACTTGACATTTAGATAATCAATCTGATAATGGGGTGCTACGTCATCCTTATGATTCTCCAAATTGGAAAGTAGTAGATAATTTATCCCCTCAATTTGCATCTGATCCACACAATTTTTGTCTTACCAATATACATTTTTAACACATATGAGTTATTTTTGTGAATTTATGAAATTACATTTTTATTTTGAATTTGAATACATGTAGTTCTTTGGTGGGAAAAAGATGGGTCATGACCCACAAATTTTTGATGATTTATGAGAGGAATGGGAAGAATACATAGTTCAAATTATATCATCACAAGAAGAATCAAGAGAAGATTCTAATGATCTTGAATAACATATGACAACATAATGGTAATTTTTATAATGCTTTAATTTCTCTATTCCTGTGTCTGAAGTCCCTTATTTGATGAATGTTTATGTGCTCATGTATTTAGGGGAATGAATTGTTATATGTACCTATTTTTTGCCAAACTTCATCTCATGTCTCTTATCGAGTTCCCTTGTATGACAATATCATGGTAGTCACTGGCCAGCCAAGTACAAGAAAACCACTAAGAATCATCATTCCAGTGTAATATCATGAATTCACAAAAAATAACTTATATATGTTAAAAGATTAGTAAAAGAGATTACCACATCGACACCCGAGTGATATAATAATAACCTTATCCCTTCGAAATCATATTAGCACTGTATTAATCTTTTGCCTATAAATATGAAGCTATCTAGAATCAAACTGATATTTTTAATGCTATAATGAGCTCTAAATATGAAGTCAAGTGTAACTCCAATTTGTTACTTGGGTTGTTTGGGCAAAAAACAGATGTTTCATAAGTTTATGGGCACCAAAACTCAACCAACCCAAGTAACAAATCGGAGTTACACTTGACTTCATATTTAGAGCTCATTATTAGCATTAAAAATACCAACTTGATTCCAGTTAGCTTTATATTTATATACAAAAGATTAATACATTGCTAATATGATTTCGAAGGGATAAGGTTATTATTATATCACTCGGGTGTCGATGTTGTAATCTCTTTAACTAATCTTTTAACATATATAAGTTATTTTTTGTGAAGTCATGATATTATATTATTATTTTGGATTTAATTACATATAGTTCTTTGGTTGGAACAAGTGGGACTATGATATGCATATTTTTTATGATTTACAAGAATAATGGATATAACACTTTGTTCAAATTATAACATCAGGAGAAGAATATGATGATATTGAATAATATAGGATAACACCATGGTAATATTTATAATGCTTTAATTTCTCCATTCCTATGTCTCTGAAGTTTAGACTGCTTGTTTGATGGATGTTTACATGCTCTTGTATTTGGGGAAATGAATTGTTATATGAACCAACTATTTTTGCCTAGTTTCCTAGTCATTGTGTTGATGATTCTAAACCAACCAAGCTTTCTCTCCTTGAAATAAAGTGGGAATATCACAAAAATCCATGACAAAAGAGATGACATCATTTTATTTGTAATTTAAGTTAAATATATATGTATTGTATATAAATTATTATTTTGTAATAAATTTAATTATCAAGTAATTAATTATATTTAATTTTTTAATTTTTTATATTATTTAAACTTTGTTAAATATATTTTAATTTTTTCCTGCTATATGTGATCGAATACAGGTTATTAGTAGAGTAAAAAATGAGTAAAATTTGTATAAAAAAAATTAAAGTCGATTTATAGTTCGATTTTGTAGTAGTGTATATTTTCCTTAATATATCAAATGTAAATCAAATATAAAGAAGAAAAAGAAAACAAAAGTGACCATTTGTATTAGCTTAGTGTGATCAACCAGGTGATGTAGCTACTTCATGGTGCATCTATCATCTATCTCAGTTATGTCAAACAAGCAAAATACTATGTAATTCTCATAAATCATATTTGATCAAATAATTATGAATTTAATAGGTTTAAACAAAATAAACATAGTTCACATTAATAAAAAATAAAAACAAAAACAAAAATGAAATAAAATAAAGTACATAAAAAATTAATCCAGAATAAAGATTAGAGCTTAGTCCTTCGTATCATCTGGTCCTTCTTAAAACTTAAATGCAGATAATAGTGTTTGATGTGTGTAATACTTATTTCTAAAATATTTCATTTAGTCACATATATCAAGACTTAGTGTATCATAAATTTATGATTAAAGATTTGAAGATTATGAATAAGAAATAAATCTAAATTTTTATTTATTTAAATCATAAAACTATTATTCAAATCATTGGAAACAGATATTAAAATCCTAAAGCTATATTACAAAGAGAAATTATATTACAAAAGACATTATATTACAAAGAGAAATAAAAGATATAATAATAAAATTATCTCTTCTTGATAAAAATGATTCCAAAACTCTTAATGGGTTGTCATTACCTTCTTTAAATCCTTAGATTATTTTTACAATTGGAGGGTTCTCTATGTATCTGTACATAGGGGTAGAGTGGACTTAAATTCTATGCCTAAACTAACAAGAGTAGATGGCTGACTTGACCTAAAGCTATAATACGAAAGCTATGAAATAACTAATACAAAATTTTTATTTATAAGCAAAACTGGTATACAGAGGGTAAACAGAGAAGGTCGCGTTGCGACCCACGTTAATACATGTCGCAGCATAGGTGTTCTACATGCCTAATAAATTCATATCGAATAGTGTACGCCGCGTCACACAATAATTCTCCCAATGGCACACTTTAGTTTTCTTCAATTGTTCCTTGTACACCTTACAAATTAATTAGTTCTTCGTATAAGGCTTACGTGCCTTATTCTTTTAAGCTCTTAGGGTTCAAATTTAATGTTTAAGTGTTGTTCTTCATGTGTTAATAAATTTATACATTTGAAACTAAAAACATTTGAAATAAAATAAAAAATATCCATGATTTCCAATATATAGATTTTCATAAATATTCACATAAATATTCATATTTAAGTACAATAAAAACACAAAATATTAATATTTTTTAAACATTTTTCAGCTGTTATTATTAGCACTAATGATCCTAGGTATGTTAGCATGCACTTGAATGTAGTCTAGCACTCCTTGTATGGTTAAAAGTCCATTAGTATTTGGTTTATGCACATGTGGTAGTTAGCATCTCATACACTTAAAGGCATGCAGGTATAGTTGTTCTCTTGTAATCTTTAACCGCAAGTTCCCTCTCTTTTGTGCAATATACACTAGTCATACTTCCTCTCCTTAGCCTTCCTTTAATATTATTTCTTTTTGAGAATATTTAGTTTTTGAAATAATAAAAATATATAAAATATTTATTGTATTTTTACTATTAATTAAGACTTAATATCACTTTTATTGAATAAAGATACCATTAAAAAATTATTATTATAATAATAACGTGAGGTAGCATAAATAAAAATAGACTAACTAATGTAATTTTATTAGAAGTAATTAGTGAAATAGGTGGGTTATATTATTTTATAATTTTTTTTTTCAAAAGTAGGTGCTTTACTTAAGCACTTTAAAGTCCTTAATTAAATGTGTGACCCAGGTTTTAAACTATTTCAATTTTATTCATCGGAACAATTTAAAGTGGGTTTTGAAGTTGAATAGATTAGTTTTAAAAATCAATAATTTTAAATTTGATACCAAAGAACAAACAACTTATTAAAAAATAAATATGAAAAGTAAAATATTAATACATATTATTTTTAGATGAAAATAAATTAAATTGTACCAATGACTTGAGAGAAAAATCAATAATCTACTAGACCACTTAATCTTCTTACTATAAAACTTAAATATTCAAATACAAATTCAATTTTATATTATAGTACTTCTTAGGATAATACCCTAATATACTCTACTTATGAGTCATTATTATGTTTTTACAACCTCTAGGATTAGAGTGAGTAAATCTTGGTAAACATTCTAACCAACTCTTTATCAATTAAAAGACATCTACTAAATAACTTGTAAAAGTGTTAGCACTACAATACAAGTGTCAATATATGTTTTTAATGAATTTCAATAGCGAATAAATCCTAAGCTAATAGATTAAAAAAATATATGAATTAAAGAAAATTTGTTATAAACCTATAATAAAGAATTTAGACTAGGATCAATAACATAACTTCCTTAAACCTAAATAATCAATTCAATAAATAAAGATTACATATGTGTTAAATTGATAAAAACATGTGTTAATCCTAAAGGGAAGAAGTATATATGATCATAAAATAAAGATAAAAAAACTATATAATTTGCAAGAATTAAAAACATATAATTTTGTATGCTTGTGAGTTGTGTGATAGTTTGTAGCTCTCACCAATGAGTTTTATTCATAGTAAAAAAAACCAAACCCTTAATCCTAGGTCATTATTAAATGAGATTTATACTTTAAATACGATTAGTAATACTTAGGGTAAACATAATTACCGATAAACCAACTTACCACACAGAAATCAAGCCAAAATGAACCAAATTTTATGTTCTATAGATCCAAATAGGTTGTTTCGATTTTGAAAATACGAAATTGACTTATGTTTAGTGGGTTAAGATTTTAAAATTTTCAAACAAACATTTAATCGAATCGACCTATATATTACTAATATATATTTATTTCTTTAATTTGATAAATTTATAATACATACATCATATGTGTTTATATGTTTATAATCATCTAAATTTAGGTAAACTTATATGACAATTCAGAATGTGAAAACACGTATATTATTCTTCTCTTCATTTTTTAAAAATAATTTCTATAACTATTAAAATATCTAAATTACTTTTTCTTCTCGAATATTCTTTAATTTACTCATTTTTAAGAGTTTTTCTTTACATGAAAATTGATACACAATTACAGTTTAAATGCTAATATTTAATTTTTAATTAAAATTTTATTAAATAATGAATCACATTTAATAATTTGATATTAACATATAGTCAAACTATTTTAAATTCACTTGAAAAATAAATAGATCTAAACTACAAATTGAACCTATCAAACCAACATAAATAAATTGATATAATATTTTCAAATTGGTATTTTACAAGTGAGTTTTGTTGTTTGATTTAAAAATAAACATATGTTGATTTTGTTAGCATTTGAAACAAAACAATTAAGCGAAATCGAACCGTGGTCAGCCCTAGTAACACTTATTAAAAGCATAGTAAATGGTATTTTTAGAAATTCTCTAGAGTTTAAAACATAAATTTTTAAACTAAAAAACACTTGCTCGAATGATTGATACCCTACTTGTAATCTAGTCCTATCTCAATTGATCTAGTTGCATCTCGATTGTTCGAGACCCTTTTCAATTGATCTAGTAACGATAAGCCAAATTTAAATTTGAACCATAAGATACTGTATTAATATTCGGTAGATTTACCAAAGGTCAATCGATCAAGTCCCTAAAATTTTCAACCTAATAGCTCCTAGATTGATCCTCAATTAATCTAACCCCTCGATCGATTGATAGCCTTATTAGATTGATCGAGCAAAATATTTTGAACACAAAAATAATTGAGACTATATGTTTAATGTGTTCATGAATACATGAATGCAATTCTAAGTGTGATAGGATATAAATTTATACCTGAATTTTGTTTATTTGGAACAAGGATATTTTCCTCGGTTTTAATTGAAAGACACGATAACGGGCATAAAAACTAGTTTACAAATAAATATTGTGTTCATGAAAATTACCAATAGTCGTAATACCTTACAAACTTTTCCTTTGATATTTTTTGTTTGGCAAAACTACTATCTTATTACATGACACTTATAGGAAAAAGAAATTTACATTGAAGACCTATATTTCATAATGGAACTATTCTGTTATATGATGAAGCCACCTTTGACAAGCTTGTGTGAATTGAAATCACGTGGATAAGACAATACGATTTTGCTTGAGAATCTTATTGTTTATCAGTTTAGTTAACATCAATAATAATAAGAGTGAGTAGTGTATGTTGATATCTATCATATTAGCATAAAAAAAATCAACATGATGTGAAGCATTCTCCCTTAAATGTGTTCTCCTTTATGTGTATAACATCATCTCTCCTATTTTTTGACATATGATAAGATAAATTATCTCATTAAATTTATTACTAATTAAACTTTGATTTTAATTATTTTAGAACCAATCAATCAAATTTAGAGAAATTTATATATTATCAGTAGCCAACATCAACATTGTTCCCATAATTTAACTATGATTGAGATCAACATATAGTGCACATGTTCTTATAACAACACATTTGACCAGGTTCCATGGTCACTAATATTTTTAATTAAATAGTATATGATCCATTTTTAATCATTATACCTCATCCCATTATTACTATATTAGGGCTTTGATAATAATTTTATTATTATTATTGCTATTTTTCTCTCCTTTTTTATTCAAGCCCTATATCCTCATTTTTAGTGCATATATATATATATATATATAAAATATTTTTTATTATTTCATAATCTTAAGTACCATGATTGTACCTAAGTGATGAATTTCAAACTAGTAGTGAGGTAACATTTTTTAATTTATTGGTAGCTTCATGCATTATAGTAAATAGTCTTCTTAATTAGGTATTCCATCTTAATGTATCTAGGGTTTGAATTGAGAGGTGAGGTACACTTTCACACCGTAAACTAATTAAGTTTCATATCATTTAATAGACTAGATACAAAGTCAATAAATTAGTTTGAAAATGCACCATATGAGTGTGTGTACAACAATTTCAATGATAGTTAAACATGTGACTCACAAAGATGAAATATACTCATTATGTGAAATAATGGCCAACCAATAACTGTATAATTTTTCTTAAAATAGGTAAAACCCATAAGTTTGCTTCCTCTCTTGTTTTTTTAAATACTTAACAAAAAGGGGTATAAAATTCCAAAAGTAAAATAAGTGTAAGCCTACGAAAATGCTCATGTATGGTAATTTAAGCACTCAATCGAAGAACCTAGGTGAATGAAAAGGCAGTCAGATGATAGAAAAAAATCTTTTCTAACCCAATTTTTTTTTAATTTTGGTTTCTGTATTTCTTTAAGTTAGGATTCAACTATCTTAGGCTTCATAGGCATGTTCATAGACTTAGCTTTACCTTTCACATTCAATCTAAATGAAAATGAAGATGCATCATGCATGGTGATAATTAGTCCTATGTCTAGATGCCTCAAATCTCACTTATCTTTTTAAGATTAAGACTTCATGCTTCCTTGTAGATTTTGGACATATTAATATAATTTTCATTCATCTTAGAATATGGTGTAACATGCATAGATGGATGATGGTTATGAGTCATACTATGTGAAATATGAAAATAATTGTTAAATTGAAAAGCATTCATAAAAAAACACAAATTTTGATCTTATATGACATTTGCTGCCACAATGACAACATATTGACACAAATTTAATAATTCATTAACTCTAGATGGAATGGGTGTTTGTAAACAATTAATAGAAGCATGAGTGGAGTTATAAGGCTTTATAAATATGGTCTTTGATGTAGAAGGTGTGAAACTCTCATACATATAACCAAGGTCATATGTATAATCATGTGACTTATCAATGCTCAAAATTTTATCAAGCACTAAGCTCCTATGGTAGGTCTCTTTTGATTGCTTTACTTGAGTGTTTGTTCTTGCACCAATTTATTATTTTCACTTATAAGCTTAATTTTTCATCCTTTAGGCCTACAAGACTCTAATTCAAAGCATTAATACATTTAGATAATTCTTTTCTTTTCTTTCTCTAATGTTGATAAGTTTGACTTAGAGACAATAATAATCTCATTCAACGTAGCTACTTCAATAAGAAAGCTATCTCTCTCTTCCCTAGAATCTAGGCAATTACAAAATAATTCTTTAGAACCTTTAAGATTAAATTTATAGAGAATAAAAGAGTCAACTATCTCATCATCTTCATTCAAGCTAGAGTCAGTGTCATTGTCATGTGCTTTGGTAATTATAGTCAAGCCGCGATAGTTTGTTTCAACATCTTTTGATTCACTTGTATTTTTGGGCTCACTTTCTATGTCATTAAGTGTAACATTAAATGATCTTTTAGATTTTTTTTTGTTGTTTTCATGCTCTATAGAAAAGTGACCAATGCCACTACAAGTGAAACATGGAGGATTAGTGACTTTAGATTTCCTACCAATTAAATCAAGGATTTGAGTTCGTTTGATTTTATATTCTTGACTTGATTGGATTTTTCTTTTTTAGCTTTGTTTTTCTTTTTTTCTTTTAATTTGAATGCTTATTGAAACTTTGTACAAATAGAGCAAAAGGATCCTTACCATCCTCACTATGAGAGACTTCTTTTTTAGTGTTGTTGAAAGCTATATTCTTGTTTTTCTTAGGAGGTAAAGTGTGAGCTTATAGGTTTATATTGATCCAACAAGCTCATCCATCTTTAGATTATCAATATGCGTGCGCTCCTCTACAATAGTGACCTTCATCCTTAATGGTTTAGTCAAGGAGCTAAGTATTTTGCATACTACCTTAGAGTATTCTATTGTTGCATCAAGATTCAAACAAGCATTAGTAATTTCACAAAATCTTGCATAAAATTCTTAAAACGTTGTTATTTCAGTCATCTTTTGGGACTCAAATTGAGATGTGATAAGTCTCTATTTTTTTTTTACTTCACTTAGAAAATACCCTCATGTGCAAAAGCTAGATAATCCTAAACAATTTTAGAAGACTCATAGTTAAAGATGCAATGGAATTCATTAGCACCTCACTAATTAGCACCTCACTAATTAGACATGTTCGCTGAATAACATGCAAAAATGTTAACATAGAAACACAAGTGTTAATATGTGTTTCCGATGAATTTCAATAATGAATAAATCCTAAGCTAATAGATTCAAAAAATATACCAACTAAATAAAATCTATTGCAAACCTATAATAAAAATATTTAGACCAAGATAAATGAACATAGCCTTTTTTAGACTTAAACAATCAATTCAATAAATCAAGACCATACATATGATGAATTAATACAAGCATCCTAGAGAGAATAAGTTATATGATCATAAAAATAATGATTAAAAAATATAGAATTCATGGGAATTTAAAATATTTTTTTTTCGTATACTTGTGAATTGTGTGGTAGTTTGTAACTTTGGATAATGAGTGTTATTTATAGTAAAAATTAAACCCTTAATCTTAGGTCATTATTAAATGAGATTCATACTTTAAATAGGATTAATATAATACTCATTAAAACCAAAATGAATGATATTTTTATAAATTGGATCAAGTTTAAAATAAAAATTTTAAAATTAAAAAACACGTGCTCAATCAATTGATACCTTACTTGATTGATCTAGCTATGTCTTGATCAATTGAGACTTTTTTGATTAATCTATCAATGATAAGCTAGTTGGATATCAATCATTGTCAATTGCAAGTTGTTACATAAATACTTTCGTGATTCACATATCCCCGTTCAGCAATGAAAGTAAAGGGATTGGGTAGCAAGTTGGAAGACGTTATAGCACCAAATGGTAATCGTTACATGAGTAACATTGTTATTGAAATTTGTCGAAGACTAAACAAAAAATCACGTAATTATCATCAAATGTTAAAGTATGCTCTTTATATATGAAAGTATAAGAGTATCCAAATTATAACCTAATCACTATTACAAACTCGATATTTTAAGAAAGTTTTTAACTAACGTAAAATGATACTAGCATAATTGCTTAGATTGATTTGATTTTAAATTTTAAGTTGTTTAATTTTAATTTTTATATTAATTGTATAAATTTAAGTTAGTTATATGTGTGAATCCAATTAAAACTCTAATCTAAATTAGTTAAAACATATGTTCAAATTAAAATTCTAAGTCAAATTACCTTATCATCGAGATTATGCGTTGTCTTACATGTCAACTTAAGCAAAGTAGTTTTTTACTCAGTTAGAAAACAACCAATTTTAACTATAGACATTAATACCCAATTTTCTAGTAGTGAGATAGGATAAGATCTCTCTCAATTGCACTCTCATATTCACTCACAATCTTGTTTTTCCGCATGATTTTCATTTAATATGTATCCTTTAATAAAACTTTAATTACAAAAGTATGATATCTCATTACTCGATCTACATGTGCCTAAAACATAAAGTTCTCCCAAAGAAGTTTTAGATGGTGTTGAGAAATTCGAAAAAAAGGAAACTTAAAACGAAGGCAAAAAAAAAAAAAAGTTTTTGTCGTGTTTTTTAATCTATGATTAATTTATTTTACATATTAATTAACATTTCTTTATATAATTAATATTATTTGGATTTTAATAGGCAAGAGAAAATATATTTGAAGTTATTTACAACCAATTTTTTCAAAAATTTAAATTGTTAAGATAAGTTTAAATAATATTTTTATACATTCTATTACTCATTTACATGTAACATATAACTAAACATTTTATAATTCAACAACTAAGATACCTATAGTTTGAATAGTGGATATTTAATACTAATATCATGTTAAATATTACTTGTCAACAATTATCTCTAAATTTTAAAAATTAAAAGAAAAATCAATAATATTTTTATGTATTAATGTCAAAAATGTGACCCAAAAACTCTTCTAAAGGGAAGATTTTTTATTTACTGCTTAACACATATATATTTGTGTAACTATAATACAAAGATGCTTTTATGTATAAAAATTCAAAGATCAATCTAAAAGGAATAAATGATAAGAAATATCACTTCTATTTGTAGGAATATAAAGGGGGAAATAACTTTTGGAGCCCTCAGTTTATAAAGAGGTGTAAGTTAATCCTCAAAATTTTAAAATGTTCAATTTCTTATTTTAAAATGCATATAAGTTCATTATGAGAAAATTGTTTCAATTTCATTACGATTTACGTGTGTAAAAATCATCTAACACTATAAATGAGAAGGAAATTTATTAATTTAAAAATATTTATTCTTTCTCTAAAAATATCAACTCTTCCTTATTTTTATTAATGATAAATTTATTTCTTTTATGATGTCACGTGATTTTTACAAATCTAAATGATAACTAATTTGAAATATTTATTTTAAAATAAACTTTTATAAACTTTAAAATAAGTAAGTAGCTTATTATGAATCTTTTAAAAAATTAGTAACTAAAGTATTAATTTTAAAAGATATGGGACCTAAAAAACTATTTTCCCATAACTTGAAGTACTATTGCCTTAGGATAGCTCTAATTTAAGAATGCAAAACTTAATGACACTATCATATTCAATCATAGTAAACTTTAGTTAAAATGATTAAATAGTCAAAATTCAATAAAATATTCTCAAAAATAAATTTAAAATTAAATTTTAAAGATTAGAAAGTTAAAATTTGAAAACAAAGAAGTGGTTATTAAACAATCAATATCTAAAAATTGAAACTAAAAATTAATTTTCAAACAAATTTTATTTATTGTATGAATTACAGTATTAAAAGTTTAAATTAGTTAGAATTTATCTAATTGATCAATCAGAATATTTTTGTTTACGTTTTGAATTTCAAATATACTTATCTTAGTTTTTTATTATTATTTATTGTAAGTTTTGTTCTTGTGTCTGTTTGGTGGCTTCCTGTGTGCAAAACACAATATATATTTTCTTCTTACTTAGTATATTTGTTTTTCTCTGTTTAAGATTGGTTACTACAAATCAGTAATACATATATGCATATAGTTAGGAATATTTTGTTACAAGTATGTTTACACACATTACGAGGTTGGTTCATTTTGGGTGCGGGTATTTTTGGAACAAAAAAAATTTAAAGTCTCACCACTAAGCTTGCCAAAGACCTCGTCACAGATGATGGATAGGTGGCTAGGAAGATGGAAATTTCGAGCTCTATAAATATCCTCCCATTTCTTCTTGTTTTTTATCCAAAAAAGGTAGCAAATCTCTGTCAAATTGACATCTCTTTTTTCTAATTTTGGATCATTAATACCTTGAGTATTATTCGGTATTAGTGATTCATAATTGTGTGAGAAAAAGCATGCTTGTGATTGTTGGGTACTTGAGACGATGTTTGCAAATGTGTTGTATGTGAGCCACGTGTTAACTGGAGGTTTCTTGGATACAACTGTTTATTTGTGAGAACCTCATTATGAGAATGAGCTACGTTAAATGCATTTAGTTTTCATATATCTTGTTGTATGTAATAAGGGATAGGTTGTCTGAGTTTGAAAGTGGTCCTAAAAATTAGGAGTTGTCACACTTCTGGTTAGTGATTTGTAGTTAATGATCACACCACTATGGGTAGTGTAAGCTTTGGAGGAGAGTCGATTTTGTGTGTCGAACTAGCTTTTTGAGGAGATAGCAAGCAATAACATCATTGGTAGTTGGGACGGAGGTCCTAATTGATATATATATATATAATATTGGTTTTATTTTTTTCAGAGTTGTAGCTATTATATTTATTAGTGAATTATTTGCTGTTGAGCGAATGCCTTAAACAACTCGATGATGTTATCATATAGATAGGGTTTTTATATAGTTTTACCTAATTATATATGGATTTATGCATAATCGAATGTTTGGCAAGTATATTAGAGTTTAAACGGAGTATGTGTCTTTATACTGAAGTTTAAACTTTGATTAGAAATCTTCTATTATTTATCACCTACTTTCTATTCATTGAATTCTATATCTATTGATTTATTATACTGCTTGTGTTTGAGTATATGTACTACAACGATGTTTATCTGTCATGTGTTTATATCTTTGTGATTTGTATGTTTGAGTTATGTCCTGAAGGATTTAGTATCTCCTTAACCTAATTATGTATAAGGTCTTGGACTTCTTCAATGTTGTTATGCATGATCAGTATGTATGATATCTTCTTTTGAGTTTCTCTCATAGCATACTAGATGCATACTCTGATTAGAAAGTGTGTTAGTTATAAGTTGTCATATGTTTTCTTGTCTTTCTATGAAGCATGTCAATAGCTTTTGAATCATTACTTATATTGTAGTTAATTAATTTGTCAACTCCCTAATTAATTTATATTACTTATGTATATTATGTGCATGTGAATTTGATGTGAGTTTATAAGGAATTTGTATATTTTTATCCTGGTGTGTCCTAGGTGTCAAACTCTTTAATTTGTTTGCTATATTTAGATTGATCGCATGCTGTGAGAGTACAATTATCATTTATAAAATATATTCACATGTATGAAGTCTTATAATGATTGAAATTTTTTTATTGATTAAGTATGTATTCTTGTCTCATATGCTATTAGTTGTTTTTCATGCATATGTGTTGCTAATCTAAACATGAGCCTGTGAAGTACATCATCACTAGTATGTTTACTGTGAATTATACTTTCACTGTATAAGTTTTTTAATTTACATTTATGAGACTAATTTGGTCTAATTAAGTATAAAGAATGATAATAGTAATATTTCTATTTGAGTCAAAAGAATATGAATTAAGTATTACTTCTCTTCGATTATTTTGTTTTCTCCCTAATTTATATTTTTCTAATCCTTAACTCTAATTCATTCAAAATTTCACTCCCTTTTGTATATTTCTCTCTCTTATCTTCTTTACATTCCATAACAAAATGTTTTCTAAAAAAACCAATAACACATTTGCATCGTAAAATTAATGAAAAAGTAATAGGAATGATAATAGTAATATAATTAAAAGAAAATAAAATATTATTATTATTATTATTTATTTATTTGTTTTATAAAACTGGATATTGTATATGAAATAAAAATAATTTGCTATTAAGAAATAAAAAAGGGTAATCAACGTTCGTAAAGAGGCTGTACAACCTTTTTCTTATAATAGGTAATTCAATATTGTTTTGCTTGTTTTAGGATATCCGTTACAATTCTCAATTAATTTGTGCACAATCAAACATAATAATAAGAAAAATTTATTACATTTAATGTTTAATTTCATCCAAATAAACATTATCAAAAAATTAAAAACTAAAAATTAAAATGGTTATCAAATGTATCAAGGAAACTTCTTACAAATACTAATTAGTAGGTTAAAGCTTTGGTTGATTATTATTTGAGAATTACGTAAAGAAGATTACAGGGGTGTGTTGTCTTAGGAGTAATATGGGAATAAATGTTGGTTTGTGGTCTGTAGGTGTGTTGGGGGTGAAAGTAATATAGTGTGGTGAACTCCTAACAGTCCTATTTTGTGGCCAAAGCCCCGATGGAACTTGCAGTATAAATTTTGGTTCCTATTGGATGGGGAACCTCTTAGCTTCTTGGGGGCTTGAGGAGCCCTGAGTCCTAGACCTGCATCAATACCTGTTTCTGAGTAGTGTTCATAGGAACAAAATTTTTGAAGCTATACTTGGGTTGTGAGGTTCTAGTCTTCTTAGGGGCCTCTTTTTTACTCTCCTCAGTCTTAAAACATTTTGCCCTGCAAGTTCTTGGGCTCTTCCTCAGTTTTCCACTTCTTAGGGTGGCTCTTTAATCCGCTTTTGTGGTGACCGACCATGTCTTTGACATTGATCATCGTAGCCACGATCCTGGTCATCTCTTTTTATAACAACTCGGGAATTTTTTCTACCAGGCCACAAAAGTCCAATGTGAAGACCATAGAGGAACGCATTGTCAACTAGTGAGTCTGAACAGTCTTCGACTTCAATCTTCTCATTGTTGAAATGGTTGAAGTAATCTTTGAGTTATTCTTTTTCCTTCTAAGTCAGCCCCATCAAATATGCTGAGTTCTTTGGCAATCTTCTATTTGTTGAGAAATGAGTGAGGAAATATCTTGCAAACTCTAAGAAGTTTCCAATCGTTCCTAACATGAGGGTCTTGTACTAGACTTTAGCCTTGCCTGCCATTGTCATGGTAATGCCCTACAACTAATAGCATTGTTGTGCATGTAGAGATTCACCCAATCTATGAATAAGTTAAGGTGGTCTAGGGAGTCAGAGGACCTTATAAGTTTCAATGGAAGGTTGCATGAATTTACCTCTCAATGAATAGATAATATCTTTGAGGTGAAGGGAGCTTGAGTGAAATTGGTGTAATCCAGATCCCGTTTCTTCCCATTAAATCTTTGCCTCATATTGTGGAGCTAATGTTCCAAGTCTTCCATTAGTGGGGTAGGAACAAGATGATCGCCCACTCTCAACGTCGCTTGTTTATTGTGGCCAGAGTTAGCCACATCGTAGGAGAAGCTTTCTTGGCTAGAATGGGCATGACACTTATCCTTGAGGTGGTTCCTCAAGACCACGTATTCGATGCACAAGCACTCTAGATCCAATTAGTCTTCACCAACTTGAAAGCCAGTGGCTAAGTGTGCCGGAAGTGGGGTATCATTACGATTCCCGTTGTTTGCATCCAGGTCTTGCAGATCGTGAATATGAAGACTCGATATGCTATGGATTGGGCCTTTCAAATTATTACTGGTAGTGGGAAGTTGATGTTGTTCTCTTGAGATGCCACACCTTATTAGTCTCAAAGACCGTGAGTGGTCATTGAGGCACTGAGATGCCCCTGTGAATTCAATTAGAGCTACATCACGTATTCTATGATGTGTTCTAACTTCCCTAACCTTTGATCCATGATTGGTTTCTTGAACTTTCTTAGTCTTTTTGGGTGGCGATAGATTGTTTACCTAGACCTCCACCTGTTCTTCATTTAGTGGGAATGGTGGAGAGTTTTGAGAACTTTCTTGGGAACTCATTCTAGTGACTCAACGGATCAAACACGTTATTAGGAGAGAACCGAATGAAGAACACGATAAACAAGCAAAGAATATGAAGATCACTTTGAATGTTTTTGAGTTTTTACTAGTTTAGTCTATCGAACACCAAATTTCTTTTCCACAAACGATACCAGAAGTTGAAATCGATTTATGTTAGGTCGTATTCTCTAAACATGTAGACCTATAAATCACTAAAAAACCATATTAGAAAGAACAACATCGATGAATGTCATATCTGCTTCGATGCTTAAGTTAGTTATTAAGAAAAAAACTAAGATGAGAGAGAGTTTGAGAGAACGTGAATGATGAATTCAAGTGTTTATATGTTTATGTGTAAGCTTAGATGTACATTTTTTTTAATGAAGATCTATTTAAAGATTTTCGATGAATTATAAAATTATAAATGTTTAATATCCATTAAATAATATTTAAATAATAAATTAATTAATATATAATTATTTAAAATATTAATTAATTTTTCATGTATTTTGTTATTAATTTTTATTTTAAATTTAAATAATTAAAGATATCTGTATCCATCAAGTACGTGGGAATTTTCCTATTCAACAAGTTTTAATTGTATAAAAAGAAAAGAAAAAATAAATAAAGCTTTTCTAATCAATTGAAGAATATGTAAATAGTGTAAACACTACAAGCTTTTCTCTGCATGTCAACCAATTATCATTTTTTTCCCTTTCGGTTTTTCAAAAAAGGCCAATTTAGGACATTCTCATCCTCCTGTGGGCAACCGTATTGAGTTAAAAAGGAATTATTTTCTTTACTTTTTATGGAAAAATAAAAGTTTGATGACTTGTGGGGGCTTCTGTTTTCTGTTCTTGGTCTCATTTAAGTGACAAATCTTTCATCAGACTCACCAGATTTTTTCCCCCAATGCAGTATAGAATATTTATTAGCTATGTACTTTACATTAGGCTTATTGCCTCCTCAATACAAAGCATATTATTCATTACACACAATTGATCATGCATGTAACTCTGATCAATTGGGTTACACATATTATGAGACTTGAATCTAATTCCACCTCAAAACTTAAGTTATGAGTTAAAAGTTTGATTGAACCAAGAGAAATCTTGGTCGACATTGGTCCAAATTTACGGCACAGAACGCATCACCAGGAAAGTTGACTAGATTATTGATAACCCTAACTTCACCTTACACCTTAAGTTTTAAGGTGAAGGATTGTCCAAACTTATATGTGCAGCAAAAAAAGTATCCCTAACCAATGTGGGACTTAACATTCCCCCTTCACATCGGCTAGAGTTCGAATTTATGGTACGGTCTGGATTTACGACACGAGGGTCAATGAAAGGCCAGGGAACCAGCTCTAATACCATGTTAGACTTAAGCGAAACTCTACCTCAAAACTTAAGTTATAAGATGAAGGATTACCCAAGCTTATATGTGCAGCAGAATAAGTGTCCCTAACCAATGTGGAACTTAACATCCCCTCTCCACATCGACTAGAGTTCGAATTTACGACACGGTCCAGATTTACAACACGAGGATGGATGAGGAGCTAGGGAACTAGCTCTGATATCATGTTAGATTTGAGCCTAACTCCACCTCAAAACTTAAGTTATGAGTTGGAGGTTTGATTGAACCGAGAAGGATCCTAGTCAACAATGGTCCGAATTTACGGCACAAAACGCACCGCTAGGAAGGTTGGCCAGACCATTGACAACTCTAACTTCACCTTACAACTTAAGTTATAAGATGAAAGATTGTCCAAGTTTATATGTCCAACGGAAGAAGTGTCCCTAACCAATGTGGGACTTAACACATATAAGTGACTAAGGGTTAACATATCAACCATATAAACACCATTTTATTTTTTTTAAGAAAAATACAACAACAACTAATCCAACAAACATAATCAGTGTGCAACAATGGCCTCACCGACGTCTAGGAATTATAGTATTTGAATCTACTCGTTTAGTTAATTCAACATGAAGATTATTCACTACATGCTTTAATTTTCTCACCTTGTAATGACATCAAGGGAAAACGCTTTTCAGTGTAAGTATTTCTTTACAAGTTTCACAAACATTTTCCAGGCAAAGTCTCGCTCTCTAACTTCTTGTTCAGCATCTTTCTTTTTGATCTCTAGATTGGGCATTTCATTCATGGCTAAAGTAAGCTGTTGCTTGTAGCTCTCACCTTGAGACCCAATTTTCTTCACCTCTTGGTCTAACTTTCTTTTATTCTCTATTTTACTAGCTAACAATTCCTTCAACCCTTCAATATCCGAATCCATCATATCCGAGTCTATCTTCATTTGAGAATATTTCGACAAGAGATTCTTAAGTTCTTTCTTCAACTTTTCAATAGATGAAACATGATTGATAGCAGCACAGATACGATCTTTGGCTAATGAGTAAGCTTCAACATTGCGGCCGAGTTCAGAAAGGAAAGATGACGCTATAATTGCAGCCTCCTCTGGAAAGGAGTTGTTGACCTTCAAAAGTGTTTCAAGAATAGTTTGAAATTCGACTATTAGTTGCCTATCCTCAACTAGTGTTTCAAAGGATGACAAATCATTCAACATCTCTAAAATCCTTTTGGTGTTAATTTCTTGGGTAGCAGGACTTCGTTGGACCAAATTTGAAACCTCAATAGAAACCATGGAATTGGAAGCCATCAAATGTTGTATTTCAGCAAATAAAGCATCCATTTCAACAAAATCAACTTCAGCCTGCAGCAAAGTTCCATAGAATAAGCCTCTGCATGATGGTTTTATTTTCCCATAATTTTCAACATATATGGGCTACAAAGATTGGAGAAAAAATCACTTACAGAAGGTGATCCTTCTTCCAAGACAGGAACCATTTTGCTGTTATCTAAGTTGGCCTGATTTCATAATAAGCAAAATCATTAAGTTAACTAATCATGAACCAGAAACATTACAACTATAATTAAATATTAACCAATGAAAACAACCAAGTAATATGCGAGATTAGAATCGGAGTTTTACCCCAACGTTTTCATTTTCATTTTCATCCTGAAGCTGCAAGCTATTTCTCAAATTATGGAAATTAGATCCTTCCCATGTTGTGCATCTCCCAAAAAGTTGTAAGATATTATGCATTTGTACTTTATTGTTATCATCAATACTAATTAAAGATTTATCAATCAGAATAGGAATGCTGTAGACTGGATTGAAGCCTGAGTTCTGCAATTCTTTCTCTACATAACATCTATCCTTTCCTTTGAGATGGGTACATGCTATCTTCAAAAACACTTGCTTCTCAGGGAATTCTAGTTCTTGAAAACTAATTTGTAGCTGATCTATAATTTCTTTAGGAAGATTTTCACGCAATCTATCCAACGCATTTGACCATTCATCTACATTTCTCTCATACAAGAAGGAACCCAAAACTTCAACAACTAGAGGAAGTCCACCAGCATATTCAACCATTTCCTTGGACAGTTCTTTATAATAATCATCATCAGGTGCTCTCTTTTTGAATACCTTCAGGTTAAAGAACTTCAAAGCTTCATCATCAGTTAAATTCTCAATCTTATATATATGGTTTGCTCCATACATATCAAGCAAGCTCTTATCCCTTGTGGTTATAATGATTCTACTTCCCAAACCAACCAGTGGTCTCTGTCTATCATCTTTCCCAGCTAGAGCTTCCACCTGTTTCAATTTATCAACATTGTCTAGAACAAGAAGCACTTTCTTGACACGTAGTCTTTTTCCTAATACACTTTTTCCTTCATCAACAGTCGCAATATTTGCATCATTTTCTAGCAGTTCTTTGCAAATAAGCCTCTGAAGGTGAACAATACCATTCTTTGAAGCTTGTTCTCTAATGTCAGAGACAAAGCAGCAAGCTTCAAATTGGTTACATTTCTCTTTGTAAACTTGTTTCGCAAGTGTCGTTTTGCCTATACCAGCCATGCCCCAAATACCTATAGTGCGAACATCGTTTGAATTTGAGTCCCAATAGGCCTCCAACTTTTGCATACGAGTATCAATTCCAACTAAATCCTCGTTCATAGTGCTTGTAAATGTAGGAATAACCAATAAATCCGAAATTTCTTTAGAGATTGCATTGATAACTTCTGTCTCATAGCTGCCAAAAAGTACATGCAATAAGTTGTGAGCCACAGGTCCTAACTAGCACTCCATATATGGTACCAGTTGATAATGCTCCCATATAACATTTTTATTATGAAACAAACAACTTTAAATTGTTAAAATCTTGATATTCACTAAATAGGAAGACAAAGAATTGATAGCACATTTACCTGTTTTTCAAATCCCATCCAGAGAGATTTGCTACTCTAGTCAAAGATTCCCTCCATTTCTTCACCTTCTCAACGTTGTCCATGAAAATTTGTTCGTGCAAAACAAAGGCCTTTTCAAAATCCCCAATTTGTCTTCTAACATCGCTTGGTTCAACATTATGGAAAACAGGGAAAACAGTTCGCTTAGTGAGATCTTTGCAATCAACAATCTTGGCAACTTCATCTAAACGATCCGTGGAAAAAGCGTAGTTTTTCGAGAATACGATGACAACAAATCTAGAATCTTCTATTGATTTTAAGGATTCTTCACAAGCGATGTTTTTTCCCCTTTGAATGCTTTCGCTTTCAGTACCCTTAAAGGATTTTATTCCTTTTCGCTTCAAAGATTGGTATAAATGGCTCGTAAAACTTCTTCCTGTGTCACTGTCTTCAAAACTGAGGAAAACATCATATTCGAACTTAAGAGTTGAGTAAGGACATTTTTGGTTGTTCGTCCAAGACGAAGCCATTGAAAAACTTACAATCAAGTCCAGGGGAATTAATTAGAAGGGGCTCAATCATTAATCGAATTAAGTACTTAAAAAAATTTACTAAAGTAACCAGTTTTTCATATAAGAAATAATTGAACCTTCATATAGGATTTCATTTCTATAGAAATAAGTCTGACGTGTTATATTATTAATTATTGGTAAAATCCCTCAGCATCTTCCATAAACCATTAAAGAAAATTAACTCTACTATGCTATCTCCATTCTTTATGAGAATTTTTTTGCCTTTCAAGTAACAGATCTAGCATATTTTTTAGCCCCTAATCCCCAATAAATTTTCTTAACTTAACGTTCATATAAATTGGTACCGTCTATTTTATCTCTTATTATATTGTATATAATGGATGGTTTTTGGACTTAACTCGGGTGTAGGTTTGTCCACAGATGTTCAAAAATCAGATTAAATTAAATTAAATCAAAAAATTGAATCGGGTCGAACAGTTGTATAAATCACATAATCTGGTCTAATTTATATTAAGTGAAATCATTTTTCTAACAGTCTGATTCGATTATATTAATTTTTAAATCGATCCAACCAGATCAAACCGTTATTAATAATATTTTAAAAAATATATTATATAATGTAAATATGTTCTATAAGAGGTGTCCAAAAATTTTGAAACCCTATCTACATCCTCGACGACAACCATCCTTGCCTCGCTTCTAGCACCAACCAGCCTCGTCTCTAGTCCTATCAATCATGGAGGAAATAGAAAAGAACCACAAATAGTCTTGTATAAATTTGTTTAGTGTATCTATTATGTTTTTAGTTCTTCTTCAGTATTTAGGACCCATTGCTAATCATTTTTATGCCTTTTAAGTGAAGACTTGTACATTTCCTTTCATCATTGGATATGAGTTCTGTTCATACATGTGTTTTTTGGGTGATTGACATCTGTTCACACATGGGTTCTTTGGGTGAAGACTTGTACATTTCTTTTCATCTTTGGATGAGAGTTCTATTCACACATGGATATGAGTTATACATATTGGTAAAAACAATATGATTTTGGGTGATTTAGTTTCAATTCATTTTGATTGATCACTATTTGAAGTTTAATAATAAATCAACTTGTTAGTTTTGACTCCTAATGATTATGTTTTATTTTCTCTGTTGTGATTATATATTGTTAATAGTGTTATCTTGTTGTTGTAAAATTTAGATGTATAAAGACAATTGAGTTCTCATTTAGTCATTTGTAAAAGAACTAATGAATTTGAGTGTATGTTGTTTAGTTGTTAGTGATTTGGTTCTCTGAATTAAAGAATTAATTTGTTGCATTGTTTTTTTATACATAATTATTTTGAAGTCAATCATAATTTGATTCATGCTTTGTACTAATATTTTCTTATAATATGTTTTCTTGTTTGAATAGTCAACCTTGTAGATTAGTTTGACTGTACACCACATCACTTATCGAAGAAAATCTTTTATATCACAAGTATGTCTCTATTGATATTAATAGTCAAGTTGGTTCTCATTTTTTTTTTGTAAGAATAAAGAGTTAAAATAAAATTATTCCACCACTTGTGAATGCATAGTAATATTCACTTAGCTTATTCCAGAGTTTTTCTCATTGACTAATTTTATAGAGAAAATATTTTTATTATTGAGATATCAAGTGAAGCGTCGATATTTAATTGAATAATCAACTTGAAAGGCATAAATATTCATATGACGTGAATTATTTTACATTCAACACACACACACATATATATATATGGTCTGTATAATAGGTTGATACCACTTTTATTCTCATTTCATTATTAATTTGAAAAACATTATGTATTGAATCTGCTATGCACCCATCTATATATAGGTGATGATGATTTACATGAGTTTATTATACTAAGTCAATTTTTAGATTTTATTGTAATAAAAGTTATATAGCTCACCCTACAAGGAATGGAACTACTTCAATGATATATCACCTCAAAAATTTATGTAAGAAGATTCTTAAAGAAGTAAATAGAGGACAAAAGATGTTAAGTTTTCAAACACAAAAATGAGAGAATGATTCGAAAACTCATAAATTAGTTGTTGTATCATTTGATGCAAAACGTGCTAGAGTTGCTTTGGCAAAAATGATTATTATTGATGAATTATCTTCTAGGTTTGTTGAGAGTGAAGGATTTAAAGATTTTATAGCTAAAATTTGTCCTAAGTTTCATGTACCATCTCGTCAAACAATTTCTAGGGATGTATTTCAACTTTATTTAGATAAAGTTTGAGAAACTTTTTCATAAGTGAAAAGAAAAGAGTTTGTCTTACTAGTGATTGTTGGACTTCAATTCAAAATGTTTATTATATCTATCTAATCACTCATTATATTGACAAAGATTGAAAATTACAAAAGAGAATTATAAACTTTTGTCAAGTTGATAATCATCAATGTCATACAATTGGGAGAGTGATAGAACAGAGTTTATGTGATTGGGGTATATGTAAGGTATTTATCATAACTCTTGATAATGCATTCTCAAATGATATTGTTGTGTCATACTTGAAAAGGAAGCTAAAAATTGTAATGATGGACTTGTTATGAGTGGGGAGTTTTTTTATGTGTGATGTTGTGCTCACATTTTTAAACTTGGTTGTAAGAGAAGGACTTAAAGATCTTCACAATAATATAATGAGTATTCGTTGTGTAATGAGATATGTTAGATCTTCTCATTTGAGAATACAAAAGTTTAAAATGTGTTCTGTTAAGGAAAATATTGAGTCTAAAGGAAGTGTCATGCTAAATGTGCCTACAAGATAGAACTCCACATATCTAATGTTAAAATCTTTTTTAGATTTTCAAAAAGCTTTTGATTATCTCGAATAAGAATGCTAGTGTTTTTGTCAAGTTTTGAAGACTTTTTATGACTCTACATTATCATTCAGTGCATCTTTATGTATCTCATCAAATTTATGTTTTATAGAATTGCATAACATTCAATCTCAAATACTTATATGGTGTGGTTCCAATGATGAGTTGTTGAAAAATATGGATGCTAGCATGAAAACAAAATTTGAGAAGTATTGGGAAAATGTAGGCAAGACTAATAAGATGTTGTATGTTGCATTTGTACGTGATTCAAGGTACAAATTGGAGTATTTGGAATTCCTATTTGAAGAAATTTATGATTTAGAAATTGTTAAAAAATTGAAAAATAATGTCAAAAATTCTTTCATGGATATGTTCAAAGCTTACTATAAGTTAGTGCATGGAAATGATTGTCAATCTAATATGACTCAACCACAAGATGTAATAGGAAGAATTCTCTCATATGAGGAAGCAAGAAAGATGAAATTTCTTAAACTCTTGGAAGAGAAAAATAGTTTAGAGTTGAAAACTGAGGTTGAGAAATATTTGAACACCTCTTGTGAAAATGTCATGTTGGATAAGTTTGATATCTTGAAATGGTGGAAGACAAATTCTCTTAGGTTTCCTATCATCTCTCTCATTGCACATGACATGTTAGCAGTTCAAGTTTTAAATGTTGCATCAAAATCAAATTTTAACACAGAAGGGCATATTCTTAATCCATTTAGGAGTTCTCTAAATCCTAAAATGGTAGGAGCATTAATATGTACTCAAAATCAGTTTCGTTCCTCCATTAATAATGACTATGTCACCTTACGGGAATACATTGATGACCTCGAGATTTATGAAGATATTGATTTAGGTAATTGCAATACTTAAAAATTATTTATAATTTTATTTTTAGATATTATTATCTAATGATATGTGATTTTATTTGCTTGTAGAGTTCATTAAAGACACTACATTGATCATTGATAATTAATATCGAGTAAATTTCTTCCTATTGATCAAATAATTAAATGTAAGCTTTGCAATAAAAAATATTATTAAAAGTTTCTTCCTATAGGTCCTATTTATAGTAGAACATATGGTCTGTATGGATATACACTTTTTCACACCTTCTAAAGATTTCCTACCAGGAAGGCTTTGTTTGATCAAAAGAGACCTATTAAAGTGTATCTTCTTTTGTATGGCTTAGACAATCTTTGTAGATTGATTAAGCTAGTGTTTAGTTCAATTAGACTGTATCATATTTATGTATGATGAGTAGGACATTTGATGCTAGCAATGACCATGAATAATGACATAGGAGAGTTGTACGCTATCATGACTAGTACTAGTAGATATTAATATTTCTTGAAAAAGAATAATAATAGGAATATGAGTGGTAACCAAAGGCACAATGACATCTTTATTTTACATACAACGTGATGTATATAACATTAATAATCTATGTTGAAAACTATTAACCAAATCGGACCAAATCAAATTGGATCGTTCAATTACAACATTTTTATTAGCCAAACGATTCAGTCCAATTCAGTTAAAGCAATATGAATGGTCCTGTTTGGTTAAGGGTTGGAGGTATTTTTGTTGAATAAATGAGAGAAAGTTAATTTAAAAAGTATCTAGATATCCTCTATTTCTTCCTTTATTTTGGTCATTTTTTCACTTTTTATAAAATACTTCAATGATTAGCTTTTGGGCTTAATGTAAGAGAATGAGTTTAAATTTCATTTATAAGGAATGAAAACTTAAAGTTGGAGAAATATTTACTTAAGGAGAAAGTTAGTTTGAAAAGTTTTTGGATATGACATTTATCCATTTAAAAGTGGAAGGGATCATTAGATTTTCATCTTCAATGGTTCCTTTCCTATTCAATTGATAAGTCTCATATTTAAAAACTTTTCAAATTAACTTTATCCTTCTTATCCAAAAAAATACCAACCTTAAGTTGTCATTCTATACAAATGAAATCTAAATCTCTTCTCTTACCATTAAGCTTAAAAAGTAATTATTAAAATGCTTCATAATAATAGAGAAAATGAACCAAAATAAAGAAGAAAATAAAGAATACATCATAACATTTTAAATAAAATTTCTCCTTTTTACTCATCAAAAATACCTCCAACTTTTAGTCTTCATTGTAGATAAATGAAATCTAAACTATTTTTTTCAACATTAAGCCCCAAAAACATCAATTATATACAACATAATAAGAGAGAAAAATAACCAAAATAAAGAAAGAAAACAAAGGATATTTATTCATATGGGTGTTGTGAAAATTTATTGAGAATTTGGGGCTAAACAAATGTTACATCTGCTACTTGGAAGGCATCAAAAATTTCTGTCAAAAATAGAGGTAAGAAAATAGAGTTAATTTACATCAATGATTTAGGAAAGATATTGATGGATTTCATCAATAATTAATAACTTATCATTTTGGACCTTTTTTTGTCTCATATGTAACTAGAAGTTATTTTTACTTTTTATCAATTTATAATTTAATAGCCTAAATAAAGTAGCCAAGTATGCAATCATGTAGAAATAAAATAATAACACACGACATTTTTATGTATAAACAACCTAATCCACAATTATAACCTAAGATGAAAACTATCGATCCATCGGACAACCTAATTTTTCATTATAAAAACAAATGTTTAAGTACAAACTCGATCTTATACTACCTTCTCTAGGATACTGCCTTAATGTATCTTTCTTACGAGCCCCTACTCTATCAGTTTTCAATATTAACGTGAGTAGTTTCCAGACCAATGTTCTAATAAGATTTCTGCCAATGAGATACGTTTCCGAATTAACTACAAAATGATTAGCACAAAAATACAAGTGTCTATGTGTCTTCTAGAACAAATTTAATAATGAATAATCCCAACTATATGATTTAAAACATATGACACTTAAATCAAATCAACTAACAAATCCTAGAGCAAAAAGATCAAGCACAAGTTCAATACAAATAGCATCTTTAAAGATTAATAATCAAAGCAAATAATTATGATATGACAAACACAATTATTTGATCTAACAATTCAAGAACAAAAATAAAGAATAAGCTATAAGTATATATGATCAAAATATCATAAACTAATTAGGTTTATTACTCAATCAAACATAATCATTAATATTTGATAGATTAACTAAATAAAAAAATCCAAAGAATTATAATATTATATTTGCGAAACAAGAGAGAAAAATTAAGAAGAGAATTATGTTCTTGTGTGGTTGATTGAAACAATAAACAATGCGTTTTATTTATAGGAAAAATTAAACCCTTGATCATATGTAATTGATAAATATTTTTTCTATTACAATTTGGATTAGTAATACTCCTATGTAATTGATAAATAGATTTTCTATTATAAATAGGATTAGTAATGCTCACTAATTAAGAAGACTTATATTTAAAGAATAATTTTTTAAAAGTTAACTCATTAATCATGAAAACTCCTATTTTTAAAAAAGTTATTTTAAAGTATATTTTATGTTATCTTTTAGGCTAAGATTTAAGCTATATCTTATTTAATATTTTAGCATATATCTTATTTTATATTTTAACAGTAAAAATAATTCTATATTTATAAATATGTGATATTAATTGCACGAGTATAATCTTATGTGTTATACTTATAAGACAATATATATAAAATTATAAGAAAATTAGTTTTAGGTTATGAATGAGGTGTGAGAGCGAGACACTGTCCTATGAAGAGGTTTTCTCCTTTGGATTATCTTCCCAGTGTCCATGGACTATATAGGCTTCAAGCTTCAATTGCTTGTGACGACAAGATAGAAGGCCAATGGAGTTTTGTTTGTCCAAAGTTGTTCACGTGTCCTTAGAAAAGTGACATGAACGATTGGGTCATCCTTCATTTCCTATTGTCAAAGATGCTTTAAAGAAGTGTGTACTTAGTTTAAAAAATATTAAAGTCAGATAGTCTGTAGAGTCTCCTTTTTGTAGTATTTTTGTTCGATAGCCAAGTCATATAAGCTTGCATTTTCTAAGTCTCATGATGGAATAAATGTTATTTTTTGTCTTTTGTATCTAGATTTATGTACTACTCCATGAGTAATTAACACAATTGTTTTTTTTGTCCATTATTGATGATTTTACAAGATTTACTTGGATTTTTCTTTTATATTCCAATGATCAAATTACATCTATTTTTTTCAGTTGTAATGTATGGTCAAGAAGCAATTTAATTCTTCTATTAGGTCTATTCAAATTGATGGTAATACTGAATTCAAACCTCTTGCTGCTATGTTGGTTAAAGAGGGTGTGGTTCATCATATGACTTGTCCTTATTCATTGGAACAAAATAGCGTTATTGGGTGTCATCATCATCATATTGTGAAAATAGGTTTAGCTTTATTGTACGTATACTGCTAATATATCTAAGGATTATTGGCCCTATGTTATGAGTAAATCTGCTTATCTTTTGAATAGATTACCAACCAAGATTTTATCAGGGTTATCTCCCTACAATTTTTATGTGGCAAGGTGCTTGATTATAGCCTGATAAATGTTTTTGAGTGCCAATGCTTAATTTCCATGTCTAAGAGCCTAAAAGAGTCATAATCTTGAACTCATATACGTAGAATGTGTATTTTTAGGTTATGGTATGAATTAAAGAGGATACTTATATGCTTGGACAAGATTACTAGTAAAAACAATTGTCAATATATAGACATGTTATTTTGCATGAAAATTATTTTCCTCCCTTTATGCCTACCTCTATGGGAAATATCGTTGGTCAGTCTGCACCAGCTTCTATTATTGTGCCTGGTTCAATTCCTTTAGCCTTACCTTTGGCTACTTTGACTGATGATTTGTCTCAATCTCAAGTCAGCCCTTTATTTGCTTCTCGGTCCAAGAGTGTAACGTTAGTTTGTAATTCTTGCTCACAATTTCCTCGGCTCAGTCCTACTTGGTATGCCTTTATGTTGAATAGTTTCTTAGTGTGTAAATTGAAAAGGTCTCACGTTGATTAGGAATAAAGATGAGATTTGTATTTTGGGCTATAAATAAAGCCTCCCTCTACCATTTGTATACATCCTAAATTTTTTAAAATCTTTTTCTCTTCTGTAAGGGCAATTGATTAGCTCAATTTTTTCCAATTAAATGTAATTTTGGAGTTCATCCATTTGGAGATAGTAGAAGTGGTCAATGATGCTCGAGGACCTAGTTAATATTTATATTGAACCTCGTTAAATTTCTAGTGTTTTTATTTTTCTGCTTTAATATTTCTGTTTCAATATTTGCTTTAGTTTATTTTAGCATTATATTTCCAATAGCATTATTTTGTCGGGTTAGTTTGGGTTCTATTCATTTAAATCATAAGTGAATAGTAACTACTTAGAATAGGGAAAATATACCTGATTTTCCCAAGAATTGGTATAAGAGCCGAAGGTTTCTACCTAGACATTTGTTTGTATTTTGTTTGTTTGCTATTGGAATATAGTTTCTAGTTGTTGTAATTTGAAGAAATGGCAGAAGAAAAATTTCTTTCAAACAAAGGCCAATCATCCACGTCAAGCAGAACTATGGCGATGAATGTAAGGTTCGAGGTGGAAAAGTTCGATGGAACCGGTCATTTCGGCATGTGGCAAGGCGAAGTTTTAGATGCTCTGTTTCAACAAGGTCTAGAAATCGCCATTGAAGAAGAGAAACCAGATGGAGCAGATGAAGTAGAGTGGAAAAATATCAACTGATTGGCATGTGGTATAATCCTTTCGTGTCTCTCAAGAGAACAAAAATACACGTTTATGAAGGAAACATCCGCAAGTAAGTTATGGAAAGCATTGGAGAACAAGTTCATGAAGAAGAGCAGACAGAATCGGCTCTATTTGAAAAAGAAGTTGTTCCATTTTGAATACCTTCCAGGTACCATAATAAACGATCACATTACCTCTTTTAATCGATTAGTAGCAAATTTATTAAATATGGATAAGACTTTTAAAGATGAAGATTTAGCCTTGATGTTGTTAGCTTCCTTTCCTAATGAGTTTGATCACCTTATTACGAGCATACTCATTGGGAAGGATAAAGTGTCTTTTGAGGAAGTTTTCACTGCTTTGTATAGTTATAAAATTAGAAAGAAAGATAAAAAAGAAAGCAGGAATGAAGCAGCAGAGGCACTATCTGTAAGAAAACGTCCACAAACACAACAAAAAGAAATAAGAGGTAGATCTCTGTCAAAAGGAAGGCTTGGTAAAGATGAATGTGCCTTTTGTTATGAAAAAGGCCATTGGAAGAAAAACTGTCTGAAACTATAAAAGAAAGGAAAAGTTGTGCAGTCTGATGCATGTGTAGCTGAAAGAAATTCAAATTCAGATTTTGCATTAGTTGGTTTGTCAACAGCATCCCATCCTAGTGATTGGATTTTTGATTCAGTGTGTACCTTCCATATGTCTCCTAACAAGGACTGGTTCTTTAACTTTGAAGAACTAGACTGTGGAGTTGTTTTCATGGGTAATGATTATCCATGCAAAGTTTTGGGGATCTGTACAATTCATTTGAAGAATCAAGATGGCTCAACCAGGGTCTTGACGGATGTTCATTATGTTCCAGATATAAAGATGAATCTCATTGCTGTGGGAGTCTTAGAATAAAAAGGCTTCACTATGACCATACAAAATGGGGCATTAAAGGTTACTTCTGGAGCACTTATGGCGATGAAAGGTGTTCAGAAGAATAACTTGTACTACTACCTAGGTAGTACGGTTATTGGGATAGTATCAGCAGCAGTTTCAGATGAAGAAAGAGATTTTGAAACTACCAAGCTATGACATATGCGTTTGGGACATACTGGTGAAAAAGCTTTACAAATTCTGGTAAAACAAGACCTGTTAAAAGGTGCGAGAACCGACAAGTTGAAATTTTGTGAGCATTGTGTATTAGGGAAGTAGAAAAGAGTAAGCTTTGGCACTGCTCTCCATAACATAAAGGGCATTTTAGATTACATTCATACTGATATATGGGGGCTAACAAGAACTCCATCAATGAGTAGTAAACATTATTATGTCACTTTCGTTGATGACTTCTCCAGAAGAGTTTGGGTGTATCTCATGAAGAAGAAGGATGAAGTGCTGGGAATTTTTCTCAAGTGGAAGAAGATGATCAAGACTTAGACCGGTAAAAAGATCAAGCGTTTGAGGTCTGATAATGGCACTGAGTACACAAACGATCCATTTATGAAAGTTTGTGAAGAAGAAGGGATAGTGCGACACTTCACTATTCAAAAAACACCACAACAGAACGGAGTTGCAGAACATATGAACCAGACTTTGTTGGAGAAGGTTCGGTGTATGTTGTCAAATGTTGGGTTAAGCAAGGAGTATTGGGCTGAGGTTGTGACATATGTATGTCATCTCGTCAACCGTCTACCATCGTCTACTCTTGAAGGCAAAACACCTATGGAGGTATGGTCTGGAAAACTTGCTAGAGATTACAATTTCTTACATGTGTTTGGTTCAATTGCATACTACCATGTAACGGAATCAAAGTTGGACCCAAGAGCCAAGAAAGCTATTTTTTAGGGATCCCTTCTGGTTTTAAGGGATATTGACTATGGTGCCTTGAAATGAAAAAGATAATCTTCAACAGAGATGTTACCTTTGATGAATCTACCGTACTGAGAAAGGTAACTGAGAAGATTGATGGCACTTTGGAGCAGGTGGAGTAAACTCCGAAGCATGTAGAATTTGAAATCAGAATTGTTAATCTAATTAGTGAAGATAAGATAGAAGCTGATTCTCCATTGACAGAAGATGAATCAGATGAAGAGGTTTTAACCCAAGAACCTCCACATCAACAAGAATAAATTGTAGTTGATAGGCCACAATGAAAAATGTCAAGGTTCCTGCTTGATACAAAGATTTTGAAGACCTACCTACTCAATTTAAGAATACGATAGCCTTTGCACTTTCAGTTGTGCATGATGATGCTCCTTCCATATATAAAGAAGCAATCAGAAGCCCTGAAGTTGAAAGATGGAAGGAAACCATGGACGAAGAACTTATGTACCTTCAAAATAATAAGACATGGAAGTTGACACAACTACCTAAGGGAAAGAAGGTAATTGGCTATAAATGGGTGTATGCAAAGAAATAAGGATTTCCTAAAAAAGATGGCATTCACTACAAGAAAGGTTGGTGGCTAAGAGCTATGCTCAGAAGGAGGAAATCGATTATAATGAGGTATTTTCTTCAGTTGTAAAACATTCCTCCATTAGAATTTTGTTGGCCTTAGTAGCACAGTTTGGTTTGGAACTAGTTCAACTTGATGTGAAAACCGTGTTTCTACACGGTGACTTAAAAGAGGAAATCTATATGTCTCAACCAGAATGATTTAATGTTTTTGGTAAAGAGAATTGGGTTTGTAAGCTAAACAAATCATTGTATGGATTGAAGCAATCTCCAAGGCAGTGGTACAAACGATTTGATCAGTTTATATTGCAGTAGAAGTACACCAGAAGCACATATGATCATTATGTGTATTTTCGTAAGCTACAAAATGAGTCTTTCATCTATCTCCTATTGTACGTCGATGATATGTTGATTGCATCAAAGAGCCAAGCAAAAATTGAGAAGTTGAAGGTTCAACTAAGTTAGGAGTTTGAGATGAAAGATCTGGAAGAAGCTAAGAAGATTCTTAACATGAAGATAAGTAGAGACAAAAGGAAGGGGAAGCTTAGTTTGACCTAGAGTCAATATTTGAAGAAGGTATTATAACGTTTTGGTATGAATAAACAAAAAAAAACTGATAAGTAATCCAATTGTTCCTCATTTCAAGCTTAGTGCTCAATTATCTCCAAAGAATGATGCATAACGAAAATACATGGCAAAGGTACCGTAAACAAATGTGGTTGGTAGCTTGATGTATGAAATGGTGTCTACAAGACCTGACATTTCACATACGGTTGGTGTTGTAAGTAAGTACATGCATGATCCTGGTAAAGGACATTGGTTGGCTGTGAAATGGATTCTACAATATATTCTAAATAATGTAGATGTTGGTTTAGTATTTCAATAGGATAATACCGTTGGTCATTGTGCAGTCAGATATTGTGATTCTGACTATGCAGGAGATTTATATAAGCGTCGATCAACTACTGGTTATGTGTTTACTCTTGCTAGAGAACTAGTTAGTTAGAAGTCTACCTTACAGTCCACAATTTCTTTGTCTACAACAGAGGTAGAGTATATGGTAGTTACAGAGGTTATGAAGGAAGCTATTTGGTTACGAGGTTTGCTTGAAGACTTGGGAGTTGGTCAAAAACACATTAACATGTTTTGTGACAGTCAAAGTGCTATTCATTTAGCAAAGAACCAAGTCTACCATACACGTACAAAGCACATTGATGTTCGTTACCATTTTGTGAGAGAGATTATTGAAGAATGTGGAGTACTAGTTCAGAAGATCAGTACTACGTAGATATGATGACCAAGGTGGTAACAGTAATCAAGTTCAAACATTGTCTGGACTTGATTAACATCCTACAAATCTGAATTGGCACTGGTGTCGTTGATCTAGTGATTGAATAAATCATTTGAGAATCACTAAGTAGCTAAGGTGGAGATTTGTTGAATAACTCCTTAGTGAACAAATTGGAAAAGTCCCACATTGGTTAGTGTAACTTGTACTCCGAGAGATATGTTGGAGATAATATGGAGTATGTATTCTTTATTTCATTCTCTGTTAATTCTTCCATTACAACACTATAATACAATACTATATATAAAAATAAAATGTGTCCACTAATTTTATGAATAGAACAGTTGGTAACAATAATTAAAATACAGCTTGATTTACACTAACTCTACAGCCTCTACACCACTAATAATATTCTCTGAAAATCTACACCCCCTCTCAAGTTGGGTAATAGATATTAATCATTCCTAACTTGCAACTCAATTATTCGAAGATTGTTCGAGGTAATGCTTTAGTAAGGATATCTGCAATTTGATGTTTAGTAGATGTATATAGTAGGTCCACAATTTTTTCATCTATCTTTTCTTTAATGAAATGACGATCAATTTCTACATGTTTGGTTCGATCATGGTGAACTGGATTTTTTGCAATTCTTATTGCAGCTTGATTGTCACAATGCATGCTGATAGGTTCAAGAGTTGTGAAGTCCAGTTCATTGAGTAGTCTTCTTGACCACATTCCTTCACAAATCCTATGAGCCATGACTCTAAATTCAGCTTCTGCACTGCTTCGAGCGACTATTGACTATTTTTTACTTCGCCAAGTTACAAAGTTTCCCCATACAAATGTATAATATCCAGTGGTAGATCTACGATCTACTATAGAGCCTGCCCAGTCAACATCTACAAAGACTTCAATTTTTCTAGTGAGATTCTTACTAAAATATAATCCTTTTCCTGGTGTCATCTTGAGATACCTGAGTATATGATAGCTTCCATGTGTTCTTCAGTGGGACTATTCATAAATTGACTTACAACACTTACTGAAAAACCAATATCTGGTCTAGTGTGAGATAGATAAATGAGTTTTCCCACTAATCTTTGATAACGACCTTTGTCCACAGGTGTACTATTTTCTTTAATTCTGAGTTTTATTATAGAATCCATCGGAGTTTCTGCTGGTTTACACCCCATCATTCCAGTTTCCTTGAGAAGATAAAGTATATACTTCCTTTGAGATATAGATATGCCCCTTTTTGTTCGTGCTACTTCCATCCCTAGAAAATATTTGAGATTGCTTAGATCTTTGATCTCAAATTCCTTGGCAAGAAATTCTTTGAGTTTATTCATCTCAATTATAGAATTACCTGTTAGAACAATATCATCTACGTACACAATTAGGATAACTATTCTGTCATTGGAGAAGTGTTTGACGAATAGTGTGTGATCTGATTGGCATTGATTGTACACATATCTCTTCAGAACTTTAGAGAACTTATCAAACCAGGCACGTGGAGACTGTTTCAATCCATATAAGGATTTCTTTAGTTTGTAGACTCTATGGTTGGAACAGGAGATTCAATTCGAGTAGGAATTTCCATGTAGACTTCTTCTTCGAGATCATCATTAAGGAATGCATTCTTGACATCTAATTGGTAAAAAGGCTAATCCAAGTTAGATGCTATGGAGAGAAGAACACGAATAGTGTTGAGTTTTGCTACAAGTGCAAAAGTCTCCTGATAATCAAGCCCATATGTCTGAGTGAATCCTTTAGCCACAAGGCGAGCTTTGAGTCTTTCTACACTGCCGTCTACTTTGTGTTTGATTGTAAAGATCCATTTACACCCAACAGTTTGTTTTCCTGATGGTAGTTCTGTGATCTCCCAAGTCTTGTTTTTCTCTAGGGTACTCAGTTCTTCACAAATAGCTGTCTTCCATTCAGGTATCTGAAATGCTTCATGAACAGAATTTGGAACCTCTATTTGATCAAGGTTACTGATAAATGCCTTATACCCTGGTGAGAGATTTTTATAGGAAATAAAGTTGTAGATGGGGTGGTTTGTGCATGATCTTACACCTTTCCTTATAGCAATTGGCAAATTCAAATCATTAGGAGGTAATTCAATAATATGAGGTTCAGTGGTGTTACCTTGTGAATTGTCGGAGTGGCTTGTATTCAGGTTGGATTCCTAGAATGGCTCAAGATATGCTCAGTTCTCTACTCTTTCTTGAGTTGCTTTCCTTCTAGAGTAGACAAGGAGATCATTGTTTGGGACAAGGAAGTTTGGATCTATTGGTAGAGAAGTTGAGGGTTCATTGGGAGTAGTAAGAGTATTTATTTGAGATATTGATTCACTTTCTGGAGGTTACGGAATAGGATTTGTGGGAGACTGAGTGCTTATGATATTTGAAAGCTGGTATTCATTGCCTATGTTCTCCCCCTGAATGACAGATTTGGAATAGTACGAATATTGTTCAAAAAATGTGACATCCATTGTATTATAGAATCGTTTTGTGATAGGAGAAAAACATTTGTATCCTTTCTGGTATGATGAATACCCTAGGAATATGCATTTGATGGCTCGAGGATCAAGTTTGGCACTATAATGTACATGGATATAAGCAGAACATCCAAAAATTTTAAAGGGAACGTGGGACACTATTTTGGTGTGTGGATATGACTCAAGTAGAGTATTGATAGGTGTTTAAACAAGAGGACATGAGATGTCATCCTATTGATAAGATAGGTAGCTGTAAGAACAACATCCCCCCAAAAATGTTGAGGGACATGAGTTGTGAACATGAGGGATCTAGCTACCTCGAGAAGATGCATATTCTTTCTTTTAGCCACCCCATTTTGTTGAGGTGTGTCAACACATGAGCTTAGATGGACAATCCCTTGACTTAACAGATAATCAGTAAGGGTGGAAGTGAAGTATTCTTTAGCATTGTCGGATTTTAATACTTGGATTTTTGTTTGAAATTGGGTTTGAATCATGGTATTAAAATTTTTAAAAATTTGACATGCTTCAGATTTTTCTTTCATTAGGAATAACCAAGTGGTTCGAGTATGATCATCCACAAATAAAATGAACCATCGTGTCCCTATGATGTTTTTGATTCGAGAAGGTCCCCATATATTAGTGTGAATTAATGAGAAAGGATGTGATTTTTTATGTGGAAGATGAGGATATGAAGTTCTAACATGTTTTGAAAATTGACATACTTCACACTAAAAAACTTCTAAATTTTTATTTCTAAATGATGAAGGAAATTTTTTTTCCTGTAAATACTTGAAATTAGGATGACCTAAACGATAGCGATTCAACATGATTTCACCATCTTTATTGGACTTAAGGTTTAACAAAGCTTTATTCTGATTAGAAACTTCGGATACAACTTGGTGGGCTTGTCTTGTTGAAGGTTCTTCACTACTGAGGAGATAGAGTCCCGAGCATTCCTTAGCACTGCCAATCATCTTCCCCGAATGCAGGTCCTGAAATTCACATAGGTTATGAACAAATTTATCCATACAATTTTTATCACGGGTGAGTTTAGTAATTGATATAAGATTACAATCAAGTGTAGGAACAAGAAGGACAGAATCTAGAATAAAAGAGTTTGAAATTTTGGCTGAACCAATTCCTGTTACTTTAGATACTGAACCGTCGGCAATTCGGACCGTGTGTCCATTTTGGTAGAATTTAAGATTCATGAGAAGAGAAGCATCACCCGTCATGTGGTCTGAAGCACCGAAATCAACAATCCACGGTCTCATAACCTGTTTCACATTAAAAGCATTGAGGGTGTTACCTGATTGAGCTATAGTGGTAGATGATGTGGTCAAGGATTGTCCAAATAATTTCTGGAGGAGATCAATCTGTTCCTTGCTAAATAGAGCAGATTCAGGTGACTCAGTGCCTTGAGATTTAGAGGCAATTTTGCCATGACTTTCTTTGTTGATGTGCTATGCAAACGGTGGTTTCCAATCAGTGGGCTTACCATGAATTTTCTAGCAGGTTTCCTTAGTATGACCAGGTTTATGACAATGATCACACCAAGGTCTTCCATGACGAGGACGGTTGTCTGTATTATGAGAGTGCTGATGGCCTCGAATGGCAAGTGCAGATCCTTCTCCAGTCACGAAAATGGTAGATTGAGGACCCATCATTACTTTCTTTCGACTCTCCTCTTGATGGACTTCAGATAAGGCTTCACGAATGCTGGGCAAAGGTTTTGTGCCGAGAATTCTACCACGCACATCATCAAGATCTTTATGGAGTCCCAGTAAAAATTTGAAAACCCGTTTCTTGTCAACAATTTGTTTGTACAAGATGCTGTCTACTAGACAGGTCCATTCGTGGACCTCAAAGAGATCTAATTACTGCCAACATCGAGTGAGAGAGTTAAAGTATTGTGTAACTGACAACTCTCCTTGACGAATATCATGGAGGATGCTCTCGATCTCAAATAGTTTGGACATATTATCAGAACTGGAATAAGTGTCTTTGGTTGCATCCCATATTCCTTTGGCAGTTTTGTAGAGAAGAAAATTCTCTCCAATTTCGTTTGTCATGGAATTGATCAACCAAGAATCCACCATATTGTTTTTAGATTTCCCTGTTCTGTATTGTAGATCGTCTTTGTTTGGAGCTACGGCATTGCCAGTAAGGTAATCATCTTTCATTTTTCCGCATATAAACATCATGATGGATTGGGACCATTGAAGTAATTGTGCCCATTTAATTTGTGACTGGTGATGGGCATAAGACTATTTTCTATAGAACCAATAATTATAGGTTTTCCCGTAGCAATTTGTTGCAATTGTAGATTATACATGGATTGAAATTTGTGTTTTTTTTAATAATCTGCTGGACCGAGTCGGGTAGGATTAATCGGGTCGGATAGTGTTTAACCGGGTCAGGTAGTGTTTAACCAAATCGAGTAGTGTTTAACTGGGTAGTGTAGGGTGTAACCGGGTCGGGTCGGGTCGGGCTGAGATGTATTAAAACATCTTATTGGTACGGGAAACAAAAAAAGAAAACAAAGCAAAATGCGACTGCGAGACTTACTGGCTTGCAGGACTGAAGCAGACGACGATGATGATTGGCGCCGACGATGATGAGATGGTCGACGATGATGATGATTGGCGATGGCGACGATGACTGAGATGGCTTACCGCACCACTGAAATGATGGCTGGTCTAATAAGGCCACTGGTGATGATGGCGATGACTGGTCTGGAAAGCAAGCTGCAGAAAATGGTAGGAATTGTTGTGGTTGTTGCTGCTGCTACTGTTCAGGGTATGAAGATGTTCTATATAAATGCTTTGCCTCTGGAATGCAAGCTGCAGGAGATGGCTGTGAAGACCGAGGCTTGATGGTGGTTGGTGGTGGCTGATGGTGGCGATGATGACAGAAATCAGACGTATTCAGTAATGGGAAGAAAAAAATAATAATCAGTGTTCCTCGGACATAATTGATATAACACAAAATTGGATTTCTGGATTTCAGAAAAGCTCTGATACCATGTAAATTGTACTCTGAGAGATATGTTGGAAATAATATGGAGTATGTATTCTCTATTTCATTCTCTGTTAATTCTTCCATTACAACACTATAATACAATACTATATATAGAAATAAAAGGTGTCCACTAATTCTAGGAATAGAACAGCTAGTAATAATAATTAAAATACAGCTTGATTTACACTAACTCTACAGCCTGTACACCACTAATAATATTCTCTGAAAATCTACAGTTAGGAATGAAGATGTGATTTGTATTTTGGGCTATAAATAAAGCCCTCCACCACCATTTGTAAGCATCCCAAAAATTTGTAAATCTTCCTCTCTTTTGTAAGGGTAATTGATTAGCTCAATTTTTCCCAATTAGTTGTAATTTTGGAGTTCATCCATTTGGAGATAGTGGAAGTGGTCAACGATGCCAGAGGACCTAGGTACTTATTGGGAATAAAAAAACACAAAATGAAGTAAAAATATAAACTTACACCAGTAGATCAATTTCTCTCAAGATGGATCGATTCAGGTATGCAATGAGTTAAGGGATTGATCCATCTATAGAGAGATCGATCCAACTTTCCAAACATACTTTTTCAAAATTTGGACAATATGTATGGCTTGGATGAAACTTGAAGGGAGATCGAACCATGATGGAGATTAATCCATCCACTAGGGCAATCAATCCTCAATCATAAAAATCCCATAACCCACATTAAAAATCAAAATCAATAAAAAAAATCCTATGTAAAATACACATGATTAGGTATGTTTTTACCTACAAAATGGTTTTTGAAAGTTTATAATATACTAACCTAATTAACTTAGATGAGGTAAATAAGTTATTTTCAAATTTTATAAATTTATAATTTAATAACCTAAACAAAGCGGTCAAACATGCAATCGAGTGTGATGGTAAAGTGAAAAAATTAAAAATAATATATGATATTTTTAGATGGAAATAACCTAGGCTATAACCATGACTTAAGAGAAAAACACCGATTCATCGGACTACCTAACTTTTCACTATAAAACTAAACATTCAAGTACAAATTCCGTTTTATGCTACCCTCTCTAGTATACTACTCCAATATATCTTATTTACGAATCATGATCTATTTTTACAGTTTTCAAGATTAACGTAAGCAGTATCCATACCAACGTTTCAATAAGCTCTCCCCCAATCAAGTCCAGGTCCATAGCCCTTTATCGAAGATCCATATTCAGTTGATGCCAGGCACAACTTATGTTTACAGAATAACGGGAACCAAACGTAACACAAAAATCACAAGTATTTGTATGTGTTCTAGAACGGAATTAAAAATGAATAATTCTAATTAAATTATTCAAAGTATATATCAATTAAATTAAATCAACTAAGAAACCTTAGAGCAAAAAGATTAAGATAAAGTTCAATAAAAATAACTTATTTAAAATTTAATAATTAAATATAAATAATCATAATTTTATTTTATCGATATCAAATCAAGAAAAAGATATATAAATATGAAACATACCGACTATGGGAGATTAGAAGAATAAACAATCCAATAATAATAGGCAGATTTCGAAAAACATATAAATATAATTTAAATTGAAATCTCTGCCATTTCCATTGCCTAATAGAGTAGATATAAAATAAGCTAATTTTATCATTACCTACAACTTGTATAGATTACCTTTGCCGAAAACCTTTATAGCAAAACTATTAATCCCCTGCTGAAGAACCTAACTTATTTGACTATATGTATATATTAATCCCCCGCCGCCATTCCCTTTTTTCCTTGAATATTTTCGGCACCATAGATGTATTAATTTTATTTTAAAATTAATTATCCAAAATTCATTAAAAATCTTAATAATATAAAAAGTTATTTTTAAGACATATTTTAAAAATATTAAGACACATTAAAAAAATTGTTAAATAGTATTTTTATAAATTAACTCAAATTTAAATAAATATTTTAACAATAAAAATAATTTCAAGTGTTGTGAACATGTACTAATGAATAAATAAGTAAAATCCTATGTGTGATAGTTATAACAGATATACTTAAAATACAATCATCTGAAACTCGATTATTTATTTGGTTTTTCTTAATGGGCTTGATAGTAAGCCTAAAAACAAATTTATAGGCAAATGTTTTGTCCATGAAATTAGTCAATACTTATAATCTTTACAAACGTCTCCTTTGGCATTTTCGTACGGTAAAACCTCTCTTTCACTACATGACACTCATAGAAATAAAGCAAAAATAAATCGATGTCCTAGACTCCATAATGAAACTATATTATGGTTCGGTGAATCCATCTTTGCTGCAACTTGATAAGCTTGTAAGTAAATGAAATGACATAAACAAAACATACGATAACTTGACTTGAAAGCTTCATTGTACATTAGTTTAGTTTACATAGAAATAAGCAAAGTGTAAAAAATAATCATGTAATGCATGCATTCAAATCAATAAGCTCGTAATAAAACAAAATGATGTAATGTAAAAGCATTGACAAAAGTAATCTCCCCTTAAGAGTGTTCTCCCCAATAAATGTATAACAATATAAAACATGATAATGAAACAATGAACCACTCTTCCCATTTTTGACATACGAAAAGGACAAGGTATTGGAGAAATTTCAAACTTAAGAACAACTGGATAGAAAGGTATGCAATGATGTCATGGAGCTAAACTCCCTCAAAGATAAAAAAGTAATGTAAAAATAGATTAATGCAAAAGTACAATGTGATTTAAACTCCCCCTAAGTCTTATAACTCCCTAACTTAAAAACTAATTAAATAGTTCATAAATAGGAAGAAGATATAAATAAATAAAAATCTCAATTAAATTTTTTAATTTTTTAATCTTATAAATATCCACATAAGGTATTAAACTCAATTAATAACAAATAAACACACAAGGAATTGAGAATTCATTATATATATAGTATAAATAAGTAAATAGAGTATAAGAGATATACAAGCACACTTTATATAGATAATGACATATTGATATTTACTTAAAAGTAGTCTATATGTTTAAACTCTACAAATATATCAATTAAGTCATTTATGATAAATCAAAAAAGACTCAAAAGAAAAAAATATCACATATCATGTAAAATTATAAATGAGTTTTCAATCTCACAAAATAAAATATATCTACCAAAAGATAACTAAATTTTTTTTCTTTATTTTATAAATGAGGCATGTGATTATTTTTCTTATTTTTCTCTTTAACCACTATTAGCTTTCTTTTTGTGCATGCTAAGTATAATTTTTATAAGTAGTTACTTTTTTATCAATCTTTCCTTCTTCTTTTTCTTTTTTATGCATGAGCCATAAAATTAGCATGATAACTTTCACACTAGTTGTAAGGTAGCTATCTCAACTCATAGCGGTAGCTTTACACATCACAATAGATAGGCCTCTCAATACTAGTTGCCCCCTATGGTAAAATTTTAAAAGAAAGAAATAGAACTTAACAAAATTTTATAGTCAAGATTAGTTAAAGTCCTAGAGTCTTTCAAGAAAATTCATAAATTTCTAACATAGCATACATGTGTGTTCTTAAGTGTGTGAATAAGTTCATATCAACATCGATCATTACATGTACAAGAATATGTGTATGCATAAGTCAAAATTGTAAAATAATTTATACAATAAATGTCAAAAAGAGTTAAGACACTAAAAAAAGGTTGTATGTATGTAAGTGTTGAATAAGTCCAATACCTTATTAGCCAGATAAGGATTCTACTTCTCTCTCTATCTTTTTGAATAAAATTTGGAATTCTATTTGAGGGAGAGATTCTCGAGGAAATCCTAAGCGATTCAAATCTTTAAGTGTCCATAGCTTTGGTGAATATGTCAACTAATTGTCTCTTAGTATATAAAAATTCCAAGTGTCACTACTTTCTCTTCAATTAATTCTTGAATAAATTTATGCCTAATTTCAATGTGCTTAGTTCTAGAATGTTGAACTGAGTTGTTAGAAATACATATAACACTAGAGTTATCACAATATAAGTGCATCATACCTTGTGGTTGACCATAGTCCTTGAGCATGTTTTTCATCCGAAGTATTTGTGTGTAAGAGCTTCCTACAACAATGTATTCTACCTCAGTTATAGAGAGTGAGATGAAGTTCTATTTTTTTACTGTGCCAAGATACTAAGTTGTTCCCAATGTAGAAGAAACCATCTGATGTGCTCTTTCTATCATCTTGGTTTCTTGTCCAGTAGGCATCTGTATAACCATTTACTTCACAAGTAGTGTCAATAGTAAAATATAGACCATAATTACTTGTTCTTCAAATATACTTGATGATTCTCTTTACATTTTCTAAGTGTGATTTCTTAGGATTAACTTGATAATGGGAACACATATTAACTCTAAAACATATGTTGGGCCTACTTGCAGTGAGGTAAAGTAAACTATGTATCATACTCCTACAAATGGTTTGAATAACACTTTTATCTCAAGTGTCCTTTGTAATTTTTGTGCTAGTACCTAAAAGAGTTCTTAATGGCCTACTAGTTTCAAGGCCAAACTTTTTAACAAGGTTGTAAGTGTACTTGGTTTGAGAAATAAATATATTATCATGAGATTGTTTGATTTGTAAACTAAGAAATAAATTCATTTCACCTACCATGGATATTTCAAATTCATTTGTCATAACATGCACAAAATCATCCACTAGTGTACTAGACATGGATCCAAAAACTATATCATCCATGTAAATTTGAGCATTGAATATCTCATCACTACTATGTTTGATGAAAATAGTCTTATCAAATCCCCTTCAAATAAATTCTTTAATCAAGAGATAGTTCGTAAATCTCTCGTACCAAACTTGAGGAGCTTGTTTCAAACCATAAAATGTGATTTGGAAATTTTGGATCACAAATCCTTTTGGTTGTTCTACGTATACCTCCTCATTCAAAATTCAATTTAAAAAGGAAATCTTGACATCTATTTGATATAATTTGAATTTCATGTGACAAGCAATGACAAGTAAAATCCTAATTGACTCTAACCTAGTTACAGGTGCAAATTTTTTATCAAAGTCAACTCCTTCTATTTGTGTGTAGCCTTGAGCTACCAACCTAGCCTTATTTCTAGCAACAATGTCATGCTCATCATATTTATTTTTGAACACCCATTTAATTTCTAGAACATTTTTTTTAGGCTTAAGTACTAATATCCACACATGATTTCTTTCCAATTGAGCTAACTCATCCTGTATGGCATTTATCCAAAATTAATCCATAAGGACTTCATTCACATTTTTTGGTTCAACCTAAGAAATATAGCATAGATGAGTTACCTCATTTATTTGTCTTCTAGTTGTTACAATGTTTATATCAGGATCTCTAATGATATTCCTAATATGATGATTTTTTGAAGAACGGGTTGGATTTATCCCTGATGAGGTTGATGCTTCTTCTTTATTTTCTTCCCTTTCCTCAAGCTTCTCTTCTTTTATTCCAATTATATAACTGGTTATTATTAATTGAGGTTCTGTGAAGTTTATTTCATTATCAAATTCTTCATTTATAATTTGTTTACCTGCATCAACTATAACAACATTTATGGCAACACTAGTTATACAATTGAAGACTATGTAGGCTCTACTATTTAAGGAATAACCAAGAAATATACTTTCATCATTTCTTGAATCAAACTTACCCAATTGTTCTCTATTCCTAAGTATGTAGCATTTACTTTCAAAAACATGCATGAATTTTAGAAGTGGTTTCTTACCTCTCTATATCTCATAGGAAGTTTGGCTTGTACCTGGGCAAAGATATACACAATTTATAATGTGACATGTAGTGTTTATAGCTTCAACCCAAAACCTTTTGGAGACTCCTTTCGTATGCAGCATTACTCTAGCCATTTCATGGAGTATCCTATTTTTCCTTTCAATTATTTCATTTTGTTGAGGTGTGATGGGAGCAAAGAATTCATGGAAGATACCATGTTCTTTATAGAACTCAACATACTTGGTATTTTCAAACTCTTTTTCATAGTCTGTTCTCAGTGTCTTCGTGGTTATTATTTTGTCACCTATTTAAATCTATTCTCTTGTACAATATGAGCTGAAGAATTTAAAAGCATCTGACTTATCTTTAAGAAAGTCTACCCAAGTATAGCGATAAAAGTCATCTACCGTAACTACAGTATATATCTTACCTCCAATACTTTTGATTCGCATCCATGAGATCAATATGTATCAGTTATAGTACTCTATTTGTATTGATACTCTTGATCATTGTATGATCAATTCGAGTTATGTTTACCCAATTGACATGGTCCACATAAAGATGTTTTGATTTTTGGAAGAATAAGTAAACCACGCACTGTCTCAATTTTTCTTAATCTAACCAGGTTTTTAAAATTCATGTGACCTAACTTTTCATGCCATAAGGTAGTTGAATCATTGTTAGCTAGGTTACATGTTACTGTGAGTGATGTGTCAATGCAATAACAATTTTCATGTGATCTAATTCCCTTAATTATACATTCACCCTTTCGATCTGTTACAATGCAATAAATGTTTATAAATTGCACGATGAAATCATTGTCACATATTTGACTTATGCTAGTCAATTTTACCTTGAGTCTTTCCGTATATAAAACTTCATCAAGTTTGGAGATACCCTCTATTTGAATGGAGTTTTTCCCAACAATTTTAGATGTTTTACCATCACCAAAGGTAACTATCCCTTCATTATTTAGCAGTTTGAGCTACTGGTTTCTTAGGTTCCTCTTTTTGTGTAGTTCTTACAGTAAAACTTTACGTTTGGAAATTTTTTGAGGTGTACTAAAAAAAAATTATTCATGATAAAATCATAGGTATAAAGAAGTCTACACTTAGGTCTAATGTATCATTTCCTACCACAATAATGACAAATTGAATTTTCGTAGAGTGATAAGGTGTAGAATTTACCTTCCCTGCGAAAGCAACGGTTGCTTTTACAAATTAAGTTTTGGATGATGAAGGTGTTGATTATTCATCTACATATTCAATACCTCTTTTATCTCCATGTGGCTTTTCATATTCTTAGACTTTGGTCAATTTTTTAGCACCTATGGTCAAATTCCAAATCATCTCTTTAGCAACATAAAGTTCTTACCTAAGCGTTTTGTTTTCCTATTTGGTTTCTGCAAGACTTAGACAATTCCTTTTTGTCTTTCTCTAGGCTATAGGAATTTTTTTATGAACATTAATGATATTATTAAGTTTAGTTACTTCAATAAGTAGTTTATCTCTCTCTCTTTCTTTCATAGTACCTAGACAATCCATGAATAGTTCATCATAATTCAATACATTAAACTTGGACAGTAAAAAAAATGAATTTACTCCCTTATTTTTTTCATTTGAGTAAGAGTCAGAGTCATTGTGGTGTGTTTTGGTAGTTGCGATGAAGGTACCATAGTTGGTGTCATCCTCTTCTGAGTTACTAGTATTATCTTACTCTCTTTTTGTGTCACTAAGTGTAGCATTAAAGGTTTTTTCAACTTTCTTTTTGTTGTTAACACATTTTTTGAAAATATGACCAAAGCCTTCACAAGTATAGCATTGAGCACTAGTGATCTTAGTTTTCTTACCATTAGAGCTAGGAAGCTTGAGTTCCCTTGAATTTTGATCCCTCGAATGACTGGATTGTTATTGACCCTTATTTTTTAGGAACTTCATAAATTTTTGTGCTAGAAAGACTAGTGATTCATCATTCATATTCTCATTACTATAAGAGATGTCCTTTTTGGAACTTTTGATTGCCACATCCTTGTTTTTCTTGGGTGGATCAAGAGTAAACTCATAGGTTTTGATTGACCCAACAAGTTCATCAATGTTTAGTGTGTCCACATTCTTGCTTTCCTCTATCGTTGTAACTTTCATCATGTAATATGTTGTTAAGGAGTTTAGGAGTTTGCATACTTATATAGGTTGTGCAATTTTCTCACCAAGGTTAGAATAAGAATTAGTGATGTCATAAAAGTGAGCATAGAATTGACCAAAAGTTTCAACATTGCTTATTTTCATGGAATCAAATTGAGATGTTAGCAATCTCAATTTTTCATGTTTCATTTGGGAAGTTCCCTTATAAGCAAGAGTGCATTCCATGCATCTTTACCATTTACACATTCATAGATACAACATAACTCATTCATTGACATTATAACAAAAATTGAGCTTAGACCTTTTGGTTTGCTACATTAAGGGTGTGTTCTTCAACGGTCCAGTCTTTTCTTAGTGTTATGATTATTACACCATCTTTTGTTACTGAAGGTGGTTCCTCATCATCAAGAAATGCATCCCAGGCTTTTTCGTCTTGTCTGAGAAAGGCTTGCATGCAAGCCTTCCAGTAAGGATAATTATACCTATCAAAAAGTGGGGGTTTAATAGATGGTTCCTCTTCTTTCATTTGGTCCACAAGTAGTGGTGTGTGTCCCTAAAGATCAAACTCACTAAGTGTATCTAGTGTAGACTCTAATACCAATTGAAAGTTTATAATATACAAACCTAATTAACTTAGAGGGGTGAATAGGTTATTTTTAAATTTTATCAATTTATAATTTAATAACTCAAACAAAGCGACCAGATATGCAATCATGTGTAATAGTAAAATACAAAAATAAAAAATAACATATGATATTTTTAGGTGAAAACAACGTAGACCACAATTATGGCGTAAGAGAAAAACCAACAGTCCATTGGACAACCTAACTTTCCATTATAAAAATCAAGCATTCAAGTACAAACTCAATCTTATGCTACCATCCCTAGAATACTGTCTCAATGTATCTTATTTACGAGCCTCTGCTCTATTTTCACAATTTTCAAAATTAACATGAGTGGTATCCAAACTAACATTCCAATAAGCTTCTCGTCAATCAGACACGTTCACAAAACAATTGCAATCAAGAATATCACAAAAAACACAAGTATTCATGTGTGTTTTAGAATGAATTTAATAATAAATAATCCTAACTAGATGATTCAAAACATATGTTAATTAAATCAAATCAACTAACAAATCTTAGAGTAAGAAAATTAAAAACAAGTTCAATAAAAATAATTTCTTTAAAATTTAATAATTAAGTACAAATAATCATGATCACTTATATAATTATTTGATCTAAATATGTAAGATCCTAATTAAGAAGAAGATATATAAATATGAAAAATATGAAACAAAATGGCTAATAAATATGGGAGTTTAGAAGAATAAATAATCCAATATTAATATACAAATTTCAAAAAGCATAGAAATATAATTTAAATTGAAATCTCACCCATTGACACTGTTTAATAGATTAGATATAAAAGAAGTTAATTTATCATTACTGAAAATTTGTATAGACATTCGTCGAAAACCTTCTTAGCAAAACCATTAATCCCATACTAAAGAACCTAACTTATTTGAATATATGTATATATTAAACCCTTAATATGTATATATAGGTGATAGTGATAATCTATTAGCATTAAGTTTATTATTTTTAACTTAATTATCCAAAGTTAATTTAAAGAAATATTTTAAAAATATTAAAACATATTAAAGAAAATACTAAGTATTAATTTAATAAATTAACTTGAGTTTAAATAAATATTTTAGTAACAAAAATAATTTTAAGTGTCGTGAACACGTGTTAATGAATAAATAAGTACAATACTATGTGTGATAATTATAACATATATATCAAAAGTATAATTATCTAAAATTCGAGTATTTGTTCGATTTTTCTTGATATATAAACTTAATAACAAGCATAAAAATAAGTTTATAGGTAAATATTTCATTTACAAAAATAACTACATTTATAATCTTTATAATTTTTAACATTAAATGGATAGCTTTTGTAATTCTTCAACTCAAGTATGTTTAATACTTCATCTTATATTGCCATCTCCGGTATATGTTTAATATTTATTTCTCTACAATTCCTTAATTTTATGCTATCTTTTTTCTATCAAGTATTTACGGAGAGTTATTGTATCAATGAAAGGGAATATTAGAAGATGAGAAAACCACATTCTTGTGTAGGTTAAAATCTGAATACTTTTTTTTAGGGTTAAAATGTGATTACTTCTTTTTGGTAGTTAAAATCTGATGAGTTTTTTTTTTTTTTGAGAAATAATAATAAAGATCTGGCCGGTGAAATTTCAAATATTGTCAAATTAATATTATGTAACTCTAGTGTTTGAGAATATGAGTTGCAGTAGTTTTTTATTGCAAGTTGAAGTATTGAACTACATTTTGTATTATAGGAGCCAATTCTTGTAGTTACACAATTTTTTTTTTTTTTAAATGGAGTTTTTCTATTAATTTTTAAGTGGAGAAGTAGCTTAAGAACGGTTAACAATGGTCAAATATGTAAAAAAAAAATGTTTTTGGTTGTTGAAATAAGGAAAAGAAGTTGCCTATAGATTTAAAAACCATAAACTAAGAGTGTTTTTTTTTCACCTTGACAAGACCAAATTAGATGTAAAGTTTCTTTCAATATATAAATTGAACCCAATTTTGATTTCCAATCCTATCAATTTAACACAATATTAGTAAAAAATTAGAGGTGTAAACCTTTACTTGTCATAGAACTTAAGTCTCGAGGCATAAGCCTTGGCAGATTGAAGTGCAAGGTGCCACACAAATCTTAAAAGATGATGCAAATATTAAGCTTTTTTTAGAAGAAGCCTTAAGGCTATCATTAAATAGTATTTTTGAAACCATTACATATAAATTAATTAGTATTGTAAATAAATAAATAAAATAAAAATTACGTAGAGAAAACTACGAAGTAAACAATAATTGAAAGAAACAACTATAAAATATGAATAATTTAAAGAATTAATTAAAACTATATATAATATTTTAAGGTACAAATTTTAAAATATATTAACATAGTTTTAAAAAATTAGGGTTTTTTAAACTAAGGGTACATTTATTAAGTCGTAAATAAAATCAATCAAAATCAAAATAAATCGATACAAAAGAAAAGAAAATAAAAAAAATCATTATCTTATCATGTATTTATTAAAATTGAAAGAATTTTAAAAGCTCATTGACCACAACAATAGTGCAACCATTTAAAGATTGTCCATAAATGCCGGCACTTCCACCTAAAGATTATCCATATATAAAACAAGATATATAGAGGGAGTATGCTTGGTGATAAATTTTAAGTGAGTTATATGTTATGCTCTCTTATGTCATTAAAATATTTTCTCCTTTATAATATTAGTATGTTAAATGAATAAATTATATCGTAGGAAACAAGTAAAAAAATAAAAATATCCCAAAGGAAACATATATATCCACGTTGCTAATCTCAATTAAGTTACGCTACTATTTGAAAAATGATGTTATTATTCAAATCAAACATTTTATGCCATTACTTTGTAATTATAAACAAATTATAATTTTCATCACCATGTTACAATTGGAGAATGCTCTTACGGGATTTGATCTAGAATGATATCAGATGTGGAGACATGTTTGTTGGAGATTATTATAAAACTCCTTAATTTAAAGAGCAAATTAAGGAGCAAAACATGGAGTAAAACATGAAACAACACATGGAGCAAAATAAGGAACTTAATTCAATGAACAATTCAAGGAATCATTAATTTAAGGAGTAATTCAATGAGTGAATTTTCTTATAAATAGATGTGTAATTGTAATGAATTAATCAACCAAGTATTCATTCCAATTGAGAGAAAAACATAGAGAGAAAAGCTTTTGTGAGAGAAAATTGAGAGTAATTTTCTTAGGTGTAATTGGATTGTGGGTTGTGAGTTATGAGTGTTATAAACACCTTGTATAATTTCTCTCCTTTTAGTAAAAATATCTACAACAGGTCCAGAGACGTAAACAAGATTGGCTGAACTCTTTTATCAAATTTGTGTATTATTTTTCTATTCTTATTTTCTCATAAATTTGGCTTATCAGAAATTTGCGTAATTTCCCAACAACTGGTATCAGAGTTGCTGGTGGTGATTTATGTCAATTTTCTACAAGGTTACTATTTACATGAATAGTAAAATTTTGTTGACGATATTGGTTTGTCGATGGAGGTATTCTAATACACGATGGTTTGCAGAAATAGTCAGAAATGATCCGAAGGAAGTCAGATTTGAGTGGGAGTAATGGCCGTAGATGAAGGAAAGGTGAAACTTGAGAAATTCGATGGTACAGATTTCGGGTTTTGGAAAATACAGATAGATGATTATATGTATCAAATAAATTTGTATCAACCTCTCTCAGGGAAGAAGCCAGAGGCTATGAAGGAAAAAGATTGGAATCTTCTAGACAAACAAGCCCTCAGAGATATTCGATTGACGCTATCCCGTAATATTGCTTTCAATATAGTAAAGGAAAATACCACAGTGGGTCTTATATCAGCTCTCTCCAATATGTATGAGAAGTCATCAACCTCAAACAAAGTGCACTTGATGAGGTGTTTGTTCAATTTGTGGATGACGGAAGGCGCATCGGTAGTTCAACATCTCAATGAACTCAACACAGTCACAACCCAGTTGAGTTCGGTGGAAATTGAATTCGATGAAGAAGTACGAGCATTGATACTTTTGTCTTCTTTACCAAAAAGCTGGAATGCTACTATCACGGCTATGAGTAGCTCGTCAGGAAGCTATAAGTTGAAATTTGACGATGTTCGTAATCTGGTTCTCAATGAAGAGATCCAACGTAGAGAGTCTAGTGAATCGTTAACCTCTTCATTTTTGCATACAAAGTCAAGAGGAAGAGATTCAACTAGAGGGAATGGATGTGGCAGAATAGACTACCAAGGTAAATCAAAGGACAGGAGGTCCAAAACTAAGAATCCTAATAATTCCCATAGCTCGAAGACTATCGAGTGTTGGAATTGTAGGAGAACAGGGCACTACAAAAATCAGTGCAAGAGTGCACCGAAGGATAAACAAGTGAATGCAGAGGCAAATGTTACTTCCACCTCAGGAGGAGATGGAGGAGATGATGCTTTGATATGCTCTTTGGAGAGCAACGAAGAATCTTGGGTGTTAGACTCTAAAGCGTCATTCCATATTACTTCATAGAAAGAATTCTTTGAGAAATATGTCCTCGGAAACCTTGGAAAGGTATATCTTGGTGATGATCAACCGTGTGATATTATTGGCAAAGGTGTAGTGAAGATTAAGTTGAACGAGTCTGTTTGGGAACTGAAGGATGTCAGGCATATTCCCGACCTAAGAAAGAACTTAATCTCAATCGAGTAGTTGGCTAATGAAGGCTACACTAAGATCTTCCATGGTGATGCTCGAAAGATTTCAAAAGGTGTAATGATGGTTGCTCAAGACAAGAAGAGTGGCACTCTTTACATGACAATAAAGGCACGTTGTTCAATCGTAGTTGCATCAAGCAATGAAACACCAAATCTGTGACACCAGAGACTAGGCCATATGAGTGAGAAAGGGATGAAGATTGTGCACTCAAAGGGAAAACTTCCAGGTCTAGAGTCAGCGGAGATAGACATGTGTGAAGATTTCATACTTGGAAAGCAAAAGAGAGTTAGCTTTTAGACAAGTGGTAAAACCCCAAAGAAGGAAAGGCTAGAGCTTATTCACTCTGATGTTTGGGGACCAACAACCTCATCCATTGGTGGGAAACACTACTTCGTGAATTTCATCGATGATCACTCTCGGAAGGTATGAGTTTACTTTCTAAAGCATAAGTTTGAAGTATTTGAGACTTTCAGAAGATGGAAAGCTATGGTGGAAAATGAGACGGGTTTGAAAATCAAAAAGTTTAGAACCGATAATGGTGGTGAATATGAAGACACTAGATTCAAAAAAATTTGCTATAATCACGGGATCAGAATGGAAAGAACTGTGCCAGACACACCTCAACGCAATGGTGTAGTTGAGCGTATGAACCGAAATTTGACCGAAAGAGCCAGAAGCATTCGTGTACAATCAGGTCTACCAAAGCAGTTCTGGGTAGAAGCAGTCAACATGGCAGCTTATTTGATCAATCGAGGTCCATCTGTTCCATTGGAGCACAGAATACCAGAGGAGGTATAGAGCATAAAAGAGGTAAAACTATCACATCTAAAAGTTTTAGGTTGTGTAGCATTTGTGCATATCAGTGATCAAGGTAGGAATAAGCTTGATCCCAAATCTAAGAAATGCACATTCATCGGCTATGGTGAGGATGAGTTTGGCTACCGCATTTGGGATGACAAAAATAAGAAAGTGATCCATAGTAGAGATGTGATTTTCAATGAAAGAGTGATATATAAGGACATGCATAAAATAGACACCAACGACTCAAAGCAGAATGAGTCAGTATTTGTAGATACAGATGATGTCCTAGATAGTTCCGTGAAGGAACCAATTGTAACAAGTCCTCAGCCAGAGGAACTCGTTGGACACAGTAGTACGCAACATTCCGACACACCACAGCCTCCTACTATAGCTCCTATATTGAGAAGGTCTTCTCGAACTCATGTGCCTAACAGGAGATAAATGAACTATATGTTGCTAACTGATGGAGAGGAGCCTGAATGCTATGATGAAGCTTGTCAGACTCGAGATGCCAGCAAGTGGGAGCTTGCTATGAAACTAAAGTTATGCTCAACTTCAGTTGGTCTGCTGGAGTAACAAGACTAGAAAAACTGATGCATTGATCGAGGTGTGAAGACATATTGAAATCAGTCTTCAAGTGGGAGATTGTTATAAAGCTCCTTAATTTAAGGAGCAAATTAAGGAGCAAAACATGGAGCAAAAAAAGAGTAAAACATGAAGCAAAACATGGAGCAAAACATGGAGCAAAACAAGGAACTTAATTCAAGGAGCAATTCAAGAAATCATTAATTTAAGGAGTAATTCAAGGAGTGAATTTTCCTATAAATAGATGTGTAATTGTAATGAATTAATCAACCATGTATTCATTCCAATTGAGAGAAAAACTTAGAGAGAAAAGTTTTTGTGAGAGAAAAGCTTTTGTGAGAGAAAATTGAGAGTAATTTTCTTGGGTGTAATTGGATTATGGGTTGTGAGTTGTGAGTGTTATAAACACCTTGTGTAATTTCTCCCCTTTCAGTAAAAAGATCTATAGCAAGTTCAGAGACGTAAGCAAGATTGGCTGAACTCCGTTATCAAATTTGTGTGTTATTTTCCTATTCTTGTTTTCTCATAAATCTGACTTATCAGAAATTTGCGTAATTTTCCAACAATGTTCGTGTGGATAAAAATGAAAATTTGTTTAATAAGACAACACAATAAGTGTTCAAATGAATGGTTTATTTTAATTCTCTCTTCTAGCGTAGAATCCTTTCAATGTTTTATGTTAAACCATAAATGTTAACTTATTTCCACACTACGTAGAATGAATTAGAGAAGATGCTTAAAAAGGGAGAGCTCAAAATTGAAGGTCATCGAGACATATTATCAATGGCATTGGAATCCCGAGAGCATATAAAGCATGTGAGAGGTGTCGGTCATGGAGTCACATTGACCAAATATTTTGTGAGAGGTGGAGTCACATTAGAGAAGATGTTTATTTAGTTACCTATATTAGTTTTAAAATTTCATTATAAATAGTACCCAAAACAAGCAAGTGGTTATGAATGTGGCTATTATGTCATGTTATTTATGCGGGACATTGTCAACTATCATTGTTTAAGTATAATTGAATTGGTATTAATATTTAATTCTCTCTAATGATATTTCATGTAAATATAGATCTACATTTTAATATATTTTAAATATTTTTTAATATTTTGCTTTGTATATAATATTTGTAGTGGAAGAACAAGTTATACTATGCAAAAGAATAGCTATTTCAATTGAAGTAGGATTTATACAAAAATATGACGATGCATATTTGTGGATAGTAGATAATAGTTTAGTCATTAAAGTATATAATATAGTGGATAAACATAATGAACCTATTGATGTTTTGAAAATTTACAAGTTAAAAACTATAAAGATATTTTGAAATTCTATATAGATTTACTACCTTTTAATGTCATTTGGTGTAAAAAAATTTGAGATTAAAGGTTAATTAATATTAGTGATTGATATTTTATCATTTGTATTATTAATCTAATATTTTTTATTGATACATATATAATCAATAACAAATATTATCAATAAAATATGAAAATAATATTTTTTTTTAAATATTATTATTAAAAAAAATTATTAATTTATAATAATGATCATTAAAAGATGACCATCGTAGAATATATTTTTCATGACGATCATTGTTAGTTTACAACGACGGTCATTAAAAAACGATAATCATATAATATATTTTTAATGACGATTGTTATAAGTTTACAATGATAATTATTAAAAAACGATTCATTAAAAAACAACCATCCTAGAATATATTTTTTTACTAGAATAACTCGATTTTTTACCATTTTTAATGATTGTTTTTTTGTTCTTCGTGACTATTGCAAATGTCATGAAAAGTATTTATTTACCATGATATTTGAATAGATAACGGTAGTTCTATTTTTCTTAAAACGTCTTAATAACCTTACAATGACGGTTAATTAACGCACTTAAAAGCCCTTTTTACGTAGTGTCCAATTACCTTTCTAGACAATAGAAGTTAAAGAGTTGATTTTTTTAAATTATATGATTGTGCTAATTAATTAATTATTCGGGTTTAACAAAAAGACAAAAGTTCAAAACAAGAACCCAAGAAAAGTTCTGAGCAATAAGATCAATCAAAGATGCAACAAAATTAACATTGCTTCGGAACATAAACGAAAAAAAGCCTAACCAGGATGAAGATTGAGGCGACAGTAATTAAGTGACAACCTCATCATATTAAGTTAAAAGCCACGCACGTAAAAATCAAATATTTTAATAAATTATTATTAAATAATATTAATATTCATTACGTAATTACGTTAAGTTGCTATTTTATTTATTCTCTCAATTCATACTCTATACACATAACACAATTTATATATATAAATCAACCTTAATGTTATACAAATAATATATTAAAGATATTAATAAAAATTGCTTTAAAATAGAGTATTCTTCTTTATTATTTTGGAATAGAGTATTCAAGAAAGTTTATGATGCTTTTTTCAACCCACCGTATAGCTTGGATTGTTAACTTCTCTGTTTCCTGCTGATGGCTACATACCATCCAGAGTTTCAAGAAATGAAACACACAGACAGAAGAGCAAAAAGCTCAAAGCTATATTGACTAAAAATTGGTTATACATGATACACAAAAGGAATCTCTTGATATGTTTAGGTGTAAAATCGTATCAATATTCGAGTAAACTAATTTTAATGAATAAGTCTTGTTAGATCAATCCATTTATATAAATATTTTTATAATGTCGGATCATTTTTGACTAGGTTATCTCGAGTTGGGATATTATGTCATCAACTAGAGGGGAAAAAAATGTTATTTTAACCAAATATACTTTGTTAAATTCATGTCTGTCGTGTCATGTTTGTAGGTCTCACTCACATGGAAGGAGAAGAAAATAAATAAATTAGGTGTAATCATAATTGAAAATAAAAATATTTGGTGTAATCACATTTGACAAATGCATCAAATATTTTTGTGGTTAAAATTTAGTTAAGTATGTAGCCAATTTTTGGTCACATAAGTAATAGACAATTTTGTTTATAAATAAACAATATTTTTGTCTTAGAGAGACACACCAACACACCAAAAGAAAAAAAAAGTAAAGTAAAGACAAAGTAACAATTTCCCTTGAAGAAAAATATTGTTGTGTGTAAAAGAGTGAGAGAATATTTTAGAAAAATATTGAGATATTTTTTTTAAAATAGGAGTGACAAAATAGTGAGTTTGGGAAACACTTGTGTGACACTATTTTGGGTTTATCTCAATTTGTTGTATTACCTCTCACTTTGTACACATTAATTTTATTAGTGAAATAAATATTTTTCAGAATTTATCACATGAACTTAGTCCAAATCAAAGAGTGAATCACGTTAAATTACCAGTGTCATTATTTTACTTTGTTGAATTTATTTTATTTGTATTTGATGTGCCCAACAATTGGTATCAAAGCTGGTCTAGTAAAATTCTTAGTATGCTCTGTGGTTGCAGCATAGACTGATCTACCACATCAAAAAAGATTTTATTAGATCTAGGGCGTATTTATTTGTAGGAAAAAAATGTCAAGTCAGAAGGTAGATATTGAGAAATTTAATGACACTAATAATTTCTCTTTATGGCAAAGGAGGATGAAGGATATTCTCATTCAATAGAAGGTCCATAAGGCATTGCTAGGGAAAGAAAAGAAGACATCAATTGTCACCGAGGAACAGTGGGAAGAGATAGATGAGATTGTAGCCTATACAATCCATCTAAATCTCTCAGATAGTGTATTGCAAAATATTGAATCAAAAAATTGCAAGATTGCAAAAAAAACATGAGAGACTCTAGAAAACGTGTACATGTCAAAGAACCTTCCTAATAAATGGTATTTATAGAATGAGTTATATCAGATGAGGAAGGAAGATAATGTGAGCATGATGTAGCATGTTAGCAATTTCAATAGCAAGTTTTCTCACTTAATAAGATTCAATATTAGTTTTGGAGATGAAGAGAAAGTTACGATGTTGCTCGCATCACTACCCTCATCATATAATCATTTCACAACAACTCTGACTTATGCAAAGGACAAGATGGAGTTTGAAGTTGCTGTAGAAGCTCTATTGTCATATGAGAAACAAAAGAAGGAGAAATATTCAGAAGCATAAGCTCTTATCACAGAGTTTAGAGGAAGGAGACAGTACAGAGAACAAAAACCCAAAGGTAAGAGTAGAGACAAATCAAACAAATTTTTCAATGTTGAATGCCATCATTGTAAGAGGAAGGGTCACATCAAGAATTTTTCCCGTGTGTTCAAGAAGGAACATGAAACAAAAAAAGGTAAAGCAATGAAGAAAGAGGACATTAGTGATGATTAGAAAAAAAATATCATAGACGAGTTCAATATTGTTTATGATGAAGATTTTGTCAATCTTACATCACAGGAGACCAGTTAGGTGATTGATAGTGGTGCTACAATTCACGCTATATCGCGTAGAGAATTTTTATCATCATACATAGTTATAATTTTTGGTGTTGTTAGAATGGGAAATGAAGGCCTATCAAAGGTTGTTGGCAGAGGAGATGTTTGCTTAGAAACAAAGAATAAAACCAGACTATTTTTGAAGAATGTTAGGCATAATCTAGATATGTGCCTAAATTTGATCTTTGCTCGTAAACTTACAAATGAAAGATATTGAATATTCTTCATTTATCTCAAATGGAAACTTACCAAAGGCTTCTTAGTAGTGGCTAAAGGTGAAAAGCATACAATTGTGTATATAATGCAAGTGAAGCTCTCCATCGACCCAGTAAATGTTGTGGGGAAAGACAGAGCAGCTGAATCATGGCATATGAGACTCAGTCACATAGGTGAAAAGATATGACAAGTCTAACCAAGAAGAAGATACTGCTCGGAATGGATGAAGTACATTTGGAGAAATGTGTTGATTGTTTAGTAGGAAAGCAAAATATAGTTGCTTTCAAGAGTTTCCCTCCTTCCAGAATGAATAATATTTTAGATCTAATTCATTCATATTTGTGTAGACCAATGCCAAAGTCACTTGGAAATGCTCAATACTTTGTGACTTTCATTGATGATCATTCAAGGAAGACATAAGTATATCTTCTGAAGACAAAGGATCAGGTGCTAGATGTCTTCAAAACATTTCATGCCTCAGTTGAGAGACAGACTGGAAAGAAGCTGAAGTGCATTCGGATAGACAATGGTGGAGAATACACAGGACCTTTTCATGCTTACTATAAAAAAGCATGGTATTTGACATAATATGACACCTCCAAAGACACCGTAGTTGAATGGCTTAACTGAGAGGATAAATAGAACTTTAATGGAGAGAGTCAGATGTCTACTCTTACATGCAAAGTTTCCTAAAACTTTATGGGATGAAACCATACTTATAGTTGCACATGTGTTGAATCTTTCACCCTGTACTCCTCTCAAGATGGATGTTCCAGATAAAATGTGGTCAAGAAATGATGTTTCCTATGATCATCTGCAAGTGTTTGGCTACAAAGCATTTGTTCATATCCCAAAGGATGAGAGATCTAAACTTGATGCCAAGACAACACAGTGTATTTTTATTGGCTATGGTCAAGATCAATTTGGCTATAGATTGTATGATTCGGTTGCAAAGAGACTTGTTAGGAGGGGTGATGTTGTATTTGTTGAAGATGAGACCATTGAAGATGTTGTCAAAATGAAGAAGGATGTTCCTAATTCTAATGGTGACTCATTTGGAATTAATTCCTCCAACATCAGTGCCAAGACAAGTTGGAGATGAAGACCAGGTTTATCCACCTGATGAAGATGATGCTTCCATATAAGTTGGTTCTGAAGACGAGGGAGATGATAATGTTAATTATCCAACGTCAACACATGTGGCTTCTTTTGTTCCACTAAGAAGAAGTGATAGACTGACATGACCCTCTACCATATATCTTCCATATGAGTATGTAAATTTCCCTGATAGGGGAGAATCTTAAAGTTATGAAGAATCTATGGATGAAGAATCCAAACAAAAATGGATTGAATCCATGAAAAATGAGATGAAGTCCTTACATGAGAAACAAAATTTTTGAGCTGATGAAAAAGCCTAAAGGGAAGAGGGCTTTGAAAAATAAATGGGTGTCAGCCCACGATACAAAGCTAGATTGGTTGTCAACGATATAAAGCCAGACTAGTTGTCAAGGGATTCAGCTAAAGAAAAGGAGTTGACTTTGACAAGATTTTCTCACCTGTTGTGAAAATGAAATCCATCCGTACTGTGCTGGGGTTAGCAGCAAGTCTTGACCTAGAGATTGAGCAAATGGATGTCAAAATTGCCTTCCTACATAATGACTTGAAAAAAGAGATATACATGGAGCAGCTAGAGGGTTTCAAGCAAAAGGGAAAAGAGGATTATGTTTTCTAATTGAAGAAAAGCCTTTACGATTTAAAATAGGCACCTAGACAATTGTAAAAGAAGTTTGAGTTTATTATAGGGGAGAAAGGCTATAAAAAGACTACTTCAAACCATTGTTTTTTTGTGCATAAATTCTCTGATGATGATTTCATTATTCTTTTACTCTATATGGGTGATATGTTGATTGTTGGTCGGAATATTTCTAGGATCAACAACTTGAAAAAGCAGTTGAGTCAGTCTTTTTTCATGAAAGACTTGGGACCAACAAAGTAGATTCTTGGCATTAGTATTATTAGAGATAAAGGCGCCAAGAAATTATGGTTGTCACAGGAGAAATACATTGAGATATTACTTCAGAGATTTCATATGGACAAGGCTAAAGCAATTAGTTGCCTCTTGCTAATTATTTTAAGCTAAGTTCTAAGCAAAACCCTTTACAGAAAAAGAGAAGGAAGAGATGAAAAAAGTTCCATATGCTTCAATAGTTGGAAGTCTGATGTATGTCATGGTTTGTACATAGCCAGATATTGCTCATGTAGTTGGAATTGTGAGTAGATTCCTTTCAAAATATGCCTATGTTTTGGAAATGACAAACCTGTGTTAGTTGGATACATAGATGCATATATGGCTGGCGATGTGGATTCCAGAAAATCCACTTCAGATTACTTGATTACATTTGCAGGGGGAGTTATGTCATGACAACCAAAGTTATAAAAATGTGTTGCACTATCCACTATAGAAGTAGAGTTTATAGCAGCAACGAGAGCATGTAAAGAGTTGATATGGATGAAAAAGTTCTTGAAAGAACTTGGTTTACAACAAGACAGTTACTAGTTATTTTGTGATAGTCACAGTGTTATCCACCTTGGAAAGAATGCCTCATTTTATTCGAGATCAAAACATATTGATGTGAGATATCATTGGATTAGGGATGTAATGGAGAAGAAGCTACTACAGCTTGAGAAGATTCATGTAGAGGAAAATGGATTAGACATGATGACGAAAATTCTTTCAAGATAGAATTTTGAATATTGTTGTTTAGCTACTGGATTGGTAGAACCTTCCATGTAGTCAGGATGGGGAGATTTGTAGGTCTTGCTCACATGAAAGGAGAAGAAAATAAATATGTTAGATGTAACCATATTTGACAAATATATAAAATATTTTTGTAGTTAAAATTTGGCTAGTTATGTGGCCACATAAAAGATAAACAATTTTTTCCTTAAAGAGACATCAACATACCAAAATAAGAGAAGTAAAGTAAAGGCAAATGAACAATTTCTTTTGAAGAAAAAATAGTGTTATGTATAAGAGAGTGAGAGACAATATTTAAAAAAATATTGGGATATTTTTTTTAAAAGAGGAGTGACAAAATAGTGAGTTTGGGAAATACTTGTGTGATACTATTTTAGAATTATCTTAATTTGTTGTATTATCTTACTTTGTACCCATTAATTTTATTAGTAAAAAAATATTTTTCGGAATTTGTCACGTAAACTTAACCCAAATTAAAGAATGAATCACATTAAATTACCAGTATAATTATTTTACTTTTTTAAATTTATTTTATTTGTATCCGGTGCACCCATTGAGTTCAATGAATAAAATAATAATTTAATGGGTTAATTTTTAGTTATATATAACGACATGTCGTGTTTGACCCAACGTAACATGATCTACGTATCCACCCACCAGATCATAAACGTGTATCAGGCTTCTAAACATATGCATGAGACAAACACCAAAGCCAGTTCAAACCCATGTCACGCACATGCAGTACTATTCAGATGTTGTTTACTACTTTAACTTTGTTTTTTCTTTTTTTAATTTATTTTACTATTCTTAACTTTATTTTTGATACGTTGCAAATATTAAAATTTAAGTTACTATTCGTAACTTATTTTTATTTGTATAACAAAAAAAACTTCATTTTGATTCAATTTTAGTACTTCACGACCAAATCGACTTGTTACTTTTGCAAACAACAGTTAAAAAGTAACTTGTCTCATGATTAATGTAGTAAATTAAATAAAATCATAAAGTTTTACTATTAAATTGAGAGAAAGTAAAGGTGAAAAAAAAATTAAAACTAAAACAAATCTAATTGGTTGTGAATTTGAACACCAAACTACTAAATAATAATGAATAAAAAAAGTTTTGAGGAGTTAATAGAATGAAAAATAAATGTTTAGGCAGTCTTGGCCCTATTAAATATATCTTAGCTTAGGAGATTCACTCCTCATGAAATATTATTGAGTCTTAAGTCACTAAACAACAAAAAACATCTCTATTTGCAAAACATATTCTAGGTACATTTCTCCTTCATATTGAAAGTACTTTCAAAAATTACCAATGCACTTGGTAATTCTTAAGTTCCTTTGAAAATTGGACTGGTGACCATATAATATGAGTTGTATTAAGTGAAACTATCTATCTCATTTTATATTTCATGTAATATCTCTAATAAATTTATATTATAATATTATCTCATTTTATTTAAATATTATCTCATCTTATTTTTTCTCATTTAAATTGTAATCCTAATATACCTAACTTTAATCATATATTGTATCATGTTTTTTATTAAACTTACATTATAAATTATCATTTATTATTTTTTTATCATTTTTTATTTTTACTTGTCTCATTTAAATCCATTAAGAATAAATAAGACATCTTAATTAATACAATTTCATTATCATCTCATCTCATTAAAAATTAAGTAAGACAAAATTAGATAAGTTTTAAAAATTAATAAATTATCTAATAAATCTCATTAAAATTTCATCTTAATTTACACATCTATCCACTAGTTTTCCGAAATAGATCACTTAAGTCTATTAGTTTTTTTTATTTTTTATTTTTTTATATTTTTATTTAAAAAAAATACTTTCTTTTCTAAATGCACTTGAAAAAATTAAAAAACAAAACCTAAAATTTGACTATTTGAATTAAATTATCACTTTTTAGAAAACTAGTGATAAACTGTTTAAAAATAAACTATTAAACCTATACTACATTTGTCTCTTTCAAACTTTAAGAAATATTATTAATGCTTTTTAAAAAATAATAATTAATTTTGAGCGAAGTAATTTAGAATTGCTGTACAAAGAAAATAATTACTAAAATATCAAACAAAATCACTTGAAATAATTTTATGTGGAACATCTAGCGCTTTTGAGAGAAGCACAATCAAACAAACCTCTATCCAAACCGCTAAGCAGAGGATGAAGGGGCCTTGGTGTCTCCAACAATTTCAGCACTTAATAACCGTTCAAATAGACAAATTACGAAAAGCAAAACAATGTATTTTTAAACGTACGAGTCATCAATTAAACTATAAGCTAAGGCCCAAATATTCAATTTTATCCTCCAAGAATGTCCTTCCTAGCTAGATTATAGAAAGAAAAAAACAGTTATTATTTTATTTTTTTGGTCAAGCACCCAAAGTACATAGTTTGCTTAATAATCAAATGAACATAAGAAAAAACAAGTTCATAACCTAAAACATTAAACAAAATATTAAAACGTACTCTATTAATCCTATGCATGACAAGCAAGACAAAGATAAATGATAGAATCGTAGCATTTCTAATGATTTGTTTCACTCTCCATTCTACAAGAACACCAACCTCCACTGTCCAACAGATGTACGTTCTTGAGATGGAATTAAGAAGATATGGTTTTTGATACAACTAAGGTTCTAAAAAGCATAAGTCATATTCTATGCTAGTCATCCGGCTAGGAGGATGAAAACACCTGTAACTTGCCTGGATCCCACACCATCCAACCATGGCCAGCATCAATATTCATTAGTTAAATTGCTTCATAAGTAAATAACGGATGGTAGAATTAAGGTCCTACCTAAGAAAAGTAGAAATTCACGCAGCATGATACTGAGTCTACATTTCAATCAATGAAAAAAATAACATAATAACCTGAGTTTTTTGTTTAACCCTTTTCCTTATCTTATGGTTGTTGAGGGGTGGAGTAAAATCTTACTCCTGGACCATCGGTTTGGTCGTATACTTTTTCATCCAAAAGTAACGAAGCTAAGATGCTTAAACTGTTCCTCATCCTGCTTGTATACAAAACGCATCCCACATTTCTCTACCTTTATACCAGGAGTTTCACTCACAAATCTAGCCTCCAGTAGGCTGCACTGATCGAGTGGATCCAAGAACCACACTTTTGGAATGCAGGATAACCAAATGAACCTTCCATCACCTAACCCCTTGATTTCTTTGTAGGATGCTTGATAAGAATGGAGATTCTCTACATTACCTTTCCCAGTTTTGAATGAGCAAATTAGGTGCTGAGAAGATTCTGGATCCAATTTATCTTGAGCAGAGCTTGGATTCTCGATGTCTGAAAAATATGCACATAGAGCCAATCCTATCCAGTTGCAATTTTGCGGTAGCTGGATTGTAATTGAATGGTCATCATTCTTAATAGAGAACCACTGCAGAATTTCAGGAGCAGCTGGGAAACATGAGTTATATATTTCGTCTCCAATGTTGAAGTTCTGTCATATGCACGTATACACAGCAAATATACATGTAGATTAGTAAAAGAAGTGCTCAACAGAAACAACAGAAAGATAGTAGGAAAAAGTAAGGGAGTAGGGGAAGAAGAAAAAGAAGAGAAAAGACCTCTACATGTTTTCCAAGTAATTCAATTTCATGTCTCATGTCGTCTTTATTAACAATATTTTCATTTGTTTCCCGCTTTTGAGCATCATGTGGCTTCTCATTTTCATCTGCTTCTTCTGCAAATTGACTAATGAGGTCTAGATCTTCAAAGAACAAGCTCCAGCTTTGAGATAATGCTTGTTTAAATTCTTCCATGTCTTTTTGGTACAAGAGACGAATGCCACACTTCTCTACTGTCAATAATTCTGGGAAATCATTAAATATTTCCGCCTCCAAATAGCCAATTAAATTCGTCACTGAAAGCAACCAACAAGGTATGTAGGTTAGCCAAATGAATCCACCATGTTGCAGCCATTTGAATTTCTCTTTGGTGATGGAGTACATGGGCACAGGGTTCCAACAAAATCCATTAGATTGTAAATGACAAAGAAGCTTGAAAGATTCTTTGAAACTAATATTGTCAAAGATGGCAGTTTGTTTATTCTGGACTACTGAAATATCAGCACATATGACAACGCCTCTGAAATCCCTATCTTGAGCCAGGTCTGAAGGTAGTTTAGTTATCATCCAAGAAGTACTGCTGTAACTTTCTAACCACCCCAGTATACTCTTCTGAGGGAAACAAAAATTGAAAGTTGAGCAAGGATCAAACTGCTTAAGAGAATAAATTGTACGTCCCTTGCAACTAAGCGTGACCATCTTGACTAATGGAACCATACTCTTATGGACTCTTTTCCAGAAGTCTACTGCATTACTGTTGCTTCCATGAGGCAATGTCTCAACCATTATTTGCAGATGATTATGGATACTACTTGTGCATTCTTTTGCAATATTTTCTTGGATCCAATCCCATTGGTCACGAAGATATTGCTTTGAGTGTAGTATTGTTGGGTCCGACTCCTTGAGACATTGCTTTTGCTGAAGACAATTTTCGTAATGATCATTTTTAAATAAAGCTGAAATATGTTTCCCTGTTGGTTCCAAACTTGCCAACAGATTTCCTAATGATTCAATTAGCTCCCTGCAATGAAACATGATAAGCATTATGTGGAAAAGAGTACTAATTAAATGAAATATTAAACTTACTACAATGTAATAGTACATAGGGATTTTTGTTAAGGGCAATGTTCTCATATAACCCAAAGAAAGTAATTGTTGAGGGATGATCCCCTCCAACTTAATATTTTTTACTATATGATTAAAAAATACCCCTAAACTTCATCGATCAAAGTTGATTGGACCTGAACATGACGAAGAAACAACTAATGAGAGCCTCAATGCTTTAGCTAACAAGCCCATATGAGATTGGATCCCAACAACGATCCTAATTTTGTTGGAGCCCAATAGTTCGGTAGTCTTCAATAAGTGTAAATAGCATGCACCTAAAAGGTTAACCTATTATGTGGGGTTTGTCAGGCACTTATAATTCCATTTCCTTTTTGGTCGTTTTGATATGTGGGGGACTTATTTGCTTATTTTCCCAACCAAAAGCGTTTAGAGAATATAATAAGATCTCCCATGTTGAAAACATACAACATGACAATTGGTTTTATAAGTGCTTAGGTCACCTCTTCTCATATGGTTAACCTTTTGGTATAGAAGGGAGCCCATTGCACCTAGCCATTGGAACTTTTCAAACTTTGACATTGTAAGAGAGCACACAAAATCCATGGGAACCTTTAAAAAAGGTACCACTCAGCATCTTTTAGTCCCTTTTTCAAATTTTCCCAACTGCACCTTTTTTCCATACTCGTGGGAGCATTAACTGATTTACACTATATTATTAACCAATCAGCTGAATATAATTAGGGGCCTATAATTATACACTAAATATCAGTTACCAATCAGTAGAACTGCAATTAATATGGATTTCTCCATCCACTGCACTGCACCTAACTGTTGCCACACATGATGCCTTTCGTTCAGTTACAAGCTCTTCAAAGGATGCAATTAGCTTCCTGCAATAGTTCACAGGGTCAAATGCATTTATTTAAGAGTATATCAATTAATGCACTGATACAGGACAATATATTTATTCATACAAGTATTAACTTTCAACCTTTCCCATGGCGATAGGTAATCAGTTTCCACTTCACGTGCATTTGATTGATCGTTTTCATCTTCAACAGGTATTCTTCGGGTGAGCATTTGGAGGTATCTGTTAGCTTGGATATAGAGACAATCAAGGACGTCTTGCCTTCCTAAGGAGCATTCTACCAATGTTATGGGCAATTGCTCTAAATCAGTTTCATATACTGACCTGATCCCACATATTTCAATCTCCACATCTTGGGTTGTGGCTTTAAACAAAGCACCAATACCTTCACAGTTATTCAAACATTCTGGAAAGTACGCACGAGGTACATGGAATACAACAAGTTCTGACAAGCATGTTATTTTGAAGCTAAACTTTTCAATATGCCAACTAGTACTACTTCCATGGGCATATACATCAACTGAGAAGAAAGAATTAAGATTGTTATCCGAAGTAGCTGGACGACGAGTGAATGCAGCATATAGCTCAAACCCTACCCAACTATCATTATGAAAAAGATTTTGAGGAAGGTAATCGAAGACTGCATTGCCAATAGAATGACGACTGAACCAAGCAGACACCAATTTGATCTCATTAAAAAAGAAACAGAAACTATGCCTCCGTGCATTTGGTCCCTGTAATTTTGATCAAAAACAAAATAAATTAATTAGGAGACTTGGTAGAGGGGAAAATATATTGTGAAAACAATTCTGTAAAGGAAATAGAAGAAAATGACATGTCAAGTGAATGCTATGCATATGCCCAAGATCAGCCGACCACCAAATGCTACTATGGAATGCAACACAGTACTACAACTCTCACTGCAAGAATCACAACCAACAAACCTTCATGCTGAGCTGTGCCAAAGAGTGTGTGTGTAATGATTGTATCAGATTAGTGAGTAAGGCTGTGACGTACTGGTGAGTGAAATCAAAGAGAGAATAATCAAAATTAGTTGTATAAATGTGAGCACTCAGTTTGTATTAAATTTTACAATGAATTTAAAAGCTTTTAATAATTCTCTACAACCTTCTCTTTTCTTCTTGCTCATAAACATCTCTTCGAATGAATGCTTGTTTATGTTTTTCCGAAATTCTTCAATTTCATTTACTCAAACTGTCACTTTGGGAGCAATTTAGTACTATTTGTATTATTATTATTATTATTATTTTTTCAATTAATGACCTCTACTTTTTAGTTCATTTCATTTAGCTATTTTTGCAAAAATTCTTTTAATAGAATTGATGAAGAGGTTGGGGAAATTGCGAAAAGCCTAGATTTTAATCTAAGATTTTCAAGAAAAGAGGAGAGAGAAGGGGGACTTAAAAATGGATTGAATTAACGATTCTAACCAGAATAATTGTATGAACTTGCAGAAAAGGAAAATTCTGACGTGCTTATCATGTGGTTTTTGGATCTAAAAATTATTTCAAACATGTGCAAAGATCGTAGTCTATAAAATTTTATATCTGCAGCTTGATCCTAATGTGCATGTGTTTTTTTGCCTCAACTTGTTTCCAAACATATACATTAATTATAGTAGCAAAAGTAGACAAAAGTAACTAAATGAAAGGAATGGGAAAGAAAAAAATTACTAAATTAAAACCAAAAAATTATTGAATTGCAATTTTTGTAACAATTTTAGTATTAAATGGAACATTTATTGTCCTAGACTCCTAACCCAAAAATAAAACACGCTTACTGAAAAATTTAATAAAATTTATGGACAGGAGGTTACCCAAAAGAGTTTTGAGAGAAGAGAGTTGAGATCATTTTGTGATCCAATGATGGGATTGCTTGATTCTGGATTGGAAGTGTGATCTTGTATTGATTCATGCATCTCGGTTAAACTATTATTTTCAACTTCCTCCATATTGCTAAGACCTTTATCTAATCGATCAGGAGAAAGAGATTCCTTCAGAATGATCGGTCCCTCAAAACAGGTCTGCGTTAGACTTTGGGCAAACTCTGTAACATTTAGTTCAGATATTAGGTGCATTCCACAACTTTTTACCTTCAAATCTGGTCTTTCAGATGAAATTGAAGCCCTAATGTGACTTGCTTCGTTCAACTGTCCGGAAAAATCCTTCCGAGGTACATATCGGCAAACACCATATGATCCTTCTCCAAAACGTAAAAAGTCCATGAAGTCCGTCCGTATTTCCTTGTGACATTTATCGGTTCGAAACTGACAGTATGTCGTCTTTGATTCCCAACTTTCATCAATAATGTGATTATTATGAATTTCAAAAAGAAAACATATGACAATTCCAGTCCACAAACTGTTTTTGTCTTCTGGAGAAAGCCGTATTGCTATAGAGGACCCAATCTTCTGATGAGTGCACCAGTCTGGAACTCTATTGCCAACAAAACGAATGTCAAAACAACCCCCTTGATAAATTTGATCCTGCAAATCAAAGTAGATGAGAAAAAAAAATATTATAATCAAGGGAGATATCAAAAATGACAATATACAAAAGAGGGAAGGGTAAGAAGAAGGTTTTTATACACCTCAATAAATCTAGGAACCAATTGGTCAGAACCTTCTCCCATGGCCTGAGAATACATGGTTTCTCTATAATCCTTGCCTAATAGGTCTCGAGTATCGCAATGAATAAAACCTTGATTATTGGCAAATATATTGACCTGGTCCTTTGAGAATCTCTTCAGCATAGGGCAATCATGGGCATATAGATATTTCATGCTTTTCGGAAGATGCCTTGGCAATGATCGAAGGTTGTAGCAGTTATTCAACAGGAGTTCTCTGAGCTGAAAGAGTTGACAAATGCTTTCAGGTATGCTCACGAAATTGTTCTCACTCAAGTCAAGTTTCTGCAATGAGAATAGGCAACCAATATCGTCACCTGGTATTGCTCCTTCTTCTAGTTTACACCCTCGAAAGGACAATGATTCAAGGTTCTTAAGCTGTCGAATAGAACAAGGAATTGTTTTTATAGCAGTCCCACTGACATCAAAGTCTTGCAAATATTCCAAGTTTCCAATGTTTTCTGGAATTTGGTCAACAAGTGAACAGCCTGACAGATTGAGAACTTTAATAGAAGTCAACCTACTACAAATGATTTCTGGAAAACACAATAGGTTCAAGCAGCCACTAAGATTTAGCAAAATAAGGCCACACAAGTGCTGAATTGACATCGGCAACTTCCTTATAGCTGTCCCGTCAAGATGAAGTTCAGACAGACGTTCCATACTTTCTGGAATCTCTGGAAGCTCAATAAGTTTTGAACATCCAGAAAGAAGCAAAATCTCAAGAGATCTCAAATCTATTAAATCGGAAATCTTCTCAAGATTTTTACACCCTTTTAAATTCAAGATAACAAGATGTTTGAGCTTCCCAAAAGATGGATGAACTTGGGACAGGTTCTCACAGCCTTCAAGAATTAGCCTTTCAAGATTTGTAACCATGCTTAAATCAGGGCTCTCGGTCAAATTTTTGCAATTGCTGAGATTTATTAGCACCAGCTTCATCGATGAAAGCTTATATGATATAACAGAGAAAACGGTACTGGTTAGTCAGACAAATCAACAAATGGAAAATACATATATACATGTGTGTGTATTCTTTAGCTTAAGAATTCAATGAAGAAAAGTTCATAAGTACGTAGGTTATCTTACTCGCAACTCCTTCCACAATTGCTCAATGCAGCTATTAGGCAAGCTGAGCTCAACAAGTCTCTCTGGTCGAAAACTTATCGGCATAGATTTTAGAGGAAATCCTTCCCACTCCAAAAGTTGCAACTCATTAGAAAGATACTTGAGATATCTAGAAAATTTCACATTGCAAATCTTCAACAACCTTAGATCGCGCATTTTGGAGAGGGGATCATCCTTCACATGCATTTCTTCTTCTGTGGGCAAATCTAGAAACAATCCCTTCACTGCATTTGTTCCCTGCACCAAAACAGCATGACGATAAAGTGCAAAGTGTATATAGCATAATCAAACCAGAACCAATAAATTCATACAAACAAAACATAAATAAGCTTTAAATTTGAGAAACATCCATGTTGAAATAATTAATGTTCATTGTGAAGAATAAAGAAGATAACGAAGAGAGAAATTAGGTAAATATTGAATCTAATAATCGATAACTGAGCTCATGAAAGAAACAATGGCCCTCATTCAAATAAATAAGCTTGAAAGATATATAGCTGAGTGTGAAAAGTAGTAACATAAATTAATTAAGTTAAAAAGAGGAAATACAAATTAGTTAAAAGAATTTGTAAGGTTTTCAATTTTGTTTTTCCTTTAAATTTCCCATTTTAACTTTTCGTTCATAATTTAGACAATTAATCAAGTAAATATAAAGGGTCATTGCTAGCTATTCTTCAAACTTTGTGAATGCTGGTGAAGCCTGGATCGAGGGCGATGAAATTTAAATACACTACAAATAAATATATTCTTCTTGTCTATATTAATAATGATCACTATCAAATTTTGTAATAATATAGAGAACACTATCAGAATTGTTATTATTACCTCATTCTGCAAAAGAACTTTGCGAGCATCCTTGTAGATCCATAAGTTCTTGTGCTCATGGTGATAGTCATTGCTATAAATCCATAACCTGCTACGTTTTCCTGGTTCTTCAAGAGACTCTTGACGAACGATATTCCAACCCATTTGTTGCAGCATATCATGCATCCACAATCTGTTTCTTTCAATTTTAACAAGAGATTTATCTGTCAAAACACTTATTCCTATTTTGGGATAGAAGTTGCAACTTTCCAGTATTCTTTCCACTCGATATCGAACCTCGCCTCTAAAGAAACATGCTATGTCCAAAAATATTTGCTTCTCTGTTTCCTCCAACCTCTCAAAACTTATTTCAAGTGTTGCTAGAATTTCTTTGTTCGGATTTTCTTTCAGCCTTTCAAGTACAGCTAACCACTCAACTTTGTCTTTCCTATACAATGTGCAACCTAAAACTTCGAGAGCTAAAGGTAGGCCATCAACCCATCCAACAACTTCATTGGCCAATTCCTTGTAATCATCATTAGGATGGTTTTCCTTAAAGGCCTTTCGACATATGAGCTGAAGAGCTTCAATATCATTCAGTTTCTCAACCTCATATAAATCATTTACTCCATACGCTTTAAACAAGTGTGTATCTCTACTTGTCACGATAATCCTACTTCCTAAACCAAATATATTATGTCTTTCATCACCCTTACCAACTAAGGCCTCTATTTGCCTTAAATCATCAACATCATCTAAAATTATAAGCACCTTTCTGGAACTTAGTCTTCCCCTCAATATAGTACTTTGTCCCACCTCAACGTTCGTAGAACTTGCATAAATGCCCAACAAATTTTTATAAAGTTCCCTTTGTAAGTAAGCAAGACCTTTTCTTTTAGATTCTTCTCTAACATATGCAACAAAACAGAAAGCATCAAATTGATTGCGGATCCTTCTAGTAAGTTCGTGCGCAATGGTTGTCTTCCCAACCCCTCCAATCCCCGAAATTCCTATTGTTCGAACATCGGCTAAACTCAAATCTAAGTACGACTCCACTTTCTTTATACGAGCATCTATTCCAACCAAGTCTCCTGTAACAATAAATGAATCATCATCCAATGCCTTTAAAATCTCATTAGTTATTTGCTGAATAATCTCTGCCTCATCAAACCTGCACAAAGAATAAGAAATAATTTGACATTGACCAGGAGCTTTAAGAATACTGTGAAATATATTGACAACCAATATAATGTGGAGACTGATATATGTAAGGCTTACAGCACCGACTTGTAATAATTGTAAGGTTTACAGAATTATCCTGTGTATACGAGATATTGTTGAAATCTCAAGAATTATACACAATTGTTTCCTTATTTTGTTCTTTTTGATTAGGAGGATTATTAGGAAAATTGTAAAGTGATTGAGATTTTCCTTATTTAGTTTAGTCAAATATTAGGAAGATTATCACACAAATAATTAGGAGATTTATTTCCTTTTCCTAGTCCTAATTTTGTTCTATAAATTGTAAATCATAACTATTGTAAATTCATTCAATATAGTACGGAAACCATATTTCACAAAAGTTCAAATGTCTTCACAGTATCAGAAACAGCTTCAAAATATACCAGTTAAGAAACAGAAACCATATCCACCGTGAATTCTGGTGGGCTGGATAATTCCTCACTGCAGTTTACCGTTGAAAAATTCAGCAGTAAAAGTTATGATAATAAGCTCAATCCATTAAGCTAATTGGTAATAGAAAAGGTAAAATGGGATACCTAACAGAGGAGAAAAGAAAACCCAACTCAACCAAAACCGATGCAATGCAAAGATGGAGTTCGGAAAACTCCATGCTAATAGCGTGGCTTGTCAATTCTATGACACCCGTGATTGAAAAAACCTACTTATTTCTATCAACAGCAAAAGAAATGGGGGAAGCTATTAGGGAAACATATTCAAATGGTGAAGATTCTTCATAAATATTCGAGTTGAAAACTCGTTTATGAGGAATGAAACAAGGAAATAAAGAAATTACCCATTACTACATAGAGATGCTCAATCTCTAACAATAACTCAATCTAAGTTCAGAAGAAGAGTGTGAATGTGTAGGTGATACTACCAGGTACAATAAGGTAGAAAAGGAAATAATTTTTGAGTTTTCCATAATCGAAAGCTAGACGATGTGAGAATTAAGATTCTCAGACGAAACCTATTACCCAACATCAAGAAAGTCTTCATTGAGATGAGGAGAGAGGAGTGTCGTCGAAGGGTGATACTGAGTGACAATCATGGCAAGGTTTGAAGTCATCTCTTCGTTGCTGGTGGAATGCGAAAGGTGTAATCATCTACTCTAGCTTCCTCGAAGACTCAGAGTAAGAAATGTGGTACAAGCAGGGTTAGAGTTGAGACGAGGAAATAGGAGTGCCCAAATGGGCCAAATCATATAGTTGGGCCTGGGTATCATCAGGCATCACGGTTTCGTTTCTTCCCGGTTTGGTTTTTTCCCTTCTTCTGGGCCTTTAAATGGGTCTGGTTATTTAAGCCACAATATAGGCCTTCAGTCAATTTTTCAAATGGGTCCAATGGAAATCAAGCAAGAAATGGCTCAAATTCACAAAGAAAAAGGATCTTTTGTGATCACTGTCGTAAACCTGGACATACAAGGGATACTTACTGAGAAATTCATGGTAAACCAACAAATTGGAACCCAATACAAAATAGGATCCGAAGTTATCAGGTTTCAGCTGATCACCAATCCCATGATGGCTAAAGCTCGGTGGGAGCATTTCATTCAAAACAACTAGACCAACTCTATAAATTTTTTTCCAATATGCAAAATTCTGATCAATCATCCTCAAATATTTTCTCGACTTCTTTAGCCTATAAAGGTAATTACTTAAATGCTCTAGTTATCACCTCACAATCTAAAAATTCTTGGATTATTGATTATGGTGTATCTGATCATATGACTATGCTCATCACTTATTCACATCTTACTCACCATGTGTTGGTAATCTTAAAGTTAAAATGGTAAATTGATCTCTCTCAAATGTTGCAGGAAAATGGAGTATCCAAATTTTCAATTTTATAACATTAAAATATGTCCTTTCTCAAACCTATTTTATAATTTGATATTCATTACACAACTAACAAAATATTCAAATTACTCAACTAAGTTTTTTCCTTCTCATTGTGTTTTTCAAGATCTAATCGAGGAAGAGGATTAGCAGTGCTAAAGAATGTGAAGGATTATATTGTTTTAATAGGCCAATGTGAGTGAAAATTATAAATTCCAATGTAATTATATATCTGTTCTATGAATAATGAAATTCTTCTATGGCATTATCGAATGGGACATCCTAATATTCAATATTTCAAATATTTATTTCCATCTATATTTTCAAATAAAACCATTAATTTTCAATATGAAAGTTGTGAACTAACAAAACTTTAACATGCGTCTTTTTTCAATAATCAATATAAATCATCCAAGCCTTTTGTCCTAATTCACAGTGAAGTTTGGGGACCCTCTCGTCTCCCAAATCGTATCCACTCTAAATAGTTTACTACCTTTATTAATGATCACACCAGAGTGTGTTAGGTTTACTTATTGAAAGAAAAAACTGAGATTCGTGATGTTTTCATTAACTTTCACCTTTTAATCCAAATCCAATTTCAGACATTCAAATTCTTAAAATTGATAATGGAACTAAATTTCTGGAGAGATGCCGTTTTAACTATCACTTATCTCATTAATTGAATGCCAAGTCGTACTCTCTATTTTAAAACCCCATTTCAAAAATTCCAAGACTTTTTCCCAGTTTCACACCATCAACCTAATATTTCTCTTCGAATTTTTGCATGTACTACCTTTGCTCACATTTACGCCCCTCATAGATCAAAGTTAGATCCCAAAGCTAATAAAAGTGTTTTTATTTGGTACTCACCAACTCAAAAAAGATATAAGTGCTATAAACCCTCAACAAAAAGGGTCATTGCTAGTTGGGATATCACTATCTTTGAAAATACTCTTATTACCAAAAATCACATCTTCAGGGGAAGAATTTAAGTGAAGATTGTCCTATTGGTTAGAACTTAGACTAAAATTTGAGGTACTTGAAGGGAATCAAGGGCATTGGACCCATCTACAAAAAATCTAAGCACAAGTGGTGAACCTTTTAGACTCTAACAATGCAAACAATTTAGACAAAAGAAAGTCACTCACTAGTTATGTTTTCACACTATTTGGCAACACTATGAGTTTGAAGTGCAACCTTCAGTCAATTGTAGCTCTATCAATCACAGAGGTGGAGTATGTTGCATGTACAGAAGCTGTGAAGAAAGCAATGTGGATCAAAGGAATGTTAAACAGACTTGGGATTCAACAGAAAGCAATGAGTGTATTTTGTGATAATCAAAGTTCGATCTACTCATCTAAAAATCCTATATTTCATAAAAGAACCAAACATCTAGATGTAAGGTTCCATTTCACCCAAGAGAAAACCTGCAAAGGAATTCTGAAGGTAGTGAAAGTGTCTACATAAGAGAATCCTTTAGAAATGTTAACTAAAGCACTTGTAGGAAATCAACCTAGGAGTATGGTTAGTTTCCTGATTTCCAGGGTGGAACCAACCCCTGATTTTAGGAGGACAGTTTCCTAATTTTCAGGGTGGAACCAACCCCTGTTTTTAGGATGATAGTTTCCTGATTTTTAGGATGATTTACAGCTGTATACTAATAACTTCCAGCAGTGGATTAGGCATAACAAATGTATATATAAATGGATTTGATATTAAGAAATGGAAGAAGTAATTTTTCTGTAAAATAAAAACGACTGTGGTATCAGAGCCTTAGGCTCATAAACTGCTGCTCTTAGCCTCTTGTTCAACTAGCTCTGTAAGTTCACCTAGTATGATGTCAAATACTCAGGCAAGGAATGCACCTTTTCAATTTCCAACTCAAGTTTCAGCTTTTGGGCATGAGAGCTATGAAAAAACTGAAAGTTCAAATGTTCTTAGTACACTGAAAGATGACATGGATGAAGAGGTTCCAGAGACAAGTAACAGAACTGAATTCAATATGGAAAATTCAGGCAATTTTGGGCTTAGATCCATTCTTGATCCTGCTCCTAAACATAATCCTTTTGGTGGTCTATTTAACAATGCAACTATTAATGTTTCTGCTTCTCCTTTTAACAGTACCAGTCCTCAAGGAGAGCTATTTTGGCCTGCATCTTTTCAGTTCCAGTCTCTCCAACCATCAGTACAAACTCAGCCTTCAAACTCAAGTGCATTTTCTGGTAATCCTATCCCATTCACTAAGGAACAGTTAGAACTTCTCCAACAACTTATACAAAAGGCAAATATCAACACCACATTTAGTAGCAGCAGGAATAACTCCACACATATTTCCAATAATTCAATAAAGCATGCTGGAAAATTTCCCTCTTCATCTTGGATAGTAGACTCAGGTGCCTCCAATCACATGACAAGTGATCAATCACTTTTCACAACCTATTCACCTTGCAACAGACTTCAAACAGTGTGTGTCGCCAATGGTACTCGCACCACAGTAGTCGGAACAGGAACCATTTGTCTCTCAAACAACCTCATTCTCAAATCTGTGTTATTTGTGCCTGGATTTTGCTGCAATCTCATATCAGTTAGTAGATTAAATCATGACCTTAACTGTGAAACTAAATTCTTGGCTAAATCTTGTGTTTTTCAGGACTTAAGCTCGGGGAAAATGATTGGCGGTGCTGATTTACGTGCGGGCCTCTATGTTCTTGATATCAACACTTCTTCAAACCATTCTGTTAGTCATCAATGTCAATTGAGTCATAATCTTAACTCTCATAGTTATACTAATAAGGAAAGTGAAATCATGATGTGGCATTTTCGTCTAGGTCATCCAAATTTTTCGTATTTGAAACGTTTGTTTCCATCCTTATTCATCAATACAAATCCCAATTTATTTCATTGTGAAGTTTGTCAGTTGGCAAAACATACTCGAAACACTTTTTCACCACGCACGCACAAGCCAAGTCACCCATTTTCCCTCATTCACGGTGACATTTGGGGACCATGTCGCGTTCCCGATATGCGGTGCTCGATGGTTCTTCTTGTTAGTTGATGATCATACTCGATTATGTTGGACATTTCTTATGAAAGACAAATGCGAAACCAAGCACATATTTCCACTTTTTCATGCCATGATCCAAACTCGGTTCAATATTAATATTCAAATCCTAAAACCGATAATGCTAAGGATTTCTTTAATTAGATCTTAGTGGATATCTCAAATCACACGTGGTATTGTCCAACAAAGCTCTGCGTTGACACACCACAACAAAAGCGGTGTAGCCGAGCATAAAAACCGTCATATACTTGAGGTTGCCCGAACTTTACTTTTTCAAACCAATGTTCCTAAAAATTTTGGGGTGAAGCCATTCTTCTTGCAACACACTTGATCAACCGAATGCCTTCTCGAGTTCTCAACTTTCATTCACCTTTACAAGTGCTTGAGTCAATATTCTACCTCACTGACTTGTGTCACCAATTCCTTTCAAGGTTTTTGGTTGACCGCTTTTGTCCATATTCATTCACAATATCGTGGCAAACTTGATGCCCGTGCCATTAAATGCATCTTCGTTGGTTACTCACCAATCAAAAAGGCTACAAATGTTTCTCTCCCATCACTCGTAAGTTTTACCATTCCATGGACGTTACTTTCTTCGAAGAAACTCTATTCTATTCTAATTACGCAATTCGGGGAGAATCACACTAATGAATTGTAGAATTGGGATTGGTTATCACTCATTGAACCGAATTTATCATCTCATTTACCCTCCACAACCTTGTCCTCTTCCAACCTGATCAATCTCCCATTGTCTATCCTAGACATCTTCTACTTCCTAATGATGCCATAAAAGTTTATGAAAGAAAGAGAAATCCTGACTTGTCCACACGAAATCAAAGAAAGCCAAGAAATTCTCCCGAGCTGACCGAATCGAAAGATTACAAGATGAAGCGAGAATCTAGTCCAAAACTTGGTTCTGACCCTGAGTTAGATCTTCCTATTGCACAAAGAAAAGGCGTTCGATCATGCACTCAACATCCTCTTCAAAGTTACATTTCTTACGCAAATCTGTCCCCAAAATTTCAGGCATTTGTGACATCCCTAGACAACACCAAGATTCCTAATTCTGTCAACGAGGCTCTAAAAGTTCCTGAATGGCGCAAGGCAACCTTAGAAGAATACACTGCACTTGAAAAGAATGGTACATGGATGTTAACAAAGCTACCACATGGAAAGAGGACAGTGGGTTGTAAATGGATATTCTCAGTTAAACAGAAGGCAGATGGAAATATCGACAGATATAAAGCTCGACTAGTGGCTAAAGGGTTCACCCAATCATATGGAATTGATTATCAAGAGACTTTTGCTCCTGTAGCAAAACTTAACACAGTTCGTGTCTTGCTGTCTATTGCAGTTAATGAGGATTGGCCACTGCTTCAACTTGATGTCAAGAACGCATTCTTAAATGGAGATTTGATCGAAGAAGTTTACATGGATGTGTCTCCTGGCTTTGAGACTAAAAATACACAAGGGAAGGTATGCAAGTTGAGAAAGGCACTATATGGACTTAAACAGTTACCTAGAGCATGGTTCGAAAAATTCACCAAGGTCCTCAAACAGGATGGATACTCTCAGACACATGCAGATCACACTTTATTTGTCAAACACTTCGCAGATGAGAGAATTACAACTTTGATTGTATATGTTGATATAGTTCTTACAGGAAATCATGTAGGAGAAATGAAGAGACTTAAGATGCTATTATCCAAGGAATTCGAGATTAAAGACTTGGGATATTTGAAATATTTCTTAGGGATGGAGGTGGCACGTAGTACTAAAGGAATCTCAGTTTCTCAACGCAAATATGTTCTAGATCTCTTGCGTGAGACTGGCATGAGTGGGTGTAAACCTGTTGAAACACCCATGGATCCTAACACCAAACTAATGCCTCGAACTAATGAATTGGCAACTGACAAGGGGCAATATCAACGTTTGGTAGGTAAGTTAATTTATTTGACCCATACACGTCCAGATATAAGTTTTTCAGTCAGTGTTGTTAGTCAATTTCTTGGCAACCCATCAGTAGATCATTTGGAGGCAGTAAATCGTATTCTAAGATACTTGAAGAAGGATCCTGGAAAGGGGCTCATGTTCAAGAAAACAATTAATAGGAAATTGGAAATTTATACTGACGCTGATTGGGCGGGATCTCCTAGTGACAGAAAATCCACATCTGGATATTGCTCATTTATTTGGGGAAATTTGGTGACATGGCGTAGCAAAAAGCAAGCAATGGTAGCACGTAGTAGTGCCGAGACTGAGTTCCGTGCATTGGCTTTGGGCATCTGTGAAGAAATTTGGCTAAAACGACTGCTATACGAACTCAAGGTTGAACATTCAGAATCTATTAGAATCATGTGTGACAACCAGTCAGCAATTGCAATTGCCAAAAATCCAGTCCACCATGATCGAACTAAACATGTGGAAATTGATAGACACTTCATCAGTGAGAAAATTGAAGACAAGATGATCTCCCTCAACTATGTTCCATCTAGGCAACAAGTAACAGATATCTTAACCAAAGCTTTGTTTCGACCTAATTTCACAGAGTTAAATGTAGCACTTGGTTTGGAAAACATATATTGCCTAGCTTGAGGGGGAGTGTAGGAAATCAACCTAGGAGTATGGTTAGTTTCCTGATTTCCAGGGTGGAACCAACCCCTGATTTTAGGAGGACATTTTCCTGATTTTCAGGGTGGAACCAACCCCTGTTTTTAGGATGATAGTTTCCTGATTTTCAGGATGATTTACAGCTGTATACTAATAACTTCCAGCAATGGATTAGGCATAACAAATGTATATATAAATGGATTTGTTATTAAGAAATGGAAGAAGTAATTTTTCTGTAAAATAAAAACAGCTTCAGCACTTGATGTAAGCAAGTTCAAAACCATGTAGAATTACTTTGCTGGTGGAGCCACAGCCCCAGTGTTCACTAATTGATTGCCAAGATGGAGAGTTATGAAATATAGTGACAACCAATGTAATGTGGAGACATATATATATGGCTTACAACAATGATTTGTAATAACTGTAAGGTGCACAAAATTATCCTGTGTATATGACATTTGCATTAGGTTTTTGAGTGCAGTGTAGGCTGTCTTTTGTACTTAGAGGCTTTCCTAACGTGCTTATATATAGGTGGGAATAAAGAGGTCATTATTTAGAGTCATTCCATATTGTTAGGTTGGTAGTTCAGTTCTTAAGTGATCCACGAAAGAGGTCTACTCGAGAGGATCTTGCTCTCATTTATTATTCTTTTAATTGGCATAGCAAAATTGGTGTTGCTACTTCACTCTTCTTGTAATCTTGGTGGTGATCATAATAGATTGAAACTAAGGAATAGTTCCCATGGATTAGGCAGTTTTGGCCGAAACATGTAAAACTTTTGTTTTTCTTCTTGATTTATTGCTTTCAATTACTTGCATGATTGCATCAACTTTCAATCAGTTAAAGAAACTAAGCAACTAGAATTGATGCATAGAGGTGAATTGTTTCAACAAATACAAATGAAAAATCATTTGGACCACTTTTGGTGTTAGTTTATGTGTCACTAGTAAGTGACAAACAAATGGATAAAAAATCTAACTTTTATGCAATAAGGGTCACATTTTCAACCACTCTTACATTTTTACTACATAAAAAAAACCACAATGTCTTTCAAAGCATGAAGTTAATTCATGTTTTACAACTTCGTTTCAATTTTTCTCAGTATTTGTTTTCAAGGAACTGGGGAAGAAAAAAATGAAAGAAAGTAGAGACGAAAATACATATTTATATCAGTTATTATTATTAAAAAAATTAATAATTACTAATATTTATTAAATATTTTACCTGTTATGCCATTCATGGATAAATATTAAATAAAAATATCGAAAAGCACACCAATGTTGATATTTCAGCACCCTTAATTGCTACTTAAATAGCAACAATGTAAGCATTGTCACCTTAATATATTCAATAAATTAAATTGAAGAGTTGACTTTAAAAGTTTTATACTTATTATAAAAATAACACTTAAAATAACACTTAGATCCTGTATTCTTTTTTGTAACAATTTAGTCCTATTGTTATGAAAAATAATAATCATTTTTTATGTTTTTATTTTTTTCTATTTTTTTTAATTTTATTAGTTACAATTTATTTTTATTATAACAGCCTTTATCTAATATAATTGAAAAAAATTTATAAAAAAAAAATGAAAAAAAATTATATTTGCTTTGTGAGATCACTTTTTCATAACAATGAAGCTAAATTGTTACAAAAAATAAATATATAACTTAAATGTAATTTTTGCAATAAGTAAAGGACCCGACGGTATTTTTCTCATTAAATTTATATAAAACTAACATTGTAGATACTTCCTAAAATCTTATCTAGTGTGCAATATTCAGTGATTTCTTCTTTATTTAATAATCTTTAAAGACTTATGCTTTGTAGATTAAAACAGTAATCAGTAATCAGTAATCTTGGTCTTACTACTTAGTCTTGTACTACGTTGTATTCTAGAAGCACTTAGCCAATAAGTTTAGAAGTGATTTTTTACGTTTAAAAAAAATTGACACAATATCAAGAAATGGTATATCAGTAAGATTGTTAACTTGGGCATAAAACTGTCCCAAACTTTACCCAAAAATAACAGTAGAGTAGAATCTATAGTCAAGATTATCAACATATAAAGTAGAACTGAAGATCAATAATGTAGTAGGGTACAAGAGAGAATTAACCATACAATATTCCAGCAAAAAATACAGGATCAATCATGTCTACTTTGAAGTAAGAATGGTAGCATTACTATTACCTGTATTTCACTTCCCAAATCCTTGGAACATTTATCGCTTCAGTTAGAGTTTTTCGCCACCTGTTCACCTTCTCGACATTACCCAGGAAATCCTGTTTAAGCTTACGCAAGCCCTTGCAAAAATATTCAATTGACGCTCTTCTTACATCACTGAAGTAGGGAAAAAAGGTAGCTAATTAATAAAGGGAGAAGTGTCCTAGTATTCTTGTTATTATGTACAAAAATGTATTTTATCCCTATAATTTATGGATTTGGCACTTCTTGTCCCGTTATTTATGAAAATTGGACACTTTAATGTGAAAATGATCCCCTTGATAGGACTACGAGTGCCTTTTTTTAATAATTATAGGATTTGAAGTGCTAATTTTTCATAATTATGAGACTATATGTACTCACTTTTCATAATAACAAGATTAATAGTACCTAACTCAAAAATTATAAGACTAAAGTGCATTTTTTTAAGAAAAATGGGACCATTTTTAGTAAGTGTACAATAGTAAATTTAAGCAACAAATAATCTGCTGCTAGTTATAAAACATACAAAATCGCCAGTCGTCTCAACATTCCGATAATGCTCTTCAAATGAAGAACGTGTCAAACAAGTTCATGACATGGGCATATGTATATCAACCACGAATGTTGAAAAATATTGATTTATTGCAACACTTGATTTATTGCAACACTTGAGTATTGTCCATATTCATTCACAATATCGTGGCAAACTTGATGTCCGTGTCATTAAATGCATCTTTGTTGGTTACTCAGCCAATCAAAAAGGCTACAAATGTTTCTCTCCCATCACTCGTAAGTTTTATCATTCCATGGACGTTACTTTCTTCGAAGAAACTCCATTCTATTCTAATTTTGCAATTCAGGGGGAAAATCACACTAATGAATTACAGAATTGGGATTGGTCATCACTCATTGAACCGAATTTACCATCTTATTTACCCTCCACTACCTTGTTCTATTCCAACCTGATACCTATTCCAGACTCTCCTTCAAAAACCAAACCTGATCAATCTCTCATTGTCTATTCTAGACATCTTCTCCTTCCTAATGATGCCATAAAAGTCTATGGAAGAAAGAAAAATCCTGACTTGCTCACACTAAATCAGCAAATTCAAGAAACTCTCCTAAGCCAGACTGAGTCTAAAAGATTACAAGATGAAGCAGAATCTAGTCCAAAACTAGGTTCTGACCCTAAGTTAAATCTTCCTATTGCACAAAGAAAAGGCGCTCGATCATGCACCCAACATCCTCTTCAAAGTTACATTTCTTACGCAAATTTTTCCCCAAAATTTTAGGCATTTATGACATCCCTAGACAACATCAAGATTCCTAATTCTGTCAATGAGGCTCTAAAAGTTCCTGAATGGCACAAGGCAACCTTAGAAGAATATACTGCACTTGAAAAGAATGGTACATGGATGTTAACAGAACTACCACTTGGAAAGAAGACAGTAGGCTGTAAATGGATATTCTCTATTAAACAGAAGGCAGATGAAAATATCGACAGATATAAAGCTCGACTAGTGGCTAAAGGGTTCATCCAATCATATGGAATCGATTATCAAGAGACTTTTGCTCCTGTAGCAAAACTTAACACAATTCGTGCCTTACTGTCTATTGCAGTTAATGAGGATTGGCCACTACTTCAACTCGAGGTCAAGAATGCATTCTTAAATAGAGATTTGATCGAAGAAGTTTACATGGATGTGCCTCCTGGCTTTGAGACTAAAGATACACAAGGGAAGGTATGCAAGTTGAGAAAGGCACTATATGGACTTAAACAGTCACCTAGAGCATGGTTCGACAAATTCACTAAGGTCCTCAAACAGGATGGATACTCTCAGACACATACAGACCACATTCTATTTGTCAAACACTTCACAGATGGGAGAATCACAGTTTTGATTGTATATGTTGATGATATAGTTCTTACAGGAAATCATGTAGGAGAAATAAAGAGACTTAAGATGCTATTATCCAAGGAATTCGAGATTAAAGACATGAAATATTTGAAATATTTCTTAGGAATGGAGGTGGCACGTAGTACCAAAGGAATCTCAGTTTCTCAACGCAAATATGTTTTAGATCTCTTGCGTGAGACTGGCATGAGTGGGTGTAAGCCTGTTAAAATACCCATGGACCCTAACACCAAACTAATCGAACTGATGAATTGGCAACTGACAAGGGCCAATATCAACGTGTGGTAGGTAAGTTAATCTATTTGACCCATACACGTCCAGATATAAGTTTTTCGGTCAGTGTTATTAGTCAGTTTCTTGGCAACCCATCAATAGATCACTTGGAAAGGGGCTCATGTTCAAGAAAACAATTAATAGGAGATTGAAAATTTATACTAACGCTAATTGAGCTGGATCTCCTAGTGACCGAAAATCCACATCTGGATATTGCTCATTTATTTGGGAAAATTGGGTGACATGCCGTAGCAAAAAGCAAACAGTGGTAACATGTAGCAGTGCCGAGACTAAGTTCCGTGCATTGGCTTTGGACATCTGAAAAGGAATTTGGCTAAAACGATTGCTATACGAACTCAAGGTTGAACATACAGAATCTATTAGAATCATGTGTGACAACCAGTCAACAATTGCAATTGTCAAAAATCCAGTCCACCATGATCGAACTAAACATGTGGAAATTGATAAACACTTCATCAGTGAGAAAATTGAAGGCAAGATGATCTCCCTCAACTATGTTCCATCTAGACAACAAGTAGCAGATATCTTAACCAAAGCTTTGTTTTGACCTAAGGGGGAGTGTAGGAAATCAACCTAAGAATATGATCAGTTTCTTGATTTCTAAGGTGGAACTAACCCCTGATTTCAGGAGGTCAGTTTCATGATTTTCAGGGTGGAACTAGCTCCTGATTTCAGGATGTTAGTTTCCTGATTTTCAAGATGATTTACAGTTATATACTAATGACTTCCAACAGTGTATAAGCATAACAATTGTATATATAAAGGGATCTGATATTAAGAAATAAAGTAAGTAATTTTTTGTAAAATAACAACAACTTCAATTACCTATATCCTAATTGATAATATAAATACTAAATATAAATAAAATTATCCTAACGAATAATAAATCCAATCTAGATAATTTAACTAAATGAAATAACTTTATTGTTATTTTCCATCAGAACGTCTACACGTTAGTGATAACACAGTTAAATGAGTCGTTGATACTAGCACTTCTTATCACATCACATCCCACAAAGAGTTGTTTCCTATTGAGACTTTGGTATTGTAAAGATGGAAACACCACATGTTGAAACATAATAGAAATTAGAGATATCTGCATTAAAACAAATATTGGCTCCCAATTAATATTGAAAGATGTGACATGTTCGATTTATGCCTCAATTTGATGTCAATCAATGCATTTGACAAAGAAGGTTTCCAAAACTATTTTGCTAATGAAAAATGGAAAATCGCATAGGGCTCTTTGATCATTGCAAAAAAGAGAAGCTTCTTACAAGCAATACAAAACTCATATGATGGTTTGTGAAAATGGGTTAAATGTGGAAGTTAATTCTTCAAGAAGTTTGTGGCATATGAGAATATGAGTAAAAAGTGTTGCAAATTCTAAAGAAGAACAAAATTATTACCTTTCCAAAGTTAGCTCACAGACCCATGTGATTTTTGCTTATTTGGAAAGTAAGAGAGTTTCCTACAATAGCTTCTATGTTAAGAAGTTGGCACTACTAGATCGTGTGTAGTCTGATGTATTTGGTCCCATTCAGGTTGCATTAATTGGAAGAGTCAAGTATTCTATATAAGAAAAGCATGGGTATATCTGTTGAAGTCAAAAGCATATATGTTCCATATTTCAATAATTTCATATCATCGTTAAAAAAGTGACAGAGAAACAATTGAAGTGCCTTCAAAAAGATAACAATGGTTAATATATTTTCGGGAGCTCTCGTTCTAAGCATGGAATTTGCATGAGAAGATGGTACCTAGTACTCCACAACCATTGAAAGGATAAATCCACTATTGTAGAAAGAGTGTTGTGCATGTTGCGAGCAACAAAGCTATTAAAAGCATTATAGGTAGCACATGTTCAAACTACTTGTTATCTCATCAATAGAACCACCATTTTTTTTTTGGGTTTAATATTCGATCCATAGATGGTTGGGCGAGTAAAGACGTTTCCTACTCTTATTTAAAGGTGTTTGGATGCAAAGCATTTGTACACGTGCCAAAGGAGCAAAGATCAAAATGGATGACAAACCATTAAGTACATCTTCATTGGCCCCAACAATGAAGAAATTGGCTAAAGATTTTGGGATCTAGAAACAAAGAAGATCGTGAGAAGTAGAGATGTAGAGATGTGGTCTTTCACTAAGACTAAAGGATAAATCAACCATAGAAAGAAGAGCAATAACATCAAAAAGACCCTAGATGATTTGATACCCTTCTCTTCTCCAATACAATAGAATAATGAAAAAGAAGTGCAAGATGCTAGTGAAGATACAAACTTAGTGTTGAAAGATTATGTACTTACTAAATATATGGGATTTATATGAGAGGATTTGTAAGATATTCAGTTTGTAAATATAGAATAAGTCAACCATTTAGAAAAGGAAACTTAGGTGGTTAGTAGTTAGTTCCCTATTTTTGTGTATAACTTCTCCAATAAGATAAATGTATGTAAAGTATTGTTGCATAATTCAATATACAGAATTTATCATTCTATGTGGTATCAAAGAGAGATTTTATCTCTTCTCATTTTTATTTCTATTTAGCTTGTTCATGCTCTATTTTATTAGCAAAAACAAAGAGCATCTAGTTATATCCAGGAATGATTCCTAACCTCTATTCCTTATTCAACTTAACCTCTCTATAGCTTCGTCAACATGTCCAACATTACCTTAGAATCAACTCCTCTTACCCAATCGCCCACCATCACCGAACCCAAATTCACGAGAGAATCTACCTTAGAAGTAGGAATGAGATCAACAACTGATATTAATAAGAGACGTGTAACATATTATATGTAAGATTTTCTCCAAATTCACCCACATAATTTATTATATCTAGATCACTATGATTTGGGTAACTGGTTCTAATTTTCTACAATGATCTCAATTCGTGAGCATGTACATCCATAGGTGAGGAATGATAGGCTACTTCACAGGCGATACAAGAAACCAACGCACACTAATCCGCTAAACACAACCTAGGATGCAGAGAATTCCATGGTCATGACATGGCTCATAAACTCGATGGATAAAGAAATCAACTCCAACTACTTATGCTATCCTATAGCTAAGGAACTATGGGACAATATCAATCAAATGTACTCTGGTTTGGGAAATGAATGTCAAATTTATAAATTGACTTTAAAAATTGGTGAGATTCAGCAAGGAGAAGACAATGTTACTAAGCATTTCAACTCTTTCAAACGAATATGGCAGGACTCAGATTTTTTCAATGATTAAGGGTGGAAATCCACTAAATATTGCGATCACCATAAAAAGGTGGTGAAAGATAACTGCATTTTCAAATTTCCTGTTGGATTAAATGTTGAACTTGATGAAGGGGGTGGATTATTGGTAGGCAATCACTTCCTCTTATTGGTGAGGTATTCTTTGAAGTGAGAAGTGAAGAAACTCGCACGAATGTCTTGCTCGGAAAAAGGAGACATACTAGTTCCATGGCTGATTTCAAAAGAACTCTACATAGGCTGTCCCTCAGGCTAGCAGAACCACCCTCAATCGATGTCCTGCTTGGAAAAAGGGGACTTGTTGGTTCAAAGAATGCGACCGGTATGCTAGAAAAGGTCATTCCCAAGCATTAGCTCAAGCTATGTTCCAATATAGCTGGAATGAGGTTCAAATGATCGAGCCAACATCTGATTCTGCCTTTTAAGAGGTGGAGGGGAGATTTGTTGGGATCTGCCTGAAGTCTCATATCTTTAAAAGTATTTTATGATGTGAATTATCATTCAAAAGGTTTGCAAGCTGCATCTGGAAGAGTGAAGCAGCACTAGCTGATATTTGCACAATCTCAAGTTGGCACCAACTGTGACTTCTTGAACCAAAGCTCACCTACTTGGTTGAAAAACTCTACCAACCAATTAATGTATATGGCTTAAGTTTCTCTACAAATGAGTAGCAAGGCAGCAAAGGCATTAGGGGAAGAAGCATAATACCACAACCAAGCTCAAGTTGTAAAAGGGAAAAAGAGTTACTGCAAAGAGTGAAAAAAATATATGCAGAGAAAATAGTAAGAGGCTTACACACAATTATGAGTGTGAGGTATGAGTGGCTTGTGAGTGGGAGGAATTCACTTTGAGAGTGTAATATTGAGTATTGTACTACCACATGCTTGGGCAAAAACTTGAGAGAGCCATTTAAGCATATTTGATATTGCCAAAGTTTTGTTAGACTTGACCGATACTTGTTACCTTTCACATTGAGTATATTTTCACCTAAAACATTTTGCAAATATATTATTTGTTACTCTCAATTTCAATGTCGCCCTATATATCCCAACAAAAACAACAACGCAATAACTCATTTTGATCCATTCATGAGTCACATCACCCTGATTGAACGTAACCCGCAAGTTTAATCAGGGAAAAAAGAACATATTGGTTCACTCATGAATCATCTAATTGATTATGTCTAAGTAGAACAAATTAAAACTAACATAAACTCGGTTACTTCACGAAGAATACCTTTTCATAGTCAGCGTAACTCCAATTGATGAGGGAATAATGATGTCGAAAGAAATAGACGAGAGAGAGAGAGAGAAGACGGGAAAGAACAAACCAGAACAAGCACTAAATTTATCATTCCAACTTTTGTAAACGAACTTCAAATTTTAGTGATTTATTAAGAGCAAAGAATGGTCCATCGCCGTTCATTACCTGCTCCAATGCTGGCGAATAGAGCCCGGAAAAGGACATTGAAGAGCGCCGTGAAAGATGAGTTGCTGATATTGATAATGGAATGAAAAGTTGGAAAAAGGGGAAATGTGGAGAAGCGTAGGAAGACGCCATAAGAAGGAATTGTAGCTGGTGATCGAAATCTTCTTCCTGCATCTTCGGCGACGGCGATTTCCTCCCCCCACGGAAATTCAGGAGTCACCAGTTTTAGGTAATGATAGTGTTGCTCTCTTCTTAGACCTTTTTGGTGTAACTTTCATAAACTTGTAGAGGGATGCTCTCTGCTTGCAACTAGAGCTCTCCATGTGTGCTACAGATTCGTGGGTATTTTTATTTATTTATTTTTAAGAAAATTCTTGTCAATTCGGTTTATCTGTATTAATATAATACTTTAATCATTTAATTTTAGAAAAATATATAAATAATTTAATTTATAAAATTAAAATACTTTTATTATATGATTTAAAAATTAGTGTACTTTTTTAATGCACGTAACCTTATAGTTATTACAATTTTAAAAATTAGTTTATTTAGGTATTTTTATAAAAATGACATGATAAAAATATTTTAATAATATAAAAACTTTTATTATAATTTTTTCATTTTTAATATAACAAAATTAACAAAACTTTTTAATAAAAAATAAACTTAAAATTATTTTATGTCTCCAATATTTGGGATCAATTGCAAAAATGCCCTTGATGTATATTACTATATTGCACTTATAATCTTTTGGTCACTTTCGTTAACACGCATTTGTTTTTTTTTTTTCTTTTTTTATTTCACGTCGTATTTTATACTCTAACTAACTAAAGACCCTAAGCTTCCACCCCTACTTAAGATATTATAAATATTAGCAATTTTCATAAACAAAATATTTATTTATAAATGAATTTCTAAACTCGTTTTTACGTTATTCAATTAAAATAAAAAAAACATCTAAATTTCAAATAATGATATTTTAGGTATAATCTTTATACTTATGACACTTTAAATTGCATTCATACATTCACGAATATATTGCACATCATATAGATTTATTTGTATTACTCAATCAATTGACCAATGATCTTGATTGATTGAGAGGTTATATTGATCGAGTTCAATCTAGGTGCTTTCAGGTTGTTAAATTTAGAAACTCGATTGATCAATCATAAATTGTTCGAAATTCGATCGAGTTCCCTCATATTGAAATTTTCAAACTGGTTTATCGTTGTTAGATTTATCGAATAGATGATCGATCAACAGCATGAGTTTTAATTTTAAATTTTTTATTTTAACTCAAGCTAATTAGTAAAATTATCAAACACCCATATCTCTTAAATGAGTACTTCAAATATTTTTAAGAGTAGGAATGTCATTTAACAATGACAACATATTCGAATCTTAATTTTTTCAATAAATAAAATTAATTACTCATTGTTTAGATACACCACATAACTCACAAACACAAAAAAAAACTAAATGTTTTTATTTCCCACAAATTTTATAATTTTTATTAATTATTTTCTATGATCATATAGCTTATTCTCTCTTAGATTCTTTCATGCTTACATCAATATTTCATATATATAATCTTAATTTATTGAATTAATTATCAAGGTTTAAATAAGTTGATTTCGTTATTCTTAATCTAAATCTTTTGTTCTAGGTTCGCTAGAAATTTTCTTTAATTGATTTGCTTGTTAAATCTACTAGTTTAGGATTCATTTGTTATTGAAATTCATTTAAAACACACATAAACACTTGTATTTTTATGCTAACTATTTTGTAGGTTACTTTGTGGACATATCTAATTGGTGAGGAACTATTTAAAATATTGGTCTGAATTTGTACATGTTATCTTGGATAAAGTGAAAATAGAGCAGTAGCTCATAAGTAACATATATTGGGATATTATTTATGTGAGGGTAGTATAAGATCGAGTTTATACTTGAACATTTAATTTTTATAGTGCATAGATTAAGTGATTTAGTAGGTTGATGATTTTTTTTAAAGTCATTGTTACGGCCTGCATTATTTTTAGTTAAAAAATTGTGTTAATTTTTTAATTTTCTCAATTTTTATTTATTCATTTGCATAGATATCAAATTTAAAATTGTTAATTTTTAAAAATAACTCATTCATTTTCCTCTAAACTTATTTGATCGTATTAAGAACTTTCACCCTTTTTGTCGATGTGTAAGCTATATTTCAAGTTGATCATCAATTTTTTGACACTATGATGCCTTTCTATATCTCTCAATATGAAAACTCACTCACAAACCCATCTCTACGGTTGAGAGTCCAAGTTGCTTCCCTTATCAACGCTTCACCTAAATAGATAATCTTTACCTCTAGTGTTACTAAGTGGAATAATATTTTCATTAAAGGTGGTTGATTCTAACAAGCTTAGGGATTTGGAGAAGATAATTAAGGCTTTAAATTTTTGAAAATTGTTTTCAATTGAATATGTGTTTCAAATTGTTTTGTGCCCTAATTAAAAGCCCCAAAATACTCTTTGAATGTGTTATGATACTTAGAGTGTAAAATACCACTTTTGCCTTCCAAAACACCATTTATATGTAGGGTGTCAAACGAGTCAATATGAGACAGCACAATCCATTAATTACTTGATCTGTTGGCCAATCAGGGTGACACGACATGACATAGCCTATGGCTCACTTGTCCTAAATCTATTTCAAATAAAGTATATAATAAATATGCAAATATTAGATTATATAATAGAGATCATTAGTGACCTAGTTTTAGTTAGGTTGTCTATAATAGAATTCTACTCCTAATTTTTTTTCAAATTTTATTATTTAATAAAAAACATATTAAATATGTTAAAAGTTATTGTATGATAAATATAAAATAATTGATCAAATAGATTACTGGTGGTACTAATTGATTAAGCATGACTCAACTGGCTAAACATAACATGACACGTTAAAAGCATATGGACTAAGAGTAAAGATAAGGCATAGCTCTTATACAAGCCACAAGTCGATATGGCATATTAGCTAACGAACAACCAGATTATACAACACACTAAATAACGGGTTAGGCGGTACAAGGTCGAGTTGGCCCATTTATTTTAACACCCCTATGTATATGTCACGTGATGTTAAAAAAGAAATACAAGTTTACAAAAATGACATAAATATCACACGATAGTTAATATTAGAAATATTTTTACAACAACTTAAACATTATAGATATTTTTGTAACCAAACTCAAATATTAAGAATATAAAACATATTTAAGCTTAAAAAATAAAAACAAGTTCACAATATTATCTTATTGTTATATATATAAAATGATTTCATTAATTATTTATGTTTAAATTAAATTTTTTATTTAATTATACGAAAACATACCACTAAGTTACACGAAGTACTACAAAATATTATTCTAATTTTAAAGAATAAAGGAAACTAATTTAAGATATTTATTATAAATTATTTTAAAAAATAAATAAAATTACCTATCAACACATTTTTCAGATATTATTTGACATTGTTCCAATAATTTTATAACAATATCTACTTTAAGAATTGATATCCATATTTTCTCCAAACCTCCGATCTCTAAAGCCCTGACATTGTCGAAAATGTCATAGACATTTCAACCTTGATATATTGATTTCCTTAATTTATTTCTTTCTTTTCTTTCTCTGATGGCAGTATCTCGCCACTCTACCACCTTTTGGTGTCGGGTAGGCACAATTTAGACTGGATTTTTGGTTGGGACACGTATAGTTAATCAGAGGTATTATTTTTATCTTACAAACTTCTATTTATTAAATTTTTATTTTTTGGTGGGTACATTCAAACTTATTTATTTTAAATATATTTATGTTTTTTTACCTTTGTTTATTATTTGAATATAAGTGTATTTTTTGTAGTTTTCTTTTTTAAGTTGAGATGATGTTTTCCTTGTACATCTTATTGGTATTTTAATTCAGAATATTAAAATGTGTTTAATTGTTTTTGATACTATCTATTTTATCAAAAAAAAAATTAACTATACATTAATATGTTATATATATGGTTGTATTTTTTATGTTATAAATAGAGATAATTTAAAATTAAAATTAAATAATCAAATTTTATCCTAGATACGCGATAATATAAATGTATGTGTATAATTTATAGAATAAATAATAAATCTTAGATATAAAAATATATGCTTTTTAAAGAGTACCTAAAAGTGCAATTTTTCATGAAATTTTGAGTAAAATTGTGGATGGTGAAAATTTGATTCATTGTTCAACCTCAAACGTTTTATTTCTCATGTATTGCATTTGAACATAAGTTATAATAATGACGATGATGATTCAAACATAGAAAATATTTATGTAGATGTACGAGGTATATGATGAATTTATTTGTTGATGCTTTTTATATTAATTACTACCAAATTATTTGTATTTATATTATAGTTTGACAAATAAGTAATTCACTAATATTTATTTTATTGGTGTTTATAATCATTGAAACGAGTACGATGATAATGGGAATAATGTGTTAAACCAACATGAAGATGCACCCATTGAAGATTTTGAAGATCTATGCGATAAAATTAAGAGGAAAGAATGAATGTCTATATGAGAATTAATGATTTAGAAGCTTGGTCCTATATTCTGTTGAAAATCAACATAATAAAGTGGTTGAAGAATGTAGAAAAATAAATGGAGTGGTTGAAGGATGTAAAAAAGAGAAGTGTGTAGATAATATTTGTGTGGTTAGAATTATTTCTTAGTTTTATATTTGTGCGATGTAGATTGCATGATAAGGATTATAAATAGTATACCTTGCATTTGGTTTAATCATCTCATCAAAAAAACAAATAAGTCTTTGTATTCTTAGTTTGAGTATGAGTTGAGAGTTTTCTCTTCGAGTGTGAGTTGAGAGTTTTCTCTTCGAGTGTGAGTTGAGAGTTTTCTCATCGAGTGTGAGTTGAGAGCTTCCTATTTGAGTGTTTATATTTCTCTTCAATTTGTGAGTTACCTTTGAAAGGTATTATAGTGTCTTTTATTGTGTGTATAATACAAGTAGATTGTTTACTAGTTTGGAGCACATTTGGGATGACAAACACCGAAGGAAGTATGGGACACTCTTGTTACTCTTTTCAAAGAAAAATGATACAAGATTGCAACTTCTCGAGAAGGAGTTTCTATCGATGGCGTAACGCAACATGACGATTTCCTAGTATTTTCACAAGGTGAAGTCGTTATGCCGCGAAATTTTAGAGTTAGATCTGAAAGCCCCTATTGAGGAAACCAAGATAAAGAGAATAATTATACGTGGTTTGAGACCTGAATATCGAGGGTTTGTTACCACTATACAAGGATGGTCAACACAACCATCTCTTATTGAGTTTGACAATTTGTTGGCCGGTCAAGAAGTCATGGCTAAGCAAATGGGAGGAGTCTCGCTAAAGGGTGAGGAGGATGCGCTCTACACCAGCAAAAGTAGAGGTACTTTCAAGTAGTACAATGGTAGTGGATCTAACAAGGATGGCGATAAAGGAAAATTCCTCAAGGAAATGGAGGCTTTTGTCCAAGGGGGAGCTTGGAAGAATCATATTAATAGTAGAAAATTTAATGGTGAATGTTACAACTGTGGAAAGATGGATCATATGGCAAAAGATTGTTGGAGTAGAAAAAGTCTGTTGAAAGTAATACAGTTACTTCCAGTTCTAAGGAGCATAGCGAAGATGGTTGGAATGCCAAAACATTATTTCCTATAGAGGAAGAAGAATTAGCTCTTATGGTGACAACATCAAAACAGATTGGCTACAATAATGATTGGATCGTAGATTCGGGCTACTCAAATCATATGAATGGTGATAAATAGAAGTTGGAAAGCATGTCTGAGTACAAGGGAGATCATGTAGTGGTGAGAGTTGACAACTCAAGGTTACCGATAGCCCACATCGGTAAGACAATAGTTACGCCTCGATATAATACTAACCAGGTACCATTTCAAGATGTTTATCATGTCCCAGGAATGAAGAAAAACTTGCTATATATGACTCAATTGACATCATTAGGCCACTATGGCTTGTTCGGTCCCCAAGACGTGAAGGTATATCGTGATCTCAAAATCTCAGAAAAACCAACAATGGAGGGGCAACAATTGGAATCAGTCTACGTGATGTCAGCAGAATCTGCATATGTAGACAAGATAAGAAGAAATGAGACAGTAGATATATGGCATATGTGGATAGGTCACGTTAGCTATTCCAAGCTATGTGTGATGGTGAAGAAACTATGTAGGATGCCAGTATGATAAAGCTCGCCAATTGCCATATGAGGAATCAAAGTTTAAAGCAAAAGAACCATAAATTGAGTGGTTAAAGGATGTAAAAAGAGAAGTGCGTAGATAATATTTGTGAGACTAGAATTATTTCTTAGTTTTATATTTGTATGGTGTAGATTGCATGGTGAGGACTATAAATAGCCTACCTTGTATTTGGGTTAATCATCCCATCAAAAAAACAAATAAGTCTTTGTATTCTTAGTTTGAGTGTGAGTTGAGAGCTTTTTCTTTGAGTATTTGTATTTCTATTCAATTTGTGAGTTGTCTTTAAAAGGTGTTATAGTGTCTTTTATTGTGGATATAATACAAATAGTTTTTTTATTTGTTTGGATATAATATTAGTAAATTTAGAGTTGTGTATTCTAAATTTTACTCAACGTGTTCGACTTAATTCTTTTGGAAACCATAAAAATGACATTGGGGTATATTGTAATACAACTATTGATAAATTGGTGAGAATCACCCTATCAATCTCTTATATAGATTGATGGAGGATTTGTATTTTAGATAAAACTAAAATTTGGAAGTGCATTCAAGAGTTATTCTTATAATGAAAAGAGTAACATGAATTTATCTTATACTAATATTAACAAACGTGAGTTTTGTATGTTAGATTTAGGGTCTCCGATTACATATGCTATAAGATTACACTATTAGAATACGAGTTCAGTATGGAATGACTAAAACAAAAGAACTTTATATACCCTATGTGAGGCTTTACCTTGAATTTAAAGAGATTGTACACATAACAACATCATGTTTGAGGAGATGTTTGGGAAGTAACTTGTCCTAACCCACCCAACCAACCAATAGAGGCTAACCTCCGAGGATAATGTGGTGTCAATTCCTACTTCATAATGAAATGATCCACCATTTGATATTAATCAATTTTTAATAAGTTAATGTATTAAATCATTAAATATTATTTTTATTGTAGTATTATCATCAACTAATATTGGTGAATGATTTAAGAACAAGATATGTTTGAAGATGGATGTTTTTGATAAAAAGTATGTTGTTGTTGGATTTATATCAACAAGAATTGTTTGTTAGTTCCAAATAATTGTTGACACTTAATTTAATATTTGGTGTGAATAATTATATATTGTAGATTATAATATAAGTCTATTTAAAAATAGATATGTTAAGATTTAAATAATTTAGACTTTAATATATTTAATAGGGTATGTGTTTCTAATGTGTAGAGAACTAATATCTATTTTAATGATGTATTAAAATAGATATAAGGTTATTAACTATACATAGTGGTTATAATATCCAGATTATACTTTGTTATATTATGGTTTTATCTGATATCTCATTGTCAAAATGAAAATTAAAGAATTATTTGAGGAAAACTTGTAGATCTAAAAGATCAACAACTTAACTACAAAATTAATTAATAACTATGAATTTAGGTACGCTTTTACATATTTTTTTTATTCTTGGTGATACAATATGAATAATCTTATGTTATTGTTATGTGATACTTTTCATCAAAGGTTATTTGTTTTAATAAGTGTTATCAAAGCCTTTTCATGTTGAATAATTGACAATCGAATTTATTTTTGATCTAGATAATTTTGATATTTTCAAATCTAATAATTTTGGTTTTAGTATTATCAGATTTGAGAATAATTATTGTTATCTTATAAAATTATGGTTTCAAATTTAAGAATAATTTATAATTATTATTATTTGATTTTAGGTTTTATATTTTTCATCTATTAAAGATATCTTTAAAAAAGTTATTTTTGATACTATTTATGTAGAGCATTATATTCAATTTTTTTGTTTAAATAATAATAATAATAATAATAATAATAATAATAATAAATTAAATTAAATAGAAGAAAAAGACAAATACGTTGATGTCCTTCATCTTTAAATATGGGATTGGGCTTGACTTTTCGATCTGTTATTGCTTCATGTTTCACGTTGTATAAATAAAAATTCAGCGACAACGATTGTTTCTTTATCAATTTCTTACATTAGGGTTTCTTTTTGGTATTGTAATTAGGTTTTCTTTTTCTTTTTGATATTACAATTAGGGTTTTATGATTCTTATATAATGGAATGGATTGAAGCCTAAAAATAATTCTTTTATTTAAAACCCACAAATAAATTTTTAATAAAGCTCATAAATATTTTATAAATTTAAAAAAACTTTTATGGACTTAAAGATATAGATTTGGGTTAATGGGTAAAAATATGGATATGAATTTCATGACCCAATAAGATTTGACTTAACAAAATTTATCGATATTGACTATCATTGATCGACATTGATTGGATTTGATTGTTCGATTTTTTTGCATGTGAACAATAAGCCAACTAAAAGAAAATTTTATTATTTGGCATGTTCTTATTGTCATTGTTTCATTATTAGACTAAGATATCACTTACAAGTTGATATCTTTTGTCCAAAGACAATATTAATGGAATGCTCGGTATCTTGAGATATGATTTACCTTTATATGAATTTATTATTTTGGTTTTGAGACTTATGTGAACTTATTTTATTTGTTTTTGTTTTTTGTATTAAGTTATGAATAATCCTACTAATATTATTACCAAAATCAACTTTATTCCTATGTTAAATGGTACTAACTTCAAGTGATGGCAAGATAACCTCTTGATGATTCTCGAAGTCATGGGAGTGATCAAATCATATATGTATGATGATCATGAAGAAGGTTATTTCGGAAGCATTTAGAGACATAATGTCTTAAAAGATAACTACTACTAAATATTTTCATACAGATATTGAAAAGAGGTTTGTTAAGAATGAAAAGATTAAAATAGTTACGCTCTTAAGAAGCCTAATTTCAATAAGGTGTAGGGGCAAAGACAATATCAGGGAGCACATCATGAAGATGTCTTATCTTGCTTTCAAGTTAAGAGCAATTAAGTTAGAACTCTTGGAGGACTTCTTGATGCATCTGGTTTTGATATCCCTTCTGACATAATTTAGTCAATTTAATGTGAGCTATAACTATTGGAAAGAGACTTGGTCTTTGATAAGTTCATCTAACACTATATTCAAGAAGAGGAAAGGCTAAAGCAATATAAGAGAGAGTGTGCTCACCTAGCCTCAACCTCTAAGTATAAGGACAATGGAAAGAAAAGAAAGAAGAGAGAGTGTTCACCTGGCCTTAACCTCTAAGTATAAGGACAAGGGAAAGAAAAGAAAAGAAAGAAAGATAAAGAAATTGTAGATACAACACCTCAAAAGAAATAACAAAAGAAACTGGATGAACCATATGTAATGGTTATTTCTTCTATGGAGTTAAAACGCATAATAAGAAGCATTGTACCAATTATCATGTATAGCGTGCTAAGAAATGTATGCTTCTTAATTTGGTTGGTTTTAAGGTTAATTTAATTTCGATACCTAGACACACATGATGGATAGATTCTGATGCAACAACTTATATTAGTGTGTCTATGCAAGGTTTCTCGAGTTTTTGAGAACCAAGTGATGGTGAAAGATACATCTATATGAGCAATGGCAAGACAACTCAAGTTGAAACAATAGGAAAATTTAGGTTATTGTTAAAGACTAGATTTTATTTGAATCTTAGTGAGACATTTGTTGCACACCTTAGATAGATTTTGTTATTCTTGTTCATTTGGTAATGAAAAATTTAGTTTATTTCATTATTCGAAATTGGTTGGTTTCAGTTCTTTGTTAGGTTACAATAATCTTTATTTAATTGATACAATTACTTCATTTAATGAATCCCTACAATTAAGTATACAAGGTATAAAAAGAAATTCAACCAGTGAAAATTTAGTTTTGTTATGGCATAAGAAATTAGGTCATATGTTTAGACAGAGAATAAAATGACTTGTATCTAATGAAATTATAGACCCTTTAAATTTCATAGATGTTGATGTTTTTGTTAACTATATATAGAGGAAAAACAAACCAATAAAAGGAGATTTGAAGACAATAGGACTTTAGAAATTTTAGAACTTATACATATAGACATTTATGGGCATTCCCTACAATCACTTGGAATGGTCAATAATATTTTATTACATTCATAATCAATTTTTATAGATATAGTTATTTATTTCTCATTCATAAAAAGTCACAATCATTGGTTACGTTCAAAAATTATAAAACTAAAGTTGAGAACTGACTCAGCAAAATGATCAAATCATCATGGTGAGTACTATGACAGTTATGACGGTTTAAGTGAACAATGTGTAGGACCGTTTGCTTTGTTCTTAGAGGAATGTGATATTGTCCCACAGTACACTATGTTGAGTTCGCCCACAATGAATGGTTTTGTTGTAAGACGAAATAGGGTGCTTAAGGATATCCTGAGGAGTATCATTTGTCTTTCTACCTTATCAGAATCACTCTAAGGAGAAGTGCTTAAGACTGCAACATATATCTTTAATAAGGTTCTAACTAAAGCAACAACCAAAACTCCTTACGAACTTTGGACAGGCAAGAAGCCTTATTTAAAGCACTTGCACACTTAGAGATGTCCAATTGAGGCAACGCCTTATAGGCCTAATGAAAATAAATTGGACTTAAGGACAATAAGTTACTATTTTATTGGATATTCTGAAAGATCTGAGGGATACAAGTTTTATGATCTTACATCTAAGTCAATTTTCGAGTTTGAAAATGCTAATTCTTTGATGATGTCAAGTTTATAGGGGGAAATACTATTAGGAATTTTGTCTTAAAAGAAGAATATGTTGATATTTTCATGGGTGCTATTGGCATTGATTAGGATCCCATTCTTGACTTGATTAAGACACAACAAATTAAGACAATCTCAAAAAATCTCTCATTTAAGAAATTGTTCCAAAAGAATAAACCCTACCACCTTAAAAACTCATATCCTTGAGAAGATCTATTAGAGAAAGGAGAAGTACAGTGCAAGATGACTACATTATATTTCTCAAAGAATATGAGGTTAATATTGGAATGATGAAAGAAGATCCGATAAACCTTTATCAATCTATGCAAAGTTCTAACTCTTAGAAGTGAATTGATGCCATAAAGGACAATGACGTGTGGGATCATGTCCCATTACAAAAAGGTGTGAAACCCATTGGTTGCAAATAGATGGATATTTAAGACCAAGAGTGATTCAAAAGGTGATGTGCAGAGGTATAAGACTCATCTTGTTGTATGGGGATTTACATAGAAAGAAGACATCAATTATAAAGATATTTTCTCTCCAGTTGTTTCGAAAGGCTTTCAGGATAATAATGAAATTGGTAGTGCATTTCAATCTTGAGTTACATCATATGAATGTAAAGATGACGTTTCTCAATGGTGACATTGATGAGACGATCTATATGATGTAACCAAAAAATTATTAGAAAATTGTGTTGGGAGACCCAAAAAATATGGTTTGCAAACTTAACAAATATATCTATGGGCTCAAGCATGTATCTCGACAATGGTATTTCAAGTTTCATCAAGTGATTATCTTATTCAACTTTGAGATGAATTTGGTCGAATATTGCATATACCGTAAGTTCTGTGGGAGCAAGTATATTTTTGTGGTATTATATGTCGATGACATTTTCCTTACCAGTAATGATATAGGCGTATTACACGAAACCAAGAGATTTCTAGCTAAGAATCTTAAGATGAAAGATCTTAGTGATGTCTTTTTTGTATTAGGAATATAAATATTCCAAGATTGCTCTCAGAATATTCTAGGATTATTACAAAAGAGCTCTATCAAAAAGGTTCTCAAGAGATATGGCATATAGAATTGCAAGCTAGATGATATCCATGTTGCTAAGGGAGATAAATTTAGTCTCAATTAGTGCCATAAAAATGATTTTGAGAAAAAGAAAATCCACAAAATTTCTTATACATCAATAGTAGAAAGCCTAATGTATGCTCAAGTATATACACGTCTAGATATTTAAGAAATCTAGGAATATACGTTTGGAAGATAGTCAAATAAGTGTTGCGATACTTACATAGAATAAAAGATTATGTGTTCATGTATCAAAGGTCAGATCAACTTGAGATCATTGGGTATATTAACTCCGATTTTGCTAGATGTTAAGATAGTATGAAATATATGTTAGGCTATGTCTATTTGCTAGTTGCGATTCTATCTCTTAGAATAGTGCTAAGTAGTCTACTATTGTAGCCTCTTCTACCATGGTAGTAAAATTTATAGCATTTTATGAGGCATCTAATCATGGAATATGATTATAGAATTTTGTTACAGGGTTATGCATAATAAATGATATTGAAAGTCCACTTAAGATATTTTATGACAATAATTCAACAGTGTTATATTCCACTAACAACAGGAGCTTGACAAAATCGAAACATATAGAGATCAAGTTCCTAGTTGTTAAGGAAAGAGTTCAAAGTGATAGGTGTCTATAGAACAAATCGGAACAAACTCTATGATTACGGATCTACTTACTAAGGGATTGCCAACCAAAATGTTTCTTGAGTACAATACTTATATGGTATCGTGTCATTTGAGGATTGATAAGAATCAAATTATTACATTTTTGTTATGATTTAAATGTTGATATTTGTGTGAAAATTACGTTTATTTGATTATTTAATCCACAAATGTCATTTCACGAATATTTCATGTTTAAAGTACAATTTCAAGTAAAATCATGATTTTGGAGAAGTCTGTGACAAAGTTCAATGATCGGGATTGAGTGAAAATAAAAAGAAAACAAAGTTTCAAAATTTGGAAATCCCACCACCGGCTAGATTATTCTCGCCACCGGCGAAAATCCAACACAAAGCACGGCGAAAATCTTCCCGAGAGCACAAATTTTGGCAAATTCATCTCGCTGCCGGCCAAATTCATCTAACTGCCGGCCAAATGCATCTAGCCGCCGGCCACATTAATTTGGCCACCGACCAAAATCAGAAAACCAAAAATTTTATTTTCCAGAAATCTCACCGCGGCGAGAATAATGTCGTCGCCGGTGAGTTTCGTCTGAAAACACATTTTTTTGGTTGTTTTGTTCCAAAATTACCCCCAAAACCCTAGATCTATATATACAATGTGATGGAGTAAGGGGTCACGCCAGAAAGTGGAGTTCAAAGACATTTTTGGAGGAGAGAAAGAAATTTTGGAGGGAAAGTTTGGAGAAACTTGAAGGATCTTCACCATTATTGCTACCAAGTCTTCATCTTTTAGAGTTTTTCATCTCTTCTCCTTAGCTTTTATATTCTGCAGTTTATTCAGTTTTGTTATTCATATATTCAATTGAAATAATGGTTGTTCTTATTTTCGTTATGAACTAATTCGTTTTTGCTAAGGCTATGATGTAGTTGAATCAAGGAAATTTGATTTCTTGTGTTATTGTTATATGAGTTCATTGTTTTCAAGTTGAGTATTTATTTCCATGCTTAATGCTTTTAAATTTCTGGCCAAGATTTAGATGATTAGTTGCATTATATTGAGACCGAGAGGAGATATGTAATGAATGCTTCTTGTGATAAATATCGTATGTTGAATGCGAGTGTGAGAACTAATGCATGATATATGTGGTTATTCTAGAAATTCCATAAATCGTAATGTGTTTGTTTGTGATTAAATCTTCATAGAAATATAGTTGGTTTTCATAGACAAGTAATTCTAATATAACTTGAGAAAGAGTATTAGGTAAATTTGGGTTTTTCAACCATCACTTTTAGCTTTGATTCTCATATAACATGACTTGAAATCGGATTGAATTGATTTAGCGAAATCAAATGCCTTAGCGTTTTTAATCATTTGTGAACAATATTAAATTTTGTTATTTGCATTTAGTTTTATGTTAATTTGCTTTTAAAACAATTTCAACAATTTGGTTTTCAAATAAAATTAGGGTTAGTCAATTTCGGTACTTAGTAACGCCATTCCTTGTGGATTCGATATCCGTACTTTTGTACACTTTATTACTTGAACGATTCATACACTTGCGAAAATAAGCATCAAGTTTTTGGCACCGTTGTCGGAGAATGGTTTGATTTTATTAAAATTGATACTACCTAATCTTAGTTTTAATTTGAAGTTAATTTACTTTATCATTGTTTCATTTTTAATTTTGTTTATTTTGCTCTTTTATTTTATTTATCATAAAAAAAAGGTAACTTTGTGTTGTTTTTGTGCTAGTTGATTTTCTGGTTGTAGGATTTTTGTATGAGACGTATAAGAAGTCTTAACCTTCTTCCCTTTGATCCATAGATTGATAGAACATATAGGCGTCTAAATCGAGAGAGAAGACGTTCAACTTCAGCTCCTAATAGACAATCAGCTATGGATCCACCATTTGTTGAGGCAGGTGGAAATCGTAGAGCTTTGATGGATTATGCTGCGCCTAATGTTGCTGGAACTACTTCGGGTATAAGGAGGCCAACTGTTCAAGCCAATAACTTTGAGATAAAACCATCCTTTATCCAAATGGTTCAAACAAATCAGTTTGGGGGAATGTCAAAGGATGATCCAAATGCACATATTGCTTACTTTCTGGAGGTGTGTGATCTTTATAAGATAAATGGTGTGTCCGAAGATGCTATAAGATTGAGGGTTTTTCCTTTTTCACTTAGGGATAAAGCCAAGGAGTGGCTAAACTCATTACCACCGGGATCAATTACAACATGGAATGAACTGGTTCAGAAATTCTTGTCCAAGTTCTTTCCTCCTGCTAAGACAGCAAAATTGAGGAATGAAATCACATATTTTACACAGTATGACCAAGAATCATTGTATGAAGCTTGGGAAAGATTTAAAGAAATGTTGAGGAAGTGCCCACATCATGGTATACCAATTTGGCTGCAAGTCTCTACATTATATAATGGGTTGGTTTCAAACTATCGTGCAATGATTGATTCTGCAGCTGGAGGGACTTTAATGGGAAAAACATTAGAAGATGCTCATGAGTTGTTAGAGATTATGGCAAAAAACAACAATCAGTGGCATTCAGAGCGGGTAATTGTAAAAAGACCAGCAATAGTGCATGAAATTGATTCAGTGAATGCTTTGTCAGCTCAAGTTGCTGTTCTTTCAAGAAAGGTGGATTCTTTGTCATCCAAATTCGAATCCAAACCAACTGCACACAATGTAATTTATATGGTGGAAATCATGCTAGTATCGAGTGCCAAGTTGGAAATCCATTTGCTTCACCAAATGTTGAGCAAGCAAATTATGTTTCAAATTTCCAAAAACCTCAACATAACCCATATTCGAACACCTACAATCCAGGTTGGAGGAATCATCCAAATTTGTCATGGGAAATAACCAAGGGGGATTCAAACCGTCATCATCTTCCTACCAACCCAAGAGAAGAAACAAACAAATTTGGAAGAAATTTTGGGAAAGTTCATTGATGAGACAAGAGCAAATTTCATAAATCAAGAGGCAATCAACAAGGACATCCAAAACCAACTGGGGCAGCTTTCAAAGCAGATTGCAGAAAGGTCTCAAGGATTGCTGCCTAGAGACACAATAAATCCCACAGAGCATGCAAAGGCTATCACAATGAGAAGTGGTAAAGAACTTGAATGGCAGAGGAAATCGGAGAAAAAGATGGAAGAATCTAAAGAAAATCCATCAAGATCCCAAGATATTCAACCTTCCCCATATGTGAAATATGAGCCTCTTATCCCATATCCTCAAAGATTGAATAAGAAAAAGCTTGATAATCAATTTGATAAATTTCTGGATATTTTTAAGAAATTGCATATTAACATTCCTTTTGTAGAGATGTTGGAACAAATGCCCAAGTATGCAAAATTCATGAAGGAAATTCTATCAAAGAAGAGGAAGTTGAGAGATTATGAAACTATCATGCTAAATAAGGAGTACAGTGCAGTTCTTCAAAGAAAACTGCCACAAAAATTGAAAGACCCAGGGAGTTTTACTATACCTTGTACCATAGGAAATTGCAATTTTGATAAAGTCCTATGTGATTTAGGAGCAAGCATTAATTTGATGCCATTTTCTGTTTTCAGGAAACTAGGCCTGGGAGAAGTGAAGCCCACTTCAATCTCTATACAATTAGCAGATCGATTGGTGAAATATCCTCTAGGGGTAATTGAGGATGTTTTAATTAAAGTCGACAAATTTATTTTCCCTGTAGATTTCATGGTGCTTGACATGGAGGAAGATAGAGAGATACCGTTGATATTGGGGAGACCGTTCCTTGCAACTGGAAGAACATTGATTGATGTTCAGTAAGGAAAGCTCATTCTACGGGTGCAAGATGAACAAGTGGCTTTTGATGTTTTTGAAGAAATAAAATTTCCAAGTGACGTACATTCTTGTTTTCAAATTAACACTCTTGACGGGTTAATCTCGGAAACTGTTGAGGAGAAAACTCCTTTGCTACCACTAGAAGCTTGCCTTGTGAAATCTGCAACAATTGAGGAGGAAGTAGAGGGGATGAGACAATGTTCCGAATTACTGGCAGCACTTGATGAATATTTGTGCAGTGATGAAACATTTAAGGAGTTGGGAACAAATGAAACTTCAACCTCAGTGGTAAAGAATGGAGCCAATAAGATTGAGTTAAAGCCAATGCCATCCCATCTAAAAAAAAATCTTACGTTCACCGCCGGTGAGGGCAGTTTCATCGTCGGCGGAAAGGAGATCTCTCTTTCCTTTCTTACATTGAGAACAATGTAAGGTTTTGGTTGGGGGTGCGGTAGACGGTAAATCTTTTATTCCCTTCATTTTTAGTAGTTTTGTTTGTGTGTTTAATTTTGATTTTCCATTTATTTTTCTGCATTTTGATTTAATTTCTTTAATTTCTTTATTGTCTTATTTTTATTTTTATTTTTTTTCATTTGCATTTTACTTATTTTAATTTGCACGTTGATGATAATAATGTGATTGTGATAACAAGTAGCTTTTAGAAGACATTAAATTTTGCTTCGGTTTAAAGATAATTTCAAATATTGATTTTACCTAGTTGGCGACTCTTTTGGTATGTGGTATGATTTGGTTGATTAGTCTAAATGCTTAGAGAAGTCTTATGTGCGAATATTTCATGGACATTTTTGTGATCTCAACAAACTCTAGAACTCATTTGAAAACTTCTTGAGGTGAAATAATTTGGAATTGCACTATTTAGGATATGATGTAGGTCATTTTTGGATCGATTGTGCCATGTTAAGCCTACCTTGTTATCCTTATATCACTAGTTACCTCTTTGAGCCTATTTAAATATATTGTTTTCCTTACTTTTCTTTCTTTTTGCCTTCTATAACCTACCTTTTATTGAGCCAAATATATATATATATATATAATTCCTACCTTATTTGTTAAGAGCACTTAATTTTGAACACAAAATTTTAAAGAGCGATTGGAGAAATCTTCCATATAAATTGGAAGAAATTGGTTAGGGGTTATATCTTTTCAAGAAAAATTGGAGAAATCTTTCACATATATTGGAAGAAAGTGGTTGGCTTTACAAGAGAAATTGGAGCAAGGATGAAAAAAAAAATTCACATATATTGGAAGAAAGTGGTTGGCTTTTCAAGAGAAATTGGAGAAATCTTTCACATATATTGGAAGAAAGTGATTGACTTTTCAAGAGCAATTGAGTAAGGATGAAAAAAAAGAAGAAGAAGAAAGCCTTCACATTTTAATAAATAAAAGAATGTTAGTGATGGATGTACTAAGGAGAAAGATTGAGGAAAATTTTTGTTTATCTTTGGAAAAATGGGTTATGATCGGAAGAAACAATTTGGGTTGAATGGTGTTACTCTTTTACTTAATTGGTTGTGTTTAATCTAATAAGTGCCCTTATTTGTATTTTGACACTTCCTGTTCTTTCTTAACCAAATACCTAAGCCTAACATTACAAGCCTCGTAAAATCCTATTGATCCGAAGTGGTGTATTTTCCTTCATTAGTAGAGAGAGGTTTGAAAAGTGAGCCTATGGAGTTTGAGATTTCACCTTTTTGTTTGTGGATGTTATGCATAATATTATCCGGGCATTATGGCTATTGGTTTGTGGTTTGATGGATGTTTAAGAGTCAATAACAAAAGTGAAATTGGCATTTGAGATTTCTTAAAGCTTAGGTGACATTTAATTATTCTATATGTTGGGTGTTATTTACAATTTTTGAGACATTTGTGCAAATTATTTGTTATGTGATTTTATTGTTTAAGTTAGGATAGCTATAGGTAAGATGTTTGTGGGTATCATCATTGGAAGCCCTCACGAGACTACAACTCATCCTACTAGGGTCGCCTAGGGGTTTAAAGGCTTATTGCATACGCTTAATATAATGTTGTAAATAGAATAAATTTCCTTTGAATTTTTGTTTTAATGTCTCCTTTGAAATTATTCATAGATCGCTTTTCTTGCTAGAGACTAGCAAGAAGCTGGTTGGGGGTTGTTGATAAGAGTCAAATTATTGCATTTTTGTTATGATTTAAATGTTGATATTTGTGTAAAAATTGCGTTTATTTGATTATTTAATCCACAAATGTCATTTCACGGATATTTTATGTTTAAAGTACAATTTCAGGTAAAATCATGATTTTGGAGAAGTTTGGAACAAAGTTCAATGATCGAGATTGAGTGAAAATAAAAAGAAAACAAAGTTTCAAAATTTGGAAATCCCGCCACCGGCTAGATTATTCTCGCCGTTGGCGAAAATCCTACAGAAAGCACGGCGAAAATCTTCCCGAGAGCACAAACTTTGGTAAATTCATCTCGCCACCAGCCAAATTTATCTAGCCGCCGGCCACATTAATTTGGCCGTTGGCCAAAATCAGAAAACCAAAAATTTTATTTTCCAGAAATCTCGCCGCGGCGAGAATAATGTCGCCGCCGGCGAGTTTCTGGAAAATAAAATTTTTGGTTTTCTGATTTTGGCCACCAGCCAAATTCATCTAGCTTTCGTCCGAAAACACATTTTTTTGGTTGTTTTGTTCCAAAATTACCCCCAAAACCCTAGATCTATATATATAATGTGATGGAGTAAGGGGTCATGCCAGAAAGTGGAGTTCAAAGACATTTTTGGAGGAGAGAAAGAAATTTTGGAGGGAAAGTTTGGAGAAACTTGAAGGATCTTCACCATTATTGCTACCAAGTCTTCATCTTCTAGAGTTTTTCATCTCTTCTCCTTAGCTTTTATATTCTGCAGTTTATTCAGTTTTGTTATTCATATATTCAATTGAAATAATGGTTGTTCTTATTTTTGTTATGAACTAATTCGTTTTTGCTAAGGCTATGATGTAGTTGAATCAAGGAAATCTAATTTCTTGTGTTATTGTTATATGAGTTCATTGTTTTCAAGTTGAGTATTTATTTCCATGCTTAATGCTTTTGAATTTCTGGCCAAGATTTAGATGATTAGTTGCATTATATTGAGACCGAGAGGAGATATGTAATGAATGCTTCTTGTGATAAATATCGTATGTTGAATGCGAGTGTGAGAACTAATGCATGATATATGTGATTATTCTAGAAATTCCATAAATCGTAATGTGCTTGTTTGTGATTAAATCTTCATAGAAATATAGTTGGTTTTCATAAATAAGTAATTCTAATATAACTCGAGAAAGAGTATTAGGTAAATTTGGGTTTTTCAACCATCACTTTTAGCTTTGATTCTCATATAACATGACTTGAAATCAGATTGATTTGATATAGCGAAATCAAATGCCTTAGCGTTTTTAATCATTTGTGAACAACATTAAATTTTGTTATTTGCATTTAGTTTTATGTTAATTTACTTTTAAAACAATTTCAACAATTCGATTTTCAAATAAAATTAGGGTTAGTGAATTTCGGTACTTAATAACGCCATTCCTTGTGGGCTCGATATCCGTACTTTTGTACACTTTATTACTTGAACGATTCGTACACTTGCGAAAATAAGCATAAAGAATATTCAATTTTATTGAGAGTTTGTGATTTTAAATATTTCTTTAATAGACACACTTTCAATTATTCTAATTATAGCGATATTTTAAGCTCATTTTCTACATAAATAAAGTTTTAGTTTATTTAAACTTTGATTTTAGTATAGTTTGATCTTACTAAGGTTTAAGTTTGGACTAGTTCAAAATAAATATGTTAAGATCACATTGCATGAAATTTCTAAACGACATATCTATATCATAATATATATAATTTAGTTGCATCGGTATATGCGACCATTGATGGACCAAGTTATGATATATGTAACAAAAGTCGTTTTGATATTATGTTGGTATAATTGATGAATTAGATTGGATACAGATACATTTTGATAATGACATCAAAGTTGAGCTCATACAGTTATTTTTTCAATGCATAATTATAAGGTTACACATATAGCATAGATGAGAGATCGTTAGATTCTTAACCTAATATTAGGTTTGTATGTGAATAATTATGTGTTGTAGACTGTTATATAAGATTAAGCTCATTTAAAAGTGATATCTTAGGATTTAAGTACTTTGTCTTTTAATGAATTTAATAGGGTGTGAATATTTAATGCATAGGTTAAAATAGAGATAAAATTATTATATTACTCAAATCAAATGTGTTATATTATATTCTTATATGATATTATACCGTAAAATGATTCTTTAAGAAAAATATATAGATTTAAAAGACTAAACATTAAATTATAGAATTAATTAATAATTATAAATTCAAAATTATTTTACATATTTATCTTTATATATTAATAATATAATATAAATATTTCTACAACATTTTTTTAAGTCATAATTTTGAATAAAAATTATTTGTTCTAACCATCACAATTTGAAAGTCCTTCGTTAGTAAAGTTCTCAAGATAGTAAGTTGATAATTTCAATAAAGAAACTTTGAAAATTTACATAATATACTTTATGCCAAGAACTTCAATACAAACTTGATAAGTGTGACGGTTATGGTAAATTATGCAAAAAAGTTTAGTATGTGAAACTGTTGAAAACCATGGGATTTATTGTTGGCGCAGTGTGACATGCATACTTCGAATCTCAACTCTTTTCGTAAGATATCGCTAAAATTGGTGTAATAATCAATTGTTACCGTAAAAAAAAATATAAATTTATTTTATTTATATTATTAATTATATTTTAGTATCTTTATTAGTAGATAAATTTTTGATTAATAAATTATTATTATTTTGATTAATAATTTAATTTGTAAAAATATCCCCCACCAAATTATGGAAATTAAAAAGGAGTACATAGATAATATACCTGTCTTTGAAATCCCATCCAGTTATATATGATATATTTGTCAAAACATCCGTATAGTTGTCAAAGCCTTCCTCAAAACATTGTTCCAGCTTCCAGGCCTCCCCAGATTCTCCTTGTGTGTTTTTTAAGCTACTAAAATTGAAACGAAAATTTGTACCATTATATATATACTAGTAAGACTTCCGTCCCCATCTCAACGACCACATTAATATTGATTGATCTTTGAAAAGGAAAGAAAAAATAAAAGGGACACATGTAAGTTCGATGGCTTTAAAAGTCTTAAGATTTTAATACAATTAAATATGGTTTTTGGTTCACACACTATAGAAATCAGAATTAGAATAAAATAGAAAAAAAATGTTGTTTAATTTGATTCCTGAAATCAAAAAAAGAATTAATATTATAATATAAAAGAATTAATATTATAATATTTAAAGATTTTGGGGGTTTTGGGATTAAAGATTTTGAGTTTAGTGTTTTTTGATTTGAATTTAAGGATTTGAATTTAAAAGTTATATTTGAAATAAAGTAAAATTAAGAAAAAAATTAAGATAAAAATAAATCACGATTTTTAAAAAAGAGAATAAATTGTGTTTTTTTTTTAAGAATCGATTTTATTCTTGATTTTTTTTAAACCAATAAAATTGACAAATAAAAGGAATTAATTTTGATTTTTTTTAATTTCTTCTAAAAAAATTATGAAATAATAATAAATTATTTTTACTTTGTATTACTTTAAAAAAGAAAAAGAATTATCAAAATTTAAATAGTGTAGAGTTTAAGTTTTGGATGAAAAAAAATTTGTTATCGAATAGTACACTTGTTTATGTTTTTATCACAATATATCCAGAAAAATAAAAAATTGAAAGAAGAAAACAAAAGTAAAAAAGAAAATAGTAAAACATATACCTTTGTTTGACATCCCAGCCGGCTTCATCAGCAAGCTTAATGAAAGCTTCCCAACACTTGTCTTTAAAACGTGTCTCATGCTTAGCAATCGATTTCCAAAACTTGCCATTTGGATCGGTTACATGAGATCGTTCTAAATGATAGAAAACAACAAAAGCTATTAGACCCTTTGATTTCATACATTGAAAGATCTCAACAAGTTCTTCTAAACACCAGCCTGATGAAGCATAGTCTTCTGAAAGAATGGCAACAGCAAATCTAGATTCATTAACAGCTTTGAGTAGTTTAGGAGAAATGAGTTCACCACTTTTGAGCTTTACATCGTCCCTAAAGGTATAAATATCTTTCTGTCTCAAAGCAGAATATAAATGGTCAGTGAAGCTTCTACGGGTGTCCGCTCCCCTAAAACTGAGGAACACATCATGTTCCCATCTAGGAGGAGGAGGAGTACAAGTTGTTGTTGAAGATGACGAAGAGGAAGCTTTAATCAATGAAGCCATTCAATATTTTTAGAGGGAAATTAATTAAGATGTACTAGAGATGAATAATAGACATCATTCAAGAAAGATCAGGAGAAGTGAGACTCGAGAGAGAGACGGACCAAAGAAAAAGAATCAGTGAACTGAAAGATAGATTTGTTCATTTATCCCAATTTTTCCCAGCTCCCAAAAAAAGAAAAAAAAAAGATTTACCTAGGATAATATTCTAAAATTCATACAATCATAATAGAGAGTTTTTTTAGAAAGAAAATTGAGAGCTAATTTGTAAATTTTTATCTATAAATTGAAGATACATGATTATTATATTTTTGTAAGAGATTCACCAAAAAATAAAGTTTGTAATATTATAGTGAAAATTTTAAGTAACCTACGAATCTTGTGGTTGTTATTTCATTTTAAAAGGTTTTTTACGCAAAAAAATCTTTGGTGTTATTTTTGTTTTATTTTGATTTGAGAAATTATTCTTGGTTTGTGGAATTTATTTTTTTACAACCATCAATTTTTCTCAACAAAGTGGTATCAGAGTCGGGTTGTTTTCAACGAGATTACTGTTCATACATACAATATTATTCACATATATGTACTGTTTTGTAGGTAGATACTTTCATAATAATGAATAGTGATTCACTATTCATTGTATTATTTATACAGTGTAATTCATCGTCGAAAAAGTACCAAGTTCGACAAAACATGTTGACTGACTATTCAAATGGAAGAGAGCATATGTAATATGATCAAGTTGATCGGATTTAATTATGCAATTTGGAAGCTAAAGATGGAGAATCTTTTATACATAAAAGATTTGTAGAAGCCAATTATAATGTCGAAGGAGAAAACAATGCCTACAACTTCGACGGATGAGAAAACCGATGACAAGACACCAAAAATAACCAATATAGACGTTGGCTGGGCCGTGTTGAATCGAAAGTGTGCTGCTCAAATCAGACAATGGATCGACAAGAATATTTTTCAAAATTTTGCTAATGAACACGATGCTTACATTCTTTGGCCAAAGTTAGAGAAAATGTATAGGAGGACAACCGCACAAAATAAAGCTAATCTGATGCGATGATTAATCAATTTGAAGTATAAGGACATAAGTAACATATCAGAACATATGAGCGAGTTCCAAGGCATTGTAGATCAACTCAACTCTATGAAGATGACCATAGATGATAAGCTATAAGCGTTGTTAATGTTGAGTTCTCTACCAAAAAGTTGGGATACTCTAGTTGTGTAATTAGCAACTCAGCTCAGCTCCTGACGGTAAGCTTACCATAGATATGGTAAAAGACAGAATGCTAAACGAAGAGTCTTAACAAAAATATGAAGGATATACTCTTGGAACTGAAGCGTTTATCATGGAGAAACAAGGCAAGCAAGAATGGCACGGAAGAAGTAAAAGTAGAAATCCCCATAACCAAAGTCAACAAAGAGGACGGTCAAAGTCTAGATCAAGGCATGATAAGAAGTGTTACCACTATGACAAGTCCGAACACTTTATTCGAGAATGTCAAAATTTAAAGGTAGAACGATCCAAAAATCAGGAAGTAGAAACCCGAAAAAATGACACTACAACTATCACTGAAGAAGTTGTCATTGTTCGAGATGCTGATTATGTCAATCTTGCATGTTAAGACATTACTTGGGTAGTTGACTCAGGCGCTTCCTATCATGTCACTTCACAACGGGAATTCTTCTCAACCTACACTCAAGGTGATTTTGGATGTTTGAGGATAGGAAATGATGATGTATAAAAAATTGTCGACATTGATAACATTTATCTAGAGACTAATATTGGATGTAAATTACTTCTAAAAGATGTGAGGAATGTTCCTGATATCTGCCTCAATTTGATCTCTACCGGTATGCTTGATGATGATGGATATAGTAATTATTTTGGTGAAGGAAAGTGGAAGCTCACCAAAGGTAATTTGGTAGTAGCTAAAGGTAAGAAATATACATCATTCTACCTCATAGATGCCAGACTGTGTAGAGGAGAAGTAATTACCACTAAGAAAGAAGTTCCCACTGAGCTATGGCATAAGTGACTCGGCCACATGAGTGAAAAAGTTCTCATAATTCTTTCCAAAAAGGAGCTCTTGCTAGGAATGAAAGGTATACCTTGTGAACTTGTATTGACTGTATTATGGGAAAACAATATAGAGTTGCATTTCATAGTCTCGCACCATTTAGGAGGCAAATATTCTAGATTTAATAAATACAAATGTTTGTACAATGAGTTGTAAGTCACTAGGAGGTGCTCATTATTTTGTGATTTTTATTGATGATCATTCTAAAAAAGTGTGGACTTTTGCTTTGAAAACTAAAGATCAAGTGCATGAAGTTTTCAAAAAGTTTCATGTAAAAGTGGAGAGAGAAATTGGCAGACGTTTGAAGTGGGTACATGCAGACAATGGAGATGAGTATCGTGGACCATTCAAGCAGTACTACAAAAGTTTCGACATCAGGTTAGAAAAATCAGTACCAAAGACACCTCAACATAACGGTGTCATAGAGAGAATGGACATAACCATTTGTAAAAAAGTCAGATGTATGCTCTCAAATGAAAAATTTCCAAACTCTTATTGGGGAAGGCAATGAGGACAACAGTTGACTTAATCAACCTTTCTCCATCAATTCCACAGAACTACAACATACTGAAAAGAGTTTGGATGGGGAAAGACGTTTCTTACAAACACTTGAAAGTATTCGGCTACAGAGCATTTGTTCACATCTCAAAAATGAGAGATCCAAGTTGGATGTAAAAGTGAAGCAGTGTATTTTTATGGGATATGCCCATGAAGAATTCAGCTACAGATTTTGGGATCCTATTAGCAAAAGGATTGTCAAAAGCAAAGACATGATGTTTCTTGAAGATCAAACAATCGAGGATTTTGAGAAATTCGAGAAACCACAGTTAGATGAAATTCTAGTTAATCTAGAACTAGTTTCTATACCAACAAATCCTGATGATGGAGGAGTTACACTAGATATTAATGGTGTTAATCCACCAGTTGGCAGTTCAGAACCATAACAAGTTTTTAAACAGATCCAACCATAAGTACATATAAGGCGATCCACCTGAGTACGACAACCAAGTCGTAGATATTCTCCTAACGAGTATGTGATGCTCACTGAAGAGGAAGAATCAGAGAGTTATGGCAAAGCTATCACTGATCAACATAAGATTAAGTGGTTAAAAGGCATGCAGGAAGAAATGAAATCTTTGCACGACAACCACACATTTGACCTGTTGAAATTACCACAGGGAAGGAAAGATCTCAAGAAAAAATGGGTGTATAGAATCAAAAGTGAAGAAGGTAGCTTGCAACCACGTTACAAAACAAGATTGGTTGTGAAAGGATTCGAGAAGAAGAAGGCATTGACTTCGATGAAATATTCTCACTAGTAGTTAAAATTTCTTCAATCCAAGTTGTTCTTGGTTTGGTAGCTAGCCTTAATTTGGAGGTTGAAGACCTTATTCTTACATGGTAATCTTGATGAGCTTGTATGGTCTGAAGTAAGCACCTAGGCAGTGGTACAAAAAGTTTGACTAATTCATAGAGAAAAAAGAATACAACAGAACGACGAATGATCATTACATCTTCATCAATAAATTCTTTGATGGTGATTTTATTATTACTTTCTTTATTTTGATGACATGTTAATTGTAGGTCAAAATATTAAGAATATTAACAAGTTGAAGAAAGAGTTGAGCAAGTCCTTTGCAATGAAGGACTTAGGACCAGCCAAGCAGATTCTTGGCATGACGATTACCCACAATAGGCAAAAGCAAAGGATATGGCTTTCCCAAAAATGGTATGTTGAAAAAGTTCTTGAAAGATTCAACATGTGGATGAAAAAGTTCCTACAATAATTGCATCAGAAATAAGAAAATTATGTTCTTTATTGCGATAGTCAGAGTGCAATTCACCTTAGCAAGAACCCAACCTTTCACTCAAGGTCCAAACACATCGACATAAGGTATCATTGGATTCGTGATGTGTTAGAACATAAACTACTACAAGTTGGGAAGATCCACACCAATGATAACAGGGCAGATATGATGACAAAGACCTTGACTAGAGAAAAACTTACTATCTGTAGAGAGATTGTAGGTATGGAGGAGCCTTGTCCCACATAAGGTGGAGGGGGAGATTTGTTAGTCCATCTCATATGGGCCAGAAACAAATAAAATAAAAACCATTCAACAATGAAGGTTGAGCATGCGGTGAGAAGAGAAAAAAGAAAAATAATTAAAAATGGGTATGAAAGGAGAAAAAGAGGCTGCACCGATTATGGACTTTGGTGGGTTGTTTGTCTCTTCAATTTTTGGCTTGAAGGGTGGAAGGAATGGAGTTTTGGCTCTATAAATAGAGCATTTCCTTCAATCTTAAAAAAAAAACTAGGTGAGAGAAAGAAAAACAGAGAGCCTCATCAAGAGAGTTTTTTGAGAAAACAAATTGAGAGCCAATTTGTGAAGTTTTACCCATAAATTGAAGATACATAGTTATTGTATTTTTGTGAGAAATCCACCTAAAGTTGAAGTTTGTAATCCAATTTTATTATAGTGAAAGTTTTAAGTGACCTACGGGTCCGATGGTTGTTACTTTCATTTTGAAAAGTTTTTCACGCTAAAAACTTTTGGTGTTATTTTTGTTCTATTTTGGTTTGAAAAATTATTCTGGATTTATGAAATTTATTTCTTTACAAGTATCAATTTTTCTCAACAAGAGTAGATGTAGACTTTAAAAACAATTTTCATCATAAAATATGAAGTTTTACGTATAAAAATTGAATCTTTATAGTAGCAAAGGAAGATATTGATAGGTAGACATTAAAAATTATAATTTTAAGATACTTGTGAGATTAATAATTTAACTAACCAAATAGATATGTAATTAATATCTTTGTTGTGTGAACAAAATTGACATTATGATCTTTCAAGCTTTATCTCCCGACAAATAACGAACTGAATGTATAGTTATCTTGCAAATCAAGTAAACTAAAAAGCTTGAACATTTTCCCCAAAATATTAATGTAGAGGCCAACTACTATAGTTCTTCCCCAATAACTATCCACACAATCTTTCAAGCCTCATCTCCTAACAAATCATGAACGAAATATGCATATATCCTTGCAAATTAAGTAAATAAAAAAGCTTGAACATTTTTCCCAAATATTGATGTATGCACCAACTACTATAGTTCTTCCCAAAGAACTAACCACAAAACCTTCTAGACATCTATTAAATAAATCACATAAGTTGCCCAAAATTGTTTGGCTCTCAATTGAGTGTAGGAATTTATCCCAAATTCTAATGTGAAATTTTGTGTAAATGGCAAATGCTAGGGGTCTCATAATAGATATAACACTACTATAGTTCATGTCTTTTGTCTCATAAATTTAGCCTCAATTTTTTAAAAAATCGAGATCATAAAGTTTTGACCACGGTTTAATAAAAAACGAGCTTATAGTGTATACAAATTTATAAAAATTATTTAAATATATATAAATAAATTTATGTAGCCACGATTAGTAAATGATTGTAATTATAATTAAAATAATAGAGTTTCTAATATTTTTAAAATCAAAATAAAATAATATACTATATGTTATTCATTTAAAAGAAATACAAAAGTTACTTTACAATTTTTTCATTTTTCTCTATTAATTTAATTTAATGTGTTTTATTTCTTTTATAATACATATATATCAATTTTTTATATCAATTTTTTTTCCTCCCTCTTTCTTATTTTTCCCTTTTATTTTTTTTTCTTTTTCCCTTGCTCTCTCCTTTTTCTTTTCATGGCACTAGCCAACTCTTTTTTTTTCTCTTTTCTTTTTTTTCTCCTTCATCCCTCACGTTTTCCCTCTCCTTGAGCGAGTGCCACGCCCTTACAAATTTCCCTCTCTTCCCTAGTAGATCCATCGCATCTAGTACCAGAAGATCGCTAACTCGACCAGTACCAACAACTTCCTTTCCCCTCTCTTCTTCCTTTTCTCTCCATTTTTTCTTTTCCTTTTCCCCTGTTCGCACCTCATCGATCGGCATTTGTATTGTTGTTGCTTGCGACCCAAATCCAGGTATGCATATTGATGTATGCAGGATCCTGATTGTTGCTTGATTCTATTTAGATTAAAAATTTCTATTTAAGGTAACTTGTTCTATGGCTTGTTTAATTTCTTTTATTTTCTACTGCAATTTTCCTATGTGGAAGAAATATCTCTAAAGTATGGGAATGAATAATATGATATTACTTTAGATCATAATATATTTTTTCTTATTCATTTTTTGCATCTCTTATTGTTTCTAAACGTGGTCAAATTTCACACTTACCTTCCTGGGTTGCTTTTTTAATTGGAAAAAAAATATCAACTTTGATTTTGGAAGGATTTTCTATTTTCTTGTTGTTGCTATTTCCCTTTTTAAGCTCTGATTCTCTATTTTTCGGGTCATGAATGTAAACGCCTTTATTTCTGGATTGATTTAGAAGAAAGTTTGTGGACTCGTGCATCAAAACTTCCCTTTTGTCAACTCATCATGATTATCCAATTTCTTCTTCCAAAATGATTATTTAATTTCTTGCTATTCATAATCCTTAATTGTATGAATAATTTTCCTTTTTTGTTGGATTCACTAATAAGAGAATCAATAATTTTTTTGCTTCTTTGTTATGTTCTTTATTCTTCCTTTTACCTCCAAATTGAAGGTTTTGTCTATTGTAGGCTTGTGGCCCAACTTTTAAAATAGGCTTTTCATTTCAACGTTTGTATTAATCATTTTATAGTGATTTTATTGTAAACGTTTCTAATTTTATATTTATATAACCGATGTTAGATATCCATTAATTTATATATTGTAGCCTACATCCCTTAATTTATGTTTTCTCTTTCAATGCTACCTATTTAAGAGTTACTATGTAGACCTATAAAAATATTAACATTTATTGTGTATATTTTATGATCAATGTTTTTTTCCTTATTCTTTCATGGCATATTCCTCTTTATTTCATCAATATTTGTTTCAAAGTTGCATAATTTGACCTAGATTTGTTTGGGGGTAAAATTATGTTAGGTGATAACAATGGCAATTATGTGCATCCTATTTTCCTAGATGATAACCGTTTTGGGGTAGAATTATGTTAGGCGATAACAATGACAATTATATGCATCGTATTTTCCTAAATGATAACCGTTTTGGGGTAGAATTATGTTAGGCGATAACAATGGCAATTATATGCATCCTATTTTCCTAGATGATAACTGTTTTTCCTATGCAACAAATGCTTCTAATCAGTTGCAGTTATTTTCAAATGGAGAGTTCCAATTCACCTATTGTGAGCTAGTAATTTTTTTTATATTCATCCTAGCTATAAATATTTTTAGGCTTCTAACTCTTCATTCTAGTGCATATCTTGCTGGATTCAATGTCAATCTGGTAAATTATTTTGGTAATGAGCATATCACTCCTATGATTAGGTCTAATAAAAGGAGTAGGGAGATAAATGATATTTCAAGACAACAGAAGCTATAGATTTCTTTGAACTATAATGTCTACCATGATGAAGGTGATTGGTCAACAAGTATTTCCAATCTAAACCCAGTATCAATAGGTCTAAGGTTATCATATGATGATGATGAGCGTAATTCATCCCTTACTTCTACCAGTGGAAGCATGACTGCACCATCTTCATCGTTAGTCATGTAATTATAACTGATGATTTAACCCAAATTTCTCAAAACAGCCTACTCATGAGAAGATTGGAGTTGTCGATTCCTAGTGGATTGTTCATCAAACTGTTCCCTCTCTTGGAAACTAGATAATTTAAGATTTTCAACCACTGATATGTTTTATATCCTTTGTCTTGAACATGCATATGGGAATGAAATACTAACACTAGTCTTTCGCATTTGATAAGGGCAAAGTAGAAAATGGGAAGGCACCATGGCATGGGGTATGAAATACCACTTTTCATAATGTTTCTATGACATGTCTCAATGTGCCAGTGTTGTCGGCTCTTTATTTCAATATTTTGTTAATGAAGCCTACCATTGATGAAGTACTTTGTTCCGTACCAGGTAAAGGAGAGGTGTAGAAAATAGTGAACCATGTTTCAAGATTGTTTAGCAAATGTAGAGAAAGCTTATTATAGAGAAATAGGGATTGATCCTTCCAATTCCACAGCTTGATAGAGAAACAATATTGATGAAAAAGGTGCATACATAATCATCATCACCACATCATGTTAAGCGCTTTAGATATATTTGTAGATTCCATTATGATTATGGCATTGTTCATTGAAAATATTAATTTTTATAATATTAATTAGATCACAATATAATTGATTCTTTCTTTCAAAAGTGGTTTAAGAGAGATGTTTGGAGGAAAAGTATGAAGCTCCAAGAAAGATGTTTGGTGGAAAAGTATGTAAGCTCAAGATATGTTTTTTGAGCCTTGCTTATGTAAAAACTTTTCTTGTTTGAAATCCAAACCTAATGGAAGTAAACTTGAATGCTAATAGAGATCCCCTGAAGGATGATCCCATAATATTAACCCAACATAATGTTACTAATGCAATCAAGGATAGCACTTTATTCAACTTTGGCAAGTGCGGTTGATGAGTGCTTAAAAAGCACTAAAATTACCATGATTTAATATACTTTAATTGATTAAATGGATTTATATTTATATGATTTTATTATATTTTTATGTAAATTTGTCTTTTCAGAATTACAGATATTTTTATTATTTTTCAGGTATTTTCGTTCAAAAATAACTTAAAAACTCAAAGAAAAATATTAGAGGCAATACATCACAAATATATTGAGAAAAAAATGAGAAAAAGTCAAAAAGATAGAAAAATTGGACAAAATGGGTCAAAATGTCAAAAAGGCCAAAATCTTATGCGTAGTCGCTCACCAACATGCGTGCCCGTGTCCAGCCGCTTATTCTTACTGAATCTGGCACCTACCAGTACGTATAGCTACCCCTTCTAGCTGAGTCCCACATGCCCACCCGTAAGCCTAGCACGCAGCCGACACCCATCTAGCACACACCTGCACGTGGTCAGTACACGCCCGCACGTAGCTGGCACATGCCATACCAATGCACATAGCCAACACATACCCACGCCGTGTCATACGTGTGACAACACACACCTATGTCGTGCCTCGCATGCACCAAATGCCTGTCTACTGCACCAATTATACGTCTATCAAAATTTTCGCACCCCATATGCGTACCAACCTATCCAAACGCGTCCAAATTATACTTTTGAAATATTTTCCTCCTTTTTTTGCCTTTTCCTCACCTATAAAAGGACTCTCTTCCCCATTGTAAAACACACAAATTTTCTAAGTTCTTTTTCTCTCTAGCTTTCTTGTTCTAAAAAGTTTTCATTTTTTTTAGTTTTTAAGTTCTTCTCTTTTTGAGAAGAACTAGCTATGTTTGTATATATTTTTAGTTTTTGATTTAATAAGCGGAGATACAAATCCGTTTGGAGATTTTCCAACAAAAGAATTAGCATCAAATTGTTATAAGAATTCTTTTAAGGTATTATTTTAATGGATTCTTTACAGTTATCTTTTTATGTTTTATTCTTATATGTTATATTTAATTTTTCTATGATTAAATTTAACATGGTTGGTTGTTTGTAAATATGATATAATAATAACATTGTTATGCTTACGAAATATTAATTAGGTAAAACATTTCTATAAAATAAATTGATTTTGTTTTTATTCAAGATTTTATATTAAGAATGTTAGAGAGAAATATTTTATTTTTCATTAGAAACTTAAATCTGAAAGTTAGATTTTAAGGTTTAATTATCTGATCTAATTTAGAGTAGTGCTCTTTTATTTGTTGGTATAATCACCCAGTAGTTAGAGTAAAACTCTATTTCAAAAGTTTTTTTATAAGAACTATTATTCGAAAATGTATTGACAACATATTTTCAGTAATGATTTTAAAACTTGAAAGTTAGTACTTGGATAATTAAATTCTTAGGTTTAATATGGATACCTTGAATAAAGTCTAATTAATTGACTTCACCTAAAACTGTGATTAGATAGTTTGTTATTTTCTTAGAAATAAAGCTAAAATTTAATACTTAATTAATTAATAGGCTCTGCCTAAGGATATTAGTTAATTAATATTAAACAAAATAATTTGGGTCCCGCCTAAGAACACTTTCATACAAAAGAGAGAAAATAAAAAAAATACCAATTTATAACTTTAATAACCTAAATAATATGAGTAAGCATAATTAACTTCATTATTATATCCTTAAATACTCCACTGTTATGAATGATAAAAATTTACATGATTTTTTATTTAATCTATATCTATGTTTACTTTTTTATTTTATTAGATTAGAAAACAAAACCAAAATATCGTGATAGAATGTTTAGGATTTAATTTCATTTTTAGGATTTTGAATAATAAATTAAAAACGACATATATTCCTTCCTTAGATCGACCTTGTGAATATACATATCATTTTCTATAAATGATTCGTACACTTGCGATAGTTTTACAAATTATAAAACCAAACGATTTCACAAGATCGATATTTGCAATATCGTTCTTGCCCTCTTCATCATGTTTTTGGCACCGTTGTCGGGGAAAGAATAGAGTTTTTAAATTATTTATCAAAATTTTAGAAACTTTGTGTTGTAAATAATTGTGATTTTCTTTTATTTATCTTGAGTTAAAAAATATTTAAAAAATAAAAAAAATTAATTAACTTATATTTTAATAGTATGAAAAGTAATGATCTAAGGAAATTCTATGAAGAAGACTAGTTCTTAGAAGCCTTTATGCCACTAGTCTTTCCTGGGAACGTTACTCTATCTAGGAGGATGGTTTTTAAGGAGTCTTAGCCCTACAATTCTTTCTTAGGAGTACTCTTGGTCAATACTAATTATGTTATTTAACTTAGAGGATAACTTAACTTGTTTGTTTAGTATTTTTTATTCTCTAAATATTTGTATAGTTTTTTTTATTATTCTATTCCTTTGACATATGTGTTAAATTTATGCTTTCACTAGTCTATGAATGGTAGAAGATCCTTAGGAAACCCCCTTACCCCATACATAGATAATAATCATAAATTTAAACAACTGTCCACAAGGTTGGATTCTAACCATTAGCGTATTTTTGAGCCAAACATAAAACCAATCCTTAATCCTCTACCAGAACCAATAGAAATGAAAGAAAACTCATATGTTAGGGAAATCACCATGAAGGAGTTTGCATGGCCAGTAATTGGTACGACAACTATCTCTATCCAATTGGGAGAGATTGTTTGAAATTATAACTTGAAAAACATTCATTTTTCTATGCTTCAAAATTATATGTTTTTTCATGTAAAATACATTCAAAACTTCAAAATTATATGATTTTTCAAAATTATAACTTGAAAAATATTCATAACTCAAAATTATATTATATATATATATATGTATGTGTGTGTGTGTTTTCATGTGAAATACACACATTTAATTAACAAAATAAATATATTAAAAAAATTATCGAGTGAGAGAGGGTAAGGTGAAATGGGGTAGGGTTATTTTCAAAACCTAAGTCCTTAAAAAACATGATCTTTCTTAATATTGTGGGTGGAAGATTCAAACTAAACAAAACTATCATAAAGAAATATCAAGAAATATAATTTATATATATTTTATTAAACTTATATAAAAATTCTATTGGTAGAAAAATTATACATACGTTGAACCGTAACTATAAAAAAATGTATCAAAATTGTATTTTAATATGTATTTTTTATTATTTAGTTGCTTAACTTTTAGATTTAAACAAGTAGTAAGTTATTTTTAAAATTAGACCAAATATATTAAAGTGAAAAGTATTGTGTACACAATACTACTAAAAAAAGTGAATAATCCAAGTGTAGATACCAACAAAGTTTAACGACTAATTGTATAGTTAAGCCTTAATCTCTTTCATTAAAATTTATTAAAAAATTAACTTGTTGATCAATTAGATATTCAACTTTTGCGCTTCGATTTATTTAGTCATCAAAAATTACTTTGAAAAATTCAACACTTCAACATTTTGAATTCGATCAATTTTATACATGAAATAGGTTAAAATGGCCCTACTTATTATTTGTAATATAGTTTGAACACCCCAACCCCCACTCGGATCAAAACATAACTTTTACTTGTTTAAATAACAATCAAGGTGAATTAAAGTCAAGAACAACGAATCCATTTAATATCCTATTATCCAAACATCATTTTTTCTCAACAATATATGTCCAATTGGAGATAATAAAGTTGAACATATTTTCAATTAAAAACTAGGGATCTTATTTTGAGGACATGTGTTAATTTTACATAACAAAATTGGATAATTGTCCAACTGAATATGTGAACAAATATGGAGAAAATGTATATAATTAGTTATTTAAATATATATCAACACAAATTAAATCAATACATGATCATGAATTACACTCTATCATTATGACAACTAAGTGGATGTATACATGTGTTGACATTATATTCGTGTTAGAAACACAATGTGTATTTACTATATCATAAATAATCTCCTATATGTATATCATTTTAGGTAAAAATATGACTAATTAGGCATGACTTGAATTGGACTACTATTTCACCATAATGAACACACATTTGGACATATGTCCAATTGTTCACGACCAAATTGGACATATGTCCAACTAAAAACAAAGGACCTCTAAATTCTATCCAATTTGTCTCCGTCGAGTGGAGTTATTGGTCGATTAAAATCAAGTTGAATAACTATACATTTTAGTTGAAAATGTGTCCAATACGACTCTATGATTGGGGTCATATGTCAATTAAAATTTTATTAGTTAGTCATGTGTTCAATTTGACTCCAATGACTATGATCACTAGCCAATCAAAATCAAACTAGTTTGATAATTGTCCAATTTAATTGGACATGTTTCCAACTGTACTCCAATGAATAGGGTTATCGGTTGACCAAACTCTAACCTATTAGACATATATCTAATTCAGTTTTGATGAGTTGGGTCATCGTCTAATCAAAATTTGACCTGTTGGATAACTGTCCAATTTAGTTAGATATGTGTTTAACTCGATTTCAGAGAATTGGGTCACCAATTGACAAAGCTCTATCCAGTTACACGACTGTCCATTTTAGTTAGACAGATGTCCGACTTGACTCTAGTGAGTAGGGTTACTAGTTAACCAAACTCCGACTAATTTGACAATCATCTAATTCTGACTGGTCAAATTAGATAAATATCTAGTCAAAATTGAATCACAATTGGTTAATTAAAACTAAGAGCATTTTTATCACTTTGTATAAAAATTCAAGTAAAAGAGGAATCATATCTAATTTTTTGACTAATATGAGATCATTAGTGTATATAACCCATTTGTTACTCAATTATCTAAATTAATTAAAATGGTACTTTACTTTCTTAAATTAGACTAATTTATATATTTTTAAGAGTATTATTATTGGTTGGGCTAAAATGGATAGATTACGAATTTGTCCAAACTACTTCTAAAACAAACTGGATTCAAGTATATTGTAACAAATTAATCGTTTATTTGAAAGTAAACAATCTAAGTAGAAATGTAACAAGCAATTTGCACGTTTTCAATAATATCAATTATATCTTTAAAGTTTGACATAATATTACAAAATCTTTATGATTTCAAAAATATCACAAATATCCAAAAATGACAAAATGAGAGAAAATAAAAATAGAAATATAAGACATTTTAGAATGTTTTTTTCATGAAATAATACTTAGTAAAAATAAATTTGAAGAAATTCAAAAATCATCTTTCTTAAGAATAAGAAAAATATTTTCAAGAAAATATATAATTTATTTTGAAGTAAGTAATAAGAAAATGAGTACAATAACGAATGCAAAATGAAGGTATAACACACCTTGATTGACAAGAAAACCATTATGAAGAAATTGTCATTTAAAAGGAATCCACATATAAATAAAAGCACATTTTAGAGAAAGAATTGACACCCCATAAAATTAGAATTATGAGACAACAAAATAATAAATCGAAAATATACCTTATTAGGAGTGATACATGAAAATTTAGGATATTAAAAATTAAAATTTACAGCATATTTTAGGTTTTCTATTAATATTAATGATAAGAACTTTAACTAAGTATTAAGCTTAGCATATAAATTTGAAAGAAGAAATTTAATAAAAGATGAAAGCCATCAATTTTCAGTATACTACATGGTAGGATATTCACTAACAAACACTTATAATAGTTCAATATATAGACAATATAAATTCATAGAAATGGAGAAGAGATTTTAAGAAATAAGACCAAAATATAAATATAAATACTAATAGATTTTGAGATATTAGAAGAGTGGAATCTAGATATCAAATAAAAATCTCTTATACAAACAAGAAAGAGTAATATACCACGAACCAAATTTACAAATGATCAAGCAAAAAATAGTAAACAAGAATGGAAACAAGAAAAGAAATAAAAGAATTAAAGTAAGAAATTAAAGAAGTGAGGAATCTTATCTACAAAGTAATAAGATAGTAACATGATATTACCATATAGATATAAGCTTGTCCACGAAAGTGTCCCAACTGATAGAGATATATATATTTATACTTGTTTATCTGTATCTATTTATTTTGTTTTAGTGGATTGTCTAATGTCGAGTGGTTTCTATAAGTAGCCCAAGGATATTACCATATAGGTAGGGATTTTATGTGAGTTTATCTCGTTATATGTTGTGTTATGCATGATTGCATGCTGTGAGGGTATGATCATTATTTACTGAATATGTTTCCACATATAAGGTCTTCAAATGATTGGAAATCTTTTATAGCTTTTCCAGTATGTATACTTGATGCAAATGATATGTGATTTTTTTCATGTATATGCATGTTGCTAGCCTAGACATGAGCTTATGTGGCACACCGTCACTAGTGTGTTTATCGTAGATTATTTTTTTCTTATCTATTGGTTGTTTTGTGGTGTGTTGAATTAAACCTATTATTTTTATTGTAATTCTGCTATGTTGTCTATTTAATTGATGTGGTGAGGCTTTCTTAGTCTAGTTGGATTAGAGTTCACGAAAAGATTCTATAGGTTGACATTTTCACCCCTCATTTTGGTCCTTAATGCCTATTTGAATCGAAAGTTCAATTGACCTAAATGCAATTGTTTTGAGATATGGAACTCTGAGGAAAATTAGTATGTCTATTAATATTAATGAATGAGGAATTAAGAAAACATGATGAAAAAATGTGCGCTAATAAAGAAGAAGATGATATGATAGTAATCAGTAAAATAGATTTTGAATTAGAAAAATCTAAAATTACTATTAAAAGAAACACAATAATACCCCTTATAATCTAGGGAGAAACTTATAATCCTCATAGAAATGAAAGGAATATGCAAATACTAAACGAACCTAACCCTTTAGATAGAAGACTTTAACAACCAAAAATAAGAGAAATATTACATTGGGGTACTAAAGGATCTATACTACTAGAATTCAGACTTCACATAAATAATAATAAAACTGATTTTCTAGACCTAAATAGTTTTAGGGATAGAAAAGGAGACATTAGATGAATGGGTTAATGCAATGACCATACTAATCTAGACATATGAAACTACTAGTACTAACCCATCAATTTTAGAGTATTATTATACCATAAAATGAATGAAAATATTAAAGTATAGTTTAGTAATCTACTAGATGAAAAGCATCTTAGGATGTAAGGAAATTCGGCAACAAGAACACAATATTTAAATAAACTAGTAAAGGAAATATACAATTAGTTCATATGAGATGAAAAAGGAAGCTATATTAACGAAACAAGTGAACTAGAAATAAATGAGGCTAAATGACATTTAACAAATATGAAAATATATAATACTTGTTATGTAGATTCTTTTATATGTGAATATGAAATTTATTACTATAAGATACCTAAAAGGCAAGAATAACAATTTAAGGAAATATTTTATTAAATATTATTAAGAACTCTATATAAAAGAATTGAAAGCTTGGATAATTCTACAATATTAAAGAAGAAATCAATATAATTATATTAAAGAAATTCTAAAATATGTTGTAAATGCTTGGAAAGTATGGATGTAATATAAACCTATAAATAAAAATATAAAAATACAAAAATTTCAAGAAATATAATTTCAAAAACAAGAAATTTTCAAATATTAGAAAAAATATAATTATGAATCTTATAAGAAAATATATTTTAGAATAAAAAATTTACAGAAAAGAAAATTATTGTCCATCGGCCAAGAAATCTTGTAGGTATTGGATATGCAATAAGGGAGATCATTATGCCAATCAATTCCTGATAGGTTATCCCATAAAAAAGAATATAAGAAAAAAAATAAAGATATTAAAACAAGTGTGAGATGGAATTAGAACACATAAAAGAATCAAATATTGATGAAACATAATTAATATACTTAATAAGTGAAACAGAAGAAGAAGAAATAAATTCAAAGGAAACATCTAAGGGTGAATGATCTATACAACATAATTAAACCTAATAGTGCTTACAAAAATATATAATGTAAATTCAAGGGATATCATATATACCATTTACATGCTTACATAGATACTAGAGCTAATATGTATGTAGTAAGTAAATGTGTATTTCTACAATAACTTTGGACTGCAACCCCAAAGTATTTGATAGTAAGAATAGCAAATAATACAACAATTAACCTTAATAGTGTTATAAAATATATTGATAGGAGGAGAAATATTCTATATTCCTACTATATATCATTAGAAAAGAAGAGTAGATTTCTTGATAGAAAATAACTTCTTAAACTTATGTCAACAATTTACTCGATATACAAATAGATAAATATAACAATATTAGAAGGAGAAACAATATATATTTCAAATGTTAGAAATGCCAAAAGCATGTCATCGAAAATTTTATTGAATAGTATAAAAAACAAAAATGTGGTGGGATATATCAAATAAGAAATCAAATTTAGAAAATATAACACAGAAACAAAAATTACTAGATTAAGATGATTTATAATTTAATAATTAAGAAAATCCTTTGTTAAAAGAAATGCATGAAGATAAGTCTTTATTGAAATAAGAAAATTATTTAAGATAGTAAGCTCAAAAAATCTTTTAGATCCAAAAATTAATAAGCTTGAATACGTAGTAAGTATAAAACTAAAAAACCATAATAAGGTTATAAGAGTGAGACCTATAGTCTATACTCTAGAAGACCAAGAAGAATTTAGTAAATAAATTCAAGAAAAATTAGAATTAGTAGTAATTGAACTAAGTATGAGTCCACACTCAAGTCCATCATATTTAATAAGTTGAGAAAAGATGAGAAAAGAAAAGAAAGGTGATAAATTTTAAATCATTATTAATGAAACAATAGATGAGGGATTATAATTAAAAATGAAGAATTATTATTAAACTTGATCAAATAAAAGAAATTGAAAGAGTCCAAGACTCGATACATAACCAGGGTAAGGAAATACTAACTCTTTAAGGACTCATCTCAAACTGGCCAATAGTGAAAAAATAAACACTTAATACATAATAGCAATAGTAGCAAACAATAATCATAAACATGTAGTTTACTTTAAAAAGTAGGTAAATTATTCAATAAGAAATAGGCAAGCAATAAACATTAAAAGCTTTCTAATTAGTGTTTAAACCACAGTATGTTGAAACATACATAATTTAAACTCAGATTGTACTGGCCAAACAGTTGAGCATTCATAGCACCAGATATAATGAGGTAAACCCACATAAAATCCCTATCCATGTGGTAAAGACTTAGGTTACTTATGACAACCACTTGACAATAAAAAAATCCACTTAGCAAAAAAATAGATGCAACTTAATAGAAATATAAACTCAAATATCTTCATGAGTAGGGACATATATCCTAACTTCCTATTGTTGCCATCGCTTGTTGTCTTTATAACAACTCAATCTAACACATGGATCTGACTTTCCTCCAAAGCCAACAGCATACAATGTAGTGTGATCGGTAATTAAATGCACTCAACAACGAATAACAAATAACCATTGATTTGGGATCTTAACCAATACTACCTAACCTAAACTCAAAATATTCTCATAATATTTGTAAAATAGTCAAGAGCTCTCAACACTCAAACACACTATTTTACTCACAAAAGTGTAACACACATATTGAAATACACTCACAATAATTTATGATATAGAAGTAATTTTCAAAGTTAATTTTGACAGGGTTTCGAGGTAATTTTCGTGCTTAATAGATTAGAGAAGATAGGATATTATATAACATTACCTAAACTATAAGTCACCCTTGTTGAGGCCTCATCGGGGTGTCCTTGTCGACCATTTAGCATAGGGTCTGGTAGAGGGTCCATTAAAGACCTAGTCGAGGTTCCAAAAAGTCAATTTGTTTGTTATAAAAATTGCCAAGTAAAATTCCATAAATAACAGCACGTGCAATGAAAAAAAATCCAAAATCTTAACTCCTAAGCTAGCACGCATATTAAGAAACCAACCTCATTATGTGTGTATAACATGCTTTCAAACACGAATACCTAACTATATGCATGTGTACATCACTAATCAACAGTAACCAACCTTATATAGAGAAAGATAGAATTATTGAGTAAAATAAATAGACTCCATGTTTTGCACATAAGAACGTTAACAAAGACACAAAGAACTATAAGACTAACATTCTCTCCCTTTTGGTTTTTCGTAGAAAAATATTGCACAATTAAGTACAGACACACATCAAACATGAGATAATCATGAAGATGATCTAAATATGTTTGTTCCCATTAACAAAACATCGACACACATCCAACACCCAAGAAAACACACCCATTCCAAATGCATTCATCTTGTGCATTCTATCGCTATTCTCAAATCAACTCATCCACACTCTGATAGTCTGAAAAAAAAGGTCTCAACACATCTATACATAGTAAGTTTGAAGCTAAATGACTCCAATCTACATCTTTAATCGATGACTCTATAAAGGTAGTCATTACCGTACTTTTTACTTAATATTTACTTATTTTATTCAATAAATAATATTTTTGGGCTAAAAATATTAAAATATAAACTTTTTAGTAAAAAGGGGTGAACATATAATTTCTAGAATTTTTTGGGATTTTATAACTTTTTTATGAATTTTTAACGCATGACCAATCTGGAGCTTCCAAGTGGCTCACGCAAGCACAAGAGTTGACTGGCCTAGCCACAAAGATGCCACACCAGTAGAGACAACCAATGGCAGATCGGTGTGTGTGATGAGTAACGTAACACATCGCCACATGTTGGCATATCGTTCAATACGAGTTTAAGCACGGTCAAACCTCCTTGCCATATGTCATCACTCTATTTCCAAGAATCACATTTTTCCAATTGGTGTTGACTCAACAATCATTGACCTCGACTGGTATCCCATGCCACGCATCAGGCTCTGATTTTTCTTATAATTTTTGTGTGCCACATGTCTAATTCTAATTGTTTAGCACTATTAATTTTTCTTATTTTGATCTTAACCCTTGATCTGATGATTCAGATTCCACCCTAGCTATATTTAACCCTCTAATCAACCCATAAACCCTAAGGAGCCATCATTAGCATAATTGTGATCATTTTTTTGAGCTAAGAAGAGAGAAAACACAAAAAAAATTCAAAAGTAGATACAATTTTGTAGGAGATTCAAGAGGAGATTAGTATTACATTTCAAGAGATTGATTGTATTTTTTCTTCTACTCTTTTCTTTATCAATTTTTATGTCTTTCCTTATGAAAAATATGAGATTTATGAACATAATTATGTATAGTTTGTTTATTAATCTGGGGATCTTATGAACCCAATTTTCACCACAGGATTATATATAATATTTTACCTCAATTATGATTTTAGTTTAATTATATTATTTAATCTAATTTTTATGCTATTAATTATTTGGCCAATAATTTATCTATAGAGGTAATTAAATAGATTTGAGAGAATTATTTATGTGTTTATCTTGATTAAATAACATGCATAGTTTTTAAGTAGAGATGTATAATTCTTATGTATGTGATCCATAATTGATGAATTTAACGAGTAGTATGTAATTTAATTGACATGAGAGTGTGATTACATTAATTACTATATGGTGTATGGTTTACTTGAAAGACGAATACATGCTAGGTTAGATTCAATTTATCATGTAATTAATTGATAATTATATTAGAGGATTTTAGTGATTCACATGTTTAAAAAATTAGGGGATTACGTATTCCTAGATATTTTCTTATATATCTTCTTAGTTACCAAATCTTATTTAATTAATTATTATTATTTACTTTCAGTTATTTTAATTTTACTTCCTTAAAATATAAAAACACAAAAAAAATTATTTTTTTAGTTTTAAAAATTAGTTTCTAATAAAATAATCTCAGTGAGAACGATATTTTCTTATCACTATATTACTTGTCATAATACGTATGCATTGCAATCACTTCGTGTGTGGTGATCAAGTTTTTTGCATCATTGTCGGGGATTATAAATATTGGAAATTTTAATTTTATTTATTTATTTTTCTTAATTTATTTTTGTTTACTTTAATTTTAATTTTAATTTATTTTTTATTGAATTATTTATTTATTTATTTTAGTTAATTTCTTTATTTATTTGTCTTAAATTTAAATTTATTTATTTAATTATTTATTTTTAATTTTTATTTAGATTTAATTTAGACACATCCTTTAGTACTATCAGAATCATAATTGAGAAAATGGCTAACCATAATTATCAATGTTTAATGGACATATAGATAGCTATAAGAAGAGTAGCTAGAATGCTTTGGTAAATTTTTTGAAGGTTTAAAACTCATCGGCGAGTATAAATCAGGTCGATGATTCAAGGGTGTGTGTGTGTTTTGTGATAGAGCACATTTGTTTGATAATTGTCCAGATAATCCCAAATCAACATTTTATATGGGTAATGTGAACCAAAACAATAATCCACACTCAAACACATATAACCCATGATGAAAACAACATCCTAATTTCTCTTGGAATAACAACAATTAAGGTGGTAATCAATTCAACCATCAATCATTTCCACAACCTGGTTTCCAACAACCATAACAATCACAAGCCCAAGAGAAGAAGCCATCTACTGAGGACAATACAAATGCTTTATTAGGGATGATGAAAGACCTCATCCAATCAGTAAATACAAAAGTGTCCACTCATTAGGCTTCAAATAAGAATTTAGAGAACCAAATGGGACAACTTGCTCAGACTATAAGCAAAAGGCCTCAAGATAACCTTTAAAGTGACACAATTGTAAATCGAAGAAGAGAAGGTAAGGACCTTTGTAATCATTAGCCTTGAGGAGTGGTAGAGCAAGAAAGTAAGACTCAAAAGGATGAGAAGAAACAATAAATTAACAAGGATGAGGAGAAACTAGTGGATAAAGAGAGCACTGAAAAGGAAATAATTCAACCAAAGAAAAAAACCTCTACAAACCCATTATAACCTTGAATGGAGATTGTAGTGTCATTCTTACTAGAAAACTACCCCAAAAATGAAAGATCTAGGTAGTTTTGACATTCCTTGTACAATTGGGAACGTCCACTTTGAGAAAGTATTATATATGATTTAGGTTCCGACATTAACCTTATTCCAAAGATTGGGGGTTGGTAAAGCCAAACCTACTTTAGTAACATTACAAATGGTAGATAGATCAATTAAGAGACATTGGGGTGTGGTAGAAGATGTGCTAGTAAAATTAGACAAATTCATCTTTCTCGAAGACTTTTTGTGCTAGACATGGAAGAGGACCGTGAAATCCTATAAAACTTGGTCATCCATTCTTAGCAACCAGAAGAGTACTCATTGATGTACAGAAAGGTGAACTTATAATGAGAGTGTAAGATGAACAAGTAATGTTTAAAGTTTTAAAGTATCTGAACCCTTTGATATTGATAATGTTGATGAACGCTTAAGGATAAATGTCACTGGTTGTGGAGAGAGCTTAAAATAATCTACTGAGTCACTCACACTTAAGACTAATACATATAATGCTATGAACAAGGACATAAACTCACCAGAAAACAACTCAACCTATATTAACTTTGAAATTATGGAATCAAAGGTTGATATTATGAACTGTGTGAACTTTTTAGAGGATGCACCTCTCATATGTGTATCAAAGGCTATTATGGAAAACTTTGAAATAGGATCTAAGCTCAAACCATCAATTGAAGGGCTACCAAGTTTAGACCTTATACTTTTACCCTCCTATCCCCAATCAAGTTGGCAAGTGGGAGAGTCCGATAAAAAGGTGAAAAATATGTTGGAAATACATAAATTGGATGAGTTACGGTGGAGTGCTTGTAAGAATGCCAAAAAGTTCAGAAGGAAAACAAAAATATGGCATGAGAATAGAATTGAGCACTATATTTACGAACTATAACATAAAGTATTATTGAAAAAATAAAGACTCAAACTGTTTCTAGGCAAACTCAAAAGTAAATAAACATAGAGGGATGTATCTTAGGACTTGATATGATCGTCTAGTCAAGGACATTAAATGTGATGCTAGTTTAAAGGTAACCCAACGTTATTTTACTTATATTTTTATTGTTTTTTTTTTTATAGATAAATAAATGTGGAGAGTATTGGCGTGACAAGATTGAGCATTTTGACAACAGATATGGTGTGCCATGACTAAGGGAGTTTTCTTTCCTTTTATTTTTTCATATTTATATATGTACATTGTGGGCAATGTGCAATTTATGTTTGGGGGAGGGAACTTCATTCTTTACTTTAGTATTTTGTATGCATTTTAAATTTTTAAGAAGAATTTTTTTTATTAGGATGTTTTTAATCATGATTTGAGTATAAATTGATAAATATATGAAAATTAAATGTATGCATGCTTGATGTGAAACATATGAACTCAATCATAAAAACTGCTTGTCATGACTAGGATAAGGAATCTAACATATTTGTTAAGATACTTACAATAATCATGTGATATGCTTGCTAGTTTTGATTGGATTGATTGAAATTTTTATTCACATGTTTATGATTGATTTTGGTGTTCTTATTGAGAGAAAATTTGTAGTGAGTTATGTGAGTCGATGAGATCTACCAGGTTTTAGAATCTATTTGATCATCACTTAAGGTGAAATTTTGAATAGTAATTAGCAAGAGAAATGATTTAGGCCTTATTTGGATCTATTGAGCCTTTCAAGTTAAGCATTGTTAATATCCATAGTCACCCACTTGAGCCTAACAAAAAACCTTTCATATCTTTAAGCAACATTTTATGTCTAACCATAAGCAGTATCTTTACCTTTGCACCTTTAGCTTGTATGAAAAGGAAAAAAATATAATCATGTGTTATGATATAGAGTAAGGTGAAATGTAATGCACCTTAAAAAAAGAGAAATAAAAAATAAAAACTCACAATACAATTATCCTTCTAAAGAAAAAGAAAATAAAATTGAACATAAGTTTTGGGGTATTGTGAAGTTACAAAAAAAAAGATGTGGAATAGAAGAATATGAAAAGAATGATAAGAAATGATGCACTGAAATATCAAGTTAAAGCTTAATTACAGTTAAAAAGTACATAATGAATAAAAAAGCTAAGGTGTGGAAAGAGCCTAAATTTCTTCATTTATCGACCCCCACTTAAGCCTTACATTATAAGCATATAAAGTCCTTATTGATCTTTAGCTAATTGCATATTTATATTAGTAGAGAGGGATGTGAAAAATAGACTTATGAGACTTGTTCTAAGATTGAATTGATTAGCATGCTCATATAGGTTGATTTCATGAGTGCATTGGATGATATCATCTACAGCACACACACATGAAGCAATTTGTCAAACACCTTGCATATCCTTGTATTGATGGAATGTTGATTAATAAATATGGAAACCTCATTGTCATAAAATTATACGACTTTTGAGGTGATAGTTTTCACAAAATATACATGTATTAATAGATATATATTTATGAATATACTACTCATATCATTTCATTTAGTTAGACTTGGCTTTATTAATATATGGATTTTATTAATCCAATTTTCACCATTGATGATCTAATATTTTACCTCAATTATGATTTTAGTTTAATTATATTAGTTAATCTAATTTTTATATTATTAATTGTTTGGTCAAAAATTTATCTATAGAGGCAATTAAATAGATTTTAGAGAATTATTTAATTGTTTGTCTTGATTAAATAACATGCACAATTTTTAAGAAGAGATGTATGATTCTTATGTATGTGATCGATAATTGATGAACTTAATGAGTAGTATGTAATTTAATTGACATAAGAATGTGATTATATTAATTACTATATAGTATGTAGTTTACTTGAAAGAGGAATACATACTAGGTTAAATTCAATTTATCATGTAATTAATTGATAATTATATTGGAGAAATTTTAGTGATTCACATGTTTAGAAAATTGAAGGATTAAATATTCTTAGATATTTTCTCATATATCTTTTTAGTTACCAAATCTGATTTAATTAATTATTGCTATTTATTTCAGTTATTTTAATTTTGTTTCCTTAAATATAAAAACACAAAAAAATTGATTTTTATTTATTTATTTTTAAAAATTAGTTTCTAATAAAATAATCTTCATGAGAACGATATTTTTTTATAATTATATTACTTGTTGCGATATGTATACTTGTGAATTCATTGCACACACTTCGTGTGTGGCGATCAGTAACCTGCATACATGAAATTAACACATATCCCTTGAACATATCATATAGAAACAATATGTAGTCTATCAAATACTATTATGATACCTCTATACAGGTACACACTAATAGAAAAAATGCATAAAAATGCAACATAAACATAAGTAAAGTACACAATTTCCCTCTAATTCATACAACACTCCCTCTAAGAGAATGCAAGTTAGGTAGTAAGATGAAGTAGAATCCTATATTCACCAGCCATGCAAAACACATCATAACAACAAACACATATTTATGCACATAAACTTCTCTCTCTTTCTCATATAGAAAGTGACAGGAACACCCTATATGAGGAAGAGAAGGCAAACAAGAATGTAATAATCCTATCTTTCATGCAACACATCAAAAAAGATTAAAGCACACAAAATAAGAAGCAACTAATGTAGGAAATGAAATCGAGAAAATAGAACAAAATCATTCTCTTTAAATAAATACTATTTTACAAATTTTATTTCAACAAATAAAAACAAAATACACTAAAAAAAATAAGAACAAGTTCAACACTTTCCATCTCTCTCACCAACATCATCATCCTTGGGGACACCATTGCATGAGGATTGGCCAAGATCAGTTAGGGAAATAAGTGGAACAAGTGGTAAAGGATGAAAATAGTTGTAAACAACTTAGGTAATAGCAGGGTCCGATCCATCTCCACAAAAGTTTCTGAACAAGGAGGAAAAAGAATCAATGGAGAAGGTACGATAGCGTGTATGACCTCTGGAACCAATAAGACATAATTTAGTTGAGATAGAAGAGATAGGTAAACCATGAACAGATGGTGGTGGAAAAAGATGGTAAGAAGTAGCCATAGTCTAAGCAATTGCCTAAACCCTTTGCATATCCATGTAATTCCGATTAAAGGTGCACAATTTCTTAAAGAGTATTGATGGGACCACGAGCCTCATCACTAAGGGGAACAAAAGTAGAAGGAGTAGAATAAATAGGAATAGAAATACAATGAGTATACTGAGTAGTGTTTTCAAAAGAAGAAGAGAAAAATGTTGCTAAGTAATTATGTGAACCTTAACTGGAATGAAATAACAAGAGTGAAAAAGCAACTTTGCTATAATAAAAAAAAGGAAATGTTACAAAAAAATATTGGAACCCCACCTAGAAATCTATGAAGGATAATGAAGCGAAGAAAGAGAAGGATTTATTGGGAAACAAATGATGGTCATATAAATTATGCCTATAAGATCTATAGTCTCACCATCAAGAAAACGTACAAAAGAGGTATCCTTTACACAGGTTGACAATATAATGATACTGATAAGGACGAATGATGGAACTAACAAAATCATTAAGATGACAACCAATGGCATCTTTATTAACAATAAACTCACCCCCAACATATAAGTGGCCAAGCCTAACCAATTGCTCCGCCATCTCAATAAAGTTGCAGTCATTCACAAGAGAATACTCGTTAGGAAGAAAATTAGAAGTGAGAATCTCAAACTCAAAGTGGATGATAGGAAAAGAAGGTTCTTCAATATCAAGAGGAGATAATAGTTTAACATCATCTCTAAAAAAGGTGAATCTACACTTTTTAAGGACAAGATTGGTAAAGAAGTCTAAAGTGAGAACATGGATAGGGCAACTCATAACTCTTTAATAAAAAATTTCTCCATAATAATTAGAAAAACTACAGATAGAAATCTAAGAGAAGTATGCAAACCTTTCCTTGATAGCAAAAAAATAATGGATAATAACAAGATGTTCAAGAGAATGAGCACTTGACTAGATGGGCCAGAAGACTCACACTACCTCAACTTCTTTGTACTTCTGGATTATTTTGGCCATTTTTATTAAGAAGGTGAGGGTAAAAGGTATAGGTATAGCAAGAAGATAAGGGATACAAGTTTATGGTGTAAAGAAATAGGAATTAGGGGTCATTTTATAAGGTCACACACACCTCGCCAAAGTCCTTTCTGACCTCCTCATCGGAGTGCTTGATGAGACTATCAACTAGTGTGTAAAAATCACAGTATAGTGAGCCCTAGGCAAGAGGTGTGACAAGGTGCGACGAAAAACATGCAAAGTGTCCTAGGGAGGGATAGAAAGAGAGAAATAGTGTCAAACCACCAAATATAAATATTTTTGAATTTTCTAAAGTAGTAAAGTGTGAAAAATAATATTAACAAATGTAAGACAGATAAATAAAAGAACATAGAATACATATAGAAGGAATACTCATCAAAATGAACTCATCTATACTTTGAATCTAGGAGTAGTATGGAGAGGATATGAGGGAGAAATTCTCACATTAACTCTTATAGGAGGATGAAAAGTTTATTTCCCACAGTAGGGTCTCAAATGTCTGCGTTTACTATGATGGTCACACATAGGAGGAACAATAGGTAAGGATAATAGACCACTACCTAAGCATTGAGAGGAACTTACTTTAGATGAATTGTTCATCTTGCTAGAGGAAAAAGGCAGGGACATACCAACTAACTTACTTTTTAGGATGGTAACAACTGATTTCAACTTTGGTTATTGAATAGAAGACTTCACAAACTTTGGTGTTGATCCTACTGAAGTAGATACATCTTCATCATACCTAATTCCTATCAATGATTTAGTGCTACTGATAATCTCATTTAAATTTTTTGAACTAGTCATCAGTTTGTTGATAGTAAAGAAAGATTGAGTAAGCTCCTTCTTATTCACTCATGCTAAGCTTATCCTTTAATAATCTAACCAAATCTTCCTTTTATTTGAAGAAAGATTCCATATAAGTTGCATAATTGTTAAGGATGCCGAATTTTTCATGTAACTGTTCCACTTTAGCTTCCTTTCCAATAACAGAAAATTCCATATACTCATTGGCACTTTCAAACACAATGATCTACTTCTTCAATTGTGTAATTTAAAAATTCTGATTTGATAAGGGATTAGGGTTAACAAACATAGGAATAGCTCTACCAGATGTAGAACACTTACGCTATTCCTTAAGGAATTCATCTTCTCATTATTTGCATTGAATCTTTCTTACAAATAAGAGTATATCGTTTGAATGAACTCACACTTGTTAGTGAGATCATTATGTTCATTTTCGATTGAGAAATTCCTTTCCTCAGAGCGACATTTAATTTACTTATCTCACACTCTTTTTCTTCTAGGCTTTTAAAAGCCTTTTTTTTTTGCCTTTTCAGATTTAATATGTTCTAACAAGAGCTCATTATAAGAATCAAGAAACTTATCTAGCTTATCTTCATCATCTTATGCAATCATCTTTTGAACATCTAAGGTAGAAATAAGAGGATCTACAATAATACTTGAAGCCATAAAGGCCAAAGCGTTAGTATCATTCCCATCATCATAGTTGGTATTGTTTGAAACAGTAACCTTAGCCTTCATTTCATGCTTATTCTTGCATTTCTATTTAGAAAGAAAATAATCAACAATATGACCAGGCTTTTCATACTCAAAACACTTGATTTTGTTAACATGGCTCCTATTAGGTCTCTTAGCCTCATTCTCACATTCTTCACCAATCTTCACCAATTTTGAGCCTTTAGTGCTCGAATTATCTCTTCCAACTAAACAAAAAAAGGGCTTTTTTCAAAAGAATCTAGTAAAATTTTTGAAGAGTGATGCCATTTCTTTTTCATTGGGCTAGAATATTTGTCACTTAACAGAGTGGTGCACACTTCCTTACTGGAACAATTTCCTTCAGTGGTCTTGAACGCAATGCTCTTTCCCTTTCTAATAGATATTTGGTTATGTCTAAATAAAAAGTGATGAAGTTTGAGGACTTATAAGTTAATAACCAGCTCATTAATAGTGAGTTCACTAGGCTTGTATATAGATTCTATCACTATAAATTTAGTGTGAGAATGGTGAGGAATACTAGCAATTATCTTTTCAATTTTCTTCTCTTTACTAATTGATATTCCCAAATTATAATAACAGTTGAAAATGTTCGAAAAACAAGCATAGAACTTGTAAAAGGTCTCATCTTCTTCCATAACATGGAGTTCAAAGTCTTTGTTTAACTTCAGTATCCAGAATCTCTTAACAACAGAGGTACCCTCATGCATAATCTCTGGGATGTCCCAAGTTTTATAGCTCTATATTCTTCTATATTCATAGGGCGTGATAGCCTTGATGAAAGCATACAACCCCATACTATTCCATTCTAACTCCTTGCTTTTGTCTTTCATCCCTTCAATCATTGGTTTGGGGATAACATTATTGTCATAAAGGGTCTTTGTTGGATATATCCAATCATTCTCAACAAAAAACTAGACACAATCTCCAAGGGACCATAAGAAGGCCCGCATATGAGATTTCTAATAGGCATACTTGAGCCTATTGAAAAGATAAGGTCTACCTACATTGCCTCCCTTTCCTAAATCCAACAGAGATAATTTATGTGTGGGTGATAAATGTGTTTAATAGATCAATATTGGAGTGGTCAAGCCCTAACAGTGTGGACCCATTCTAATACCAATTGAAAAAGTCTAAGACTCGGTACAGAAGCAAGATAAGGAGATACTCACTCCTTAAAACACATCCCAAACTGGCTAGCAGCGGAAAAATAAACACTTAATAAATAATAATAACAATAAACAATAATCACAAATAGGTAGTGTACTTTAAAGAACATGTAAATTATTCAATAAGCAATAGGCTAGTAATAATTATTAAAACCTTTCTAACCAGAGCTTAAACCAAAGTATGTTGAAGCATACAAAATTTAAACATAGATTGTACTAGCTAAACAATTGAGCATTCAGAACACCAGATATAACGAGGTAAACTCACATAGAATCCATGTCTGTTTGGTAAACCCTCAGATTACTTATGATAATTACTCGACAACAAATAAATCCACTAAGTACTAAATTAGATACAATCTTAATAGAAATATAAACACAAATACCTCTATCAGTCGTGACTTGCATCCTAATTACCTATTGCTACCCTCGCTTGCTACCTCTATAATAACTTGATTTGACACATAGATCTAACACATAGATCTGACTTTCTTTCAAAGCCAACACAACATAAAATAGTGTGTTTGGTAACCAAAGATAAGTAATGTGAAATAGATAGTGAATAACCAATCTTGGAAAATAAGCTCAACCACAAACAACAAATAACCACTGATTTGGGATCTCAAACCAATACTACCTAACCTAAATTCACAATGTTATTCTAAAAAAATTTGTAAAATAGTCAAGAGCTCTCAAGACTCAAGTACACTATTTTATTAACAAAAGTTTTAACAAATACTGAAATACACTCAAAGTAATTTATGATACAAAATAAATTTTCATAGTTAATTTTGATAGCATTTTGAAAATTGAAAAAGAATGAAGGTCTTTCAATTGCAAAACAAAGACAAAAAAACATAAACCCATATCAATGGATAAATCTTTATAATTTAGCAAGAAAATTATGAAAAGATAAACTTGAAAGTATGAAATTTTTTACAGTAGAAAAAGTCTATACACTAGGAAAAAAACCAATCACATGCACCAGATTCAACATTACTAAGGGAGCATACCCAAAAACTTGTTTACTAATTATTTTATTGTTGGTTAATTGAAAATATTTACTCAAACAACAATTTAATGAAAATAATTTATTTTCTTGAAAATTTTAGCAAAGTCATTTAATTTTTAGAAAAAGAATTAAAGCAAATGTCTATCTACTATTTTTGAGGTTTTTCTATAATGGATTGGCATAAAAGAAAACCTATCAGTCCTTATCATTTTATTAAATATGAAATAACATCTTAAACAAGAACAATAGAACAACCCAAGGTTCTACCAAAGAAAGAGTTTGATGAAGAAACTTTTTACCAAAAAAGAGTATTAATGCTTAACCAAATGTACCATGAATTAAAAAAATAAAAACATCATTTGAAATCATGGTAAATTATTCTATAAGCAAAGTTATAATGACTCACACAATAACTTGAATATAACTCAAGAAGATATTGAAAAAATTGTCAATTATTCAGCACCATTAAATTGCAATGAGTGGGACCTTATTGAAAGAACCAAACAAAAAATTTAACAGCTATCAAAAAAGAAAACTAAGGGTCACAAGTATCTTTATTGTATAAAGGACAGAGATGGATCTACATCTCCAGATTCGAGAGGAAACATATCGGCAACCGACTTTGAATAAAAAGGTGTCGATAATAATTTTCAAAAGAAGAAACAAATAATATAAAATATAATCCTTATCTTTTCACATGTCTTTATTTAAAAAAAATGAAGATATAAGATAAGATGTAATAATTATCTTTCCAAGAGTCTTTATATAAGGTATTAAAAATAAATACTCTTATGTCTATAAAAAGGCAATTGTATGAGAGGAAAAATATAACAAGTTTTAAATATAGAACTTAGAGACCAATCTTCTTAGAAAAAATTATATATAAATAAACTCCTATAGAGTAAATTAGTAAAAAATTATAATGATGATGATTTGACTTCTTTAATAAATAAAAGTTTCATTTTTATCAAATATCAATGTCTCTCTTATATTTTAAATAAAAGTACAAATCTTATTATCATTTGAAGGCAAGAGTCATTGTTTCTTATTCATAAAGTGAGACTTCTAATAAGGTAATCAGATATCAAATGCAAAGCAACGAAAAATAAAAGGAGACCCATAATCATTAAAATAATGTAATATTAAATATAATTCTAGATTTTATTTATTAATTATAATATTTATTTGTTTAAAATTTAAAAACAAAAAAATTAATCAATATTTATTTGTTTAAAATTTTTAAATTAAAAAATTAATTATAATAAAAAAATATTTCGTATCAGAGTAATTGGAAATAAAATATATCAATAAATAAAATCTTAACGTGTTAATTGATAAAAAATATCCTTGATATTAAACATAAGCAAGTTAATTTTAAATATACATAATTCTTACATATATTTTCTTGTCTTAAATCAGTGAAGCAAGTTAATTTTAAATATATCAAATCAATGAAATTCGTAAGTATCCAAGTTCTCAAAATTATCTATTTTTAATCGATTTAAATTTGATCACATCTAATTTAATTTAAAGATTTTCGATATGAATCACATTTGATGATATATTTAATCCGAATTAATCCAAATACAAATAAATTAGATTTTTTTAGATTGATATTAAAAATTTATTTATAAAATATTGTCATATATAAAACATAATATATACAAATTCAAATTTTAAATTAATATTTTTGTAACAAATATTATTATTTATAATCGCAACTAAAAAATCAAAAGAATAAAAAATATGTCTGTATAATTATTAAATTATTATAAATATATTTATTTATTTTTAAGTTAAAATAATAATATAATATAATTATGTTATGCATAATATATAAATATAACATATTATAAAATAAAATATATATTTATTTATAATTTAATAATAATTCGATTAAGATCGGATACAGTAAATTATAAATTGTGTTAATTTAAATCTAATCCGAATATGAATAAATTGTATAATTTTCAATTTAAATCAAATCCGATTATAAAATTTATTAAGCAAATCCGATAAATCTATTTAATTTTTTTAATTTTAAAAGAATTAATCAAATTATTTACTCATTCATACTTACTATATATGTACACTCACACCTTAAACAAAAATGTAGGCCATCTAAAGAGCTAATTAATCACACGTAAAAAATGCTAAGTTTTCTATAAATCCTTAATTTTTAAAAGGTATATATTTTTTATGATATTTTAAGATATATACTTAAAAGTTTTATAATTTATTAAAATATATATTTTAATTCTTTATCTTTTAAATTATACATATAGGGTCCTCTAATTTTAAAAATTTTAATCAAATTCAAATATTATTTTAAAGATAAATTTATAATTTTGAAAAATAATACCCAAAAGGTTTGGAAAAAATCAAAAGTTTTAATCAAATTCAAATATTGTTTTAAAGATAAATTTAAAATTTTGAAAAATAATGTTCAAAAGGTTTGAAAAAAAATCAATATTTTTAAAATTAAAAAAAATCAATTTTCAAAAAACACAAAACAAAATAAAAACACATTTAATTTATATTTGAAATGAAAAAAAATTTGTGCTTCAAAATTCTTGATTTTAGATTTTTAAGAATTTTTTCTTTTTTTTTTTAGAATTTTAATATTTTCAAAATTATGCATGTAAAAAATAGTAGTTTTTTATTATTTCAAATCTAAGTTATTATTTATTTTTTTACTTTTTTGTATTTTAAAAATAATTTTTTTAATATACATTTAAAAAGTATTAATTTTTGTATTTTATTTGTCAAAATTTCAAACTCTTTTGAAAAAAAGACTATTTAAAATTAGTTAAAAAAATTAAAAAATTAAAAAATTAAAAAATCTTTAATATAATAAAAATAAATAAATAAAAAGTACATTTTTATCAATTACATGACTTATAAATTCCTCTATCAAAAATCAAATATATGATTACAAGAATGAAGTGATGAAAAATGATTGAGAGGTATTGAATAAGTGAAACTTGATAAAAAGCAGTGAGAGATTTGACATAGAACCTGCTACGGAGAATCTTGAATGATACGCTCGTTGTCGACACATGCGAGGCACATGATAGATTTTTTTTAAATTATTAACTAAAAACGTCGACGTAACATAAATTCTTTTAAAAAGGTTAATAAGCGAACAAAATTTTGAAATATGCATTGAAGTTGTGACAAGAAGGATTTTCTTAAAATCATGGATTGAAATACCAATTGATTAAAATATCCATTGATTAATAGTTATTTTTGTTAATGTATATCTAGTTACTTTAGACATATTTAGTTTACTTGTAACTCATAAATAAAGGCATAATATATATTCTTTTAAACACAGAATAGAATACAATTATTAAGTATTTCTAACATGGTATCAGAGCCACTACTTTTACCTTTTTATTAGTAGTTTTTTCTTTTCTAGTGTTACTCCACTCTTATAGCTTCTGCTATCACAACAGCCACTACAACCACTCACCGTTGAACCTCTGACGTCTTTCAAACATTGTCCTTAGGTTTCAGGCCTACGGTGGTTGTTGTTGAGAAGTCTCACACCACACAGACCACTACAATCACTATCGTCGACGTGCATCCTACTCCGATAGCATTTTTGCAGATACCACTCTGATCGGCTTGACTAGATCTACACAACCGTGGAAGTCTCGTAACCATCGGAGTTCACACGATCCCTCACGTGCCTCTCAAAGGTCCTACACGTCTTCTTCATATGCCACCAACTGAAACAAAACAATGTCATGCATTCGGCTTCAACAACCTTTCTGCAGATACCACTATGATTGACTTGACCAAATCTACACAACCGTGGAAATCTCGCAATCATTGGAAGTTGTATGCACCGCCAACAGAAAATGTGTGTCATATTAATGCGCCTCACATGTCGCACTCTGGTCCAATGATGTCATTAGTGACTCATCCTAGGACTCACGTCATCATCTCCTTCTATTAATGTCACCGGTGATCACCAGTGACCGACCGTTAACCTGCTGTTGACCGTTGATGTTGACCGGTGACTTTGACCGTTGACCATTGACTGTAGAGAGCACCATGAGCAAGATGAACCAGAGGAATCACATGATTGCTAAGGTTGCTCATTGGTAGAAGGAGAAGGAGTAATAGCCAAAACATTGAACTTATTATGGGCTTGAAGGGTTGCAAGCCGAGCTTCTTCTCTAACCAACTCGTTTACAGTAGTATGCCACATAATAGCACAAATTAGGAACTCTAGAGACGAAATTCATCCCTAATTGTAGCATATTACTGAGCATCCGTTGAGCATGCCCAAATTAGATCACAAAGGTCAATTTGGTCCCAAAGGAAGTGAAGCTGATCACAGTAGCATTGATGGATTGCCCTGGTTCCTGTTGAAGTTGATACAATTCAACTACTAATTGATATTTCATGGATTCGTGAGTAGTGGAGTACCTTTTGGCCAACATATCTCATGCTGATTTGGTATCATCAAAGTTGCCCAACAGGTTAGAGATGGAGGGAATGGAAGTATTCTGAATCCATATGAGGATCATGTGGTTGTGACTATCCCATTCAATCATGCGACCAAGGAAGGTAGCATCTTCTTCACTTGCTTTTTCGATAGGAATGATAAATGCACCAGATTAATGAATATCTAGCTGATCTCACATCCACCTTGAGTTTGAGGGGAGCTGTTAATGTATATCTAGTAACAGATTAATGAATATATATCTGCTAATGTATATCTAGTTACTTTAGACATATCTAGTTTACTTGTAACTCTTATATAAAGGTATCATGTATATTCCTTTAAACACAAAATAAAATACAATCATTAAGTATTTCTAATAATTTTAATAATTATTTTTATCTTCACGATGTTTACATAAACTTTTCTCTTCTTATGATTTCAATATATTTGATATTTTTAATATTTTTGTAAAATTAAATTCAACACACGCTTACATTTTAACTTTAATTCATATTTCAACTTATTTTGTAATCCATTGATATTTTTAATCAACTAAAATTTTGATACAAGATTTTTAAAATATAAAAGGTAAGATTTTATTTTCTACTTTATTGCTCTGATTTTGTCCCGATCTATATTTTTATTATAAAAGAGGTATTAGGATAATAACCATGTAATATTTAATACTTTATTTATCAATTAATTCAATTTTGTTAGTTGAATTTATATATTCATATATCTTTTTAATTTATTATGTTTTATTTAATTAAAATTATTCTTAGGTGAATTTTAAACGAATTACTCTAATTTTGTCCCCATCTATATTTTTATTATAAAAGAGATATTAGGATAATACCCATATTAAGTAATATTTAATATTTTATTTATCAATTAATTCAATTTTATTAGTTGAATTTATATATTCATATATCTTTTTAATTTATTATGTTTCATTTAATTAAAATTATTCTATAATTAGGTAAATTTTAAACAAGTTGTTCTGATTTTGTCCCGATCTATATTTTTATTATAAAAGAGTATTAGGATAATACGCATGTTAAGTAATATTTAATAATTTATTTATCAATTAATTCAATTTTGTTAGTTGAATTTATATATTTATATATCTTTTTAATTTATTATGTTTTATTTAATTAAAATTATTCTATAATTAGGTGAATTTTAAACGAGACAAAATAAGATTATATAATGTCCCATAACAACAACCAAATCACTTTATATTATATTTTATTTAAGCTTATCTTTGATTTTTCAAATGAAATCTAATTAAGATCGAGATTTACTGTGTATCAAAAAAGATCACAGTGAAGGAAGCATAGACCATAAATATTGAGTGTACTGAAAGAGTTTAAAGTAGAGAAAAGATAAGAAGTTTGACAACAACAACGAGAAGAAAGAAAACTATTATTTTCCTACGTCTTTTTCACCATTGATTGCATTTTTTTTTTAATGTTAATCTCATCTATGTCTAGCTAAATATCTTGCATTCGGGTCAAGGATGAAACTTTGTTTGGTTGAATAATGATCTTTTTATTAAATTAATTCTCTATTAATTTTTCATCAATATTTATAATATTATTTTAATTAATAATTAAATTATATTTTTTTTCAAACTTAATGTCCAATTATTTATTGTTGGAATGTTTATTCAGTTTGTGTAAGCTGGTTCTTTAGATATCAAGGTGAACTTTTTTTTTCTTTTTATAAAATTGATTCATTGAATACTTAAGAACACAAATGGTTTAAACAAAACAAAAATACTATAAATATATATATATATATATATATATTAAATTATGCTTATTTTATATATTTTTTTGAAGTGACATAGATTGATTTCAATTATGATGTACTCTTTAAGAATTAATTTGATATTCAATTAAATTATGTTTATTTTATATGTTTGTCAGTGACATAGATCGATTTCAATCATCGATGTACTTTCTAAGAATTAATTTGATAATTAGATAATATCCATACATTAAATTTCACTCCCAATCGTTTTCTCTATTTTATTTTTTCATCAAATTTCATTTATTATTTTAAATTTTAATTTTATAATTATTTTATTGTTAATTAAGTTATAATTATAGGTTGAATTAGGTTTTCTAAATTTTAGTAGTATATTTATTATTATATTTTTTAACTTTTTACAACAATTTTTTGTCATCTTTATATAGATTACACTTGAGAGTTAATTTTATCTTATTTATTTAATTCTTATAATTTTAATTATTAGTTGAATATATATATCTAAATTATCATTATTTTATACTTTCTTCAGTGATATAGATTGATTTCAATTGCCTATATATTATCTAAGAACTAATTTGATAATTAGATAATATCCATACATTAAATGCTCACTTCAAATTGTTTTTCTATTTTATTTTGTCATTAGTTTAATTTTAAAGTTCTTTTATTTTTAATTAAGTTATAATTATAATCTTATTAGTTGAATTAGGTTTTTTAAATTTTAGTAGTATATTTATGATTACATTTTAACTTTTCACAAGAAGTTTTTGGCATCTTTATATGGATTACAATAGGAGTTAATTTTATCTTATTTATTTAATTCTTGTATCTTTAATTATTGGATTTTTTCTCTTTTCTCTTTTGTTTTTGGTTTTTTATTCTTTATCTCTTTTCTTTCTTGTCATTTCTTATTTATTTTCTTGCTATTTTTCATTTTAAAAAAAAAATTTGTAATTACGTGCATGGTCGTAGCTCTCTAATTCACAATTTAAATCTCATAGATAATGAGATTTAGGGAAAATTTCATAGTAAAAAGCATTGTTTCGCTCAAATTAAGAATCATTTGGCTAGATTTGTTTGAGGATAGCATCAATTTAACTGCCATGGTTGAACAACCGCGAGAAAAACCTTTTAAGAATTATTTTAGTCCACTAGTTAATCTTACTAATTCTCAATATCTACAAGTTGCAGCTTGAAGCTTTGAATTGAAACCTAGTATCCTTAATTGTTTCCCATCTTTTATGGTTTTAACAATGAAGAACCTTATAATTATTTAAATGATTTGTATGTTGTACGTAATACCTTAAATATGACAACAGATAACGTTTAAGACCTTAAATGATATTGAACTTCATCTATTTCATGTTCTTTGAAAGATAAAGCTTCTTCATGGCTAAATATATTGCCAACAAATACCGTTTAATCTTGAAAACAAATGGTTGAAAAATTTCTTAATAATTTTTTTTCGTAAGACTTGAAATTTCAAGTTACAAATCAATTAACCTTATAATTATCAAATAGTGAAACAAATAATCGTGTGTAAATAATATAAATAAAAAATAAAAAAAATTTGATACACGATATTTTAGGTGAAAATAATCTAAGTTATAACAATAACTTAAGAGGAAAATTACCAGATTACCTAATTATTCATAACAAAAATCAAGCCTAAAACTACCCTTTAAAGATAGGTCTTAAACTATTCTTCACAAATAAGGGTCCCCAAAGTAATCTACTTATAACCTTCAATTTTTTCACAATCTCTACAAGGTAAGCATATGGATTCGAACCAACTTTCGATCTCTCAAATCCGTTCAGCGACCACCTGAAATGTTAGTACAAATAATGCAAGTCCAAAGTGTGTCCTAGAAAATATTTAATAATGAAAAACCCTAGTTATAAGATTCAAGATGTAAGTAAGTTAAATTAAATCATATAACAAACCCTAGAATAAAGGTTTAAAAGAATAGTATCATAAAACAAAAAATGCTTATTAATCAATCAAATATAACAATATAATGTTTGATAGATTAAATTAAGAATAAACTTAAAAAAATATGATATAATTTTTATAAAATGTTTTGAGAGAGAAAACACAAAAATTAAATGAATAGAATAAGTGTGGTTGTTGAGAACAAAAAACATTATGTTGTTTAAATAGGAAAGTTGAAACCTTAATATCAGGTTAGTAGGCAATGATCATTCTATCCATAAATAGGGGCAATATAGTAAACTATCACTTTAGTTTGAGTAAACAAAAAGGTTTTAAGTGAAAACTTAGCGCTTGATTGATCTAAACTAGGATCAATCGATCAAACTAGTAAGATCGATTAATCAAAACTTTTCAATCGATTTAGCAATGATCAATAAAAACTTGAGAGTAGATAGATCGTTAATGATCGATTCTCGATCGGTCTAGATTTTGATCAATTGAAATTAACCTTGATCAATCCATCTCAATTAGAATTTTAACTAGAGAGCAATTAAATCATACAAAATCTATCCTCAATCAATCGATCAAACTAATACTCGATCGATCAACCAATATATATATATAGACACACACACGTACACCATATTTTCTATGTGTGAAAACTCAATTCTAATGTGTTAAGTAAAATGTGTATACTTAAAGCATATCAAATTGAAGCTCGTATATTTCTTAGGCTTTGAATAACAGTTATGAAAGTGTTTCTAGAAATTACTTTATACTTAAATGTTTTGTTCCCAAATACCGCTAACACTCATAAACTTTATAATCTCCCCCTTTGGCATATTCATGTGATAAAACCTTTCTCTCACTACATAAAGCTTATAGGAAAAATAAATTTACATAGTGATAGTATCCTATGATCTAGTAAAATTATATTCACTTGAATCTTGATAGCTCATATATACATTGAAAAACAAATAGACAAATATGCACATAACTTGTCTCAGAAAATAGAATCACTAAGCAGTAACAGATAAAACATTTAGTCATTAAAAGTTGTTCGTCATATCAAATTGAACACTTAATCAGTCTCCCCTTATGTGCAATAACTCTCTCATTAATAACCATTCTCTTTTCGTCATACGAAAAAGCAATTTAACTTTGAAGTATAGATAATTAATATAAGAAAACATGTAATATATTTTATAAAAATAACTACCTTTAAGTTTTATGACTCCTTAAAATAAAATATAATAAAATAAAAATTTATCAAATATGATATATATATATTTTTTTTTTTAATTAAGGGTATTATATTTATTTAAACATGACTAAAATAGAACACTCCATTGAGAAATAAATATTGTTCAAATTTTGACTATCTATGGAAAACATAATTATATAGACAAGATACATAAACATATTGATATATATATAGTGCCATATCGACAATCACCCAAAATAAGATATATGTTTGAACTTCAAAAATATATTATTTAATTCATTTATGATCAGTCATGAAAGATCCAAAGGAAAAAGTATCACCTGTTATGAAAAATTATAATTGAATTATTAATTTAACAAAATAAAAAAATATGTACTAAGAAAGAATTTAAAATTTTTAGTCCTCTTTTTTTTATATAGTGAATGGTTATTTATTTATTTATTGATTTTTTTGTATAACCACTTTTGACTCTTTATTTTTGTGCATGTAAAGCTTTTTCTTTTTCTATTTCTTTTCTTTTCTTTTTATGGTTAAGGAAACATGCACGAGTTAGAAATCTAGTATGATGAATTTCACACTAGTTATGAGATGACCCTTTCCACTCACTACAATAACTGTACATATCACAATAGCTAACCTTCTCAAAATTAGGTGTCTTTCTTCTGATTTGTTTAGAAAGAGAAAGATATAGCTACCTTTCTTCTGATTTGTTTAGAAAGCGAAAGATATAGCTACCTTTATTCTGATTTGTTTAGAAAGCGAAAGATATAGCTCAAATACAATTTTGCAGTCAATGTTAGCTTAAATCCTAGAATTTTACAAGAACAATCATAAACTTCATAACATATATATATGTTCAATGAGTGTGTGAGTTCTTGTCTACATCAATCACTATATATGAAAAGTATGTAAATGTACAAATCAAAATACCCAATTACACAATGAAGAGTCAATAAGAAGAAGTGAAGTTTGTAAATGAAAGAAGTATTTAAAGTCCATTAAATTTTTAAAACAAATCTACACCTTTTTATTTTATTAAAACTAAAGAAATAACAATCAAAATGAAAATAAAAAAGAAAACAAACCTACTAAAATACTCACTTAGGATTAATTTAGCACTTAAACAAGATACCTAAGTGAATATTAAAAAATGGTCATGTGACCAAAAAGAGACAATCTTTCCTAACTCAAATTTTCTTGAATTCTAGTTTCTCTATATCTTTGAATTGGAAATCAATTACCTTAATTATCATTTGCATGTTCTTGGACTTACTTTTGGATTTCACGTTCATCATAAATGAAGATGCAACATGCATGATAGGATGATGATAATTAGTCCTAGAATTTTGAACATGAAAGGAATTATTAAAGTGAGTAGTTCTCAAAAAGAATCTACAATTAGGCCTAATATGATCTTTCCTGCGATAGTGATGATAGATAGGTACAAACTTAATAATTTTTTCTACCACAATTGTAGTGGTTCTTTGAGTAATTAGTGACAGTATGTGAAGAGTTATAAGGTCTTAAAAGTGGTTTTTTATGTTGAAGGTGTGGATCACTCATCTTTTATAACCAAGGCCACGTCTATCACCATGTGACTTGCCATAACTTAAGACTTTGTTAGGTTTTTCAACCCCGATTGTTAGACTCTTTATAGAATTTTTTGATTCATCAAGTTCATACAATCACTTCTTGTTTTCCTGTTTAATATCTGTAAGACTCGAATTCAAAACTTTAACAAGTTTAGACAACTCAATTTTTTATTTTTCTACAATGGAGGAATTAATTTAATAGAATTTAAGTTTATTATTTAATTTGATTACTTTGCCTAGCAACCTATCATTTTCTTCCTTACAACTTGTTAAATATATAAACAGTACATTAATATTAGTATCATTAAGTTGAATAAGTAGAAATTTAGAATAACTTTCCTCACTATCTAAACCAATGTCATACTTGTGGAGTATCCACTAATAGTTGTAATAAATTTCCAATAGTTGGTGACACAATTTTTTGAGTCATTTGGATTGTCATTGTCACTTTCTAAGTCAGTATGGGTAGCATTGAAATCCCTTTAATTTATATTATTTTTATTAGCACATTCAAATGTAAAATGACCAATTCTATTGTATTCAAAACATTGTGGTCCAATGGGTTTAGTTTTTTTATCTTCTAAACTCATGGGGCTCAAACCAGGCTAAATGATCAAACCAAAAAAGTTGATTGATCAAACCCTTTTCGATCAATCCAGCAATGATTATTAAAAACCCAAGAGTATGTAGATCGATCACGATTGTACCTTAATCAATCTATACTCTCGATCGATCGAACCTTACTTTGATCGGTCCACCTCAATAAAAATTTCAACCCAAAAGTAACTAGATTATACAAAATCAATTCTCGATCGATCTAACCCTTCGATTGATTAAGTATTGATTCGATCAATCGATCGGTCAACATATATTTATATATATATACCATATTTTTCTATGCATGTAAACACAATTCTAACGTGTTAAGTAAAGCATGTATATCTGAAGTACATTAAACCGTAAATACTTATAAACCTTATAAGACTAATGCTATTCATAGGAAAATTTTAGAGTTTACACAAAAGGATGATGAACAATTCTTTGAAGTATGGGAACAATTCAATAGGTTGCTTTTGAAGTGTCCTCCTCATGGATTTGAAAAGTAACATCAATGTTAATATTTTCTAGAAGGTTTATTATCATAGCTTACACAGTGTTTAATGACTACAAGTGAAGGTGAGCTTATGTCCAAGTGGGAAACAGAGATTTGAGATTTCTTTCAACGGCAAGTAGACAATTCTTAATGAAGGAGTTGATTTTCTAGGAATGATAAATACAAAAGAAGGATTTATGAGATTCAAAGTAATGGATTTAGTTTGAAATTAAAGAAGTCAAAGCCATTGTAGAATGAGTTTTCCTCATCAATTAGCTTCTTTGACCTTTAATCATGCAAATCCAATTATTGGAAATCAATTTGACCATATATAATACTTGCCAAGACCAAGTTAACTCTCTCAATATGAAAGAGACACAATCCTTAATCAAGTGCCTATAATTCAAGATGGAGATATCATCCTAATTTTTCATGGTCACAGGGTTCTCAATATAATGGGACTAAAACGTAAGCACCTCAATAAGCTTTCATGTCACCCGATTAAAAAATTTCACAATCTAAATCGTGGAATGATGCTTTATAAAAGTTGGTAAAGTCTACAAAAATGCCTATAGAATAATAAGTCAAGCTATTGCTAGGTTGTGGGATGAGGTAAGAGCTAATCTAAATTCCCAAGATCAATCTCTTTCTAACATGGAAAAAATGATAAAACAACTTGCAACTTCATTTCTAAGTGTGGTGGAAAACATTGAGAAAGGGAAATTTTTAAGTTAACAAGTTCCTAATTCGAGGGGAGTATATGAAGTTAATAGCACATTGACTAAATATCAAGATGATGCTAAATCAATCATGACTTTAAAGAGAGATAAAGTAATGGATAACAAGGTGAAAAATAAAGCATTGTATGAAACTTCATTGAGTCAAACTACATCAAAAGATGCACCATTAGAAGATTCAAAAGAAAGCAATATGTTGTCGTACATTCCTAAACCTCCTTTTCCTCAACGATTATTAAAAGCTAAGCAAGGAGTAGCAACCAATGAGGTATTGAAATTCTTTAAGAATGTAAGTATCAATATCCCTTTGCTAGATGCTATCAAGTAAGTTTCTACCTATGTCAAATTTTTGAAAGATTTATGTACTAAAAAGAGGCAATTGCATGTGCAAAAAAGTTTTTCTAACTGAACATGTTAGCTCCATAATTCAATGTAAAAATTCACCAAAGTTTAAAGATCCACGTTTTTCTACAATTTCATATATCATAGGAAACCATATATTTGCTAAAGCTTTGTTGGATTTAGGAGCTAGTGTTAATCTTTTACCATATTTTGTGTATTTTTTGTTATAACTAGATCTAATTAAACTAGATCTAAATACATGCATAGATCTTAGACTCATGTCAGATTATCAAGATTACATAAAACAATGAACATATATGATTCCATGATGAAGGATTGAAGAATGGATTAAGGGTTTATAGTCTTCTACAAACTAATATTTTCTCTCTTATGGGTTCTCACTGAATAGATGGGAAGAGAGGAGGAGAGGTGATAAAGATTAGCCTTGGGACCAAACCCTACAGTGTTCGTTATATATAGTAAACTATATGAGAGCCCCATTAACCCTAATTAGGTTTATTATTGGATATTACGCATTGCGAAGTCCATACCGTATAAGATGTTTAATTGAGCTCTCCTAATTAGATAACTTAATTAGCCTAATAAGAATAATAATTGTTTAAAATATAATTCTTTTAATTTGTTATCCCATTCATTAGGTTATTAAAAATAACCCAACAATCTTCCACTTCAGTTACAAATTAATTCAAATGACAATTATATTTGGTAACCTTAGGTACGCACAAACTTGCTAATTATTGTATAAACACCTTTTTTAATCAATATGGTCTGTATCCTATACCAATATGAGAACAAAGTGACCATTGTTACATTTTTCGTAACTCGATCCATCAATTATCATCATACCAAATATATTTAACGACATAGATGAAGTATGGATATGTAACTGGAAATTACATGTAATGTGATCTTAATCATGCATATTTCCAATTGGTCCTTTATTCCTTAGTGAGATCAAACCTCAATCTTTCAAACTTTATGTCAAACCATCATTGAAAGATAAGATATTCAGAGTAGTAAAGATAATAAAACCATCAACTTTATTCTGTAAAAAACTGAACATACATAAAGTATTATAACAGCGTCAAACAAAATGACCAAATACAAACACAAAATCCCACTAAAATTGCATATCATCAAATAAGACAACATCCATTTGAGCAGTATGCTCATGAAATACCTTGGGTGTCAAACCTTTAGTCAGTGGGTCCGTTAGCATAAAGTTTGTTCTTATATGCTTAATAGACACTATTTTACTCTGAACAATCTCTTTAACAACTAGAAACTTAATGTCTATGTGTTTAGACTTCAACGAGCTTATATTATTATTCGAATACAGGACTTATAAAAGATTCTCACAATAAATATTTAGCAATCTTCCAATTCCATCCACAACTTGCAGCCCAATGACAAAATTACGCAAGCATATCACATTATTGGTTGCCTTATAACAAGCTATAAATTTTACTGCCATGGTGGAAGGACCTATGAGTGACTGCTTAGCACTTCTCCATAATATAGCTCTTCCAAAAAACATGTAGACATAGCCAGAAGTGGATCTCTTTATATCATGACAACCAGCAAGATCGAAATTAGAATACCCAATTATCTCCAAATTATCTGATTTTCAATAGGTGAGCATATAATCTTTTATTCTCTATAAGTACCTCATAACTCGTTTAGCTGCTTTCCAGTGATCCATATCGGGGTCACTTAAGTATTTTCCCAACATACTCACTATGTATGCCAAATCTAGATGCGTACATACTTGAACATACATGAGACTACCAACTGTCGAAGCATAAGGAATCTTTTGCATCTCTATTCTTTCAATCTAATTCTTGGGGCATTGATTAAGACTAAACTTGTCTCCTTTGGCAATAGGAGTATCTCCTCGTGCACAATCTTTCATGCCAAATCTAGCAAGTACATTCTCAATATAGCTCTTTTGTGATAACCCAAGGACACCCCGAGAACGGTCTCGATGTATCTTAATTCCTAATACAAAGAAAAAAGGTGTCATCAAGATCTTACATTTCAAAATGCTTCGTCAAAAATCTCTTGGTTTCATACAACAAGTCTATATCGTTGCTAACCAATAATATGTCATCAATATAAAGCATCAGGAAAATAAATTTACTCCCACTGAACTTATGATATACATAATCATCAACTGCATTGACCTCAAAACCATAAGAGATAATGATTTGATGAAACTTATGATACCATTGATGGGAAGCTTTCTTGAGACCATAGATGGATCTTTTTAGTTTATAAACCATGGACCTTGGATCACCTGATACCAATTTTTCTAGTTGCATCATGTATATGGTTTCCTTAATGTCACCATTGAGAAAACTTGTCTTAACATCCATCTGGTGTAGCTCTAAGTCAAAACGAGCTATAAGTGTCATTATTGTCATAAAAGAATCTTTTGATGGTACTGGAGAGAAAGTTTCTTTGAAGTGAATACCTTTATATTGAGTAAAACCCTTGGTGACTAGACGTGCTTTAAATATCCATTTACAACCAATTGGTTTTGCATCTTCATGTAACTTGATGAGATCCCAAACATTATTGTCTTTCATGGCATAAATCCACTTCTAAAAATTAGCAATTTGTTTGAATTGTTAGAAATTGATTGGATCATCTTCCATTGTTCCTATGCCAAACTCATGCTCTTGAAGAAATACAATGTAATCACTTGAAATAGCACTTTTTTTTCTCTCTAGTGGCACTTGCTCTTGGGGTTGTTAAGTTTGCTCTTCTAGAGTAACCTCTTGATTTTGAGTAGGAATTTCTATATGTAAATCCTCATTTTTGTCATGAATTGTATCTTGAATAATGTCAATAGGTTGATCATTGCCAATAACAACATTTGGTAAAGGAATGGATTCCTCTTCAAAGACAACATTCCTAACTCTATCTCCCCCTTCAAACACAACATCCTCAAGAAATCTCGCATTTTCCATCTTGAAAAAGAACTTAGTTGAGGGATTATAAAACTTAAAACCCCTCAACCATTTAGGATACCCAACAAAATGACAACTAACAGTTCTTGAGTCAAGTTTGTTTTCATGTGGTTTATAAGGCCTTGCCTTAATTGGACAACCCCAAATGTGTAAGTGCTTAATACTAGGCTTTTTGCTTGTCCATAGTTCATAAGAGGTCTTAGATACTACTTTGCTAGGTACTCTATTCAATATGTAGGCTATAGTCTTAAGTGCCTCTCCCCAGAGTGATTATGGAAAAAAAGAATGACTAATCATACTTCTTGCCATGTACTTAAGTATCTTATTACATCTCTTAGAAACACCATTCATACGAGGTTGCCCTATCATTGTGTATTACAGGACGATTCCATATTCCTCTAAGAATTTGGAAAATGGTCTTGGGCATTGTTCACCTGATCCATTATATCTACCATAGTATTCACCACCAAGGTCTAATTTGACACTTTAATCTTCTCACCTAGTTGATTTTCCACTTCAGCTTGGAAGGCCTTAAAAACATCCAAGGATTGTGATTTTTAATTGTAAGATGCCATAACTCTTATTGGCACTCAACTTCCTAATGTTTGTTTTTTTCCCTTTGATACACTCAACACACATATCAAGGTCCGTGTAATCAAGTGGTTCAAGTATTTCGTCTGACACAAATCTCTCTATTCTTTTTTTGGAGATATGTCCTAAGCGTTTGTGCCATAGAAATACTTGTGTGAGTAGTAGCACCAGAATCTACCCACCAAGTATTACTAAATACAGAAGTCAAATTAACTTCAGAACAAACAAAGGTGAAAAGTCTACCTTTCTTTATATGCCATGCAATTAATTTGGAACATTCCTTCTTCACATGCTCAAGTTCCTTGCAAAAGAAGCAGGCATCCTGAGTCTTTTGTTTCTTGGGTTGTAATGTCCCCACTATAGTTTCCTTATCATTAGTTCCTTTTCGTTTGTTTCTCTTTAAGGTAGTTGCAAGATGAACACTTTCATTCTTTTTCTTGCTTCAGCCTATCTCTTCTTGCACACAGTGTGAAATGAGTTCATTAAAAGCTCATTGCTCCTTTTGAGTGTTATAGCTAGCTATAAACTGACCATAGTGTGCAGGAAGGGATATGAGCACCAAATGCACAAGAAATTCATCAGAAAAATCAAGCTTTAGTGCCTTAAGTTTGGAAGTGATGTTAGACATCTCTATAATGTATTCCCTAATGTTTCCCTTTCTTTTATACTTCATCTCGACAAGGTTAACTAAAAGCTTGCTTGTTTTAGCCTTTTTGTTCTTTGCAAAATGCTTTTCAATTTCTTCAAAGAAACCCATAACAGTTACCTCATCGAACATACCGCCTCTGAATGCTTCTGGAACCTTGCGTTTCAACATCATTTGACTTAAGCGATTAGAACGTTCCCACTTCTCAAAGTTCATTTTTTTTATCAGTGGAACTTTTCTCCATAAGAGAAGTGGGTTGTTCTTTTCTTAATGCATAGTCTAAATCCATGCAGCCAAGAACTAATAGAATGTTCTCTTTCCAGCTCTTAAAGTTTGTATCGTTAAGCACAAGAATTGAGTTCATGTTGGCAGTGATATTAGCAGTAAAAGTAGTAACTAAAAGAAAAAAAAATCAAAACATACAATTGCATAAGCTTACATAATAGAAATTTATGCCATAACATGCAAAATAAAAAAAATCATGTAAGACATAAATTTCAATTAACTATAGTGATAGGCCCATTTAAACAAGATACCTAGTACAACATTGGTGTTTAGTCTTTGGACATAAACATCAACTTGTAAGTGGTACTCTTCATACAGAAATCTAATGTTGATAATAAATCCTATCAAACAATAACCTTCCTTTGGGCCAGTATATTGTTCACATGAAAATTGTATAATTATTGCCCATTTAATCCCACAGGTGTATTTGTGGTTTGGCCAATCAATAACCTTTCTTTGGGCTGATCATTGATCGCATAAGCAAGAAATACACACATTCTATTATTCAAAAATAAATAAATCTACACAAAAGAAGTTACTTTGACAATATTTTGTTTCAATTAATTTATTCCAAAATAAAGGACACAAAAATTAAGTGAGTGTCCCAAAATCCAAAGTTTAATGTAAAAATATCAAAAATAAATAAATAAATAATGAAGTTTGATATTTTTATCATAAATAAATATAATCATGATAAAATCATAATCACATTTCCACAATAATATCCATATAAATTTTATGAATTTAACAACAATATGAATTCATATAGAGTTAATTCAAGCACATAAAATATATGTAATACATATTTTATATTCCAAAAAGGGAAAAGAAACAGAATACATACATATGATCCATATTTACTAAATATAATTAAATATGATTCACTTTTACCAAATTAAATCAAATATTGCCTGAATCCATAAAGTAGAATTTGAATGGTATTACCAAAGATTGGAAATACAAATATTATCAAATTTGAATGAAGGAGAATAAAATCAAATATTATCAAATTTGAATGAAGCAGAATCAAATCAAATATTATAATCTTTATCATTTCTACAACAATTATATAACCGTGATTAATGAAAATACACATGATATGAATCAAATCCCTAAAACTATATGGATTTATAAAACAAATTAAAATCGTGTGTATATACATAGAATTCAATATTCACAACCAATATAATCAATCCTAATAATCTAATATAAAGCAAGGCGTTGATACTATTTGTTATAACTAGATCTAAATATATACATAGATTTTAGACTTATTTAGATTATCAAGACTACGCAAAACAGTGAATAACATACCTGAATCCATGATTAATGATTGAAGAACGAATTAAGGGTTTATAGTCTTCCACAGACTAATCTTTTCTCTCTTATGGGTTCTCACTCAATAGATGGGAAGAAAAGAAGAGAGGTGGTTATGATTAGTCTTAGGGACCAAAACTTACGGTGTTATTTATATAGTAAACTAATGAAAGCCTAATTAGGTTTACTATTAGGTATTATACATTGCGAAGTCCATACTGTATAAGATATTTAATTAAACTCTCCTAATTAGATCACTTAATTAACCTAATTAAAATAATAATAACTCAAAATATAATTATCTTAATTTGTTAACCCAATCATTGGGTTATTAAAAATAACCTAACATATTTTAGTTGATACGTTAAGTTTTCTTTCCTTTAAAGACTTCCACGTAGAGATGTAAATTGAGATAATATGTAATGAGATTTATGATACAATTTATTAAGTTTTAAAAGTCATTTCATTTTATCTAATTTAATTTTTATTGAGATGAGATGATAATAAGATAATATTAATTGAAATATCTAATTTATTTCTAACAATCCTAAATAAAACAAGTAAGAATATAAAAATAATAAAAAATATGATACATAATTATTTATAATATAATTTTAATAATATATATATATATATATCCCATATATTTAAAATTAAATCTATTAAAATTACAATTTAAATATAATAAAATGAGATAATAATATCTTATAAGTTCATTAATAATATTAAATAATACATAAAACTGGCTACTTTCTCATGTATTTCCACTGATTTGTTTGAATAATAAGTTCATTATAAATTTTATAACTTATATCTCTTACTTTAAAAAAATAAAATTACATATGTTATCCGCCTAATAAATAAGAGAGTACATGTCCCAAGCATTCTGAATCAATTTTACTATAGAGCTGGCCTGTCAGGGATAGATATTAGAGCTAAAACATATATACATTTAGCGAAAAATAAAATTACATGATTAATTATCTGTAATTGGTGTAAACAAACGTCGGTATAAATTTATATGTATGTAACAACTTTTAATAAAAATATAAGTGAGAGTTTATTTGTTTTAAAAGTATTAATTTTATAGGTTTTTCAAACATACATATACGGCATTTTACCGTTTTGCTTTAAAAATTAAAACTTCTAATCATTAATTTTTTTAGTTTAAAGAATAAATATTTATTTAAAGTATATATAAATACGTGTAAATTGAGAATGAGATTTTAACCTAAAACATTTACCCAAAAAATACTATGATACTAAATTTTATATTTTAACATATTTATTTTTAGAGAATTTCTATTATTAGAATAGAAAAGATTAATTTTCTAACGATTAAATATTTAACATAATAATTTAATATTAATATATTAAAGTATTTTTAAATATAAAAACTTTGTTATAAAATTAATAAAAATTACACTGTTAATAAGATACTTTAATTTTAGTGTATTGATATCGTTAGAAACTTTTACAAACGATACAGTATTTTTATATTATTTTTATAAATATTAGAGCAATTGTATATTCTTAAAGGATGTTTAAATTTTCATAACCTAAATTGTTATTGTTATAGAAATAGTTTATTAATAAAAATTATCTAATAATAATAACATTAAAAATTTAATTTATAATAAAAGTAAAATTAATATTTTATACATTTTATTAATACAATATAATAAAAATAATTGTCTTACCTAACCAAATTAATTGTATACAAAAGGTTATTTTAATCATGTAAATATAAACGGTTATATTTTTTATTATAATAATTGTGTTGATATGTTATCCTAATTAAATTAATTATATATTGAAAGTTATTTTAATAATCACATGCGGAGTACGGAAGCGGGTTAACATATATTATCAAATTGTATACAAAAGGTTATTTTAAGCATCACGTGGAGTAAGTTAACACTCATGTTAAGATAACTCTAAGGTGAAGTGTCTTAGTAGTTCCTTTCCCAAAGGATTAATTAATAATATATTTGATAATAATTTTAATTATTAATTTTAAAATTTTTGATTGAATTTTTAATCAAATGTGTTCCAAAAACATAGTTTGAAAGGTTAACAAAACTTAAGATTATATTTGACTACCAACGGAACAATTCAAATCATACTATTTAAAAAAAAATAAAAATAGATATATAAAATCATTGTATTCATTATATATATGGATGATATTGTGGTTATACGGAATGAAATTTAAAAAATAAAAACTTTATAGAATTACTCGTTTATGAAGTTTAAAATGAAAGATTTAGTTTTTTAAAAATATTTTCTTAAGATTGAAATATCTCGATATAATAAAAGAATAACTTTATTTCAAAAAAAATATACTTTAAGTCTTTTACGAGAGATTGGTATGTTAGCATAAGAATGGGCACGGGAACGGGCATGGACGATTATATCAAAAACCGTCCCCGAACCTAATTATAAAACCTATAAGTGAAAACGGTCCGAAAATCGTTACGGTTCGGGGATGGTTTTTTACCTGTGGGTAACGGTTCGGGACGGTTATGAAAAAAACCAAAAAAAAAATCGAAAGATATATATAATTTAATTTATTAAATATATATAATTAATTTTTTATTTATAATTTAATATATAATTTAATTAATTAAATATAATTAATTTCAGGTATGGGCGGGTACGGTTTTTAGTATAACCGTAACCGTTGTTTCATATTCGATTTTTACTCAAAATCGTTCCTGTCCTCGAAATTTATCGGTTAAAAACCGAACCGCCGGTTCGGATAACCGAACCGGCGGTTTTTTTGCCCATCCCTATGTTAACATGTCAATTAGTTAATACATTAGCAAAAGAAGTTCTAAAATTGTGCGTTGAGTCCAACTAGGTACTAATTGATAAAGGAAGATACCAAAAACTTGTAAGGAGATTGATGTACTTATCTCATATCAAACTATATTTGTCTTATGCTTTAAGTATTATTAGCTAGTTTATGCATAATGTTCGAGAACAATATATGAATACAACTATTTGCATTTTAAAGTATCTGAAATCTACTTGTGAAAAAATGAGTATATTTACTAATAACATAGCCTATTAAAGTATAGTAGCATACATTGATGTCAATTAGGATTGTGATAAAAATGACAGGTGATCTACGTCTGGTTAATTTATCTTTCTAGGAGATAATCTTGTGATATGGAGAAGTAAGAAATAAAATGTTGTAGTTCATTAAGACAGAAGTAGAATTTAGTGGTTTGACAAATATATTTTGTGAGGCATTATGGTTAAGACTCTTCTTGCAAGATTTGGGTTATTTATCTAAACAACCTATCCAACTATTTTATGACAATAAAGAAGTATGTGATATTGCACATAATCTAGTTCAATATGATCATACAAAGCATACCGAGGTAAACAAATTTTTCATAAAAAAAAAAGATCGATAGAAGTATAGTGAAATTACTTAAGACTCATTCAAGTTTTTAGACAACCTCAAATAGAGTGTTCTTAAAAGTTTTTAGATAAGTTGGACATATGAGATATTTATGCACCAACTCGAAGAAAAACGTTGAGCTATTATAAATTTCAAAGGCCACCATTAATTGTCATTAGTATAAAGAATTAATGTTAAATAATTGTTATAAATTTTAAGGGTTTGATTATCCTCTATATATACCATGAATATATACATACTAAATCTAAATGAAATTATATTATTTTATTAAATTAAATAATAAATTTATAAAATTTACGAAATCTATTTTATACATTAAAATATGAATAATTTTTATTAAAGATATACAAATCATTACCATGATATAATTGTGGGAAAAAATATTTAAACATTTATTAATTAAAAAATTATAATAAAATAAAAATAATAATGATAGAATTAATATGAGATATATGAAAATAATAAAGGTAAATAGGATAACTCGAATCAAAAGTGTTGTGAATTTGGGTAGGTAAAAAAATTTTATTTATCAAGTTATATTTCATATGAAAGGGTTAAAAATAGATACGGAATAATTATGTCAATAATCATAATCATATTGTATCAATTTCAAATAGCTTTTTAGAATAATTATCGATTATGAGCGATGTACAATTTTTTTTATTTAATTAAATTTTTTATTTTTTTAATATTTCTTAAAAATATATATAATTTAAAAAATAATTATAAATTAATATAATATTAATTATATAATTAATCAAATAGCTGACTTATAAAGGCAACCAAAAAAGAAAAATCCTACTATATGTTTTTAATAAATAAAAAACATAAAACATAAATCACTATCAATTAATGAATCAGTTATAGACAAAGGAATAAGAAAAATATTGATATGGTAATTTTAGTTAAACGAAGGTATTTAGTTTTTAATTAGAATATTTTAATAGTATAATTTTAAAATATATATTTTAATTATAAAAGATATATTTTGATAGTTTAAAAGGTGCTTTTCTAACTTTAGATTTTTAATATTAAAATACATATTTAATTATGAATATTAGTTTTATCAATTTTAATCAATTATTATCCGTCTTTATTTTGATCAAATTTAATAATTTTTATAAAAATCTATCATTTTTTAATTTAATTTTCACATAAATCTTGAGCAACCCCTTGTAAGATATTATAAATTTGTCACCAAATAAAAAAACCCATGTGCCATTTTCAAGCCTTCTCACCCAAAGAGCATAGAACTTATTTTAGACAAAATATCCAAAATGACCTCTAAGTTTAGTGACGGCCAAATTAAAGCACTCATATGGAAAAAGTATACTACAGAGGACAATTTTTAGGGATAGGAACACTAGTAGTCCTCATCGCTTTAATAAATGATATACTTTAGCTCCTTTTCTTTCAATTTATATATTATTACTCCCATTATTTATAACATTGGTAGCTTGCGGTACACTTTGCCTCTAATTTCATATTTAAATAATAAATTGTTATAATTATACAAATAAATTTTTTTTATTCTAAAGGATAATTAAATCAATATCAACTTTTTATTTGATTATTCTCTGTTTGTTTGTTTTACGGAAGTGTTTTTAAGAAATATTACAATGATAGGATTCGAAAATAAATTTATGATGATAAGGTGAAGAATTATAATAACTGAATCAAAATCAAATCTCAAGTAAAAAAACATGCCCGATATGTCTTGCTTCTTTGCTATTTAAGCTCTTTTGAGAATTTTGCAGAAATTGATAATCAGAAATTGATAATGAGTTAATTAACCTTCAAAATAATAATTTTGTTTATTTTAATATATAAACTATAACTTAATTAATTATTTTAATATGAAATTATTATTTAATATTTAAAATAGGCTAAAGTATGCCTACTTATTTACTTAAATGTATTAATTTAGATTTAATTAATGACAGAATTATTTTTATATGAAGTTTTATTTTTAATTCTTAAAAAAAACATATATTTATTTTTCATGTAAATAATTTTTTTTTTTAAGTTATAGAAAATAAATATATTTTTTAGTAAAATTATGTTAAATAATTAAATTATTTATGAATTGAAAATTAATTATTATAAGTTTACCGTTTGTAACTCAAGAGTCGAGACAACCAGGTCGCTATTTTTTTTAATTTTTTGTTAAGATTGAATATTTTAATTACCATCTTAAAATGAATTTCCTTAAAAAGAAAACTTAAAAATGAAATATTTTAATTTTTTGTATTTGCATAAGAGATGATTGTAAGGAATATTTAAAAACCAAGTTGGAGTTAAAAGTATCGCTGCAATCAATTACGTCTGATTTTAAAATTCATGCGCCCATTGTATCTTGCACAAATAATATTTTAAAAATTTTTCAAGAACGATGTAAATGAAGGTGGACACAAGGCAATCAATAATTTGGTGAATACTAACCCTAATATAAAAATGGTAATTATTAATAACCTACTAAATTCCAAGAGATTTGGTCACTTGCCAAGTTGCCATTATAAATTTTTAACGAAGAAGGGTAACAAAAATATATTAATTAGTATAAAAATATATTAAAATTTATTAATTTTTTTATGAGATAAAAAAAAAATATAAAATAAAAAATGAAGCATTTGAATATATATAACCATATTTTTTAGTTATTATGTATTCTTAAATCAATTATTATACATATAAATCAATTTGAATTTTATGAGTTATAATTGATTCAATGAATATATAACAATTCAAAAAATTATACATATATATATTCATATATTTTTTTAATATTTTAAATTTTGAATATACTTTTTTATAATTAATATATTAATATATTCTATGATAAAGTTAATAAATTTTTATAATTATTAGTATACTACGGCTACCTTTTATCTAACTATTAATTCCATTCAAATATCTCCCTTTACTATATTGCAACATCAAGATAATGCTTTGGCGTCCAAAAACAGCACTGACGTACAATTAAAAGAAGTTAATATTTAAATGTTAAAATATTATAAAATTTAAAAATTTTACTATATGCCAATTTTTTCCAAATGCCAAGGTAGTATTTTAATCACACTGCAAAGCAAAAGGGGTATTTGATCTAAACTATAACCATATAGTACTGAGTGGTATTTGACCAAACTCTAGGACATGACATTCATGATTACCATACAAAATAAATATAACATTATATATAAAGTTTATAATATGACATAATTAACTTTGAAAGGGATGGAGAGTTTATTATATAAATTTTATTAATTTATAATTTAATAATTTAAATAAAGTGTTTAGATATATTATCACGTATAAATAGTAAAATATGAAAATTAAAAAATAATATATCATATTTTTAAGTAAAAATAACTTAAGTTATAACTATAACCATAATTTAGGGAAAAAATTATCAATCTATCAAATTACATTATTTTTTATTAGAAAAATCAAATATTTAAGTACAAATTCAAACTTATACTATCATACTTAGAATGTTGTCCCAATGTAACTTATTTACAAGTAACGCCTATTCTGTTTTAAAGATTAACATAAACGGTATTCAGATCAATATTTTAATAAAATTTTCGTCATACAATTTTACAAAACAATTGTAATAAGAGTTAGCACAAAAAGACACAAATATATGTATGTTTTTTTTATAATAGATTTAATAATTAATAATCCTAATTAGATAATTTAATATATATATATTAATTAAATCAAATCAATTAGTAAATTTTAGAGTAAGAAAATTAAGTACAAGTTTAATAAAAATATATTTTTTAAAATTTAATAATTAAATCTAAATAAATATGATTATTTATAAAATTATTTGATTTAAATATGTTAAATCTTAATAAAAAAGAAGTTATATAAACTTATAAAAAAATAGGATAAAAATACGAGTTCATAGATAATTAAAACCGATAATAAATTAATAGTTCTATGAACTTTCGATATATGAATTAGTTTACTCTTTACTAATATATTGAATAATATGAATTCACTTTTGTCAAATTAGTCGGATGACATCTCTATATCTTGACTTGATATATACGAAGTCTCAACTGATGTCCTCTGTCGCAATATAAATATGTATTCTACCCCTTTATCCTTTCAATTTAATTTTCATCTGACTACCCGCATTACCTCGATCTCCGTAATATATATTATGATAGTGATAACTTAATAATATTAAGTAGGGTGAGTATCAGTTTAAAACCGTAAGTTTTAGATCAATCCGAATTCGAAGTAAATTATGAATTATTTAATCTGAATCTGATTCGTTGTACATGTAAATCCGAACAAATTCGAAACTGTTAATTTTAAGTCAATCCGAATTCGATCCGATCCGAAAATTATTCAATCTGAATCCGCTTTAAATGTCAATCCGAATCCGATCCGTTGTACGTACCGATCCAAACAAATCCGAATCCGCCAATTTTAAGTCAATCCAAATTCGATCCAAGAAGACAACATCAATTAAAATTTTTTTAATTTAAATCTATTAAAAAAATTACATAAATAAGTAAATTATATAATATCAATCTAATCCAAACCGCTATAATTGTCAATCCGAACAAATACAAATCTAATATAATTTCAAGTTTCAACATATAAAATAAAAAATTACATAAAATAAAAAAATCTAAAATAAAAATATTTTTCATACAAATTAAAAAGTAGACAACATGATTGAAAATAATTCAACAAAAATAACCAAAAAGAAAAAATTCAACATCAATTACATATTTTAACTCCAAAAAATTAAATAACAATTACATAAATTAACTTCACTCTCCAAAATTAATAATAACAATAACTTTTTTTAATAATCATTCAAGGTTTAAGTCACCAATACCATCAAGAACATCTGCATGATCAAAATTAAAAAGTTAAAAATATACTTAAATAATGAGCTAATAAACATAATAATATATATTTGATAACAAAATCTATATATATAAAAATATATATTTGAAAATTTTACGCAATATACCTGATTCTAGAGCCTCAATTTCATCAAGTGATTCTTGTATATTAATGATTGGAGATGAACGAATCCAATTTTGAGTGCAAATCAAAGATTGTACAGTTTTAGAAGATAAAGAACTCCTGTATGGACTAATTGTACGACCACCAGTAGAAAATGCAAATTCAGATGCTACAGTAGATACCGGTATGACCAATACATCTCGAGCTATCAAAGACAAAATCTTAAATCTTGAGGAATGAACATTTCACCAACTTAATAGATCAAATTTATCATCATCCATATCAACCAATGCTTCTTGTAAGTATTTTTCCACCACAGATTTGTTTTCCATAGTATGAACTTCTTTTAAATGCTTTCTCTTACGAGAAGCATAAAGTTGGAATGCATCTGCTTCTAAACCAAAACCTTCTGTACCCATTTCTAAAGGTTGAGAAAATTCTTCTGTGTTTGAGGGAAAATAAGCTTTACGATACTCCTCGTACATATCTTCCAAAGTTTTTTTTACCCTTTTTGAACTCATTGATGCCTCAATCTCATCCCCATTACACAATTCTAGCAAACTTAGATGTAAAGAACACTCTTTATGCCTAGGATCAAGTAAAACAGACACAAATAACATCATATTCATTTTAGATATTCCTCCCCAATATTTGTCAAACTTTACCTTCATATCACTAGTCATCTTCATCATAATATAATCCTCACATTTACTCCACATATCAAGTTGATCATGAATAAAACAAATACGATCCAAGAAGAAATTAGAAGTCACATATAAAGATCCAGAAAACATTAATGTAGCTTCATAAAAAACTTTCAAAAATTGGACAAATTGTCTAGCATTATCCCAATCCATTATATTCAGAGCTTGTTTAATTTCACCTCGAAAAAACTCTTGATAGTACCCCAAATCAGTGATCTCTAACCTTTCAAATGCTTTTTGAAAATAAGTTACAGAATCCAACATCAAATAAGTTGAATTCCACCTTGTTGTAACATCTAAACAAACAAGTTTTTGAGTAGAGAGTTTTTCCATTTCAGCAGCACTCTTAAATTTTTGCAGTCTTATTGGTGATCCTCTCACGTATCTTACAACAGCACGAATCCTATTTATTGATATACTATACTCTTTCAAACCACCTTTCAACAATTAAATTCAGAATATGTGCACCACATCGCATGTGCAAGTGTTTTGATTCTAAAATTGCATTACCTGACCATTAACACATTTTTTCAAATAAGCAAGTGCAGTATCATTAGAACTTGCATTATCAACTGTAATACATAATATCCTATCAATGCCCCAATCTAACAAACATGCTTCAATCGCTCTACCAAGTGTATCACCTTTATGATTTGGAACTTGACAAAAGTTCAAGATTCTCTTTTGTAAATTCCAACCATTATCAACAAAATAAGCAGTTAAACACATATAACATAAATTCTGACAAGATGTCCATGTATCAGTGGTAAGACATATTCTTTTACTAGTTCTATTCAACAACTCTTTCAATTTTACTCTTTCAGTAACGTATAAATTCAGGCAATCTCTTGCAATAGTCTACCGAGAAGGGATTTTAAACAAAAGGTTGTAGCTCTTTAATAAACTCCTTAAATCCTTCACCTTCTACGATAATAAATGGCAATTCATCTTTTATTATCATTCTTACCAATTTTTCTCTACATCTTTCAGCATTAAAACTGTGAGCTACAAGACTTCCTTCCTTATGGAAAGCTAAAGTTTTTTGTTTCTTAATAACTCTACCGGGAAACTTATCACATCCAATGGCAATGTGTGCAAGCAAATTTGACGTGCCAAATTTGCTTGACACATACTTATATTGTTTCTTACAATATTTACATATAACTTTGCGATGTTGCCCTACTCCTTCTATAGTAAAATGAGTCCATGCTTCACTACTAGATCTAGAAGAAACTTTTTTACCTTCTTCTTTAGAAGCAATGCATAGGTCAGGAATTGGAGTACTTACAGAATATTCTTCTTGAGTTGGTTGTGTTGCACTTTCATCTTTATTTACTTCTTCAATCACATAAAGTGTATCATTATCTTTATCTAAAGTCATCTGTATAGTTATAGAAAACAATATTAGACATTTGCAATAAATAATTGTAAAAATGTGCACATAGACGTGGGGTGATGTTGGACATGTGATTTAAAATATATATTAAACATTTATATATAATATAACAAAAATTTAATAATATGATTGAAATGTTCAATTAACATGCATCATTTATAAAAAAATGTGGTATGATATTGGTTTTTATAATTATATAAATAACCATGATATACTAAAATGTTCACATTTGTTCTATAAAGCCACGTTAGACCTCAATATTTTAAAAGTAGTTTAAAAATTTTTATAACTCAATTAAAGCATGAAAAACAACGTTTTTGGGGAAAAAATCAAAACAAATCGCCTTTGGCAATTTGGCGTGCCTAGATATCGAAAAGTTACATGGAATCATAAAATAATAACTTATTCCTTCACACATCCATTTGAAACAAAAATAACAACTATCAATAGCAGTCAAAACAGAGCATTTGAATATTATATATGAAATTAAAATTCATAAAAAGAAAAATTTCATACAAATACAACCTTTTGTGTACTGTGATGAAGAACAACGAACAGCGAGCAGGGAGTAGTGGCAGCGAGCAGCGGCAAGGAGCAGCAGCAGAGGCAGGGAGCAGCAACAGCGTCAACGACCAGCAGCGAGCAGTGAGCAGCAGCGTCAACGACCCGGCAGCCGGTGGCAGCGACGAGGAGCGGCGGCGTCAACGACCGGCGGCGGCAGCGATGGCAACGGTGACGAGGAAGCGGCGGCGTCAGCGACCAGCGGCGGCGAGGAAGCGGCGGTGGAAATAGCGGAAAGCAGCAGTGGCAGCGACAGCAAGCAGGAAGCAGGAAGCAGCAGTAGTGGCAGTGAGTAGCAGTGGAAGTGAGTAGGAAGCAACAGTAGTGGCAGCGGCAGCAAGCAGGAAGCAGCAACGAAGTAGAGAAGAATGAGCAGCAGGGAAGCAGAGAAGAACGAGCAGCAGCGAAGTAGAGAAGAACGAGCAGCAGCGAAGTAGAGAAGAACGGCGACGGCGAGCGAAGAATAGCGACGGCGGAGAGAGAGAATCGGCGGCGAATCCTGGCAAGCAGCAGTAGAGAAGCAGAGAATCACAAGCAGCAGCAGCAGTAGAGAATCACAAGCAGTAGAGAAGCAGAGAGTAGCAGCAACAGAAGCAGAGAATAGCAGCGACAGAGAAACCTTCAAAAACTGCAATGGAGGAAGGGAGTGTGAGAGAGATGGAGGCAGGGAGGCATGAGTATATTAGGTTAAGAATTAATAATAAGAGATGCGACTATTTAGGTTAGGTTAGAAACTTAGAATAATAATTAGGTTTATTAATTATATATATAATTTTAAATAATATATTAAATATATCGGATCGGATCGGATCGGATTATATGGATTTAAATATTTCTAATCCGAATCCGAGCGGATTGATAAAATTCAATCCGAATCCGATCCGACTTCGGATCGAAACCACTCATTTTTATCGAATTTTTCAGATTGATCAGATATTTTGCTCACCCCTAATATTAAGGTTAAATTATCTTGGGTTAGACTATTTAAAGTTTTTTTTAATAAAATTTAAAATTTAATTTGAGGAAAGATTATGAAGTCATTCTTAAGTAACTCAAATCTTTTAATTATGTAAGCTAGTTGTCTCTCAAAACGTACAAACTCAATTGTTACTATTTTATTTGTAATTAATTCTCAAATAAATTGGTGCCTAATAATGTCAATATGTTAGTTCTAAAATATTGAATTGTATTTTTAAAAATACATATAATACTAGAGTTATCACAATATAAGGATATCATACCTTGTGGTTAATCGTAATCCTTATGCATGTTTTTCATCCAAAGTATTTGTGTGCAAGAGTTTCTTATAACAATGTATTCTGTCTCAATTATAAAGAGAGATAGAGTTTTATTTTTATTGTGCTAAAATACTAACTTGTTCTCATTATAGAAGTAATCACCTTATGTGCTCTTCCTATCATCCAGATTACTTGCCCAATCGACACTTATATTACCACTTACTTCACAAGTTGTGTTAGTAGTAAAATATAGATCATAATAACTTGTTCTTGAAATATACCTAGTAATTCTCTTTATATTTTCTAAGTTTGATTCCTTAGGGTCAACTTAATAACAAGCAACTTAGGGTCAACTTAATAACAAGCATGCACACCAATACTAAAACATATATCAAATCTACTTGCAATGAGGTAAAGTAAACTATTTATCACACTCCTATAAATGGTTTAATTAACACTTTTACCTTAAGTATTCTTTGTAATTTTTTCGTAGTACCTAACTTAATGGCATGCTAGTTTCAAGGCCAAACATTTTAATACTTAATTTGAGAAATAAATATATCATCATGAGATTGTTTGATTTGCAAACTAAGAATGAAAGTCATCTCATCTACCATAAACATTTCAAAATCATTTGTCATAATATGCACAAAATCATCTATTAGTGTAGTATATGTGGATCCAAAAACTATGTCATCCACATAAATTTTAGCAATGAAGATCTCATCACTATTTTTTTTATGAATAGAGTCTTATCAATTTCCACTCAAATAAAATTCTTGTTCAAGATATAGTTGGTAAGTCTCTTATACCACACCCAATGAACTTGTTTCAAATTATAAAGAGCTTTATTGAGTTTGTAAACATGATTTGGAAATTTTGGATCAACAAATCCTTTTGGTTATTCCACGTAAATCTCCTCATTTAGAAATCTATTTTAAAAGGCAGACTTAACATCTAGAATAAACATCCTAGACTTTTTCATATTGTCTGAGAAATACTTGCATGTGATCCTTCCAAGAAGGGTAATTTTACCCATCAAAGAGTGGTGGTCTAACAAATGACCCATTTTTTTTTCATTTGATCCATAAATAGAAGTATGTGTCTCTAAGGTTCAAACTCATTAAGTGTATTTAGTGTAGACTCTGATACCAATTGAAAGTTTATAATATAGACTTAATTAACCTTCCAAGAAGGGTAATTTTACCCATCAAAGAGTGGTGGTCTAACAAATGACCCACCTTTTTTTCATTTGGTCCATAAATAGAAGTATGTGTCTCTAAGGATCAAACTCATTAAGTGTGTTTAGTATAGACTCTGATACCAATTGAAAGTTTATAATATAGACTTAGTTAACCTAGACAGGGTGAATAGATTATTTTTCATATTTTACTAATTTATAATTTAATAACCTAAACAAAGTGGCCAAACATATAATCATGCATAAATAGTAAAGTGTAAAAATTAAAAAAATAACACAGTGTTTTTTGATGTAATAAACCTAGGCCACAACAATGTTAAAGAGGAAAACCACTTGTTCACCAAACTATCTCACTTTTTATTATAAAAACCAAATATTTAAGTACAAACTCGATTTTATGCTACTTTATCTAGGATACCACAATAATGTACCTTACTTACAAGTCATTATTCTATTTTCATAGTTTTTAAAATTAGTATGAGCAGTTTTAATATCAACATTTTGCTGATTGAGACCATTCTTTACTTATCATGTGGGATGTACTAAATTACACCTAATACCAACCCCCAGATTTTTTAGCCGTTGGACTAGAAGATCTAACTGTAATTATTGTTGTTACTTAGGTTCTTGATCATTTTAATCACATTGGCAGCACTAGGCCTACTTTTGTGCAATTTTTGACTTATCCAACTGAGGAATTTCATAAAATGTGTGGCCACTCATAACGTGCATGGTGGCTTCCAAGTGATTTTATTAATAAATTACTTATTGTCAAATGGTTGTCGTGGAAGTTACCACATAGGAATTAGATCTTGTGTGAGTTTACCATGTTATATGTTGTGTTATGTATGCTTTATTGTTATAAGAGTATAATTATCATTTACCGAAGTGATTGAAAATCCTTTATAATTTTTTCAATATGATATCCTAATTCACATAACATGTAATGTTTGTCTTGTTTAATGCATGTTGTTAGTCTTGACAAAGTCTGTGAAGCATACTGTCATTAGTATATTTACCACAAATTATTCTTTCTTATCTTCTAGTTTTTTATGTTGTATATTGAATTAAGTATGATGTTGTTATTGTATATTTACCTTATACATCTACATGCTTAATTCACTTTGTAAAGCCTACTTCGTAATGTTGAAATAAAACCCTTAAAAAGATTTCATGTGTTGTCATATTCACCCTTATTCTAAATCTTAGTTGTTTACTTAGGTCGAAAGTTTAATTCAATTTTGTGTAATTATTTCGATGTATGAAACTTCATTCATGAATAACTTATGAGTTATGCCTATGTTTTAAGGATAGTGATGCTCAACCTTCAAATTGTGCTGATGATACCCAAGTTCCTTTAGGTTCAAAGAGTAACAAGCAACAACAACCATCTCAGCAATCCTTACCAAGGTTAGTGGGGCCACGAGTTGTTAAAGGCTATGCATGAATAACTTATGCCAATGTGTTAAGGATAGTGATGCTTAGCCTTCAAATTGTGCAGATGATAACCAAGTGAAGTTGTTGCTTTTAGGTTCAGAGAGTAAGGAGGAACAACAACTAGCTCAGCAATCCTTAGCAAGGTTAACGTGGGTACAAGTTGTTTAAGGATATAGACATGTGATCACATGAAGTGGTTATTGCTAGTAATATAGGTTATAAGCAGTGAAATTAAAATTTTAATAAAAAATGTGGCTAAGATACATGTAGTATAAATAAGCATGTACTGTATCATAACAGTATTGTGATGAATTGAATACAAGTGCCCTTTCTCCCTGTGATCATCTTCGAACTTCAGCTTTCTTTTCTCAAATTTTTTAGTAAATTGCGTAACTTTTACGTATAACAATTATATGAATAAGTTTTACATGTAAATAAGTAGTATATGGTGGGATTGAGATCCAATTAAAACTTATTTTTGTCTATAAAAGATTATTAATATACAATAGTTTAAAAATAAGCTTAATTAAGATTTAGTTTAGAAATGATCAAAATCAAACCTGCTAAACAATTTGCAAGTCATTTGTTTTTTCAAACTCCCAACACATTTTCTCTCTTTTTTCATTTGTTTTTTCTAATTTTCATAACATTTTCTCTCTTCTTTTTTAATTAATAGCCCATCAATCACATTTTTTTAAAACATAAATATTTTTATCTTTTCCTTCTCTCTCTTTCACTAATTTCGAGAATCTTATTTTTTTAAAATATACCTATTCATCAATTTTTAATAAATAACAATTTATTTTTATTATAAATAAAAAATAATAAAATAATTTATATTTATATAATAAAAAATATATTTTTTTATAATAAATAACTTATCAAAATTTTATTATAAAATATTTAAAATAATAATAATAATAATAAATTATCAAATTTTAAATTATCAAAAAATTTACTAAATAGTTACAATAATTTTTCATAAAAATTATTGACATTTTTAAAAAATAAATTATTTAAGATTAAAAAAATTAAAAAATAGATTACATTGTAACAAATATTTCTAATATTATTATAATTTTAATTATTACTAACATAACAAATATCTATTAACAATAATTATATTTAAGTATTAAAATATAATTACTTCAATTTAATTTATATATTTTATTATATTAAAAATAATTATAATATATTATATTATATAATATTTTTTCATAAAATTTGTGATATAATGTTATATATTTGTATTATATCTTGTAAAAAATTGGATATAGAGGCTTTATAATTATTTTTATGAATATTATTTTTTATATCATAATTATAATTAATATTATAATTATTTATTAAATATAATTATAATTATATTTAATAATAATATTAATAATGTATTATAATATTTATGAATTATCAAAATATTTAGCATATCATTTTCAATATATGTATAAATTTATATTTATTTTATTGTAAAATAAATTATTTTTTATTTTTGAAAATAAAGTTTTTAATATATAATATGATAAAAAAGATTTATGTATTTAAAATTAATTATAAATTTATAAGATATTAATATTTTTTTATGTTTATAATAAGTATGTTTTGTAAAATAGAATTTTTAAATAAAATGGATTAAAAATTTTGCTTTCAAGTTTAAGGTAAGATTTTGCCTATTTTAAAAAAAAATCATACTTATGCCCATTTTTAAACTATTGTATAGGAATTAGTTTTTATAGACAAAACCCCTTTTATTTCACAAATAAGGTTGCATTGTATCTAAGAAGCCAATAAGTTTATTTTTAAGACAATTAATTTTTTTTTTTCAAATTAATTACACCATTTTATATAATAATCGTTGCATATTAAAAAATTTCTTGTAAAATATGCATATCTTATATATACTATATTACTAGCTTAAAGTAGGTAGAAAAACCCATGTAAATATAACATAAAAATAAATTTTATTATTTTAACCAATAATTATATTACACATGGTTGTATCATAAAGAAATATTTTTATCCTAATTATTAATTAACAGGAATATTGACCAAAATAAGATAAATATAGACAAAACTATGTTTTTTATTCTTCTAAATACTATAGTTTCATTTATAGTTGATTCAGATGAAGATAACTTCAAGTAGCTAGACTCAATCAAATGAAATCAACCTCATAAATTCAACTTCATCAGACGAAGGCGACTTCATTTGATTAGGCGAGTTTATCTAGTGAAGGCGACATTCTCTTCTATATATGAGTTCATATTGACTTAAAGATATGAATTTCACTTCATGTAATAACGATGACAATATCTGAGTTCAACCAGATAAAATCTAAATAATCTATATATATTCACTTAGATGAATAAATAATCTATATTTATTTAGTCAGATGAATATGCCACTTCATCTAGATTGAATACAATGAAAGCAAAGTCCACTTCATCTATATATATATAGTTCTTGCTTATTAAGTTCTTGCTTATGCAGGCTCGTAGGAGGTTAGAATCAGACAGGTTCTTTACCAGAAATTATAACGAGGAAACATACACAAAGAAAGGATTTGAATGGGTCAATACCATCCACAGATATTGAAGCCCAAAAATAGCAAATTATGTATATAAATAATTGAATTAACTCGTTAAATTTAATTACTGGTTAATTTTCTGTTAGTAAATTTCCTCTCCTCCAAATAATGCTCATAATCTTATCCGTCTGTATCTTCCCATCTTAGCTTCTTGAAACCCACCAGTATTAATCATAATCTAGTTCATGGTTAATTAGCTAGTTTTCTACCATGCATATATTATGAGTAATTCTCTGTATACCTACTAGGGTTGCTTGTTTATATATATATAGATGGAGCACTGCAATTTTTATAACATTTATTTACTTTTTAAGTTAGAATAAGGTGAAGATGAACAAATAATAGGAATATATATATAGAATTTTCCTACATATTATATATGCATATATATATATATATATATATATGTATGTATACGCATACTCCTTCAATATAATTATAATAAGCTTTATAAGTACTAATTAAGCAAACAGATATATGGTGATTGAAAAAAGCTAGGGTATATGGTGATGATCTTGAATTAAGGATTTTTTTTTTAGCATCGAACCGCATACAAAGTAATTTATGATAGATCGAAAGAGTGACAGTTTAGCCACCCATGTAAAAAAAAATTGATTGAATTATATTATTAATCTCAAAATTTTATTATTTAATACTTTGGTCTCTTAAAGTTTTTCATAATATCATGTACATTATTTTTTTAATAAAAATTAAACAAAATTATATTGTATGAAGCATAAATAACACGTTAAAAAAATTATTTTTTGCACTATTTAATCCATTAACTTTTAGTTTAACATATTAGTTTTTTATTTTTAAATTAAAATTAAAAATTTTAAATTAAACAAATAATGAACCTGATATTAAAAACAAAGTTAAAGTTAAGAAAATAAAATAATAAATCAGATAAAATTTAGGAATCATCGATTTAGTTAAGCTAAAACAAAGTTAATATACATGGTAATTTACAGGGTTTTTTTACCAATGGGATATTTTGAGAAAGTGTGAATCTTTTTAGTTTCAACATAAATAATTTAAAATATAATAGTTTGTTTAAAAGTAATTTTAAAATATGTATTTAGGTATTTGAGATTATAATATTATAAATGTTTTTAAATAACAATTCATTAATTATATTTATTAAAAATACTTAATTATTGTATTTTATTCTGTATTTAAAGAAATATACATGGTGTATTTATATAAAAATTACAAGTAAACTAAATATAGATATGCCTAAAGTAACTAGATATATATTAATCTATTACTACATAAATATTAACAATCTTCTCCAAAGTCAAGGTGGATGTGACACCATCTTGAAGTTGTTAACCAAATTACGAGTGCGTCCTTTAGGAAGTGCCTTAGTGAAGATATCTACAAGTTGATCGTTGAGGAGAGATTGATAGTGGATCCAAAAGACTGGGACTCTACTGAACTAAAAGGCACCAGCAGAGTAGACTCAGTATTAACAACAATAGCAATAGATTTGTTACGACGGTAACAAGTCGCAATGGTGTGGCCATGATGCTTGCAATAATTGCAGAACCTTTTGTTGCTCTGCTTGCGACGATTGTTAGAGCTAGAGGAATCACCTGATTACTGAGGTTGCTCAATGACAAGAGCAGAAGGAATAATAGCCAAAACATTGAACTTATTTTGGGCTTAAAGGGTTACAAGTTGAGCTTATTCTCTAACCAACTCGTTTACAGCACTATCAAGAAAGGGAGGAGGACTGCAATTAAGAAGATGACTTTGGATGGACTCAAAGTCTTTATGAAGTGACATCAAGAACTCATAAAGATGAAATTCATCCCTAACTGTAGCATATTGTTGAGCATCCGTTGAGTATGCCCAAATTGAATCACAAAGGTCAATTTGGTCCCAAAGGAAGCGAAGTTAATCATAATAGTCATTGATGTAAAGCACAAAATTATAACATAAAATTAAAGAATGTAAACACGAGACCCTTCAAATACAATACAAATTACTCTAGTGAAACTTGTCTATGCAAACATTTACAAATGTGTGGTAAAGTAAACCATAAAATTCGCATAAAAAAGAAGGGGAGTTAGATTATTTGATTCATATACGGGGGATTTAGAGAGAGTGGGTTAGTACCTATTTTGATACTAAGCTTTAATGGCAAAGGGGTTTAAGAGATATAGTGATTGGGAATCGAGTAAAAAAAAAGTTTAATGATCATATTTAAGGATAAATATTTTAATTACAGATAATTGAAACTATAGTTATTTATAAAAATTTGACATTTTTTTCAACAATAAGCATAATCAATAGACATGAGGCGAGAATATTTATTGAAATATTGAAACATTGATTAATCGAAACAAGACATATATTAATATTATTATTTTTATATATATAATGATATTAAAAAATCAACTTTTAATAATAAAACACATACTATTTTCAATAATTAGATTAAATTTTATTTATTTTTATTTTTATATTTTGTATTTTACTTAGAAATATGTGCTAAATAATTATAAGATTAAAATTACTATCAATGTTTTAAATAATATAATATAATATAGTAAAAATTATAATAATATTTAATATTTTTAAATAAATATTAAAAATAAAAAGTAATTTAATTAAGAAATAATTTTTATTTTTATTTTTAATCAACTAAATTTTATATTAAATTCAACAACCAATAGAAAACATATAAATTTAAATAATTAATATATAATCCACTTGTTTAGTAAATGGTTTAATATGAAATATTTATTAATTTATAATTTAAAACTTCTAATTTCTTATTTTTTTTAAATTTTATTCCATGATTACAAATCAATCAATTTATAGTTGCTTAACCAATATTATCTATATAAAATGTTATGATTTTAAAGATTTTTTATTTTTTCTTACCAATTAATTATCAAATATTCATTCAATAATCTTTATAATTTAATTTTCCTTATTAAAAAACTAAATAATGGTAGGAATTTATTAAATTACAAAACAACAATAATTGATAAAGTTTGAAAAAACATTTAATGAATAAACTACGAGAATAAACTTTACTATTATTAATTTTTCAAATGCCACTAATTATATATCATAAAACTAAAAATTAAAGTTTCATATATGCATCATTAAGTATATATATTTTTAGGATAAAAGTAAGCTGCTTTTTGTAAAATTATAATTTATTCTATTAGTTATTGGATAGGATAATATAAATTTGTTATCTTTTTTGAAAGTATCAACGACATTCATATGAAAGATTGAAGTCAAATTTTATTTTATTTTATCTTTAATTAAAATATTATGTATTTAAGATAATATTTTATTATTCTTTTCATATATATATATTTTATAAAAGGAAAAATTAATAATCCAACCTAATAATTAATAAATGAACGTATATTTTATCCCTAAAAATTTAACAAATGGACTTAATATTGATTTGAAATACTATAAAAAAGGATTATAATATTTAATTAAATTAGAATAATATAAGCTTTGAATTAAATCCATTGCATTCTAATAACATTAAACATATAAATAAATTTTTTTTTCTAAGTTTTTACAAAATTAAAAAGTAAAATATTTATAGTATAAATATATTACAAAATAATTCAAGGAATCAATACTAAAATTAAAATAAATGAATATTTTAGGTGTGAATTTTATGTAAATGTGATTAATGATAATATAATATATTTACAAAAATAACTACAAATAATAAAATTATAAGTTAATTTAATCTATTTCAGTACTTTATATTTAATAACTCGTCGTAAGTACTTTATATTAAATAATTTATGAACTAAAAAAAAAGTGACGTATCTCATTTTTAAATGAAATTCAAAAATGCTTTATATAATTAATCACATTCTTTGTTAATAATATATTACATAATTTTTATTAATAAGGAAATAATTAATATATATAAAAAAATAAAGTTACAACAAAAATAGTTAGAAAAATACAATAAATTTTTCATGATATGAAATAACAGATACAATATATAAAAAAATTGTAATAATGTATAACAATAATTATAATTTTTTTACTATTTGAATTAGTTTAAATTAAATAAAAAATTAATTTAATTTATATTTGATTCATATTTTCAATTTATGTTAAATTTACTACCAAACATTCTTATAAATTATCTTCCCAACCATTGAGTAATGCTACCATTACATCCATTGAAAATTGATGAACATTTCAAAATGTATAAAAAAAATTCATGACATGAATTAACCGTATATAAAAAAATATATAATAATATATAATAATAATTATAATTATTTTTATTTTTATGCTATTGAACTTGTTACAACCTAATCCTAACCTAACAATAATATATTTTTTACCATTCAAATTAGTTTAAATTAGATAAAAAAATTAATTCAATTTATATTTAATCCATATATTTTAATTTATTTTAGATTTACTACCAAACTTTGTCACAAATTACCATCCCAACCATTGAGTAATGCTACCGTTACATCGATTGAAAATGGATGAATATTTCAAAAATTTGTATAACTATTTATTCATGGAATCGATTATATTTATTCATATAAATTGAAACATCTATTCAAATATTTTCTTAAATAAGCATAATTTAAAAAAAATAAATTAAAATGAACTTGTAGCCAGGAAATCGATTAAGTTATTCTTGTTTAAAAAAAATTGTAAATTCTTGTTTAAGCTTAACATTTCCTACATAAAAAATCTAACATATATTGCCACATAAGCATCTACTGTGGATTGCCTGTTGGTTGGATGCAATCTGTTGATGTGATAAAAATTATTACATGGTATGTTTGTTAAAAAAAATATTTCTTGCATTTTTCATTTATATTCTTCTTTTATTCTCTCTACGCATGATTTTTGTTTTTTATTATTAATCAACTAAATTTTATATTAAATTCAAAAAAACATATAAATTTAAACAATTAATATATAATCCACTTGTTTAATAAATGACTTGATACGAAATATTTATTAATTTATAATTTAAAACTTTTTACTTTCTTATCTTTTTTTAAAACTTTATTCCATGAGCACGTATCAATCACTTTATAGTCGTTTAATGATTGTATTTTATTCTCTGATTAAATGAATATATATAGTGCATTTATATAAGAGTTACAAGTAAATTAGATATGTCTAAAGTAACTAGATATAAATATACCTAAAGTAAATAGATATACATTAACAGATATATATACATTAATCTGTTACTAGATATATAATAACAGTTCCCCTCAAACTCAAGGTGGATGTGAGACAAGTTTGAAGTTATCAATCAAATTACAAGTGCGTCATTTGGGAAGTGTTTTAGTGAAGATATTTGCAAGTTGATCGTTGGAGGAAACAGGGAAAAGCTTGAGAGCACCATGGACAAGATGAGAGTGAATAAAGTGATAATCAATCTTGATGTGCTTAGTCCGTTTATGGAAGACATCGTTGTGAGCAATATGAATGACACTCAGATTATCACAATAATGGGGAGTACCAGAGGATGTGGACATACCCAAATCCTTAAGAAGTCATCATAACCAAAAGAGCTCATATGTGGTATCAACAAGAGCACGATATTCTGTTTCAGTACTAGAGCGGGCCACGAAGGTTTGTTTCTTACTTCGCCAAGAAATCAAAGAAGAACTAAGAAGAAAGAAATAACCTATAGTGGACCTGCGATCAGTGAGATCTCTTGCCCAATCAACATCAAAGAATGCACAAAGTACGAGAGGAGACTGAGTTGAGTAGAAAAGGCCATGGAAGATAGTGCCTTTCAAGTATCGTAGAATACGCATAATAACAACATAATGAGTCGATTATGGAGCAGACAAATATTGGCTCACTTGATGAACAACATAAGAAATGTCTAGATGAGTAACTGTAAGATAAACCAGGCTGTCAACCAATTGTATGTAAAGAGAGGGATTAGACAATGGTTGCCTCTCTGAGGGTGTCAGATGCACATTAAGTTCAACTGGAGTGTCAATAGTCTTGTTGTCAGTGAGTCCAACTTGAGATAAGACGTCAGATGCATACTTAGCTTGAGTAATATAAAGACCATCTGTGGAACGAGTGATCTCAAGACCCAAGAAATAGCTGAGATGTCCAAGGTCTTTCATCTCAAACTGCTGACTAAGAAAATCCTTGAATTCTTGAATGCCATTGAGGTCATCACCAGTTATGATCATATCATCCACATATAGGAGAAGCAAAATAGTGCCTTTATCATTGCAATGAAAAAATAAAGCAGAATCATAAGGACTGGTAGTGTAACCCAAGCGAAGGATGGTGGAGTTACACTTGGCAAAACATGCTCGTGGAGCTTGTTTAAGGCCATAAAATGCACGTCGAAGGCAAAAAACCTTATTTGTTTCAACAGAAAGACCAAGAGGAGGTTACATATAGACTTCTTCATGCAGATCCCCATTAAGGAATGCATTTTTAACATCCATCTAAAAAAGGTCACATTTACTAGCAGTGGCAACAGCTAATAGGGTAGGAATAGAGGAAATACGATCAATTGGAGCAAAAGTTCTTCATAATCAATCCCATGCTCTTGTGTAAAACCTTTTACTACAAGACGAGCCTTGTAGCGCTCAATGGACCTATCAGAGAGAGTCTTGATCTTATAGAACCACTTATAACCAACCACAGACTGACTAGGAGAGAGAGTAACCAGATCCCAAGTATGGTTTTTGGTTAATGCATCAATTTCTTCTTTTATTGCAATATGTCAAAAAGGGTTAGTAGATGTTTCATGATAGGTGTGAGGCTCATAGAGTGTAGCAAGGGCAGTGTAACAATGATAGTCAAGTAAATGTGTAGGAATGGATCTTACCCAGGTTGAATGGCGAGGTGGAATGTCTTGTGGAGGATCTTCAGGCGAAGTAGGAGCATGGGACCTATTTTCAAGGTGGGGTAGCTCGTTATCAACCTGTTCTTCTACAACCTATCTAGGAGAATCATCAAAAATATCTGAAGATTGAATAGAGAAGTCCAAAGGTGGATTAGGAGTATCTGTAGAAGGAATATGATACTCATTTGGAAAGATTTCTAAAACATTTGAATTAGTTAGGGAAGAACGAAAGTGAGAAAGTTCAACAAATAAGCAGTGTTCCCAAAAGATAACATTACGGGAAACACGAAGACGATGTGAGACAGGATCATAGCATCGATACCCTTTTTGAGTATCACCATAACCAAGAAAATAACAAAGTCTAGATCGAGGCTCAAGTTTGTTGTGTTCATAAGGCTGAAGAAGAACGAAACAGGTAGATCCGAATGAGCGAAGGTAATGATAGTCAAGATATGACCCAAAAAGATGCTCATACGGAGTCTGATTATGAATGACAATGCTTGGAATGCGATTAATGGCATGAATAGCATGAAGAGCAGCTTCATCCTAAAATAGGACAGGAACTTTGGTAGAAAGAAGAAGAGCATGAACAGTGTCAAGAATATGACGAAGTTTTCTTTCAGCCCGACCATTTTATTGAGAGGTTCCTGTACATGTTAGATGATGTATAGTGCCATAAGAGTGTAACAAATCTTGAAAAGTATTTTGAGTATATTCAAGAGCATTATCAAATCGAAAAGTTTTGATATGTTTGGAGAATTATGTTTCAACCATTTTTGCAAAGTTACTGTATATTGGTAAGATTTTAGAACATGATTTCATTGAAAAGATCCAACTATAACGAGAATAATCATCAATAAAAAAAACAAAATATTGAGATCCACCAACACTAGTAACAGTAGAAGGTCTCCAATCATCAGAATGAATTAACTCAAAAATACTATTAGAGATAGATTTACTATTATTGAAAGATAAAGCTGACTGTTTTCCTAACTGGCATGAAGTACAATCAAAATTGTCTTTGGACATAGAACCCAATAGACCTTTAGAAGCTAAATATTGTACCCGAGTGGATAGGACATGACCAAAATGAGAATTCCAAAGTGTGAGAGAAGGTAAGGAAGAAACCGCAGCAGCTACAACAGCAACAGAGGTAGGAGTAATAGGTGAAAGATGAAGATTGTTTATGGGAAACATACGCCCGATCCTAAGACTGGTCCCAAGCTCTTGCCCCGTCCTTGGATCCTACACAATACACCCAGAATAGTCAAAAATAAGTCGATATCCTAGTTCAGCTAATTATCCCATAGAGTATAAATTATAGGATAGGTCAGGTACATGGAAAACCCTAGGAACAGAAAGGGTAAAGGTCGAAACAAAGCCTAGACTATTCCCATCAATGGTACAACCATCATTTATATGAATATTAAGAGGATGTGGTGCAGGGTCAAGTTTAGAGAATAAAGATGAGTGAGGTGTCATGTGATTACAACATACAGAGTCAAAAAGCTAAGTTTGAGACTTACCGGACAGAACTGAGAGAGTAGTGGAAAGAGATGCATTACCAGCCATTTGAACATCCTGAGTTATGATCTTCTATAATTCAGTGGATGAGAGGTTGATAGTAGATCCAGAAGACTAGGACTCTACTGAACTAGAAAGGATCTGCGGAATAGGCTCAATATTAGTAACAACAGTAGTAGATTTGTTGCGACGGTAACAAGTTTCAATGGTGTGGCCATGACGCTTGTAATAATTGCAAAACCTTTTATTGTTCTGCTTGCGATGATTGTTAAAGCTAGGGATACATGGTGTCTTTGTATAAGAGTTATAAATAAATTAGTTATGTTTAAAGTAACTAGATATAAATATGCCTAAAATAAATAGATATACATTAGCAAATATATATACATTAATTTGTTACTAGATATACATTAACATTATTTATTTTTCATTTTTAATCAACTAAATTTTATATTAAATTCAACAACCAATAAAAAACATATAAATTTAAAGAATTAATATATAATCCACTTATTTAATAAATGGCTTAATACGAAATATTTAATAATTTATAATTTAAAACTTCTTACTTTCTTATTTTTTTTTTAAACTTTATTCCATGAGCTCAGATCAATCACTTTATAGTTGCTTAACCCAAATATTATCTATATAAAATGTAATCACTTTAGAGATTTTTTATTTTTTCGTACCAATTAATTATCAAATATTCATTCAATAATCTTTATAATTTAATTTTCCTTATTAAAAAACTAAATAATGGTAGGAAGTTATTAGATTACAAAAATGATAATTGATAAAGCTTGAGAAGTAAATTTAATGAATAAACCACGATAAGAAACTTTACTATTATTAATTTTTCAAATACCCACTAATTATATATCATAAAATTAAAAATTAAAGTTTCATATATGCATCATTAAGTTATATATTTTTTTAAGATAAAAGGTAATAAAAGTTAGTTATTTTTGATGAAATTATAATTTATTTTACTAGTTATTAGATAGGATAATATAAATATGTTAAAGTGTTAACGACGTACATCTTACAAATTTAAGTTAAATTCTTTTATATCTTTAATCAAAATATTATGTATTTAAGATAATATTTTATAATTATTTTTATATATATCCTATAAAAGGAGAGATTAATAATCCAACCTAATAAATAGTAGATGGACCGTATATTTTACTGCTGAAAATTTAGTAGATGGATTGAATATTGATTTAAAATATCGTTAAAAAAATGAAATTATAATATTTAATTAAATTAGAATAATATAAGTTTTGAATTAAATTCATTGAATTCTAATAACATTAAATATATAAATAAAAAAATTGTTACAAATTTTTATAAAATTAAAAAATAAAATTTTTATAACATGCATAAATATATTACAAAATAGCTCAAAGAATCAATACTAAAATTAAAATAAATGAATATTTTAGATATAAATTTCACATACTATGTGATTAATAATAATATAATATATTTATAAAAATAATTACAAATAATAAAATTATAAGTTAATTTAACCAATCTCAAAACAAATCAATAAATTCGTCATAATTACTTTATATTAAATAATTTATGAATTAAAAAAATTATTACATATCTCATTTTTAAATAAAATTCAAAAATACTTTATATAATTAATCACATTTTTTGTTAATAAGATAGTTTATAATTTTTTATCATAAGTAATTAATCAATATATAAAAAAGAAAGAAAAAAATTCATGACATGAATTAAGTATATAAAAAAATTGTAATAATGTATAACAATAATTATAATTATTTTTATTTTTATGTTATTAAATTGATTCTAACTTAATCCTAACCCAACAATAATATTTTTTTACCATTCAAATTAATTTAAATTACATAAAAAATTAATTCAATTTGTATTTAATTCATATTTTAATTTATGTTAGATTTACTACCAAATTTTGTCACAAATTACCATCCTAACCATTGAATAATGCTACCGTTACATAGACCGAAAATGGATGAATATTTCAAAATGTGTATAACTATTTATTTATTGGAATCGATTATATTTATCCATATAAATTGAAACATTTATTTAAATGTTTTCTTAAATAAGCATAATTTAAAAAAAAAGAACTTGTAGCCAGCAATTCAATCAAGTTATTCTTGTTTAAAAAAAAGTTGTAAATTCTTGTTTAAAAACAAATTATAAATTCTTCATTTAATAATACTCCTTCTAAAAAGTACCAGAGAAATACAAACACACGTGGCATCCTAACAACCCAAAATGTGGATAAAAAAACCACGTGGTAGAAACATCTAGCGACCTCTTGCTCTCTATTCTTCCGGCACCTTCTAGTATCTATAGTTTAAAGTACAGTAATCTACAGCTACCTCTATAAAATCAACATCGACGTTTTATTTCAAAGCAAAGTGAACGAATTGAAACTTCTCTAAGCAAAAAATACACTAATTAACCTGAGAGATTATAAGCGAAGGCAAAATTATGAAGCCCACTGACGACAAGAAAGGGTCGGTGGTAATCCGAGCGGTGGGCAAAGACGAGGAAGGTAAAAAGCGAGTGGATAAGACAGAGCTTAACACTCACAACATAGACACCATAAAGTATGTCGAAAGGAAACTCATGGATAAGGGTGTTCAGCGCATGGAACGCCACCCCACCGATGGTACAGGCATTGGTCGCCAGCCGCCGAAGTCTGGGCACGGTGGGAAGTACACATGGGAAGGTCCCGGTGATATGGCTGAGTGTGAACTGAGCCCTACACCTCCGGCGATCGATAAAGGGGATCCTAACTATGTGGACGAGGAGGAGGAAGAGAAGATTGTGAGAGGTGAAAGAGATGACTTGTCTGATTATGTTGTTGGAGAGGTTGAGGTGGCTAAGACAAGTAAGGAGAGAGAAGGTGTTGCTAGAATTGACGTTGATCCTGCTCTAAATGTTTAACTAAAGTTCTTTTCTTTTTTGTTTTTATTCTTTTTGTTATTGTTAAACTTGTGGGTTTGCTTGACAGTGTTCGGAAACGAGCATGCATGAGTAATGAGACTATGAAAATAAATGATTTAATAACACTTACTTACTTACTTACTCTTGTGTTCACGTGTAATCAGTGTTTTTCCTTAAATTTTTCTTAATTTGGTCTTTTCGTAAGGAAAAAAAGAGAAGGTAAGCGAGAGATTTGGAATGATTGTTAAGAGTTAGCGATCGAATTGTAATTTAGTAATATAATTTAAGTGAAGTTTCATTTACGCGTGTATTGATTGTGTAAAAATTAAAATTTAAGATAGATATGATGGGATAATTTTCCTTTATAAAGTATTTAATTGAGTTCCTTCTTTATGAAGTCGACTTAATGGATAAAGTAAAATCTAGATAAAATTACAGGTACCTTTTTCAGTGGAATGAATTCATTTAATCATTTTCTGTATTCTTATTGCAAGGAAAAAAAAAGCAAAGGGAGATATTCGGAATGATTGATAATCGATAGTTTAGGGACGAATGAATAAATTGTTTTAATTTTTAAACAAAACGGTACAATATGTAATTTTAATTTTTAAACAAAACGGTATAGTATGTAATTATATGTAAAAATTAAATGTGAAAATAAAAGAATAATATATTATATATTTAAAGTCAAAAATTATTTATTAGATTATTTAATTTTTTACTATAAAAATTAAATATTTAATTATAAATTAGACCTTGTGGATAAGTACGTGTGTTTTAAAATTTATTCATTTAGATAAAGATTTATGTATTCATGATTTTAAATATTATATATTCTTATTTTTTATATTAAGATGTTATATTTTAGAAGTATTCAAGAAAATGTACTTGGTCTTGAATCATAAAACTCATAAAAAATATGTAATCTTAAATATGTTCATAATTGTGGTAATTAAAGAAAAATATTAATTTTATCGTGAAAGATTGTCACGTCGATTAAAAGTATATTATAATTTTATAAATGTTGATAAAAAATTATTATTTAATGACATGAGTATATAAAATGTGTATTTTATATATTAAACATGATTTAACTAGATGAAATATTATATGGATTGTGTTTTATGTTATTAATATTTCTATTGTGTCTTTAGAATTTTAGATATGAGATGTGTAGGTTTTTATGTACAACCTCTGTAGAAAAAATCTATATGTTAATATTATCATCGTCCCTCGATTTTGAGTTATGATATTACTAGGTCACTTAATAAAATGAAATTATATTGTATGTAATATAATTGATGTAGTTATAATTATAACTCACTTAAGAGACCAAGAAAACAAATATAATGTAAAAAATGACACGATCATATTTTTCATATTATTCATAATATCATGTGACAAAGATAAACACAATTAATGGATCTAGTAAATAATTACTATGTTATTTGAAAAATTATAATGTAATGATAGAACCTCTTATAGTCAATAATATAAAGTTTTATATTATTGCCAAGATGATATAGATCATTTATATTATTGCCAAGATGATATAGATCATTTATATGGTTACACCAACTGAAGAGATACAACGAGTATCATAAACAAATTAGTGAAGTTATGCGAATATTATTTGGTATAATGTTTGAATGCATGATAAAAATAATAGAGACATTGTATAATAGAATAATTTGAATAATATTATTTATTCATAAATTAATTTATTAAACCAATCACAAGTTGAGATTAAAGAGAGCATGAGATAGCTAAACAAGGCTAGTAGTATTTCTGTCATTGATTCAAACCTTATATAAAGAATTTCCCTAACCCTTGCCTATTTAAGGAGGCATTAATAAGGAAAATGGGATCCAATTTTCTGCCTCTAACCCTAGCTGAAATCTGCATTATTTAGCAGCCACGTTTTTCATTCTTCTAGGCCAAAACTTGGAAAGGCTTGCTCAAGACTAAAACCTAGATGGTTCAATATTAGGTCGAAAGTCTTTCTCTTATCTCTTCTTACTAGGTGGTTAGATTTAAACCTTGAACTTTACATCCATCTATCTAAGAGGTGTGGTAGTTTGTTGTTTAGGTTCAAGGTAAACCAAGAGGTGCTCCCGAAAGAGAGGTGGTTTCTAAGAGATCTAGAAGGGAAATCGACTTCCCTCTACTAAAGAGATTTGATAATCTCTTTAGATAAAAATAATCTTCTTCGTTTCTAGCAATAAGGTAGATGAGATTTGTTTATTTTATTTAGTGCACATTAGGTATTTGTTGAAATGCTTAAGAGAAAATCTTACTTGCAATTGTCATACAAATGAGGTCCTTTGTTTATTGAGCCAAATGATGATAGAAAAAATTTAAATTCTCACCATATAGGCATACACATGAAATTCCAATAGTGGTATCAAAGATATGGCTTGATTTTGTGACAATTAGACTATTTAATTTGTGCTTGATTAAGTGCTTAAGTGTTTGGTTAACTATCTCTCAAGTTCATGGCTCATAAATATGTCATTTTGGGTCTTTAGGACATTTGGTCAGTTTAGTAATTTTTGAATCACGATTTTTATAGATCTAAAATTTCCTGCATTAGTTTATGATGTGTGGATGAAGATTCTAAAATAAAACAAGGAGTTTAGGTCGTTTTATTAAGGTAAATCAAAAATGGAAAAATGGGTACAACATTGGAAATTGTTGTGTCCAGTTTTTTGTTTTGTTGAGATTCAAAATAACATAACTTGAGTTTGGATGAATGGATTTTTTCAAGCCACCTATCATTGGAAATATAATGATGTCTAGTTTCTGAAACTATATTTTACAATAGAAAAATATTACGGATTTTGTGTGAAAATTAAAATTACAGAATTACTATGATCAGGTCTCCAGTACACAATTCAAATGTAAGTTTCTCGCAAACTGTTGAATATTTTCGTGATTTCTTGATATATCAAAAAATGGGTTAAATTATAGTTTTTAAAAATATATGGTTTGAATTTTTATTCAGAACACACACTCTTGGGCATAGAAAATAATGACTAATGCGTAGTTGACCAAAACTGGACAACGAGCCAATTTTTGGTCTCACCACAATAAAAATTAATTTTTGCAAAAGGGATTTGTGAAATATTGATAAGTAAAATATTTTTTACAAAATTAAGTATTATTTTATATTCAATAATTTTATCAAGTTTATTTCAGAAAATATAGTGATGTCAAAATTTTTATTACAAACTTAAAATATGAAAGTTAGATTTAAGATTTGATTATCTAAATCTGACTTAGAGTACTACTATTTTATCATTGATTTGATTCACATGTATTCTTGGAGCATAAACTCTATTTCAAATACTTTTATAAGAATTATCATTGAACGATACATTGACGACATATCTTTCATAGTAGTTTTAAAATCCAAAACTCATTTATCATATAGTTAAATTCTTGAATCTAATTTTGACACCTTAAATGAAGTTTAAATTGTCAAGTCTCACCTAAGGAAAACAATTAAATGGTTTATTAATTTCTTAAAAAAGAAGAAAAAATTAATAATAAAATAGATTAATAGACCTCATATAAGGATTTTAATTGGTTTATTATTAATAACAAGAATGATCCCTACCCTATGATATTTTTATATCAATAATCTTAATTCAAATCTTTAATAATATATTTAATATTGAGTAAGCATAACCAACTAGCTAATATATCACATAAATAATTCATAGTATGATAAATGTCTAAATGTATGAATTTTTACTGAATCTATCTTTATTTTATGTCATTAGATTAGAATTTCAAAACAAAAATTTTGTGACCATAATGTTTATGTTTTATTTTCATTTTTAAGAATTTTTTGAAAAAATTAAAAACCAAATGATTCCTCTTTGGACCGATCTTGGAAATATATTTATCATTTTTTATAAGTGATTCATGTACTTACAAACATTTTATAAGATTTATAAAATTTAACAATTAGTTTTTGTACATTACCTAACGTACTTGTAATTTTAGCTCTAAATACACATTTTTCCTCTTTTTTCTCCTTTTGTCCCCTACTACCTGTATAACACAAAGTGAACATATAAAATATAGGAAATAATAAATCAATGTGAATACATAGGAATTAATACATAAATATATATGTAAAATGGAATCAATCAAACTCTCTCATACATACTCTTTGCTAGTCCCCAAGTAAAAGCAAAATATGTTAAATTTCCTAGCATTATTTTAGTTGCTTAGAAGCACTTTGATCTCAAAGTTCAATGTTCAGTGAGTATAGTATTGAGTGATTCCCTAGTTCTAGCTCCCTTACAATAACTATGTTCAATTTGTAGGTATGATTTTACGTTCACTAGTGATAGTAGAATCATGTAATTCAAACTAGCTTATTATGTCATTCCTTCCTATGGATTACTACTATTCTTCTTAGATTTTAACTTAAACATCATAGGCTTTTCTTTAGAATTTTCTCTCCACTTCTCAAAAATATTTCTCAAATCAAAAGGTTTTATATTTGGTTTTACTATGGTTAAGCTTTGTTGGTTCAATCAAACAAAAAGGAAATGAGAAAAAAAGAGAGGTCAAAAGCCATGAAATAAGATAAAGAGGTTTATGAGTAATATTATCATAAGACCAATTATGTCAACAAAATAGGATTAACTTTTATTGTTTTGGACCCAAACATCATTATTGGTTTCTTTTCTTTTATCTTTGCCATTATTTTCAACACTTACTCCTTTTGATGTTTTCTTTAGTTTGTCCTCTTATCTTGTTATTCTTGCCATTTTTATATTTTTTTATAGGGGTATACATTGTAACCAGGGTTATTTTATGTATGTTGGGAAACTAAACATTTATGGTACATTTGAAAATCTTAAGTCATATTCTAGTGTTTTTATAAAATCTATTTTCTTTTTATGTTACTCCATTTTTTTTGAATTATAAGGTATGTTCAATATATTTGGTTCAAAGGGTAAGAAGTGTGTACAAATAATTAGCTCATATTGGCTCAAATTGGTTTACTAAGAAAGTTGTCTTCTAAAGGACAACACCACTAGGGGTAGGAAGATTTGGCCAAAAGGTTTAATCATATTGCCTAAATTATTTTTCAAGAAATAACACTTTACAAAGCATTATATGGTAGAAAATATAAGACACCCATATGTTAGGATAAAACGGGTGAACGAATACTTCTACATCCTAAGTATACTAATATGATGTGTGATAAGGTTCGAATAATCACGAAAAGATTGAAAATTTCTTAAGATGGACAAAAGAGTTATATAGATCCCAAAAGAAAGGATGTTGAATTTAAAGTTGGAGATCAAGTGTTTTTGAAATTATCCCCATGGAAATGTGTTGTTTGATTTAGGAAAAGAGGCAAGTTGAGTCCTTGATATATAGGACTATACAAAGTTACAGAACACATTGGTCCAGTTTCTTATCACTTGAAATTACCGCCTAAACTTTCCTGAATCCATGATGTATTCCATGTTTGTATGCCTCAAAAATATATAGCCCATATTTTGGAATCTCAACCCATTAAATTAAGAGAGGACATGACCTATGAAGAGAAACTAGTACAAATTCTTAATAGAAAGGATCAGGTCCTTCAAAACAAGACAATTCATTTGGTAAAGGTTCTTTGGAAAAACCATGCAATAGATCAATCCACCTGAGAACTTGAAGATCTAATGTGCACTAAGTATCCAGAACTATTTTAGTTAGGTCAGTAAATTTTGTAAATTTCTTATAAGGTTTTGTAATAACTTTACTATAATTGTCACCGCAGGTTTGATCAATAGAAAAGCTACTATCAAACTATTTGCAATATGATCCAATTTCATATGTTTTTGGATTTTCAAATCTTAACAAATCTAAAGAGCCTATTTTTGAGCAAATCTAATCAATTTACCATAGGTTAATTAATCATAAAGAATAATATGATTCTCAAATACCTCGCAAATCTTATTTCTAGTTTTCTCACCTAAGAGAGGAGAAAGTCCTGTTAGGAATTTCTCTTTCCAGTATGGCTGTGTAGAGTCATCTCTTAACATAACTCTGCTCAGAAATATAATTTTATAATTTTGAAAATCACTCATCTTTCTACATTTTATGTTGGAAAGAAGATCAACATTTTTATCTTTTAAATGGGATGAATCTCCCATAATATGATGTCATATTATGAAGAGTAATGTAGAGATTGCATTTTGAATTGTAGCTCCATGTTGATCAAGTATGGGTTCTCCACACTTGCCAATCAATATTGCATGCACAATATCTAGCTTTTATTGGTTTGAAAGATGGTGATCCTACTATCCTTTTAGTTGTCCTGAGAAGCCAGTTATTAATAATTCAACAAATATTTTATCAGTTGTACCAATTTGTATTTTATAAGCATTTGACGTCATTGTCATTTACTACAAGACATGTAATATTTCTTGCTCGGTCATTCCATCTATGTTCCAAACATAAATAGATGATGTGTTATATTTTGGATAGGTAACCTAGCTAGGTTGGGTACCTATCTTTACTAGGTTCTTGCCAATTTAGTTTTTGAACTTGAGAAGTTGGTTCATAAAGGGTTTCCTCGAAACTATCCTCATTAGAAGTAGTAGGTTCTAGGTTACTAAGAACACTAAGACTTTATGTTGGGTTTTTGGTTGGATTTTCAGTTAGTGGAGACTCAGAGACAATTAAACCTGGTTTTGTGTTTGAAGCTTGGTATTCTAGCTGGAACTTAAAGGTATTACTCTATTTATGAAGTTTCTCAAACTTATATGATATTTCTTCCTGGCTGGTTTGGAAACCTAGAAGGGTTTGAAGATAGGGTTTTGAATTTTACTATCTATTTCTTGGTAGGAAGAGGACGGAAGATCAGTCTTTTGATTCTTCTCTATCCTAGTAAGTTGGTTACCCAAATTGTTCAGGATGATATTAGTAAAGTTATTTTGAGTAATAATGTTTTTGAGGTTGGCTGCTTGGTTCTCCTAAGGGTTCTTAAGAGGAAAGGCTTTAACCATATGATCATCATATGGTAAGGTAATTCGTCTCAATGTAGGATGTTCAACCTCTATTGTGCCATCTGGAGTTTTCCATACTGGTGATTTCTTTTTGGTATTGACCATGTCAATTGACTTTACTGGTTCAACAGATTTTGAATTGATCTTGAAAGAAAGGTTTGTCCTTTGGTTTCCCAATAGATTTATAACCATTCAAAAAATAATACGCTTTTTTGGTATTCTTGGTATTATCTAGAGTATTTTCTAAAGCTACTAGCCCTAGCACTTTTCTGAATATGTTCTAAAAAACCATTTTTTAATATGTTTGTTATAAGGCAGGTCAATATCTAGATGTAGGGTTTCTATGTCTAATATTTTATTTTCTACTGTTAATAAATTTAAATCATTTGTCCTAACTGGTATGGTTGGAGCTTAGGAACAAGTTGGTGATGAAGAAGGGATTAGAGATAGTGTTGGTGAACTACCTTCTTCCTGGTTTTCATGATCAAAAGAGTAAATTGGTCTTGGTGTTGATGTCCTAAAGTCTATAGCTTTTAGTTTTGCCCTAGAGAGATTAGAGGCAAAAAAACTAGGTTTGGTTTTGAGTGGTAAATCCACATATGAGAAGTCTAAGGTATCAACTGTAGAGATAGAAGGGTATCTCAAACTGGTAGACCTATCAAAGCTAAGTTTGACACTACCATCATTATATAAAATAATATCCTTAAGTTTTGTGTTTTGAACATGTTCTTGGATTTGATAAGATTCAGACTCAGGCTAAATCACATTAAGCCATTTATCTAGAAAGACTATTTGACTCTAAGAAATAGGTTTGGGGATTGTTTTGTTAGACCTAGAAATATCTGTTTGAAGGAGAATAGTTTCCCTCTTTTTGAATTGTTGAATGTGTTTGGTATCCCAAGCAGACATCATAACCTTGTAATGAACCCTATAAATTAAGGCTACTGGAATTTCTCCGGGTAGTATCCTAGAATTATGGGTTTGGATTTGTAGTGTAAGTGACTTTAATATATGTGGGTCACTTAAGAAAACTAAGAAATTAGGAAAACAACCGAAGGACACGGGTCATAATCCTAGGCTTGTTTCAACTGTTCCTAATAAAGAATCCCTAAAATCTATAAGTCTAGCATCTCCAAGAACAACTAGAATTGATGTGTTTAAACCATCTACGGTAAAGGTCATAGTCCAACTTGAACTAATCTTATATGAGCATATTTGAAATGTTTTTCGAAATGCTTTGTTAATGATGCTTTTGAAAATAAATGAATAGTTTCAAAAGGTGAAGAGAGATGGATGTTTCTCTCCTTAATTTTAATAATGTAATCAGTTTTGAAAAGATTCATCATTTTTGTTTTGTAAATTTAATCTCTATTGATCTTTGGGATCTTCCAATGATAAATTGATTTAGAAAAGTTTTCAATAGTGAGTTCATCACTAGACATAATTAAAATTTAAACTAAAATTCAAATAAAATTGTTTGTAAATATGAAAATACTAATCATCAATATAATATCTTTAAATGTTAAACAAAAATCTTAATCTTTAAAATTACTGTCTACTACTAACTATCATTATACAAGTATTACAAACATGAGACTAAGTCACGAAAATATGCTAAGTTATCATACATGAAACATTTAACATGTATTTCTTATTCTATCTTTTCATATAATATTTACGAAATTCTTTAGCTTATACTAAAATAGGTTGTTTGCTAAACCACCAGCAGGTATATAGTATTATTGCCCTTCAAACACCTAACACACGACTATCAATGGGACTTACAACCCTTCGTCCTGATTGAATGCACTATTGCATTAACCTTACTTATTATCATATTAGCAAATCACAAAGTCACATATATTATTATCCAAGGTTCAAAAAATACTTAAGAATATTAACTAAAATATGTATATAAAAAACTTAGAACATCCTCGTGGTTTTGATACCATAAGTGCACCAAGGATTTGAAGAGTTAATAGTAGAGGTAATACTAAACAACAATATCACATCTTTAACAAACAAACATACTATATTGATAGATTAGGTATCTTAGTCGGTCATATTAATTACAAATAATATAAAATTTTATTTAATATAAAAAATAAAAGAAATAAACAAAACAAACTTAAAACTTAAACTTACTTAATTATAAAATAAAAGATTATAAAATCAAAACAAATTTCAAAAAGTACGAGAGTATGTAAGTAATTGGAGTGGATGCGATGGGTGAAATGAGCGATGCCTCTCAACTAAAATAAGCTTTATTTTTATAATCGAGTAATGGACTATAGCCAAATGTTATTACTATTCAATGAATAGTTCTTTGTTTGCAACTTGATACTGTTGGTAATTGACTACTGTGTTATGAACAGTAGTTTGTCTACCACCACGTACTGTTGGAGATGCCTTACTATGTTATAAACAATAGTTATTGTGATATTTTAGATAACTTTTAAATATTTGATGAACAGTGTATTGTCGGCACCATTTACTGTTTTGTCTTCTTATGTGAAAATAATAGTTATTATTTCTGAAGACTTTGATGGGCCTTTGGATGGGCTAGTTAATAATAGGTTGTTATATGGGTCTTTACAAATCAAATGGGCTTTTAATCCTCTAATAAATGTAATGGACATATAGGGCCAAATGGTAAATGGACATATAGGTGCAAAGTAATAACAAATGAACATATAGACCTGTTAAAGTTTTATGGATGAGTTTTTCCAATCCATAATAACATATCTTCACTAGCTGTTTTTAAGTTTAATTTGAAAAACATTACTTTTTTTTTATGTTTGGAGATTGAGGCCTCTACTTTATAAAGTAATATTGGTGTAATAATATTCATAAAAGAGTTCATAATATGATTGGATAGGTACCATCATAAATAGAGTTTTGATAAGAAATGTTTTGTTGAAGATTATTTAATAGAGTCCCTTCTTTATGAAAAAGATCATTAGACTTAATGGATAATCTAAAATCTAGATAAACTTATGGGTACCTATCTCGGTGGAATGGATATATTTAATCATTTGTAAATAGTTTATATGTATTAATTAATATTTAAATATTAACTAATTGTTATTTAATATAGTAATGACTCTTAAGCCTGACTTCGATAGAAGTTCACGTGCGGTTAGATATACTTATTTTCTTGAAGTTGATGTGCTGTAGGATACCTTTATTTTTATTTTTTTAATTGAATTATAGCGTTTCTTTTATCACTTGATATATATTCCCTCGTGTGAATGAGATATAATAGCTCTTAAGCTGTTTGAGCCGTAAAATACTTGTCTTCTTGTTGTAGGTTTGGCTCCAGTAGTAGTAGTTTCTTGACCTATGAGAGCCATCCACCTTCGCATTGGTCGAGGTTTAAAAGTAGTAGTTTTTTCGTTTGCAATATGCTCGAATCTTGACTTCAAAATCACATTGAAAAAGCCAGTTGATCATTCAGTTGAACGTATAGGGTTATTTTAATTCTCTTTTTACATTAGGGGATACTCTCTCTCTCTCTCTCTGAGAATACGATGGTATAGTGGCATCTAATTATTGGATATATTGACTGTTTTGTGTAACAGTTAGTTTGAATTTCAAAGTTTGTTTGCGTCCTAATTGGAAATTTGATAAGGAAGTTATGATCCATTAAAATTTGAGGAAAAAAATTGCAAATTTCACTTTTTATTTGGACATTTGGAATGCAAGCTGGTGAAAATTGAGCCCAAGTAGCTTATATATGGACTTAGTTATTCTTAACCTGATAATAGAATTCGGAAGTGTAATATAACTTCTTTTTTATTGTTTTCTTTAGATAGATTTGAATAGCATATAGGAAAACATGAGAACGTGAAGCAGTGAGAATCATACACAAGATCGTAGGCACTATGATGAAATTGTAGGAAGATCAGTGGTAAATGATTGGAGTGTAGACAATTCGAGGCTAGTTAAGGATGAGCTTGGAGGAAGAGACAAGAGGGGCCCGTCAAGTCGTCAGGGTGAGCTAGCTAATTGTTCGAGAAAATATTATTAATGTGTTTGATATTTAGTATAGTTTTACGTATGTTGTTAGTTTAGAGTTTAAATGTATTTTATTATTGAGTTAATATTATTAATGTTTTTGAATAATTGATGGTGTTAGTTTTTTATTTAATGATATTGTTTTTATGGTTTTGATATTAAATTGGGGTTAGTTATTTGTAATGTTATTTTTTTATATATTATTATTTAAAATTAAATTTTTAAGTTTTTTTATTAAAATATTATTTTATTTTTATAATATTTTTTGTATTTTTATATAAATTTATTAGTTTTTTTTACATTTATTTTTATTTATTAATTTTATAAATGTTATAAATAAATATGTAATTATTTAAAATTATAATAGAATTATATTTATTATACTTGCTTTTAGCATCTTCATTTTTTTTATACTTAATGAGATTTGTGATCTTTAATGTTTTTTTGTTGTAAAAATAAAATATTTTTTTTGTTTTTTGAAAATATTTTAGGTAATTTTGTTAAAATTTGTTTTAAATTTATTGATTTTTTTCACCATCTTCTTTCATATAGGTCATATTGTTATAAAAAATCAAACCTTATTACGAGAATAATTTTCTTTGACTTTTAAAGAATTACCAATTTTTTTATGTTAATGGTAAATTTAATTTAGCATCTCTTTTTTAAAATATAGAATTTATTTGTATTGAATTTCTTTTTTTTTAGTGTTCATGGTTTTGTATCTATTATATTAGTCTTAAAATTTTCTAATTTGATAAAATAGTAGAAATTAACACAATTTTCTTTATTTTAATCTATAAGTGAACTGAAAAATTTGAAATAGATATGATTTTTATTTGTTCTAATATTCTTTTAAATATATTTCTTAGAAAATAATTTAATTCATTTAAATTAACTCTACTTCTTTAAGAATAGTAAATTTAATGATTGTGAGGAGTTTTTCTTGTGATGTAAAATTTTATATTTTCAATACGTTTTTCAAGTAGATTTTTTAGTTAAGTTATTACGATTTTATCATTATAGTTTATTTAAATTTTGTATTAGTCTTTTTCAACTTTAATTATTAATTTATTTTTGGGGGATGTTTTTCTAAATAGTATTAGTTGTATTATTTTCATTATCTTTGTGAGAAGCGTTTCTTTGAATAGTAATATAGTTGTACTATTTTTTTAAGGTGCTTGATGGCGATGATTGTTGTTGTAATATTGTAATTTTAAATGTATAATTTAGAGTTATTAATTTTGATATTTTAAAGTTGGTATAACTTTTTTCAACTTTTATTCTATTAATAAAATTTCTTTGAATTATTGTAATGACAATGAGTGTTTGTTATTTTCGTAGATAAAATATTTATCTGTAAATTTATTTTTAAGCCTACTGTCAAGTCTATCAAGAAAAGCCAAACAAATGTTTGAGTTTCAGATAATTATACTTCAAGTATATCTTTGATAACTATAACACATATGATTATATTTATGCATTTAATAGCACATGCTTATAAATCTGAAATTATTTTTAGTGCTAAAATATGGAATACGATATGCTAAAATATTATATAAGATATACTCTAAATTATAGCTGAAATATTTAGCATAAAAGATAACATAAAATCTATTTTAAAAGAAATCTATTTTATATAAGAGTTATCTTAATTAATGAGTAATATTAATCCTATTTGTAATAGAAAAAATATTTTATTAATCATATATGAGTTATCTTAATTAATTAGTAATACTAATCCTATTTGTAATAGAAAAGATATTTATCAATCATATATGAGTTATCTTAATTAATGAGTATTATTAATCATATTTGTAATAGAAAAGATATCTATCAATTACATAGGATTAAGGGTTTTAATTTTTCCTATAAATAAAACTCATTGCTCATTGTTTCAATTAACCACACAAGAGTATTATTCTATTTTTCTTAATTTCTCTCTCTTGTTTTACAAATATAAGATTATAATTCTTTAGGCTTCTTTATTTAGTTAATCTATCAAATATTGATGGTTATATTTGATTCATTAATAAGCCTAATTAGTTTATGATATTTTGATATTATGTTCTTATGGCTTCTTCTTTATTTTTATTCTTAAATTGTTAGATCAAATAATTATTTTTGTTGTATCATAATTATTTGATTTGATTATTAATCTTTAAAGAAGCTATTTTTATTGAACTTATATTTGATCTTTTTGGTCTATGATTTGCTAGTTGATTTGATTTAAAAACATCTAGTTAGGATTATTCATTATTAAATCTGTTCTAGAACACACACAGACACTTTTGTTTTTGTGTTAACAATTTTGCAGTTACTTCGAGAACGTATCTGATTGGCGGGAAGCTTATTGAAACATTGGTTTGGAAACCGCTCATGCTAATATTAGAAACTATGAAAATAGAGTAGGGGCTCGTAAGTAAATTACATTGGGGCAGTATCCTAGGGAGGGTAGCATAAGACCGAGTTTGTACTTGAACATTTGATTTTCATAGTAGAAAGTTAGGTGGTCTAGTGGACGGGTGGTTTTTCCTCTTAGGTCATGGTTGTGGCCTAGGTTGTTTCCACCTAAAAATATCATGTGTTATTATTTTATTTTCGTACTTATTTTTACACAAGATTGCATGTCTCGCTGCTTTGTTTAGGTTATTAAATTATAAATTAGTAAAAATTAAAAAATAACCTATTCACCCCCTCTAGGTTAATTAGGTTCATAATTTATAAAATTTCAATTGGTATCAAAGCCAACACTAGATATACTTAGTGTTAGTCCTACGGATTTTTATTATGGATCATTCTATTGAGAATTATAGCTCAGATGATGAAGAACTTTATTCTTCTTTTCTCTCTAAATATAATGTTAAAAGTTCTATAGAATTAGTTTCTAAATATCTTAGAGTCATAGAAGAGAATAATAGTTTAAATAAAAAAATAGAAAAATTAAATGAACAACTTGAGGCGCATGAAAATTTTTCTAATAAATTAAAAGAAACGAATAATATTCTGCAAGAACAAAATAATGCTTTGAATTTGAGTCTTGTAGGTTTGAAAGAAGAAAATAATAAGCTTGTTGAAGATAATAAAAAACAAGTGCAAGAGCTCAAAGAATCATGTGAAATAGTTGAAAGACTTACCATTGGAGCTCAACAATTAGATAAAATATTGAGCATTGGTAAGTCACATGGTGATACAGATGGCTTTGGTAATAAGGATGAGAGTTCCACACCTTCAACATCAAATATCACATTTGTAAGGCCTTTAAACTCTACTCCTACTGTTACTACTTATGAACAAAGAACTATTACACCTATGGTAGAAAAAGTTGTTGAGTTTGTGTCTGTCTATCATCATTGTGGTAGAAAATGTCATATAAGACCAAAATGTAGATTTTTGAGGAATGCTCTTGAACTTAATCATTTTTTCCATGTTTTACATAGTAGGACAAATAAACATCATCCATCTATGCATGCTACATCATATTCAAGGATGAATGGAAATTATAATAATGTGTTCAAAAATTCTACTAGGAAGCATGAAGTCTTAGGTTTAAAAAGGGAAGTAAAATTCAATATTTTTAATGCTATGACTCATTATCATCATCCTACTATGCATACTATATCTTCATTTGGGATGAATAAGAAAAGTATAGATAAGTCCAAGAACAGACCTATGAAACCTAAGTTTGTTGAGTCTTAACCCAATGATATAGAGAAACTAAAATACAAGAAAATGTGGGTTATAAAAGGTTGTTTTTTCCCGGTCACTAGACCGTTTTTTTATTAGAATGCTTAAATGACCCTAGGTGAGTAATCTTTATTGTTTTTATTTTATTACTTAAAACTTAAAAAAAAAATAGAAGTAGCATTCTTATCTGGCCAATATGCTATTGGACTTATTTAATACTTACATATACATAACCTCATTTTAATGACTCGACTCATTTTGATAATTATTGTATAAATTATTCTAAAATTTTGGCTTATGCACACACACATATTCTTGTACAAGCGATGATTGATGTTGACATAAACTTATTCACACACTCACGAACACACATATATGTTATGCTTTAAGTTTATGAAATTTCTTGAAAGACTAAGACTTCAACTAATCTTGACTATAAAATTGTGTTGAGTTATATTTCTTACTTGCTAAAATTTTACAATATGGAGGCACCTAGTACTGAGAGGACTACCTATTGTGATGTGTGAAGCTACCATAGTGAGCGAAAAGGGCTACCTCACAACTAGTGTGAAAGTCATCATACTAGATTTATGGCTCGTGCAAAAAAAAAATTTATGCAAAAAGTGACTACTTATAAATCTTGTATATTGAATGCACAAAAAGAAAGAGCCAATAGAGGTTATAAAATATATATATATATATATATATATAATTTACCTCATATGTATGAAAATAAATATACAAAAAATAATAATAAAATAAAATAATAAGTCCTCCTTCAGTAGATATACTTTATTTTGTAAGATTGAAGACTCAATTATAATTTTACATGATAGGTGATAATTTTTTTTCTTTTGAGTCTTTCTTGATAGGTCATAAATGAATTAATTAACATATTTGTGCAGTTTAAACATATATACTACTTTAAGTAAATATCAATATGTCATTATATGTTCTTGTGTGACTCTTATACTCTACATATTTATTTATATGATAAATAATCAAAATTGGAGTTAAAAAATGATGAGTTCTCAATTGGTTGTGTGTTCATGTGTGATTAAATGAGTTTAATACCTTATATGGCTATTTATTAAAAAAAATTAATTAGATTTTTTCATTTCCATATTCTTTTCATATATTTAATTTGTTTCTAAGTTAGAGAGTCATAGAACTTAGGGGAGTTTAAAGCATATTGCACTTCTTCATTACTCTACTTTTACATTGCTATATCTTTAGGAGGAATTTAGCTTCAGTGATTAGTCTATTGTTTTGTCCTTCTCATATGTCAAAACGGGGGAGAGAATAATGTGTTTTACTTCCATGTTTTTATTTTGTTATGCATATAGGAGGAGAACATTTTTAATTAAGCTTGATTGATATGAATGCATACTACATGATTATTCTTTACACTTTGCTTATTTCTATGTAAACTGAACTAATATACAATGAGGCTTTCATGCCAAGTTGTCCTATGCTTTATCAATGTCATTTCAGTTACTTACAAACTTGTCAAGTTGCAGTGAAGATGGATCTATCGGACCATAGGATAGTTCCACTATGGAGTCTGGGACACCATTGTATTTTATCTTATTCCTATAAGTGTAATGTTGTGAGAGATAGGTTTTGACACACGAAAATGCCAAAGGGGGAGTTTGTAAGGACTATGAGTGTTGGCTATTTTCGTGGACAAAATATTTATCCGTAAATTTATTTTTAGGCCTACTATCAAGTCTATCAAGAAAAGCCAAACAAATGTTCAAGTTCCAGATAATTATACTTCAGCTATATCTTTAATAACTACAACACATAGGATTACATTTATGCATTTAATAGCATATGCTTATAAATCTAAAATTATTTTTAGTGCTAAAATATGGAATAAGATATGCTAAAATATTAGATAAGATATACTCTAAATTATAGCTGAAATCTTTAGCATAAAAGATAGCATAAAATCTATTTTATATAAGAGTTATCTTAATTAATGAGTAATATTAATCCTATTTGTAATAGAAAAGATATTTTATTAATCATATGAGTTATCTTAATTAATGAGTAATACTAATCCTATTTGTAATAGAAAAGATATTTATCAATCATATATGAGTTATCTTAATTAATGAGTATTATTAATCATATTTGTAATAGAAAAGATATCTATCAATTACATAGGATTAAGAGTTTTAATTTTTCCTATAAATAAAACTCATTGCTCATTGTTTCAATTAACCACACAAGAATATTATTCTATTTTTCTTAATTTCTCTCTCTTGTTTTACAAATATAAGATTATAATTCTTTAGGCTTCTTTATTTAGTTAATCTATCAAATATTGATGGTTATATTTGATTCATTAATAAGCCTAATTATTTTATGATATTTTGATATTATGTTCTTATGGCTTCTTCTTTATTTTTATTCTTAAATTGTTAGATCAAATAATTATTTTTGTTGTATCATAATTATTTGATTTGATTATTAATCTTTAAAGAAGCTATTTTTATTGAACTTATATTTGATCTTTTTGGTCTAAGATTTGCTAATTGATTTTATTTAAAAGAGATATGTTTTTAAATCATCTAGTTAGGATTATTCATTATTAAATCTGTTCTAGAACACACACAGACACTTTTTTTTTTGTGTTAACTATTTTGCAGTTATTTCGAGAACGTATCTGATTGGCGGGAAGCTTATTGGAACATTGGTCTGGAAACCGCTCATGCTAATATTGGAAACTGTGAAAATAGAGTAGGGGCTCGTAAGTAACGTACATTGGGACAGTATCCTTGGGAGGGTAGCATAAGACCGAATTTGTACTTGAACATTTGATTTTTATAGTGGAAAGTTAGGTGGTCCGGTGGACGGGTGGTTTTTCCTCTTAGGCCATGGTTGTGGCCTAGGTTGTTTCCACCTAAAAATATCGTGTGTTATTATTTTATTTTCGCACTTATTTTTACACACGATTACATGTCTAGCTGCTATGTTTAGGTTATTAAATTATAAATTAGTAAAAATTAAAAAATAACTTATTTCCCCCCCACTCTAAGTTAATTAGGTCCATAATTTATAAACTTTCAATTATTCTACTAAATTTGATAATAATTTTACTTACTTTAGGTCAATTGTTATCAATTCTTAATTTTGGATCATTATAAATTACATAAGTATTTTTTTATCTTCTTTTTTTACTTCTTTAATTTAATTGTGCTTTTTTTCATATATGTTACTTTTTTTAAATTGTTAGATTTTTCTTTCTAATTTTGGATTCTTTTTTTTTAGAAGTTTTACCTTTAATAGATTGAATATTTGAAGTGGATTCCTCTCTTTATAGTTTTTGGACTTTAATGTTGGGTTTAAACTAGTAATCCTCTTTATAGTTTTTGAACTTTAATGTTAGTTTTGAATTAATAAGTTCTTCCTCTTTAATTCTTGTCTTTAAAATAGATTTTTTTTAGTATAAAATTAAATTTTCTCCTTTTTCTTTATTTTGATTTTGATATTAATATGTTTTACTCCTACAAGAATAAAAATAATTAAATATGTTAATTTTTTTGAAAAAATATCTGCTAAACTATTCTTGTTTTTTGAAAGATGATATCAAAATTGTAGTGATTAAATTACTCTTGTCATCTGATTAATCTTTCTTATTTATAATCACTTGTAAAGTTGGTCTTTGAAAAATAATTAAAATTTTTGTTATCAAAATCTAGAATTGTTTAGATATATTGTAAATTTTTTAATTTTTTTTAATAGTTTAATATTCTTTTTCATTAACTGTGATAATTTAGTTCTAAATGATGGCAAGATTTTGATGTATAGATATTTATCTTTATCATTTACTTTTGTATTTAAAATTATTTCCTCATATTCATATGAAACATCTATTTTAATTATCATTTTATCACCTAGATTTAGATTATATAAAGTTAGAAAAAAATTTACCTGTGTTTTTACTTATACATGTATAAAGTATCTTGTTCTATTCATTTTCAAGCATTTTCTTATTTCAATTTTGTTTGTGAAGGTTTTTGTATTTATGTAAGTTTCTTTATGTATGTTTAAGCATACATTAAACATCTTAAGAATTTTTGTAATTGATTTTTGTCTTTTAATTCACTAGACAATTCTTGTTATTTAGTACATGGGATTACAGATTTTATTTTTCATCTTCAATTTTTAATTCTAAATACTCATCAATGTAAACACAGTAAATATTTTGTAATTTCTTAAAGATGCTGGAGTTTGGTTTGATTTAAATGGTACAACAGTTCATTAGAATTGTTCTTAGAGCAACTAAATACAATTAGTTTTTGTGATCTACATCTAGTTTTACTTGTCAAAATTCACTTTTATAATCAAATTTTGAGATGTATTTCTTCTTTTTTATTAATGATAGTAATTTTTCTTTCTTTATAATAAAGTATTTATTATCAATGAATTCATTATTCAGTATTTTGAAGTGTATTACCATTATTTTTTTTCTCTACTTTTTTCATATTATTTTAAACTAAGAATACTGGATTATAGTAAAATGAATTACTTGATATTATGACTTTTGGAATATAAATCATAAGTTTTACTTAAATGATTTTGTTAGGATCTTTTAGTTTTATGTTAGTAATCATTTTAGGATTTTCTTAGCTTACTATTTTTAATAATTTTCTGATATTAGTTAAGGTTTTGTTTTCTTGGATTTCATTAAAAAAAGTTTTATTTCTCTTAGATATCTAATGAAATGTTTTCTTAATAAGGTTTTTGTTAATGCTTTGTATCTATCTCAGAACGTTTTTGCTTTTTATATTATATCATAAAAGTTTGGTTTGATATAATTAAAATTTCTCTTATTTTTCATATATAAATAATTTCACCATCTACTATTGTTAAACTTATTTTGTCTAAATATTGTGTAAAATGCTAATATAAGTTTAGAAAATTATTTTCTATTAATAAATCAACTTTTGTTTCTTATTGATATATGATAGGAATATAAAGTTTCTTTCTTCCTATAATTAATTATATATGCATCTGATAAGATTTTATTAAAATTTGTCATAGTATTGTTAGTAATTCTTATAATTAAACCTATTAGTACTTGTTTCTAGAGTTCTTAGGAATACATATATTTCTTGCCATTGTATCTATATATGTACGTAGGTAGTAACTTGTGTAACCTTTAAATTTTAATCATACTTTAATATAAGAATTGTTTGAATTTGTAATACTATACAAATAATTCATTTTTTGATGAAAAGTAGACATATTTTGAGTTAGTTATTTCTTCATCGATTTTTTTTAATAGATAAATATTATAAGTATCATCTATATCTGATTTCTCTATTAGCTCTAATTTCATCTTAAATGTTTCTTCAAAGATTTTTATTTTTTGTGAAAATTCTTTTTCATGATGGAGCCTAGTAAGGCATTTATTAGCGTAATGTCCATCGTTGTAGATCTAACATTTGCATTTTTTCCTAATAGATAATAATTTGTATTTTCTAGTAGTTTATAACTTTTTTTACTAAAATATCTTTTTTTATAAAGTTCTTTGTTATAGATTCTTTTATATTTTTTAAAGTTCTCTTTTATAAATTTATATCTTTTGAATATTTTGTATTTTTTATATTTTTTATACGTTTTCTTATAATATTTTAATTTATATTAAATTTATATTTTTTTGGTATTTTAAAATATCTTGTATCATAATAGATTTTATCATTTTCTTTTATTTGTTTATATTCTTGTCTTTCTTGATATTTAATTATTATCTAATTTTTAATATTTTTTATTCTTTCTCCTAAAGTGTTTGGTATAGTTTCTCTATTTCTTTTATTTGATCATTAAAATATTTGAGTTTCTTGCGTAGAGGGTGTTAGCTTATGATAATATATTTCATATTAATAAATAAAAAAATCTATATAATATATGTCACATATTTTCATATTTATTAAATATCATTTGACTTTTTCAATTTTATTAGATTCAGTGATATGTCTACTTTTGTAATTTTTAATGAAATTTTTGTATATTTTATTTACTATATTATCTAAGTATTCTCTATCTGTAGGAACATTTCCTTACATTTATAAATATTATTGTTCTGTTAAATTTGTAAACTAAATTTTAACATTTTTTTATCATTTTGTATGCTATTAAAACTCTACAAATTGAAGGATTTGATTGTGTAGTTTGAAAAGTTTGTATGATTACACCTATATTATTAGACCATTCATCTAAGGTTTTTTTTCTCTATTATATAATCTAAATCTAAAAATCAAATCTATAATATTCATGAAGTTTGAATTCTGATAGGAGGATATTACCTCTAGTTCTCTAATGTAATCTTTTTTTGTATTTTTGGTGTTTTTTTCATATGAGAAATGTCAAGTTCTTCTGGCCTTTTCTTATTTCTTTTTTCTCTATGTGATCAAATGTTCCTTGTTGATAAGGAATTGGTAATAAAATTGATTTCATATGATTTTTGGGATCTTATTTTCTAATTCATAATCAATTTGACTGATTATTGTTATATTATTTTTCTCTTTGTTTGTACAAAAATTTTCATCATAATGTCTTCCTAGTTCTTTATTTGTTAGGAGTTTACAAACTAACTAATTTTTTTATGTCCTAATTCAAGTTTCATAAATTATTTTTTCTAATTTTTTTCTATATTTCATTAAACTGAGATTATAGCCTCTTTATCTTTAGGCTTTTCTTCATTTTTTCTTTTCTCATTCTTAGATAACAATGTATCTGATTTTTTAGGTGATTATTCTTTTAATCCTATAAATGGATCAAACTTGTAACCTATGATTTCATTGTCTAAGTGTATGTTAATTACATCCATTTTTAATTTTATAAATTCTTTATATATGTCTTGTTGTAATTTCTTATTATAAACTATATTCTTTTATTTTTTTTAAGGATTCTTTTTGTATTTTATTTATGTCTTGTAAGGACTTTATGTTTGATTCTTGGATTACATCTATTTCTTCTGTTAAAAGAATTTAAGCTTTCATTATTATTATTTGGTTTTTTTGATATTTCTATTAGGCTTACATCATAATCTAATTTTATATTCTATAATTTATTTTTGAACATTATTATGATAATAGTGATATCATTTTTTATTAATATTACATCACGACCTAATGCTTTTATTATTTTTAATTTCTTATTTTAGATATGTAACTTTTATTTATTTGTTAGAGGTTTTTTTTCAAGATTTATAAATGTAAACCTCCATACATTATTATTTGTTGTTACTACTTTTTCTTCTTAGTATTAGAGGTTTTTCTTTAACATTTAAGTTTCATTCATTTAATATTTCAAAGTATGTCATTTTATCTATTTTTATGAATTCATTTTATACATATTTTGAACTATTATGACTGTTAATGAATATCTTACTATGTAGCGTACTAAAAATAGATGATTTTTTTCTTTCATCAAATCTCCTCTTTTAAATTCATAGGTTAAACTTAACACTTAATTTAAGTTTTTATCATTAATATTAATGACAGACCTAAGATATGTTGTGAATTTTAATTTCTGATATCTCAAGTTTTCATGAATTATTTTAACAAAACATCTTTTCTATTTATTATTCTATTATTTAGGAATGTTAATTTTATTGTTATATTTATTTCTTATCTAAAATGTACTTTTATTAATATTTGGATTCTTCTTAAATAGATGTATCTAATTTTTCTTTTATCTTTTTTGAAATTTTACATAGTTTATTCATAATGATTGTTTTATTAATTAATAATATGTTATACATTTTTTTACATATGTAATATTAATATTTATTTTTTTATTACTTATTCCATAATAAATTATATATTTTCTTAAAAATATCTTCCCTATTTTTTAGAGTGATGAATCTTTGAATTTATCTTATTTTTTAAGATTTAATATTATTTTTTATATTTCTTTAAATTTATTTTTACTAATTACTATTCCTTGTGAGAAACATTCTAAAATATCTCGTGTTTCTATTTCAATTATTTCTTAGTTTCCTATTATTTTTATCATTTTTATGTATAAAAATTTACTATTATTTTTTGTTAACTTTAACTTCCGTTAAGTTTTAAGAATATTTGTGATATTTTTGAAATCTTAAAAACATATGTAATATTACTTCAAAATTTAAGAATATTACTGATATTATCCTCGATCGCCCAACCAACCAGATGTCTGGTGAAATGAAAGCCAACCAATCAATCATAGAGCCAATGAGTTGATTGGGCAATCGACAAACCAACTATTCACGATTCCAACAAGCCAGCTATGTTCAATCAATCGACCAAAAAACCAATCATCTAGTCGATCACTTAGGATGGTGAATTTGGTCATAGGTGACTACAACATTGTCGTCGATCTCAAGTTCAAATAATATATTCAATGTTCTTTCAAAAAATTAATATTGACAACAAAACACAAACAAAATAAACATAAACATAACATATGATTATAGATAAACATTTAGATGACAAAAATCACATTAAAATAAAATTTAGGTAAAGAAAGACATATAAATGCTTTATACAAAACAACTAATATAAAATAAGGTGAGATTCTGTATAGGAGATTTGTATCAATTAATCATACTTTATAAAATGTATTATTTATTCTCTTATATTTTGTAAAACACATAAAATAAAAAAAAAATTACTATTTATTCAATATTTTAATAATTTTATGATAAAAATCAACTATTTATTTAATATTTTAGTAATTTTTATGATAAAATGACATAACAAAAAATCATTTTTTTTTCATTTTCTTATGTATCAATAAAATAAAATATTAAAAAAATTATTTAGAATATTAATAAAAAATAATTTTTATCATTCTTTGATCTACTTTATAAAAATAATGAGCCAAATAACTTTTTATTTTTCCTAAAAAACTAAATACCCCTTAAACTTAATGTAAGAAATTTTTGTGGTATTTTTCTCTGTAAAATAACAAGAATAAATATATATAAGTGTATAAAAAGATTCTCCCAAGTTGAGCACTAGATTATTATTATTATTATTATTATTTGAGTTTTTAGCATAAAGAAGAGAGCAAAACATAAGGGTTCTTAGGCTCTTGTAAATTTAAAATAATAATTACATGTACTTACCGACCCAAATTTACATGCTTTTTATTATTATAAACAATTTAAATTATTTTAAGAAAAACTATTAAGCTTGGTAATTTCCTATAATTCTTCGGATAAGGCCTGACTTAAAAAAATAATTATATACATAGCAGTAACCAATTTTCACACTCCTAATGTTTATTGAGAAAATAGTAACAATAGCAATAGTAATGATAAACATTACAGAGGTCGTAATTCCATTAAATTATTTTCAATACGATGATACTAATTAAAACATCTCATTTATCTTAAATAGGTCTAATAATACAAGTATACAAAAACAATGAAAAATATTATACATGATCATTTATAATATAAGTTAAATAAGAAAAATGATACGTATGTTTAAAGTTAAAACCATTAGAACTATAATATAAATAAGGTCAAATGAGATCAAAGATATTTAAATAAAATGAAATAATATTGTCTCATAATTTTATTAGAGATACTAAATGAAACATGAGATGAGATGAAACAACCTACTTTCCATCTCTAACAAGCAGCCTCAATATCAAATTGGCATTTCAGTGGGAGGGTTTGAAGTCCATGATGCTCTTCACCTTGGGCGCATAGAGTTGGTACACGACAGCTTGTCTCTGGGCAATATCCAGCTGAGCCTTGCCATCAGAAAACGCTGAAGAGATAGCAGACGGGTCAGAGAGGATCTGGTTTTGGTGGAAGGAATCAATGGTGCGGCGCTTAGTGTACTCTCTAATATTGTAGTCACAGAACTTGCGGGATGTACGCAACAGAGAGCGATAGAGTGTGAGAACTTCAGCTTTAACTGGAGCTGATGCTGCCATTTTACCTGTAGACCAACAGAAAAATAGTACCAGGACTATTTAGAAAATCACCATTGTTTCTTAGTAGAAATGTGTGGATCTGACTCACTCTTTAAATTATGCAAAGTTCAAAGTTTAGTTAAAAGTAAGCATCCAAAATGAAAAATGAATGAAAAGGAGAACTACATGAAGAACAAATGAATTCATTACTATACTTCAAGATTTATATGATTATAACCGTTAAAGAACAATATGTCCATAAGCCAGATTGACTTGCAACAAGAAGAATAACAACGGTAAAAGAAGTGCAAGCTTTCATGAACAACAGCCACAGTAAAAGATATAATATTCATGTTTGCCTGGTTGCATTGCATACAGAATTAAGGATTATCAAATCCGAACCCGACCTCAAAATAATATATCTCCCCCGAATCCCAAATTTTTCCTTGGAGGAATTTTGGGGATTGGGCATAAGGGATTCAGCCTGCAGTTCAGGGGATTAAAAAAACGAAGATGGAGGAGAGAGGGAAGAGTAGGGAAGACAAACTAGCTTAAGAATTTATGATAAAAAACTTGCTATGTATAATTTAATAACAATAGCATGAAGCATACATTACTATATACTCAGAATTAACCTGCAGTTTTTTTGTTTTTTTTGGGGAGGGACGTATATAAGAAATGAAATCTGATAATTAAAATATTTTTGAAGGATCACAAAAGCATTTCAAATAACAATGATTACTTAAACATGGTTCTTTTTCTTTATGATTGGTAGATCTCATAAACAAAATTATATCAACGAAAAAATGAAGTAAATAAAAAAGCAGACCATAAGTCTCAACACAATGTAAAAACTAAAATTAGAAAGACCAAGAGAAGGCTGGAGATAAGGTTCCAGAAATCAGCAAGGCAGAAACTATGTAGCTGTGGGTGGCAAACGACTGCATAGGTCATTCGGCTCCAGCGAGAGTGAGGTTAAAGAATATGTTGATGCTTTGGCGGACTGGTGAAGTGATGCATGGTTGGGATGAGAACTTTGAGAATGAGATGAGATGAAAAAGAGTTGGGACACACAAAGGTTACAAATGGGGCTTTACTCGCCTAGGACATTTTTATTTTTTTTGGTCATCTTCCTTGGCTTTTCTCTTTGAATTTTTTTTTTTTAAATTAGTGAAAGAATTAAATGTTATTTATATATTTTACTTGTGAAATTAAACTCCAGGTTCGGTTGTAAGAATGGCTTTGAACTACTCATATCCTTTGCATCCAAAGTTCAAAACATGCAGAACCTAAATTTAATGATGATTTTGCTGTACATTTTATTTAAACAAGTGCAATATTTAATATGCGCCCACACACACATATAGGTTGCAGACAGGACTCCCACTCCGGCCTGACCCTTGAATCCACCCGCTTAAAATTGCAATCCCAGCAACTTCATCCATGGTGACTCCGAATGGGGAAACCTGATGGATGCCTGACCCAGGAAAGTAATTTGACAAGGATCGGTGTGTTTCAAAAGCCAACTTCTCTGGAATTAAAACTGTATGGAAGACACATGTTACATGCAGATTTAAAAGAGTAATAGTATTACGGAAAGGAAGTAACTGGTGTTCTAGAGACAAAATTTGTAAAAAGAAATGCCAGCTTGTGCCTTGTGGTTTGAGATTTAGAGATTTGGAAAAAAAACTTGGAATGCATTATACAGACCACAAAATTTGTGTTCTATAGTGCTAAAAAGGATTTATTTCCCCACTGTGGCTTTATTAAGGCCAAATGACCAAATTTGGGATCATGGTCATGAAAGAGCTTGTAGGAGGGTAAACAACTAGGAAGTGAAAAAGCAGGGGAGAATATATGGGAAGATAAATGGTTGTTGACTGATCATGACCAGCCAACTTTTAGGGCTGGGAAAGTTAAAAGGGTTAGTTGCTAATTGATGAAGAATCAATGACTTGGAAGTGTGCCTTCACTCAAAGGTTTTTCCCTTCGTGGATTGTGAAGGAAGTCATGGCTATACTTCTTTCACAATTACAAAGGAAGGATAAACACATTTGGTTCCTGGCTATACTTCTCAGGGGTGCAATGAGACGTGGTTTTCATCTGGACTTTGCTATCAGAAAGATCTATTCCAGGTAAATCATTTTGGTGCATGTTTACAGCAGAGATTTCAAAGAGCTAAATGCGTACCCGGATGGGAACAGCAAGCTTGTATACCGTTGTGTTTCTTGGTTAGGAATTTTTGTTTTTTGTTGAAACTATGCACGATTCAATTCAAGTGGCTAACAAAGCAAGAAATCTTGCTTTTAGAGTTTATAGCAGAACAAATTGTAACAAAGCACGTTAACGAGTTTGCGGCTCAATAGCATATAGCTCACTTGGGCATATAAAAAGCTTTGGGTTCAAGTTCCAGTTATGGGTGTGTGATTGCTGTAGTTATTTCAAGTTGTAACAAAACACTCATTATGAGCAAAGGGTAATTTTTCTCATGAGGGGAGGCAGCCTCCTAGAGCATGTATAGTTAAAATTAATTGTGATGCTAGTGTGAAGGAAAAGGAAGGAGATGGTGCTGGACCATCTAGAGTTTATGACAATCATAAGTGGATTGGAGATGGCTATGTTCTTAGTTGGAGTTGACAAAGTGAGTATCATATTTGACTCTACAAGGATGACTGGCTAGGCTAGATCGGTAGAAAAAAAAGCAGTGGAGTTCTGATTTTATAACCATTGCTTCATGTGGGTCATTGTTGATATTTTGAACATTCAACAAACCCAGGGAAAAAAACTTGAAATATATTGAAAAGTTTATAATAACATCTTTGAATGATTCAATGGTACATAAAGCATGATACCAGAACACTAATAAGTAGCTAATATCACAGTATCATACAAGTTCGGAAAATTTAAGCATAAAGACTAAAAATAAAACAATTAATTCAAAATCTTCATGATACGATTACAAGCCATGGGACAGAGCCAAGTTACAAACATAACCCATCACTAAAAGCCAGCCAAGCATAATACGTGAAAATAGAAGCCGATGACCCAAATATAATATTAAACTAAATGAAAATGAGAGACTCGGAGAGGTCTTTTATTTGCAAGAATCATGAAACAAACCTACCCTCAGGGCACGACGAAGAAAATTTGAAGCAATCAGCCAATAACGAATGAGAGAACCGAGTGGGTTGTGGAGACTACTGGTTAGTAAAAGACAGAAATGGAGCTTTCTGAATAGCAATCGTTGAGTATTCTTGATCGGCAGCGTTGGTATGGGAGAGGAATATAATGAGATTAGGTTGTGGTGTGGAACGGCTTTACTGCGATTTGGGGATTCAGTAAAACCTCCTCCTTCTTCTTCTTCTTTTTAAACGGTGGCTATAATGGGAATTTTTTTGGGATACGTTGCTCAAGTTGTGATAATAAAATCGCACAAATTTGTATTATTTTTACACTTAAATAATTTACTCTTCGGTTCAATTGATTTTGCTTTTAATTTTTTTTTTGTAAATAATATATAATTGTTATTTTCAAAAGTTAAAAAAAAATATTTTTCTCATACAAAAATATATTTTTATAATAAAAATTGAAAATATATTTTTTTTATAAATAAAACTGCATATGTAAAGAATGGTATGACAGGTAATTAAACTAATAATTTATATCATTATATGTAATAAAATTATTTAAAAAATCAAGCATTTCTTTAAAATCGTACATAATTTATAAGTTAATAGAGATTGTAAAGCTAACTAATAAGTAAGAAATAAAAAGAAGAGAAACCCAAACTAGGAAGTCCATCGTCTCTCTTTACTATCAGTTTTTCTCTAAAAATTGTGGAGATTTCATCTTCATGTTTCATGCATGCTTGGTTTTATCCACCATTTTCGCCTACTTTTTTCTTTTCTCATATTCCAACATAGATCGTTCATCTTCCTATCTACAAATCTCTTTTAATTTTTCTTTACCTTATCTAGTTGTCTTCTTTGCAAGATAAAATAGCACATTTGAAACCTATCACAAACAAAAATTACTTCTAATCTTTTAGTTAAATACTTTCATCTATTCATTACTCATATTCTTCATTTCAAATACTTTGCTTTCTACTGTACCCAAAGCTTACATCATTAAAATAAAATAATCTCTTAAGATACCAATCTTCTTCTTAATTCAACTATCCATTACTCATCTTCTTCATTTCAAATACTTTGATTTCTACCAAACCCAAAGTTTAGATCTTTAAAAAAATCACTCTTGCATGTTACAGCTTCAGATGCCAATCTTCTTTTTAATGTCATTTGATAAGTTGATGGGTTTATTATATTAAACTTGTGATTTATAACAATGCAAGCTCTCTTATACTTTGATCATTTCAGATTATCTCTTAAAACCTAACCTAACCCCTTTCCAACTCGAGGAAAAAACAAATATTATCTTCTTGATCTCTTTCATCTAACTAGAATCTTTAAAACTATACATCTATCTCAAAAAAAAAAAAATTATCTCACGAAGGTGATTTCACATGAAGAAGAAGAAGATAGTTCAAATTTATTCTTCTTTCATAATACGAGTCAAAATTATTATGCTAGTAGTTTATAATAAGATCTATAGAAGTAAAATAAATGTTAATTTTCATCTTATTATTTTTGTAATCTTTATGACTTTTCCCATAATGGGATTAAGTATTTTTGTTCTAAGTGTTATACAATTTTGGTATGCTTTAATTGATTTATTACTTAAAACATGATATTCAGTACGTAAATTGATCATATTTAGCCTCATATGTTTTTGGTATGTTCTCTGTTTTTCTGTTTGAGTCTTCATGAATGAAATTTTTGAAAATTTCTTACACTATACTCAAAACTTTGTCAATTTTAAAGGATTAAAATTAGGAAGATTATGTTCTTTTGAATTCATACTTGTGAAAATATTATCCGGTAGAAAAATAGATATCTAGAAATGGGACAATTATTAAGTATTTAACAATATTTTTTAGATATGTTTTTGCTAACTATTTAATCAAGTTTTGGAATTATGAATATACTAAATCTTTCAAGAAGAATCTTGCACTATTTGTTCTCATAATAATAACTTTTTTATATGTTTATAAGTATGTCTGTTTATCTTTTAATCAATTGGACTTTATATAATTCCACTAAGATCATTTTTTTATGTTATTTTATCTGATTGTTAGTTTTTGAAATATACTTTTTAATTAATGTATTAAGGTTTTAAAAGCAAAAAAAAAGATAAGAATTGAAAAAAAGCTAGCTCCAAAACTCTAATTAAAATATGTAAGGCAAGGTTTAAAATGTTGATTTCAATATAAATACCGAGACTTGAATTTTACAAAAATGTTGAAGATATTATCATTGTTGATGGAAGCTTTAAATTTTTTTAAGAAATTATAAAAATTCTATCAAAATCATGCAATTTGTTTATAAAAACTATATAATACATCAAAATAATTAATTACTTATATTTTTAAAGGATAATATCAATAATACCTACAAGTTTGAAGTAATATCACAAATACTCCTAAAGTTTTAAAAATATCATAAATATCTCCAAAACTTAACATAAATTAAAGTTAACAAAAATGAATAGTGATATTTTATACATAAATATGACAAAAATAATAAAAGTAGAAACACAAAACATTTCAAGATGTTCTAAAAAAATGGTAATTAGGAAAAAAATTGAAGAAATGAAAAAAAGTAATATTAAATCTTAAGGAATGATATGGATTTAAAGATGTAGATAGATTTAAAGATTTATCGGTTTATCATTTTCAAGAATAAAGAAAATATTTCTAAAAAAAATTATAGTTTATTGTGAAATAAATAATAAAGAAATAAAATTAATATTATATATGTAAAAAGAATGTATAATATATTATTAATTGATAAAGAAATCATTATGGATAAATTATCAAAAATTCCTAAAAGAATAAAAGAAAATTTTAATACATCTATTTATGAGGAATCCAAATATTAAGAAAATCACGTTTCAAAAAACGAATTGATATACTAATAAAACTAGCACTGTTAGATAATAGAATAATAAATAGAAAAAATATTTTATTATGAATAATCTTTTAAACGTAGGATATAAGAAACTAAAATTCACAATATACCTTATATTTGTAATTAATATTAATAATTAGAATTTAAATTGTATTAAATTTAACCTATGAATTTGAAATATGAGATTTAATGAAACAAAAAATCATTCATTTTTACATTATATAGTATGATATTCATTAACAAGTAACCATAATAGTTCAATGTATGGACAAATGAATTCATAAAAATAGATAAATAATAAAATCAAAAATATTAACAGACTTTAAAATATCAAAAAATAAAACATAGATATTAAAGAAAAACCATCGGTACTAAAAAAAGAAAGTAATGGAGCAAAAAATAGTAATCATCAAGGTTTAAGTTTATAGATTTTGAATGATAAATCTTTAATACAAAAATCAATGTGATAAATCTAAAACAAAAATTTATAATAATGAAAGCATTAATCAATGATATAATAATAAGAACAAAACGATATCATCATTATCCTAATAATATTCAAAAATAAACTACAAGGTATAGAAAAAGATTTTAATGAAAGCCTAGAAAATATATAAAAAAACTAAAGGACAATAATGAAAGCTTTAATATTTTTTATATAAGAAATAGATATAATACAAGAATTAAACATCAAGTCCTCACAAAACATAATGAAGTACAAAAGAAAATCCTAAATGAAATAAGAGATTATGGTTATACTAAAAATTACAACAAGACAAACATAAAAAATTTACATAATTAAGAAGGGATGTAAATAATATATCTAGAAATAATAAAATTATAGGTTATAAGTTTAATCTTACCAGTGGATTAAACTTATAAACTATAGATTAAAATTATAGGTTATAAGTACCAATTTGATGTAATATTTTATTTTATTAATGATTTTTCACACATTTGTATTTGATAGAGGGCATTTAAGATATTTTTAATATTTTCTCCATTGTAATAATAACAGTTTCTTTACCTATCATTTTTGAGTTATTAAGTACATGTTTTAATATTCTTGACTAATTTTACATTTTATTTAATCTCTATTTTTCATATATCATCTAAGAGTTCAATAATTTTAATTATGAATCATGCTTTTTACTAATGTTCATATAATTTTATGTAGTTTATGCATGTTTTATTTTAATGAATACAATATGTAACTTTTGTATTTTATTTTTAGAAAAATAGGAAAATGGTATGTAGTTTGCAATTTGTATGAAAAATATTAGATTTTTTTTCTAAAAAATAGTTTATATATACAATTTAATATATAATCATACATATCAAATTTGTATTCCATTATTATAAGCAATATTAATATTAAAAAGATCATTGAATGAGTGTCTTATTGTGATAATAACAAAAATAATTATAACAATATAATTATCTAAAATCAATTCATACACTCTTATTATAGTATTACCAAAAGGAGTAATGTCAAATACACAAAAATATGCCTTTTTTTTTCACCCACATCCTTAAAAGTTATGACACGTGTTAAAATTATATACAAAAATAAATTATTTCTTTAATTTTTAAAATAATTTTGATACATAATACGGTATAAAAAGTGTGTACATGAGAATAATATTATTATTTAAAACTTGCTATTTTGTTATAGAAATCACAACCATATCATAATCATAATAGAATGAATTAGTTTTTTATTAAATATTATTATATATATTTTATTATAATTATTAATAATATTATGTTATATTATTTATAATTTATCATAAATTTATAATAAATATAATTTTTAAGTTGATAATGACTTAATTTAGAATTCCTTTTATATAGATGCTAGTATTGGATTACAATTCATTAATAATGGCCGTTAACCTCAATTAAGGTTGTTAGTTAGGTCATATCTATATCCTTTAATTAAACCAGATCTTGACATTATTGCGTTGGAAATATGGATTCTCATAACAAATTTTATTTTTATTATAATTTATTGTATATATTAATTCACATAATATAATTCAATTAACTCATATTAGTGAATAGTCTTACAATTAATTTCTCATTCAAGTATATCGATAGCACTACCCGATCACCAAATACCCAAATACCACTTAACTAAAAACATTTATTAAAATTCAATGAATTGTTTAAATTTAACATGTAAGTGATAATAGGAAGGGTTTTTTTTTTGTCCCACATCATCTAACTATATATTCATTTAATAATTAACATAATATTTAATATATATATATATATATATATAATTTATGCATGCATGGATCACTAATCTTCTAATAAAGGTCTAAACTGACCACTGATTCTGCTACTAGTCGATAAAAATGTAGCATTAATAAGTACACTAGTCTTTTAATTATCCCTTATTCCGATTATCATTGTTATACTATTTTGTTAATAAAATAGGGGTTGTTATTATTTTCCTCTTTTTCTTCCATATTGTCTAACAGTATAATTAATTAATAATTAACACATTATTTAATATATAAAACAAATTTATGCATGGAATACTAATCTTCTAATAAAGCTATACAATGACTACAGATTCTGCTACGTTTCTATAAAAAAAATGTAGCATTAATAAGGACAATAGTCATTTATCCTTTTCACCTGTTATCATTGTTATATTATTTTATTAATAAAATAAGGATTGATATTTTAGTAATATTTAACAAAATATACCATATGTTTTTATATTTTTATAATAATATATTAATAATTTTTATATTTGATTTTAAATATAAAAATAATTTAATTAAAAAATTGAATGTATGCGTGACATATAGGTCAAAAATGAACAATAAGATGATAAAAAAATGAATTAATATCCTTCATATATGGCTTTCTATATGCTACTATATCCTAATTTCGTTTTTCTTTCCTTTTATTTAATATATATATTGACTAAATCACTGTTAAGAATTACCCAACAAACCATTGAACGTCAAACTAAAAAATGAAGTAGAAAAGGAGAAAAAAAATGACACAAAGTTTAAGTAATTACACCGTATATATACATGTATACATGTATACATATACATATACATATACATATACATATATATACACACATAACATGTAGAAACCCTTATGTAAAAACCAAAGTGGAAGATCACATGAATTGGTTACAGAAGAATCTTAATACAAATCCATTTCAATCACACAAAGAGAATTAGAGAGAAATAGAGGGTATATATATTGATAAGATGTAAAAGGATCGTTATGCCATTGAGTCTTTAGTCATCACCAACAATTCAACCCGTAAATCCACGTGTTAAATGAACTCAAGGTTCAATGATCTTATATACATTTTAATAACAATGCATAATTTATCAAGTCAAATAATATAAGTCAAAATAACATACATATATATTATGCAAGTTACATTAAAAATTACTCACGTTTTCTAGATCTCTTAAATGCTGGATACCAATAATACCATACTAAATTAATACACATAATATATATTGCCCAATTTTTATGCTATTCAAGAATAACCGATTAAGATTTATAACAGAGAAAAAAATGATTTCATTAAAATATTCATAATAATTTTTGTTACAATAAAAATACATAAAATATTTATTTTATTTTTAATATTAATTATCATATTTTTATTAATACGAAATAAAATTATTATTAATAAAATATTTTTATAATTTTGACGTTATGCTATATCCTCTTTTGAGATAAACAAATGAAACATGCAATTTCACGAAAAGCCATACTCCACAACCACGAGTAACGTCTGAGCTGTCTATTTCTCTTTAGACTTTAGTCATGAACTATTAGAACTCCAGGGGCCTTTTTGTCATTGCAGAGAATACCAGTGATATTGTGAATTATGATTTTCAACAATCCAACACTCGAACACATGCCCATTTGACTGTCGGCAGTTATCATAATTTTTCAACTCCTATTGTTTTTAAGTAGAATGCGCTCACACTGATATTGTCATTTTGAATTATTTCTAACTTCATACCAGCCATTAGTATAGAATCACTTTGAAACAACGTCACTAACTCATGTTTTGTTCTCTTTTTTCCTTTTCCTTTCTTTTACTTTTTTTTTTCTATATTTAATTTTCTCAACTGCACTCATAACTCAGTACCTCACTTGATTATAAAAAGCATATCAAATTATTTCATTTTTTTATATTAAATTTATATTATTTATTTAAATTAGAAAAAAAATTATACACATTAAAAGAAGTATAGTTGAAAAAATTTATATTATTTATGTTTAGAAAACTTACTATAATATGAAATATTTATAAATATGATATTATTATGTTAAAAATAATGTTTTAAAAAAATGACAAAAAATACAAAAAAATAATTAATTTTTAGATATTATCGTTCTCATTTCTTTAATTTAAATATAATAATAAAATTGAAATTAAAAATTAATTGATTTAGATGAATCACTTAAAATAAAAATGACTGATTTACAAACGAAAGTAATTTGTCTAATTTATTATTTATAAAAATCATATATTAAATAAGGTAAATGTTCCTTGATCTTAATTTGAGATAGCTTTCTATTAAAGCTAGAGTTGATATTTTCATAATATTAAATTTAGAGTAATTTAAACTTTTTTTTCTTACAAGTTAATATCTAAATGTTTCTAAAAATAAATTTTTTATTGTAATATTTATAAAAATAGTTTTTACATTACCCAAATGAAATAATGACTTATGAGTGCGGTTGAGAAAATCAAATATAGCAAAAGGAAAGTAAAGGAAAAGAAAATAATAATTATAAAAGTAGTTTATTCGTAATAAAAAATGATTCATGTTGCACTTAGTCTTAATAAATTCGAGTTTATTCTATTATTAAAGAAATAAATACTGTTATCAAAACAAAATATTAATTTTTTTTAAAAAAAAATATATTTTTAAATAACCATATAAAATATATTATGATAAAGTAAGTTTCAAATATATATTTATTTAAAATATACATATTATTCTAATAATAATGTATTTTGCCCTTTGAATAATAATTTCCTAAATTCTTTTGTCATTAATAACAATAACTCCCCCAGTGATAAGGGTTTTTAACGGTTATGTTTCAAGTTTGACAACCATTACCAAGTGATTACAGAGCACAGTGGAGTGCTGAAAATCTTAATTTTGGTACCAAAATAGGCAATATTGTGTAAGCTGTCAAAGTATTATTGCCAGCAAAGGCCTAATTTTTCACCTTACTATTTTATTTTATTTTTTAATTTTTTTTATATAAACAACACATTTTAGTTATGAATGTGGGGTCTTGAGCATTATATAAAGAACAATACCAACTATAAATTAGAGAAAAACCCAAACCCAAACCCAAAAAGAGAATGCTCATTGTCTAATCTATCCCTACATCCTTCCTTTCCTTTTCTTATTCTTTTCTTTATTTAAGTTCCCATTTTACGAGAAGAAAGTGGAAAAATATAGTTTTCTTTATAGACTTTATTTTGATTGAATGTTTGGTGTTTCAAACTGAAATGTTTGTGTATATTAGTTTCATAGATTAGATCCAAAATGGGTTCCTTGTAGTTTTTGTAAAGCCAGTGACTGACATTCTTGCTCTGTTTCCCATAGTTTTGCGTCTCTCAGAAGCAAGAACCCAAAGAAAAGAAGAAATATTCGAACACAAAGTTGTTTAAATCATTGCAGATTTATTGGGTTTCTTTTTTAGTATAAATTCGACTATCTTCTACTCTTTTTTACTCAGCTTCCCTTTTGGTTCTCCTCTGATTTTTTTTTTCTGTTTTTGAAGAAAATAATTCATTGAAACCCAAATGGAGGAGGGTATTGATACATTTCAAGTGACTAGAGATGATATTTCAATGCAAATCGCATTCATTTGGAGTCAAGTAAAAGCGCCATTGATAGTTCCTTTGTTACAAATATCAGTTGTTGTCTGTTTGATTATGTCTTTAATGCTCTTCATCGAGAGGGTTTATATGAGCATTGTCATTGTTCTCTTAAAGCTCTTTGGAAGAAAACCAGAAAAGCGTTACAAATGGGAACCAATAAAAGACGATGTTGAATTGGGAAATTCAGTTTATCCTATGGTTCTAGTGCAAATTCCAATGTACAATGAAAGAGAGGTCCTTTTTCTTTCCCTTTTTTATTGATTCTAAAAATCCAATCTTTAAACATTCTTAGTTCAACTGAATTGATGAATATGTATGTGTAAATACAGGTTTATCAGCTTTCAATAGGGGCAGCATGTGGGCTATCTTGGCCTTCTGATAGAATAATCATACAAGTTCTTGATGATTCAACAGACCCAACAATCAAGGTACCTGGAAAAATACTTACCCATTTCATTATTTGACAATAACATTATAAAAATCACAACTTTTCAATTTGAAAACTATTATTATTATTATTTTTCCTTCTAATCGAATAACCCATTTTCTTAATTTAATTATTGCAGGCTCTTGTGGAATTAGAATGTCAGAGATGGGCAAGCAAAGGGATAAACATCAAGTATGAAATTAGAGATAACAGAAATGGCTATAAAGCTGGGGCTTTGAAAGAAGGAATGAAGAAAAGCTATGTTAAAAGATGTGACTATGTTGCTATTTTCGACGCAGATTTTCAACCAGAACCAGATTTTCTGTGGCGTACCATTCCTTTTCTTGTTCACAACCATGAACTCGCCCTCGTTCAGGCTCGTTGGAAATTCGGTAATTATAAATTACATTTATTTATTTATTTATTATTTTAGAATTTTTTTTCCTTCCTTATTCTCGCTAATTCAGTATTTTTATCGTCGTATTAATTTAATATTTTCTGCTTATTTTTTAGTTTATAAACAAATATTTTTGTCTTTAAAAACTGTCGGTGAGCTTTAGTTTGTTTAAAAAGATTGTTAGGAAATGAGAGTAAATGAAAAAGAAAACGAGTGACTGCCTCTAGTTTTGCCGCGTATGTCGTTTGTATCTTCCTTCATTTAGTACTAATGAACGTCACGAATATATTAAAATCACTAATATGATTGCTTTTTATTAAATATTATTTAAAATTTATCTCGATGTATAAACTTTTTGCTTCATTTTCCATTGTCATACAATTTAAAAGAGCTCACATGTAAAAAGTCTACTAAAATTATAAAGTTGAGTCCAGTTAAGGGCTGGTGATATTATAAATTAGAACGAAATATTAATAAGTTTTAAAGTTTATTATATATTATATCATTTAATTTTTGACCGAGAAAAGATGATAATAAGATAATATTAATTAAATTATCGATACAAAATATAAAATAGAAAAATTTATAATATATATAATTATTTATTATTTAAGTTTAATAAAGAAAATGATATAATATATATTTAAAATTATTTTTATAATCTAAATTTCATAAAATAAGATAAAATAATATTTAAATAAAATGAGATTATATTATATTTTGAACTTATTAAAAATATTAAATCAAACACTAAGTAAAACAAAATAACTTGCTTTACATCTCTGTTTTGAACTTATAAATTATTGATTAATGATTGGTATCTTAAATGTAAGGATTAGTTTGATGTAACATTTCTAACTCCGTCATCCCTTTTCTTGAAAATAAAAAGGCCAGGAGCTTTATTTCTTACAAGGAGTCTGTTTATCATGTCTGTCATGATCCAGTTAGCCTAATTCAACCTAATAAGATCTCGTTAAGTTAAAGATTGTCCAAGTTTATAAGTAGTTTTGTTCTTAATCGATGTGTGACAAGGATACTTAACAACCCCCCTCACACGACGGACAAAGATGGACATTAGCATCACGATGAGATTGTAATAAAGTCCAATTAGGTCCAAGCACATAGAGACTAGGCTCAACTTTGATATCATGTTAGAAAAAACTCAGACTTAACTCAATCCAATAAGATCTCATTAAGTTAAAGGTTGTCTAAACTTATAAACAATTTTACTGTTTTATTTCTAATCGATATGAGACAAGGATACTTAACAAATTTGAATTAGAATGAGACTTTTAACGTAACATGAGAAAACCTATTTTCATGGATAAATATCTATAATCTTCCATTAAAACATTTAGATATTGTATGGAGAATTCTAACAAACAAATGTAGTAAAAACTTCATATGTAATACATTCAACAATCAATTAATAAAGTAACAAACGTTGTGATATTTTCGCATACCTTCAATAAAAATTTCTTCACCATAATTTTTAAGTGTTCTTCTTCTTCTTCTTCATCTTTACTAGTCTTAAATATATACCTAAGTTGCTTATTGGTGTAGACTTACTTAATATTTGGATAATCACGTGACATGTCTTTATCTTGTTTTGAGATTGAGAAATGCAATGCTTATCGACCTAAGAAGAGACCTTTTAGGTTTTTAGAGAAAATGAAGGGCAAATGAAAAGACGAATTACTGTTTCTAAAATGTGCAATATATCACACAAAAGCTAATTTCATGTTTTGGAGTAGCCAGACAATATTGGGTATAGATAGCCTGGAATAGTGTTGTAAATTCACTTGTACTTTTGAATAGGAGAAGAGGCCCGATTGCATGTGGTGTGTTACGTTATATTCTTCCCTAGTCACTGTCATGTGTCATCTTCTTCTCCTAACCGACACTATCATTTATTTTCTATCTGTCTATTATTCATTTATTAACGATAAAGCTTTTTCCCACCTAATTTATTTACTTTCATATGACTTTTTTTTTCTTTTTTCTTTTTTCTTTTTCTAATAAGTTTAATTTTTGCAGTAAATGCTGATGAGTGCTTGATGACGAGAATGCAAGAAATGTCATTGGATTACCATTTCACTGTTGAGCAAGAAGTTGGTTCCTCCACCTATGCATTCTTTGGTTTTAATGGTACATTATCCTCATTTATATTAATTCCAAATTTAATTTTTAATAAATAACTCTTAAAATTAAAGAGAAAATCAAATCAAATAAAAATATATATTTACATATATATATGCTTTCAAAAATTATAAATACTATTAATAATAATATTTTTTTTATCAATAATAATTGCTTTTAATTTAGCTAGCCACATTACTTTAAAAGTAGAATGTGACATACTAAAAGTTTTGACTCATGTGAGGCTCTAGTGTGGGTCAATGTATAACATGAAATGAATGATGCAGGAACGGCTGGTGTGTGGAGAATAGCAGCACTTAAGGAGGCAGGAGGATGGAAGGACCGGACCACTGTGGAAGACATGGATTTGGCAGTTCGAGCTAGTCTCAAAGGCTGCAAATATTTGTATCTTGGTAGTGTTAAGGTACTACTTACTGGTTATATTATATAAGAAAAAAAGGATATTTCAAATCCTTTCATTTAAAAAATGTGCATTTTGATCCCTTATACTTATTAAATGGGATAGTAGAAGTTAAAAAAAAATAGTAGAAATCTATTGTCTTTATAAAAAATGTGATCCCACAAATCTATTAATTTTATAAAACGAATTTGTGTTGCCACACTTAATAGGTATTGTTATAAATTATATTTTTATTAAAAATAACGGATTTAGAATATCTTTCATCCTATTTTATATATATATTAAATATCGCAATAAATTCATCATTATTTCACTTAATTACTAGTTTATAATTTTCATTTTTTTAGTGAAAAAATTACTAGTTTATGATTGATTCATATATATTTATATATGTCTCTGTCGCTTTGAAATTTCAATACAGGTGAAGAATGAGTTGCCTAGTACGTTCAAAGCCTACCGTTACCAACAGCATCGTTGGTCTTGTGGTCCAGCCAATCTATTCAGGAAGATGGTCATGGAGATCATAACAAACAAAGTTAGACAGAGTGACAGACCACTCCATAATTTTGTTGTCTTTTCATTAAATTTAAAATTTTAACATTTATTATTATTATTAACTCTTGGTTTGTTTTCATGCAGAGAGTAACATTGTGGAAGAAGGTTCATGTGATTTACAGCTTCTTCTTCGTTAGAAAAATCATAGCACATATCAACACATTTGTGTTTTACAGCATTGTTTTGCCAGCTACTGTTTTGGTTCCTGAAGTAGTCGTTCCAAAGTGGGGAGCTGTTTACATTCCTTCTATCATTACCCTTCTCAACGCTGTTGCTACTCCAAGGTGCCTAACGTTTTCATATCATTTTCTCTGTTCTAGTTTGTTCTTTTTTTTGTATAGCATTGTTCATTTATACAAAAATTAATTGATTTCTAGATCATTGCATCTATTGGTTTTCTGGATTCTTTTCGAGAATGTTATGTCACTACATCGGACCAAGGCTACCATCATTGGTCTACTCGAAGCCAGTCGAGTTAATGAATGGATTGTCACTGAGAAGTTAGGAGGTGCTCTCAAGGCTATAGCAGCCACAAAGACACCTAGAAAACTTCGATTATTCAAGATCGGTGAAAGGTAGAGCTTAATCATAACCTTGAAACTAACAAAAACCTATGGCTCGTTTTATAACGAGTTCTATTTTTAAGTTTTGTTTTCTTGTTTTTAAAACTAGTTTTTTATTTTTTAATTCATTTAGGAAATTAAAGAGTCATTTAGTAAAAAAAATTGTTTTGTTAAGTTTCAAACAAAGAAAAGTGAATTTAGATTATGGATTTCAAAAACTTTTTTTTTTGTTAAGTTTCAAACAACAATAAAAATTTGTAGAAATGAAACTGAATTTCAACTTGATTTTGAACTTGAAAAATTGAATGAATTATCAAACGATACTGATTTTGAAAACTTGGTTCAAAAATTAGAATTTGAAAATATAATTGATTACAAAACAGATCCTTAATGATATCTAGACGACCTCATTTAATTTGTGAGCATTTGAACTTGTTTGGCAGGATTCATGTGTTGGAGCTTGGTGTTGGATTATACCTCTTCTTTTGTGGTTGTTATGATTTCCTCTTTGGGAAAAACCATTTCTTTTTATTTCTATACATCCAAGCAACAGCTTTTTTCATTGCAGGGTTTGGATATGTTGGCACCTTTGTTCCAAACTCTTAGTGGGACTTGAAGGAAGACAAACAAGTTCCTTTGATTTATACTCTAAACATAAAGTGTGACTTTTTATTACCAAAGTTTCGCCATCTACTACTAGCTTTTGGAATAAACGGAAGAAAAAAGAAAAAGAAAAGGAAAAGGAAAGCTTAACAGAATAATGGCCACATTTTCTTTTTCTTTCTATTTCATTGTTGAGCATAAAGTTACTTCTCTTGTGTATATTTTAAAAAAGGTTTTAGAGAAATTACAGAAGAAATCTTATCAAGACAGCTGCAACAGTTAATAGAAATGCAGCAAGTGAAGATACCAAGTTTGGTCTGGTTTTGACCCCCAACAAGTAGGGTGGGTTTTCTTTGAATGAAGTGATTGTACTTTTCATATTTTCTAGATTTTCCTTTCCTTTTTTATTTTATTTTATTTTCTTTGAATTTGTTTGGGAAATGAATGAAATGTTCAGTAATGAAAACATTAAGATCGTCATTTTAGGCTGAAAAAAAGGTATAAAAGGGCATAAGGTGTTGACCCTAGGTGTTGTACACTTTGAGCCTAAAAAGTCCACAAGTAATACTTGGGTTGTCACGTATCACACATCTTTGACTTATCTAATTTAAATCATATCTAATCTAATCTCTTTTGTATTGTAATCCTAGTTTAACTCATTTTTAACATAATATATCTATCCTTTTTCCTTCATTAAACTCTCATATCATAAATAGTTATATTTTATTTTTTTTACTGTTTTTTTTATTTTTATTTGTCTCATTTAAACTTATTTAAAACAAATCAGATATCTAGACACATCTAGAAAAGCCTCTGTGTACTGATGTACATGCCTTCTATGTTTAAAATCCTTGGGGTATTACATTTAAAATTTGACAAGTTGAGAGGCTCAAGATGGTCGAGTTGATAACAGCCAGTGCCCATTCTAGCCCTCAAGTAAATCCATTAGGGCTCAATTGGCATTAATGATATCTTATCTCATTATCATCTTAATCTATAAAAAAAAAATAAGTAAAACAAGATAAAAAAATTCTTTATATTAATAGATTGTATCATGACTCAAACCTCCAATCCTAAGTTACACCGCTAGACCCATCAAGAAAAGCCTCCATGTACTGATGTACTGATGTACATAACTATGCTTATATCCTTGGGGTATAAGTTAATTTTTCCGATAGAGAAATTTCAAACTTTTCACTGATAAAGATCAGCTTGTAAGAAGGAAATGCCTTTATGAAATGGGTTGAGATCACACCCCTTCAAACATCGCATCTACTGAACCTTATTATTGTTATTATTTACAATTTTACATAGGTTTTTTGTTTTATATAGTTACTTATCAGTTCAACTATTTCTAATTAAAAAATATTATATTTCATAAGGTCAAGCATTTCATTGAGATGCGTACGTGGAATTTCTTGTAGACGTACAAAGAATTGGTCTTTCCCCAGAGAAAAAGAAAGTTTATTTATAACTTATTTTATAAGAATTTACATAATAATAAGATATTAAGAAAAAGTCGATCCAAATTAAGTTAGTTAGTTGATAAACAACTATGGCATCAATTGTCTATATCTTATTTGGGCCAACCCTTTTCTTTCATGGACTTTTCTAGAACCACATTCTGGTGTAACTAACATTCATGGTGGTTGGAAAACATGAAATGATTGGGTGATGATCACCTGCCTAGTAAATCTGTTTAGCAAAGTCAAACTCATTTGACTGATAATTCAATAATTGCTTCGTCTTTGTATTTTGTTCCTACTAATTTCTGATTCCCTAATCGTTATAGCTTCTAAATTTGATCCCAGCATAACACTTCTTTTATAAAGTATATTGTACTGTAAATACGATATGTACATGCATATAGGTATTTTAGACTTTAAATTGATGAAAATTTAAAAAAAAATTGAAAAAAATAATTATCTAAAATTTAAGAAAATTGGTTTCACAAAATAGTAGATTACTATTCGATTTTATATATATTTCTCAGTTGATATCTGAAGATGTTAACAAATTTGATCAAACAAAGAACATGTCTCATTTTTGAAAAATAAATAGGTAAGTAGATTTAACATATTCTTCAAATCCCATTTCATCACCTTTGAAATATCTTAAAACCAGAATCATAACCTCAAACTTTTATTAATTTTAATTCAATAACCATATAAAGTTTGTGAGCATTAAGTTCACTTTTAATCCCCTGTATCGTTGCGGAGAAAAGGGACTTGAAGGTTAAAATGATATTTTGAAGAACAAAAGAAGATTTTAATGACATGACATTGTAATGAGTGTTAAATTCACATGAATGGCTTAGATTAAGAGCTTAATAAAGATTAGTAGCAGAGGATCCATTCCCAGCATGCAATAGAACAGAGCAAGAACTCATACAATATTATAGAGCAATAACTATAAGAAAACACAATCTCTCCGATATTTATTTAAAAAAAGAAAAAGAGCTAAAAATCTTACAAATTCTCAGCAAAATCAGAGAGCTTTAAGCAAATCCTCGGCACCGCTGAAGGTAAAAGCACCACCTTCTTCCAAATTCAAAACCTTCACAACTCCATCTTCAGTCAACATCGCATATCTTCTTGACCTCACACCCAATCCAACAGGCTTATCACTCAAATCAAGTTCACACTCAATAGCTCTTGTAAAATCCCCATTCCCATCTGATAACAATAATACCTCATCGTTTATCTTCAGATTCTCCTTCCAAGCCTTCATCACAAACACATCGTTGACCGAAATGCAAGCGATGGTGTCCACGCCTTTGGATTTGAGTTCGGCGGACTTCTCGACAAAACCTGGCAGGTGTTTTTGCGAACAGGTTGGAGTGAAAGCTCCTGGGACGGCGAAGAAGATTGCCTTCTTGCCCTTGGTGAGATCGGAAATGGTGACAGTTTGGACTTCATCGGATGCGTCTAAGTAGGAGAGTGTGGATTCAGGGAGTTTGTCGCCCGCTGAAATGGTGGCGGAGATGGGTTTGGTGGAGAATCGGATAGGTTTTATAGTACTGAGGCAGTGAGATTTGAGAGGGAGAGAAGTGAAGAACGATTTTGAAGATAGGGTTTTGGATGGGAAGAGGGAAGGGGTGGTTGAGGAGAGAGAAAGAGAGGTTGTGAGAGAAGCTGCCATTGTTTTGATGTGAAAGAAGAAGAAGAAGAAGAAGCAGGAGGAGGAGGAGGTTTTAGTGAGATATGGACGATAAAGGGAGTGAAAAGATGAGAAAGTAGGACGTTTGAGTTGGCGGCGGGAACAAACAGAGCTTTTCCTTATCTATCCTGTCGAAGGACAGCTGAAAACATTTGTTTGGGCTCAGGTGGATAGAATTACACCAAGTCTTCCGTTAGAGTTCTTTCTAAATTAGCCCACTTTTTTTTTTAAGCACTAATTTTTATAAAATTTGTAAAATTTACAATTTTTAGTTGTTTTTATAAATAAAATATTTACATGTAAATTTATTATCAAATTTATTAAGAAAATTTCAAAAAAAAAATCATAATTTCATATAATTGTACTTCATGTACATCTGTTATAAGTATAAGCGCTCACACATTTAATAACACATATTTATAAATATGAAATTATTTTTATTGCTAAAATATAGAATAAGATATATGTTAAAATATTAGATAAGAGATACCTTAAATTATAACTTAAATATTAACCTAAAAGATAGCATAAAATATACTTTAAAAGAACTATTTTTTAAATAGGAATTATCATGATTAATGAGTCTACTTCAAAATATCTTTTTTTTTAATATGAGTCTTCTTAATTAGTGAGTTTTAATAATCCTATTTGTAATAGAAAAAAATATTTATTAATTATATAGGAGTTTTCTTAATTAATGAGTATTACTAATATTATTTGTAATAAAAAAGATATTTATTAATTACATAGGATTAAAGGTTTTAATTTTTTCTATAAATAAAACGCATTGCTCATTGTTTCAATCAACCACACAATTATTCTCTTCTTCTTAATCTCTCTCTTATTTTACAAATTTAAAATCATAATTCTTTAGGTTTCTTTATTTAGTTATTTTATCAAATATTGATGGTTATGTCTAATTAATTAATTAGCCTAATTAGTTTATGATATTTTGATCCTATATTCTTATAGCTTTTTCTTTAATTTTGTTCTTCAATTATTAGATAAAATAATTGTGTTTGTCATATCATAATTATTTGATTTGATTATTAATGTTTAAAGAAACTATTTTTATTGAACTTATACTTAATATTTTTGCTCTAGAATTTTCTAGTTAATTTGATTTAAGTGACATATGTTTTGAATCATCTAATTAAGATTATTCATTATTAAATCCGTTCTAGAACACACACGGACACTTGTGTTTTTTGTGCTAACCCTTTTTACAGTTGATTCGTGAACGTATATGATTGGCGGGGAGCTTATTGAAACATTGATCTAGAAACTACATACGTTAATATTAGAAATTGTGAAAACTGAGCAATGACTCGTAAGTAAGGTATATTGAGGCAATATCTTAGGGAGGATAGCATAAGACTGAGTTTATACTTGAACATTTGTTTTTCATAGTGAAAAGTTAGGTAGTCTGATAGACTGGTAGTTTTCCTCTTAGGTTATGATTGTAGCCTAGGTTATTTGTAGCCTAGGTTATTTTTACTTAAAAATATCGTGTGTTATTCTTTTTATTTCTACACTTTATTCTTACACGCGAATGCATACCTGACCACTTTGTTTAGGTTATTAAATTATAAATTTTTAAAAATTAAAAAATAACCTATTCACCCCTCTATGTTAATTAGATCCATATTTTATAAACTTTCATTTAATATTAGAGCCAACATTAGATACACACAATATTTGTCCTATAGATTTTTATTATATATCATTTTATTGAGAATTATAACTTAGGAACTTGAATATTCTTTTCTCTCTAAATATAATGTTAAAAAGTCTAAAAAGTTATTTTCTAAATATCTTAGAGCTATAGAAGAGAATAATAGTTTTAATACAAAAATATAAAAATTAAATGAACAAGTTGAGTCACATGAAAACTTTTTTAATAAATTAAAAGAAGAGAATAATATTTTACAAGAACAAAATAATGCTTTGAATTTGAGTCTTGTAGGTTTGAAAGAAGAAAATAATAAACTTGTTAAAGATAATAAAAAACAAGTGTAAGAGCTCAAAGAATCATGTGAAATAGTGGAGAGACTTATCATTGGAGCTAAACACTTAGATAAAATCTTGAGTATTGATAAGTCACATAGTGATACACATGACTTTGGTTATAAGTAAGAGAGTTCCACACCTTTAACATCAAAGATCATATTTGTAAGGCCCTTAAACTTTACTCTATTGTTACTACTTATGCACAAAGAACTATTGCACTTATGATAGAAAAAATTGTTAAGTTTGTGTCTCATCGTTGTGGTAGGAAAAGTCATGTAAGACCAACATGTATATTTTTGAGAAATGTTCTTAAATTTAATCATTTTTTCATGTTTTACATAATAATACCCATAAACATCATTCATTTATGCATGCTACATCACATTCAAGGATGAATATAAATTATAATAATGTGTTTAAAAATTCTACTAAAAAAGTATTAGATTTAAAGAGATAAGTAAAATTTAATACTTTTAATACTAAGACATTATCATTATTTTACTATTCATACAATATCTTCATTTGCAATGAATGAGAAAAATACAGCTAAATTTAAGAACATGTCTATGAAACTTAGGATTTAAAATACATGTATAATTAAAAAAAATTGGCTCATTAAACCTTCTACTAGTAAAATACATGTGTGGTACATGTAAATATTTATATATTTTAAATTTTTTTATCTTTTTTTAATTCTACGTAATGTTTAAAATTGATGTGATGTACTAAAAATAAATAAAATTAACAATAAATTTTTGAATTAATTATAACAATAATTTCGAAAATACATATTGTTAATTAAATGACTTGAATTAAAAAGATAATAAGTTCAATAAATTTTTTAATATTATAAAAGTATTTTTATTTAAGGTGTTTAGTTATTTTTTTTCAAAATTTAAATAAAATATAAATAGTAAGATATATTTTAAAAACCTTTTTTTTAAAATTATTTTAAACGTAATTTATATGTAATATAAACAATTCCTCTAAACTCGTATAGACTCGTTGTCTTGGAAGACACCCAAAGTACTAAGTTTGAAGTCTTTTTATTAAAAAAACTACACTCTTCACATTCATGCTATCTAAAATTATAATAAATTAGATTTCCCTCACTAAGTAAAAATTATAAGTTGAAATTAAAGTGAGATAAATTGAAATTGTTCTTGTCTTGTCAATATGTAAATCGGTGTCCCAGTAATTTTTTTTTTATAGTATTTGGATAAATTAGTTATTTTTTTTAATAGTGGGTCCACAAAATGTTTTCAACCTGTTGATTACTAATTTGTAAAGGTTGAAGTTTTCAGAGACGAGTCGTTTATGAACATGGCAGACCTCGTCGAGTCCTTGGTTGTAGGTGTTCATACTTTAGGTGGTTTAACAACATACCTTCAGAAAATACTATTCAGTTGATAAATGAATTGCACAATAATGTTAGAAGGTAGAAGGAAGAGAAGAAGAAACTGAAGAAATGGCTTGAAATTATTGTTACTGTTTTGGTTGCTACTTGGGTTTGGATTTACATGTATCTTACTTCCAATATTACATAGTAATGTAATTGAAATGTTACTAACTGTTTTGGAATTATTTTTTTATGTAAACGAATATCCAAGTAAATATCAATGTGAAATATTTTTTTAATGAATTTCATGTGCAAGGCAATACAATGTAATACATAATCTATACTTGAAATCAAATGTTCATCAGAATACATAAGCCAAATTAGAATTTAATACTTGAATCCACCTATTTACTTAATACATAATGGATTAATCATAAACTGTTTAAATCCAAAATAAAGGTTATTTAAACCCCTAAACTTGTTTACAAACCCGAGTAACTATATAAAAGTTGTTTGCATATGTCCATATGTTCACACAAAACAAGCAATTATTGCCATGATCAAAACAACTGAGCAAATAAGGTTAAATGAGAAATTTTCTCTCATAAATATTTTCTTATCACAAGAAATATCATATATATTCTAATATGTAATTTGACTAACCGAAAGAAATCTGAAACAATAAGGGAAAAAAAATATTATTGTGCCAACTCAGAACAAAGTTGATATCATATATATTCTAAATTAATTATACTGCATAATCAATTTGTATGATCCCTCCTCTGTGAAATTTGATGGATATCATACAAATCCAATTTGAACATTAACTTGCTAAATTGAGGAGCTGATAAGGATTTGGTGAACATATCTGCTACTCATTCTTGTGAGAACACATGCTGCGGTTTAATGAAACCTTTTTTGAAATGATTTCTAACCAAGTGACAATCAATATCTAGGTACTTTGTTCTTTCATAGAATACTGAATTTTCTATGATGTGAATGTCATCTTTTGTTATCGCACTAGAGAGGAATATGAGTATTGAAATCAATCTTGAAGTCTTTCAAAATACATGAAATCCATTGCACCTCATAGACTATTATAGTTAAGCTACAATATTCTGTTTTAATAGAAGATCGAGAAAACAATAGTCTGTTTCTTAGTTTTCCAAGAGATGAGAGCTGGACCTAAGAAAATGCAAAACCCTGTTAAAAAATTTCTAATGTCGAGACAAGATGTCCAATCTACATCACTATAGGCTTGCAAATGAAGACCATTGTGACTAAGAAAAAATAATCCTTTGGATGGGCACCCTTTTAGGTATCTCAATAAATGCATGATTGCATCCCAATGAGTCTTGCAAGGGGTATGACAAATTAACTTAATTGTTGTACAAAATAGCTTATATCTGGTCGACTGATGTTCAAATACAGTAGCCTACCAATTAAATGCATGTATTTCTCTAGCTCAAGAATAGGAGAGCTCTGATGAGAACAACATCAAGTCCCAAAAAACCGCGCCAAAAACTTGATGAGCATAAGATCGGCATTGCAAATACCGATCTTGCAAAATCTTTTGGTTTTATAATTTATAAAACTCTCATAATTGCACGAATCATTTTATAGCAAATGATAAGCATACTCTCAAGGTCGATCTAAAGAATGAATATATGTGGTTTTTAATTTATTATTCAAAGTTTTAAAAACGAAATTAAATTCTAAACATCCTATCACGATATTTTAGTTTTTGTGTTCTAATCTAATGACATAATAAAAATAAACATAGATATAGATTCAATAAAAAATAATGCAAATTTTATTATTCATAACAATGGAGTATTTAAGGATATAATAATTAAGTTAATTATGATAGCTCATATTATTTACGTTATTAAAGATATAAATTGATATTTATTGATTATCTCTTATTTATATGAATACCACCTTTGGTGGGGTTAGATATTCTTTGTTAATTAAACAAATCAATTAACACCTATAGGTAGGGTCGATAACTAATTTGGTTAATTAAATTAATTCTTTTTTTCTAAGAAATTGAATATAAACCATTTAAATGTCACATTTGGTGAGGTTAGACATTTTAAACTTTATTCAAGGTGTCTAAATTAAACCTAAGAATCTAATTATTCGAGTACTAACTTTCAAGTTTTAAAACCATTATTGAAAATATGTTGTCAATATATTTTTGAATAATAATTCTTATAAAAACTTTTGAAATAGAGCTTTATTCTAACTACCAGGCGATTATACCAATATATAAAAGAGCACTACTTTAAATCAGACCAAATAATTTAACCTTAAATCTAATTTTCAGGTTTAAGTTTATAATAAAAAATAATATATTTCTCTCTAACATCCTTAATATAAAAATCTTAAAAAAAACAAAATTAATTTATTTTATAGAAATATTTGACCTATTTAATATTTCACATGCATAACAATATTATTATTATATCATATTTACAAATAACCAGCCATGTTAAATTTAATTACAGACAAATTAAATATAACATATAGGAATAAAACATAAAAAACAATTATAAACATTCCATTAAAATTATACCTTAAAAGAGTCCGTATAGAATTTTAACACTAATTTTGTTGCTAGAAAACCTCTAAACTGATTTGCATTTCTGCTTATTGAATCAAAAACTAAAAATATATAAAAACATAGCTAGTTATTCCCAAAAAGAGAACAACTTTAAAACTAAAAACTAAAAAAAAAACTTTCTAGAGAAAGAAAGAGCTCAGAAAATTGTGTGTTTTACAATAAGGGAAGATGATCCTTTTATAGGTGATAAAAGGCCAAAAACATGAGGGAAAATATTTCAAAATTTGAATTTGGATGCGTTTGGACAGGTTGACACGCATTTGGGGTGCAAATATTTCGACAGACAAGCAATTGGAGCGGCAAACGGGCGTTGGGCGCACACAGGTGCGCATGGGACACGATGAGGAGTGTGCTGGTGCATGTGCAAATCGTTGTGGGGTGTGTCAGGCATGTGTTGCCTGCGTGAGCTGGCTGGGCGTGTGTCGGCTACGTGCGAGCATGTGCCGACCACATGTGGACGTGTGCTAGTGTGTGTTGGGCATGAGCGCATTGTTATGTGTGGGACTCGGGGTGAATGGGCTCTTGTGCATGGGCGTCGGTGCAGATGAAATGTTGTGTGTGGGCATCAATGCGGTTGGGCGGCTATGCCCGGGATTTCAACCTTTTTGACATTTTTGACCGTTTTGACTAATTTTGTCCTAATTTTTTTCCATCTTTTTAATTTTTCCTCATTTGTTTCTAAATATATTTGTGATGTATTGCATCTAGTATATTCCTTCTTGTCTTTAAGTTATTTTAGAACAAAAATACCTAAAAACAATAAAAATACACGTGATTCCGGAAAGACAAATTTATATAAAAATTTGATAAAATCATACAAATATAAATCTATTTAATCAATTAAAATACATTAAATTATGATAATTTTTGCATTTTTTAAGCATTCATCAAGCTTTTTTTAGCAACCAATTTCTAACCTTTGGGAAAAAGGTTTCTTTGCTGGTTTAGCTCCAAGAAGATCTGAATCAGAAAGAATATATCTAACAGATATTTTTGTTGGTTTATAACAGTTCCAAATGGTCTTCTTGTAATTTCTAATCCAAGAAAATATTTTGCATAACCAAGATCTTTAATAGTGAATTGATGATCCAAATTGATCTCCTTCTCTGAAGTTCCTGTTAGAAGAACAACATCTACATAAATGAGCAAAGCTGTAAAAGAAGATTCAATTTCTTTGATAAACAAACAGTTGTCATGAGCTGATTGTGTGAATCTAAAACAAGTTATTTTCTCACAGAATTTGACATTCCATTGTCTTAAGGCTTGCTTGAGTCTATACAGTGATCTTTTCAATTTGCAAACTTGATTAATTTTAGCCTTTTTGTATCCTTCAAGTCATAACATATAGACATCTTCATTTAAGAAGCCATGTAAGAAAGCATTGCTTATATCTAATTAATGAATTAGACACCTTTTAGAAGTTACAACATCAAGTAGAATTCGAACCGTAACAATTTTAGCTATAGGAGAAAAAATTCAAAATAATCTATTCCTTCAATTTGATTAAACCCATTTACAACCAATCTTGCCTTGCGACTATCCTCACTTCCATCAAGTTTTAGCTTCATTTTATAAACTCATTTTGATCATATTGTTTTCTTACCTTTTGGCAAGTATGCTAACTCCCATGTATTGTTCTTTTCAAGAACACTCAGCTCTTGATCCATGGCTTCTATTCATTCTGGATTAGTACTAGCTTGTTTGAAAGAACTTGGTTCTTGAACATTGGACATATTTTTCAAAAAAAACATGTAAGCATAAGAAAATATAGGAGATTTTGTAAAAGGGAAGATTTGTGGATTTGTGAAACACAATGTCCTAAAAGCAACTATGTCATATGGTTAGTTGACTTTTGGTTGGATTTGTGTCATCTTTAGTGTTAAAGGTAACCTGCTTGCCCTTTTTAATTTATAATAACTCCATAGCCAACAGATTGAGCTTGGCTTAGTTGATTCCCAACTGGTTCTTCTTCTACTCTTGTTTGAAATTGAAGATCTCTTGTTTGGGGTATTATGGCAGTTTGGGGTGCTTCGTTAGTTTGAGGTAATTGGGCAGCAGAGGTTTGTGTTTGTTGTGTACTCTATAATACAAACATATATTAGAATACTACTTTTAACACTTTTTATTACATTTAAATTTAAAACACTTAGAAAATATATAAAGATACCTTTGTAGTATGGAGCTCAGCTTGCCTTCATTCATTGCTCTTACGATTGTGACCAAGTTGTCCACATTTTGTACATATATTACTCCATAGACTATCATGATGTTGTTCATATTAAGACCTTTTTTTCTCTTGCATTGATTTGTGCCTTGAAGCCTTTGATTTACCACCTTTGTTCCAGCTGGCTATGGCTGGGTGGAAATTTTCCTTTTTTAAGTATTCCAGAAAAGTGAGCTTTGATCAACAATTCAGGCACATAATCCATGGGGTTTTGATTTTGGCTCAGTATGCATCTCATGCCATGTTCGCAAGGAATCCCTGTGAGATCCCAAAATCTGCTTTTATTAAGATCCCCTGTAACCACATGATCATTACCAAAATGCATCAACCCTTTGCCATTTTTCTCTCAGCAATGTACACAACATGCACGTTGTTACCTTAAAAATTCTTGAATTAAAAATTAATTTCATTTTTAATTTTATTTTATTTAATTTTCAGTTTTTTTCTCTCATCCGTTTCCATCTTCTTTAATATATTTTTTAGCTTTTTTTCTTTCTTTCTCTCATTCGTTTCAGTCTTCTTCCGTTACAATCTTATTTCTTTATAAAAAGAAAGCTGAGGAAGAAAGGAAAAACAAAGAAGAAAATAGAGAAAAGAAAAAACAAAGTAGTTGAGAATGAAGATGAAAGGAACAAAAGAGAAAAGGATGAAAGGGAAAATAGGAAAGTAGGAGAAAAGGAATTTTCTTTTTTAATTTCTATCTAAAGTTAAGTTCTTCCAATAGAGTTCAAACATTTAAAAATTCGTAGAATAATAAACTGTAGTGTAAGTCTATTATTATTTAATCGTTGTATCATGAGAGATAAGTTTCTGTAATTCTTTAACACCTACGGTGTGTGAAAAAATTACCTTAAGGACACTGTGTGAAACACATGCCTCGATTCTTTACTTTATTCAAATTTTATACTATTTAAATTTTATATTTATAATTTATACATATATTTATATTTGTGTATTTTTAATTTTAATGAAATAATTTTATTCTTAACTTGGTTGTCTTTGTATTATTTCTTACGGTCTTAAGATAATTTCTTTTTCCCCTTATTTTTTTTGGACAAATAAATACAAATTTTTTTTAACAAATAGATTATTCTTAATCTATTATATTATCTATTTTGCTATACATCAGTTATGCTATTTATATTCTATTATCATTACGTTCAATTTTTACATCTCTTTACTAATTCCATTCATCATTTATTAATATTACAATTAATTACTTCATAGATGTTTCTCTTTATTACTATATAATTCATTACTTTCATAATTTATTAGTTCATTTTTTAATTTTCTTTAATTTATATTTGTATTTCACTTTTACTTTATATATATTAATTTTTTATAATTTTATAAATAATAAATTATTTTATTTTTAAAATTATTTAATCACTATACAAGTATAAATATAAATTAACATATTTGTATCTTTTATTTATTAAATATATTTTTTGATAATCTAAAACTTTATTCGGTGATTTTTAATATTTGTGTTGCTATTTGTGTATTTAATAGAAAAAGTAAAGAAAAGACTATGACATTATAAATAACCACTCCATTGTTCCAAATTGAAAATCTAATGGTGAATGTTGCTGACTCTATTATAAACCAAATGATGAGGCCTTCTGTGGCTCATGGGGTAACCCTAATGTTACCGGTTTTTGTTTCTATGAACCATGTTGTGGATGAGAAGTCGGAGAAGTTTAATGGGTTGAACTTCAAGAGATGGAAGAGTAAAATTATGTTCTATTTGACCACCTTGAATTTGGCAAAATTATTGATTAAAGAAGCTCCTGATCAACCTGAGGGTGAACAAGATTTTCAATCTACTAGTGCTATTGAAGCATGGAAGCATTTTGATTATCTATGTCAAAACTATGTTTTGAATAGTCTAACTGATTCCTTTTACTATGAGTACAGTAAGGAAAAGACGACTACAGACTTATCAGAATCATTGGACCAAAAGTGTGAAACATAAAATGCTGGTGCTAAGAAATTTCTAGTTGGTCACTTTCTTGATTATAAGATGGTGGACTCTAAACATGTATGTATTCAAGTACGTGAAATCCAAGATATCATAATAGAGATGTATGCTGAAGGGATGATACTTAGTGAAACCTTCCAAGTTACTACTATTATTGAAAATTTTACCCCTTTATGGATAGAGTTCAAGGCCTATCTTAAGCACAAGCAAAGGGAAGTATCTTTGAAAGACTTACTGATAAGATTCAAAGTGGAAGAAGACAACAAGGCTTCTTCTAAAAGAGAGTATATCCCATCAACACCCAAGGCTACTATGATAGAACATAGTCAAAGTTCCAAGCACAATAAGAATAAGGGCAAAGGAAAGTTGGATAAAGAGTCTAAATTGGGACCTAGAGAAGTAACTTTTAAAAAGTTAAGATTTAGAGGGATTTGCTTTAACAGTTAAAGGATAGTACATAAAGCCCCAAACTGCAAGTTTCCAAAAAGAAATAGGAACGTGAAGCAAACATGGTTGATAACATATCTTTGAGGTTGACTTATATGCAATCATTTTTTAGGTGAACTTAATGGGATCAAACCCAAAGGAATGGTGGATTGATACCGGTGCAACGAGGCACGTATGCTCAGATTATAAGGAGATATTAACCACTTTTGAACCAATGAAGGATGGAGAGAAGCTTTTCATGGGAAATTCTGCCACATCATCCATTTAAGAGCAAGGCTAGGTCAAATTGAAGATGATATCTAGGAAAGAGCTTTCATAAAAAAATGTACTTTATGTGCCTAACATCCTTATGAATCTTGTTTTGGATCATTACTAAACAAGCATGGCTTTCAAATAGTGTTTGAATTTGATAAGGTAGTTGTGACCAAAAATAGGATGTTTGTAGGAAAGAGGTATGTGTCTGATAATGTAATGACTGTAAAAGCTAAAAATATTAATAAGATTAATTCTTCTACTTATTTTCTTGAGACTTCTAACTTGTGGCATGGTAGACTAAGTCATGTTAATTATGATACATTGTATAGACTAATTAATATGGAACATATACCCGTATTCCAAATAGATTCAAAGCATAAGTGTGAAACTTGTGTTGAGGCAAAAATGACTAGGTCATCGTTTCATTTGATTAAAAGGAACACTGAACCCCTTGACCTAATCAATATTGGTCTATATGATTTGAAATTTCTTCAAACAAGGGGCGACAATAAGTATTATATTACTTTTGTTAATGATAACACGAAATATTGCTATGTGTATTTTCTTAAAAATAAAGATGAAGTTATAGAGAAATTTATTCTTTATAAAACAAAAGTTAAGAATCAACTCAACAAGAAGATCAAGTTACTGTGCAATGATCGTGGGGATAAATATGAAGCATCATTTGGTGAATTCTGTGCACAACACAGAGTTATCCATGAAACCACATCGCCTTATTCACCTCAACAAAATAGAGTTATTGAACGTAAGAATCGTACCTTGAAATAAATTATGAATACAATGCTATTAAGTTCTGGGATGCCATAGACTTTGTGGGGGAAAGCTATTTTTTCAACTAACTACCTCTTAAGTAAGGTACCTCGGAAAAAGACACATAAGACACCGTATGAATTATTTAAAGGAAGGGTACCATATTATAAATATTTACAAGTGTGGGGGTGTCTTGCCAAAGTAGCTATACATAGCTCGAAAAAGGTGAAGATATGTCTAAAAACCATAGATTACATCTTCGTTGGATATGCATGTAATAGTAGTGCTTATCGATTTCTTGAGCATAAGTCCAAGATCCCAGACATACACAAGAACATGATAATGGAATCAAGGAATATATCATTCTTCAAACATGTATTTTTAGGTAAATATCAAGGAGAATAAAGTTAATCTAAATGAACGTATAAGACTGTGAATGAAGATAGTCAAAACAAAGAACCTGAATAAGAGGTTCAAGATGAGGTTGAGGTTGAACTCAAAAGTAGTAAAAGGGCTAGGATAGAGACGTTCTATGGTCTAGATTTATTTATCTACTTACTAGAAAGTGAACCTCAAACTTATGAAGAGGCTTTGAATTCTTCTGAAGGTCTTCAATGGTAAGAAGCAATTAATTCTGAAATTTAGTCCATTTTGCAAAATCACACTTAAAAACTGGCTTATTTACCTCTAAGTAGTAAAATACTAGGGTCTAAGTGGATTTTCATAAGAAAACGTAAATTAGATGGATCAATTGATAAGTACAAGGCTAGACTTGTAATTAAGAGATACAAACAACAATATGGCCTTGATTACTTTGATACTTATTCTTTTGTGATGAGAATAAGATCCATAAGGTTGGAGATTTCTATCGTTGCTCTACGAAATCTTGAAATACATCAAATAGATGTAAAGATAGCCTTTTTAAATGGAGAGTTAGATGAAGAAATGTACATGGACCAACCTAAGGATTTTTCATGCCAAGGGTAAGAAGGAAAGGTTTGTAAATTAATGAAGTCTTTATATGACTTGAAACAAGCACCAAAATAATGGCATAAAATGTTTGATAATGTTAGGAGGACAAATGGCTTTAAAATCAATGAATATGATAAATGTGTATATGTCAAGGACAAAGAAGATGGTTATGTTAATTGTGGGTTGCAATGATCAAATGATCAAATATACTAAGACTATGTTGAATTCAAGGTTTCATATGAAAGACATAGGGTTTACTGACGTAATTTTGGGAATTAAGACATCAAGAATATCAAGTGGTTCCCTTCTAATTCAATGTCATTATGTTGACAAAATACTTGAAAAATTCAACAAGGGTGATTTTGGAAATGTAAGAACACTAGCAGTTATAAATCTACACCTATTTAAGAATAAAGTGAAAGTGTGTCTTAACTAAAATATTTTAGAGTGATAGAAAGTCTTATATACTTGATGATTTGTACGAGACCATACATAGCTTACGATATAAGCAAACTAAGTAGGTATACTAGTAATCTAGGATCTGATCACTAAAAAGGTATTACAAGGCTATTTAGATACTTAAGATATACAAGTAGTTATGGACTACACTACATAAGATATTCAGTTGTATTAGAAGGATACAGTGATGCAAATTGGATATCTGACATGAAAGACTCAATGTCTACCAATAGATATGTGTTCATACTAGGTGGTAGAGTTGTTTCATGGAAATCCTTTAAACAAATGTGCATTTCTAGGTCCATAATGAAAGCTGAGTTCATCGCTTTGGATAAATTTGGCGAAGAAGCCTTCCTAAATGGGTGAGGCTTGTACTTGCAATATGCATCCATTGTAATAGCCAATCTGCTATTGGCATGGCACAAAGAAATATGTATAATGGTAAGTCTCAACATATACATCATAGACATAATGCCATTAAAAAATTACTTTCAATTGGGGTTATCTCTATTAACTATGTGAAGTTAAAGGATAACATAGCAGATCCCTTAACTAAAGGGTTAAATCGAGAGTTATTTGATAATTCATCTAGAGTTATTTGATAATTCATCGAAAGAAATGGGAATGAAGCCCATGAATGAATAAGGATTTCCAAAGGAAACCCAACCTATTTGACTAGAGATCTCAAGATCTAGGTTCAAAGGGACGACCTAACTGTAAAGACTTAGTGAGATCACTGTGAGGGGTTTGCCTTCAAGTCCATTTCTATGATGAAAACAATGATACCTATAAGATACAAGATAAGTTAAGTCTTTTATTGATTCTTAAGAAGAGAATACAGAGTGGAGTATACTGGTTCAATTCTTTAGAGACTCATACAGAACTAGGCATATATTCATTGTCAAAATGAACATAATAGTGAGAACTGAATTGTACCTTAAAAGAATCTTGTGTGAAGTATGTCATCGCTTACATAAATGACAAACAGTTGAAGGACATTGCATGTACTGATCAGTCAGTAAGGTAAATATAGTTTCTCAAAGAAACATTCAAAGGGTAACACCTGCCTATCCTATGTAGGTTTTGATCCATTGAACTCTATTTCCATGTCAAAATTTGATTTACAATCTATGTAAATTTTTATTCATGTGGGGGATTGTTAGAAAATCTTTAATTAGAAATTAATTTAATTTTAGTTTTTCTCTCTCCTCCATTTAAGTCTTTAATGTATGTTTCTAGTTTTTCTCTCTCATCTATTTCCATATTTTTTAATATTTTCTTTCTTTATTTTTCTCATTTGTTTTAGGCTTCTTCAATTACAATCTTATTTCTTTATAAAAAGAAAGCTGAGGAAGAAGAAGGGAAAACGAAGAAGAAAATAGAGAATGAAAAAATAGAGCAGTTGAGAAAGAAGAGGAAAGGAAGAAAGAGAAAAGGAAAAAGAAATAAAGAGAAAAGGAAAAATAAAGGGAAGAGTGGAAAAAAAGGAAAGACAAAGAAAAGGAAAGTATGGGAAAAGGAATTTTTTTTTCTATCTAGAGTTAGTTTCCTCTAATAAAGTTCAGACACTTGAAAGTTTATGGAATAATAATCTGTGATGTAAGTTTATTATTATTTAATTGTTGTATTCTGTGATATAAGTTTTCGTAATTGTCTAACACCCATGATGAGCGAAAATATTATTTTAAGGACACTGTGTGAAATACAGGCCTTGATTTTTTACTTTATTTAAACTTTATGCTATTTAAATTTTGTATTTATAATTTATACATATATTTATATTTTTGTATTTTTAATTTTAATAAAATAATTTTTTTCTTAACTTGTTTGTCCATTTATTATTTCCTACACACCATTCATGAGGCCAAATTTTATTTGCCTCTCTTCTAAAAGTCCATTTGCTTTTATTTGTGTCCTTATAGATATAACATTGTAAAAATTGGTTCATTACTTTCACATAAATTGTTGACTTGATTATCACAATATGTATTTTTATTCATACGGGGGATTGTTAGAAAATCTTAAATTGAAAATTAATTTAATTTTCAGTTTTTTCTCTCTCCCCCGTTTGAGTCTTTAATGTATTTTTCAATTTTTTTTTTCTGTCATCCGTTACCATCTTCTTTAATATTTTTTTAGTTTTTTTCTTTCTTTATTTCTCTCATCCGTTTCAGGTTTCTTTAGTTACAATTTTATTTCTCAAACTTCTTTAGTTACAATCTTATTTTTTTATAAAAAGAAAGCTGAGGAAGAAGAAGGGAACATAAAGAAGAAAATGGAGAAAGGATAAAAAAAATAGAGCAGTTGAGAATGAAGAGGAAAGGAAGAAAGATAAAAAGGAAAAAAAGAAAGGAAAGAGTGGAAGAAAAAAGAAAAAAAGAAAAAAAGAAAATGAGAGTATGGGAAAAGGAAAAAATATTTTTTTTATTTTCTATCTAGAGTTACGTTCTTCCAATAGAGTTTAAACACTTGGATGTTCGTGTAATAATAAATTGTGGTGTATGTTTATTATTATTTAATCGTTGTTTCCTGTTAGATATGTTTTCATAATTTTCTAACAGTTTCGATGAGCGAAAAAATTATCTTAAGGATACTATGTGAAACACAAGTCTCAATTATTTACTTTATTTAAATTTTATGCTATTTAAATTTTGTATTTATAATATATAAATATATTTCTCTTTGTGTATTTTTAATTTTAATAAAATAAAATTATTCTTAACTTGTTTGTCCATATATTATTTCATACATGAGGCCAACTTTTATCTACTTCTCTTCTAGAGTCCATTTGTCTCTTATTTGCCTCTTTATGGTCTCTAAAATTGTAAAAAATGGTTCTTTACTTTCACATAAATTGTTGACTTGGTTGTCAAAGAATGTATTATAAATGCACATTTAGTAATAAAAAAATTATTAAGATAATAAAATTAAATAAGGATACGAATATATATTAAACCTTAGAAAGCAATACAATATACTTGAAAAATACTTGACACCATTTTTTCTTTGGATTTCTCTTCAACCACTTATGTTCTTTCTCATTTTTTCCTTTCAATGAGTTCATAGCTTCTTCGTATTCTATCTGAGTGGTAGCTCTTACATATCTCCAAATTTGGCATAAGATTAGACAAGAGAAAGTAATTTATTTGGTATAGGGTTTTTGTTTAGAGTTATACTAAAGTAATAGCTTATTTTATTTAGAGTTCTAATTTTTATGTACTACTAGAGTCCTACATAGAAATCTTTATTTAGAATTATTTTTTGTGTGCATTACAAGAGTTTGTCATAGAAACTTTATGAACTATTTTAAGGACTTTTTACGTCGTATTGCTATGGTCTCCTCAACAGTATGTGACATGCATCCACATCAACAACATCGCATACAACCTTATCCTTGTATGATTTTTCAAAGGATAATGGGATTCAACATATACGATTTACTTCTATTTCTTCTCCTTTTTTTGTCCACCAATTCGATATGGTGATGTGTGTGGTTTGGTTTTTTATTTGAGTGCTTCCACAAGAGCTTTAGAAATAATATTGTTTATACTTTCACTATCGATAATTGCATCACATAGTTTATTATTGATCAAGCAGTGAGTAAGAAAGATATTGTACCTTTGTGTGTCTTGCTTTGGTGATAAGAAGAGTCGACAAACAACACAATTAACACAATCCCCTTCATCTACCACAACAAACTCGGTCATCATATTATAGTTCTTCTTCATGATCTTCATATTTTTGCTTCATTGGGTTGACTTCTTCTCTCTTTGGGCCTTAGTTAGAACAATGGTCAACTTGTCCATATCAATAACATTTTTTTGGTGCTCGACATCCATAAAGGGTTTCGTGGAGGATTACGAGTAATGTTTTTCTCTGATTGAGTTTTCTTTGTTTTTGATGTGCTATCCTCAAGTGTTTTTCCTTTGTTATGTTGTTGCCTAGTTGTTTCAACTTATAGCCTTGGAAGAGCTTGTGAACTTGTACTTGAACTTATCTGGCCTAAATATATCTCCACTTTTAAAGCCACATTGTAGGCATCAGTGAGTATCCATACTGGACGCAAAGATACTCGATCTTGTATTGTTGGACCGAGTCCATCAATATAGCTTGCAACTTGTACTTCAAATTTTGCCAAATTATTCGAGCAGATAAGCAGTGAAATTCTATGGTATACTTGATGACTTGTATAATTTGACATAATTTATCACTTCTTAACTTTAACTTTAGTTTAATTTTATTTATTTTTTTATTGATTTTAGACTTCATTATTATTATTTAAATTTTGTTGCAAATTTGAAGAAAATGAAGATCCAAAATTTTAAGAGCATATTGTTTAAGGGCTCTCAATTTTTTAAATGAAGATTTATTGATATTAAATTTAAGAACCCTTAAATGATATACTTTTAAAATTTTGGATCTTCAATAATGAAGTCTAAAATCGATAAACATTAAATAAAATTAGACTAAAGTTAAAGTTAAGAAATGATACATTATGTCAAATTATGCAAGTCATCAATACTCTTGAACTGAATGATTCTCTTATTTGAAACTTTGATATTGTTTAAATAATATTTGCTGATAATTAGAATGAAGAAACATACGCATTAGGTATTACTTCATCCAGGGCCATGTTCTGATTGGAGTTTTCCTTTGTCTCAATCTATTTTTTTGGAGTTGGTCTCACCATGTTGAAGCTCCTCCTTTAAGTCGGTAGGCTACTAGCTTGACTTATTTTTTCTTTATAATGCCCATAACACTAGAGAACTGTTCCACCTTTAAGCTCCAATCAAGAAAATCCTTTATATTCATGTTGCCATAGAAAACAAAAAGGTCATTTTTGAGACGATAATCTTGTGGTTCTAAGTCTCTTAGACGATGTCCTCCTCTTGCTAAACCTCTAAAATATTTTTCTTCTAAATCTTCACCACTAGTACTATCAATGAGGGTAGCATGTCTTTTTCGGGGTATTGGAACAACAAGTCTTCTTAGGGCTAATCCTTCAACTTGTCTTCTAGGAAGTATTGGCTTGATCCTATATCCATTTGCATCCTCTACTTCTTGGGCTTGGACTTGAAGCCTATATTCATTATTAGTCAGTTGAACAATGGCTGTAGTAAGCTCCTCTATTTGGTGTCGAATCTCTTCAAAAAATTATTGATATTCTTCTCGCGTTACTTGATTATGTTTTATTCTCCCAAGCTAAAATTTGGCTCTGCTACTAATTGATATAGAATGGTTAATCTATCCGCTTACAATGGTGTAGGACTGTTGTAATTTTTATTTTAAATTTATGAAGTAATTTAATTTTTCTAGGGTTGCATTTGATCTAAATTTATGAAGCTTTGATTTTAATTATTTTAGATAGATTTATAAGATGTTCGATTTGTTCGTTTTATTTTGTGCTTAATGCTTTTTGATTATTTATGAATTTTATCAAATTGATCCGTGATACATAAATAAACTAGGAAGAGGCATTTGTGTGTATGTTGCTCATAGATAGAATGGCATGTATGATGAAGGATAGGAATATACCCTAATTGTATGTGTGGCCATTTGAAAACTTAGAACATAATGAATCTTGGTGAATTTAATTCTCATAGAGATATAGTGAATTAATTTAATGAGGTGTGTTTATACGGAGCTCGGAAGAGATGTATGAATGAAATTAGAAGTTTTCGGTTGACAAATTAAATGTACTAAAAAATATAAATCAAGAGAAAATAATATGATAAGAGTGGATTAATTTGGTGAAAAATTGCAATCCTAGATTTCTTTTATTTTCTTATTAACTCTTTTCTTAAATTTGTTCCAACCAATGACCGTTTTGAATAAAATCAGATAGAAATAATTTTAGTACTCAACAAATTGTAGTAACAAATCTCCGTGGGAACGATACTTTATTTACAAATCTTATTACTTGTGACCGTGTATACTTGCACGTTTTATGTTCTCCAAAAGAGACAACAAGTTTTTGGCACCGTTGTCGGGGATTTGTTTACTATTTTCATTGTTGATATTAATACCAATCAATCTGATTTTAATTAAAAAAACAAAAAAAAATTATGCTTATTGTTGCTTGTTTATTTTATTTTACAATTTTCTCGTAAGTTGAAATTTTGTTTGACACACAAATCTTAACTTACAAAAAGAAAAAAAAATTATTTGCTTAGTGTTGTTTGTTTAATTTATTTTGTAATTTTCTCTTGAGTTGAGATTTTGTTTGACACACAAATCTTAACTCACAAAAAGAAAAAAAAAAATTATTTGCTTATTGTTGGTTATTTTATTTTTCAATTTTCTCGTGGGTTGAGATTTTGTTTGACACACAAATCTTAACTCACAAAAAGAAAAAAAAACAATTTTTTTTAATGTTATTGTTTCTTAATTTATTTTTCAATTTTCTTGTAAGTTGAGATTTTGTTACACACAAATCTTAACTTACAACAAGAAAAAAAAATTGAGAAGTCAAGCTGAAGACTATAAATCAAGCGCTTCTTGGGAGGCAACCCATGTGTTTTATATTTATTTTTTATTTTTCGCATGTATTACTTTTTATATTTTGTTATGTTATTTTTTTTTCGTAGGTGCAAATTGGAGGTAATGAAGCTTTTTTGGCTTAACCAATCAAACAAACCAGGAAGTTTATTTAATCCCATCTCATATGTTCTTTAACTTTCACACATTGAGGACAATGTGTATATTAAGTTTGGGGGTGGTAGATATATTGAACGTAATTGAAATACTTTCTAGATGTTCTTGCTTGTGATTTGTTTTTTGTTTGTTTGGTTGATTTAAGATATTTTGCTATGAATAGTGATTTATTTTTATTTCTTCTGTTTAAATAGTGCATAGCTCTTTGAAAAATTTGAATATTGTCTAAGTGATGAATAATTTTTACATATGTTTCATTTTTACAAGAATTAATATTCATGAGCACCAGTCTTGAATTTTGAGTTGCTTTGATAATTTAGAAAAGGTTTATGTGAGTATGGAAATCAATTGATTTTTGTGTTATCACAGTTCTTAGAATTTGTTTGATTTTCTCTCGAGGCGAAATTATAGATAACATTTAACTAAGAAAATGATTTAGGCCATCTTTGGATCGTTTGAGCCTTTCTATCTACCTTCACATGCATTATCCATAGTATACCCCTTTTGAGCTTCAAAGTTTATATATATATATTTAACTCATTTCCAAAGCCTACTTGATAAGAAAATATAGGTGTAGATATATCTATTTTTCTTATCTCACTAACATTTTACAATTGTTAGTAAATATTTAAAGATATATCAGAAAAAAAGGATATTGAAAAAAAAGAAAAAAAAAGAAGAAAAAAAAAAGAAAAAGAAGAAAAAGAAAAGAAAAGAAAAGAAAAGAGACCATTGTATGTGATGATAAATCCCAAATTGGGAAGTAATTATTGTGATGATAGAAGTTATCCTTTTCAATCCTAAAATGTTATGCTTGGGAAAAGTTTTAAGCTAAATATTATCTTTTATCCTACCTTTACCTAAGCCATACATTACAAGCTTAATAAAGTCCTATTGATTTGGTGTTTTTTGTTTGTCTACATTAGTGGAGAGAGAAATAAAAAATAAACTTATGAGATTTGTGATTTCATTAAAAATTTGTTTGATTTTATAGTTATATAAACTGATCCGGATTACATGTGATGAAATATGAAAAGACTTCACACACACACTAAAATTCATTGTGAAAACGTTATATACTTTTAAATTGATTTTGATGCTTAGATAATATTCTTTTATTTCTTTGAGTTATGTTATTTGGAATGTTGAAAAAGAAATATTTTGAAAATCACTATTTTAAATGCAGTTATTTTTGTTTTATTTTCTTCCTTTTGCTCGAGGACTAGCAAAAACTTAAGTTTGGGGGGGTTGATAACTGTATTTTATATAGTTATTTTCACCAATTTTATTAATTATAATTGCTATGTTCTTGACATTTTTGTGTAATTTTAGTAAAATAAATTAATATTTACCTTTTATGTGTTAAGAAATACATTTTTAATAAAATTAAATAATTTGAATCGAAATCGTACTTAATTTCAATTTTATGTCCACAAATATAATTTCAAATAATAGAGTTCTTAATTACAATTTATAAAAGTCGAAAATATAATTTAAATTAAATTTGGGCTTAATTTGAATTATTAAAAGTTTAAAAATTTAATTTAAAATTAGCAAAGGGCTTAACTGTAATTAAAGAAAGTTTTAAAATATAATTTGAATTAAATTTGTGGGTCAAAATACAATTAATTAAAGTTTAATTTTCGCGCAGGAGAGACAAAGTCCACGCGCAGGATCACACGCCGCAACGTGGACCATCAGATCAGAGAAGAAACGGCCAGATGCACGCGTTTCAAGCACATAGCAATTATAATTAATAAAATTGGTGAAAATAACTATATAAAATACAGTTATCAAGGACCTACATCATGTGGCACAAGATTGTCCACTTTGGTCCATAATTGCAAGTTCAGTGGACCCACATCCATGACTTGACTATTCAGCAGGACCTCACGACTTTGCTTCTAGGGAGAAACCCCAAAACATGTTATGCCATATAGAGAGTGCTCACCCCTTGTAAGCACATCACTACTTAGCTTCCTAAGAAATGTGGGACATGTGCAGGCATAATGCATTATACAACTCCACTTAGGGAGTCTTATGTCCTCATAAGAATGTAAGCCCATATGGCCTAGTAGGGACATGGCTCTAATACTAACTAATACATGACGGTTAATCTATTCACTTACAATAGGGTCGAACCAACTCCATGTGGCATAAGATTATCTACTTTGGTCCATAATTGTAAGTTCAATAGGCCCACTATCATAAGTTCATATTTCAACGGGAACTCACGGCTTTACTTCTAGGGAGAAACCCAAAAATGCATCATGTTATTTATAGAGTGTTCACCCCTTATAAGTACATCACCATTTAGCTTCCTAAGTAATGAGGGTCATGTACAGGTGAACTACATATTACTTGAAGCAAGACAATAGCACAAATGCACCAATAATATGGAATGAAATTAGGAAATAAGAAAGAGATAAGTAAAGTTTAAACTATCCAGACTCACTTTTTGGAGGCAAGCACTCTAGAAAATCTAGGATAAGATAAGCGTAGCTATCTATCTATCTTTAGACGAGAAATCTAGCAATCCTAGAGTTGAATTAGTCTTAAGATATTCCTCTATCTTATGAATAAGAGGACTTCAACTTCCAAACGGAAGAAAAAAGAACTATTCATAAAATATTAGGAATAAGAGAAAAAAGAAAGAAAAACTATTCCTAAAATATTAGGAATAAGAGAAAATAGAAAGAAGATAACTTTTAAAATATTACTAGGTTGATTATTTTCTAAGATGTCTTATACAAGCATAGAGTCTAGCTATTTATAGTTGAAAAGTCTCTAAAATAGTTCATAAAGTTTCTATGTGGGACTCTAGTAATACCTACAAAAAAGAACTCTAAATAAGTATTTCTATATGGGATTCTAGTAGAACATAAAAATTAAAAATATAAACAAAATAAACTATTATTTTAGTAGAACTCCAAACAGAAACTCTAAATAAAAGAAACTACTTTCTCTTTTCTACTATTGTTATGTGTTATTCCCATCCAATTATTTAAAACTCATCATTGAGTTTTCTTCAAATGAGTATGATAATACTTGTAGCATTTATGGATCTTCAAAATTAGTTTTTTTTTGTTCCACTTCCTTGAACAATATTAGCTAAATATTATCTACATGTTTACCTCTAAAATTAATATTTTCAACAAGTTCTGGAATAATGAAATATAACTCGATATCTTAAAGATGATTGTTACTTTGGAAAATAATTTGTTATGATGTCAAATAATTAGTTGCATTTGAAAGTAGTGAAAATACTTGATTCTTTAACTTAAAAATATCTATAAGTACCAAATATTTGAATCTTCTTTTATGGAAATAATTTTGAGATTTGGGACTAATTCACCTTGTAAAGAGATTTCCACTTTAAATTCTTCCTTATAAATTTTTATGACCTCTAACATAGATTTATTGGCCTCAATAATATGATTATTTTTGTTTTCAATCAAAATTATCTCAAGAACCTTGTTTTCATAAATTCCTCTTTCACTTTTAAAGCTTTAAGTGAGTCTTCTTTTTTTGATAGCCCATATTTAAAGTTCTATTGGATCATCTTTTCCACTGGAGCAAGATTTTGCTTTTGAGTTTTTCTATAATCTTTTTGAATAGGATCTTGATTCATATTTTTGTTTAATAGCACCGATGATGTAAACAATTTATTAAAGGCTTGATTAACCTCTTGACAAAATTCTTGAAATTATTTTCATGAAATACCTTTATTATGCTCCATTCGACTCATATGAATCTCACTTTGATACCAACTGAAGGAGGATAGAAGCATGAATGCACCTATAATATGGAATGCAATGGGGAAATAAGAAAGAGATGAGAAAAGTTTAAACTAGCTAGACTCACTCTCTAACAAGAGGTCCCCATATTTGTGTTATAAAAAAACACAAGAAAACTATCATATAGGAAAGCACTCTAGCAAACCTAAAATAGGACAAGCCTAGCTATGTTATCTATCCTTAGATGAGCACTCAACTCTAGGACTAGCTTAAAGATATTCCTCTATCTCACGGAGAAGAGAACTTCAACTTCCAAACAAAAGAAATAATAACTATTCTTAAGCTATTACTAAGTTGATTATTACCTAGCATATGACCTAGCTATTTATAGTTGGAAAGTGTCTAAAATAATTCATAAACCTTCTATGTGTGACTCTAGTAATACACACAAAAAGAACTCTAAATAAAGTTTTTATGTGTGATTCCAGTAGTACATAAAAATTAAAACTCTAAATACAATAAGCTATTATTTTTTTTAGAACTTTAAAAAAACCCTAAACAAAATGAACTACTTTTCCTTTTCTAATCTTGTCCCGTATTATCTCCAAAAATATTCACATAGCAAAATTTCCTTGTCTTTGTTATACGTTCTAAAATTTTGGAGTATATGACATGTATAACATCTGTGCTTTGTTTCAGGTAGAGAAATCTTCACAGCTTTAATTAGACCTAGATATTCATCTGATATTAGTGTCCATGATTCACCTTCTTCCATGCTGAAATCTTTCTTCCTCAAATTTGTAAACCACAACTAAGAGTTTTTACTCTTACCCTCAATTACTGCATATGTTATTGAATAAATGTCATCATTCGCATATGTCCCAATATCACACAATAGCTAACCTCTATATGATCCTCTTAAATGACATCCATCTAGCCCTATAAACTTCCTATATACATTGAGAAACCCATCCTTCATTGCAGCATACTCACTAAAGTTTTTTAAATCTGCATTAATGTATTGAAACAAATGAGAACACACATTCTGTGGGAAAAGTAGAATTTGATCCTAATAGAGGTTAATAGCTGGAATTTATAGTTTTGCATTAATCATTTAGTGACATACAAAGGTTACGCATATATGCAACCCCTACAGACATACACACACACACACACGATGCATAACCTATTTACACTCATGCAGAATTCATATACACACAATGCACAACCTATTTACACCCATGTAGAGCACACACACAAGTGGTTACTAACACGCAATAGTAATATACAACCACCACACACACAAAACATTGCATAACACATATAATTATACAACTTAAAAAAATAGATTATATATAACATACCTATCAACTCCATTGGTGTCTTGATGCTTGCAAAAGTTAACTAGTGTTTAGTTTATTACCGTTTTACTTGGAAATTACACCAAAATTAGGCATACAAATTTTATATAATTTATAAAATAACTTGCAATTGCACGAATCCATCATTGAATCCCATCCCTCTTTTCAAATAAACCCTTATTAACTTTCGTCGCTTTTTTAAAGAAAACTTTAGCATCATAACTTTAAAATTTTGAACTGTTAAAATCTCTGAAAGTTGAAACTTCCTTTCCTTTCCTAGACCTCTTAGGTGCCATTTTTCAAATTTTAACCACAAAAATTAAACAGAGTTCACCAAAATATTTTAACAACACAATTTAACCTAAATAATTCCTAACCATGTCTTTTCCTAAATAAGGTTTTGTACTTTTAATAAATATATAAATATTCCACAAATTCCAAACAAAATTAAATTTAAGAATTTAATTCTAAAATTTATGAATACTTACTTTTTGTTGTTGAATATTTGAAGAAAAAAATAAAGAACATCCCTTTCAAGATGAAAATCTTATATGAACTTAAAAAGCTTGAAAATATCTTGAAGGAATGGTGGAAATAGGTTAGGAAATAAGTTTCTAGGAAGGAGTTGTGAATGAAATATGAAGAAAGGTGGGATTTTTGAGGGGTTAATTGTGTTAGGGAAGAGAAAAATTAGGATTTGAGACAAAGTGAGATAAAAAGTGGGAAAATTAGAATTTCTTGTGTAGGGCAATGGTTTAAAGGAAAAAACATACACGCATGTTGCGGTGCACAATTCTTTCTTGCTGTGGGTGGTCTTTTCTGATTCTGCCCATTATACATTTATAACTTCATGTAATAGTGTACAATTAATTCATATCGTGACACACCCTTCTTTGTTTCACTTTATTCATAGTTTCAAATTTCTCCTCCTTTTTTATATATTAAAAAATCTAAATAAAGCACACTAAATTAAAATCACACAAAATATAATAAATATAAAAATAAATAAATGAAAGTAATAAATCGAAAATGGGTTATCTCTCATCTAGAACTATTTTTATCATATTTAGTGAGACGTTGCTTTGGAGGATTTCATCATATATGTAAATTCAATATATCCTTGTTATTGAGTTCATTTACTTTATGACCATTTGTAGCTTATTCCTTAGCTTTATTTTACAAGTGCTCGGTTAACTGATCCACCTATATTTCCATCTTCTTAATGGAAATTTCAATATAGTCCAACCTTTGATTTGTCCTTGTTTGGTTGTTTCTACTAACATGAATGAAAGAATTCAAGTTTTTCTATAGATTTGGTTTGTTGGGAGGATTCCTTTGTAGTTGTTGGTGGAATTATTGGCATGATGGATTTGATCTTTGGACAAATGGAGTGTTGTTTTGCCTTTAGGAGAAATTAGAATTATTTATCCACCTAGGATTATAAGTATTTGCACTGGGGTCATACCTAGGTCTTGGTTGGTAGCCTCTCAATACATTGACAAGGTCAGGTTCATCTATGGATTTTGATTGATAGGGACAGGTATCAACACCATGCCCCAAATTTTTGGACATACCACATTGTTCTTTATTTGTTGTGGCATGTGTAGTAAAAAATGTAACTTGGTTGGTCAATCGAGCAAGCTGCATTTGAACTTCAGTACCGTAGTCAATTTCATAGACTTTAACTCTCCTCACTTTGGAGCTCTTTTATTGGGAATTAGCACCCAACATCTCAAAGAGATTGGAAGTCTTTAAAGTTGTCTTTTCTTCCATTGCTCCACCAGTAACATTATCAACGGTAGACTGACACTGTTGTGTCAATACATCATAGAAAAATTGGTTTTGTAGCTATAGTGGGTAGTTGTGAGGCATTAAGTGAGAAACTTTGTGAACCTATCCCATGATTAATGGAAATGTTTTCCCTCCATTTGAGATAAAGTGACAATCTTACCTCTTAGTTCTAATGTTTTCTTATGGAAATAGAATTTTCTTATAAATTTTTTATAAACTTCCTCTGAAGTCATCAGGTAACCTGAAGGAAGTGACATTAACCATGCCTTGACCCTATCTCTAAGGGTGTATGGGAAATATTTCATTCTGAATTGATCCTTGGTGTGTACACCAAAAAGGAAAGTTTGGACTGTAGATTGAAAATCCCTAATGAAGTATAGTAAGTCTTCATTATGTAGTCTATAAAAATAAGGAAGCATGGAAAAATGGATGTTTCACAATTCACAATTCCTAGTAGCCTCATATAGATGGAAATAGATAGTTGCAATGCCAATTACTAGCCTTGCAAACTCCTTCATTGTGGTCTCTCTAAGTGGTGGGTTTTCCCCATATTTAGTGGTTTAGGTGAAGGGTTAAGGTGAGGTTCAAAAATTTGTTCAATAAAAGGCTGAAAGACGTTAAAGTCTAACATTCTTGACATTCTAGATGGCTTATGAATATTATTATTAAAAGGTGTGAGAGGGTGCCTTAATGACCTCTAACATCACATATACTAATAAAAATAGAACGTAATTTTACTTGTAATAAAATAAATTTAAAAAATTATAAAATAATTCATGTTCATAAAAAAAATATTAAACGTGTAGCAAAGAATAATAAAATAATAAAAATTATATTCATGCCAATAGAATAAATGATATTTGAAATAATTTATTACACAAAGGTTAAGCAAAAATTTAGAAGAAATGAAAAAATTAAAGAATTAATAAAGTAAAATAAATTAAAAATAAACAATAAACAATAAAGAATTGCTTTAAAGAAAATAAAGTTAAAAAAAATAAAAAGAAAATTTATTTTTAGATTTTTTTTATTATAATGTTTTTTAAAATTTAGAGAAAATTTAAAATTTTTAAATATTAAAAATTAATCAATAAACTAGATATTTTAAAATTTTAAATAAAAATAATATTTACTACACAATTGTTTTTTAAAATTTTGATACTAACAATTTAAAAATTCCATTCATTAATCACAACGGCGCCAAAAACTTAATGCTTACAAAAATTAACTAGTTTTCAGTGCTATTATCAATTTACATAGTCATTATATCAAAAACTTGATGTGCTAAAATTAGTCTTACAAATTCCATTCATTAATCACAAGTGCACAAATCACTTATAGAAAATGACATGTATACTTCCAAGGTCAATCTAAAGAGGGATCATAGGATTTTTAACTAATTCAAAAAATTCTTTAAAAACAAAATTAAGTAACCTAAACATCCTATCACAATTGTTTTGGCTTGAATTTATAAACTAATAACATAGAAATAAAGACAGATTCAATAAACATTTAAGTAATTAAATATTTATCATACGGTAGAAAATTTATGAGATATATTAGTTAGTTAATCATAATTATTCAATATTAATTAGGATATTAAATATATGAATTAAGATTAATGATTATTTCTTATAGGTATGAAAATATCCTAAGGTAAGGGTCATTTTTTTTTGTTAATTAAACTTTTAACTTGCCACCTTCAGTCGAGTTGACAATTTAAAATTTAATTAAATTATACTTATTTTTTAAAAAATTAACAAATCATTTAATTGTCACCTTCAATCAGGTCCACTATTTTAACTCTAATCAAGGTATCAAAATTAGGTTTATGATTTACATATCTAGAAACTAACTTTTAGATTTTAAAACAACTATGAAAATATAACGTCAATATATTTTTCAATAATAATAATTCTTATAAAAATATTTGAAATATAGTTCTTTAAAGATTCAAATAATCAAATCTAAAATCAAAGAGTTGACTCTAATTATATTTAGATAATTAAATCTTAAATCTAATTCTCTTGTTTATTATGAAAAATACTTCATCAATATATTTTTCTTTTACAAACTTCATTTAAATCTTGATGAAAAAATAAAACTCAATTCATTTTTTAAAAAGTTTACCTACTTTAATATTTCACAAGCGTAACAACATTACTAATATATCATACTATTTATAGCCAAACATGTATTATTTAATAAATGATCAATAAATTAAACTATAACATGTAAAAACAATATTTAAAAATATTTTGAGAAGAATACATTCTAAATATACTACAACATAATCCTTAGAATTTCTTTTGGAAAATATCCATAAATAATTGCTATGTTGTTTATTGAATTAGAACTAAAGCTATTAAATTAACTTAATTTGTTTAACTCTCGAATGAGAGAAGAACTATAAACTTAATAAAAAAATGAAAAGACTAAAGGAAGCTAAGAAATCAACTACTAAGAGAGCTATTAGATTCTAGGATTTTTTTTTACAATAGAAATAAGGTTCTATTTATAGAGTGAAGAAAAGAGAAAAACGTCAAATTTTTAACTTAGCTCCACAGCATACATTTTTTCCACGCCACGACATACACAGTTGTACACAATTTTAAGCACAATCTACTCTATTCACATCACGGCACACAATGTTTTCACGCCATAGCCTGCATTGATTTGGGACACATTCCTTTGGCATCGTGCCATTACGTACAAAGTTTTCATGCCATCGCACACTTCAAACTACATCACTTTGAAACCATAATTTTCGTATAACTTTTTTTTCCAATTTTTAAACATATGTAATATTTCACAATTTTTTTCTTTTAATCTTCCAAGTTATCCGCTTCAAGTATAATTCATTATGTTGATTTATTTTAATACAAGAATACTTGTAAAAGAACCAAATATACACATGATTTCAAATTATAGATTTGAGTAAAATGATAGTAAAACAAGCAAATAGAAATCTATATAACCATTAAACATATATATAAAATCACAATATATTAAGTGTTTTTGAGCACTTATCAAGTTTTTTTAAGTAACCAACTTTGTTGTAATGTTTGGATTAGTTCATTGTAGTTCTTTTACATAATCTCGTAAAATATGGTATTGATCCTTGTATGACCTAATTAGTAACTTTTCAACCTTCATTTTTGCTTTCTTAACTTTGTTATCACTCATATCCACATGATATCTCTTTCTCACTTTGTCCATCACTTTACACCATTTAATTTTTGGAATCTCTTTAAAGGTTTGAAGAAATTCTTCAGTAATTAAATAATTATTTATAAGTCATTTCTTGTTGTAATCTCTTTCACAACAATGTTGCTCTTCTTTGTAGCACTGTGTAATTCTGAACGTGTGCATACCAGTTTACTTGCTTGCTCTCATCTCCCATGTACAATTTGGACTCTTGCATTTGACCTTCAATATGTCTCTTGAATTTTTAAACCTTATTAACCTCCTTCCATTCCCAATTTTTAGTACATAGAAGCCTTCCTAATTACTTCACGACTTGAAAAAACAAGTCCAATCTTAAACTCCACATTTTTGGTTTTAATATCCTCCATAAAAGCTTTATATCTAGCACACTAAGATACTCGGGTTCAATGTCCTCCACTTTATGAACAATCTTTTGTAATCCTAGTTTACAATCCCCAAACATCTAAACTCCATTATCATCACTAAGATCAACATCTAATCCATAACACGTGACAATCTTATCATTATCAGCATTCATATAGTTCAAATATTCCATATCCTCATCCAATTAATTCTCAAACATGTCACCAAATTCAAATTTGAAAGTCTTTAAATTATAGATCTAATTAACTAGAGAGAGATAAATAAGAAATTAATAAAAATCTACCAAAATAAAATTTCATAGACGACTAGACATGCAATCTCAAGTAAATGAAATAATACAAAAATAAAGATTAGCACGTGATATTTTTAGGTAAAAATAACATATTCCATAATAATGGTTTAAGAGGAAAACCATCGGTCTATTGGACCACTTAACGATCCACTATGAACATAAGGTCCAATTACAAGGCCAAGTCTTATACTACTTCCAAGATAATTCTCTAAATAATCTACTTATAAGCCACTACTTTCATTCACAGTCTCCAGAAGAAAGGTGTTCAGATCCGAACCAACAATGTGATACACTTGAGTCACACAAGTTATCAAACCTATTCAGCTGGCACCTAAAAAGTTAGTACAAAAATACAAGTACAAGGCGTGTCCTAGAGTAGATTCAATAATGAGAAACTTTATCTAAATGGTTTAAGAATAAAATAGTTAAATCAAATCAACTAGCAAACCCTAGAACATATGACTAAGGACATGATCACAAATAATGTAAAATTGTTAATCAATCAAACACAACCACAAAATGTTTGATAGATTAACTAAAGAAAGAAGCTTAACAAAATATGATTTTGAAAAACAAATTTAGAGAGGGAGCTTAAATTACAAAAGCTGATACAATTATGGCTAAAGAAAATAAGAAGCAATAGGTTCTTTAAATAGTATATATTGAAGCCTTAATGCTAGGTTAAGGTCCAAGTATAAAGTTGTCCTTTTAATAGTTCATAGAGTAGTAAATAACAAGGATAATATTGTAATTGATATGTTTGGCTCGAGTAAAGAATTAGGATAAAGTTGAAGCCCTTATTGCTTGATCGATTCAGGCAACGATTAATAAAAACCTGAGATCAGAAAGATCAAATACAAGTGATTATTAATCAATCTAGTCCCTCAATCGATTGAACCCAACTTTGATCGATTTGCCCTAATTTTAAATTCAATTTTGAGAGGACTTAAATCATAGTAGATTGATGCTCGATCGATCCAAACTTTACCCAATCGATCAAGTACACAATAACATAAGTATACCTAAGATGTATTCATTTGATGCTCTGTAGTTTCTTCAACTTGATTAGTGATCTTGAAAAATGTGCCTAGAAACTAAATTTTATTTAAATATTTTATTCACGAATATTGACAATACTCATAAGTCTTACAATCTCTCCATTTAGCATATTCATGTTATAAAACCTCTCTCTCACTACATCACACTCATAGGAAAAATACATTTTATATAGTTGAACTATCCTATGATACTATGAAACCATCTTCGCTTGAATCTTGGCAGTTCATATTTATATTGAAAAATAAAAACACAAATAGGCACACAATTTGTCCTAAAAGACTCATTGTTTATTAGTTTAGTGTATATAATAACAAAAAAGTGAAGAAACAAACATAAATAATGAGTAACAATAGATAGAACATTTAAGTATTATTCCCCTGATGTGACATATTGAAAAGACTTAAACACTCAATGTATTCTCCCTCTATATGCAATCTATCCCTTTAAAAAAAATTCAATTAACTTTCCCTCTATGTCCATTATCTCTTCCTCTTTTTGTCATACAAATACATAATATAATATTGAAGCTTAGATTCAATATGAGTAAGAATAAGATGTATACAATGAAAGAACTCCCCATAAGTCTTATGACTCCTCAAAATAAAGTATAAGAAAATAAAAAATTATAAAATCTTTTATATATATATATATATATATTGTTCTTTGTTATTGAGGATAATAGGCTTATTTAAATATGACTAGAACAGAACTCTCAATTGATGATAATAATTTGTTTACATTTTGACTCTCTATTGAAAGCATTGGTATATAAACAAGACACACATACATTTTAACACAAACGGTGTCATATCAGCAATCACCCAAAATTAAGATACATGTTTGAATTATAATAGTATGTTAATTTATTCATTTATGATTAGTCATAAAATATTTAAAGAAAAGAGTATCACCTATCATGAAAAATTTTAGTTGAATCCTTACCATTCACAAAATATAATTATGCACTAAGAGAGAACTTAGTGTTCTTTGTATTCCCCCTTCTGTTTTTAATTTTTTTTTGTATGAGAAATTAATTATTTATGTATTTTTTTTATAAAACTATTTTTGGCTCTTTCTTTTTGTGCATGCAATTGCTTTTTTTTTGTTTTTTTCCTTCAATAATTTTTTGTTAAGATACGATGACTTTCACACTAGCTAGTTGTAAGATAACTATTTCTACTAGCTATAGTAATTTCACACATCACAGTAAATAGCAATCTCAAAACTAGGTTTATCTCTATAGTAGCATTATAGAAAGTGAAAAATAGAGTCCAAACACACTTTACAGTCAAGGTTATCTCAAGTTATAGAATCTCATAAAAGTAATCATAAACTATATGTGTGTGTGTGTATGTTCAGTTAGTGTGTGAGTAGGTTTTTGTCAACATCGATCACTACATGTGAAAAATTATGTAAATGCACAAGTTGAAATATTGATTCACACAATGTAAAGTCAAAATTGAAGTAGTATGAAAAAATATATAAAGTTCATGTCTTTATTAAAAAAGGTTTACTCTCCCTTTTCTTTTTTTTTATTTTTATTAAAGCTAAAAAGCTACCAATAAAAATAAAAAAGAAATAAACAACTCTAATAAAGATGCTTACCTTGGGTTAATTAAGCACTCAAAAAAACTACCTAGGTGAACAAAAAAAGATAGTTGGGTGATCAAAAAGAGACAATCTTTTCTAGCCCAAACTTTCTTAATTTTGGTTTCTTTATTTCTTTGTGTTAGGACTTAAACAACTTATTTGTCATAATCATGTTCTTGGACTTATCTTTAGATTTAACATTCATCCTAAATAAAGATGCAACATGTATGATAGGATAATGATAATTAGTCATAGAATTAAATGTGTTGAATTTTAATTGCCTCCTTGAACCAACAAAATCATGCTTTCTAGTATAATTATTGGATATAATATTTATATATGGATGATAATTATGAGTCCTATAACTAGAAGCATGGAAAGGATTAATAACATGGGAAACAACCAACAAAAATCTACACTTGGGCTTAATATGACCTTTCATACCATAATGATGATAAAGAGGTACAAATTTAACAGTTTTATCATTTATAGGTGTAACAATTCTTTGTGCATAATGAATAATTATAGGAGTAGATTTAAGGGCCTTAAATAATGGTTTTTGATGTTGAGGTTTCATGTGTAGCCTGTGAAGCATAAAGATTGAAGAGTTTTACAAACTCAGTTGTTTTTAAAGATGATAGCATAGAATCCTCATCTACATAACATAGCCCTTTCTTGTCTCCAAAGGTTTTACACACTGAAAAACTTTGTTTAGCTTTTTAGCTCCAATAATCAACCTCTTTATGGCTTCCTTTGATTCTCCAAGTTTCTGCACAAGATTCGGGTTTTCTTGTTTAAAATCTATAAGACTTAAATTCAAAACAATAGTACGTTCAGACAGTTCAATTTTTATTTTTCTATAATTGAGAAATTTATTTCAAAAGATTTAAGTTTATCACTTAGTTTAGTTACTTCTTTAAGTAACTTATTCTTTTGTCTCTTATTACCAATTAAGTCTATAAATAATTCATCAAGATTATTTGAATTAAATTTATTGAGTAGGAATTCAAAATCACTTTTCATATAAGAATTCAAAATAATTTTTCTTATAGTTTGAATCAATGTTGGACTTATTGGAGCATCCACTAGTGATTGTAGTAAATGTCAAGTAGTTGGTGCCATAATGTTTTGAGTCATTAGGATTGCCATTGTTACTTTCTAAGTTTCTAAGGGTCGCATTAAAAGCTCTTCCAGTTCTTTTTTTTGTTAGCACGCGTAGCTACAATATGACTAATCCCATTGCATTCAAAACATTTAAATTCAATGGGTTTAGTTTTCTTACCTTCGGAACTCATAGGTTTGAGTTCTTTTTTATTATAATCCCTTAAACGACTTTGTTACTAGTTAACCTGTGAATTGTTCTGGTTGAAGATTTTCTTGATTCTTTTGGCTAAGAGTTTCAATTCTTCACCATCTTCATCATTATCATTATCACCATCATTAGTCATGTTGGTTTTGAAAGTAATACCTTTGTTGTTTGGAGATGTTCGAAAACTCATCTCAAATGTTTGAATTGAGCCAACGAGCTCCTCAATTTTGATGGTGTCTACATCTTTACTTTCATTAATGGTAGTGAAACTTGCATAGAAGCAATCTAATAATGAGCAAAGAATCTTTCGAAATATTCTAAAATCATTAATTTTCTCTCCAAAATTGATAGAACTATTTATAATATACATAATTTAACAAAGAATTCAGAAAAAAATCTCATCTTCTTTCAACCTAAGGTTTTCAAATTGAATACCAAGCATGCAAAGTTTAATTCATTTAACTTGTGTGGTGACCTCATGAACAACTTCTAAAATATCCTAAATATGCTTAGTAGTATCAACATTTGAGACACGATGGAACTCTATAGGAGACATAGCACTAAAGATAGCATTAACACATTTTTGGTTCAAGTTATGAGTAGTTTTATCTTAAATTGTCCATTCGTTCCTAGGTTTTGGTGTAACAATATTATCTTTAGTAACTGTAAGTGGTTCTTAATAGTAAATAACAGAGTTCTAGGAATTTTCATCTATAGACCGTAGAAAAGCTCTTATACGAGCCTTAGTAGTTAGACCTATCAAAGAAGATAGAATGGGTTGTAGATGAACTCTTTTTCAAATGATCCTTAACAAAGTCCTAGGCAAACACTAAGTATATCTAATGACCCGCTCTGATACCAATTAAAGTCTTTTAATTATGAATCTAATTAAATAGATAGGGTAAATAGTTAATTAATGAAAATATGTCAAATTAAAATTTCACAAACGATCAAATATGTTTTTAAGTGTAAATAAAATAATACAAAAATAAAGATTGACACACGATATTTTTAGGTGGAAATAACCTAGGCCACAACAATGACTTAAGAAAAAGACCATTGGTCCACTAACCTACTTAATTATCCACTATGAAAATAAAGTCTAATTACAAGGCTAAAACTTAAACTACCTTCCAAGATAATCATCCCAAGTAATCTACTTACAAGGTACTACTTGCCTTCACAATCTTCACAAAAAAGGTATTTGGATCCAGACCAACATTCATATGAACTCGAATCACATGAGTTATCGAACCCATTTAGTTGGCATCTAAAAAGTTAGCAGAATAAAACAAGTGCAAGGAATGTCTTAGAGTTGATTCAATAATGCAAAATCCTATCTAGATGGTTCAAGAATAAATTAGTTAAATCAAATCAACTAACAAACTCTAGAATAGATGACTAAGCACATGAACACAACTAATATAGACTTGTTCATCAATCAAATATAACTACAAAATGTTTGATATATTAACTAAATAAAGAAATCTAATAGAATATGATTTTGCAAAATAGATTTAGAGAGAAAGAGAGAGCTTAACTTATAATAGTTGATGTAGTATGGTTAAAGAAAATAAGGGGCATTAGTCTCTTTAAATAGTATATATTGAAGCCCTAATGCTAGGTTAAGATCTAACTACAAATCTTTCCATTCTATAGTTCATAGAGCATTAAATAACAAGGATAATATTGTAATTGACATGTTTAGCTCAAGTAAACAATTAGGTTAAAGTTAATAGTGATCGATTGATCCAGACCGAGCTCAATCGATTGAACTAATAAAGTCGATCGATCGAAACCCTTTTTCGATTGATCTAGGCAATGATTAATAAAAAATTCGAGACTAAGTAGATCAAATACGATCGATTCTTGATCAATCTAGTTCCTTGATCAATAGAACCTAACTTTGATCGATCTACACCAATTTCAAATTCAATTATGAGAGAACTTAGATTGTAATAGATCGATTGAGCATCGATATACTACGATTGATCTATTCGATCGATCCAGACATTATTTGATTGATTAAGTAACCTGTATACTAAATGTTCTTATATGTCTAATGTGAAATCTAACTTGCATAAAAAAATATATTTGAGATGTGTTCATTTGATATTTGATAATTTCTTTGACTTAAATAGTGATCATGAAGAACGTGTCTATCAAATAAATTACATTTAAATGTTTTATTCATAAATATTATCAATACTCTCAAATCTTACAAAACTCAACCTCATTATCTTCCTTTTTCTCTTCATACTCATTGTCATCTTCAACCTCACTTCATTACTTGAATCAACTATATATACTTCTACCAATCTAGTTCTTGTCACAGGATATAAATACCCAACTTTTGTAGCATTTAAATCGCTTGCAAACTCACTTTACCCTGTTGGTAATAATCACAATATTGCATTTCCCCTCCATGTAATAATTATTTCCATTTTCAGTTGTGCATTCACCACTAACATGTAATTGCATTGTTAATTAATTACTAATAGGATCTGTTAAACATTAAAAGCACATGTCAGACCCTATTATAACTAAATATACGTATTAAAGCTTTTCAATTAATTTTTCAAAAACCAAATGACAACAGTTATTAAAAGCAGTACCTACACCTAGGGACCACTAAACCTTAAAAACCCTAACAATAGTGTATAAAGGCCAATGAAATGCAACAACACCAAATAGACAAATTCATTGTTATGTTTTAATAATAACAAACACAAACAAAGCCCCAATCTTTGAAACATAAGCGAATGCTTTCATTTGTGTCTACCATAGAAAGGACAATAGCAATTTCTTTAAATAAAATTGCACCACTAGCATCCAAAATAACAATTAAATAAACACTTTTTACACAAAAAAACAAAGATTATTATTGAGCCAGAAGTCTACTTACTTACCATGCAATGGTTGTGGTCTACTAATTCTGATATTAATTAAACACTCTAGCTAACAAAGGTTCCATTATTATCTTCCATTGTTCTCAAAAGAATAAAATGTCTCAATCGAAATGTCCAGGAAGATTTTTCCCCTTTTTCAAACAAATTTCAAAACCCTATCCTGTTCATGGAGAAGGGTTACCGAGAAAGTGGAGATGGGCTACTGGTTTGCTTTAATTTACTATTTCTCTTATTTTGTTGAACGCCTTTTTTTTATTCTCTTTATGTATTGAGTAACGCATTGGACTTGATGTGCTGAATTGACTGATTCATTTTTCATTTTTTTTATTATTTATATGATGAAACTTTTGACTTGACTGACCATACTGTATTGCATGATGAGGTTTCACGATTTGTGCGTTGCAATACCATGCCAATTTCTCGCAAACTGCAAACTTGAAATGTGGTGTGATTGGAATCGCACTAAACCACAAATATATATGTTCTGAATCAATAGTTGATTTAGAATTTGTAAAGCAACACATAGGATTAGATAATTATTGGTTTATTAATTATTTTTAATTATAAAAAAATTATTATATATATCTTATTTTAATAAAAATATATATAAATTATTAAATTTATATTAAATTTGAGTGTTAAAATTTTAATTTATACAAAGTAACTTATATTGTATGTATATATTTTATCTATAATTTTATAAATATTATACTTAAAATTTTATTTAAGAGATGAATTAAATATTTGAAATAAATATGATATATTAATTTATTTAAAATTTGTTACGAGAATAAAATATCATAAAATCAAAAGAAGGACTAATTTTTTTTTTTGTTGAACAAAAGAATAAACTAGTTATAAACAAATGAGGCTAAAAAAAATTAGATTAAAAAAAAACTCACAGTACACTAGTTTCTTGTAAATATAGAAAATTATACATGAAATCAGTAAATATATAACAAATTTCTTCTTCAAGTTGCAATTTTTTTCTTCTAAATCATTTTTTTTCTTTCAAAAGTCGATTATTTTTTTCCAAAATGCGAGTGTTTTCTTCTAATTCGTGGATCCAATTCAATAATTAACCTACTTATAACCTCTTAATTGCTTCTTGAAATTGGAGGGTCAAGCCACTGGAAATTAAATCTACTCACTAGTATAGAACTTCCGCCTTAGATTGCAACAACTAGTCCTTTCAACAATTTGCTTTCCACAAAAATAAAACAATCCTTAATGTTCCCGATCATTTTTTCAAAAATCAGATTTTGAAGTTCAAAGAAAAATAGAGAAGAATAATATAGATAACAAGATATAAAAAAACATATAGAGGAAATGAGATAAAGATAATTTTGGAGATATGAGAACAAATGAAAGAAATGAGAGCAAATATGGATTAAATGACGGGTAAAAATGGAAGAGAAGAATATTTTTAGAGGAAATAGATGGTGTTTAGAAATCTGGATAGATCCAAAAATCGGACCTTATAAACTACCCACACCCATGGTACAGATCAAATCCAATTGCAGCTTGAGCCCTGAGTAAAATCGAGCTCAATGGCAACTCGAGTCCTGAGTTAGATCAAGTCCAATGACAACTTGAGCCTTAAGTAAGATCGAGCCCAACGATAGCACAAGGTTGAGTAAGACCGAACCCAATGGCAACTCAAGCCTGAGTAAGACCGAGCCCAATGATAGCTCGAGCTCAAGTACAACACGAGCTCGTGGGCAGCACGAGTAAACTCAACCTGGATCTCTGACTTATTGTACTTTAGGCTAATTATGCTCTCTTGACACGTAGTTACGTGTACACATTGTATAACTGATACCTGTATCCATAGATGTGCTATAAATAGATGGACCCCTCATGAAGATTCACACATTCAGACCTTTGCAATAATCTCTCTCTAATTTTTCTCTATAAGATATTAAATCTCAACATTTTGGTGCCCATCGTAGGGCTTAGATTCTGAGGTCAATCACAAGCTTCTGACCCCATATCCTGTAGGAACTCACCTCGCTTCTAGAGAGAAATTAGGAAGGTCTATCGTGCACTACTCGCAACCTAAAAAATCATGGCAATAACTTGATCTGAAAGACAGTCAAATTCGACTGATCCCGAAACAATGGCTACTCAAGGAAACACACTACCGATCACCAATGAGACCAAGTTAGAAGACAACGCCCTCTATCAAGAGTTATCTCGTCAACTCTTTAAGCTAAGGAAAGAGCTCAATGAAACCCGAAGAGAAAACAGAGTTCTATGATCTCAGGTAAAGGGAAGGATCTGAAAGTAGCAAGTGAGAAACAGGAAAAGGGAAAAGCCCCTTACAAGGTGGAAATAGATTGCGAACAATTGTACATCTCCCCCTTCTCGGATGCAATCAAAAATGATGAACCTCTACCCAAGTTCAATGCTTCCAAATGCCCTGTCTATTTTGGGACGAAAGATCCAGTAACGCACGTTCAACATTTCAAAACAACCATGGCACCCATGAGTCTCACCCAAGCAAAGAGAGACACAATGATGTGAAAGTTGTTCGCCGCCACCCTCTGCAATGGCGCACAAAAATGGTTCAACAACCTACCTCCTAGGTCCATATCCTCCTTCCCACAGTTCATCACCAACTACGCTTGTAACAAACCCTTGAGGAAAGAATCTCATAACCTCTTTTCAATTATACAAGGGGAAAAGGAACCCATCGAGGAGTACATGAAGCGATTCAAAGAAGAAAAATTAGAAATCGTTGACTGCCCTAGTTTTATCGCTATAGAGGCCTTCAGGTGAGGCATGCTAAGAAGTTCCAACCTATTCATTGAATTAACTAAAACGGTGCCAAGCACCTTAGAGGAAGCATATGGGGAGGCCAAAAAGTTCATCAACTTAGAAAAGGAGCTTATCCTAGCCAAGAATCGTTGAACGATAGGAAATTTGATACCGGCCCCAAACAAAGAAAACAGAAGGATGAGCTCGGACCAAACACACCAAAGTTACAAAAATAAACAATTTGTTGTCGGCAATAGACAAAATGGACAATGGTCAATAAACAGAAATTGGGCGGTAAATAAAAGGTGGCCAGAAAATAAGGAAACCTGGGGAAGAGCAGTATCTCCCTACTAGGGTCCTCCTTTAAAATTTAACCTAGATTGTAGAAAGAATGGAGAGGGAGCTCGAGACTAGGTGGCCACCTAGGATGCATGATCTAGAGAAATATATGTTCAAATGGTGCGCTTTTCACAAAGATACATGTTGTGAGACAAGAGACTTTGGAAACTTGAAAAGAGAATTGAAAGCATTATTGGCTAGAGGATATTTCACGGACCTCATCACAGCGAATGAAGATAGGAGCGGCTACCAAGGCAAATGAAGAATTTTTCGACCAACATACTCGTCAAGCAGTGGCAAAGAACCTCGTGCTAGGCCCAATATTAACAACGCTCACAAAAGATTTACAAGGGAGCTGCACAATGTACCCCACATATACACTTTGGATAAAGCGAGACCCCTTATGAAAATAACTTTCACGGAGAGGGATGAGATTGCATCCCATCACGAAGACCCTCTAGTGTTAACCTTGAGGATTGGGTCTTGTGACGTCCGCCGAGTAATGATTGACGCTGGTATTTCAATAGCCCTTCTTTTCTTAATGACTATTAGGGCTCTCGGGCTAAGAGACACATACATCGTAAAAAAAGAGCTTCCTCTTGTAGGATTCAACGAAAACACCACTTATGCCAAAGGAACAATGATCATACCCGTAATGACAAAATGGGTAATAATAATGACCAATTTTGTCATCATCGACGCCCCGACACATTACAATGACATCCTGGGAAGACCCTGGATACATAAGATGAAAGTAGTCCCATCCACCTTCAACCAGGTAATCAAAATCCCTACGATTGAAGGCCCCGAAGAGGTGAGAGGAGATCAAGAGAACGCCAAGTGTTGTTATAATGCCACAATGAAGGGAATTGCCCCCAAATAGCAGTTACCAAGAGGTCTCCCTTTAAAGAGACCAAGGAATAAAAGTATAACGAGGTCAATTTTTCTGAATAAGGTAAAAGACTTCCCAACAAATGCGGAGGGAAAGGGCCACCCGATGAAAATTGGTGATGACTTAACAATAGAGCTCGAGGAGGAACTCTCATTATATCTAAAAGCCAATGTAGACATCTTTTTATGAACCCCTACAGACATATCAGGAATTGATTCATGAGTTATAATTCATCGACTTTTGTTGATGAAAAAACTAGACCCATTCAATAGCAAAAAAGAAAATTCCCTCGAGAGAAAATGAGGCAATTAAACATCATGTAACTGCCTTCAAAGAAGCGAGGGTCATTAGGGAAGTCAAGTATCCCTCATGGCTCTCAAATGTGGTACTAGTAAAAAAGGCGTGCAGAGCATCTTGCATGTGCGTAGCCCTCACTGATATAAACGAGGCATGCCCCAAAGACTGCTTCCATATCCCAAGCATTGATCAGTTGGTAGATGCCTCTTCTATGGGTTTGGGTTGATGAGTTTCTTAGATGCATATTCCGGGTATCATCAAATCAAAATGCACCATGAAGATGAATAAAAAACTTCTTTCATATCAAAATGCCATTTGGATTGAAAAACGTGGGCGCAATATATCAACGCCTCATCAACAAAATGTTCGAAAAGTAGTTAGGTAGGAACTTGGAAGCATATATTAACGACATGGTGGTTAAGTCAGCTCAACCCTTGAATCACATCAGAGACCTATAAGAGATATTTGAGGTGATACGAAGGTATGATATGAAACTTAACCCCAAAAAATACATTTTTGGTATAGTTGCAGGAAAATTCCTAGGGTACCTCATATCAACAAGAGGAATCAAGACCAATCCTGACAAAATACAGGCACTGGTGAACATGAAACCACCCAATAGCCTCAGGGGTATAATACAACTAAATGGAAGGATATGGGAATTGAGTAGATTCATTGCTAAATGCACAGATAAGTGTATGCCCTTTTTCAAGATGCTGAGAAAGAACAAGACTATCTTTTGGAATGAGGATTGTAGCACAACCTTTGAAGAAATCAAAAATACCTTAGTAATCCCCATGTCCTAACCGACCCACTACCAGGAGAGATTCTTTATCTATATTTGGCTATCACACCCCAAACATGCAATGTCATGCTGATAACAAAAATGAACAAAATTCAACACCCCATCTACTATGTTAACCAAATTTTAGTAGAAGCCCAAAATAAATATCCTACCATAGATAAACTTGCCTTTGCTCTCAAGATTACTGCATGAAAGCTCAGGCATTACTTTGGCTCACATACGATCGTAGTACTCACCTCACACTCTCTCAAAAATATACTAACAAAGCCAGAGGTTGCAAGAAGACTGGCCTAGATAACCATAGAACTGGGAGAGTATGACATCAAATACATGGCTAGAACAGCCATCACAAGGCGTATGTAGTCCAGATGGTACCAAGTTACTCTCTAATAAGGTCTTAAGGGTTAGGATCGTGTTTCAAAACTTGGAGAGAGCGAAAAAAAACATGTGTCAAGTTATGGCCGCCCCACTGTGAACATAAATTAGTGCGGAGCATCAACGCCAAATAGGTTATGTGATATTCTAAAAATATCCCATCAAAACATATCAATTTTGAAAATAACCCTAACATAACATATTAAGTGACGTAAAATATACATTTTTTATGATATTTTTTACTTATATAGAACTTTAATATAAGTGTTGTTATTATTCTCAAAAGTTTTTGTAATTATTTGTACCTTTTTGTAAAATACAGTCTCTGAACAGCTTCAAACCCCTTTTATAAGACCTGAATCATAAGATGTGTAACCCATTAAGATTTGCATATTTCAAAAAAATTGTTTTTGTATGTACATGTTACTCTATTTACTGTTTAATATTAATAATATGTTAAAATAACAAGCTTATGTTATTAAATCAATTTTGATTATAAATGCACACTTTTAAGTTTAAAAAATTATTTATTTTTCTTAATGAAAGAGATGGGAGAATATGAAATTCATTTTATTTTGAAATTTTACTGTGAATACTCAGTATGGTTTGAATCTTTGACATGCATGGAATCTGAATAGAGAGTCATGTTAGGTAATGCATAAAAAAGAAAAGTTAAATATATATTAGTAAACTTAGTTGTATAATTAATTATGATAAAAATACATCCTATTATAAGCATACTTAATAAATAGGATAAGATTATCATTCAAAAGTTGAATAATACAAAATTCTTAAAGGACCTATTTTTGTTGACTCTTCATGTTTTGTTCTTAACTTTAAGAAAACAACAAATTAAATCTATTGAAATTTGATATTTGATAAGGCATAAAAAGCTTTAAATAGTTGAAAATCCTAACGAAAAAAAATCATTACAAATTAAATGAGAAAAAACAAGGCAAATTATAATATAACTTGTCAAAATATCACTTCATATCAAAATCTAAGCAAGCAAAACATCAACCAAAATTTAAATCATGGAAGACAAACAAAAATAAGTAACATAATTCTTTTTATACATTATTATTTATATGAAGTAACATAATTTTTCCCTAATTTATTATATTAAATCTTATTTTTTATCAATTAAATAATAAATTAAAATAACCAAATGTTTGACAACAAAAATATTTCTTAATTTTAAACTCTTTTTTCCTTATAATTTAATCAATATATTTTTAATTTTCACATTTGGATACCCTATATTTTTTTATAATTTGTTCGTTTTACTTTTAAATTTTCTTTGATATCCATTTCTTTACACTCTTGAAGTATAATTTTGAATTGTTCTCAAATTTGAAAGGTAATTTATGAAAATTAAGAAGTAAAGTAGTCAAATTATAAGAAAACAAAACGTAATATGATGAAGAAGGGAAAAATAAAATTAAAAAATTTCGCACGAATTAAACAGTAAGTCTGAAATGAAGTTAGTACGGAGGATCCATACCACGACCACCCACATTGGATGGAAACAATTTTCCTTGGACGTAAGCGGGTCAATATCAGCAACCTGGGTCGTAACCACCCAGCCGACCTGCCAAATCTCTCCTACACGCCTTTCATACCAGACGTTGGTGCCTCAAGAGTGCATTTCTGCACGTCCCTCTCCATCTAGTATCCTTTTAGGGTCTTGCTCAACAATTCCTTTCTGTAAAGAATCCAGAAAAAAGAGGCATGCATCCTTGATTGGCATGGATTCTCCATACCTGACGAGCTTCTAAACAGATTCAACCATTTGTGCATATCAGACGCTTCATTCACACAATGAGTGAGATACCAGGTACATCCCTGTCATTAGAGGACCATAAAGTCCCGCTACTTGGGTATTTTACACCTAGAGATCCAAGCCATCCAACTAGACCCTATCATATATAATAAACTTCAAAGTTTGATTTTCACCATCAGAGCTTTGACTGCTCGTAACTTCTCAACAAAAAATCAAATTTTGACACATGAGATTTACTGTTGGAATGATTAGAACCTTGAGCTCATTGAGTGTAGAGAAAGTATGGATACCAATTGCACAGACAGTGAGGAAGTCCAGTGCTACACCTGGCATCGCTGCGTACCTTGAACAGACATATAGACGTCGTTGACTCTAATTAAAGGTATAAATTTAGGAGATATTAATAAAATTTATAATATAATATTTTAATTTTTAAAGCTACATCCGAGATAAAATATTATTAAAACCATAGTAATTTAAATATATCATTTGAATTTAAATAAAGCAAGTAATAACACAAAAAAATAAAAATTATTATACATTATTATTTATAATGTAAGTTAAATAAGAAAAATAATAAAATATATGTTTAAAATTAATTACATTAATATTATAATCTAAATATAATGATATTTAAATAAAATATGATAAGATTATATCATAAATTTATTAAAATTATTAAATAAGATATAATATAAAATGAGAAAAACTAATTTACTCTAAATATAGTCTAGAAGCCTTAGGAACTTATGTTGAAGGCACTTTCCAGTAGGTACACATGGTGCAGTCTCATTATCCACATCAATAGCTGAAGGCACTTTCCACTAGGTACACATGGTGCAGTCTCATTATCCACGTGAATAATTGACTGGTCGAAAGGTATGCTAAGCATATAACCAAGAGACATATCCATAAAATATTCTCCCATTAATGGTAATTATCCTCTTTTTTATAATATCTTTTATAAATTTTGTTCGAAAAAATAAGTATATTTTTCTTTAAATTAATTGTATCGATCTCTAAAATTTTGCATAAATAATCATTACTTATGAAAACAACTTTATCGTCTAGTTCTTCAAAGTTAAAGAACCACTCCTTATTAGAAAACATATGAAATATACACGTTGAATCAAAAATCCAATCATTAGGATGAGATGCTGTTGACGAACCAATTAATACAAAATCTAAATTTGAATTGTTTTCAACTACGCATGCATCAGACGACACAATTTTTCCTTTCTTCTGCAGCTTCAGATATTTTTTCTTTCAATAAATTTTTCATGACAAAAGGCATATTCATCTTTACCAAGCTTTCTTTTTGACAGAGATCTACCTCTCATTCCTTTTTGTTGTGTTTGTTGATGTCCTCTTACAGACAGTACCTGGACTGCTTCATTCCTGCTTTCTTTTTTATCTTTTTTTTATAATATAGTGCAAATTTTCTCAAAAGATACTTTATCCTTTCCAATAAGTAAGCTCGTAATAAGGTGATCAAACTCATCAATAAAGGAAACTAACAACATTAAGGCTAAATCTTCATCTTTAAAAGTTTCATCTATATTTAACAAATCTACTACTAATCGATTAAAAACAATAATGTAGTCGTTTATTGTAGTACTTGAAAGGTATTCAAAATGGAACAACTTTTTCTTCAAATAGAGCCGATTCTGTCTACTTTTCTTCATGAACTTGTTCTCCAATGCCTTCCACAACTTACTTGTTGATGTCTCCTTCATGAACGTGTACTTTTGTTCTCTTGAGAGACACGAACGGATTGTACCACATGCCAATCGGTTGATATTTTTTCACTCGACTTCATCTGCTCCATCTAGTTTCTCTTCTTTAATGGCAATGTTTAGACCTTGTTGAAACAGATCATCTAGAACTTTGCCTTACCACATGTTGAAATGATCGATTTCATCAAACTTCTCCACCTCGAACCTTGCATTCATAATTATTGTTCTACCTGACATGGATGATTGGCCTTTGTTTGAAAAAAAAATTTCTTCCGCCATTTCTTCAAATTACAACAACTAGTAACTATATTTCAATAGTAAACAAACGGAATACAAACAAATGCCTAGGTAGAAACTTTCAACTCTAATACCAATTGTTAGAAAAATCAGATATATTTTTCCTATTCTAAGTAGTTATTATTCACTTAGGATTTAAATGAATAGAACTCAAACTAACGCGATAAAATAATGATATTGGAAATATAATACCAAAATAACCTAAAGTAAATATTGAAACAGAAATATTAAAGCAAAAAAAACACCAAAAATTTAACGAGTTTCGATATAAATGTTATCTAGGTCTTCGGGCGTCATTGAGCACTTCCACTATCTTTAAATGAATGAACTCCAAAATTACAATTAATTGGACAAAATTGAGCTAATCAATTACCCTTACAAAAGAGAGAAGATTTACAAATTTTGAGATGTTTACAAATGATGGAGGAAGGCTTTATTTATAGCCCAAAATACAACACTCATCTTCATTCCTAACCAACGTGGACTTTTCCAATTCGCTCACTAAAGAGTTATACAACAAATTCAAATATTGTATAATATTTCATAAGATGTATCTCATTCCATATGTGCCAAACACTTCAACCCTGTTATTCAGTCAGTTTTCAAATCACTTGCAAAAAATTGACCTAGTGTATTTCGCAGATACCACACTGTTGTGCAGATTTTGCATGGGTTTTATAATATCAGAAACAACCAACATGAAAGATACGAAAATAGGCAAAAAATAAGCTTTAATATAAAGGTAGTGCAGTGATAGAATCCAACTGATATGCTGCATGCATCTATTATTTGTATTTGAGTAATGCTGTATGCTAATTTTGGTAATTAAAAATCTCAAGCATGTGTAGCCAAAAAATAATTAGCTAAGTTGATAGTAGTGTGAATTCTAGTTTTGGAAATGTGTGGCATGACAATGCAGCAGGAGAATCATCTATAAAAATGGGGCATCTGGATTGAGATTATCACAAAGGGAATGTTTAGCAATATGTATTCATGTTGTGGTTACTGTTAATTGGATAGGTGGTTTGAACTTCATGTGCAGTGGTCAAAAACTGTTAATTACTTCCACAAAATGACCTTATATATTACAGAATTTACTGTTAACTGGCATTCTCTTGTCCATTGATAGATAGGGACGTAACATGGAGTGGAAATTAAGGACCACTGGGTGTTAAGCATGGAATAAGGCAAATTATATAGCAAAGAAGACAAAAACCCATATAGACTTGCGTGGTTGGTTTAACAGGAAGAATAATGTAGACAGCTTTGGATTTCTCATACACTTTCTGCTAGTCTGCCAGCAAGGTATGTTACCTATTATTGTCTCTTTCTTTCCAAGAATCTTTCTTTAAAAAAAAAATCCCCAGTTTTTCAGATCATTGCTTAATATTTGAGTTTATCAACCGAACGCTAGCTGGTGGGTTGTGACTCAACCTGATATAAAAGCATGCAGCCACAAAGGATCAAATTGCATATCTCATGTCTAAAACGCCATAGTACCACCTCGCATGAAGTTCAATTTGCCAACTGGGTTGTGCTTAACTAGTACGAATCTAACTATTTTTGACACTTAAACTTTTGATAAAAGAGTAGTAAACTAACAAATCTACAATCAAAATCAAAGTGTTTGTATAATTCTATCACTTAATTTTAGGTTGTGATAAATCTATCATCAAACTCTTATAAGTGTTGCAAATCTATCATTGAACTCCTTATTAGTGGTACAAATCTACCACCGAAGCATATAATGATATGTGTGTTTGGTTGGGTTAAAAAATAAGTCAGCAATGAAATCGATTTCTAAAGGATAAGGAATCATAATTCTTTCTCTCCCTTTAAGAATCATGATTTCATTCTCATCTCAATTTATTTTTTCAATTTTACCTCACTCCAAATATAACTCTAAACTCAAATCCTAAATCCCAAAACCCTAAATCCCTAAACCCTAAACCCTAAATCTTAAAACCTCAAACCTTAAACCCCAAATCCTAAAACCCAAAACCCTAAATCCTAAATCCTAAAACCCTAAATCCCAAATCCCTAAACCCTAAATCCTTAAATCCCTAAATCCTTAAATCTCAAATCTCAAACCTCAAAACCCTAAACCCTATTTAGAAAAATAATGATTTTAATAATGTATTTTGTATGATGAAAAAATAATAATTAAATGATATTAATTAAACTTTACTGAATATAGGGATATTAAGGTAATTTATAGTTTTTTCCATTCCATTCTAGTGGCAAACCACACACTGTAATATTGATTCCTTTTTTGATTCCAGTGGTCAAACCAAACAACATTGTTTCTTTTCAATTCCATTCTCATTCTCATTTCGATTCCGATTCTATTCTGTGAACCAAACGCCACCATAAGGAGTTTGGTGGTAGATTTGTTATAGTTATAAGAGTTTAGTGATAGATTTGTCACAGTATAAAATTAATTTGTAGATTTATACAAACATTCTAAATTTGGTGGTATATTTATTAGTTTACTCAAAGAGTTATACGCATAATTAGTTTTCGAAATGGCACAATTAGATGTACCTATGTTAATAAATTGGTACCCATTAGAGATATATGATCAACACACGTATGGTGTTGTAGAGGATCAATAAGCTATGCAAATTAGTGTGCTATACACTAGTGGCTTGTTGTAAGATGCTTGTGCACTTGAGTTAGTGTAGGCTATTATACATGTAACTAATTCTAGTGGAAGTTAGTTAGATATCTGGCATATAAGTTTTGTATTTGAACTGATTTTAACAGCTTTTACTCTAATTGATATTTAGATTTTTTTTCATATTCAAGAACCTTGAGTTCTTTTATGGTATAAAAGCAGTAGTGCAAAATCCTTAGGATTGTAGCTACGGGGTCCAAAGCTATGTATAGATATGTACTATCTCCTTCACCAGTAAACAATCCAACATAAAATTTTCATGTTGACAACGATAGGTTATTGGGAGTTAATGAAGATACATCAATTTGAGGAAATGTGACAAGAGATTCATCAATATTGAATCAACTTTTTGGTAAAACCATTCTTGATTCTATGGTTGGCGTTGGGATTGGTCCGATTTACAAAGAAAGAAACTAGAGAGAAGTCAGAGATATTGATGGAATTTATGGATCCCTTAGGGAGTCTATCTATTTATAAAGTATTATATATACATATGTCGATTACATAAAATGTACACACCTAAGGGTGTCAAGGGATATAAAGATAAAAAGTAAACATATTTATAGTATGAGGTTGACCACCCATAGCTCAGGGTGGTCAACCCTATAGATACCAAAGCTCCCTTGGACGAGTCATTCCTACTGGTATGTTATAGGCATGAGCATAGGAAGGTCTTTTGGAATAAACTCATCTTATAGCTCGGGCTGTTTGCTAAACTTGGGTTGTTAGATGGGTCGGGCTCTAAGTCAATCAATGCATCCAAACATCTAATCCTCGTACTCTTTCAACTCAAGCTCTGTATTGAGGGGGAAGACTAATACTCAGGAAGCAGATTTGAATCGTTCAGCTCACCTAATAAATGCTTATAAGCTGATTAGAGAGAGAAATATGGGTCTCTATATAAGGAGGTTCTTGGGCTGAGCCTTTTTATCATTTCCTATACATCAAACAAAAGTACAGAGAAAACACTTTATGTCGCCTCAACTCGAGCCATGAAAAAGGTTTTCAGTTTGGTGGTAATAAATCAACTCGTTACATAGCTTATTTTCTCAGGTTTTTAGAGTACAAGTTCTTTGAGTCTAACACTTTTCTACTTTATTTTCGAGTCGATTTAAAGAATCATTTCCCTTTATTTTCAAACTTAATCCTAGTTAATCTCTTTTTCTCGTGCCTTACCCCTATTTTTATGTTTTTTGATATTTTGTAGAGACTATACACAGAAGATACCTTACTCTCGGGCTCTTAGGAGAGCCTACAATACCTCAACACAAGTGATGGCGTAGAGTCCTCCACTAAGACAAACTCTTCAAGCGAAGAGGGTCAATCTTAGCCTCAACCCTCTAACTCCACCTCTCACCCTCAAGTCATACCAACTATTAGGTTTAACATGCCCCAGACTCAGATCTTAGTGGCTAGGACATGGAGAAAAAAACAAAGAATATAGGGGCTGGGGAACCCATAGATCGTACCAAGGGCTCGTCGGCCAAAGTCACGACTAGTGGTTTATCACCGTAAGATGAGTAGAGGTTGAGGAAAATATATAACATCTCCTCCTTGGTCCAAATAATGATTCCAATGTCAATTGCTCGTGACAACGACCCACCTCTAGTTGGGTAGATGGTCTTTTACAAGAAGGCTCTTTGGTTGGAAGTCAGGTTTCCCATGTACCCTTTCATAAGGAGAATTTTGGTTAGGACTCAGCTCGCGTCGGGTCAGCTGATGCCCAATGGGCAGAGGTACTTGCTCTACCTTATAATAATATACAAATATCTTTGGGTGGATTTGGAAATGGCCGAGTTTAATGAAGCCTACATTTTGAAGCAGAACCCAACAGACCCAAGGAAGGTATACATGTCTATCAAACAGGATTGGGGTATAAATGTGGCCCTTCTTGAGAACAAGAAGAATAGGAAGGAATATTTCTTCTACATCTCAAGTGAGTGGGAATCTCCTATCAATGACATGAGGTTTATAAGGAGCACATGGAATGACACTAAGGTTATGATAAAGAGTATGGGCTCTTTCATGAAGATCTTGAGTTTGGATGCAAAGCAAAGCGTAGCTAATACCCAGAACTATCTGTCTGAGAAAACCTCGTTGAGGCATCTATTAAATACCATGTGTTTTGTTTCATGTGGGCTTATAAGTCAAGGTTTGGTAGAGCCTATCTACAGGATTATTTGTAAAACTAGAGCTCATCTCAAGCATATGACCCATCCTATATACTACAGAGGTAGATTTGAGGTGGTCCTTGATGATGGTGAATTGGACCTCATACTTGAACATTTCTTTTTCTCCATCTTTTTTATGGATCTACCCTATAATATTAACACCTTCTCAGCCTTTATCTTAGAAGATACTATATATTTTAATGTTGATGCTCTCCTAGCGCGACTTAAGACCAAGGTTCCTCTTCCTCCCAACTCGGATCCCCAAGTACCCGTTCACCTCGTAAGGGATTAAAGAAAGAGGAAGGGTATTGTCAATTATCTTACTGCCAATGTGGATGGGGTGGCTCTATATTGGGGTATGTCACCAGAGTAACTCGACCACTATGTGGATCACTTCTTGTTATGGCACACAAGATGTAACTCGATGCCATATGTGAGGACAAGGGCTCAGAGGTCACGATTAGTCATCTGATGTATCATATGTTCCAATTTTACCTCTCTTTTGCAAGTGTATATTTATTTATTTTCATATATATTTCTTATGTTTGACCTCGGGTCCTCTAGCTTTTTCAATTGTAGTTACTTTATGAGTTGAATAGGGCACGAGGCGTGGAGAGTTTAAAGCATGATCTTGCATAGGAAGAAGGAGAAGCATGCTTCAACTTGGTCTAAGTATGCCTTGTTACTGGAAAAGGCCAACAAGTGGGAGGGCAAGGCCATAGACAAGGAAGATAAGTTATCCAAGGCCGTTGTTAAGCTAAATGATAACGTAAGGCCTATGGCAGAGCTTGAGGAGGCCCAGAGAAAGGACAAGGCCAATATTGAGGCATATAATCATAGACTAGCCAAAATAGAAGACAAGGCTAAGTGTGAGCTTGATGCTATACCCAAACAACTCTCCTCGAGTATGGAAATAGGGTATAGGCTGGCCATGGAATTTTTTAAAATGAGGTCAAGAAAAAGGGCCTAGGTTGAGTATTATTGCAAGATTTTGGATATCCTAATCACTCCCTAGTACTTACCTACTCAGTCCCAAGATGGGGATAAGGAACAGGACTCAAACTCAGGTAAGAGTGGTGACAGAACGGAGATGAATGGTGTAGAAGGTGAGACCAGGGACCATTGACGTGGTACTAACTTAAGGCTCTTGTTAAATTAAATTCTAAACCTTCTCTATTTTTCCTTTATTTTGATCTCGATGCCACTCCTACTTGTATGGTCGCAAGTTGCGTCTTGTAATTTTCTTTTAAATCATTAATGAGAATCAATATAATCTTGAGAACTAACTATATTGTTTGCCTAGTGGTGCATTCATATCATTTTATGTGTCCATTTATAATGTTGACCCTACCTTTCTATTTTTGGGGCATGTGTCATTTAACTTTTCTTAACACTATCCCATATAAAAGAGGGTTAGGATATTTTTTGAATTCAGACAATCACATTGAAATATTTTCGAACTACTTCATCTTTTTTGTTTGAACATTATGGATTTTGATTGTGCTAGCGGACATTCAATTCAAGCTTTAAAACTAGAAAATGTAAGACTTAAGACCGAGGTGAAGGAATTGAAAATTGAGCTGTCTAGGCTCGACGATAAGCTAAATTTTTATGAAGAGACCAAGTGCAAGCTCACCTATTGTAAGGAGCAGCTATCCAAAACTTGAGTTTGAGGGAGCTCTACCTGGTTCCTAAACGAGGTGCTTAGCTCTCCTATCATTGTTAGAGTGTCAACCTGGTTCTTGACCAAGGTAATCAACTTGTAACTTTTGCAAGTGTTAGGTTGGTCTACTTGGTTCTTAATCGAGGTGATTAGCCCATGACATATAATAGTAAGAGAGAGATCTCTACCTGGTTCTTGACCGAGGTGCTCAATTCTCGCTTCATTGTTAGAATGCCAACATGGTTTCTAATCGAGGTGATCAACTTGTGACTTTTGCATGTTAAGGTGGTCTAAAGGTAAAAAGTAAACATATTTATGGTTTGAGGTCAACCATCTATAACTCAGGCTGGTGGTTGACCTTATAGATATCAAAGCTCCCTTGGATAGGTCCTTTCCACTGGTGTGTTGTGGTTGCAAGCATATGAATATCTTTTGGAATGACCCATCTTATGGCTCAGGCTATATATTAAACTTAGGGTGTTAGATGGGTCATGCTCAAGGTCTATTCATCTTTCCAAACATTTCTACGATAGATGCCAAAATGTTAGGATTGGTTCGATTTATAGAGAGAGAAATCAAAGCCATTGATGGAATTTATGGATCCCTTAGGAAGTTCATATATTTTTAGCATGCTATACGTATATGTGTCAATTACATAGAGTGTATGCATCTAAGGGTGCCAGAGGGCATAAAGGTAAAAAGTAAAAATATTTATAGTCCAAGGTTAACCACGTATAGCTCGGGTTGATGATCAACCCTATAGATACCAAAGCTACTTTGGATGGGTCTTTCCCACTAGTGTGTTATAGGTACGAGCACATGAAGGTCTTTTGGAATGACTCATCTTGTGGCTTGGGTTGTCTACTAAACTAAGGATGTTAGATGGGTCAGGCTTCAGGCAGATCAATGTGCCCAAATAGATGATAATTAAATAATGTTTCTCTATCTATGAAACTTGATCACAACAATTATCTTATATGGCGTGATCAATTGCTATGTTTTTTCATGACATATTGTCTTGAAGGGTTTATAAATGACACATTTCCTAGATCGTTACCTTTTCTTGATGTTGAGTGTTCAATTCTTAATCCATTACTTACCACTTTGGTGCAATATGAATCACTTATGAAGAGTTGAATCTATAGTTATGTTTCAATTAGAATGAATGATGTTCTCATTGGTCATTTATCAACTATGGAACAATGGATAGCACTAGAAGATCCATTCAATTGTACTACTCAATTATGAGTTATGGAACTATTAACTAAACTCCAATCTTTGGCCAAGAATGAATTTTCTATTTTTGATTCTTTATATTCTCAATGGCTTGGGTCCTAGATATCTCACCTTAGTTACTACTTTTAACTTGATTTAAGTTAGGACTTTTATAGGGATTTTACACAACCAACTTGAGAATTTTAAAAGGATGTAGCTTGCATTTGATGGTGCTAGTCAAGAATCAATCTTTAAGCTAATATAACTAGTTTCACTAAGAAAAATGGCAATTATTATTTTAGATTTAATAATAAGTCATATAGTAAGCCACAAGGCCACTCTAAATCCTCATAACAAATTTTTCATGAATTCTTGAAAAATGGTGGTACTAGTCAAAAGAGCAATGGTTCAAGTCCAACATCTAGTTCCAAGGAATTCAAGAAATCATTCTCAGAGAAACCTATATGTTAGATTTATGAAAAGCAAGGGTATTCTTCCTCTTCTTGCTTTTGTATTGATAAAATGCTTTGTTAGGAAAGAATTCACCAAGTCCTTCAACCATGAATGTTACTTCATATGACAATTCAAGTCCTACTCCTAGCACTTAGGTGCTAGATTTTAGTGCCAACCATCATCCTACACTAAGTGTAGACCAGGTACAAAATGCAACCTCTTACTCTGATTTAGAAGGTATAATAACTGGAAATGGTTACACTCTACTCATATCTAATGTTGGATCATAATTGTTGCATGCTAGTACTAATTTTTCTCTCACTATCAATAATTTGCTTCATACATCATGTGTAACTATTAATCTATATTCTATACAAAAATTATACATTGACAATAATGTTGTTGTTAAATTTTACTATGGTTCATTTTATGTTAAGGATCACAGTTCCAAGTAGGTAATGCTTCAACGTTCTAGTGAGAATGGTCTCTACAAACTCGCTAGTTTTTCTTAAAGCACTAATGGTGGTTCCTATGCTTGTTTTGCAATTAAAAATGGTGTTGATGATGACAATAATAGTGTGACCATCGCTTACAATGCTTAAGATGACTAAGGCATTCATACTTATCTCTTATGACATAGAAAGCTATGTGGTTCTTCTTTTAGTACTACTCTCAAGATACTTAAATGCAATGGAATGTCTATTCCCTTGTTGGATAAGGCTTCAACTTTTTGTGATTCATGTCAACTTACTAAAGCACATAAACTACCCTTTTGTCTACACATGATCAAGTTGAGTCTCCTTTTGTTGTGGTATATTTAGAATTATGGGTTCCAACATAGTTATCATATAATAATGAGAGATATTTTTTTGTCCATTATGGATGATCAATATAGATTCATTTGGTTTTTTTTCATTTAGAAACCAAGGATCAAACTTCCTCTACATTTTTGTACTTTAATACCATAATGGAAATTTTTTTGGCACTTATATTAAAATAATACAAACTAATAAGGGCTAAATTTAAACCTATGATATATATCATTGGGAAAGAAAGCATTTTACATAAATGAATATGTCCTCACACCTTTGAATAGAATGGTATGGTGGAATCAGGGCATAGAAGGATTGTAGAATATGACTTTCAAATTTCGGGTGTTTGCTTTCAAAATAACTGTGTATCTATTGAATAGAACTCCCACTAAGGTGTTTGATAATAAATCACATTTTGAGGTGCCCTATTATAAGTCATTTGATCTTGGTGTGTTAAAAACCATTGGGAGTCAATGCTTTCAAATTATGCATTCCTATGCTCATAACAAGCTAGATGCTAGGTTTGTTGAATGTGTCTTTTTGGGATATAGTGATAAGAAAAAAAACGTTATGTATGCTATGATTTGAGAGATGAGAAATTTTACATCAATCACCATGTATTTTCCAATAAGCTATGCTATCCTTTCAAGGCTAGTTTTGAGATTCCTACTTTGTCCATCGAGTCAAGGTTTACCATCTCTATTCTACATGTGCCTATATGACTTTCTTTACCTAATTTGTCTTTGCACAGTGCACATTCTAACTCTATGCTTTATATCTCGCATGTCTCTCCTGCAACAAATATACATAATTGTTATGCTACCCCTAATGTTGATATGTCTTCATCTATGTCTTGATCTAACATGTCTTTTGACTCTAGTGCAACAGTTTATGTCCAAATATTTATGTTAATTTCACCATTTCCTTCCAATTCCTTGCAACTTGATTTTGTACCTCATATACGCCCTTTGAACATTGATGTGTCACTTCTTAGTGTACCTTCTAACACTATCTATCATACCTCTATTATGCCTACTCAATGTCACTCGAATACTCATACCATGACCATAATGTCTAAGGTAGGTATTGCAAAACCTAAGTTGTATGCTTTCACTCTTTATGGTGTCTCAATTCTTCCCGAACCAAGATCTTACAAAGATGCTCTTAAGGTTCCTAAATGGTTTAAGATTATGCAAGTTGAGGTTCAAGCTTTGATTTCTAATTATGCATGGGAATTGGTGGAGCTTTATCGAGAAAAAAACTATTATAGGTTGTAAATGGGTATTCAAATTCAAATTGAAGGCATATAGGACTTTAGACAAGTATAAGGCTTAATTAATGGCTAAAGGGTTCTTGTATGTTAAGGGTTTTAATTTCTTTGAGACATTCTCATCTGTTGTTAAACCAACTACTATTAGAGTTGTGTTGACATTAGTTTTGTCTAAAAGTTAGGTATTAAGGCAAGTGAATGTCAATAATGCTTTTTTGAATGAGATTTTACTAAGGATGTCTTTATGGTGTAGCCACATGGTTTTGAGGAGGGAAATGACTTTGTGTGAAAGATAGGGAAAGCTTTATATGGCTTGAAACAAGCATATTGATCTTGGTTTTCCAAGTTAAGTTGTCTTTTGGTTGATTTTGGCTTTGTTGCATTTGGCCAGAAACTTAACTTTTTGTGTTGGATTGTGATGCAATAGATATGGTTATTTTTGTCTATATTGATGATATAATCATGACATGAAGCTTATCTACTTAGGTAGACTCTCTTATTGCCCCTCTTTACTCTTAGTTTGTACTTAAAGAACTTGGTGCTCTAAAGTACTTCATTGGTTTAGAAGTGGCGATTCATGTTGAGGTTCTATGGTTGAACCAACAAAAGTACATCGGTGAATTTTTTCACAGGTATGATTTAGGATGTATAAGGAGTGTGATACTTCTATGGTTATCGGGAAAGGTTTGAGTAAGTAAGATAGTATTCATTTGAAGGATGGTAGTCTCTATATAAGCTTAGTATGATGGCTTCAATATTGTATATTAACTACGCTAGCCATTTCATTTAGTGTCAACAAGTTATGCCAATTTATGTAATGCCCTATAGATGTTCATTGGGTGGCTGTTAAATGCCTCATGTGTTATCTGATTACTCTATGAAAATATAGTCATTAGTGCATTTTTTTTACTTAATATTTACTTGTTTTATTCAATAAATAGTATTTTTTTTGTCAAAAATATTAAAATATAAACTTTTTAATGAAAAATGGATGAAAATATAATTTTTGAAGTTTTTTGAGATTTTTAATGCATGACCAATCAGGAGATGACACGTGGCATACCACGTAGGTAAATGAGCTAATCATGTCATACCGTGTGTGAGGAGGACAAAACAAGTGCCACGTGTCAGCACATCTTTCAATCCATGTTTGGAAATCAATCAACGTGTCATGTCATATGTCGCTACCCCATTGCTCCGTGCATTCCACCTGTGCACCACGCCATCTATTTTCACAAATCACGTTGAGCCACGTGTTGCTAACTCAACGAGCGTTGACTCTAACTGGTCTCCCTTGCCAAGCGTCACTCCCTGATTCGCTCAATGAATTTTTGATGCCACATGTCATGCTGTGATTGGCTGAAACTATCAATTTTGCTTGTTTTTATCGTAGCCCTTAATCTGAAGCTAATCTAACGGTCTAGATCGCATCTGAGTTTTATTTAAATCCCTAATCACTCCATAGATTCTAATTTGCCTCCATTAGCATAATTTTGTTCATTTTTTGGAGGTAAAGAGAGAAAAATACAAAAAATTCAAGAGATTGATTGTATTTCTTTTTCTACTTTTTTTTTATCAATTTTATGTCTTTCTTTATGAAAAATATGAACTTTATGAACACAATTATGTGTAATTAATTTATTAATCTAGGGATCTTATGAACCCAATTTTTACCATGTGATGATCTAAAATTTTATCCCAATTATAATTATAATTTAATTATATTATTTAATCTGATTTTTATGCTATTAATTGTTTGACCAATAATTTATCTATAGAGGCAATTAAATAGATTTGAGAAATTTTTTTAGTTATTTGTCTTGATTAAATAACATGTATAGTTTGTAGGCAGAGATATATAATCCTTATGTATGTGATTTATAATTGATGTACTTAATGAGTCGTATGTAATTTAATTAACATGAGAGTGTGATTAAATTAATTACTATATGGTGTGTAGTTTACTTGATAGATGAATACATGCTAGGTTAGACTCAATTGATCATTTAATTAATTGTTATTATATTTGGGGATTTTAACGATTCACATGTTTAAAAAATTGGGGTATTAAGTATTCCTAGATATTTTCTCATATATCTTTTTAGTTACCAAATTTGATTTAATTAATTATTGTTATTTAATTTTAGTTATTTTAATTTTGCTTCATTAAAATACAAAAACACAAAAAAAAATTGATTTTTTTTCTTTTAAAAATTAGTTTCTAATAAAATAATTTTCATGGGAACGATCTTTTCTTATCATTATTTTACTTATTGTGATACGTATACTTTTATATTTATTGTATACACTTTGTGTGTGACAACCATTGTTTAAATTTTATTTGTTCATTATAGCTCCACTAACCTTCTAATGTGACAAGCTCAATGCCATTCATTTGGCTAAGAATCTAATGTTGCATTCTCACACCAAACACATCAAGTTTGACTAATACTTTGTGCATGATCAAGTTCTCCAACAACAACTACTTATGAATAATGTCTTTTTTATGATCAACTGGTTGACATACTTACTAAACCTCTTCCTTCTCTTTAATTTCACTCTCTTAAAATTAGACTTTTGATTTTTCCTAAACCTTCAATTTGATGAGATCTATTAGGTATGTATGATGAAGACACATATGGCATTGTAAACGTTCAGTGAACTATACATATTAGTATGCTATGCATGAGTGGTTGGCTATTGGATGCTTATGCAATCAAGTTAGTTTAGGTTGTTATATATATTTGTAATGAATATTAGTGTAAATTATTTAGATATATGGTATACAAGTCTTTGTATATGAACTAATTGTAACCATTTTTATTCTAATCAATGTTTAGAAGTATTTTTAGATTCAAAAACATTGAGTTCTTTTAGAACTTTTTATGTCTCATGTTATTTAAATGCTTTATTTTAATATCTCTAATTTAATTATTGGTATTCGTATTAGCCATTTTGAATAATATTTTCTTTTTTGGTCTAAGCATGCCACATGGGTCTTATGTGACAAATTTTATAAAAATATTTTGAAAATTTGAGAAAGAAAGGAAAAAAAAACTAAAATGATCGTAATTTAACAATTATCTCCCAAACTTTTCCTAAAAAGAGTTAGATGGTGAATTTTTACCAAGTGAATTAACATTTAGTTGAGTGAAATTAATTTGGCTATTGCAAACATGAAAAGAAGGATAAATTTGGGTTTCTAATTGTGACCAAATAGTTAAGATCATACCATAATTCATGAAATATTCAACAAGTATCAACCCTAATGTCGGGAAAGATGCAATGTTTTAAACAACATAGTCAGAGATGAAAATAATTACCTTGATAGCCAAAATTGTAATATTATTTTTTTCTTTTTCAAATTCTCACAATTTTCCATACTTAAGCAAAAAAAGAGAAGAATATAACTCTATTTAAAATGATTAAAAATAATACAAATCTTAAAATATGGTATTATATTTTAATACCATAAATATAAAGGATACCAAAGCATTAACATAACTATGTAGGATACCAAACCCCACTTTTGCCACTCATTTTTAAAAGCTGTAGTGTATGTTATTCACATATTTTTTAATTGCATATATATTTAATTTGAATTAATTATTTTAATTTAAATACTATAGATAAATTTGATTACAAAAATATTAATTTTATCTCTAAACACTCAATAATTCCTTTGAATTATTATTCTCATATTGATAAATTTAACCATTAAGTATGGTTGCATATGACTTTCATATATTAACATAATAATTAAATTGAAATAATTTGTTTAAATTGATTTTATATGTATCTTAAAAATAAATAAGTGATTCACAACACACATATGTTTTTTAAAAAATAAATTGCAAAATGCAGATTTTCAAAAGCTAACCTAGTTAAAGAATTTTTTTTTTAAGATTTTTATCAGATTTAAACAATTACCGTACCACTGAAGTATAAGTTAAAAGAAGGTTTTCTTATTAAAAAAAAGTATGCTAAGAAGTTATGAATACGATAATAGGTTTGTAGATATTTATAGGAAAAAATATAAAAGAGGTTAGTAGAATTTATTTTTTTAATCAAAATAGATCTTAATCTAGCCTATGATCCCTGAAAATGAGATTTTTAAAACTACATAGAATACCTTCTGGAATCCACTTTCTTAATATTATAATGCATGCATCGTTTATACTACAAAAGTAATAATAGGTGATAAATATGTTTGTAGGTACTTGCATTTAGTAATTATGTGAAGAGGTAATGATAAGGATAAAATCATTGATATTGATGGAAATATCGATATTTTGTTTTATAGATATATCTAGAATACCATTAATATTATTAAATGTTTAGAAAAAATTATGAAAAATCCTAAAAACTATAGCTATTTTTTAAAATTTTATATAAAACTTTTCAAATATACTAAAATAAGTAATGTTGGAAAAAATGAAGTTTATAAAAAATAAAATTTAGTAAAGTTTTGTCCCATATTACTTTTTTACAATATTTAAAAGATGTATAAATAGTGAATAGTTGGCTATTGAGATTGGACTCCAAAGGGCAACCACTTTTGTGGAAGGGGAGAGTATCTAGGCAAATGTGATACCACGCGTGTCGCCACCGCAGGCCGAGCTCGAGTGCAAGTGTGTGTGAGGTGAGGTGGTATTTTATTTTTTTTGAAAAAATATTTTTTTCAAGAAAAACTTTTCCACTTAAAAAAATAGTTGTCATATATATATATATATATATATATATTTCCCAGAAAAAACAACCGTTATTTTCTTTTATCAGAATATGACCGTTAAATGGCCGTTTTTCTTCTTTATTCAGAAAAATAGTCGTTGCTCGTATTTACTCACAAAAATGTCTGTTACTCATCTTTACTCAAAAAATGACCGTTATTCTTCATTACTCATAATGGTTGTTACGTTTTTAATTCCCAAACATTACCATTATTATCATAATTGCCACATGGTTTCTGAAACCTATAAATAGAGGGCCTCAACTCTCAGTTTCTACACAACAATCTGCAAACTCATCTCCCTACGAAAAAAATTCTCTCTGCAATTCTAAGTTATTTTTTTTAGTTTTCCGAGCAACAAATTTTCAGGTGTAGCATCCCAGTCTTCATCAGTGCAGTGAAGTTTTGAGATAGAGATTAAGCTTCTGGGCTGTTTTATCCTAGGGACGACGGGGTTGTGTTTGCTTGCACAAATTGGGTAGAGCCACGAAACGTCTTAAAGAGAGCAACCTAGTCCGCGACTCAACCCAAGCAGTTCATACCAGATTATCGGTAATATTGTTTCCGTATTGTTATTAACAAACTTGTTTCAAGAATTTTAAGACATATTCAATCTGCCATGTCTATTGAAATGCTAATTGTTGATCTAAACAAACCATTCCATTTTAAGGGATTATACTTTAAAAGATGGAGATAAAAAATGTTATTTTTCTTAACCATGAAAAAAGTCGTTTCTGCTTTTACTACTGAAAAACCAATACAGTCTACTCCTCCTACTGAAGATGCAACTAAGGATTTAGACACATGGATGCAAAATGATTTTTTGTGCAAAAATTATATTCTTAATGGTTTAGTTGATGATTTGTATGATTATTATAACTCTGATAAGTCTGCTAAGGAAATTTGGGAAACACTTCAAAAGAAGTACGACACTGAAGAAGCTGGAACTAAGAAGTATGCTGTCAGTAGATATATGAAGTTTCAAATGATTGATGGCAAATCAGTGGAAGCTCAATCACACGAACTGCAGAAGATAGCACACGAAATAACTTCTGAAGGTATGACTTTAGATGAACAATTTCAAGTAGCTGTTATAATAGATAAATTACCCCCTGCTTGGAAAGATTTTAAGAATACACTTAGGCATAAAACTAAGGAATTTTCTTTAGAAAGTCTTATAACCCGTCTAAGAATAGAAGAAGAAGCTCGAAAGCAAGACCAAAGAGATGAAGTACTCGTAGTCTCAAATAACAGTATCAATAAGAAACCCTCCTCTACAATTTTGAAACCTAAAGGTAGAAATATGAAAATTCAGAATCGTAATAATAACCAAAACTGCAACCACCAAAATAGAAATAGAAACTATCCTCCCCAGAATGGACCTCAACCCCCTTAAGGAATAACACATTCATGTGTTATAGTTGTAATAGACCTGGCCACTTGGCTAGGAACTACTAGAATAGGAATCGTTCTACCCCATAGGCGAACCTTACCGAAGATCAACTTATTGCTATGATATCTGAAGTCAATTTTGTTGGTGGATCCGAGGGGTGGTGGGTGGACACCGGTGCTTCTCGCCATGTCTACTATAATCGAGACATGTTCAAGACCTATTTTGATTCTAAGGACAAGAAAGTGGTGCTAGGCGACTCCCACTCCACTAAAGTTTCTGGTACTGGTGAGGTGGTATTGAAGTTTACCTCTGGAAAGATTGTCATCTTGAAGGATGTCATGCATACTCCAGAGATGAGAAAGAACTTAATTTCAGGCTATCTTCTTAACAAAGCTGGGTTTACTCAAACTATAGGGGCTGACTTATATACTATAACTAAAAATAATATATTTGTAGGGAAAGGGTACGCCACTGATGGTATGTTTAAATTAAATGTTGAAATCAATAAAACCTCTTCTTCTGCTTACATGTTGAGTTCTTTTAATATTTGGCATGCTAGACTTTGTCATGTTAATAAACGCATAATCAAGAATATAAGTAGCTTAGAACTAATTCCTAAACTATCTTTAAATGATTTTGAAAAATGTGATTTTTGTAGTCAAGCTAAAATAACCAAAACTTCACATAAATCAGTAGTTAGAGAATCTGAACCTTTAGAATTAATTCATTCTGATATATGTGAACTTAATGGAAATTTAACAAGAATTGGAAAACGCTATTTTATAACTTTTATAGATGACTGTTCAGATTACACTTATGTATATCTAATGAAAAATAAAAGTGAAGCGTTTGACATGTTTAAAATATTTATGACTGAGATTGAGAATCAACTTAACAGAAAAATAAAAAGGTTTCGAAGTGATAGAGGCACCGAATATGATTCCAATATCTTCAATGATTTTTATAAAACTTATGAAATCATTCATGAAAAAACTGCACCTTATTCTCCTGAAATGAATGGCAAAGCTGAAAAAAAAAATAGAACTTTTACTGAATTAGTTGTTACAATTTTATTAAACTCTGGTGCTGCTTCCCATTGGTGGGGAGAAATTTTATTAACTGTTTGCTATGTGCTAAATAGAGTACCTAAATCTACAAATAAAATTTCACCATATGAAATTTTGAAAAATAAGAAACCTAATTTAACTTATTTTAAAACTTGGGGTTGTTTAGCCTATGTTAGGATCCCTAATCCTAAAAGAAATAAACTTGCTAGTAGAGCATATGAGTGTGTATTCGTAGGATACACTGTAAATAGTAAAGCTTATAAATTCTATGACTTAAAATATCATGTAGTTATAGAATCAAATGATGGTGACTTCTATAAACATAGGTTTCCCTTTAAATTTAAAAATAGTGGGGGCTCATCTTCTAGTAGTTTACCCATAACTAGAACTAGTGAACAAAATGAAGAATTAAACACTGAAATTAGAAGAAGTAAACGAGCTCGAACCCTTAAGGATTTTGGGTCTGATTTTTATGCTTATACCTTAGAGGAAGATCCCCAAAATCTTAAAGAAGCATTATCTTCTTTAGATGCCAACTTATGGGAAGAAGCCATAAATGATGAAATGGACTCACTTGAGTATAATAATACTTGGCATTTAGTTGACTTACCTCCTACTTGGAAAACCATTGGATGTAAATGGATACTAAAAAAGAAATTAAAACCCGATGGTACTATTGAAAAGTACAAAGCTCGTCTCGTAGTTAAATGGTATAGGCAAAGGGAAAATGTAGATTTCTTTGATACCTTTTCACCAGTCACAGGAATAACTTCCATACGTGTACTTTTTTCTCTTGCTGCTATCCATGATTTAGTAGTACATCAAATGGATGTTAAAACTGCTTTCTTAAATGGTGATTTAGAAGAAGAAATTTATATGGATCAACCTGAATGTTTTGTTATCCCAGGTCAAGAAAATAAAGTTTGTAAACTAGATAAATCCCTTTTATGGTCTAAAACAAGCACCTAAGCAATGGCATGGAAATTTTGATAATCTAGTTATCTCATATATATTCAAAATAATTGAAAGTGACAAATGCATTTATTATAAATTAGAAAATAACATTTGCACTATTATATGTTTATATGTGGATGACATGCTTATTTTTGGATCAAATATTCATGTTGTGAACAATGTGAAAACTTTGTTAATTGCTAATTTTGATATGAAAGATCTCGGAGAAGCGAGTGTAATCCTTGGTATAAAGATAACTAGGTCTGAAAAGGGAATTTCTCTAGATCAATCTCACTACATTGAGAAGATCTTAAAGAAATATAATTACTTTAACTGCAAACTTGCATGTACTCCTTATGATCCTATTGTAAAGTTGTTCAAGAACACCATAGACGGTGTTAGACAAACTGAGTATGCGAGCATCATTGGTAGCTTACGTTACGCTACTGATTGCACTAGACCAGACATAGCTTATGTTGTGGGACTACTATGTAGATTTACCAGTAGACCTAGTGTAGAGCATTGGAATGCTATTGAAAGGGTTATGAGATACCTTAAGAGAACTATGTACCTTGGATTACATTATAAAAAGTTTCCCGTTGTTCTAGAAGGATACAACAATGCAGATTGAAACACTTTATCAGAAGACTCCAAAACAACTAGCGGCTATATATTTAACATAGCTAGTGGAGCTATTTCTTGGAAGTCTAAGAAATAGACAATATTGGCTCAATCTACAATGGAGTATGAAATAATGGCACTAGCCACTAATAGTGAAGAATCAGGTTGGCTAAGAAGTTTGTTAGTTGAGATCCCTTTGTGGGAAAGACCGATACCAACTGTCTTGATCCACAACGATAGTACCACGGCTATTGCAAAGATTCAGAATCGTTACTACAACGGCAAGAGACGACAGATACGTCGTAAGCATAGTACGGTTAGAGAATTTCTCTCTACGGGAGCTGTAAGAGTGGATCATGTAAGTTTTGATGAAAATTTGGTAGATCCTTTGATGAAAGGATTACCGAGAGAGAAGGTTTTCAAAACCTCAAAAGGAATGAGATTAATGCCCTTAGAATGAAGAGTCACTTATGATGGTAACCCAACTTATAGACTGGAGATCCCAAGAAATAAGTTCAAAAGGTAATAACAAGTCATGAAGTGATATAAGATGTATCATGCTATTTTTTCAAATCCTATTCAATATTGTTAGAAGCATGAAGTCCTGAAGCGATAGAAAAGGATGAGTTAATTGTTAAACTCTTAATGAGTTCTATACTCTATGTGGAGTGGAGTACATAGCTACAGGAGTACTCTTGATAGACTCACCTATGTGAATGTGGAAGTGTGGCCGCTTCCTATGAAAATATTTTTGGGCAAAATTTACTAGAGCGTTCACTATATTGGGATACATGTGCATGACTGTAAAGCACGGGCTTTTCGAACTACACCTTGGAAATTTTGTGTGTGTGATGATTGTTAGAGATAGAGTTCAAAACTACGAGTTACTATAGTATATTCTAAAGCATCAACACTATGCAAAGGTTCAAGTCGATAGACACCTTTTTTCGCTTATGCATAATCTTATAATTTTAATTGATCGGTTGCTCGATGAAAATTATTTTTATATAAAATTCAAGTGGGGGATTGTTAGAAAAGATGAAGTTTATAAAAAAAATTAGTAAAGCGTTGTCCCACATTGCTTTTTTACAATATTTAAAAGATCTATAAATAGTGAATAGTTGGCTATTGGGATTGGGCCACAAGGGAGACCCACTTTTGTGGAAGGGGAGAGGACCTAGGCAAATGTGATACCACACACGCGCGCGCGCCGCCGCCATCGTCCATCCGACCGACCGGCCGTGCCTTGTCGAGCCGAGCCGAGTCTGAGTGCGTGTGTGTGAGGTGAAGTGGTATTTTATTTTTTTTGGAAAAATATTTTTTTCAAGAAAAACTTTTCCACTTAGAAGAATGGTTGTCGTATATATATATATATATATATTCCCCAGAAAAAAACAACCGTTATTTTCTTTTATCAAAATATGACCGTTAAATGGCCGTTTCTCTTCTTTATTCAGAAAAATAGTCATTGCTCGTATTTACTCACAAAAATGTCTGTTACTCATCTTTACTCAAAAAATGGTTATTACTCTTCATTACTCAGAATGACTATTACGCTCTTAATTCTCAGACATTACCATTATTATCATAATTGTCACATGGTTTCTAAAACCTATAAATAGAGGGCCTCAACTCTCAGTTTTTACACAACAATATGCAAACTCATCTCCCTACGAAAACAATTCTCTCTGCAATTCTAAGTTATTTTTTTTAGTTTTCCGAGCAATAAATTTTTAGGTGTAGCATTTCAGTCTTCATCAATGTAGTGAAGTTCTGAGACAGAGATAAAACTTCTGGGTTATTTTATCCTGGAGACGACGGGGTTGTGTTTGCTTGCACAAATTGGGTAGAGCCGCAAAACGTCTTAAAGAGAGCGACCTAGTCTGCAACTCAACCCAAGTAGTTTATACCAGATTATCGGTAATATTATTTCAGTACTGTTATTAACAAACTTGTTTTAACAAGTAATAATAAACTAATTAAATTACTTTTATCATTCAAATATTATATTTCTAACTCAAATACAATGAATGAATACATATAAAGTTAGTGTATTATACTTAAGTATTTTTTTTGTACTTTTTAAAAAATATTGATTTTTTGGTATTTATATGAAATATATTGAGATTAATAAAAATAAATGAATAATACAACTATAAATTCATTTAAAAAATAATTATTATTTAGATAAAAATAGAAAATAACACGAGAGATGAAAAAATAATTAATAAAATGTAAGTATAAGAAAATCATGAAGCATATATAGGATAGAAAATTTTAATGGTGGATAACTGAAACTGTGATTATTTATAAATTTTTTTAATAACAATAATCGATAAGGCATGAGGTGAGGATGATTATTATAATATTAAAATTACAATTAATAGAAAACAAATATATTAATTTTTTTATACATATACAATTACATAAAAAAATACAATTTTAATAATAAAATATATAATATTTACAATTAGTTGATTACATTTTATTTATTATTACATTTTATTTTTTTATTTTACTTATAAACATATGCTAAATAGTTTAAAAAAATGAAAAATCTTATCAATATTTAAATAATATAGTAAAATAGGAATTATGTTAATATATGATTTTTTTTAAATTAAATATATTTTTGAGTTGATGTTAAAAAATAACAAACATGATTAAATCATGAAAAACAAGTACCCGTTTATAATCGATAATTATTAACTAATTGTATCCAAAGTTGGTACGAAATGATTATGCTTATTAATATAATCACATCCACCTGTCCCATTTCTATTCCTAGGTATATATAAATAATACAAATCAATTTACATAACTACTAAAAAACATACATATGACCTCAATTTTTAACCATGATTGCAGGTTTATGGCTACGGTTATAAAAAATGAGGCCTAAGTTAGAGAGACCATAAACTGTTACATATAGCCTCGACCTCAGTTTTTTAATAAATTTATTAATTACAATATTAAAAATCATATTATATTAAAATTAAAAGTATAATTACATTTAAGAGTTTATTATACATTAAAATATAATAAAACCTTACTATTATAAACTCACTTTTTACTATTAATTACAAACATTTATATATAAGTGTACTTCAAATCAACATAATCAAGTCCTCAACGAATTCAACAAAAGTATAAAGAAAAAGGCAAATACCATATGTGGTGTTGCGCTAGGCTGGTGCATCAGGATGGTGCACTGGTATTGGTACATTGGGGATGGTGCACTGGTGGGTTGGTACGCTTGGTACGTTGGTACGCCTGGTGTGCCTGGTGCGTTGGTGTGCCTAGTGCGCTAGTGTGCTAGTGCACCTGGTGTGTTGGTGAGCCTGATGTCTGGTGTTGTTGCGCCTGGCGCCTACCATGAAAAAAAAACAACAAAAAAAGGAATTCAACATCATCAACAAAACACAGTGTACAATAGAAATAACAACAGATAAAATAAGAATGAACCATAAAAGTTTTTTTCTTGGGGTTATACCTACTTTTAGAATCCTCTATTATTTTCTTTGAATGATGATGTTTTCCCATGAAGAAGTGCACACAGGATTTTACCAGAAAAACATGTCTTCCATATTTATCAATCACATTTCTTAAAATTGGGATTTCTATCTCCAAATTGAAACATATACTACATATAAAAGATTAGATGAAAAGAACAAAGAAATATAGCAACAACAATCTGCAGTGTAACTATTCAAATAATCTAACAAGGGATTTCAAGCAAAAATTACCATAAATAAATAAAAAATAATCTTAAAACATAAATGAGCAAAATAAAAATATATGTTCCTATCAATTGATTTGGTGTGGATATAAGTGGTCCAAGACTTTCAAAACCATACATTAGCAAAGACTTTGATAAAGTACTACCATTATAGGGCAAAGTTGGCATTGAAATAACATATCTTAGTGTGTGAGTAGAAGGAGTTGAAGGTGAACTAGGAGAAAAACATGTTGTATTCGTTGTCCCTGAGCTATTAGCAGGACCTGAGGATGAAACCTGCTGGTTTCTCTTTCATCCAATTTGACTCTTTGAAACCTAAAACAAAGAGTAGCAAAATAAGAAGCTTTAACCACACCAAAAAAGATTCCAATTCGAATCAAAACACGGAAAGGCTTGTAGGCTCATTCCTTTGTGGCATGATAATGATATTCAATATCAAAATTAAAAAGAGATTATTTAAAAAGGAAAAAAATGGTTTAGTAACATTTGAAGAATGGAAACATATATTACATGCGAAAAGTGAAGCTCACGTCAAGAAAAGTTAAAAATATTACTTGCTTGTTATGCTAGACTTGACCTTACAGAGAACTTTTAGCTTTTATAATTCAAGAAACTAAAAATAACTCAAATATTTGGTATATTAGATCCCATATTGTGCAGCAACGTTGCACTAACAAATTTACTTCACTGGTCAAGGTTAGGAAAAAGAATAGTAATGTGTAACAAAGAAAAATAATTTATTAACCCAAAATACAAACACTAACTTGGTTGTTTCCTTGGAAGTTGTTGGCCATACCACCATCCATTGTCACATTTCCAGCTCCCAAAATTTTCTCTTGTTGTTGGATATGGTTTGAACATTGAGAATGTTGACTAGAAAGTGGATGATGCGCATATTGCTGATTGTTTTGCAGTTGTTGCTACTGCAACTAAAAAGTTGAAGATATATGCATGGTATCATGAGCAAGAACTTTGAGAGGATTAAATATAGTCCACTTTTTTCAACCTTAACTACAGAAAAAAATAGTATCTTGATTAGCATATCCGCATTAGCATGAGGTAATACAAAGAAACCAACTTGGACTTGGGGTCCAACATTAGACCCATCATCACCAAGATTTAACTAGCCATCATTTGCAAGACCTATACTCCTATTGATAAGCATTATTAATTTAAGACTATCCAAATCGCTAGCAGATAAGGATGCTAGGCCTTGTTGTGCCTGAAGCATAAGTTTCTGTTGTATCTGAAGTTGATTTAAAGCCTGAGGGGACTGTATCAAAGAATTTGGTTGTTGAAGAAGCCCAAGGCAAAGGCGATCTAGTCCCTAAAGGATGCAAGGACATAAGGCATGTTAAACACCTTAAAACGCAAACCATACTAATCCAAAGATAGGGAAGGTAGACCACTACTTGGTTCAAATCCTTGATTGGACTCCAATAACTATAACTACTTGTACATTGGGCACATTATCTAGCTCTTGACAAGTTCTCTTACCAATACTAGCAGACCCTAAGCCTTTCTCTTTCCTTATCCCTTAAGTGTTAAATCTTCTAGCTTGAACTAAACCTTCCACAATGACATTGAGATCATCATTACTAGCTCTATTATGAATAGACCACCACAAAAAACAACTCTACTCAATAATATGCTTATCTTCAACAAATAACACTGGATTAACACACCAAGTTCTTTAAACAGAACCATAGCCTATATTGTTAGTACTAACACCTCTATTCGAACTATAAACAACCCCAATAGAGCTCTTAACATGAGTAGGCGTAAACATATTCAAGTTAGAATGCAACCATTCACCAAAACTCAAATGTCTCCCATTAAAATTTAGTTTTCAAACCACTAACAATCATAAACATTTTAGTATCATGAGTGAGTAGTAAAAACGATAACAGAATCGTGTTAACTGCTCATATCTAAAATTAATTATTTTTATATAGATATTTACTTTTATGTAGTATAAATGATAAGTTTTGTGTGTGTATCTTTAGTTTGACAAAATTAAAAATTTATAAACTTGTATTCCATCTATATATATTTCTAAAATTTTAATAAAAATTCAAAAAATTACAAAAAACTAACAGAATTATAGCAAAATTTTAATATTTTTTTACTATATTTTTATGAAAACGTTAAAATTACCTAATATATGCTTATAATGGCCTTTTCAACCGGGTGAATTAAAATCACGTTCACGTTCACGTTCATATTTGTAAGCATATGGACTTTTTTTATACAGCATCGGTCATGAGATGCAATTAGCAGGTGTGAGTTTAAAGGAAAACCCAACTTATATATCCTAATAAAATTGCATCTTCATTGTATTTTTATTTAAAAATAAATTATATATTTTATAAATATTATAATGGAGAGATTTTTATATAAAATTAATAAACATTAACATGTTATTTTAATTTATAACCCAATAAAAATAAGATAAACTTTACATTCTATCATCGAAATTTACTTATTTATATAAATTTGTTATTAAATTTTTTAAATATCAAATCTATCACCAAATTTATATATATTGTAATAATTTATCATTATTTTTATTAAAATTTAATAAAACTTAAAGTGAAATAAACCATATCAAATCTATTTATACAAACCTATCATAAATTTACATAAATGATAATAATTTATCATTATTTTTATTAAAATCTAATAAAACTTAAAGTAAAATACATCATATTAAATCTAATTATATAAATTTTAATAATTTATTATCAAATTTTTTTCATTTATATTCTCATTATCAATCCACAAAATTTAATTCATCCAAGTTTCGTGATACAAATCTCCATTGATTACTCTAAATCCGTAATTCTTAGTTCAAAAATTAAACTATTTAATTTATGGGTTTGATTCTTATAAAAATATTTTGATTAGATATGAGATTATAGCAAAAAAAAATCAAATTTTATTATATTTAATTTATTTATATTTATATCATATTTAAAATCATAATTCTATTTTTCATATATAAATCTATTTTAATATATATGATATAAATAAAGATATTCAAATTATTATATACTTTCACTAGGCTATTTTAAAAGTAAAAACTTATAATTTAAAGAATAATAATTAAGATATCACATATATAATATAAATTGTAGAGGTTAAAGTTTGTATAATTTATCTAAAAAAACTTGTATAATCAAATTTATTTTAAAATAAAAAAAATTTATATGACACAATATATAAAAAAAATGTTTCAAAAATTTATCCCTCCAACCAATTAAATCAACTCAATTTTTTTGGTTAGTTTGGTCTAGACTTATTTTACACCTTTCATTGATTCAATTCAATTTTTACTCATTTAATAATCAATTAATTTAAATTTTAATTCAAAATCAAATCGATCCAACCTCAATTACATGATTCATATATGTTCCAACAACATATATGAATTATGAACATGTATGAATTATGACATGAGAAGAAGGCCATCTTGCCAAATGATTTTTTTTTTTTTTTTGCCTTTTTGTTTTTCGCATGGATTATGATTTTTTTTCCTTTTAATTCCAACATGATCTGTAATCTCTATTATTGCAATACAACTCACGAGCCACAATAGACAAAAGTCGGTAGTTTAATAATTTCCCGAAACCTATAAGAAATAGAAAGGAGACAAATCAAAAAGATTTCAACCAAACACTCTGGATTTAATATTAATGTATCAAGTAATATATTAATTATAAAATTAAATATAATTTAAAGTATAAAATTATTTATTATAATATAAAGTCAATAAAGTTTTCATAAGGTAGAAAATTAAAAAAAAATGTTTTTTTATTTAATATTTGTTAGACTTGCGTCTCTCACTTATGACTTTATTATGAGATGCTGAGTCAATTTCTTTTTTAGATATTCGAGAAAGGTTACATATTTTTAATAGAATTCAATTCTATAATTTTAAAACTACAAATACTGTAACTTCACGATGAGCCAACTTTGATGGTGATGAAGTGATGCTGTGCTGTCCGATCATCCCTCACTCACAGAGCAAATCACATGCTATATTTCAATTAAAAAGTAAAAAAAAAACAAAAGAGGAAAACACATTCTTTTTTAATTTGAGAAAATATAAAAGATTATATTTTTATAACTAATTTATTTATTTTTATTATTAAAAAAATTAATTTATCATTTTATATTGATAAACAAAAATTATTTAGATATATTTATTATTTAAATACTATTAAATTAATGATATTTAATGTTATTAAGATTTTATTTTATCATTATAAATTTTAATAATATTATTTTATTACGTGTTAATTTTAAAATACTCCAAATAAATAAGATATATCTTTTATTACGTGGGACAAGAATATTAAACAGTTCTCTCTACACGGCGGACAAAGGTAGACATTAGCGTCACGATGAGACTGTGGTAGAGTCCAATTAGGTTCAAGCACATAGAGACTAAACCCAGCTCTAATAACATGTTAGAAACTCAGGTCTAACTTAACTCAATAAGATCTCATTAAGTTAAGGATTATTCAAACTTATAAACAGTTTTTCTGTTTTATTTTTAATCAATGTGGGATAAAGATACTTAACATATAGAAATAAGAGATAGAAAAACAAATTAACTTCTTTTTCTTTTTTGTTCCTTTTTAAATTTTTTGGCTTTAATATATATATATATGATATTCGATTTTACCTCATGGAAAACAGTTTGAAATTTAAGTAATCGGTATAAATTGACACTTTATATTAATTATTAAACTTAAATTATTGAAACTAAAAATTATGAAAGTAAGCTGTGCGCCTAAAATTTATTAGTTTTAAGAATATAGGTTCACATACAATTTTTCTTTTTTATTATTTTATAATTTAATAAGTTATTAATTAATTTAATTTATAAAAAAATTAAAATTATTATTATTAGATTTAGTTTATTTTTATATTATAATAAACAAAAATAATAATTAAATTAGATAAAATTAATAACTTTAAAAAAATTTAACCTAAAAATTTACTCTTAATTGTAATAAAAATTAAACTTATTATTTTAATTAAAAATATTAATAATTTTATATTAATTTTATAATATAACAATAAATAAAATTAAATATTAAATTAATTGTAAAATTAATTTAAGAGTTAAAGATAAAAAATTAATGTAATATTGATGTATCAAGTAATATAGAAAGGAGACAAGTCAACATATTTCAACCAAATACTCTTAATTTAATATTAATGTATCAACTAATATATTAATTATAAAATTAAATAAAATTAAAAATATAAAATGATAAAATAATTAAGAAATTATTTATTAATATAAATCCAATAAAATATTTTATCTTAATTAACATTTGAACTCCTAAATCTACTAATAACATTGATAAATAAAGATACCAATTCTAACCATGTAAATTATCTTAAAAAGATTTACCACAAAAAAATTCCTTGATATCATTTTCATCCCTAGTTTGAGTCTGATACGAACATAATTTGCTCGAGGTTGCTAAGCGCTCGGATGTAGACAGAAATAGGTGCAGAGCTGAAGAGGCACACTGAATGCATGAGTAGAAGAGATCATTACAAATTTAGTTAGGAATGTCAGAATCACTTATTAGGATTTCCTATAATTTCAAATGCATATAAAGCTATATATAGTCATAATTAATCGAGAAATAGATATAAAAAATTATATGAAATCAGCCTCCTTACCTTTGTCTTTTTCTTCCCCAACCTCTCAAAAATTCCTTACCTAACAATGGTATCAGAGCCGGTTCTAACCATGGTTGACCGGAACCGATCCAACACAGAAACCTCTGATAAGAAATCTGAATTCTTCGCACAATCTAGGTCCAAATCAGAGCGATTCATCGCTATTTTACAGGCGATTGAAGTAGATTTGAGAGCTCTTCGCAACCTCCACCGCTCACCCGAACCACACCTTCGTGCACCACTTGAGACCTTCGAGAAACCTAAAGCCCCACACACTGATTCCTTCGTGATGAGAAAATGGCAAACCTTAGAACACAAAACCAGTAAGAACTGTGTTTCTAGGTTACAAGAAGAGGTAACGATGGGTTATACAGAACCTAAGCCGAAGTTTTGTGGATCACCACCAGTTGGGCTCCCAAAATCAGCCCATATATCAGCGCAAGTGACTTAGAGTTTTTGCTCGAGGTGTTCACAAAGGTGGTCGGAGAACTGCCGAAAATAAGAGCCGAGGAAGCCGTATGTTCAATCCTGGTAAGATCTGGCAATGGTGGCACGATAGGACTAAACAGAAACAATACGTTCTTGTATCGATTAGGGCTGCTTCTGGTAATTCTTTTGTGGTTATGATGCGTGATCGAAGTCTTGAGGTTGTTCCAGAAGGAACCCTTGTCGTTCTGGAGTCAGCTGAATGTGATGCAAAAACCCCATCAACGATTAGAACTTGGAAGCATCCCAGAGTTTTCTCTAAAGCTGAGAAGATCTCCATCTCACCCTACCTTCCTAATCAACCTACGATTAAGACTAAGATAACACTACATATAGGTAACATCAGTACCCTAACTACTTCTATGGGTAATAATCAAATACTTGGGGGGCAAATTACTGAAAAGAATTGGGCGGGGAAGAAGGCGTTCTTCGTGAACCTTAACTCTCTCTACTATGAAGAAAACATTTCCAACTTACATTCTTGGGTCATTAGGTTCCCTTGTTCTTCCACCAAGGAAGTACTTCCAAAGGAGTTATCTCTAGATGTATGAGTTATATTGGCTATTAAAAAATTGGATTCCTTGTCATTGCAAACAGAAGGAAGGCTTCTAAAGGGGCTACAGATTCTAGGTGGGTTAAGATCATCATTTTTGGTGATCATTTTGGGCTATTGTGTTAAAAAGAGTATTAGAATCCCTACTTATGAGTATAGGCCTAATAGAAATCTTCAAAGATCACTATCTGAAAATGGAGATTTGAGTTCTGATAAGGAAATGGGAAGTGATTATGGAAGAATGTCATTAATTTCATGTAAGACCCATAGATGGGAATTCTTAAGGTAGCTTTCAAAGAATCAAGTTGGAAGGATATATCAGTATGAGGGTTTCTATAAATTGAAACAGATGGATCTCAAGCTTAAGGGTTGCAGAGGTACTTCCATCAAGAAAATTGTTGTTCAAAAATCCAAATCTTACTCTGCTACTAAGATTATTGTGAGAACCAGTATGGGCCATCATAAGAATCTGTCATCAACCTCTGTTGCCAAGTACTATGCTAAGGAGCTACCAAATGACTGTGGAGTTCTTGCTGTGAAAGACAGGAAAATTGTCTTCAAGAGAGATGGCTCTTTTACAAGCGATTATAAACCTCAAGAAGTTCAAGATCGTCCCAAAAATGGTTTCTTTGCTATTTTTAGCCTTACATTAAAAAAATCATCCAAAGTTCAAAGCAATGGCAATGCTAATGTGGTCAGGAAGGAGACATTTCAAGATCGGAGTCATAGCCAATCTTTGGAGCAGTGTTTTGACACAACAGTTCTAAATAGTGGTAAAGAAAGTAATTTTAAACAAAACAGCTTAATCGATACATCAGTTTTCTCCTTGCTTGATAAATCTTCTAATCAATAAAAAAAAGGTCTTCTATAGTTGATAATGGGAACAACAAATCTGTACCTGTAGTGCCAGTGCAGAGAGTACCGGCAATACCAAGTTCAGTTTCTATGTTAATAAGAGAATGATATGAAGTTAGACCTAGTTGGCCAATACCTTGTCGAGCTATACGACCAAACTGTCAAGAGAGGTGTTTCCTTCGGCAGACCTCAGTAGTTCAATGGGCATTACAGTTACCACCTAGGTACTCTTCACCTGCAAAAAACAATTCTAGAAGTAGAATGAGTTTGTGTCCCAAGTGAAAACAGTTCTTGTAGTCTTAATAGTGAAAGTGGTGTAATTGTTTTGGTGGGTAAAGAAACAACGAAAATTCTACCTTCTCTTGATAAAAAATTGCTTTGGCCTATGGTCTTAAATATAGAGGTCCTGTATGGCATATCTGTATCATCTTTGGTTGAGCCAAGATATGTTAAGGCATATGTGAGAGTGTGCACAAGATCTGATTGTGGATATGTAGTTGGAGTGGACAAAAATTTATCTTATCTACTGCTTGAACTACCATCCATCACAAGGGGATTCATGGTGGAACATGCTATGGGTGACATAGTCACTGGGGATGTTGTGGAGCTTGAGATGGTTGCAAGTGCATATTCAATTGTTGAAGGATTGTTGGACTCACTTATAGAAACTGTAATACTAGAGGCTATAAGGAGTGGTACAAGACAATTGGATAAATACATTAAGCAGCCAGTATGGAAGCCATATGATACAGAAGGATTTCCTGAGTTATTAGTACCTTTGACAGGATCAAATAGATATCAAAAAGAAGTTTTGTCATTTCACCCTAGTGTTAAGAATTCTGAACAGAATATGGATAAACATGCAGTGAAGTTCTTTCCAACCCTGAGCAGTTTGGTGTGGACGCGCTGTTAGGTGGGTTATGGTAGTGGACCTCCCCTTAAAGGATCTTACCAAGTATCAGTGATCTCAGAAATCAAAAGGGTGAAGGTGCACAAGCGACAGCTAATGGAAGAGCATCTAACTGAAAGAAAAATAATGTCAAATAGGCGTGACCTTAGCATCAAGGCAACCATCCATAGCACTATAAACTTGCTCTAAAGTCAATTCAGGGCTACTTTTTGTGCCTATCTAAAGGCACAGATAGTGATCATACCAACTCATACCTCCACTCTATCCTTGAGGACAAGGATTCTAAAAGGAGGATGGAATGATACGAACATAACTTGCCTAAAGCTATTGAGCACTCAGATGCAGACAGACTTATGCGCGCAGTTGAGGAGGAATGTTGAATGCATGAGTAGAAGGGACCATTACAAATTCAGTTAGGAATGTCAGAATCAATTATTAGGATTCCCTGTAATGCCAAATGCATGTAAGGCTATATATAACCATAATTAATTAAGGAATATATATCAGAAATTATATGAAATCAGCCCCCAAACCTCTGTCTTCTTCTTCCCCAACCTCTGAGAAATTCCTCACCTAATAGAGTCATGGTTTAAAATCTAGTACATGGGATCTTTTTGGAATTTGATAGTAACACCACTACCAATTGAATAACACAATCCTTTATTTAAAAGGTTTCTTGTACTATAAATCTCCTTCCAGATAGAAATCGTTGTTAGAAACATAATACTTATTTACAATACTTACTTTTAAAAATCTTAATCCATAACTTGTCCACACTTGTTTTTAGATTTATGTTCTTTAAAACTTATGAATTCAATCCCCTAATACTTTAATAAGATAATAAGTATTCTATTTTTTAAATGCATAGTAATGAGTTTTTTTTCTTTTGCATCAAAACTCTACCATAACTTCTTTACCATAAATAGAATACCGTGATTTAAAAGTACTCATGGAATAAATTAAAGACTTGATTTTATAAGTGTGGCTTTTCCAGTATGTGAAAAGAATTCAACTTTTCTAATCCTATGTTCTTATTGCAATATTATCCAAAAAAATATTTGAAGTTCTTTTGTTTTAATTTTCTATATGAAAAGTGGAGTTCCCAAATGTGGTATTTCTTTTAATTATGACTATATTTAACAATTGAGACGGTTCATTCTTGAGAGTTAAAGTAGCATTTCTTGAGAAGAAAACTCCAAATTTACTTAAGTTTAAATTTTAATCAGATACTAATCCATATTGATGCATAATTTGTATAATAGAGTTTGCTTTTATTTGATTTACTCTATAAGAGAAGAGTACATCATTACCACATAACAGATGATTTATGACCAGAGCATTTATGAAAACTTTAATACCATATAAATCTTGAGAATTATCTACTTTGATTATAAATTAAGAATTGAAAATTAAGAGTTAAAAACAACTCTAAAATACTCAAACACTAGTCAGTCTCTACACTTTTACTAAAGCATAGTCTCAAGTGAATTACAAAATCATTAAGAGGATTATACTTTTAAAGTTATAACTAAGATTTTTCATAAATATTTTCATTTTAATAGTAATTATGATCATGATATATATATATTACAACTAAGAATTTTCATAAACATTCTCATTTTAATAGTAGTTGTGGTCCTTATATATATATATATATATGAAATTACTAGGCATGTGACATATTATTACTTATATATATAATATCGTGATTGCTACATTCATTTTACATGACTTATGGATTTTTCTTCCCCTTTGGTTTGAGGCACCTCTAAGTGTAAGATAATTACTATGTTTTATCGATGAGAATCCTTTTGTATTGATAAGACAAACATATTTTGATGACATTGTTTTCATCCAAAAACTATAATATCACTTATACATTTAACTTGGTATGAATTTTATAAACCATGTGCAGTTTGGAGTATCTTATATGAAGCAAATTGAAGTGTATAAGTCATTTCAAGCATTTTTAAATAGTACAATGATATACCTAACAATTTTGCTTGATTTGAATCTTGATGATTAACTCATTTTTTTAAATAGATAAAAGCTTGATTTCTTTTTGTATAGGTATTAACAATGTTTATTTAAGTGTAAGATGGATACTTATTTATATTTATGTTAATGTTTTTGTTTTATCTAATTCAAAATTCTTAATATAAAGTTTTTGAAAATAACATTATCAGTACGATGTTCATTTTAATTTTAACACATCCTATCAAGTGTGTCCCAAAACTAGAAATAAATATCAAAACAAGCAATTACATTTTGATAACTATCTAAGTATTCCTATGCTTAACGACGGTTGAAATGTATCTGTTGTAGTAGCACTAACATATCTTTTCAGTATTTGTTTTTTTCTTCTATGTCTAATACAATTTTCTCGAATGTTTCTTTTTTTCGTCTTTGTATCACATTTTAATAGTTACCAATACCTCAACTACACACTGTCAAATTAAACAAAAATTATGATTTGTTCAAATGTAAGAATTAAATTATAAATTATTAAAATAATTGTGATTTCATACTAGATTATCTTGTTGTTTGTATTAGAGTGAATTTCATATCAAATATTTTACATTTTCTATCATCATCTTTATTTTAGGTATTTGCGGAATCCTCTTTAATAGATGAAATATTCTTATTATTTCAATGCTAATTGAATCAATATTTTTAGTTATGAATTAAAACTTTTTGTTATCTTTCATTTTTTCGAATGATAGCATGGATTCTATTGATTTCATGAAGCAAACATTTTTTTAAGGTGGCATTGGAAAAGACATAGTTATATTCATTTGATTGCTATCACCTAAAGACATCCATTCGAGATACCCATTTTAGTTTATTTCACCCTCGTTTTTTCTTCAACTTGCCTTGTCATAGCATTGCTTCAATCCGAATAGCACCAGTGGAAGTCTTAATGGATGTTTGATACCCCCAAGGCCAATGCTAGCTTTTCAAGCCAATCTCGATGTGTATCTTTCATCTTCAGTAGGATATGATCTATATTTGGTGCCTTTCCTTCCCTACTACTGCACATAGACCCTTTCTTTTTTTCCTAAGACCTAGCTTATGTTGAGGGATTTGCACTCTAATATACCAAATAATGCGATACCAATTCATGTAGTTCGAAGACACTCATGTGGATAAGACACAATTAAGTCTCTTGCTCGTTAAGATAGCACATAACTATCCCAATTAATCCATATTGATTCGTAAAATAGAACTCTAATTTATACATTTTAGGATTAGACCCTCTATTAAATTTAGATAGCTAAACTGGACTAGCTAAAATAGTTTGGATATATTGAAACTAGCACAAAACTTAATAACTATTATATGGCTTTATGACTTCTCAAAATTGAATGCATCATTGGAAAAATATGATATCTAGAAGCTCAGTGTCGAAAGAATCCCATATGACCTGAAAATGATATGTAAATATTAGTGCCTTAATATAAACCATAAATTGTTAGTATTAAAAACTAACTTAGTGTTAAATATAGGAATAGTGAACATATATCAGAAGCTCTAAGACCATCCATTGTTTCATGCAATCAAATAAGGCCTTCTAATCTACTCGAGGAAGTGTGCACAACTTCTAATGATGCACCCATGGAAGCTAACATGTATAGTTTGGATTATGAGATGGGATACATGTAGTAAAATGCTTATAAGGTCATACTTATAACAATGTTAGATATTTAGAAACTTGTTTAGCATCATATTGACTAGTCATCTTCAACTATTGATACAAACAAGTTAAGGATGCTATACACCATGCATATTGGTGTATCCTACCTAATTCCACCAATAATGTCAAGTATGAAATTTGTATATTGTTACTAGTATTATTAAAAAATAGTGTATACACATATAAGTGTAACAAAAATACCCTAACAACATGATCTATATGTCTTTGTCCTACATCCATGAATAAACTTTTTAACTAGCTTAATTTTATATGCAAGACTTTCAAACTCAGTTGAATCTTTTCTTACGTCTATACTAACACCCAAAGCATCCACTAAAAATGAAATAACATCACTTTTACTTAGTAAACTCTATTGCAAGAATTCCTAGTAATATAGAGTCTTAACAATTTATGTATATCTTGTAAAGTAATTATAATCTTACCAAAATAAATATGAAAAGTGTTAGTCTCTAAATATCATCCCTCAACAATTAGTTACACCAAAACCTTATATAAATATTTGTATATGGCATAACACAAAGATGCAAGGCCAGACTCATATATAGTGAGAAAACTATTGAAGTGGTTGGTTGTGAAAATGGTAGGAATGCATTAATGGGATGTCTCTTGAGTTGGCTCATATGAATGGAGGTAGAAGCATATGGGTAGGATGTACTTGGTAAAATGGATAGAATAGGTGATGGATGTGTGAGAGTATTTTTATAATTTCAAGCATTTCTCAATTAAATGTAAATTTTAGTATATTTAGCGAGATATATAGGAGTAAAGTTTTCTACTTCTACCAAAAATTCTAATGAAAAAATAGGATAAGAATTTAATACTATGAGATAAAATTGGATACATAATTTGTACATAGACTAAATTAATTCAGGAGGAATATTTGATTAATGTTTGAGCATATGATACGACCTGATGTCTGACCTTTATAATGCTCGATCCTTAACCTTGCTCATGCCTTGAAGCTAGATGTTTTGAGCAATCTCATAACTCCAAAGCATCCAAGGATCGACTATTAGCTAAATCTCATAATTTGGTCGATCTTAGAAAAGTTTATGCTTTTACTATTGTATCCTTCTAACACGCTTTGACGTGTACCTTCAATGTAATTGATGCATATACATGTAATGTCCTATATGTATGTAAACCTAGTATCAAATTATACAAATTCATTCTTATTCTCTAATATCTCTTTAGTTTTTCTCTATAAATCGGATAATTTCCAACAATTAATGGATAAATCCCAACAATTAATATAGTAGGTGTTTATATGTAATATAAAAAAATAAAAATAACATGTTTAATAATTAAAAGTCATAGTCCTAAAATCATCGTCGGTGACCTTGACAAAGGTTTGGCGATTATAGTCAACGAATTTATAAAGTTTACAAATTTTCTCTTAGATTTTGTATATCTTACAAACTGATTATACATTTTTATAATATTTTTGTAATATGTACAAAATTATGTACTATTTGTGTATGACTTATATATATATATTTTTTTTTTCTCTACATTTTAAAAAATAACTTTAAAAATTAAAATTGTTTTTGTTAAGAAATATATATAATTTAAAATTGGATGAATAGTCTATGAGGTAAGTTTTATGCAAGCATCTAAAGAGCTAATCATACTTTAAAAAATTTAGTGACTTATATTTTATGTAAAAATAATTTAGTGACTTATATATTATGTAAAAGTTAGCTTAACAAAATATAGAGATGATATAAAATAAATAACTTTTAGGATTTAAGCTTTGAAATTGATTTATTTTAAAAAAATATTTATAATTTACGTGATAATCAAATATTATTCATGTAAATTAATATAAATTTAACATATATTTTATAAAATTATGTAAAATTTATATACAACTTACAAAATAATATTTTTGTAAAATTTACGTATTTATGTACAATTTTTGTTCATCATATAAAATAACTTAAAATTTTAAAATGTTCATAATAAATAATATTTATAATTTAAAAATTTTATATTGAATTTACTCTGTAAAATGTGCAAAATATTTATAATAATTCATAAATTATACAGAAAATTTGTAAATATTTATGTAATATAAACGGTATAAAATTCTTACAAAATTATGTATAGCATGTATAAATTGAAAATATTAGATTGTACACAAGATTTGTACATATTTGATAGCAGTAAGTTTGATAGGGACGTGAGTTAAGATTAAATGTAAAATTAATTATATATTTTTAATACATGTATCTTTTTAAAAATTTTAAACTATAATTTCTAATTATAAAATATATTTAATCCACTATATTAAATATTTTATAATTGGATTGGACCAATTCTCAACTTAATCCTTCGTCTCATTCAAAACAGCGATGGGTTGGCTTTCTAGCCTCGAAAATCTAGCAACGGCCCTGAAAAGCAGCAATACCACAAAGAACTGGAAAGGAGGAAAAAAAATGAAAACCCAAAAACAAAAATAAAAAAGTTGTTGATAAACAAGCTCAAGCCACGCCTGTCTGATCGCTGAGAAAGTGAAGTTGAGAGAGAACATTTCAGAGGCAAAGAAAACATTACAATCATCAAAAACCATGGGTAGACAGCTACTGGTAAAGTTAGAAACTCAACAATGAGTCATCACTCTCTTAAGTTTTTTCACCTTTTTCTCTTACTTCCTTTCTTTCATTTTTGAGTGGGCCTGTTTTTTGGGTTTTCTTTAGCTTTTACAAATTAAAGATAATTAGTCTTGAAAAAAAAGAAAGAAAGAAGAAGCTAATTATTCTTTATTGCAAGTCTATGTTCTCTGGTTCCCTTGATGCTTGACACCAGAGCTCGTTCAATCATTTTCGGACCACCAGTGGGTTTAAAATATACGGGACATCGGATATGGGTTTTCAGAAAGATTTCAAATTTCCCAGTTCTTGCTGAGTTTGTTTTCTTTTTTCGTCTCACTTTCTTAAAGCTCATCTAATGTTGAAGATTCTCTGATATTCTGGGTGCAGAAAAATACCCATTTCGTTCTTTTGATTTCATTTTTTTTAATTATTATTTGCTTTCTGGGTTGTTATCTAAGAGGTTATCTGTACATAGAAATGGAGTAGGCAGGGAATATTAAGATTATGATTTTGAGTGCCTTCTCTGTCTGACTGTCTGTGATATTGCAGTCTCTTTGAAGCTGTACTCTTATCTTTCAGCTGTTGTAGGTTGCTAGCTTAGCTTTATAATTGATTCTTTTCCCCATTTTGATTTTTTAAAGGAATTTTTATACTGAGGGATGCTTATGGATCATTTTATGGCAGGAAGTCTACGAAATGCATTTCCTTTTTTTGAAGATGTACCTGTTCCACGGATCAATCTCAAGAGTTCACTTATTTAGATTTTGGTGTAAATGAGGACAAAAGATCATATTGAAGGAGGAGTTTGTTTCCAAAACAGCAGAGAGTTCATTGACAATTTGTTTCTTTTTTAGTTCTCTATGAAAAAGTTTGTGAGTTAGTACTCTATAGCTAGAACTTAAAAGCATTTCTATTGTAATTATATTTTCACTGTGAATATCTCTGTTTGAAGAAACTCTATGGCTGAAATTAGGCTTAAGAAGGTTGAGAGAGGACAAACCAAGATCAGAAATGTCCCTATTGCTGTAACCCCAGAAGGTTTCTGGTGTTGTCCTACGCCTGTTGGGTTTCAAAAGACAGTTAAAGCTCAAAATCCCCTCAACAAAACCAAACCTTCTTCACCACCACCTCAAACCACTGTCCAGAAGAAACATATCCCATTGACCGAGAGAAAGTCAACCTTGACACCATCCAAATCAGGGGTTACTTCTGTTAGTCCAGATATCACTGAGGTGCCTTCAGTTGGGGTATCATCTGTTTCAGAGAGAGCACCAAAACCGAAAATTGAAAATTTGCCAAGGAAGGTTTCTATTGAATTCGGTGAGCCTGGTACTGGTGATATGAAGGTTGTTTTGCTTGGAAAACAAGGGTTTTGTGTGAAGTTGAGTGTTCATAGGAAGGTTCTTATGGAATGTAGTAGTTATTTTGCTGATAAGCTTTCTGAACATCAGCCTGTTTTATCCTATCTTGAAATTGATGATTGTGAGGATGTTGAAATATATGTTGAAACTGTGGGACTGATGTACAGCAAAGACATGAAGCAACGATTGATCAAACAGAGTGTCCCTCGCGTACTTCGTATCGTCAAGGTAAATTTTGAATTCGTTTTATGTTTGAATGTAAAATCTTGTTTTCTTTTACTTTTTTGTTCATGCATTTTGGTATCTGAAAGCAGTTCCACAGTTGCATTTATATGGAAGTTGGTAGTTCCTTTGCTGTTATAATTATGGTTTCACTGATGCCTTTGTATGCTCATTTAATTGCATAACATATCAGGACTTAACTCAATTAGTGTTTGGTGGATACTTTGTTTAATAGCATTTTGGCTCTTCCTATATTCCAATTTATTATTTTCTACTTATTATTTGTTGATTCTTTTGTTACTTATTAAATTGGCAGCTGGATCTGATGAACTTCAATTTTAATGCATAATTATTATTGTTCATATTATTTTCCTTTTAGGGTGTTGGGATCATATAGCGAAGTTTTAACAAGACGGGTCTGCTTTGGTTTTTTGTTTTAGTAAAAATGTAAAATTTATTGGGATAATTCTGCATGCAAAGGTTTCATTGCTCTTTATGCACATTGCACAAGTTATATTATTAATCTAGCATTGCTATTCCCTTTGAATATTTTTCGAAGTATCTGCAAATTAAAGATTTGTAAATCAATGGAAGTCACAACCTCACCTGAATAACTGATTGGGTATGCTTATTTAGGTAGCAGAACTACTCGGTTTCAACTCATGCATGCACTCATGTTTAGAATACTTGGAAGCAGTACCATGGGTTGGAGAAGAAGAAGAAGAAAAGGTTGTGTCATTGGTGCTAAGGCTGCAAGGTGAGGGTATTGGATTGAACCCAGTGTTGAAAAGAGTTTCTTCTAACATTTCCAAACCCCCTAAAGAGACACTTTCACAAATAATTGAACTTGTTCTGAAAAGCAATGACGAGAAAGGCCGAAGAGAGATGAAATCTGTAGTGCTGAAGCTTGTTCGGGAAAATAATGGTGTCCCAGGCTCGGCTGAAATCTGCAATGGAACTATATATGGTTCATGCCAAAGCTGTTTGAATTCACTGTTGTGTGTGTTCAAGCGGGCTGCAGAACCAGAGTTTGCTAATAAACCTATGGATAACAGAGAACCTGTAGTAAGACAAATAGCTATAGAGTCTGATAATTTGTCATGGTTGCTTGAGATCTTAACTGAGAGTCAAGCAGCAGATGAATTTGCGTTGATATGGGCTAGTCAGCAAGATTTGGTGGCACTCCACCCAAAACTACCTATTGTGTCTCGGTACCCTATTAACTGCATTACTGCAAGGCTGTTTGTGGGCATTGGAAGAGGGCAGTTGCTACCTTCAAAAGAAACCCGGAAAATGTTGTTACATATTTGGTTACAGCCATTGATTAATGACTACAGCTGGTTACAGCATGGATGCCGATCTTTTGATCGAAAGGTTGTGGAAGAAGGAATTGGGAGGACAATCCTTACTCTGCCTTTAGAGGATCAACAGAGTATTTTACTTTCTTGGTTGGGTAGCTTTCTTAAGTCTGGTGATAACTGTCCAAATCTGCAGAGAGCCTTTGAAGTCTGGTGGAGGAGAACATTTATTCGACCATATGCTGATGACAGTGATGGACAAGGTAATTTACTTGAATCAGATACTTAAATGATCGTTTCAAGTTACAATTGAATGAGTAAAGGAATCTTGAAATGAGGGAGAGTAGATGATCAACTGAAAAGTTTAAGATTTGTATGTTTCACATGAAATAAAGTAGCTTTTTCAGCAAAACAAATGATCGAATCAGCTTAACTGTGTAAGAGATAAGTTGGGATAGTTCCGTTCTTGCTTCCCAGGGGGCTGATTGATATATCCATTATACATGACAGGGTAACCTGATTCCAATGGAAGTAAGTGGAATTTCCTCAAGAAAATACAAAATGGATAGATTGCTGATCTAAGATTTCTTGAAAGAAAGTAATTGGTATTGTCTCAACCGATTTGTTATCTTATATATATAAGATATTGCTGCCTTTTTTTTCTTTCTAATTGTGGGTTTTAAACTTCTAAGGGTGGTAATCTATATTTTATGGCGTGTGATTGAGTATTTAATATAATTACATTATGTTAGGAGAGAATATTGGAATGCTAGCTGTGAAATTTGATGCTCGTTCTTAACCTCTTCTGAGTATAACAGAAGGGTTATTTTCTCTGTTAAATCCAATATGTAGTTTTGACTAGGAAGAATCAATATTTTTATTATCAAATCGTTTGAAGAGTTACCAACATGGGTCAATCAAGTTGGCACCCTAGCTTTAGTTGATAAACGTGCGAATATAGGTTCGAGGTTTGAGATTAAACCCTACATGTAGGTACTGTGTAATACAACACTTATATTTTGTTTACGCGTGTGACCATGGAGGGTAAGCCCCTACTATAGGTGGATGAAAAGTTATAATGTAATGTCAATGATTTGGGGTAGCACGAAAGTTGCTTATCCCAATGAGGTTTTATACTAAAAATGCTTTTAGACTGAAGCAACTTTAGAAAAAAGTTTTCCCAGAAACATAAACTGTGTTTTCATAGCCTTGAAAGTGCTTTTAGCAAAAAATTCATGAATCGTTTTTTCTTCTCTCATATGCACTTTTATAGCATGAACAGAATTTGTGGTGGTTTTGGAAGGCAAGAAAATTCAGTGAACTTTTTAAGTGGAGGATAACAGAGCTATACATTTATTCTAAACTAGGTCAGTAAGTCTTTTCCAGCCCATAGTACTGTTTATGATGGTAATCAAGCCCACTATGATGTTCTCCGCCCCTTCTCTGCTAAATATGTCGAAGAAAATTTGAAAGGAAAAATAAATATATCTCCAATGACGTGGTTTGCTGCGTGTAAATTTTACCTGAATCAACCCAATTTATAATATTCTCATTTTTGGGTTTTTATTAGTTTAAGTTATTTTTTACTGAATGTTTTCGGTTCTCATTTCTTTAAAATTTATAAAAACCAATACAATATATATATATATATATATATATTTATTTATTTTATATACTTATTTTTTTTTTAATTTCACTTATACTTTTATATAACTTATTAGTATTATTTATTATCAATTTTTCTTACTTTTAAATATTTATTGATTGATATGAATAATGAATCATTAGTAAACATTTGTAACTTCTGTTTATTTGTTAGGATATTTAAAACTATATTATAACTTTTAAACTTCAAATTTTAATTATTTGAGATGAAGTATATTAGGTAAGTGATTAAAATTTAAAATCTTTTAATGGATTATATATTGTAAACATTAGATCTATAATACAGTACTTTAAAAAAAATTAATAAACAAAATTCATAAATAAAAAGTGCTTTTTCTTTCATAAAGCTACTTGACTCAAACTCAAATCAAATAAAAAAATATTTCGAGTTAGATTATTTTTTTTAAATTTATTGATTTGGGTTTGTTCTTATTTTTCAAAAACCAAACATATTGGTTCAATTTCTATTTTGGCTTGAAACTACACTAACTCATATAGACACGCTTAGATGTGATAGAATATTATTAGTAATTATAATCAAATTTATATAATTATATTAAATAAAATGTTATTATATCAATTATGATTGTGATATATTTGTAATATATATATAGTATTACTTAATTTGAAAACGTTACTCAATTTGAAAATTATAACACAAACATTAGTGTGTGGTGAGGCTTAGGTCTCTTTGTTCATAAAAAATGTATACTATAATCAATTTCTCTCACATACTTATTATATGTACTTAACAAAGATTAGGTGATATTAATAAAATGAAAAACAATAACATATAAATTTACACATTTTTATACATACACTACTTATATTGTGATACATGATAGAGTATCTTTAAAAATAAAGGAATGATTCATTTTTTTAAATAATTATACCATGTGATACCATATAAGTAATATAAGTGCAAAAATGTATATAGATTTGTAGAAGGGAAAGAGATTTTTTATAGGCAAGAAAAATAACTATTTTAACCCTCTTAGTTTGGTGTAGATTTTTTTCCTTCTTCTGATAATTAATATTGAATTATGTACACTTCATAAAGAAATCGGAGACTATTGGTGTAAGATTAATGTATACTTTTTAGTGAAGTAAGGAATTGCTGAACGTTTTCCATAGATATGTAAGCTGCAGATAATTATTAGGAGAAAAATGAAACAAAGTCCCAAAAAATGAAGGGTGGGAAAAAGTTGGAGGAGACATATTGATGTTACTTGTGCTTGTGATACATGTTAAAATGTGTTAAGCAGGCCAATTAAGTTGAAAAGTTACAAAATAATACATATGTGCTTCATTGTCACTTGATCCCTACCGTGACAAGTACCTCTCATACATGTCCTATACATAAAATACACATGTCCATGTGCACTGCCTTTTAGTAATAGACAGTCACAATCCACAAGATTCAAAATGCTTTGTTTCATGTGGTAATTAATAGTAAATTATATATATTTTTTATTTGAATGGAATATCATGGAGTTGTATAAATTAAATGAGTGAGGACCATCGTCTTTGCTCCTTTATTAAATGTGTCTGTAGGACACTAGGACTGTCATCTATCTTTTTTCTTCTCTTTTTTTTTTTCAAAGGTAGGTTATCTATGTGTATTGACTACTCATAAGCAATAAATTCTATCTACTTGAAGATAAACCTACGTACTCTTCTGTACTCTAGACAACGATTTTTACCGTTTAATTTCCAAGTTAAATCATATATAAATTAACATAAATTAATAAATATACTATCGAATTATAACGAAAATTACAAACATATTACCTAATTAAATACGTTAAATTATAATTAATGTAAAAATATACCACTATGTCATATTTTAGTAATTACATTATATTTTTGGTTTTAGATTTGTATAACTATAAAAAATTTGTATTATTTATAAGAAGTTGTGTTAGATTTGTATTAATAATAAAAAATTCGATGATATATTTGTCGTAACAATGATAGATTTATACTACTAATAATATTTTTATTATTTTTATTTACTGTATTTAATAGAATTAAATAATATATATATAATTTTTTTCCTAACTGGTCGACTTGTATCAAAGTTTTAAAACCAATACGTGCAACAGTTAGCTAGAGTAATTAACCCGGTATTTTTATATATATAATTAAACTTTAATTTATGCATGGCGTAGGAAATATCGTAGAGAAATTAACTATAAAGGGAACGAGTTCGTGACTTAATTCACATTCAATTCATTAGCTTCAAAGGGTAATAACAAAACAAAAGCAAGTAAATAAAACAAGATTGTTGTGATTGATTAAAAATAATATTAAATTTGATAGTTAAAATAAGAGGTGCTTAATTTAAAATAAAATTCATAAAAATGGTTTCTTATATTGTCAAAGATGAAGATATCTAACCTTGTTTCAATAAAAAATGAGAAAATTAGGTAGCATAATTTTGGTGAATGAAGAAATATTTGGTATACAAAATGGGCACTTGAAGACTATAAATATGACTTCATTTATTGATTATTAATCATCCTAAATATAGAGAAAAACTTGAATGAGAAGTTTTTGAGTGAGAGAATTTTGTGTGAAAATTCTCTTGGGCTTGTAATTGTTTTTGTCTTTTGGATGTGTGAGAAAATTACTAAAAGTATGATTGTAATAATTTTTCACATAATGAATTTTTCTCTGGTTGTATTTTGACAACAAAAATGGTTTTTCTCCAATTTGGAGTTTTCACTATAATTCTTGTGTTGTGTTGTTCTTTGATATTCTGCTAAGGAGGATCTTGGTAGGGAAATTTTGTAATTATACCATTTAATCCAAATTTCCTAACAACTGGTATCATAGCCAATTTCAAATAAGGAAGCAAAAATGTCAAGAGTCAAGATTGACATTGAGAAATTTGATGGGATAATAAATTTTGGCTTATGGCAAATACAAGTCAAAGATTTGTTGATCCAATACGGGTTATACAAGGTATTAAAGCGGAAACCAACCCCTATTATTGGTATTGAATCTAGTAAAACCGGTATAAGTGATGAAGATTAGGAAGATCTTGATTTAAGAGTTGCAAGTGCAATTCGGCTTTGTTTGGCCAAAAATATTCTTGCAAATGTGCATGGAATATCTATAGCCAAAGAACTCTGGAAAAAGCTTGAAGAATTGTATCAGGAAAAAGACGTATCAAATCGGTTGTATCTAAAGTAGTACTTTCATACTTTGCGTATGAATGAAGGAACTATTATTTCTGACCATTTTAATGTTCTCAATGGTATTGTCTCTGAATTAGAAACCATTGGAGTTAAAATTGATGATGAAGATATAGCTTTAAGGCTCATTTGGTTTCTTCCATTTTCTTATGAACATATGAAACCTATCTTGATTCTTGGTTAGGAGAAAATAATATTTTCAAAAGTTATCATCAAGCTGTTTTCTAAAGAAAAAAAGGTTGAGTGGTGGAAATAATGTTTTGCCTGAAAACTCAGCATTGGTAGCTAACAGCCGGAAGAAAAATAATTTTATGAAAAAGAAGTTAATGTGCTGGGAGTGTGCACAATCTGGGCACCTCAAAAGAAATTGTTCGAAGGGTGGAGCTGATTCGGTAAGAAGCTCAAATACCGACAGTGATGCTAATAGTATGTCTATTTTAAAAAAATATGGTGATGCTCTTTGAAAAGAGCATGTACATCCTCATGACATGTTATTAGTCTCCAAATTTTCTACAAAAAAGTGTGTTACTGCTACTGGGTCCACAAGTTTGCACATGAGCATTAGCTTGGTGTAGATGCAAGGTGTGTGGTGGAAAGGATGCCGATGGTTGAGGAACTTTTGGAAAAACCAAGTGTGAGAGTTGCACCATAAATTTCAGCAAGTTTTTTGACATGAGCTGATGTGAAATTCTTAGAATTGGTGATTAATTCTAAGTGAGTGTACTCTTTGTGGTGGAGTATGATAATTCTTGGTGCAGAGAATTATGATTGTTAAAGTAGACAGTGTTATAGTGGTAACTATGTTAATTTTTAATAAAGGTGGAGATTGTTGTGATTGATTAAAAATAATATTGGGTTTGTTAGTCAAAATAAGAGGTGCCTAATTTAGAAGAAAATTTAAGGAAGGTGGTTTCCCATATTGTCAAAGATGGAGGAATCTAACCTTATTTGAATGAAGAATGGGAAAATTAGGTAGCCTAATTTTGGTGAATGAAGAAATGTTTGGCATATGAAATGAGAGCTTGAAGGCTATAAATATGACTTTATTTCTTCATTGTTAATCATCCCAAAAATAGAGAAAACTTGTATGAGAAGTTTTTGAGTGAGAGAATTTTGTGGAGAAATTCTCTTGGGCTTGTAATTATTTTTGTCTTTTGGGTGTGTGAGAAAATTACTAAGAGTGTGATTGTAACAATTTTCCATATAGTGAATTTTTCTCTAATTATATTTTGACAACGAAAATGATTTTCTCCAATTTGGAGTTTCCACTATAATTCTTGTATTGTGTATTTTCTATTTCTTTGTTCTTTGATATTTTGCTTAGGAGGATCTTGGGATGGGGGAATTTATAATTATACCATTTGATCCAAATTTCCTAACAAGGATATATATCTAAAATACACTTAAAGTTTAACATATATTTACTTATGCTCTTGAGGTTAGTAAACATATCTAAAATACCCCTATATTTTATAGTTAATACCATTGGTGTCCTCAAAATTAATGGTGTTAACTTTTCCATACATTCCTATTCCTATTCATAATACTTGACTCTGATACCAATTTTTGCGAATTTTTAATTGCTAGAGACTACTATGGTAGAATTTCAGTCAATCTGACCTTAATGTATAGGTTACGTTACTAGAACCTTGATAAGTCATATGTGTTGAATGCACATTTTTTTCCTATTAGTAATATACAAATAGGTTTTTCTTGTGTACATATAGTATACTTGTAATCTTCAAAGAAGTAGTATGCAAACATTAGGTTATTGGATTTCTCTTCTTCTATTCTTACATATTTTTTGACTAAAATAGTCTTTCAATGTCCTTGAAACTTGATGGTCTATGATGTTTGTGATAACTTTAATATAATTTGTATAGATATCTAAAAGGAGTTGAACCTTTTAAAATTTTCAAGACAAGTTTCATAATCTTCATCTTTGAAATAATCATTTAAGGCTAAGAGATAGCCTTTATCAAATTTTTCTAATAGAATTATATTTTTATTTTTCATTTTAATGTTGGAATTAGTTGTTTATTCCTATAAATAATTTTTCATTTTTCTTTCTATTTCTATCTTTCTGTTTATAAATATTATAACTGGTAAGTAAATATCTTAACATTCAAGATTCTTAACTGACTTAAATTTATAATTATTATACCTGAATTTAATGGGTCCATCATGATGTTTCCTTCTGTTAATCTCATTTTGTTACAACCTCCTGGTAATGGTGAGCCTTCTACATCCGTACATAGGTGGTGTCCAATTTTTGACTTATTAAGAAAGAGTAATTGAACTCTATTTTATTCATAAGATAATTATTACAAACTTAAGGACAATTAAGAACCTTGAAGGGATTTTTAGATACTTATAATTACTGGGTATATCATTATTGGTTTTGGATTTCTAGTATAAATGGGATTTCTATGCTAGCGTTTGTGGGTTTTTCAAAGTAGAGTACTTTGATTTTCTGTGTGTTCTTTGAAATGAAAATAAAGGTTTCCTTTTATAGCATACACAATCCTTTTTTACAAGAATAAAATTACTATTTTCTTCTTACTTTAATAATTCATCTTCTTTTTTTCTTTTCTTAGTTGCCACTACTTTTTTCTCTTTCACGTGTTGACGATTAAGATGTGGGACTACATCTTTATTTTTTTTTGTCATTTTCTACCAACAGTTCCTTTTTTTGTCATTTTCTACCTGCAGTTCTTTTGATAATGTTGATGATGATGCATCTTTGTCTTTTCAATCTTTGATGCAATAGATGCATTTGTGATCTTTGGTGGTTTTTTTGGCATAGAAGTAGAATACTTCCTTGTTTCTTGACCAATTTTCAGGTTATTGCTATTAAAATTGGTTTCATATTTTGTAATTTTTTCACCATCTTCCTCTGAAAGAGCTATACTACTATAAGAAATAATAATGACTTTACTCGTTGAATAATTTACCTTAATCTTAGTAGAGTTATCAATCTTTTTAAGTTCATAGTAAATTTGGCCTAACATTTGACCCCTTAGTACACATAGTTTTTCTATGTTGAATTTCTTTTTCTATAAGTGCCCTTGGTTTAGGAACTTCTCTGTTTGCATTGGAAATCCATATCTCGATGAAGTGGTAAGGACTGATACATCCTTTCTCATTCTAGTTCATTAGTGAATTGAAAAATCTATGATAAACAAGCTTGTCACCTACTTTGGTCTTTTTTATGAAGTTCTTGATTGCTCTTTTGAGGTTTGCTGGGAAATAATTTAATTCACTTAAATTAATTCCTAATTAAATTATTTCCTAGAAATATGTTTTCTATTACTCCTGCATGGAAATATTTGTAAACAAATATTAGATCTGCTTCTTCCAAGATTTTGAATTTACTTTCTATAGAAAATTCCTTATCAATAGTGTAGAACCTCATATCTTCAATATATTCTTGAGTAGATTTTATGACCAAGTTATAGAGACTCAACCATTTTGTTTTAATGAGGTTTATATATTGATCTTTCTCATATTCAATGATTGGTGAATTTCTGAGAGATGTCTCCATGAATAGCACTGAATGCTTTATTATCTTTGATGTGTCAATCTGCTTCGTGCTATTGGTTTTTGTTTTAATACTGTAGAATACTTTCTTACTACTCCTCTAGAGTTATCAGTTTTGGTGTTTTGTAATTGACATATCTACCTTCGGCTTCTATTCTATTGGTGAAGACTCTATGAGTTACTCTACTTATTCCTAGAATAGATTTACTGGCTTCTGCCTCGTTGTTATAGATTTCTAGTTTTGGGCCATTGTAAACCACATAAGTCTTTTTCTATTTCTCTTTTTCTGTTTCATCTGCCCAATTGAGCTTTTTTATTTCAATGATTTTACTCTCTTTTAAATTGTTAGATTTTTCCTTTTCATTTTGAATTCTTTCTTTAGAAGTTTCACCTTATTTGTATTTAATTTTTTATGAAGATTCCTCTTTTGAGTTTTTGGGTTCTAAGAGTTGTTTTTAACAATTAAGTTCATCTTATTTATTTTATGTCTTCACACTACTACAATACATACATATAGTCTCATAAATTTAGCCTCGATTTTAATAAAAATCAAGGCCATAGGGTTTTTTCTTTGGTTTTTAAAAAACCAAAGCCATAGACATACCTTATGGCCTCAATTATTTAAAAATATAGGACATAAACATACTCTATCAATTTTCTATCTTTTACACCAAATACTAAATTTTTTCATCAATTTTTTTCTTTTTTCCTCTCTTATTTTTTTTTCCTTTTCCCCTTTTTCCTCTTATTTTTTTTTGCTTTTTCCCTCTATCTTGTTTTTTCCACTCCTAAGTGACCTTATTCTACCAAATTTTCTCTCTTTTGTTTCCCACTTCTTTTCTCTACTCAAACCCTATTCGATCGCATCACTTTTACACCAAACCCTATTTGATCGTAGTGACGTTCAAACCCTATTATCCACTTCTTCTTTTTCCTAACCTCTATTCCACCATCGTGTGACATTCTCAGCCTCTGTTCCATGCTTCTGTGGCATTTCTAGCCCTTGTCCTTTCCTTTAGTAGGTCTTCATCAGCATTATAGGAAACATCAACTCATCTTTTCTATTTCTATTGTTATTTATATTTAGAATGAGTAAACCTAATGAATATTTAATTGGGTTGCATCGATTTGATACAAAAATAATAATTTTGAAAAAGATTGTGGGTATTCTCGGTACCAAATCTCGATCCGTAGAGGTTATTTCTAGCTGCTTGAAGGTTGGAATGTCTGGTATGTTATTTTTGTTTCTATTTCACTCTTTAATTTTTTTGTCATTTTGTGGGTTTTGAGTTACAGCTTGTGAACAAATGTGAAAAAGCTATTTCCTTTCAGACAGATGCTTCTATTATCCTCACATTAAATAAGAAAAAAAGGTGGAGATGTATCTCTTGACTCTCTTCAACATTATGACTGTACTGTTTGCATTATCATATGGTATTATATAAAATGTATAGTTAAAGAAATAAAGTAAATATAGTTGTTTGTTCTTGGTGAAGTTTGTTATGATATGTTATAAATCTACAACTAGCCATAGAGGTTTGTCTAGTCCTAGTCACATCAATGATTGTTTTAGTATTCCAACTGAGGACTATTATTCGAAAAAGCTTCAAGATTACCTTAAATGAATATGACTTCCTTATTTCACTTGTGGTTTCATCCACTGCTTATAAAAATGGTATACTGCTATCTTTCTCTTAGGCATTTTATGGTAGATTTACTCAATCTTTTCAATAAATACTTAATTTGCATTTTCTTTACAAGTGAAAAGAAAAATGATCCATTGGCTTGTGCTGGTGCATGTGTTAGTGCCTAGTGTTGGTACTTGTACTGGTACCTAGTGCTGGTATTGATGCGGGTGTTGGTGCTGGTGTTAGTACTGGTGCCTAATGTTGGTACCTGGTGCTGGTGATGGTGCTTGGTATTGGTGTCTGGTACCTGGTGCTTGGTACTGGTGCCCGGTGTTAATGCTAGTTCCTGGTGTTGATACTAGTTCCTGATGTTGGTGCTGCTAGTGCATGTGTTGGTGCTAGCATTGGTGCTTGGTTCTTGTGCTGGTGTTGGTGTTGGAGGGCTGCCTACTTCTTACTAATGCACTAGCAATATTAAATGGGATTGTGAGTTAATGATTCTTGCAATGGGTTTTAACTTAATTAGTTATGATAATTGGTTTCTTCATGTATGGTAGGGCACCAGTGGACCAGCGCCTATACACCAGCACACCAGTGCCTATGCACCAGCTCATCAACACCTATGCACTAACTCACTAGCACACCAACACCTATGCACCAATCATCAAAACCTATGCACTAACTCGCTAGCACACCAGCACCTATGAACTAGCTCACCAGCATACTAGTACCTATGCACCAGCTCACCAGCATACTAGTACCTATGCACCAGCTCATAAGCATACCAATGCTTATGCACTAGCTCACTAGCATACTAGCACCTATGCACCAGTTCATTAACACATAATGGCTTATGCACCAACTCAACAGCACACCAACACCTATGCCCCAACTCACCAGCACACCAACGCCTATGGACCAACTCACCAACACATCAGTGCCTATAAATTAGCTCATTAGCATATTAACACCTATGCACTAATTCACCAGCATACCAATGCCTATGAACTAGCTTACTAGCAACTATACACCAACTCACAAGTATACCAACGCCTATACACTAACTCACCAATGCCTATGGTATTTGCCTTTTCTTTACACTTCTATTGAAGTCGTTATGGACTTGATTATGTTGATTTGAAGTACACTTATAAATGCTTGTAATAGTAAAAAGTCAATTTGTAATAGTAAGACTATTCTTTATAGTCATTGTAAATATTAGAATTAGCTAGTAAAGTTTTATTATGTTTTAGTTTATAAACTCTCAAATGTAATTGCACTTTTAATTTAATATAATATGATTTTTAATATTGTAATTAATAAATTTATTATAATTTATATTGACTTTTAATATTGTAATTAATAATTGTATTTTTATTTAAACTTATGGCTATAGGGTTTGTCTATGGTCTCGATTTTTTATAAAACCAAGGCCATTGGCATACCCTATGGCCTTAGTTTTTGAAAGACCGAAACCACAGACATATCCTATGACCTCGGTTCTTAATCGTAGGTCTATGGCCACGGTTATAAGAACCAAGGCCATAGAGCTACGATCATGGTTAAAAACCGAGGTGATATGTATGTATTATAGTAGTGTTATAAGAGATTTCTCCAGGTGTGACAGCTCGAGTTATTCATGTAGGATTTTTGTCTCCTTTTCCTTTATCTTGATCTTAATTTCAAGATATTTCATTCCTAAAAGTATAAAAATAGTTAGAGGTGCTAATTCTCTAGTAAGACCATCTACTAAGTTATTTTTATATCTTAGAAGATATTAAACATCAAAATTGTAATGGTTGAATCACTGTTGCCATCTAACTAATCTTCATTGTTTGTAATCACCTACAATATTAGTTCTTAAGAAATAACAAAATTCTTATTATCCATTCTAACAATGAATCTGAAACTTATAACATATATTGCAAATTTCTTAATAGCTCTTTTAACTATAATTTTTTTTCATTACTATGATAATTTAACTTTGGACCTTGAAAAGATCCTCATGTATATGTGTAAAGATATTCATATTTTTCATCTACTCTTGCTTTCAAAATTGCTCTCTAATATTATTGTGAAACATATGTTTTGATTATCATTTTATCACTTGGCCTTAGATCGTATAAAGTTTGGAAAAAATTTAACTTTTGCTTTTACTTTATTCATATTCAGATGATCATGTTCTGTCCATTTCAAGATATGATCTTTTTTCAATTTTTCCTGTAAAGGTTTCCTTATTTCTGCAAGTTTTTTGATATATGTTTCTACATATGTTAAACATTCTAAAAATCTTTGTAATTGATTTTTGTTTTTTAATTCATTAGAAAAACCTTGAATGTTGTTTAGTATAAATGATTGTAGAATATGTTTTCTATCTTTAATTTTCAACCCTAAATACTTAATATTTTGTTGAGCAGATACTATTTTTTTTCTTCAAAAAGTACAATGCCTTCTTTCCTATATTCTTATAGAATATTAATAATATTTAAATAGTGTTTATTTAATTTATTACTAAAAACTAAAATATTATCTATATAGACACAACAAATATTTTGTAATTGTTTGAAGAAGTTATCTATATATCCTTGAAAGATACCTGGAGCTTGTTTTAGTTCAAATGGTACAGCAGTCCATTGGAATTTTTCTCAGGGCAACTAAATACCGTTAATTTTTGAGATTCTACATCCAATCTTATTTGCCAAAATTCACTTTTGCAATCAAAACTTGTGAAGTATTTCTTTCCTTTTTATTAATGATAATAATTCTTCTTTCTTTGAAATAAAGTATCCATCATCAATGGTTTCCATATTCAATGTTTGAAGTTTATTACCATTCTCTTTTTTTCTCTTCTTTTTTTAGCTTCTTTTTCTACTAGGAATGTTGGACTAGAGTGAGGTGAATTATTAGGTAATATGACTTTCATTTCAAAAATTTCTTGAATTTGTTTTTCAAATTTAATCCTGTGTTCTAGAGTATAAATTATTGGTTTTACTCTCATGACTTTGTTAGGATCTCTTAATTTTATGTTGATAATCATCTTAGATTTATTTATTTTTGGATCTAAAGGATTTTCTGAGCTTATTGTTTTTAATAGTTTTATGATGCCTGTTAGGGCTTTATCTTCCTATATTTCATTGAGAAAAGAGTTTTGTTTTTTTTCTTTATCTAATGAAATTTTTTCTAAATAAGGTTTTTATTGTATCACCGTGTTTTCGCTTTTTATATTGTTGCATAAAAGTTAGGTTTGATATAGTTAGAGCTTTTCTTATTTTTGATATATAAATGATATTACCATCTAATGTTGTTAGACTTATTTTGTCTACATATTGTGTAAAAGGTTGATATAAATTTAGAAAATTGTTTTCTATTAATAAATCAACTCATGTTTCCTGTTGATATATGGCAGGAATGTGAAACTTTTCTCCTCCTATCATTATATCTGTATCTTTTAAAATTTTGTTAAGATTTATTGTACTACTATTAGCAATTCGTACAATTAAATCTTTTGGTGCCTATTTCTAGTGTTTTTCTAGAAAATATATTTACTTGTTATATACATAATAACTCTTGTAATATATTCATATAGATGATAGTTGGCATAACCTTTGAATATTAGTCATACTTTGATGTATGTATATTTGAATTTGTAATACTATACAATTCATTCATCTTCTAATGAGGAGTACTTATAATTTGAGTGTTCATCTTCTCAGTCAGTTATTTCTACCTCAATTTCCTCTAATAGATAAATATTGTAAGTATTATCTATATCAGATTTCTCAATTGGTACTAATTCCATTTTAAAAGCTTCCTCTAAGATTTTTGCTTTGTATGGAAATTCCTTTTTAAACTCTTTTCTATTTCCAACCCTACTTGGACATTTATTGGCATAATGTCCTTCTTCATTAAAAATCCAACATCTACATTTTTTCTTTCCTAAAGGACAATAATTCCTATTTTTAGGAGGTTTATATCTCTTTCTTTAAAAACATCTCTTCCTGCGTGTTTCTCTATTAAATCTTCTTTTATATTTTTTAAAGTCTTGTTTTCTGAATTTATATTTTTTAAATCGCTTACATTGTTTATATTTTTTATATTTTTGTTTGTAAGGTCTTATGTTACATCTATATTTTCCTAGTATTCTTAAATCTCTAGTATCGAATTGAGCGTATTTGTTTCATATTTTAATGTTCATTTAGCTTCTTATTTATTAAGGTCTTGCATGTTTAGACCAAATAATTATGTTTAAAATTATGATTACACTACTAAAATAGTAATCTTTGGTCTCAAAAATTTAGTCTCGATCTTTTTAAAAATCGAGACCAAGGGATTTTGGTCATGATTTAATAAAATCCATGTACATAGTGTATATATATAGCCTCAGTTTTTGTTAGTAATTATGACCATAAATTAAATTACAAAAATTACTTAAATATAAATAAACTTATATAATCGTGATTATTAAATGATGGTGATCTAATTAAAATAATAGAGTTCCCAGTCTTATTAAAACTAAAATCAAATAATATATTGTGTGTGTAATTCATTTAAAAAATACAAAAATTACTTTACAATTTTTTCATTTATCTATTAAATTAATTTAATGTATTTTCTTTCTTTTACACAATACCAAATTTCTTAATCAATGTTTTTATTTTTTTCCTCCCATTTTTTTTGTTTTTTTCGTCTCAATTTTTTCCCTTTTTTTTTCTTTTTCCCCTCTCATCGCGCAATGTGATCCCACTTTTCTTATTTTACCCATCTCGTACAACCTTTCATTTCCATATGTAGCTGGCTATTTCTTTTCCTCATCATTCACAATTCAGCTCCAACGATACCCACCTCCAGCGGTACCCCTCTTTGTTTCTTCCTAGCCCTAGTTTCATGTACCCAGCTCATATATTCTAGCAATGTAGAGCAGGTCAAGACTTCAAATACATAATCTTATAAACTTCATCTTCTATTTTCTAACAACTTACATGTATATCACTATGCAATTTATACATGTTATAGGTAAAAATTGCATCGATCTTTGATGAAACCAATCAACAACAAGATAAATAGGTCGAAGTATTTTATAAAAGGAGAAAAACCAAAAAATCCCCTCAAGACTTTGTTCCCTTGTACACTTCATATTTCTTCGATTTTCATTTTCTGTCTTCATTTTTCTTTTTTGGTGGAGGAGTGAAACTTTCTCATTGTTTTCAATTTATAATCATTTTTAACCCTCTTCTTCGTTTATAGTGGTTTTAGAAAGTAGTTGGATTTGAGTGAAGATGAAAATCCTCTAAGGGTGAATTTGGCTGTTGTTGATAGTCAACAATAGCTAATTTTTAGATAGTCAATTGAGATATGAGATATCTTAAGAAATGGTCTTGAGCTTCGATTGAAGTGAAAATGAGAAAGCAAGTGATTTTTCTACTCATGGAAATTTTCTTAATTGTGAATGCCTTGTCATTTCATGAATCTTCGGGTATTGTGTTTGATTTATTATGATTCAAATAAGATTTGTTGTTTAAATTTGTTTTGACCCACCTCAATTTGATTATTGATTGCATCTAATTCTTCACTAATTTCAAGTTTGGACTAAATTTGAGCATGTGGGTTCTTGGTCTTCGATGGAGATGTTTTTGGAATAGATCATATGACCAAATTATTGTTGGAAATGAAACACTCACATAAATAACTTTTATTCAAACTCAAAGAAATATTACAAGAGCACTCTCACTCAAAATACAAGATACAACTCACTCTTATTTAAACTTTGCTTCTTTACTCTCTTAGAGGCTCTTTATTTTTCTCTTGATTCCAAATGGTCCTAGAGAAGTTCTATTCATAGGCTTCCAAAAAAACTTTTCTACACCTCATAACCACTCATTAAATTATTTCTCCAACTACTTACATTAATTAGTCTCACACCTATAAAATACTAATCAAACCTACTTGCATTTATTAGTCTCACTCTTATTACTTCTTCAACTATTTACATTAATTAGTCTTACACCTATAAAATAGTAAGATAATCTAAAAGTAATAATAATAAGTGAATAATAAATCAAGTTTATGATCCAACACCCCTTTTTAAACTTGATCTTGTGACCCCTAGTAAGTTCCTTAATCTTATGAAGTCTTTACTTGTTAATGGCTTGGAAAAAATATCGGCAACTTGATCTTGGGACTTCACATATTAAACTTGCACATCATTTCTTGCAACACACTCCCTTAAATAGTGGTTGCAAATATCGATATGCTTGTTTCAATTATGGAATACTAGATTCTTTGCTAAGGCAATAACTGACTTGTTATTGACACAAACCTTGGTTGGCTCTTCTTGTATCAAGCCTATCTTCTTCAATAAATTTCTAAGCCAAATTGCATGGCAAGAATGTTAGGTAGCAGCAACATATTTTGCTTCACAATTGGACAATGTGACAATAAGTTGTTTCTTTGACATCTGTGTGAAAGCAGTATCTCCCATGAAAAATACGAATCCAGTAGTGCTTCTTCGATTATCTATGTCTCCACCTCAATCACTATCACTATATCCAACAAGCTTGTAATCATTAGAAATTGAATATAACAATCCAAAGTCAATTGTACCTTTCAGATAGTGAAGGATTCTCTTTATAGCTTTAAAATGGGTGGTTGTTGGAGATTCCATGTCCCTAGATAGCATAGACTTTCTACCAAACTTTTGAAGAATGTTGAATCCACACTTTTTCATTCTTTATGTTTGGACATCTTGATTCCATATTCCGTCGGTGTGCTTGTCGGCTTACAATTCTCCATCTTGAATTTATTCAAGATCTCCTTTGCATAGCTTTCCTTTGAAATGAAAATTCTATCCTTTTGTTGCTTAACTTTAATGCCAAGGTAGTATGCCATGAGCCCTATGTCTGTCATCTCAAATTCCTTCATCATCACTTCCTTGAATTCATTGAACATGCTTGGATTGCTTCCAGTGAAGATCAAATCGTCCACGTAGAGGCACACGATCAAAATATCTCCATCTTTGATCTTGATATATAGAGTGTGCTCATAGGGACATTTTTTGAAGCCATTCTCTTAGAAGTACTTGTCGATTCGACTATTCCATACCATTGGTGCTTGTTTTAACCCGTAAAGAGCATTCTTCAACTTCAACACGTTATCTTTGTGGCCTTTGACTTTATAGCCTGTTCGTTACTGAATGTATACTTCCTCTTCCAGAACTCCATTTAAGAAGGCATATTTTAAATCCATTTGATGTATCTATTACCGAAAAAATGATTAGTCTAATAGTCTCTAATCGAGCAAGAGGAGAAAATACCTCATCATAGTAAATCCAGCCTTTTGACTATAGCCTTTAGCAACTAGCCCTACCTTGTGCCTTTCAATTTCTCCTTTAGCATTTTGCTTTGTTTTGTACACCCATTTGACACCTATCATCTTATGTCCCTTGGGAAGTGAGGTGGGTTCCCATGTGTCATTCTTCTCTATGGCCTTGATTTCTTCATCCATCGCATCTATCCACTTCTTCTCTTGTACTGCTTCTTGAAAGCTAACTGGTTCACAATCAGCAAACAGAAAAAATAATGTAAGGTTATCTTGTCATTTGGTTACCTCATAGAGATCTCTAAGACTTCGTGTGCATGACCCAAATATTTCATCTTGACTTTCACTTGATGATGATGATGAAAGTGATGAGTCTCCTTGAGTGGTTGATATTGGTGAAGTGGGTAGAGTTTCAAGCTCTTGTTGAGGTTCACCTAGTTGCTCCCTCATTGTCTGCTTATCTTTTTCAAATTGAGGAAAGAAATTGAAGTCATTTGCATGCGAGTTAAAATCTTATTCTCCTTCTTTGTTGAATACCACATCTAGACTAATTAGAATCTTCTTATTTTCTAGATTGTACAATTTATAACCCTTCGAATTAGAATCATAGCCGATAAATATAAAAATCTCGCTTTTATCATCGAGCTTTGTTCTTTTCTCGTCTGGAACATGAACATGGGATATACTTCCTAAGATTATCATGTGGGAAATGCCAGGCTTTCTTCCACTACATGCCTCTTACAATGTCTTTCCCCATACACTTCTTGTTGGTGATCGGTTTGACAAGTAGATTGTACATGCCACTACTTCTACCCAAAATTCCTTGGGTAGTTTCTTGCTTTTGAGCATGCTTCGTGCAATGTCGAGGATTGCATTGTTCTTACTTTATACCATGCCATTCTACTGGGAGGGATCTAGAATTTGTCATTGTTTGACGAATTTCATTTGCTTCATAGAACTCTTGAAACTCCTTGGATGTAAATTCGCTACCTCAGTCAGAATTGTCATGATGATGTGCTCAGATTTGGGATCCAACGAATGAAGTATCTTCTCTATTATCCACACATCGTCTAAATTTTCACCATTTCTTTTTAATTGATTAGAAATAACCACTGCTCTTGAGAAATAATCTGAAATAGACTCAGATAGTTTCATGTGTAAAGATTCAAATTCACCTTTTAATGTTTGGAGATGTACCTTTTTCACCTTTTTGAATCCTTTGTATGAGGTTTGTAGCTTCTCCCATGCTTTCTTGAAAGAGCTTTCACTCAAAATCTTTTCAAAGCCATCATCATCTAATACTTGGTAAATGAGGTAGAGATCTTTCTTGTCTCTCTTTCTTGAATCCTTCAAAGCTGTCTTTTGATCAGGTGTAAGAGCAGCATCATCCGTAGGCTCGTTATAGACGTTCTCTATGATATCCCACACATCTTGTGATCTAAGAAGTGCCTTCATTTTGATACACTAATTATCGTAGTTGTTGTTGTTGAGTGTCGGGACTTGGAATGATACCATACCATTTTCCATATCTCTCAATATGATGAGAATTTGAAAAATCTGATCACACGGATGAATCTGGAACACCGAAAATCCTTGGAAGGAACTCTGATTTTTTTTGTCAATGGTACCAACTCGGTGAGTCAACTCGATTTCTGGCAGCACAGTTTCAGCGGCACGTGGTAGCTCGTCTGAACTCTAATCGAGGAGATTTTTGTAGTGTCAGATTCCTCTTGTCGAGACCTTTAATTTGATATGCAATAGTGTATACTTTCCAACTCAACTCTGATACCACTTTGTTGGGAATGAAACACTTACACAAAACAAATTTTATTCAAACTCAAAGAAATATTACAAGAACACTTTCACTCAAAATACAAGATACAACTCACTATTATTTAGGCTTTGTTTCTTTACTTTCTTAGAAGCTCTTAATTTTTCTCTTGATTCCAAATAGTCCTAGAGAAGTTCTATTTATAGGTTTCCAAAAATACTTCTCTTTACCTCATAACCACTCATTAAATTACTTCTCCAACTACTTATATTAATTAGTCTCATACCTACAAAATACTAAAATAATCTAAAAGTAATAATAATTGAATAATAAATCAAGTTTATGATACAATAATTATTTCCTATTATTTGGGTCACATTTCACAGTCGTCTACTGTGTTGTTGAACTATGTTAGGCTTTTACATCATTTTTACTATAAATTAAGCTCAAAAATTGATTTATCTAATCCATAGTTTTAGGCAATTGTCTAGTATGTCAAAAAATTTGTTCTACAATGCAGTCAGTGTAATGATGCAGTTATAGATTCATCAAAATTCCAACCTGTTAGACCAGTACACCTACCTCACAATTTATCAGGTAAATCTTTTGAGCTTTTCCAAATCTTGACTGAAATTTCTAGCTATTAAACTCTAATATTTTGCCATTCTTCCTAGAAAATGCCACTTTTTTAAGAACATAAACTAAGTTCCTTAAGTGTATATTTGTTTATGCTTTTTAGACCATGTAACAGCAATTCTGAACCAAATATAAATTGTTTTGCTAGAAAATATTTTCTCCTTAGACCATTTTAACTGAGACATAAGCAGGAGTCTAAATTTATAAGAAAGAAGGATAAAATGTTCATTTAAGTTTTAACAGTATGTAAATGAATCTGTATACTTGTTTCATTGACTCATGAATTGGTGTTTTTCGATATAGTATGCTACAGACAATATTGGTTCTCACATACTTCCTCTTAATTCTGCTTACCAAAGACATGGAAAGATAGTAAATGCACCACCTAAAGAAATAGCCTATGGTGTTAAATAACTTGAGATCCAGCTGGTGCCAACCAACACACCAGTTGGAAGCTGCCACTAACAGCTTGGTGGGGAAGGATAGGCTGTCCAAGAACATGTCTCTCCATAATTCTGTTTATTTTAATTATTATAATTTTTCTTTTCTTTTGTATAAATAGGTTGTAAACATTCGTTTATTCATTATCAATAAAACCATTTCTTACATGGTATCAAAGCTTAGGAAATAATTCCCAGAAAATTCAGCTTACACAGAAATATTTTCTTCTTTTCTCATTCTGTTTTTTTTCCAAAATAAATTTTGATTCACAAAATAATTTCAATTTCATCCCATTATAATATCTAGAAGAATCCGAGCAATCTGCAATTAATTTCAAGCCAAAATACCACCTCACACGCGCCTTTCCTGAGTTCACCCATGTTCCACGTGCCTCACTAGAGTCACACGCGCCAACACGCGCCAGTTGCTAAGGAAGATGATTCCAACGACACATCATTCGGGCACCTATGAAGAAAATGACGTGTCGTTCATCCGGTTCGGTCCTCCATCCGTTCCAGTTCGGTCTTCATCTGGTTCAGTGCTCTAGCGTTGTAGCCACCGTTCCAGCCACTCTTGACACTGGTTCACCCACTTTTTAATCGATTCTGTGGTTGAAATTTCTAGTTCTATAATCCTTGACTCATTTTCTATAAAATAAAGCATATTTCAGTTCATTATTTGTTTCATAAGCAGTCATTATTGTCTAAAACACACTAAATCCTATCCCAATCTTTTGATTTATTTTACTCAACAATAATGTCTATAACTACCAATACCAACCCTACTTTACCAAAGTGGTATGATGACCCTAGCCATTCATTATATCTACATCACTCAGACCAACCAGGCATGGTTCTAGTAGCTCAATCCTTAAAGCAAGAAAATTATCACATTTGGAGTCATGCGATGCTCATGGCTCTTATCACCAAAAACAAAGAAGGATCTATTGACGGCACAATCAAAAGACCATCAACAAAATTTGAAGCAAAAATCAAGAAATGGACTCGCTACAACATTCTTGTCAAATGATGGATTCTCAATACCATATCACCTAAAATTGTAGAAAGTGTCATGTATAATGATACTGCATATGAGCTATGGGAAGAATTGAAGGAACGCTTTTTGCACACCAACATCGTGCACCTATTCCATATTGAGCAAGAGATCCATGATTGCATACAAGAAGGTGTAAGCATTGGAGAATACTATACCAAATTGAAAAGCTTATGGGATAGTCGCGATGCACTATGTCCTTTTCCACATTGTGGAGGAAATGCCGGAAGGGAACTATAAGAATATCAACAAAAGCAGCGAACCATAAAGAATATTAACGTGGTTTACACATCAACACATGGACAAATCTTGCTCATGGAACATTTACCTACAGTAAATAAGGTATATTCACTCATTGTTCAAGATGAAAAGTAGAGAGCTATCTCCACACAAACCATAGGAAGGATGCCATAAGTTGCCGCACTTGTTGCCAGAGATAGTCGTCCACAATATCCTCACAAAAATTACCCACCAAGAAACCCACATCTCAAGTGCAATCAATGCAACAATATAGGCCATAATTATGAGAATTGTCAAAGTCACCTCAAATGTGATATTTTTGGTCTCAATGGACACAATTTTGAAAACTGCCAAAAGCGTCTCAAATGTAATTTCTGTGGTTTGAATGGACATGACATCAACATGTGTCGGAAGAAAGGAGCAATTCAAGATAAGAGAAATACAAGTTATGGCTTCCCTTCCAAAGCTCATCATACTCACTTTCAGGAAAGCTACTCTGACACAAATACACCATCCCACAACCTTACATCTTCCCAATATCAAGAGCTCCTTACACTTCTCAACCAATCCAAATCAGGTAGCATGGCAAGTCAAGTGATTACTTCTTTAAGTAACACATTATGTGTAACTGTTTTCCATTCAAAAACTTGTTGGATTTTTGATACAGGAGCAACTGATCACATGGTCTGTTCCCAAAACCTTATGAGTTCCAGCATTCCAGTCACTAATCAGCATGTGCATTTACCTTATCATTCTCTTGCCCATGTCACACATATTGGCACTGTACATTTCTCTAATAATTTCATACTGCATAATGTCTTGTGTGTTCCCTCCTTCAAATTAAACTTAGTTTCAGTAGCCAAACTAACTCAAACTACATTTTGTCATGTCACCTTCACTAATAGTATGTGTTTTTTTCAGGACAAATGCTCAGGGAAGACGATTGGGATGGGAACTGAGAAAGCAGGATTCTACTACCTGACTATTTCTGAAAAGGCTAGATGTTTCTCTATTTCAAATACTGCTTCCACTAACTCTCATCTATGGCATCAACGACTTGGTCATTTATCTAATAACAGTTTGCGCGTAATTTCTCTTTCTATCAACTCACTTTTTTGTTCCATTAGTGATTATTCTATTTGTCCATTAGCTAAGCAAACACGTAATCCATTTCCTCTAAGTTCCATCAATACAAAATCACCTTTTGAAATGATTCATGTCAATATTTGGGGTGGTTATCACATTCCAGCACTTAATAGAGCACATTATTTCCTCACTATTGTTGATGACTACTCAAGATGCACATGGGTCTATCTCTTACATGCTAAATTTGATATACACACATTTCTTACCACCTTCATTAATCTTGTTGAAACACAATTTTCATCCAGAGTTAAAATCATTCGTAGCGATAATGGACTAGAATTCTCTATGACCCAATTATTTTCTACCAAAAGAATCCTTCATCAAACCAGTTGTGTCTCTACTCCTCAACAAAATGGTTTTGTTGAACGTAAACACCATCATCTTCTCAATGTTGCTCATTCATTGCTCTTCCAAGCCAATCTCCCTAAACAATTTTGGGGAGATGCCATTCTTACAACCACATACCTCATAAACCGTACTCCAACACCTGTTCTTAAGGGTAAAACACCATTTGAAGTCCTTTTTCACAAAATTCCTAGGTATGAACATCTTCGTGTTTTTGGTTCCCTCTGTTTTATGTCTACACATCATGATCGACTCACCAAGTTTGATGCTAGATCACATAGATGCATATTCATTGGGTATCCATCTGGGATAAAAGGTTATCGTGTCTACAATTTGGAAACAAGAAAGACTTTAGTGTCTCGTGATGTTATCTTTCATGAACATGTATTTCCTTATCTCACTTTCGCTATCAACACTCCAACTCTATTCACTCCATCAGAAAATACTATTTATGATGACATACCTAACATTCGTCAATCAACCAATCCAAATACATCACATCATCATACACCATCTGTCCTTCCAAAAATCAACTCAGATATTCTTCATCTTCAAAATTCATCTCCAGAAACATCATCATCAACTTCTTTACCACACATGACTCCTCCAACACCAGTCACACATAGGCATCATCGATCCACCAATGTTTCTAGCTACCTTCAAAAATATCATGTAAAAGCTTCCTTGCCTTTTCGGTCCTTCCTTTCGTCTCACTCAGCATCGTCCAATGACAAAGGTACTTCTCATTCTTTATCTCATGTACTTACCTATGACCAATTATCACCTACACATCGTGCCTTTGCTACTTCTATTTTCATTCTCAGGGAACCAACCACCTTTTTTGAAGCTTTCAACGATCCAAAATGGCGGCTTGCCATGAAACAAGAACTGGATGCTCTTAAAACTAATGGCACTTGGACGCTTCAATAGCTTCCTCCAAACAAGAAACCAATTGGTTGTAAATGGGTCTACAAAATCAAGTATAATCCTGATGGCTCTATGGAACGATACAAGGCTCAGTTAGTGGCAAAAGGATATAGTCAAATTGAAGAAACTTTTGCACCAGTAGCCAAACTTGTCACTGTTCGGCTTCAGCTTGCCGTTGCTGCTATTTAAAATTGGCATCTTCCACAACTCGATGTCAACAATGCTTTTCTCTATGGTGATCTTCATAAAGATGTCTACATGTCCTTTCCCCTTGGATTTCAACGAAAGGGGGAAGCACGAGTATGTAAGCTACACAAATTTTTGTATGGACTTAAACAAGCCTCACGACAATGGTTCATCAAGCTATTAACAACACTTAAGCTAGCTGGTTTTAACCCATCCAAGTATGATCACTCACTGTTCATCCGAACTCGTGATAATTCCTTCTCTACTCTTCTTGTCTATGTAGATGATATAATCATAACAGGAAACAATGTACAAGACATTGAAGAAACTAAGAATCATCTCATGAGACAGTTCAAGCTTAAAGATCTCGGTGAATTAAAGTATTTTTTGGGCATAGAAGTTTCATGTTCCAAGAAGGGAATTGTTCTGCCACAACGCAAGTACGCACTTGAAATATTGGAATACATGGGTTATCTTGGTGCCAAATTTGCCAATTCACCTATGGAACAAAATTTATCCCTTAGCAAGGTTTAAGGAGAATTCATTAGTAATCCCACATTCTATCGAAGACTTGTTGGGAGATTAATATACTTGACCATCACAAGGCCCGACTTAGTATATGATGTGCACATTCTCAGTCAATATATGGATAAACCACGTCAACCACATTTGGAAGCAGCTCAACGAGTGCTACGATATGTCAAGAACACACCAAGGCAAGGTCTCTTTTTCTCAACAACTACTTCATTACAACTAAATGCTTTTTGTGACGCAGATTAAGCAAAATGCACAGATACCACAGGATATTGTATGTTTCTTGGAAACTCACTAATTTCTTGGAAGACTAAGAAACAAACTTCGGTCTCACGATCAAGTGCAGAAGCAGAATATCACTTTATGGCAGCAACATGTTGCGAAGTAACCTGGTTACGATGCATTTTGGATGATTTGGGTATCAAACACTCCTAACCAACCAAGTTATATTGTGACAATCAAGCAGCCCTTCACATTGCATCAAATCTAGTGTTTCATGAGTGAACCAAACACATAGAGATCGATTACCATCTAGTGAGAGAAAAGATTCAAGCTGGAATGATCAAAACTTATCATATCTCTACATTAGAGCAACCAGTAGATATATTTACCAAATCCTTGAGTTTTTCACAGTTCTCGAGCTTACTTAACAAGTTAGAAATAATTAACATATATTCCAACTTGAGGGATAATGTTAAAGAACTTGAGATCCAGTTGGTGACAACCAACACACTAGTTGGAAGCAGCCAGCTTCGTGGAGAAGGATAGGCTGTCCAAGAACATGCTTATCCATAATTGTGTTCATTTTAATTATTACAATTTTGCTTTTCTTTTGTATAAATAGGTTGTAAACATTCGTTTATTCATCATCAATAAAACCATTTCTTACATATGGGGTCCAAGTATAGGACTTATACCTTCCATGTCATCTTATGGAGGCTCTGCAAGAGATTTGGTACATGGTTTTGTATCTTCTTCCACGAGCTCATATCATAATCATGATCACCATCACCATACAAGAAGCAAGTTCAACGGCCATGCTATAGGACCAATCTATAGGATTCATCCACCCACTTACACCCACCAAGGATTGAATTTCTATACTAAAGAAGCTCCACTAAAAATACGCAATTCACATAAAACTTGATTTACATCATCTAAGAGATGGAATATAATGATATCAATAGGCTCTTCAACGCACCCTATCCAATCTCTGTTCCCACCATCTAGAAGCATAGATTTACCGAAAAATGCTCCATCGCCAACTGCCTCTTCAATCCATTATAATAGTATGAGACGTCACTTGAATATGCTTTAACCTTAACTTTGAATATGATCCCTATAAATAATTTATAGTCATTTTTTAACCCTATTCTTCTATTGTTATATATTGCTATTTGTTACTATTGTTGGTTTGTAAACTTGTTTACAAGCCCAAAGAAATAAAATAAAACTCTTTGAAATATTCTAGCCCATTTGAAGTCCAGCTCATGGAAGCTTCTATGGTGATGATCTGGATTGATAAAGATACAACTCATGTTTGGTGGGAAGAAGAAAATCAATGGGTTAGGCAAGGAGATAAATGTATGGTTTATATTGTTTTGATAGGTTTATATTGTATGGCTTAGATTTATTAGTTATTTTTATAAATACCTCTTAGTAGAAATGTAATAATCAAGTTAAAAGAAATCAGAAACAAAAATTTGAGAGTTTCTAAGTGTTTCTGGAAAATTGTTCTTGAGTGTTCTTGAGTTTTGATAGTTTTGATCCATAATATTCCAACAAAGTGGTATCATAGCTGTAGTTGGAAATATAAATATACACTATTGTATATCAAATCGAAGCTCTTGACCAGACAAATCCGACGCCGCGAGAATAATCCCGATCAGAGTTCGGACGTGCCGCCACAATCCTCTGAAATGTTCTACTAGAAAGTGAATTAACTCATCGAGTCAGCCGAGTTGACCGAGCTGCTGACTGAGCCGCCAAGCCATTTGGCCAAGCCGTCAAGCCGTTTGATAGAGCAGCCGAGACAATTGACCAAAAAGTTGACTTTGATCGTTGACCAAAAAATTCAGATTTTTCCCCGGAGTTCCTTATAAGGTTTTTTGACGTTCTGAATCCATCTGTGCGATAAGAATTTTCAAATTCTCACTATATTGAGAGTTATGTCAAGTGGAGGTATGTTATCGTTTCAAGTCCCGACACTCAATAACGATAATTATGATAATTAGAGTATCAAGATGAAGGCTCTTTTGGGTGCACATGATGTGTGGAAAGTCGTAGAGAAAGGCTTAAGTGAGCCAGAAGATGAAGCTACTCTAACACAAGTGCAAAAAAAATCTTTGAAGGATTTGAGAAAAAGAGACAAAAAACCTTTTTTCTTATCTATCAAGCCTTAAATGATGATGGGTTTAAAAAGATTTCAGATGCAACATCTTCCAAAGCAGCGTGGAATAAGCTTCAAATTTCTTTAAAAGGAGCCTAGAAAGTGAAGAAGGTTCGTCTCCAAACACTAAGAGGTGAGTTTGAATCTCTACATATGAAAGCTTCTGAATCTATTTTTGACTATTTCTCGAGAGTCATAGTTGTTTCTAATCAATTAAAAAGAAACGGTGAGATGTTGGGAGATGTTAGAATAATGGAAAAGATACTTCGTTCATTAGATTCCAAATTTGAACACATCGTCGTGACGATTAAGGAAACAAAAGATTTGGAAGAAATGACCATTGATGAACTCAATGGGTCATTACAAGCATATGAGGAAAAGTATAAGAAGAAGTAAGGGATCATTGAGCAACTCTTCAAGGCAATGACAGAAACCAACGTGGTCGAGGTAGAGGTAGAGGTAGAGGCCGTGGACGAGGTTGGAATTACAAAAAAAATTCCAACAACTTCGAGAGAGCAGAAAGCTCAACACAAAGTTGTGGAAGAGGTAATATGAACTCAAGGTATGACAAATCTCAAGTTCAATGCTATAATTGTCAAAAAATTGGACATTATGCTTCAGAATGTAGAACTCATAACAATAGAATAGATGAGAAAATCAACTACATAGAGTAGATGAGAAAATCAACTACATAGAGGAGAAGACGGATGAGAAAGAAACTCTTTTTCTAGCATGGAAGGAGGGTGATGGTAGTCAACCAAATGCCTGGTATCTTGATAGCGATGCAAGCAACCATATGTGTTGAAGGAAAGATATGTTCGTGGAACTAGATAAGTCAGTAAGAAAAAATGTCTCATTTGGAGATGATTCTAACGTAGCAGTGAAAGGAAGAGGTAAAATTCTTATTCGCTTGAAGGATGGGCAACATCAATTTATTTCCAATGTTTACTATGTCCCAAATATGAAAAGTAATATCTTAAGTTTAGGATAACTGTTAGAGAAAAGGTTATGATATTCATATGAAGGGTTATAATCTTTCTATAAAAGATGATAAGAATAACCTTATTGCTAAAGTGTCGATGTCAAAGAATAGAATGTTCTTGATCAACACAAAATGACATTACAAAGTATCTGAAAGCCTGCTATAAAGATGCATCGTGGCTATGACATCTTCAATTTGGACATCTCAATTTTGGAGGATTAGAGCTGTTGTTTAAGAAGGAGATGGTGAAGGGCATAATGCAATAGGTGTCAAATGGGTGTACAAGACAAAGAGGAATGCTAAGGGAGAGATTAAAAGGCACAAGGCGAGACTAGTAGCAAAATGATATAGTCAAAAGGCTGGAATTGACTATGATAAGGTATTTGCTCCTGTTGTTTGATTAGAAACTATCAGGCTAATCATTTCTTTGGAAGCTTAAAATAAGTGGAAGATACATCAAATGGATGTAAAATCTATTTTTCTAAATGGAGTCCTTGAAGAAGAAGTCTACATTAAGCAACCACTAGGCTATGAAGCAAAAGGTCACAAAGGCAAGGTGTTGAAGTTGAAAAAAGCTCTTTATGGGTTAAAGCAAGCACCAAGAGCATGTAATAACCGCATTGACAAGTACTTTTTGGAGAACAACTTCACCAAGTGTCCCTATGAACGTTCACTCTACGTCAAGATTGAAGATGGCGATATTCTAATCGTTTGTCTATACGTAAATGATCTCATCTTCACCAGAAGTAATCTGAAGCTATTTGAAGATTTTAAGAAGGTGATGACTCGAGAGTTTGAAATGACAGATATCGAGTTAATGGCATACTACCTTGGAATTGAAGTGAAGAAAAAGGAAGAAGGCATCTTCATCTCTCAAGAAATCTATGCAAGGGAGATACTAAATAAGTTCAAAATGAACGATTACAAGCCGATCAACACACCAGTGGAATGTGAAATCAAATTATCCAAGCATGAAGATGGTGAAAATATGGATCCAATATTTTTCAAAAGTTTAGTTGGAAGTCTGCGTTATCTCACGTGCACAAGGCCTGACATCCTGTATGTCGTTGGATTGATTAGCCACTATATGGAGAAATCGACAATCACCCATTTCAAAGCTGCAAAAAGAATCCTACGCTATCTAAAAGGTATAATTAATTTTAGCTTGTTCTATTCGAATTCTAATGATTACAAGCTTGTTGGATATAATGATAATGATTTTGGTGGACATATAGACGATCGAAAAAGCACTTCTGGATTTGTGTTTTTCATGGGAGATACTGCTTTTACATGGATGTCAAAAAAACAACCAATTGTCACCTTGTCTAGTTGTGAAGCAGAATATGTAGCAACTACCTCATGTGTTTGCCATGCAATTTGGCTGAGAAACTTGTTAAAGGAGCTAAGTATGACACAAGAAGAGCCAACCAAAATTTGTGTCGATAACAAGTCAACCATTGCCTTAACCAAAAATCTTGTTTTCCATGATCGAAGCAAACACATAGATACTCGATATCATTACATCAGGGAGTGTATCACAAGAAAGGATGTACAACTCGAGTATGTAAAATCACAAGATCAAATTGCCGACATCTTCACTAAACCGCTCAAACAAGAAGACTTTGTCAGATTGAGAAATTTACTCGGCATTATAAAATAAGTTTAAGGGGGAGTGTTGGTTTGTAAACTTGTTTACAAGCCCAAAGAAATAAAATAAAACTCTTTGAAATATTCTAACCCATTTGAAGTCCAGTTCATGAAAGCTTCTATGGTGATGATCTGGATTGATAAGGATACAACTCATGGTTAGTGGGAAGAAGAAAATCAATGGGTCAAGTAAGGAGATAGGTGTATGGTTTAGATTATTTTGGTAGGTTTATATTGTATGGCTTAGATTTATTAGTTGTTTCTATAAATACCTCTCAGTAATAACGTAATAATCAAGTTAAAAGAAATTAGAAACAAAAATTTGAGAGTTTTTGAGTGTTTTTGAAAACTTATTCTTGAATGTTCTTGAATTTTGAGATTTTTGATCCATAATATTCCAACAACTATATGCTTTGTTACACCAGTTAAATTTCATTTTCAAAATTTTCCCATTTAGAGAAATTTTTACTGTCTTACCAAAATACATAATCGTTTAATTAATAATTATTTCTTGTCCAGTGGCCCAAAGAGGATCTTTAAACTTACGAGTGAATGGTGAAGTACAAAAGGTACTAGTCACAATGGCATATCATGCTTTAGTGGTTTTTTTTGCTATTGAAAATGGCTAACTGGCTAAGGGATTTAGAGGGTAGAAATCTGCTCATATGATAGTGAGATATAACTTACCATGAAATATCCAAGCACCTAAGAATATATGGAGAAAATAATGAATATTAATGCTTGTTCCTTACTTTGTTTCTAGAATTAATAACCTCGAGAATTATTTAAGTGCTTTTGATCAGATGATAGTTAAAATGGAGAAAATATGAGAATCATTTTTGATAATATTTTGACACTTATTTACAAGAAGCATCCATTACTTTTAGCAACTTATTATAATTTATATATGATGAGGTCAAGTTACTATAATATGCTGTTTTGTTGAGATTTTTTGTGTGATTTTATACTCCAGAGATTAGAAGAATTGCTAGAGAAGGTTTTACTTTCTTGAACTCTTAATAGTTTAAAAGGACAAGAGAGCAATGGTCATAATATTTGCATGACATTTATTGAAATGACAGTGTGTGTATTTTCCCAGTTCTTTTAGATTTCTTTTGTAATCACAAGATTTATTGGACCAATGTTAGAATTTGATAATTTTAGTTGCATTAACAAATTCATACTTTGTGCACAAGAAACCATCAGTGCATTCCATGTTATTGTCGGTCTTACTATGGTTGAAGTTGCTTATAAAAGTATCTACATTGATATACTTTCTAATTCAAATTGTAATAATGATAGATGAATCTGTAGTTTCTAACTAAGAAAAATGCACATGTTATAGGGAAACATACTTCTAAGTAGAAATAATTATGTTTCACTGTAGTTTGTTCTTAAAGGAAAGCAAATATTTGTCAAAACTTTTGGATTATAAGCTAAAGTAAGTTGTATATCATATTTTAAGTTGATTGATTGAATCGTCAATGCATGTTTTTATTGATAAAATTGGTCGTAAAAGATGTACTAAAAGGTTAGACTCAATGCTAGAGTTAAAAGATGTTTATGTCTCGGAAAAATTAGAATGTATATGTTAGACGCTATTAAAAAGATTAAGTTTATATTTAAAAGTTTCATTTTTATAATGAAATATTAGGTGTTTTGATAAACTAATAATTTTTTTTAAAATCATAACTGTGATTTAGATTGTTTATATTTAAAAATATCATGTATTATTTTTAATTTTCATATTTTACTATTTGATGTAATTATATATCAATTTATTTAAATTATTAAATTATAAATTAATAAAATTTAAAAATAATTTATTTATCTTTTCTAAATTAATTACGTCCTAACGTTGCTACTGTACAAAAGAGGTGAATAACTTATTATGCTTAATTGGGCAAATAAAGTTTATAGCTAGTGTAATATATATATCACAAAAATATTAAAAACATATTTAATTTTCATAATTTTATTTAAGATAATTTTATAAATTTAACTGTATTATTTAAATTATATCATGATATTTAAAATTTTATTTTCTGGAAACTATTGTACTATTGATTGAGAGTGGTCCAAGGGGATTCAGAATGAAAAAGATTGAATGAGCTTCGAGGATTATTCACAACCCTTCACTGCGTGGTAGCAATGTTGCAGAATGTGGTGGTGGGGTCTTTCACATTTTATCATCAATTCCTTCTTGGAAATACTTGTAATTTTTTTTTTTGTCTGTACACATTGAATCGCGTATCAAATGCGCCTCAACTTTATTTGCAACAATACAGCTATATTAAAAACGGATATGATAAATAAGCATAATAAATTCTTTAGTATTATAAAAGTGTTTTTACTTAAGGAAATTAAAAAAAAATTAAATTTTTATTAATATGAAATATAAAGGAGAATATATGAATTATTTTAAAATATAATGGTATTTTTCTAGTAAAGAGTTAATAAATTATTAAAATTACTCAAATTTTGAGGCTATGCAAAGGCATTTACAAATTAGAAACTACAACCAAGTTGTTTTCATTATTTTTCTTAATTTTACAAATCATAACATATACAGGAAAAAAAATAGATAGTTTAAAACAACTAATTATTAGGAGATAAATGGAATCTGTAGTTTGATATCAAATTCTAAATTAATTGCATCTCATGGCTTTACCTGGCCAAAAGAAAAATGAAGATAGGGACCATGTCAAGTTGATATATACACTATTTAAATCAAAAGCATATATATATATATATAGGTTTCTTCTATGATAATATAACGAAGATGTTGTTTTTTTTTAAATTAAAAATTAAAAAATTAAAAAAATACAAAAAAACATATCTACTGTTAAATGGATATATATTAACTGTGAGAAATAATTTATTAAAACAATTTCTTATTTATATATATATATATATATATAAGTCTCGATGCGTATCTCTTTGTTTGGTTCTCTCTTTTTTTCTCTTATTTATTTTTTTACTTTTACTTAAATAATAAAATATTTATATAATAAATACATTTTTTATTCATAATTATTTTGTATAATACAATTATTTTTATTATATGAATAATGATAATTCGTACTGTCATAAATATCAAAATATTCATATAATAAATATATTTTTATGAATAATTATTTTATATAATACAATTTTTATATTACATTAAGAGTGATAATTCATATAATTTATGACTATTCATTTAATGAATGTCTGTTAACTCAATTATGAATATATCATATTTTTGTTGAATTAATAATTTTTATATTGAGATCATATCATATCTTATATTAAATAAAAAATATATATTAATCTAATATAAATTATTTTTAAACAAAAAATGTTATTAGTCATATAAGATTAACTTCTTAAATAATAAAAATATTAATTAAATAAATTTATATATTATTATGTTATATTTAAATTATTTATTAAATAAAGTTACATAATTATTATCAATATCATAATAAATCATCTTGTTTATATTATATTTGAATTCTATTATTCATAAAATACTTATTATTATATATTTATTAATCAATAAAATAACAAATTAATTCAATATTTTATACTTATGGAATTAATTTTAACAAATTAAGTAAAATTGTTAAAATGATACTTATTGTATTATATGACACTTATGAATATTAATTTGTTATTTTCTACTGAAAATTGGAGTAACCTTTGTAAAAGATGGCAAAGAGAGAATAATTTCAATATAGGTATTAATAGTGAGAGAGAGAGAAACATAAATTAAATTGAAGTAGGAGTAAGAAAAGTGACGATCGATTATGCAACAATGCAGATCAATGGTTCATACAGAACTTGATTTTTAAAAAATATAAAATATTTTAAATTATTATTCTTAAAAAAATATAAATTTAATAGCATAAAATATTTTTTATATATATAAAATTTGATTTTTAAAATACATGTTTTTTTTATATAACATGAATATAGATGCCGTACGTACAAAATGGGTTAAAAGTGAGTTATTTAGTTTTTTTTTTTAAAAAATACAAGGATCTGCCGCGTATATATATATATATGAAAAGTTTGGTCAGGATTTGTATCGACATTAAATTTGGCAATTTATGGAGGCCAAACAAGACAAACAAACCATTCTGATGTGGACTACTTGAGTGAATGAGAGTGTCATATCCCTATCATTATTTTGACTGTCAGTGCTGGAGAGCCTTTATTTCATTTTGGCCCAGGAGATATCAATTAAGATCAATTATCAGTTTATTTTCCTTAAAATTGATAAATACGGCCATAAATTTATAATTAACTTATTTATCAGGTCATACATATTATAGACAGTGTCGGAGATAGGGGCATGGGGTTGGTTGATTATATAATTTTAGATATTTTATAATGATAAAATATTCTCTTATTTTAATAAAATAATAATTATATATTTATGTTTTTGGAAGACTTCACATATATTTTTTTTATTTCTTACAATTCCTATACTACATAATTTTCATATTTGATATATAATCAAATTCATATATTTTATTTGTTGTTCGTTTAGGACTTGTTTGATAGTAATTTTGATTTTATATTTTTGATTTTTTTCAAATGATTTTTTGTTTATGTATGTATAATAACGATTTTTGGTTTTGATATATATATTTTAAGAAATTACTATCAAAATATGAATTGAATCATAAATTTTTAAAAATAATATTTTTGAATTATATTTCTAATTTTTGAGCTTTTTCATTTCTACCGTACATTTTGTTAGAGATTAAATTAAATCTTACAACTTTTATATTTATAAGTATTTGAAGAAAATGATTGAAAACATAAAATATATAAATAATAAAAAAAATCTTTATTATTTAAGTTTTTAAAAAATATAAGAAATAAAGTATTATTAAACAACTTGCAAGTGATTTTTGATTTTTTTTCTTGAACATCACTGAATAAAAATTATTACCAAATATATTGGTGATTATTTTTACAAGAATCATAAATCAAAAAACTAATCATTTAAATATAAATCATAAATCAAAATTGTCAACATCCCACTATTTAAAGTTATAAATTCAAATTAAACAAAATACAATTTAATCTATAAAAATGTTAATTTATTTCATTCATGGTAACATCCCTTCATTTTACTTCCTATACTACCAATAGAGTTATTATACAAAAATTTAAACTTTTGTTATAATTATAAATGCATAATTTATAATTTTCAAATTTGTTTTCAAATTTCTTGTCAAATGTTACTTTACTTAAAAGTTATTAATCATAGATAAGATGTATTGAGTGTATGCTACTCTAGTGTGTTTGGAATGTAATAAATTAACTCTTAATTAATAAGCCATGTAAGTTAGTTACTATGTTGTTAGCATCAATAACAAACTCTAGCACCACTAGCATATAAATGATACCTTATATCACAATGATAAATAAGAAATGAAAATTGCATATCATTGTCTTCCTTCCTTCCTCTATTTTCTTTGAATTTAGTTATTTTATAATATCAGAGCTATGACTCAAACAAATTCATACTTATCTGATTCAATAGCACTTACTACTATGCCAATTGAAGTCATGCCTAGCGACTTGATTTATAGACCTTTCTTCTATGTGCAAAGCATAACAATTAACCCAAATTTCTCGATCAAGCTTGATGAGACAAACTTCTTAATATGGTGCCAAAAATTGAAGCATGTAATACATGTTTATGGCTTGCAAAATTTCATAGACACCTTAGTCTCAACACCTCTTCAATACATCAGAAAGATTGTTCAAGACTCTAAAAAATTCTCATACAAACCAATGAAATTCTTGAAAATAATCTTGAATATGATGAATGGGATACTAAAGATAAGATTGTCATGACATGGATTTATAGTTGAAAAGCCTTGGATAAGGTTTTTTCAAACACATAACAAGCTCAACTCATGCAATTGTGATGGAAATTGCAAGCACTTCAAAAAGGAGCAATCCATATAGACAGCTACACTAACAATGTGAAAAACTTGATTAATCATATTGTAGTTGCTAGTCCTAACATTTTTGATACATAACAGACCCTCTATTTTTTGGGAGGTCTTAGAGGTGATTAAAACTCTATTATCACCAATATTGCACAAAATAAACAAGTATCTTTACTTGTTGAGATTTTTAGTGTGCTGAGAATTCATGAAAAGCAGCTGGAAAGGAAAAATGATGTCACTATCCAAATTATACTTAACCTCATCAACTTCATGAAATCACTCATTTTTTACATTTAACCCATGGACATCGAATCATATTAATTTAATTATTATTATTTCTAGAAGCAAATTTCAAGAAACTCTCAACTCCAGAAATGTAGTTTTGCTCAATTCTACACTTTCACATTCAAGATTTGTCAATTTTCTATTTATAATATTAAGCATATTAAAATGTATCTAATCAATATATTTCAGGTATTATTATATATGAATTCACTAATTATTAGAATATATATCAAAACATACATAATACAAAAATTTATTATTTTAATCATTTTAAAATTGTATTACTTTTACTAAATAAAATATAATTATTTATATATAAATAAATTTATCCATGGTAAATATTCTAATCCCTTAAATCCACAACATCTAGATATTATTTAATTTCCCTTGACCCACCTAGAAAATCAGTCAAACAAATCATAACATGCATAATACAAAACATACATAATACAAAAATTTATACAAAAAATAACGCAAAGTAAATAATAAGTGTGTATGATTAATATAAATACTTACAAGAGTAAATGAAGTGACAAAATAAAGGAAATAAAGAAAAAAAATGTGTTATGTAAGTAATAAAATGGGTATAATTTTTTTGAATATTTTGCTCAAAAAATAGGGGATTTGGAAGATAATTTAGAGAGGAAGAAAATCCACCAAATGGTGTTGGAAATGATGGTCGTAGGTGGCCGAAAAATGCGAAAAAATTGAGGAGGTGAAGCTCGATTTTGAGTTTTTGGGTGCTACAAATTAAAAATAATGTTTCTAATGGAGAAGAAAGAAGAGAAAAGGAAAAAATATATACGTGGATAAAGTCGGTTGACATGTTGAATCGACCCTACACATATAAATAACGCCAGTTATACGTGTCAATTGACGCTACACATGTGGATAGTGTCGATTGATATGTAGAAATGACACTATGTCCTACGTGTAGCGTCGGTTGTATGTGTCAACTGATGTTACGTAAAATTACTCGATAATTTTTTTTATTTTAACAGTTTTAAAATTGAAATTAAACAATATAAATTTTTTTATTTTTTTGATCAATTATTTTTTAAGATTTTAACTATAAACTTTTTATATTTTTTGAAAACTTTTATATATTGTGTTTTTCATGCAATCCAAATTCGATAACTAAGTATGAAAAACTTGTACATAAAAAGTATCCAAAAAATACACAAAATTCTATAAATTATAAAATTTTAAAAACCAATGGATTAAAAAAAAAGAAAAAATTATACTATATATCCAAATTCAATTTTAAACAATTAAAATAAAATCTTAAAAAATAATTAACCAAAAAAATAAAAAAATTGTATTGTGTAATTTCAATTTTAAAAACTGTTAAAATAAAAAATTTAACGAGTAATTTTATATAGCGTCGGTTTTATACGTCAATCGACTCTACATGTAGCATCGGTTTTTCACTGAATCGACTTTAAATTGATTATAAGTCGGGTTTTTTCAAAAATTGACTTTATATATCAACTTAAATGCTACATTTTGTAGTAGTGATATATAGTCTTCAATTGTGATACTATAAAATCATATTAAATAATATAGTTTTTGATTGACTTTAAGGCATGATTTTAAATTGGTGTCCTTAAGAAGTTATTTTTTCTTACCAATTTAGTAATATGTTAGGATTTAGCAAATACGCCTCCATGATACAATAAAAACTCTTGTTGCTTGCGATATACATTCATGAAAAACAACCTAAAAATACTTTTGACTTTAAAAAATTCTCAAGATAATTAATGCCCTAAATAATATGTAGTATTTAAAACACTAACTTTATTTGTATATAATTAGTAGTAGGAAGTTTTATAGAATATTTATCATTCTTACCTCAACTTTGCCTCGTTGTTCTTTACAAATTACTTAAGTGAATGAAATTTTTATATAATGCTATGCACCCATACACAAAGGCTTACAACTCTTTAATAAGTTAGACTTTCTCAAAGTCATGTCTATTTAGAACCGATGTAATTATTTATAAACTATTATAACTCATTCAAAAGACATGTTCATTTACAAAATATTAAAACCTTTCAACATAAACCATAATATTTAACTTCCAAAAATTACAATTCTTTAATGTATCTTCTATCAAAAATATATATTAAATTATTATAACTTTTCATTTAAATATTATAATCATTTCTTTTCAAAAATATTCCTACAAAATATACACCATATAATCATGCACATCATGCCTAGTAGACTATTAATTTGGAAAATTTAAAAAAATATTTCTAAAACTTATAATAATAAAAATAACATACTAACAATATTAAATGAATTTAATTAGGTGACATTAACTATCTAACGGATTTAAATAAACATAATTTATTTAAATGACGTTCAAAATGAATAATATGTTATATTTTTTTAATAGTAAAAATATATATGTTAAAATTTTATGATGAATTTAAAATTACTATTTTCATTTTTAGTGTTTTTCTATTAATTTTCTATTCGTGGAAAGTCTTTTATTGGAAAAAGAAATTTGCAACGTTGTCATTAATTATTTGAGAAACCAGTTTTAGGTGAGATGGTGAAGTGTCCATTTAAATCCCCTACTTGCCATATTATAAAAGTACAAGATTTAGTGTTCTTGTTAAAAAAATAAATAATTAATTAATAGTCAACATATACATTTTCTTCCCATGGGATCACCAAGACACTAATTACTAATTATGTTGCGTGATTAGTTTGAGGTATATAACAACTGGCTATCATTATAAATAATTAATGGGATAAGATTATGAAATATTTATAAATCCCAAACTTGAAAAAAAGGAAGTACTAAAATCTTGGATAAAAAGAACTTTGCTGTATTGTCTGCTAGGGAAAGGAACTTCTCTGTTTCTCATCCTAGTTATTTATTCTTTTCCCTTATCCGAATAAATTCTCTTCTATTTTATACGTGTTGAATTTAACAAAACAATTTTAAAGAGAAAAAAAGAAGGTAAGGTTGGATTTATATAAGCTTATAATTAAAATACACAACAAGACAACAATACCTTTAATCAAATTAATAAATAGATTAATTAATCTAACATTTCTCTCAAACTCATGATGCCACAGTAACAAGAAAGTATTTTGTCAAACAAAAAATGAAAACGAAAAATTCAACCGTGCCTTTGTAAACAAGTCTATAATCTACATTGAGGAAAAAACAAAAGGCAACATAGAGTTTCAATACGAAGATGTTGCTAGAAAATATGATAATCAATTTCATTGACTTATGAAATATCTCATTAAATGCAATTTGAATAGTAATCATATTATCACAATACATATGAATAGGAAGAGAGAAAAAAAACACTTATATCATCAAGTAACCAACATAGTTAAACTACCTCACAAGTAGTGGATATCATAACATGATATTTTGCCTTTATAGAAGATCTTAAAACAATATGTTACTTCTTACTCTTCCAAGAAATAAGATAATCACTCAAAAAAATACAAAAACTATTGGTAGACCTACTATGGGTAGGACTAGTACCCTAATCAACATCACAATATGCACGTAGCTCCAAGGATGAAGCAAATGAAAATAAAAGATTTTGAAACTAGGTCACCTGAAGATACCTCAAGATGAAAAGCCTCAAGATGAAAAGAACAGCTTCTCAATGAATTGTAATAGGAGAAGTAAAAAATTGACTAACAACATGAACATCATATGCAATATCTAAGTAAGTGATAACGAGGTAAACCAAGCTTCCAATAACAATGCAATATAAACTAGGATCTAGCAAAGGGGAGCCATCAAAATGAATGTTTTAAGCATTAGTCTTAATAGGAGTATCCATAACCTTATTATCAGAAAGATGATTACAATCAAATATGTCTACTATGTACTTAGATTGAGAGATAAGATAAGCTTTGGGAGAAGATGCAACTTCAATATCTAGAAAATAACGTAGTAGGCTCAAATCCTTCATTGCAAATTAGCGAGCTAATGCTAATTTTAGCAATGCAATACCATCCACATTATCTCCACTAATAATCATGTCATCAATATATAAAGAAAGAAAAATATGATGAGTAGAAGTGCATCTATAAAACAATATAGAATAGTGATGGCTAGAAGAGAAACTAAGGGAGGTGATTATTGTAGAGAACTTCTCAAATCAAGCACAAGATGCTTGTTTGAGACCATAAAGAGCTTTTCTCAACGTACAAAATTCACCAAGTTTATGAGGAACATAAAGAAAGAGGTACCATGTAGACTTCTTCTTAAAGGTCACTATTTAAGATAGAGGACATAGACAAGTTATTACATCTATATCCAAAGTAAGGGTAGATATATATCTCCTTACTTGTGGTTATCATGTTATTTTATTTACAAGATAGAGGACATAGACAAGTTAGAAATTAAATCCTTTATTTGATTTGTTCACTCGAAAAGAGAAGGTTCTATTTGTGAACTCTTGGCCTCTTTCTTCAGATGGGCAATATGTTGCACCTCTTATACCTACATCCCAAGTAGAGGGTAAATATTCTTCTACTTACTTCTTTATGGTGCTATTTTATCAGTGAGACAACAGAGGTTCTGTTTATCGTACTATTTCACTTGTTGTGTTTATTCCAAAGAGGAGGTTCTGTTTATGATATCTCGACCCCTTTCTTTGTATAGGAATTATGTTGCACCTCTTACACCTACATCCCAAGTGGAGGGTATATTTATGTCTTCTTACTTGAGGAGTATTACGTTATTTTATTTGCAAGATAGACACATGGATAAGTCAAAAACTAAATCCTTCACTTGTTTTGTTCACCCTTGATAAGAGATTTTGTTTGTGAACTCTTAGCCCTTTTCTTAGGATGGAGATTATGTTGTACCTCATATACATGCATCCTAAATATGGGTAGATATCCCTATCCTTACTAATAAATTATTACGTTATTTTATTCCCAAGAAATAGGACGTGGACAAGTCAGAAATTAGATTCTTTACTTTATGTTCACCACAAAGATGAGGTTATGTTTGTGAACCCTCAAATCCTCTCTTAAGATAGGAATTATGTTGGATCTCTTAAACCTACATCCCAAGTGGGGATTGATATCCCTCTCTTTACTTGAGGGTTATATTGTAATTTTATTCGTGAGATAGAAGATGTGGACAAGTTGGAAATTAAAACCTTCACTTGTTGTGTTTAACCCAAATAGTAGGTTCTGTTTGTGAAATCTCGACCCTTTTCTTAGGATGAGCATTATGTTATGCTTTTTACACCTGCATCTCATGTGGGGGTGTCTAGTTAGGAACTACTCTCCTAGTGTTCCTTGCTCTACTGACCTATCCATTTCCTCAATGTCCTTCCACTACCTCCTTCAGATAACCATTGGAAAAGAGTTATTCTAGTTCCCACTTCAAATGTCATCAATATTTTGTCCAATGTCCTCTTGTATAATTGTGGAATTGCAATACTTGCTAGGGTTTCTTTGTGTTGCTCTCATTTTTCGGGGCCATCAGAGTTGTTTATTCTCTACCATATGTTTGACCACTTTGACCAAGATGATTCGAAAATGTGGTTTTCTAAATATTGATAATGTGTTTTTCCATACACCCAATTTCCCTCTAGTTGTTGAATAAGGCTTGAAGTGTGATGGGTTAGGACGTTTGTCCACATAAATATTTTTTTTATCTCCAATGTCTTGATTTCTTACATACCTTAGATTATCCAATAGTTTTGTTGTCATAGCCTTTGACAAAGATTTTAATTTGCTCTAAACATTGTCATATTTTTTTAACATCTTCATACATTATCTCTAGTAAACGAGGGAAGGTTTTCGTTAGTTCAATGAAAAAACTAGTGTCCTTTTTTATCCCTTTTCTAAAAGCCTTGATAATTATGGAGTCTAGGTAGTTTGAAATTTCTATCTTCTCTATTTTGAACAATTTCAAATAACTTTTTATGGTTTTCTGACTCTCTTGAATGAGAATAAAAAGATAATGTGATTATTTTTAAATGGGTTTGTTGTAGACGTAATTGGTTATAAAGGTTTGATTAAGAAATTGAAACTCTTAATGCTTTGAGAAGGTAAATCAATAAACCATTTTAGGAGGTATCTTGTAAAGTGGAGGCAAATATATTTCAAAAAACGGTTTTCATTTCTCTTCGTGCATGCATATAAGAGCCATTGTCATATCAAAATTTGTGACATGTGCTATAAGGTTCTTTGGTTCCCTTTCATGCTGAGCACTTTGATGCCCTAGAATTTCCATGTTTTCTATCTCATCAAAGAAAGGTGACATGAATAATTAATCGCATACTTTTTAAGTGTCATCTTTGTGCGCCTGCCTCCTTGATTTTTTAACTATTCGTCCACTTTTCATTTTGTCCTTCGAAGCATCAGACATTTGTTTCTCTCCCACCTATGTTGTTTCTAGCTAGGTATTTGTCTTCGGTTGGTGAATCAATGGCACACATAATTCATTAGTATCAACTCGCTTAGGTTGTTTACCCTAGTCTGTACACACCTTAGCTCCCCTAATTGAGCCCAAGTGCTTGATGGAAACAAGGCACATGCAATTTGTTATTAGTAACAATTCGCTTAGTTCGTTTACCTTAGCTTAACCACGTGGACAGTGCCAAATAGGTACAAACAATTAATACCTAATGATAGTGGACATACATTAGAAATAAGAATATTCAAAACCAACATTTTCGCTATACAATTACAATAAAACCTCTCCAATACAGCTTGCTAAGTAGCTAAATATTACTAAAAACTAAGGCTTTCGAAATCCATTTTCCTTTTTCATAGAGAGTGGAAGGTAATAATAATAATAATAACAATAAAATAGAAAAAAAAAGAAGTTTTAATTATTTTCTTTTTAATTAACCAATATATATATTTAGCTCAAGGAAAATGATGAATTCAACCCCCAAAGTCTCTTACAGAGAAAGAAGAGGAATTGTCAGGGATGTTGCCGGCATGGTGAAGGCCTAGAGTGAGTGACACGTCACCAGAGGTGGTCCCAAAGCTTATAAGAGTAGATCCATAACCAGAAGGGCTTTTATGATGATGATGATGATGATGGTCGGCTGCTGTTACATTACCAGAGATGGTCCCATAATCAGGCATAACCATGCTAATACGACGACACGTGTCATCGGCAGCCACGTCAGAGGTTGGAGTGGTGGTGGAAGAAATAATACCAAGAGAGTGTTTATTAGAAATAAAATTTGGAGCAGAAGAAGAGTCAATAAGAGCAGCTTGGTTTTCCGAGAAGGAGTGATGGTGCTTATTGATTGCGACTAGTGAAGGGTCGTTTTCAGGTGCATTGAAATCGGATCTTTTGCTTGCTGGCATCGTAGTTTTAGTTGTTGTGTTTGGTGGTTGTGGGGGTGCTTCTGATGCTGTCGGTGTTGTTATTGTTGTTTTTGTTGATGTGGGCGTTGGAGTTTGTGCAAAGCCTCCACCTCCACCTCCACCTCCACCTCCACCTCCACCTCCACCTACACCTCCAGTACTGCTGCTTTGTTGTTGGTTTGATGATCTTTCTCCTTCTTGATCACTTTCTTTGGCTTCTTGTTGGTACATTTCTTCAACCATCGGTTTCCACAATCGTACCCTTGCGTTTATGAACCAATTTGAAACCTGCAAAACCCAACATTACTTATAAATAATTAGTTTAATTACATCATATATAATTCTCTCTATTTATTTAATTTCATTCATAACAACTTTATCAAATAATACTAATACTGTAATTTAATTTAATTAACTAATTCATTAATTATAAATTTAAAAAAGTTATTTTATACACCTTTCTTGTGGAATTAATAAAAAAGCATTTATCACAATATAATATCATTAATTAAGAGAATTTATATTTTTAAGGAGGAGAAAATAATAGTAATAACAATTTAAAATTTATATTTACAATTTAATAATTAAGTATTTTTAAAAGTAAAACTTTTTCTCTAACAATAAAAAAAAAATTAACAAGACTACCCTTAATTAATCATGAAATTAATAATTTCTTTTTTCATTAATTAACTAACAATCTTCTAAAGATTAATGTTAGAACTAGCCAGTTAACTATTGACTGTATATAGTTGACCAATATTAACTTCAGTAGCCATATATTATTATTTAACAAGGAAAATGGTTCTTGTGCATCAGTTTATATGTAATAGTATAATTGGTATTATGTTAATATATAATTTGATAATTACTTTAATATTTTATATTTTTAATTTAACATAAAATCTAATATTAACACAATAATTATGTATATAATAACTTTATACATATAATATTATTGTTTCAATAAATATGTTATCTCAAACCAACCTACTGCACATTGGTCGAACAAATATGTATTGTTTTATAAACTTAATCATTAAACATTAAATTATAAAATTTAAACCCTTAACCTTAATATTTAAACCTTAAATCTTAAAATTCAACTTTAAAACTTAAATCCTAAAATCTAATCCTTAAACTAAAAAATATATAATTATCACCAAACAATAATATATATATATATATATATATATATATATATATAAATAATTTAGACAAATATTTTTACCACATGATGTCGACTAATGAGTAAACACAATCTAAGGGCATATTTATTTATAATTGTAATTAATTTTTTTGATTTTAAGAATTACTCTTTAATTTAAGTTTTTATATTTATTAATGTTTATATTTTTAAATAGTTTCATTCAAATGTAACAATGATTTTTTATTGTTATTTATATAAATCATTGATATTGGAATGAGCTCACAAATATATACAAAAATTTATACATTAATAATACCCTTGTTAAATACAGTGTACCCATTTGAAACTATATTTTCAAATTAGAACTCTACTTTTCCCTCTATTTCACAAAAATGTATGTTAATGTTTCAATTTTGAAAAATAATATAGAAGGAAATTTTATCTTTAAAAATCTTATTTATTATTTTTTGACTTCTCTCTTATTATTTTATCCATTTTATACTAAAACAACTCATACTATCTTAGTAACTACCATCCACCTCCACCATTTATTTTGTTCTACCCTAACACCAACACATTCTTTTTGCCTTCAATCATTATTCACATATTAGTTTAAAACAATCAAAAATTACAATTTTTTTTTCAAAACTTTAGTTAACTAGACAACCATCAATTTATTTAAAACACTATCTTTGCTTCTAACTAATAATATTACAAATTCATTCCATCTAATCTCTTTAATTCTTTAATAACTTTTAATTAAAGTTAATTTCATCTTGATCGAATTTAAAGTTGTTAAATGAATTGATTAGTTACTTAATTATAGTTTCAAAATAAAACTATTATTGTAATTTTTTTCACTAATTTAAAAATATGAGTCTCAAATGGTAGTTTTATTTAATAATGTTACTAATATAGTACCGAACCAATTAATTTGTTTCTTTCTGTCTATCTATGTACCCAATGGCAGATTATTAGTTATCATGTTTTGGCTTTTTCATGAATACTTACAATTATTCAGGCTAAGATGTTGCAATCTATATATATGGTACCAATCACATCAATGTCATTACAATCATTTATTACTTTAGTTATATAATCATCAATATCTATTTCCTTTTTTGCCCAATCATATTAAAAGTTAAATGCATGTGTTTAGTAACTAATTAATAAAGAGAGTAAATGAAGTTGCAATATTTGACATTATTTTATTATATGTAATAACAAAAAGTATATTTTATTATTTAATAATAATTAATATGATATATAATTAGTTAAAAATCAATAAATTTCAATTATTAAATGTCAATCATTTGTTATTAAATATGCAAAAAGAAGTACTCATATGTAATAATAATAATAAGGTTTGGATTACATGTTTTAAGGGAGACGGAATATAATAAAGTATTGTGTGAGATGAATTTTTGTTATATTAATGCAATCTAAATATAAAGCACTTATTATGTTTAATTGTTTATAGAGTAATTAGGGTTGTATTGTTTGATTAGAGGAAAGATATGGGAAAATAGAGAAGAGAGGAGAGAGAGAGAGAGAGAGAGAGAGAGAGAGTGACTGTAGAGAGAGAGAATCAAAGCTGCAAACTTTCATGTCTAATCTATTTTATGTACTTGTGCTGTGTCTTTTTTTAATTGTCTGTGGGGTTGGATTCACTACTGCTATTTTATATTGGAATTTATATAAAAGGGTATTATTGTTGACAGAAGCCAAAGTTAAAGGTAAAAAAGTGAGAAGGAAAACATATTGTCTTTATCTATCTGAGAGCTAGAGAAAGAACAAGATAAATAATACCCAAAACCATGCAATGTTTATTTGAAACTACTGATGGGCCCTTCACTACTTCCATGGGGGTTAATTTCACTCATCCATTCCAGCTAGCTAGCTTTTACTTAAAAATTTACAGTCAGGGCATGTGAGTAAATAGAAACACCATGATCTCTAATTCTCTCTTTAATATTAATTTCTCTATCTTTTACTATATTTATTTATTTATTATTGCAAATATTATTAATAGATGAGAAATAAATAAATAAATATTAATTATGTGGAACTGATCGAAGCAATTACCTGATTTCTCGATAAACCAGTCTGTCGAGCCAACAGATGTTTATCTGCATCGCTTGGATACCTGAGAAAGAGACCAGAAAATGACATAAGAGTTCTTAACACATTATACTGCTAAAATTGACATCAAGCTTTCGGTACAATCAGGAAGCTGGATTTAATACACTCTCTGTCAAAAGATCGAAAGAAAATTACTGTTTTGTTTTAATTAATGAAAATTATATTTATAATTTATTTATAATAAATGATAATTTATGTATACGATATAATATTATCGATAAATATAATAAAATTCATATAATTATATCACGTGATAAATTGTCGTACGTACAAAGAAGCTGTCTCATTTTTATTTTTAACAAGAAAGGGAGCTTTCTCTCTCTCTCTTGTTGCTTTCAATGTTAAATATCACAACTATATGTTTGTGATATATATATTACAACTCATAACCAAGTTGCTAATTAAAGTGCCCCCACATCAAAGAAATCGTGAGCTCATCTCACATTTCAGGCATAATTTGTAATTTATCCTATTTCTAACTTTATAAATCATCTTCTTGTTCATCTCCATTCTGAGTATGTTAGAGTATATTGCTATAATCCCAATAAAAATAATAAATTTATGATAAATACGTAGGAGGTGACATAATAAATTCAAAATCTATATATATATAAAAGCTTTTCAACAAAATTACTCACCACATATTTAAGAGTAATAACTACTATAACCATAGTTACTTAGTTATTGTATAATTTATATAAATTTATTATTTTTTTATTAATTAAGTAACAAATTAATAGTATTTAAAATACTAATTAACAATTATCTTAAAGGATTTTTAAAATATTATATGTATGTTTAATTTTTTAAATAAAAATAATACTACTACTGTAATTTTAATTAAAATAAAACTAAATAGTTATTTTCAATATTTTAATAAATTATGTACAATACAATGCAGTGTAGATTACTACTTCGACAGTAATTACAAATATTAACACCTGTAATCTCATTAGTAATATATAACACCATAATATACAATAACAAATTTACATGTATTAAGCAAACCTGGTGTAACCATTATGATTTCTCAATAATAATCCTCTTTTTTTTTTTTTCAAAACTTCTATATCTCATTTTGCATTAGATATATTAAGATTCTTAAGCTGCATAGTATTAATAAAACATAAGATAAAATAATAATAATAATAATAAAGCAAAAATTACCTAATATCTACATTTTCACAGTAGTGTGATTTTTTTATATGCCTCCTCTTTTACTATAATTATATAACAAAAAATATATATATTCTACATGTACAACTAAATATAAAATAAATAAGCATATAATAAATTATAAATTTGCAAGAAAATAAGCGTATAACCATCTACATGAGATGCATATATGTTTTTTCTTTCTTTCTTTCATATAATGTAAAAAAACAATGTACTTTTACGTTTCAAAGATGTGTAAATATGATTTTATAAGGTTAAATATATGTTTTTTTTTAAAATGATTTAAAGGAAAATTATATAAGCAATTGGTTGATATAAAAATGTGAAGTTAATAATATATAAAATGTGAATAATAATTAAAAAGGAAACGTACGGATGAAGAAAATGCTCAAAAAGCCAAGCCCTCAAAATGTTGACAGAGCGTTCAGGTAAGCCTCTTTGAGGTCTCCAAGCTTCTTGTTCCATCATACCCATTTGATGAAATGCTCTTTGTTGTCTTAAGCTTTGCTCCAACATCTTCAATCTTGGAGTTTCTCCTTTTGTTATTCCTGAACTTCCAGCTCCATCTTTTTCTCCCAATAAATCACAGCTATGCTTCAATTGTGCTGATATAGCATCTTTTAGACACCGAAAGTGTCTGGACATTGCCTTTTGAGCTAAGGCCGTGTATGGAATCGCCGCCCCAAAACCCATTACTAAATCGAATGAATTCACCACCATTTGCATTTGTTCGCAATAGTGGTTGTATCTTCTGTCCACCTGCAAACAATATTATAATATTAATTCCATTTTTACTTGTAACAAGATTAATTAATTAATTATTTAATTTGTGGAAATAACAACATGAAGGAAAAGTTTTCCTCATAGATAGAAACCGGGGAGGGCAAGCAGAAAGATTAATAAATACGTGAAAGAAAACCTCTTACACCAAATCATGTTTGTTGATTGAAGCTCAGAATATCCTTTTGTATTCTTTTTCTTCCAACCCAATTAAATATACTTGGTGGATTGTAAAATAAAAGATAAGAGATAAAAGGAAGATGCTAATAAGAATTTAATTAAACGAAAATAATAATTATTTTTATATTTAATTAATCATCTAATTAAAATAATGATATATATTAAAATAAAATTTATAAAATTATAAATAACTTTTTTTTTGAATTTTAAATAAGATAATATCATAAGTAAAAAGAATATTAACGGTTAAACTAAACATATAAATAACTTTAATTATTTACATGATAATTTTTATTACTATCAACCAAAAATTATTTAAATACACATAAATTTTAACTTATCCATATAATTTTAAAAATGAAAAAGTTATTTATTTTTACCAAAATTCTAACACATGTTATACAATAATTAATGTAATTATAAATTTGTGTTGATTTATCATATCTTCAAAACTTCTGGCATTAACAACAACCATAAGAGAAGATAAAAAGAAAATGGAAAGAATATTATTTAAAAAAAAAAATCAACCCACAGGTCAACATAACAACAATGTCAGTTGCTTAATTTGGCTGCAAATATTACTTTGATGGGTATGAAACTCTTATCTATCTAATCACACTGAAAATTGCTTCCTACCTTCCTACTTCGTATTATGCTGAATGATTTTTACCAAACTTCATTTCAGATCCAAGGTTATAACTAGTTAAAACTCCACTATCAAAATTCTAAATTTTAAAATAAATGTATAAATTCGAAAAAAAAAAAAACAGTACGTGTGTAATCAAAGCCTACCAACTTTGGTCCTATACATTTTTATATTGCACATTAGCCGGCTATTCCCGGTTCTGAATGATTTTTATATCTTCTTTATGACTGGCCGGAAATTTCTGATTTTTAGATCCGGTGAATTCTTAAAGAAAATATAATAATTAAGAAGCAAGAGAACCAAAGGGAGTTTGACTCTTAATGGAGAGAGAGAGGTAAGAAAGAGTTAAAGAGAGAGAGAGAGGTTACATGCCTCATCAAGCATGGATAACAGTTTGACCTTTCTTCTTTGGTGTTCAATTCTATCAGAAGCTGTCAAAGGAGGAGATTCCTTTGATGAAGATGAAGAGCCACAAACGACGACATTTGAACTGTTAGGGTTTGTATTTTGTCTTCCGAATTTGTTCTTCTTGAATTGACCTCTACCCACACTGCAAAATTCTTCTAACAATTCTTGGGCTGCCTTTACGTATTTTGAATTTCTCAAAACATTAACAGCTCCTAATGATGAACCAAACCCAATATGAACTTGATGGTTTTGAGCTAGTACTCCAGCTTGTAAATTATGCAATGCTTGGCTGTGACTACTATTGCTACTAGTACTACCCAAATTATTCTTATATGGATTGTAATACAATAAACCACCATCACCCATATTCCTGAGTTCCTCAGCTTTAGCTGCTTCCAAGTGTTGTAACGAAGAAGATAATGATAATGAAAGTCCTTGACCTTCAACTACTCCTCCAATTTCATGAATTGGGTTGTTGAGTTGAGTACCAGTTGTGGTTGTAACTCCTTGATGGTGAGATTGAGAATTATGATCAGGTACCCATGTGAATTGCCCAAAATTAGATTCTCCTGTATTTGCAGTTGGAGTAGTAAATCCTTCAATTGAAACTGATGGGTTTGGAAGAAGCATGTGAAGGGTTGATGAATTATTAGTATTTGAAATCTGATGATGATGATGAGATGGTGGTGAAGGCGATCTTGGTTGTGGATTCATCAGAAAGAAAGGCATAGCAGTTGCTGTGTCGGCATTAATGCTTGAAATCTGATGGTGATGGTGATGTGTTTGTTGTTGTTGTTGTTGATGATGATGATGATGATGAGAAATAGCACTTTGATCATGATCACGACTATTTTGTGACTTTGAATCGTTCAAATTAGATCCAACTCCGCCAACAAATTGTCTACTGCTTCCATATAACCATTCAGTTACTGATGGTGGTGGTGGTGGTTGTTGTTGTTGTACTCTTGGGTGTTGAGCAGTACTATTTCTATAACTCTGATGAGCAGCTAAAGTTTGTTGCTCCAACAATTCAGAGGCAGTAGTGGGACCTCCTCCTTGAGGAAAATTGAACATTTCTGATAACATCCCGGCAGTTTCATACACAGTATCAAGACCTCCAGATTCTTCATCTAAACCCACCAATGGTGTTGGTGGTCCTTCAAAACCTTGCAATCTCAGTTTATCTCTTCGGATCTGTTGAGCTACGTGGTCTTGATGACTCACCGTGGATCTCTCGAATCCGTTTGAGTAATTGAAGATTCCTGAAGCTGCTTGATGATGATAATCTTGGGACATAGAATTTATACCAGAATTATTATTATTAGAGTAGTACTTGTCCAAATTCGTCAAATTAATTGAATACTGAAACTTCGAGTTGGACAAGATTGGTTGTTGTGGTGATGTTGCTATTCCCATATCAATAAGCTTTTATTCTTCATCATCTTCTTCTTTCTTTTCTTGCCTTTTTCTCCACTATCTATATATACCCACTTCCTTTTACCTTACTGCTCAATTAAAGAATTAAAGAAAAAAATAAAGAGAGTATGTATATATATATATGTGTGTGTGTGTGATATATTTGAATTAAAATTCTTAATTCAATTATTAATTAATTAATTAACCTTTTGTTCATCGACTACATATACCTGTTGGAGTTGCAGAGTATGAAAGGATGTAATCAAAACAGTACTAAGACATCATTTTCTGTTGAGTGTTATTGAAAGTGCGCTTCTTCAATTCCTTCTCTCTCTGGGTTCTGTTGTCGCTCTTTCTCTTTCTCTCCTTTTATTTTCTCTTTGTTTTCTGGTTGCAGTGAGTCTCTCGTTTTTCAATCAACTTCTGGAAAATGAGAGATATGGAAGCTACCTTTGGGTTACTGATTTCTCTCTCTAAGTTACAAAAACTCCATATGAGAGAGAAAGAGAAAAAAAAATTTAGTAAGAGAAGCGGTCCCTATTATTTTTCTTCCTCTCACCTTTAAAAACAAATTTTTTTATATTTATTTGAATTTTATTCTTCCAACCAAAAAAAAAAAAGTGGAAATAAATAAGTGAGAATAGTTTTTTTAATGAGAGATACACGAAGAAGAAAACAAAATAAGAAAAAGAAGAAGCACAAAAGAGGAAAAAGATTATTGATGATTCTTTTACATAAAAAGACCTTAACATCCTCCCTGCAAAGCATAAAAAATTTGGAGTATTTTAGTCCATGGAAACACAAAAGTCAGCTTGTATTATAAAAATAAAATTAAGTTTAGTAATTTACTTATTTTTTTAAAAAAATTTATTAATAAATTTTTTTTTTATGAATATATAATAAAGTATTATTATTATAATTAGTAAGTAAGGTATTGTATAATTGTAAATTATATATAAGTTATGATTAGGATATAATTGTTATATATATATATATAAATATTTTTTAAAAAAAAATAAGCTTTTATTATTGCTTAGAAAATTAGAAATGACGGAGTTGCCATTTTCAAATGTTGTCTATATTTGTCATTTTATGAAAGGACCTTACAAACCAAACGTAATCTATGGAATAAATTAAAGATAAGGTCAGTACAGAGTCATCTCAATGGATCCAAACTACCACCACCCCCTGATATGTCTGAATGACTATAGTGCCCATGCCAATCATTCTATTATTAAGAGTCTCATCTTACAAGTATGTGAGGACAATTTGGTCATATGGGGATTATCCCTTGTTGCATTAATAACACAACCATAGTAAGATAGGGAAATAAAACAGAGAGGGATCGATGAACAAAAAGTTTGTATTCGGATCGGAGGGTAAACAGAAAAGGGTGATTTTGTTAACAAGTCGATCGAGCTCACACATGCGAATATCAGTGGCACGTGTTAAAGGTAAAGATAAAAGATTTTATTAAACATAAAATAAAATAATATAAAGTTTAGTTTTTTAAATACATAAAAATTATAATAATAATAAAAAAAAAGAATGACCATCTACTATATTACATAATTTATGAAGAAATATTTTATTTTACTTCATTTTAGTACGTGTTTGAATCAATTGATAAAATAATTCTTCAAAAACCTTAAACAAATAATTTTCCTGTTGAAGTTAGGTTTGTGTGGGAGATATAAGATTATAAGGTTTGAAAGCCACACATAACTGCTTTATATGGTTTGGCAATGTCAAGATGGGCCTGTTCGTTTTACCCTTTTCGGATGTGTATGCACATTTTGATTTTTATAACTTTGTTTTATTTTGCTTTCCCTTCTGTTTACCTAATTCTCTTTTCACAGCCTGCAACAAAAAAAATACCAAATTTACATTTTCTATTTAAATGTAGGTGGATTTGTTTTTATAGTTAAAAGAATATTTGATATGATTTAAATTAATTAATAATAATTCTTACATTCATATCACTAGTTAAACTACTAGATGTGTAACATTCATAATGTTGAAGATAATCAATTTCTCTATAATAATAAAAAAAAGGGTAAGTTAAATTTGTTTAAATAGACGTTACTTTCATCTTAGCTTTATAGGTAATGTTGTCTTGGACGTTGCATTTCTTAACTTGCATGGTAACATATAATTGACACATGCATATTTTTAGATTTATAGCCCTAAAATCACAATTTTTTTTTTAAATTTCAGCTAAAATTAATCAAAAATCAAAGGTTTGGTGAATGAGTTACATGTAAGTTATACAGTAAGATACATATAAGTAGAGTAATATTATATATGAATTATTTAAATACATAAGTAGATTTAGGATTTATATCCGATAAATATGTCATATATATAGTAAAAAATAATATTAGTTGATATATTGAGTAAGATTAAAATTTAAGATGTAGTTAGGATATAAGTTTATTTTATGTATCAATTTATCTATAAATTTATAAATATTATACTTAAATTTTTTTTGTCAAAAAATTAAGGTAGGATATATACTCTTTCTCACAAAGAAATGTGCCCGCCACTATTTAAAGGTACACATTATTAATGTATAGACTTGATGTACACATACCCCATATACGTAAGATTTAGTTACATTTTTGTATCAAAATTTTAAAAAGTCTCATTTAAAACGCACACTTTAACAGTTGGTGGATTTATATTTACAATTTCAAATCACGTGTACTTTTATTTGTGTATCACTTTATGTATTATATTAAGAGCCTCTACAATCCTACACCATTCCACCAAAATAGTGTAACTTTTAGTACAAAAGTTACTCTAACCCATCACCAAACTTTGCACCAAATATAATAGGGGGCGATAATATTTATTTGGTGCGATAGTATTCACGTGCTATTTTTTAAATACAAATTTAAAATATTTTTTATTATATATAATAAATTAAAATTAAACATATGATATAAAATTAGTGAAAAAACACTATATACAACATAATAATTGTTAAGGAGTTAATTAAAAAATAAAAATAAAAAGAATATGCTATTTTATAAAAATGTATATTTTTTAGAGTAATATTTAATGTTATGGAATGAAGAGTATAAAAAATATAATGCAACTTTTGCATCAAAGTAGTGCAAATATTGTTGCAAAAATGGTGCCCTAATAGTTGAAAGATGATTACAAACCTACTAGGGTTATTATTGGGGGATGTGAAAAGTTTTTTTGTATGGACCTAATTAGTTAGATCTATAACAAAAAAATAGATAATGAAAAAAATTATAATAAATTAAAATTTTAACAGATAGTCAAACATACAATAACATGTAAATAAAATATTTTAGAAATATAAAGATTGAGATACAAGATTTTTAGGAGTAAACAACCTAAACTACACCAATGATCGAAGAGAAAAACCATCAATTCAATGGACCACCTAACTATTTATTATGAAAAATAAGATCCAATTTGAAGACCAGATCTTACACTACTTATCATGATAAAATCCACAAAGTAATCTACTTGTAAGTCATTACTTTCATCAATCTTTACAAGAAAGATGTGTAAAACTAAACCAATATTTTGATAACTTGAGCCATACAAGAAATCAAACTCATTCTACAAGTACCTAAAATGTTAGCATAATAATATAAATGTAATATGTGTCCTATAGTATATTCAATAATAAATAACTCTAACTAAATGATTTAATAAATCAAAATCAACTAGCAACCTTAGAATAATTAGTTTAAACACAAGTTCAATAAAGATAGCTTTTTAAATATTAATAATCAAATTAAATGATTATGATATGTCACATACAATTATTTGATCCAACAATTCAAGAATAAAAATAAAGAAGAAGTTATAAGTACATATGATCAAAATATCATAAATCAATTAGGCTTATTAATCAATTAAATATAACTACCAATGTTTGATAGATTAATTAAATAAAGAAGCTTAAAGAATTATGATCTTATATTTTCAAAACAATAGAGAGAATAAGAGGAAGAGAAGAATGCTCTCTTATAGCTAAATAAAAGTGTGGGCTTAGGTTTGTATATATAATATATTTTGAAGCACTACGTTAAAGTAAAATTACTATGTTGTTTATAAAATCAGTTAAAAGAGTTTTAAAGAAAAATGACAATATAGTAAAAAGTCAATTTAATTCGATTTAGAAATAGATTTTAAAATCAAAGTCGTATTCGCTTTATCAATTTAACATGTGCTCGATCGATCGAGTATATAGTTCAATCATTCCAGTCAATTATTGATCAATGTAGTAAGCTAAATAATTAATTCAAGACATTTAAACTATGTAGATCAATTTTTGATCGATCAAAATATGTCTCGATCGATCGAGTATCCTAATCTCAAAATATTCCAACGTGTCTAATATGAAATCTAATGTGCATAAAAACATAGATATATTATAATTGTGATTGTTAGATCTCGATAGTTTTTTTAATTTAAAAATATTCTTAAAGGATACATCTAGAAACTAAAATTATATTTATTTGTTTTGTTCCCGAATATCGCCAACCCTTACATAAACCTTACGATATAATTGTCTCCTGCTTTCGAAGTAGTTTTTTCTCACTCTCATTTAAAATTTTTGTGGAGGACATAACCGGATTAGGTAAAAGTTTTATGATATCTTAATTTTTTGTAAACATATAAATTAGTACCAAAACTTTACTAGGGTATACCATTAGTAACTTACATTAGTGAGGTTTATATAAATAATACTTTATTAAAAAAATATTAAAAATGCGAAATGGAATGCATGTAAAAATTAACAATGAAAAAATAGTAAGTTTAACATTTTCTTTTAAAATAATTATTCATTAATATTTATATTGGTTAAATTTGATTAAATTTGTCTTTTTCTTGTTATTTTGAACTAAATTGTACTATTTTTCAAAACAAAAAGAAAGACTGTTGGTATATCCCTAAAAAATATAGTATTTTTGTTTACCTTTCCTAAAAGTAAAATACTAGTCGATACCCCTAATTAGATTTGTATAATGGGAAACAATGATTTTTAAAATATTTTGATATGATTTTTAAAAAAATTTCTTAATTCTAATTTTATTATTAAGGTGATGATCAAACTTATCTTTTTCTTGTCATTTTGAATTAAATTGTACTATTTTTTAAAACAAAAGATCGGTACTATATCCCTATAAAATATAATATTTTTGTTTACCTTTCTTAAAATTAAAATACCATATTTGTATAATGGGAAACAATGATTTATAAAATATTTTGATATGATTTTTAAAAAGTTTTCATAATTCTAATTTTAATATTAAGGTAAAAAACAACATTAAAATTAAATTCTTAACATGAATTTTTAAAATAATCATTATTAATAAATTATAAAATAATAAAATTGTTTTAATCGTAGTAGTTAGTTTGAATAATTTTATTATAAGAAAAATTACATTTATAACTATAAAAAAATGACCCAAGTAGAATTATTGGGACAAAATTATCATCTATTTGATTTATCATCAAATATTAATTTCAGTCATGTACATAAATAACTCAAGTATTCATCTTATTTTACTTTTAATTTTTCAGTAAAAAAACATATATTTATTTACGTTATAAATTTTTTTTTTCAAATATAATAAAAATGAAATTTTATATACTAACGTTCTAAATAATTTAACTATAAATTTATTAGTTTAAATTAAATTGTTCCAAATTCTTAAGAAAATGTGCAGAAATAACTAACCAAAACCTTTATTATTAGTAAATTAATAGTCAGGTTAAGATTTTATACATATTTTTATTTTGCAAAAAGTAGCAATAACAATATTTGTGAGAGTAAGAAGGAATTATCTCATTGACGTTTTCTTCATGCATATGATTATTGCTCTCAAACCGTTTGATAGAGATATGTTTAATGTCATTCCGAATGAGTTTCATGATGGTGCCCAGGGAAAGGAATAGTTCATATGTATAGCTATCGCCCTTCCATTAGCAAATCACGAGTATGACAATTGAATATTATGTTCCAATGTTAGATAATAGTGCATTTGATGATGATTTTATTTTATGATTTTTAACTTTTTTTATAAATATTTTTTAATTAAATATATTTGACAATAATTTCTAGTTTTATTTTTAATATTTCTAATGCCAAAATATTAGTCATTTTTAAGAATTTTTTTAATCAAAAATTATTAATATATGGAGTTGGAAAATTCTAAATTCTCCTCTGTCAGTACTTAACTACTAGCTACAAGGAATTTTTTTTCTTTTAAAAAATATTTTATGGAAGGCGGATTTGAACTAAGGATTTAAACAAATTTCAGTATATATTCATTTTATTAATATTTGATTTAAAAAATAAAAATAAATAAAATTATACGATAAATAAGTTATCTACTCACACATTAATAGGTTGATCTAGTAAATAGATCATATATATTTTATTTATTTAAATAAAAAATATAATAACAATTAAATCAATAAAATAAAAATATATCAAATTATTAATTAATATCATTTATAATTAGAGAATAAATTATATTTGAGTTTTCTTCATTCGTTCTTTGAGTTTTTTTTTTTTTTTTTGAGTTCTCAAATTTGTTACGAACTCTTCCTAATAATAATAAGATAAGAGATCTTCCATTCAACTTGACAATACTTGAGATGTTTACGTTTTGAATCGCAATAATATCTTAATGAAAAATATAACATTTATGTCAAATTTAAAAAAAAATAAATCAAAAGATAACAAAACATACATAAAATACTTTTAAATGTAAACAATCTATATATTTATTGAAATAAATTAAATAAAAAATTGATACGTATCACTTTATCAGTTGCGTTTTATTCTAAATCCGCCACTTTTAACGTAGTTCACACTAATGAACACTTTTTAATAGTGTGTTTGTTTTTTATTCTAAGATTGTAAAAAACATTTTTTACATTAAAAATACAAAAATTTATAGGAAGCGTTTCCAAAACTCTTTTAACCACTTTTATCATAAACATATAAGCAAATAGATACTAAGTAATTATTTAGAAAAATAATTTTACATACATGCCCTGGTAAAATACTTACTAAACTTGTATCACTCATATCTAAAATTGATTTCCCAATTTTATGGGATACTTGTGGAATTGCCAATAAGGGCTTTAATTTTCCCATCATAATCAGACGAAGACTAATTTTGTAGCTTCAAAAATGAGCAATAATCTGAAAGCTACAGATTACAGATCCATTCGTTCATCGATCATAGCCAAGGTAAGTAGTTTTAAGATAAGTTATTTAAATTAAAGTGTTTTGATTAAAAATAGTTTTAAGAAAAAGTAATTAAGTATTTGTACGTACTAAAATTTTAGAAGTGGTTTTGTTTGTCACTATAGTAATTATTATCAGAATGAGACATGTATTCAAAACTTTCTCCAAAAAGTAAGTATTATTTATTTCTCCTAAAACATTGATAAAACTTTTCAAAAATTTTGAAAAATTTATCTCCGAGATTGATGAACACCTTAAGAAAGTACTTTAGATCATTATGAATCACTTTCAACTAAAAGGATAAATAATTCTAAATGGATGTATATCTTTTATTCCAAACTCAAAATATATTCATCAAGTGATGCAAAAATACTTAGGGTATCTTTCATAATAATTTTGATTTTTAATTTTTTAAAGTAATTTTTAATCAGGTATATTCAATAATGATTTTTTGATTTTTATATTTTTTAAGAAATTATTATCAAAACATATACTAAGTCATATATCTTTAAAAAAAATATTTTTTAATCAGATTTTTTATTTTTTACCAAATATTTCTAGAGAGTAAATGAAGTGTTATAAATTTTGTATATGTAAATACGGGAAGAAAATGATTAAAAACTTAATTTTTTTAAATAATAGTAAAATTCTTAATTTTTAAAGTTTTTGAAAAAATAAAAAATCAAAAAATATTACCAAAAATGATTTTTACAAAAGAATCATAAATTACAAAATCAATTATTTAACCGGAAATAGTAAACGTGAATTATTATAATTGTATATATGCCAAGTAGGTGGAATTACACAATATATATATATATATATAGTATTTGTTTTTTAAGGGAGCTAATAATATGCTCTGAAATAAATATTACATATAAGTTAGTGAGATGAATGTTAAACTTAACATTAATTGGTGATTGATAACGTACTTTTAAAATTTTACTACTAATAGTTATTTTTTTTTTCTTCAAATGCAAATAAGGTATAAAATTAATATTAAAAATTAATGGCAAAAGGCTCTTTCTTTACAATGCATTAATGGTTCAGAAATATGAAAATATACTAATTGAGACAAAGATTAATTAAAAAGTTTCTTTCCAACTGCATACCTGAACTGATAATTGACACTTCAACTTTCTTCATCTTCCTTCCTCCTATCTGTCGTCTTTTGGGGAGAAGTCACGTGAATCCCAACCTCAGCTCCCTTCCCACGCATGGAATCCAAACAACATTCATCGATTCATAAAAAAATATATAATTATTTATTTAATTTTTTATCATCTTTAATTTCTTTAAGTTTCAATATTATTATAAAAAAAAAATATTTAAATCGATATATAAAATCATATTTTTAAAAAAATAATTTATAATTAATTTAAAGTCGATTATATACGACTACCGACAATCTTTATCTATCATATCATCATAAGTTGAAACACACGTATCATAGTCGGTTTTTCATAAATGAGTAATTCTATATATAGCTAGTAATATTTGAACAATAAAACCACTTAAGTTGATGAGTTTCCTGGTAAATAAACATATTGCATGATTGATCATGTTGTTGTGCTTTCATTTTAACATATTTTTAAAAATATTTTACAATACACACAAAAGAATAAAGATTTCAAAAGGTGTTAGAACATACATGTTAGTGTTAAACATTTATTTAAATGAATTTTAATTTCGAACACAAGTTCGATTTTAAGTTTAAATTAATTAAGGGTTAATTAAAAATGAAAATAAGTGTAAAAAAAAACTGCTCTTTTTATTAATTAGTTAATTAGATTTTTCTTAAATATAAAATAAAAGCCATTAAATTGGTAACATATATGAGGTGTCGAGGAGAAAAGTGGTGGTATGAATGATTTTCTTAAATAAATAAATAAAAACATTTGTTATCATTAATTTAAAGGTCACGTTCTAAGCTATATATGAAAAGTTGATAGAAAATAGAAACCTCTTTACAGTTGGTGGTTGTTTTGTGAGGTGTTAACCGATTGGGTTAGTTTTGGTAGCATGCTTATATTGCTTTGATTTTATTTCAAGCAACAACATCTACATCTCTATCCTCTCACTTTCATCCCTCAACAACTTAAGTTTTTTTTATTAATAACATCAAATTTAACAATTTCTAACTTGTTATCAATGAATACAAATAGATATATTGAAAAAACGAATTACAAAGTAATTAAAAAATATCCTAAATTTAAAAGCAATAGCACAACTTAACCCTAAATCATGGATATCAATAAGCAACAAAGTTAAAAACAATACTAAATAAATAAACACATCAATATTTTATAACGGGTCAACTCAATCAATATGGTTAGCTTACATCTACTTCATAAGTCCCACTAGCATCAATGTGAGATATACATCAATGGAAAATAACACTTTTAAGAATCATTCACAAGAAAGCCCAAAAGAAACCACCCAAACTATCTCACACTCAACAATGTTTCTCAATCTTCCTCTTTCTTTTCTAGCCTTGCTGTTTCTAATTGAATGCACTCTCTTTCCCTATACTCTCAATAAGAAAGTATAAGTTCTGTCCTAATATCTATTACAAGTATACCAATTTTGAGCCCAAATATGTAATCTCAACACCCTTACTCGTCATTTTACACTAAATATGCCACATGTCTATGTGGGGGGTGCTTGATCACCTCATAGGGTACCCTGACACCAATTCTTGTCTTGGAGGGTCACATTTTATGTAGATTATTTGGCTCGAAGTGCGCTCGAAAGAGGATCGATCCATGTGGTGCCAAGCAACTAACTAAATTCATGCTATCCAAAACTACCTTATTTTTTTTACCTCTTATGCGATGCCAACGAGTCCAATAACCTTTAACACTCGATCGCCCACGTTAGCTCTCAAGCGCCCACCATGGTTTTGCATCACCAAATAACATAGCTAAGAGGTATATATGTATAATATTAATACACTAACAAGTTATTAATAGGTATTAAGCTTTTAATCGTAATATCAAATAGATATAAAAAGAAAACAGAAATCAATATATTTTATTAAGAGTTTTTGTTTAGAATTAGAGCAATAGTTTATTTTGTTCAGAGAGTCCTATTTTTTTTATGTCCTATTAGAATCTTACATAGAAGTTTTTATTTAAAATTTTCTTTTGTATATTACTAGAGTTACACATAGAAATTTTATAAACTATTATAGATATTTTTCAACTATAAATAGTTAAGTCTTATGCTTGTATAAGACATCCTAGAAAACAATAAACTTAATAATATTAAATCTTTTATATTTTTCTCTTATTCATAATCTTTTAAAAATAATTTTTCTTTTTTTCTTTTGAAAGCTAAAGTCTTTTTATTCGTTAGATAAATGAATATCTTTAAGTTAGTCCTACTTTAAAATTACTGGAATGTTCGTCTAAAAATAGATAATATAGATAGACTTGTTCTATTATAAATTTGTTAAGGTGCTTGCATATACAATAGTTTATTTGTATTTGTTTCATAATATAAATACGATAAATTCTTACCAAATAGTAAATCTGATTAGTCTAAATTTTATTCATCTTTTTCTTATATTTTAAATGCTCTTCTATATTATTGGAACATTTACGCTCCCATGCCTTAAATCTACTAACGGTATCAAACTCTTATATATATGTGTGTGACTTATTTTCAAAGCACTTTCTTGATTTCCCCAAATTGAAAGAAGTTCTCGTAAGTACGTACTCTTTCTCTTACATTATATATAGAAACTACATCTAACAAGTGAGATAATTAAACAAGGCAATCATTCGTGTACTTGCCTTATTCTAATTAACACTTCGAATATTATGTGTAGATAAAACTCCAAATTATGAATCTACAAAAAAGTTGTTATATAATGTTATAAAATTAGGTACTTGAACGCACCTCCAAGATTAGAACTTACCTTTCATCTTTAATTAAATGCTAACATCTCTCATATGTGTCGAATGATTAAATAATCATGAATGCACGATACAATATATAAATCATGTATGTATCATGAAACCATATTTTCACATACGCATATGATTTTCCTCAAAGGTCATATAAGCATCATTGAGCAAGATCATATATGCATCACATTAAATAGTGTTTCTTACTTTAGTGTTATTCTAGTTTATTTTACGTTTTACTTTTTATCAATATGTTTTATGTAACATCTTATTGATATTTATATTTAAAAAATATATCAATTAGATACAATTTTTCATTTTAATTGGTTTTTTTGACATTTGATAAGCACAATTGCCTTTAATGGAGGGAAAATGTTGTGTTTTTAACTGTTTCCACAGTTGGAACAAAACATGGTGTTCTTCTGCCAATTTTGAGGCATAAATAATGGTTATTGACTCATTTTTACATTCCACTTCTCATCTTCCTATAGTTAAGGTGTTAAGGTGTGCACTGCATATTGTATGCAGGTTATGTTGTTTTTAATAAGAGATCTGTTTTTTAGGAATACGTGTTGTAATTTATGTAGTTTTAGTGGATTGTATGTAATTTTTACAATTTTAGTGGATTGCATATATGTAGTTAAATCAACAGTTTGAGCATACCTAATAACTTTCACGCCTCTCTAAATGAAAAAAACAATGATTTTATTTTTAAACAACCAAGAAAGTACACATTTAACAACTGAGAAATTATCCAAGAAATTTCTCACATACCTACTCGCAATACCCAAAATCTTCTTCATGGATTTCCTTAGGTCAATAGTTTGGCATTGTTTCTACACAAACAATTCAGGAGATTGTGTTTATTTTCATCTTCAAAATAAAATTTAAAAGGAGGTTGAGCTTCTAGATGCAATAGGAAGAGGAGAGTTCAAAGAGAAGGTAAAAATGGGAGTTAGTATTTCAATAGTACCAATATTTAACAAACATACCATGCAGGTCTATACTTTCATTGCAATACATCATTGCAAGACACCAATATCAACATGTGTCACATAAACAAGCAAAAAATAAAAAACAAATTCATATTTAAAATAATTAAATAATAAAACGTAGTTTATTGAAATATTATATATAAACCTAATACAAATTTTACTTTAATTCTAAAACCAAATAAAATAACAAAAAATTAAGTTAATCTTGAAAAAATCTTAAAGAAATCAAATCATTTTAAAGACAATGGATTTGCGAGAAAAGCTATAAAGAGATAGATAACTTTGCAATAAATATTTAGTGCTTTTATCTTAAATCAAAACGTATAAAATTTATAACAGATTTAATGCTTCTAGAAATAGAAGGTTGAAAACTAGGAGATGATTCATTGACAAGAAATATCTTTATAGACGAGTATGCTTTTTATGTTTCACTCATGTGCGTGCCACATGTTAAAATTAGTGATTAAATTTTAATTTTAGATCAATAATGTCTAAAATTAAATGTAAGGACTACAAGTATACTATTATAAAAATATGAGTTCACATGAATGTTTTTTTTGTTGAATATGAAAACCATTAAAGTCCTGAATCAGTAAAAAGAGTCAAAAATTGGAAGAAAAATTGCAACCAATTGCTATTTTTTTTAAATGTGTGTATAAAAAATACCTAAAAAAATTATGGAACCACTAAAATGATAAACTTGTCCTGACAAAACATTGTACTACCGAATTGCCTAATAAATTAACATAAATGACCTTATACAGACTTTCAAATTTAATATATTTACCATTTGTCAAAATTTATAAAATATTAGTCTGAAAAATAGATTACCTCATTCGTTATAGATATTTCCTGTGCATTTGATGCTCACATATGATCCATTATGGCCTACACTCTTTTCTATTAGTTCTTGTTATGGGATTGGCTTATGGTCTAGTTAGTATGACTTCCGACGGAAAGTTTATAAATGAACCCAATTAATCTAGAAGATGATAGATATGTTATTTTCAAATTTTATTTATTTATAATTTAATAATCTAAACAAATTGACCAGATATGTAATCACGTGTAAATAGTAAAGTATAAAAATTAAAAATTACATACGATATTTTTAGATGTAAACAACCTAGACCACAACCATGAGCCATGAAACAAACTACCAATCCATCGAATTACCTAACTTTTTCACTATGAAAATTAAACATTTAAGTATAAATTTAGTTTTATCCTACTCTCGTTAGGATACTACTTCAATGCACCTAACTTATGAGCCCTCGCTCTATTTTCACAGTTTTCAAGATTAACATGAGTACTACCCTAGGCCAATATTCTAATTCGTTCCTCGCAAATTAGACACATTCACAAAAATAACTACAACCAGATTTAGCACAAAAAACACAAGTACTCTATGTATTCTAGAACATATTTAATAGTGAATAATCTTAGCTATATGATTCAAGTCAATATTAATTAAATCAAATCAACTAGCAAACCCTATACAATTATTTGATTTAAACATATAAGACAGTTATCAAGAAAAAACTATATGAACAAGAAAAATATAAAACAAATAGGCTCATATTTATGCCAAAATAATCATATATATAAATATATGAAGCAATGAAGTTTAGCCTAATTAAAGAGAAGCAAGAAAGAAAGAAAAAACTTGATCATTAAACCTTGTGCTCCTAAATTTTTCTCTATAATTAAGTATATAATTGTGAGATAATAGTGACATATATATAGTAAAATCAAAGAGCCAAAATGTCACACATCTAATGTGGTACAATTCTAAAGGAAGTTGGCTATTGACTACAATTAAAAAATGAATCGAAGAGAATGAAATACATAAGTTCTAAATAATGGGATCGATTCCTCAATGTGATGGATTGATCCCTCTCAAAAATAAATTATGCCTAAGTAACACGAGGGATCAATCCGTCTATAAGGAAGATCGATCCTTTTATATATGAAGGTAGCTCATTTTTTTATGCAGAAAATGGAGGATCGAAGTGCGTTCGTTTATAGATCGATCCGTAGTGAGATCGATCCGTCTATTAGTGGGATTGATCCTCTATTTTAAAAGGCTAATATCTTTATCATGTAATATTAGAATTGATCGAATCAAGAGCCAATATGAAATGAACCTAACCATGCATGTAATTCTATGTATGATAGTTATGATAGATATAACTAAATTATGATTATCCGAAATCTGAGCATTTCTTCAATTTTCTTTATAGACTTGATATTCTTGAGAAACTTAATAACAAGTTTAAAGATAAGATTATATGTAAAAGTTTTGTTTATAAAAATAGACAACACTCATAGTCCTTACAAACTCCTCTTTTACCATTTTTATGTGGCAAAATATCTCACTCACTATATGACACACATAGGAATAAGATAAAAATACTATGATGTCCTAAACTCCATAGTAGAACTATCCTATGGTCTGGTGAATATATATTCACTACAACTTGACAAGCTTGTATATAATTGAAATTACATAGACAAACGTATGACAACTTGGCTTAAGAGCTTCATTGTATATTAGTTCAATTTATATAGAAATAAGCAAGAAAGCAATCATGTAGTGCATGCATTTATATCAATCAACCTTAACATAAAACAAAATGATGCAAAACATTCTTATTCTAAATATGTTCTACCCCTATATGTATAACATTATAAATCATGATAACAAAATAATGAATCACTCTCTCTTTTTGACATACGAAAAAGACAAAGCATTAGAGAAATTACAAACTTAAGAACAATTTCAAAGAAAAGTATATAATGATACCATGGAAGGTAAAAACAGGTCAATGCAAAACTGCAATATAGTTTAAGCTCTTCCTAAGTTCTTTGACTCTCTAACTATAAAACCAATTAAATAGTAAATAAATAAGAAGATTTAAATAGATAAGAATCTAATTTTTAATTATTTTTGTAATTTTCATAAATAGCCACATAAGTTAATTAAGTCATTTATGATCGATCAAGAAAGACTCAAAAGAAAAGAAGTATCACCTATCTTGAAAACTTGTAATTGAGTTTTCAATCTTATAAAATAAAATATATCTATCAAGAAAGAGTTAATTTTTTTTATTTTATAAAAGAGGTATACTAGTGTGTGTGTGTGTGTATAGACATTAAAAATCTTTTGACTATTTCTTTTTGTACATGTCAAATGCATTTTTTAGTTAGCATATTCAATTTTTGCATAATCTTTTTAATTTATTTTTTTCATACTTAAGCCATAAACCTAGTGACTTTCACATTAGTGGTAAGGTAGCCTTCTTTGCTCACAATGGTAGCTTCACACATCACAACAGGTAACCCTCTAAATATTAGGTGCATCATTACGCTAAAATTTTAGAGTATAAGAAATATTACTCAAAATAATTTTATAGTAAAAATTAGTTGAAGTCTTAAAGCCTTTCAAGCGAAAACATAAAATTCAACCATAACATACATATATGTTCGTGAGTATATGAATAAGCTCATATCAATATCGATCATCACATGTAAAAGCATATGTGTATGCACAAGTCAAAATTATAAAAACATTTATACAATAAACATCAAAATGAATTAAGCCACTAAAGATAGGGTTGTATATGTATAAGGATTGAATAAGTCCAATACCTCATTAACCAAAAAAGGATTCTACATAACAATTTTTTTAAATGTTTAACAAAGAAAAAGAAATAAAATAAATGCAACACTATGGAATTGCTCACTTAGGGTTATTAAACACTCAAACAAAAGTACCTATGTGAAGCAAAAAAAGAAAATCTGGAGACCGAAAGAAACAATCTTTCCTACTCTAAATTTTCTTGAATTTTGGTTTCTCAACGTCTTTAGATTGGGACTCAACTACCTTAGGCTTCATAGAGTTCTTGGACTTAAATTTTCTTCTCACATTCATCTTAAATGAAGATGCACCATACATGGTAGGATAATGGTGGTGAGTCCTAAAGTTAAAAGTATTAAATTTCACTTGCATTTTTAAACCTAATACTTTATGCTTCTTAGTATAATTTTTGAACATGTTACTATAATTTTCATTCATCCTAGAATATGATGTCACGTACATAGATGGATGGTGGTTAAGATCCCTAGAAAATAATTATTAAATTTAGGAGAATTCATCAAAAACCTACATTTTGGAATCATGACGTTTACTTCTACAATGATGACAGACATACACAAACTTAACGATTTTTCTACCATATGTATAATGGTTCTTTATGCATAAGTAGTAACAATATGAATAGAGTTAGAGACCCTTACAAATGTATTTTTTGATGTGGAAGGTGTTAAGCTCTCATTCTTATAATCAAGGCCATATGTATCACCATGTGACTTGCAAAACTCAAAACTTTGTTCAATTCTCAGTGCCTAATGTTAAGCTTTTCATTTTCTCCTTAGTAGAAACAAGTTCTTCTTTGAGTTTACAGTTTTCTTATTTTTTTCCCTACAAGACTTAGATTAAGTATATCAATATGCTTAAACATATTTAAGTTTTCTTTTTCTAAGGCAAAAGCGTTAGTTTTTTTAACCCAAATAATTTCATTTAACTTTGCTACTTCATTTAAAAGTTTCTCCTTTTCTTCCTTAACATCTATACAATTGTTAAATAATTCTTCAAAATTAGATGCATTATATTTAGCTAATAGAATAGAAGAGTTAAATCCCTCATCATCTTCATTCGAGTTAGTATCGAAGTAGTTTGAACATGTAGTAGCTTTTGTAAGGAAGGCATAGTAATTGGTTTCACCATCTTTTGAAATATTTTTATTCTCTTGTTCACTCTCCTTATCACTAAGAGTAGTGTTGAGTACTTTTACATCTTCTTCTTATTGTTTGCACACTCTGTAGATATGTGACAAAAACCACTATAGGCAAAACATTAAGGACCAACATATTTTGATTTCTTACCATCTGAACTCTTGGGTTTAGGTTCCTTTGAAATTTTGTCCTTGAATCGATTTTTCTTTCCTTTGTTTAGGGAGTTATTTTTTTGATTATTTGTATTGAGGTACTTCTTGAACCTGCGAGAAAATGAAACAATAAATTCATCATCTGAATCATTATCACTATTAAAAAACCTTTTTGGAGCTTTTGAATGCCACGTTCTTGTTAACATTCAAGATGTCCATATTTTTTCTTTTTCTCTATAGAAGTGACCTTCATCTTATAATATTTTCTAAATGAGCTCAAAAGTTTGCTTGTAATTATAGGCTAAGGAATTTTCTCACCAAGTGTAGAGCAATCATTCATAACATCACAAAAATGAGCATAAAATTGATTAAATGTTTCATCCTTACTCATTTTAAGAGAGTTAAACTGAGATGTCAACAATTTGAGTTTAGTTTGTTTCACTTGGGAAGTTCCCTCATAAGCAAGAGCAATTTCATTCTATGCATCTTTCATAGTCTCATAGTCAGAGATGCAACATAACTCGTCCACCAATACTGTAGCAAAAATAGAAATTAACCTTTTTTTTATTTGATCCACTAAGGGTTCTTTCTTTAATGGTCTATTCTTTTCTAGTCTTTATGGTTGTTACACTATCTTTGGTAATGGAGGGTAGTTTTCAACCCTTAAGAATAGAATCCCAAACTTTTTCATCGTGTTTAAAATAGGTTTCCATACATGCCTCATAATAAGGGTAATTATACCCATCAAAGAGTGGGGGTCTAACAGATGACCCATATTCTTTCATAAGATCTAGTAGTGAATGTGTGTCTATACAAATTGAAATCAACAAGTGTGTCTAGTGTAGGCTTCGATACCAATTGAAAGTTTATAAATAGGCCCAATTAATCTAGAGAGAGTGAATGATTATTTTCAAATTTTCTCCATTTATAATTTAATAACATAAATAAAAGTGACCACACATGAAAGAATGTATAAATAATAAGGTGCAAAAATTAAAAATAACACACGATATTTTTAAGTTTAAACAACTTAGGTCATAACCATTGTCTAAGTGGAAAAAACTCAGTCCATCGGACCACCTAAATTTCCAATATGAAAATGAAATATTTAAGTACAAATTTGGCCTTATATTGCCATCTTTAGGATACTGTCCTAATAAACCTAACTTATGAGCCCATACTCTATTGTCATAATTTTCAAGATTAGTGTGAGTGGTATCCAAAACAATGTTCTAATAAGCTTCTCGTCAATCAAACATGTTCATGGAACAACTATTACCACGGTTAGCACAAAAATACAAGGGCTCATGTGTATTCTAGAATGGATTTAATAATGAATAATCCTATAAAGGTGATTTAAGACATTATTAGTTAAATTAAATCAACTAGCAAATTCTAGAACAAGCAGATTAAACACAAGTTCAATAAAAATAGTTTCTTTGAAATTTAATAATTAAATATAAATAATCATGATAACTCATACAATTATTTTATTTAAACATACAAGACCCTAATCAAGAAGAAGCTATATAAACAAGAAAAATATAAAAAAAATAGATTCAAATTTATGCCAGTATAATCATATATTTAAATATATGAAGCAATAAATTTCAATCTAATTAAATAGGAGCAAGAGAGAAATGAAACTTAACTGTTGAACCTTGTATGTCTAAAATCTGCTCTATAGTTATGTGTATAATTATGAGAGAAGAGTGAGTCATATATAATAGACCTAAATAGCCAAAATGTCATTCATATAATATGACACAATTCTATAGGTAATTGGCTATTGGCTGGGATTAAAAAAAATCAAAGAAGTTAAAATACACAGTTCCTAATAACGTGATCGATTCCTAAATGAGATGAACTAATCCTTCCCAAAAATAAGTTACACCTACGTAACACGAGGGATTGATCCCTTTATGTATTAAGGTGTTCTCAATTTTTTATGCAGGGTGGGGAGGATCAAAGTGTGATAAATTATAGATCAATCCAAATCAATCCATAGTGATGTTGATCTGTCAACTAGGATGATTGATCCCTCTATCTTAAAAGATTAATATCTTTATGATGTAATACCAGAATTGATCCAATCAAGAACCTGTATGAAATGTACTTAAATATGTATGCAATCCTATAATTGATAGGTATGAAATATATACTTGAATTATGACCATCCAGAATCTGAGCGTTTTTTCAAGTTTTCTTTAAAGACTTGACATTATTGAGAAACTTGGTAGCGAGTTTAAGATAAGATTATATGTAAATGTTTTGTCTACAAAAATAGTTAACACTCATAATCCTTACACCCACCCTCACCACCATGGACTCAAATTTGAATCTTGCCCATGTAATGCTTCATTTATTTAATAAAAAATGGACTAAAGTACCTTAAGAAAAGAAAAAGGTTTATAATCTATCAATTTCTAGACATTTATGCCCTTATGACATGGTATGTCTACAAGGATTTTGGGCATGATGCATGTTGAACATAACAATTGATGGGCCTCTAGAACTTAGAAACCTATTAGGGTGAGAGATAGCCAAGTTCAAAAGTTAGAGATCATCTGAGTGGGGTTCGTAGGTTTTTATTTTTATATTGGGTCTTTGTGTTAGAGATGGATGTGCTCCATGAATGTTTGGATGTATGCCATATATCATGTATAATGCATTAGGACCTTTGGTTGTGTTTTATATTGGTTTTGCAAGTGGAAGTGTTGGGTCCTACTAAAGAGATTTACCTTCAATTTCTAAGTAAGATGAAAATTTAAAAAATTAAAATAAAATAAAACAAACAAACAATTTACGCTTGGGATTGATATGTGAAGAAAATGGGACTTAAACCCATCTATTGCTATCTTGATGCATTGGAGAAGTAAAAAAGGATTTTTGCAAGTGCAATATATATGTGTAATATGTACGCACATATATTTGTGTGAGATGTTGCATGAACTTAAAAAAGGTGATGAAACAGATAGAGATAGAGAAAAATAGTAAAAGTAGTGTGAGAGTGTTCCGAGTTGACAGAAGTTTTAGTCCATTGGTTCATAATTAGAGACTTGTTCATCTTTTCAAGCTTTATTTTTCTGCAGTCTTAGATATCACAAAGGCTCTTGCTAGTTGTGCCACCAAAGGTTATGTCAATTTTGATGAGATCCAAAAATCTCTTTGTATTCTATCATTTTTGGTGAAAATTAATTATGTTCCTAAGAATTGTATTTTCTTGATATTAATGTACTGTCGTGTTCCTCCAATTTTTCTAGAGAAAAGTTTAGTGTTTGACACAATTAAAAATACACAAATATATGTGATCATATACAAGTGATAAGTAATTTTAAGAATGATGATTATTATACCCATAGGGATTGGTAATAATATCTACTTTTAATTACTAATTCATTAGTAATTTAATTAAATTCAGTAAAAAAGAATTTTTCTTGTTTTTGAAACAAAAAATTAAATCTATCAACTAAAGATTAATAGAGATAAAAATAAAATATAAAAATTACGATAAAGATTCAAATAAAAAAATGATTACACGATCATTTCCCACCACTAACACATATTGTAAACCAACAAAATCATATCGTAATCTCCTATTCTTTGATTATACCAACTTAGAGAAATTCACAAGCGTGAAAATCTCCATCTCTTCTTAGTTATTCGTTGAATTAAATAAACTTTTAATCTAAACTGTTTCTATTAGAAAACCTAGACTAAGCTCTATAAATTTAATCTATCAAAAACATTCGATTTCAAAAAGTAATTTGGACCAAGGTTAAACACAGAAACTCAGTTTAATTATTTTGAGTATTAATTCTCATTGCAAGTAATTTATCATTAGTTATTTAAACTCATCAAGTGATTACATATCCAATCAACTAAATTGATTAACGATGAATTAATTTGATTATTTAATTATGTATTTAAATAATCACGAAAATTCATACAAAAATTAAAAATAAGAATTAATACATAATCAAGAATAATAGATTAATATAATATTATAAATCTTATTAAATATTGCAATCCATGTCTATGACTTTAAAATTACTCGCAATCAAATATAAAATTAACTACTCATTGAAAACAATAAATTAAAAAATTTATTCATGAAAATAATAAAAAAAAGAAAAAAAGAATTATGATCTTTAATTTCTTTAATTATTTCTTAAATCTTCTTCTTAATTATTACCTCGATATTTAATTATGCATATTTTTCAGAATTTTTTCATAATTTTTGTGCGCTTTTAATATTGATTTTTATAGGATATTGTTTGAATATTTAAATTGGAAAAAATTAATATGTTTTAGTATTACAGTGGAATTAGTTATACCAAAAATCACGCCTCTTATGCGCAAAGAGCTAAAGCAAAAGCCAACACATGGCAGTGAAATAGATAGGAAGTAAATAGTGATAATTGAGTTACGTGACATGTAGTAGTGTAGGAGACTAATTGGAAGTTGAATTTGTTTACTAATGACACTAATAGATATTTTTGAGAATATTTACATGTCAAATAAAAATAAAAATAAAAATAAAATTTATATAAATCTTAAAAAAATTTGGAAGATCAATAATTTCTTAATAAATATAAAATAAATAATTTTAACTTGATATATAATAAAATATATATAAATATAAAAAATAATATATAAATATATATATAAAATAATACTTATTAAACTCCAGAACACTCATTTTTTACTTAGTTTTAGATAAAAGTCAACACCTATAATTAAGAAAATAAATTTTTTGACATATTATCTCAAGGGCAACAATATTATAGTTTCAAATTTTAATAAATATTAGATATTATCTATAATCATCCATTTACTACGGGTATTATATAAGAATCATCTTCAAAATATGTGATGTAATATTAATTAATTGTAGTTAAATCATCCCACTTAAATAAGTTGAAACATTATTCCTTCCTCTAAAAATCATTATTCTTTTTAGAGTTGAATTTGATATTATTTGCTTTACTTTAAAATTATATCTCCACTTATAAAAAGTATTCTCTAAAATCATCAAACCTTTCATTTGGCTATAATATGTTATACTTGTTGGTTCAATTAATGAAAGGGAAAAAAGAAGAAACAAAAGTTCATTAATATATGGATTAAGAAAAAATAGGCATAAATAATACTTTTATAAGATTAATTATATTAATAAAATAAGATCAAATTTCATTGTTTTTGACCTAAACATCATTATTGACTTTTTTTCGCTCTTTTTTTTAACACCCATCCCTTTTTATAATTCTTTTCAATTTGTCCTTTTATTATTATTATTATTATTATTATTATTATTATTATTATTATTATTATTATTATATATTTGTTTTATTTTTTTGCTTTTTTATATGTAAGGTACATATTGTAGCAGAATTTTTTTCTATATGTTAAACATTTAATCAATTATAATACAATTGACACTCTTAAATCTTACTCTAACATTTTCATAGAATTTATTCTATTTTTGAGAAACTTCATTTATTTTATAACTATAAGGCATGCATAACCAATATATTTGGTTCAAAAGGTAAGAAGTGTGTACAAACAATTGGCTCATATAAGTACAAATTAATTCTCCAAAAAGGTTGTCCTTGAAAGAAAAACAATATTAAGAATAGGACAATTCAATTAAAGAAGTTAATCTTATTGCTTTAATCATTTTCAAGAAAAACATTTAGCATTCACTTTGATAAACTTAAAGAAAATTTCTAGTAACCTATTCTTGTTCATTAAAATTATAACAAAGTTCCAAGGGATTCACGACATTTTTCATAAGTTTATGCATACAGATTATTCTATCACCAATTTAACTATTATACATGTAAGTTTTGAGAAAATTTATTATAAACTTTCATTCACTTAAAAACAGGTCAAGATTCTATCAACATGCATTATCATTTCTAATATGACATTGTTTAGATAATTTCATCGTTGATGTCAGTAAAAAATAGAGAACATATGATTGTTTCCAAACTCATTTGTTAATCCTAACTATCCTAAGAAATGTAATAAATAAATACTAAAAACGAAAAAATTATACTACCAAGATCATACTAATCTTAAAACATACTAAATTTAATAATGCATAAAAAAATAAAGACAATGACATATTAACACTTCCCATATTTAATTCTTAAGTTGTCCACATTCATATATGTAATATAAAAATAAATAAAAAGGGGTAGAAAACAAATCTAGTGAGTTGCTTCCTATAACACGCTTGGTTTAACGTTGCTAGCTCGATAATGCCTTTTTTATTATCCATGGTCATCAAAGATCTTGAAGTGTGTGGTGTCAAACTTACGAGCTAGCAGTTCATTATTTACATCATTGTACCTTGATGGTAGTCTTTTTTTAAGCATACAGAACACATTCTATCCCATACCTATCTCTTTGTTATCCTTAAGCTTGTCATTGGTAAAAAAAAGTTATTTAAGGTTTTTTCATACCAAGGTCCCTTCTTAAAATATCTTTCATAAGAGACATGTGGATTTATACCTTTTGGAATGTCTTCAAGTTTTCCTTTTCATGCTTCTGCTTCATTGAAACCAAACCTAGTGTAGAAAGATAAAGTATGATCATTAGTAAAAAATAAGGTTTGAATAATATCTTTGGTGCCACATTGGATTCTTTGGGGTGATGGTATATTCCTCCTCACTAATTTTTTCTTCAAATATATCATTTGTAAGGATTCTTTGAGACTCTTCTAATTTCTTACCACTCTCCCAAATAATGAAATTTATGAGTTCTCTAGGTTTAGCATCCATTTGATAGGAAACTTCAACAAATGCATGTGCTTTTAGTTAGTTGGCCAATTTGAGTCTCAAGATTTTTGATATCAGCATTGGTTTTTTTGGTGAAATTTAACATCACAAGCAACCATAGTAGATATGAAGTCCTCTAGAGACTTACCTTAATTGGGTGGAGTGAGTTGTGACATTGAAAATGGGAAGCTAGGTATGGTGTTGAACTTTTATGTTGGATTCCTCATTGAAATTTTGTTTGCCCGTATCTCAAGTTTTCTCTTTAAGATTTTCTATTAATTGAAAAAATCTTTGTTCTCATACTAAAATTTAAAAGTATTAGTAGCGATGATATTCAATAAATCTTCAAGAGACTTACCTTTAAAGGTTTGAGTTGGTTACGACATTGAGAATGAAAAATTAGGCGTAATGTTGAAATTCTCTGCAAAATTTATGTATGAATAGCTTATTTATTGATGATTTCACCATCATGTATTGTACAGGTTATAATATTGATATACCTAAGCTTGTGCATTTTAAATTCACCCATATAATTAGCGTAGTCCCAATTACAATGTTGATGCTAAAAGTATGGTGTAGGAAATCCATTGTATGTAAGGTATATTATATCCATATGTGTATTCTTATTTCCTTGATATTCAACACTTCAAGAAAAAAATTAGTAGTCATAGATAAATAAAATAAAATAAATAAATAATAATAACAAACTAAAGAAAATCAATGAATTCTAAAAAATGAAGAAATATATTTGAAGAAAAAATAAATAAAAATAAATAAGTAAAAACTAGTAATTATTAGAAGAATTGTTAAACCATTCTCCAGTAATGGTGCCAAAAACTTGACACATTTGAAAATATGCAAGTATACCTGATCATGTACAAATGATAAGTAATTTTAAAAGTAAGGGTTGTCGTAGCATAATTATTAGCTCATTCGTAAATTAATTAAAATTAGTAAAAAAATATTTTTGTTATTTTTGAAATGAAAATTAAATCCATCAACTAAAGACTAATAAAGATAAAAATAAAATATAAAGATTATGATAAATATTCAAATAAAACAATGATTGTAGGATCATTCTTCATCGTTAGAATGTATTACCAACTAAGAAAATCATTACCTAATCTCATATTCTTTGATCATACCAACTTATCTCATGTTTGGTTGACTCGAATGGAATGAAATCAGAATTGATTCCTTCCAATTTTATGTTTAGTTAGGTTGAAAAATAAGAATTGAATAGAATCGGTTTCTAAAAGAGAAGGAATCAGAATTCCTTCTCCTCTCTTAAAGAATCACGATTCTATTCTCATCTCAATTTTATTTTTCCAATTTTACTCCAACCCAAAATATAACCCAAATCCTAAACTCTAAACCCTAAATCATAAACCCTAAATCCTAAATCTCAAAACCCTAAATCATATTTAGAAAAATAATAATTTTAACCCTAAACCTTAACCCATAAATATAACCCTAAAGCCTAAACCCTATACCCTATACTCCAAATCCCAAATCCCAAAACCCTAAACCCTATGTAAAAAATAATAATTTTAACCCTAAACCTTAACCCATAAATATAATCTTAAAGCCTAAACCCTAAATCCCAAATCCCTAAATACTAGTTAGAAAAATAATAATTTTAACCTTAAACCTTAACATACAAATATAACCTTAAACCCTAAACCCTAAATCTCAAATCCTAAATCCCAAAACCCTAAATCTCAAATCCTAAATCCCAAAACTCTAAATTCTATTTAAAAAATAATAATTTTAACTCTAAACCCCAAATCCTAAAACCCTAAATTCAAATCCCAAACCTCAAAACCCTAAATTCAAATCTCAAACCTCAAAACCCTAAACCCTATTTAGAATAATAATAATTTTAATAATATATTTTATTTTTAAGTAATAATTATTTAGAAAAATAATACTTTAAATAATGTATTTTTAAGAAAAATAATAATTAAATGATATTATTTAAACTTTACTGAATATAGGGGTATTAAAGTAATATACAATATTTTTCATTCTATTTCAGTTATAAATCAAACACTGTAATACTGATTCTTTTTTTGATTTCAGTGATCAAATCAAAGAAAACTATTTCCATTCCATTTCATTCTCATTCTCATTCTCATTCCTATTCTCATTCCATTTCGTGAATCAAATGCCACCTTAGAGAAATTCACAAGCATGAAAATCTCTATCTCTTGTTACCTATTTGTTGAATGAAACAAGCTCTTAATCCAAACTCTTTCTAATAAAAAATTTAGAATAAGCTCTTTAAATTTAATCCATAAAAAATATTCAATTTTAAGAAGCAAATTAGATCAAGATTGAACATGCAAATTTGGTTTTATTATCTTAAGTACTAATTATCATCGCAAACAATTTATCATTAATTATTTAAATTGATCAAGTGATTACATATCCAATCAACTAAATTGATTAATGATATATTAATTTGATTCCTTTATTGTACACTTACACAATCAAGAAAATTCATATAAAGATTAAATAAAATGTTACAAATCCTATTAAATATTGTAATCCAAGGGCTTTGAAATCACCCACAAGCAAATATAAAATTAACTACTCATAAAAAATAATAAATTAAGAATATTGATTATAAAAACAATAATAATAAAAAGAAATCTTCGAATTTTTTTCTTTAATTTTGATATTTAATTCTTTTAATTTTTTTTTAATCTTCTTCTTAATTCTTACCTCCATCTTTAATTCTATATAAAGTGTTTGAATATTTATATTAAAAAATTGTAAATTTTTTAGAGTTAGAATATTAAGATTGGTTATAAAGAAAATTACACCTCGTATATGCAAATAGCTAAAGCAAAAGGTGAGACATACCAAAATAGGAAGTTAATAGTGATAATTTATTTATGTGACAAGTGGCAATGTAGGTGAGGTATTGAAAGTTGAATTTGTTTGCCAATTACATCCACAATTATTTTTAAGAATATCTAACTATTAAATAAAAATCATAAAAAATATATAAAAATCTCATAAAAATATGAAAGTTCAAGATTTTTTCAATAAATATAAAATAAATAATTTTAACTCATTATAATAATAAAATCTATAAATAAATATAAATAAATTAATATATTATAATATGTATAAAATATACTTATTTGTGTACCTATTTTTGATATAGTGAAAGTTGCAAGTCAAAATCACTTGAATTAGACACATTATTGAATCACGTTAAAAAATTATTGTGTTACTTATTTTATTGATTTTATTATTATTTATTATATTTGTTTAATTGTGTTATTTTAATTACACAAGTGGGAAAGATTAAATTTTTTGATTCCATTGGTATTTTCCCAATAAAACTAGTAATAGAGCCTTGGTTGGTTAGTACTAAATTTCTAAGTGATTTAAGATAAGGTGAATATAATTCAATGATGAAATTGAAATGAGATAATTATTATATTTGAAAAATCATAATGAAATATTTTTTATAATAAAGTTTTATATAAGTCAATAAAAGGTGACAAAGTAAAGCAAGGTTGTAAGAGTGATGATTATGATTGGGTTATAAAGCATAAAAAATGTGTTTCGTTCATTAGAAGATGTGTTGATCATAGTGTGTTTCACAATATTACTAAAGAAACCAAAGTTGATATGTTGGAAGAAATTAGAGACTCATATGATTATCAAAATGCTTAAAACAAAGCACTATTGATTAAGAAACTTGTGAATTTGAAGTAAAGAAAAGGTTGTAACGTCAACGAGCATTTCAATTATTTTAAAGGTTATGTGAACCAGTTATTAGGTATGAATATTACCTTTGATAATGAGTTACAAGTATTCCATGCTAGACGGTTGGAGGACATAGGTGGTATCAATTTGCAACTCTACACTCGACGAAAAATTGACTATTGATCTTGTTCAAGGAAAATTGCTTAATGAAGATGCTATAAGAAAAGATTTAGGGAAATCTTCTAACAATGGACAACTTGTGATTGAGAAAAAAGGGACATAAGGTCACAACCAGAAATATTCGATTAGAAATATTGATTTAAGATAATGAAATTCCATCAATTAAGTTCTTTTCTTATGTTATCAAATTCTGACCAATACAAGGCAATCACAACATTGCACATTGGTCAAATAACTATATAAATTATCAAAATTTATTTTTCAACTATGAACTAGTTTATTGAATGTTTAGCTATACAATGTCCTTGTCTTCTATGAGAATCTCACTCACAAGAAAAACACAGTATGATAATAAATTAGATATAATATTGTTTGAATTAAGGATATGTTTATAAAACAAACGTTTCATTTATATAATTAATGTAATGTCATTACATTCACTAACTTCCACTCAACTAAGTTACCTGCTTAAATAAGGACAATTTCAATAAAATCCCACTTGCTCATTTAAAGCAAGTATCCTACACTATAGATCCCCCATCTACTTCATGTGTCCCTTAAATACCTTTGAGGTCAAGGACTTGGTGAATGAATCTACTAAATTATTTTTTTATGTAATCTTAGTGACTTCAACTTCCTTACATGGATATGATTTCTCTAATCAAATGATATTGCCTCTCAATATGTTTTTTTTTGTTGTGGTTTATTTTGTCTTTTGACTGTGTTATTTCCCCAATACTATCACAATATAGAATAATGGATCGCTTTGCACTAGAAACCACCTCTAAGTCCAATAGGAATTTCCTTAACCATATGACTTCAATTGTTGTCTTTGATGCTATAAAGTATTCTATCTCAATACTGGAGTTTGGGTTACAAAATATTTTCACAATTTTCCAACATAAAACTATGATACCTAAAGTGAACTACCTAGAAGTTTACTTTCTTGAATCTCTATTTTCCATAAAAATATGAATATATATAGCTCATGGGTTACAAGTCATCATAAGTGTATACTAGCATATAATCTCTCATTCTCCTAAGGTACTTGAGTATATGCTTCACAAAAACCCAGTGTTGCTCACTTAGATTCAACTGGTATCTACTAATTATGCCTACAGTAAAGCAAATATCTGACCACATGCACAACATATCATACATGAGGCTTTTAATTATGCTAGCACAAGGAATCTTCTTCATTATTTCCACTTATTGAGGAGTCTTTAGTGACTTCTCTTTGGAGAGTTCTACTCCATGCTTGAAAGGTAAGAAACATGTCTTGGAGTTTTCCATAGTAAAATAGCTTAGGAAATTGTTGGTGTAGGTGGCATGCGAAAGTGCAATCATTCTATTCTTGGGATCTCGCACTAGCTTGATTCTAAGAATGTAATTTTCTACTCTAAGGTCCTTCGTCTCAAACTATTTTTCTAACCAATTTGTTATGCTTGTTAACAAGCTTACATCATTTCCATTGAAAAGAATATCATTCATATAGAGAACTAGAAAAACAATGACATTCCAATTTTTTCTCTTATACACACAAGGTTTATCTATATTTTGGTTAAATGAAAAATACATGATCATCTAACCAAATATTTGATTCCATGACTTAGATGCTTGCTTAAGTCCATAAATGGACCTCTTAAGCTTACATGTCTTCTACTCTTGGCCCTTTACCACAAAATCATTTGGCTATTTCATACATACATCTTCTTCTAGATAGCCATTTAGGAAAGTCATCTTGACATATATTTGTCAATTCTCGTAATCATTAAGAGAAGCTATGGCTAAAACAATACTTATGGATTTTAGCATAGTCATATGTAAGAATGTCTCCTCATAGTCTATATCATTTCCTTGGGTAAAATCATGTGCCACTAGCATTGCCTTGAAGGTTTTTACCTTTTTATCTGTTCCTTTCTTTCTCTTGTAGATCCATTTGCATCAAATGTGTTTCACCCCTTTGGGTGCCTCTACAAGTCTCTAGGTGCCATTGGGGTACATAGATTCCATTTCTCATTCCATTACAATCATCCATTTTGGTGCATCAACATTATCCATTGCCTCATTATAAATTATGGGGTGCTCATCATGTTCCATTGGTACAACTTAAATTTTTTCTCCCAAAAACATGTAACTCTCAATTTCTCTCACAACATTTTCATTACCACGAGGTGCCAACTGTTATGTTACAGGGGTAATATTCTATACTTCAACTTGTATAGGTTGACTCTCCTATAATGGAACATGATGGGCATTCCCCTCCTAGGCTTATAATTCTTCATAAAATCATGTTAACAATTTATAGCATGTATTACCATAAATGCTTTATTGTTAACAGGATCATTGAACAAAACACCTATTCTTCCTTTAGGGTATCCCATAAAGATGCATACTTCCATACGATATTTCATATTTTCTTCAACCTTCTCTTTCAACATGTGTTGGAAAACCCAATATATGTACATGATTGTAGCTAGGCTTCTGTCTATTCCATGATTCTAGTTGAGTCCAATGATAGATTTGGAAGGAATCAAGTTCAAAATGTACGTAGTCGCTTTTAGTGCCAATCCCTAAAAAGAAATAGTTAGTTTTGAATAACTCAGAATAAACCTTGCCATGTCCAACATAGTTCTATTTCTTCTTCCCATAATTAATCCACTCTATTGAGGGTTGTTATGTGCAAATAATTAGGACATAATCCATATGTTTTGAGATAATCCAAGAATATTGTTGATATATACTCATCATCTCAATCTGATCAAATTTGTTTGATCTATCTACCTAATTGATTATCCACCTTAGCCTTTTACACTTTTAACTTATCAAAGGCTTCTAACTTATGGTGTATGAAATAGCAATACTATAAAAGGGACATTAAAGTCGGTTAAAAACTGACTTTAAATGAAATGACTTAAAATGTAAAGTCGGTTTAACATGTGAATCGATTTAACTTTTAAAGTCAGTTCATGTGGTGAATCGACTTTATGTTTAAATTCGGTTCACGTGGTGAACCGACTTTAAATTTTTATTTTTATTTTTACAAAATTTACTCATTTTCTATTATACTCAAATTAAAACCTGTATTTGATCACTAAATAATAGTATAAAAAAAAATCTGTTTAACAAATAGTTTAAATAATACAAATAATTGAAAAATAAAATATTAATTAATAGTAGAAAAATTACCATGGTGTTGTTCTATGTTATTCAAGATCATCATATTCTTCTCCTGATATTATGATACAAACCTACATATATAATACAAAAATTTATACACATAAATAATAACACATAATAACAGAAAAAAATATGAATAATAAGTTTAGAATTAATAGAAATACTTACAAGAGTAAATGAAGTGACAAAATGAAGGAAATGAAGAAAAAAAATGATGTTTTGTAAGTAAGAAATGGGTATAAAAAATTTGAGTATTTTGCTCAAAAAAATAGGAGATCTAAATGATTAGTTAGAGAAGAAGAAAATCCACTAACCGGCGTTGGAATTGGTGGTCATAGGTGGTTGGAAAATAAGAAAGAGTGGAGGAGAGCTGGAGGAGGTTTTGGGTTTTTGAGAGTTATGTAGTGTTTGGAATAGTTTTTGTATAGGAAAGAAAGAAGAGAAAAGAATTTATCCACGTGTGTAGTGTCGATTCTACGTGTCAATTGACGCTATCCACATAGGACGTAGCGTTGGTTGACATGTCAAATTGACATTATGCTACATGGATAATATCGGTTCTAGGTGTCAACTGACGCTACACTACGTGGATAGCATCGGTTCCACGTGTCAACCGACGCTATGTCTGTAGTGTATCGTCGGTTGACACGTGGAACCGAAGCTATCCACGTAGCGTAGCGTCGGTTGACACTTGGAACTGATGCTATCCACATAGCATAGCGTCAGTTCGACACGTCAACTGATGCTATGTCCTACGTGGATAGCGTCGATTCTACACCGAACTGACTTTAAATTCATTATAAGTAATTTTTTTTCAAAAATCGACTTTATATATTGACTTAAATACCCTTTTTGTAACAGTATAGATATAACCAAATATAGAGTAGTCAATAATGAAGATTATGAAATACATGTAACCTCCACGTTCTTAGACATTAACTAGACTACATATCCATATGTACCAACATGAATGGCCTATCCACTGAGTTATCCATGGATGGAAAAGGAAATTTAGTTATATTACCCTCCTAACATTACTCACAAAGTGGTAATGGATGAGTACCTAAACTATTCTAAAATTAGAATAGAGCACTAAATACGAAAAAGTATTTAAACTATACTGAAATTAGAATAAATGATGAATATTTCATTTATTTTTATACATTATTATATTTTTTTAAATAAATTATTGTAAAATCCATAATTATTCATGTATACTTAAATCTTAGTATATTAGTGTATATACATAAGGATTGCTTTTAAGTGAAATAATCAAAGTAGTATGTGATGCTTAATTAAAATTTATAAATGGATATTTAATTATGTCAACAATACATCTCATATTCATTTGGAATGAATTGACCCTTATTTGGGATAACTGATGTGAGACAACTTGTTAGGGGTACCTTGTATATAGTTGATTATACAAGACTATATTAAACATATTAGAAATATCATTAATATTTGTTTACGCATAGATATTTTTACATGTCACTCTATGATCATATGTGAGAGGATCTTAATCTTGAATGATTTAAATGGTCCTTTACTGTAGTACCTTAGTATTTGAGTTAATCGACAATGCTAGTGGGCTTAGATGCCTTATAACTTGGTATCTTGATATTCATGATGGATTGTGGGTTATCTCACAAGATTTGGAATATTCTTCATCTATTTGTAGATATTAAATAGAATTTTTCATGTTCAACTATCGAAAGCTTGAATAACTATGTATAATATCTATAATATAATTATAAATACTTATTTATATACGTTACACGTACTCAAGAAAAAAATGTAATAGATGAGGTAAAACAAACTTAATAACCTAGGTCATATCACGAATTGGATGTGTAGGATTTAGTTATACCTAATGGTTATATCAATAGATTACTCATATACATAATGTTAGATAAATATCAGCTATGATAGTTGACAGTTCAGTCTCAGATTTATAGTGGAGTGAAAATAAGATTAATAAAAATTGATAATTAATTACGAAGTTAATTAATGTATCAATGTTTTTATTTAAACTTGAAATCATAATTCTATTAGTTCCCAAAATTTTTTCCATAACAACTACTGAACGATATTTCTTCCAAGATAAATATCAATAATTAATTTAAAATTAATTATTCAAATGTTCAAAATATATGTGTATTTATAAGGAAAATTTATGAAGATAATAAATATCAAATAAATATATAAGGATAAAATGTATAATGATACTCACTTATCATATTCATCCTTAACTTCTTCGGAGAGCAAATTTGAAAGCCATAAAGCTCCACAATTATTGATATGCTCCAAAGGTAATTCATATTCCTTTCTTTTTCCGGATTCCTCCCAACTTTTTCACTCCCATTTGTACGCTAAAGCATTTACATGGGGCTGCGATTTGCGTGAGTAGGTGACCACAATCTCCCTCGGTGTTCTTTTTATTTTTTTTTCTGTTCAAAATCATAATTTGGTGCATAAATATTGAAATTTTACTCTCATATCTATTAGGAATAGGATGAGTTAATGTACATGTCCAAAGTCTCTTTTATCTTTATATATTTAGTTACTTATTAGTACGCGAATATATATATATATATATTTTATCTTTGTTTAATTCTATAAATTTAATTAAAAAAACAAAAGCAAAAAAATATAAAATATCTATTAAAAATGCAATTAAAACTTAATGTTTTAGAAGTGGTACTTAATTAAACTAAATTTCTCCAAAATACTAGTATATTTCTTTTGTGAGAGTGTTTTCTCCTATTATAAGAGAGCGGGTATTGTCAATTGTATTCTCCTTATTCTAGAGAGAAGGTGTTGTAATTCTTTTGCTATAGTCTTCCTAAATTTTCTTGTTGTTTTTTCCTTAATTTATTTGAGGGTTTTTCACGTAAAATATTTGGATTCAGTTTATCTTCATTTTTTTTCTCAATTTCATTTTGTTTGCAAGCCAATTGTACCCCAATAATTTCCTAACAATGGTGTAAGAGCTCCAGGTTCGGAGGTACTATTCATAATTTTTATGAATAGTGAATAGTGAAGTATTATTTGGTAGTGGGGGTACTGTTCACATGCTATTCACTGATGCGTAATATTGATATACACTGTTCATAGATACGGTACTGTTTACGTTGAAATAGTGAAAGCCTGTTTAAGTCCAAAAAATAGATCGTCTTTATGGAAGCAAAGTACGATATTGAGAAGTTAAATAGGAGCAATTTCTCGTTGTAGAAAATAAAGATTAAGAAAATTTTAAGAAAGGATAATTGCTTGGAAGTAAATGGAGAAAAGCCCACGGGGATCACTGATGAAAAGTGGAATGAGATAGATGGTAATGCAATTACCAATCAACATTTAGCACTAGTCGATGGAGTATTGTCTAATGTGGCGGAGAGGAAGACTGCAAAAGAGATATGGGATACTCTAACAAGATTGTACGATGCCAAGTCACTTCCCAATAAGATCTTCTTAAAGAGAAAACTCTACACTCTTTGAATGGTGGAATCCACATCGGTAATTGATCATGTCAACACCTTGAATACTCTATTTTCTCAACTTACTATTTTGGGGCATAAAATAGAAGAAGTTGAACATGCTGAGATTCTACTTCAAAGTCTATCCGACTCATATGATCAATTCATCATCAACCTGACGAACAACATTCTTTCGGACTATCTAGTCTTCGACGATGGAGATCAATGGAACATGGCTTCAATGGGAGTTAGAATCGTGGTAGATAAAAGTCAAGAAGTAAGAAGAATACTAAATGCTACAATTGTGGCAAGAAGGGGCACTACAAGAAGAAGAGTGTAGACGCTGAGTCATCAAATGATCAAGGGAATGTAGCAAGCATCTCAGATAGTGCCAAAGTTCTATATAGCGAGGCAACAACAAAGGTTGGAAGCAGAAAGCAGTTCACCGATGTCTAGTTACTAAACTCAGGAGCAATATGGAACATGACATCTCGGAGAGAATGGTTCCACAAATATGAACCAATTTTAGGAGGTTCTGTACACATGGGTGATGATCATGCTTTAGATATCATTGGTATTGGTACTATCAAAATAAAGATGTTTGACGGTACAGTTTGCACTATTCAAGATGTACGACACGTGAAGGACTTGAAGAAGAATCTATTGTCTTTAGGGAAAATAGACAGTCTTAGATGTAAGACCCATGTCGAGAATGGGATTATGAAGATTGTGAGAGGTGCACTTGTGATTATGAACGTAGAAAATATCACAGTGAATCTATTCATGCTTGAAGGGGAAACACTGTTGGAAGCTAATGCTTGTGTTGCAACAACCAGTGATGGAGAACAATCTACGGTGATGTGGCATCTCAAACTAGGCCACATGTCAGAACGAGGTTTGAAGATTCTTTGATAGAAAACTATTTTTGGGGCTCAAATCGGTAAATTTACCTTTTTGTGAGCATTGTGTTACAAGTAAGCAGCATAGATTGGAATTTGGTAGATCTGTTACTAGGAGTAAGCGCATCCTAGACTTGATTCATTTTGATGTGTAGGAATCACCAGAAATGTCTCTAGGAGGAGCAAAGTATTTTGTGTCTTTCATTGATGATTACTCCAGGAGATGTTGGGTGTATCCAATCAAGAAGAAGTCAGATGTGTTTTCAATTTTTAAAGAATTCAGAGTGCTTATGGAACTTGAATCTGGGAAAAGAATCAAGTGTTTGAGGATAAATAATGGAGGAGAGTACATAGATGGCGAGTTTCTTGCTCTTTGCAATCGAGAAGGTATCAAACGACAGTTCACAATTGCATACATGCCTTAGTAAAATGGAGTGGCAGAGCGGATGAACAAAACTCTTATAGAACGGATAAGAGCTATGTTGAGGACTGTGAGTCTACCCAACTCATTTTGGGGAAAAGTAGCGATTACTACCTGTTATGTGTTAAATCGGTCACTATCAACTGCAATTGACTCAAAGACGTCGATGGAGATGTGGACTGGTAAGACAGAAGATTACTATACATTACATTATTTTGGATGTCCTGTGTATGTGATGTATAACACCCAAGAAAGAACAAAATTGGATCTGAAATCCAGGAAGTGTATATTCTTAGGATATGCTGAAGGAGTAAAGGGGTATCGTTTATGGGATCCCACTACCCACAAGCTTATTATCAGCAAGGATGTGATCTTTGTAGAAGATCAACTGTAACAGAAAGAAGGAAACGGTAGCACGATAAAGGAAAATTCAAAGACTACAATGGCACACATGGAAAATAATCTAGAAGAAGAAGCTCCAAATTCTTTTGAATCAGTACCAGAGCACGAGGTACACGAACCAGTCAAGTCTAAGGCTCTAGAAGTTGATCGATCTACTTGTGAAATAAGGTCACTAACTTGGCACTCGGAGTATGTTACAAAGAGCAATGTTGCATACTGTCTTTTAACAGAGGATGGAGAGCTCTTGAATTTTCATGAAGCTACAAGCAGCTCAGATGCGTCTCTGTGGATGACAACAATGCAAGAAGAAATTGAAGCTCTACACAAGAATAAGACATGGGTGCTAGTACCGTTACCATATGGAAGAAAAGCCATTGGTAACAAATGGGTCTACAAGATCAAGCGGGATAGAAATGATCAAGTGGAACAGTATCGTGCAAGATTGGTGGTAAAAGGATATGCTCAGAAAGAAGCCATTGACTTCAATGAGATTTTTTCCCCGGTAGTTTGACTTATAACAGTCAGAGTAGTATTGGCTATGTGTGCTATTTTTGACTTACATTTGGAGGAATTGGATGTGAAAACTACATTTCTTTATGGAGAACTTGAAGAAGAAATCTATATGTTCCAACCAAAAGGTTTTGCTGAAATAGGTAAGGAGAACTTGGTTTGTAGGTTGAACAAATCTCTATACGGTCTCAAGTAAGCGCCGAGGTGTTGGTACAAGAGATTTGATTCCTTCATTATCAGCCTTGGATACAACAGACTCAGTTCAGACCATTGTACGTACTATAAGAGGTTTGAGGATGATAACGACTTTATCATTCTGTTGTTGTACGTGGATGACATGTTGGTAGTAGGCCCCAACAAAGGTCGAATCCAAGAATTAAAGGCACAATTGGCTAGGGAATTTGATATAAAGGACTTGGGATCACCAAACAAGATTCTAGGGATTCAAATTTACCGAGACAGAAATAACAAGAAGATTTGGCTTTCTCAGAAGAATTACTTGAATAAAATCTTACGACGCTTAAACATGCAAGATTATAAGCCAATCTCTACCCCTCATCTTGTTAATTTCAAGTTATTCTCAAGTATGCCTCTTAGAAATGAAGCAGAGAGGAGGGAGATGTCTCAAGTATCGTATGCATCAGCAGTGGAAAGTTTGATGTTCACCATGATATGTTTAAGACCAGATATTGCACAAGTAGTGGTAGTAGTCAGTCGATATTAGCTAACCCTGGTGGAGAGCATTGGAATACAATGAAGAGGATTCTAAGATACATCATAGGAACCTCAGATTATGCATTATGTTATGGAGGATTATAATTTATTGTCAGAGGCTATGTGGATTCAGATTTTGCATGAGACCTCAACAAAAGCAAATCCACTATAAGTTATATGTTTACACTAGCAGAAGGAGCTGTAAGCTGTGTTTCTAAACTGTAGACATTTGTGGCTTTATCTACAACGGAAGTAGAATACATGGTAGCTACACAAGCTTGCAAGGAAGCAGTCCGGATACAAAGGTTATTGGAGAAGCTTGGGCACAAACAAGAAAAGATCGTTCTGTTTTGTGACAATCAAAGTGCCTTGCACATCGCAAAGAATCTAGCCTTTCATTCACAGAAAAAGCACATAAGGGTTCAATACCACTTTATACGAGAATTAGTGGAGAAAGGAAGCGTGGATATGCAGAAGATTCACATTAATGAGAACCTAGCAGATGTTATGGCCAAGCCAATTAACAGTGATAAGTTCATACAGTCTTGGCCTAGCAAAAATGTAAGCAGCATGGAATTGGCAAGAAAGGAAGGGTTGAAGAATTACCACAAAAGTGGCTTTAAGTGGGAGAAATGTGAAAAGGTAAAACCTCTTTTATGGACTATTTTTGGAGAATGAAAAACGTTTATCTGCATGCATGGGTTGTTAGCCAACCTTTGAATTAAAATAAGAATAAAAGGGTGACTGCACATGAAAATAGGTGTGGCAATCTTTATTTCACACCAATAACAAAGGAACCAAATACCCTATAAATAGAAGGTTTTTCCTCTCATTTGATGCATATAAAAAAATCATATCGATCCTAGTTTGTGAGAAAAAGAGAGAGGGAGTGTGTATTAGAGAGAAAACTAAATTTCTCCTAAATACTAGTGTCTTTCCTTTGTCAGAGAAATAATGTTTTCTCCTATTATAATAGGGAAGGTATTGTCAATTATGATCTCCTTATTCTAGAAAGAAGGTGTTGTAATTCTTTTGCTATAATGAAATCTTCCTAAATTTTCCTGTGGTTTTTCCCTTAATTTGTTTGAGGGTTTTTCATGTAAAATATTTGTGTCCAGTTTATCTTCATTTTTTTCTCAATTTCATTTTGTTTGCAATCCAATTGCACCCCAATAATTTCCTAACATATAACATGTCTAACATAAGGAATTCTCAAGCAGGAAGGCTTCAAAAGCAACCTGGTTGATTTTCAACATTCCAAAAATTTGGGTACAAATTTTTCACTACAAATATTTAGAACATTGCCCTTTCTTGAAGGTAAAGCCTAAATCTTTGTACTCCTTCATTTGAAAATGCGGCAAAAATATGATTTGTTGAATGGTATTTTGTTCGAAATTGGTGACAGAATCACAATCAATATTTAGAATGATCCTTGGATTCTTGGTTTACCAAAACTCTGAATGCATATCTCTCTTAATCAGCCAAGGAACTTTGAATTAGTAGTTGATCTTGTCAAGGCACAGACCTTAAAAGCTAGAATACGAATTCATTAACACAATTGTTTTGGTCGAGTATTGTCTAGTTGGTTCAAAAACTCACAAGTCTAACTGTACAATTGAGAGACAAAATAGAATGGTTTGGGATTGGTACTGGTAAATTCTCAATGAAGGGATGTCTACAACATTGTTATCAAACAATGTGGTATACCAAATCAACAAGGGTTCAGGAGCAAATTGTGGAAAGCTAAATTGCATGAAAGACATAAGGTACTACTATGAAAATGCTAAAAGGTGCCTTATGCACCAAAAAAAACAATTAAGAAGATTCTTTGTGCTCTTTTTTTAGGTGCTTATAAATTAAACTTTAATGCAACCTAGCAAGATGGGCATAGCCAAAGATGGTTTTGCAATGTTTGAGAAGATTAAGACAACATTGTTGCCATTTTCTCGCGAGAGAGAAGAAGAAGATGACAATAAAACAAAAAAAAAACAAAAAATATACTAGAAGATTAAGTTTAAGTGGGGCACTTTTGTTGATGTCAGGCCTAGTTAAAGACGAGACAACCCTCGGTATTTGAGTGTATTTTGGAAATTTGTTTTTGAATTTTGGGTAATGGTGATCTAGATCGGTGTTTTGAATTGTGTAGAAATTATTTCTTTTTTATTGTCATAAATATATATTTAATTTAAAAAATTAGTCAAATTTTTTAAATTTTGTGCATTTTAGTATTATTTTTGTTCTAATTTTTGACAATTAAGTCATTACTTATCAATTTTTATTTTTTGGATTTTTTTGGAAAACATTAAGTTGTATCGAATTGAAACATATTAATAAGGGATTGTTATATGTTTAAAGAGAACAATGCCTCAAAAAAATTAAAAGAAATTAAAAAATAAAGTTATTAAATTCATCAAATTTGACCTAAAATGACTAAAGTGTTGATCACTCTATGAAAATATCCTTATTTAGTTGGTTCAAGCTAACTATTTGCATTTTTTAGGATAAATATAATTAAAAAGGCATATCCTTTGTTTGAATATGTTAATGTAGGTAAAATGACATCAAATAGAGCCAAAATAAGCAAATTGGGACAATTCAAGACTACTCGATCAATCTAGCTTCGATAGACTTCGATCAAAGAGCTACAGGTGGAAAATATGAATTAATAGGACTTGATAGATTGAGAAAAGACTTGATCAATTAAAGATGAATCAAGGATTTAGGGAACCCAATCGATGAACAACAACTGTTGTTTAGATCAATCTTAAAAGGTACCGATCGATTGAGCGAGCTTCGTTCAAGCATCAATCGAATGCTTTCAAGTTGAACAATGACATACAGGTTTCAACCGAAGGTTCATTAAAATCTTCTAAAAAAATCTCTAAACCTCCATGAAATCTTTTGAAAAAAGATGTGCCATTTAGTTTTGATGACAAGTGCTTAGAGGTATTTCATATATTGAAAGAAAAACTAGTATCAACACCATTTATTATAGCAGTAGATTGGAGCAAATCATTCGAATTAATGGGTAATGTTAATAATTTTTCTATTGGGGCTATTAGGGTAGTAAAGAGACAAAATACTCATGGCTTTTTATTATGCTAGCAAGACCTTGGATGATGCACAAATGAATTATCCCACTATGAAAAATAACTTTAAGCATTTACCTTTGCTTTAAAAAATGTAGAGCCTACTTAATGAAAACCAAAGACATCTTTTACATGTACCATTCGACTATTAAGTGTCTTATGATAAAGAAAGATGACAAACCTATGTTGATAAGATGGGTACTACTTTTGCAAGAATTTGATCTAAAGATTGAGGATAAAAAGGAAACAAAAAACTTAATGATGGATCATCTCTCAAGGTTAGAAAAAGGAGCCAAATTGTAGGATAATGAAGCTATTGAAGACTCTTTTCTAAATGAATAGCTCTTATCCGTATCCCAAGTAAATATTCTATAGTTTGCAGACATAGCCAATTGCATTATTGCTAAAATCACTTTAAAAGGATTAACATGACAATAAAAGAAGAAATTCTTTCATAATACAAAATCATACTTTTGGGATGCTCCTTATTAAAAAAGGTAGTGACGATATACTGAGAAGATGTATCTCCAATTAGGAGATTAAATGTGTCCTATACTACTACCATAGCTTAGAGTATTGAGGTCATTTTGGGAGCACAAGAACCACATCTAAGATAGTACAATATGTTTTCTATTAGCTTACTATGTTAAAAGATTCTCTCTTGTATGTGAAAACATGTGGTAACTGTAAAAAAAATGGGTAACATCTCTAAAAGATATGAGATGCCTTCGAACAACATTCTTGAGATTGAATTTTTGATGTACGAGGCCTTGATTTCATAGGACCATTTCCACTCTCTTTTGAAAACCTATACATATTAGTGGCAGTATATTATGTCTCAAAGTGGATAAAGCCATTGTTACTTCAACATGTGATGCCAATGTTGTTATGAAATTCCTAAAGAAACATATTTTTACTAAATTCGGAACTCCTAGAAAACTTATTAGTGATAGTGGTAGTCACTTTTATAACAAAAATTTTAATTAACTACTAAATAAGTATAGAGTGAAGCATAAAGTATCAATCTTGTATCATCTTTAAGCAAGTGGTCAACTAGAAGTCTCAAATAAGGAAGTCAACAAAATCTCAGAGAAAATAGTGAGCATATCTAGAAAGGATTGGGAAACAAGGTTAGATGATGCTTTATGGGCATAATGAGTTGTATTTAAAACACCCATTGTTACAATTTCTTATAGGTTTATCTTTGAGAAAGCCTGTCACATACTCGTAAAGTTGGAGCATAAAGCCCATTGGGCTTTGAAAAACTTGAATATATCATTGTATGCCACTAATGAGAAGAGAATTCTCCAATTGGATGAGCTTGGTGAATTAAGAATACTTGCCTATTAAAATGTTAAATTGTATAAGGAAAAGGAAAACTATTGACATGACAAAAGGATTTCAAATCGTCATATTGAATTGAGATAAAATATATTTCTATTTAATTCAAGACTAAACCTGTTGTCGAGTAAGCTTAAAAGTATATGGTCAAAAAATATTTCATCACTAGGGTGAGAATCCATATAGCCAATGAACTTGAAAACAATAAAAGGAAATATTTGTGGTCAATGAGCATCAAGTGAAGCACTATTATAGAGGTCCTTTATCAAATGAAGTATCATTGATGACATTAGTAGATGCACCTTAAGAGACTTGTGGAATCATTTTGCTAAGGACGTTAAATGTGATGCTTTTTCATAGGCAACCCATTATTTTATTATTTATATTTTACTTGTTTTGTAGGGAGTAAAGAGTAGAGCGCAATGGCACAATAGTTGAAAAACGTTTTGGTGACCATGCATGTTGTGCTACTGTCAAGGGATTTTTTTTTACCTTTCAATACTTTCTTTACTATTTGCACATTGGGGACAATATGGAACTCAAGTTTAGAGAAGGATAATTCTTTTTCTACCTTAGCTATTAGTTTGTCATCTTTATTTTAGTGAGTATGTCCTTTTATTTTAAAATTTTAATTTTTAGTATGTTTTGTTTTGAGATGCATGTAGAAATTGATGAATATATTGAAACCAAATGCATGTATGCTTGATATAAAATACATGAATCCAATGATTGAATATTTGTCTTGAATATGATAAGGAATCTATCATGTAACTAATTAGATGATTACATTAACCAAGTAACATGCTTGCTTGTTTTTAATGAAATATTTCATTATATATGCACAATGCATTTGATTGATTGTTTGATTTGCTTATTGGGGGAACCATTGGTGTTAGTAATGGTATGTGATATGAGTTTATGATTTTTTAGAATTTATTTGATTATCTCTTGAGGTAGAATCCTAGGTATTTTAGATGTGATTTAGGTCTTAATTGAATCAATTAAGCATCATAAACTCATCATTAAATATAACTTTAGTAACCCAATTGAACCTAATTTAATATTATTTATGTCTTTAAATCATATTAAAGTCTAATACGAATGTATTACCTTTATTCTCACACCTTTATAGCTTATGGATATGTAAAATCATATATAATGTTAAAAAGTTAGATGAAAGATTATATGAAAGATGATGCATAAAAAAATAGTAAACTTCCAAAATCATTAACCCCATAAAAAAGAAAATAAATAAATTTTAAAATAAGTTTGGAGATGTTGAGTTGTAAAGAAATGTAGAAAGAAAAAAAAAGGTATAACTAAAAGGATGCATTAAATTGTTGAAGAAAAACTTAATTGCATGATAATGAAAAATAATCTAAGGTGTGGATTTGGGCCTAATTATGCCTATTTATCACCTAAACTTAACCATACAAGCTTTGAAATCTTTTATATCTCAAACTACATACATAATCTACATAATTGAAAAAGTATGTGAAAATTAATTTATAAAACATATTAAGACAGTAATCTAATAAGATGCTCATATAAGTCTCTTTTGAATGCATTGGCTAACACCATTGTAGTAATATAATTGTGATTGATAGCCATGTGAAATTCTCCATCATATGATTGTACAATCTTTGAAGGGAATATTTTTTTAACAAAAATATATGTATTGGAGGACATACTTTTATAAATATGCTACATATGTCTTGCTTGTTTAGTTATTTAGTTTACCTTCAGCTTTAGATTTGCTTGAGGATAGTAAATTGTTAAGTTTGAGTCCGTGATAACTCTATGAAAATATCATTATTTAACCACTTTGGGCTAGATATTTTTTTGGGATAAATATTGTTAAAAAAGGATATCTTATGTTTAAGTATATTAATGTACATGAAATGACATGAAGTGAAGCCAAAATAAGCAAATTAAAACAATTTACGATAACTTGATCTATCTAGCTTGGATCAACTTTAATCGAAGAGCTACGGGTGAAAAATATGAATCAAGTAAGCTCGATAGATCAAACCATTGATCGATAGATTGATCAAGGACCGATCGAGGAGTTAGGGTACCAAACTGATGAACAATAAGCATTGTTTATATCGATCAAAAAGGGTATTAATCAATCAATTAGTTAAGGCACCAAACTAATGAACGTCAAACATTTTTTAAATTGATATAAAATGGTATTGATCGATTGGAACTAATTCAATCGAGCATCGACTGAGTCCTCTTAGGTTGACAATTTCATACATAAATCAATCAAGCAAGAGACTCAATTGATCGAGGGAAGTAAAAATTGACACATTAGCTCTGGTTTTATATCCATCTATCAATCTTTGCCATTGGATCAAAGTTAATACGAATCTTAAAATAATTAAGATGTTTTTCAACCTTCTTAAAACACTATATTGAGGCCATAATCAACACACAAAAACATACAAAGATATAGTTATAGAGATCTAAAGAAAAATATTTAGAATTGAGAAAAGAACTATTCATCAAAGTAAGCATAATAAGGAGATCGAAGATGAAGCCAGTGCAAGTCAATATATTGATTGTATTTTATTTTTTATTTATCTTTTGTTAATTTTCTTGATCTTTTATATTGATTTTTTGAATTTGATCATGATGTTAAAGGCTAGATTTTGCAGTTTACACGTCCTATTAACCCATATTTTTATTACGTGAATTTGGTTATTTTAAACCTATTGTGATTGTTATTTATTTTATATTATTTAATCTAATTTTTATGCTATTAATTTTTTTGCTAGTTACTAATCTTTATAAATAATTAGATAAATATGAGAGAATTATCTAATTATTTGTCATGATTAAATAACATGTATGGTGTTTCTAAGAATAAATGTATGATTCATATATATGAGATCGATAATTATGAGATTAATGAGTATTTTATAATTTGATGAGTATGAGAGTGATTTAATTATTTATTATATGATACATAATTTATTTGAGAGAGGAATTACGTGTAAGGTTAGATAGAATTGATTTTATGATTATTATGACAATTACACGAGAGATTTATAGTCATTCATATGTGTAAGAAATTGAAATATTAAGGTTTCTTAATCTTTCTTTGATATTTGTGTACTCGTTAGTTTAGTAATTTTAATTATTAGTTTAATAATTTTCTACAACTTAATTTTAAGTTTTCAAATAGTATTAGTAAGACTCCGTTAACACATCTTACAAAACAATTAAACTCTCTATGAGATCGATTTTCGTACTTAAAATACATTATATTACTTGCACAACCTATGCTTACGATTAGCGTGTCAAGTGCAGTTTACAATAAAGTGATTAATATATCAAATTTATAAAAATAAAATGATTTCAAGTGTATTTTTGTAAGAGTATAGTAGGTGTATTATAATAAAAATTTGTAACACATGTGTTACAAGTGTATTGAAATTAATTTAGTTTATAACTTTATTTTGATCATAGTTAATAACTTTTAAAAGTTAGATTTTTTCTTTCAAGTAACGGTTTTAAAGTAATTTGAAAAGATTTTAAAAATATCATTTTTACATTAAATGGGTATTTAATATAATTCAAACTTTTGATTTGAATAATATGTTTCTTGAGTGAAAAAGTGAGAAAATAATATTTACTCTACATTATTCCTCCTCCTTCTCTTCTTTATCTCTAAATATAATAGCTGTATTTTCTTGTCTTTTCTTTATTTGAATAAATATCATAATAGCTGCTCCTATGATTTATTTGAATACAAATAGACTTAAATGTAATGTTATAATTTCTTTACCTAAATCTGATTTAGGGTGATATTAGATATATTTCGTTATATTTTGATAAGCTTGCTTCCTAGATATAAATCTAAATTTGACATTTTTTTTTCAAAGTTTTTTCAGTTCAAAAAGTAAAAAGCTCAAGACATCATTGATCAAACATTTTTTTTTAAGATATATCATATTTTTATTTAGAATAGCTAAATATAAATGGAGACATAAAAGAGATAAAACGAACATTAAAAAAAAATTACTCTTGAGACTATATATCTGTTGTAACGGTTCTTATAATAATTTTATTGTTTTCGCTCAATTTTTATATGAATAAGTTATTCTCATGTTTTACTTTAAATCCCTAAGAAAATATAAGTTTTTCGTATGATAAAATAAATATGTATGCATAGTAGTTTGAACATAGGAAAAATATATGTTGTTTACTTATAAAAAAAACATAGATGCATTAAATAGTTTTAAAATAAAACTTTATGCATAAAGGAATTATATTTATGATTTAATGTTTTTTGTTAAAATAACACAAAATAGTATTCTTAAAATTTATTATCATAAAAAGAAAATGACACAACATTTTATTTTAACACATTTAAATTAAAATATAACTATTTAAATCAATTTTAAATCAATTAAAATTGATTAATTGTTCCATTTAGGTGGTAGTCATCAACGATATTTTAGAGTCAAATCTTGCATACAAACGATACACGGATACGTGATGAAACGAAGTCATATTAATTCTTAATTTTTATAAAAAATTAAAAAATATATTAAAATTAAGTATGAAATCAACTAATGATATTAATAAAAAAATAAAACATATTTATCTAAGATTTTGTCCAACTATGAGCTAAGCGCTTAGGTGAGCTGGGATAAAAAACACCATGAATTGATTATTGGTTGCGGAACTACTTGTATATCATAATTCATATATAATGTCATTTTATTAATTAACATGAGTTCCAGCATAGCTCAGAAACTTTTTTTTTCATTTACTTTATTCCAATGATTATGACCAGATTAAATTATTATAATTAATTATATGGTGTTAGAGTTCACAATTTCACAAGGATATTTCACCATGTAAATACCAAATAGTACGATATTTTTCATGTTAAAATCAAACATAATAGATGAGAAAGAAGCATTTTTAAATGCATGCTAATATTATGTATCAAATTATATTAGTTATCATAATTCGACTTTTTGGGTTTTTTTTTTCTTTTTGAAATGCCAAAATTGTCTTAAAAAAAGACATCATGTGCCAAGCACGTGGTTAACATAATAACCAATATAGAGTGGACATAGTGACCAATAGATCTTTAATTATTTTTTTCTATGCTAATCTTTAGTCTTTTCCAAGTAATGATTATTTTTTATTTTTATTTTATTTATATTAAAAGTTTTATTTAATTGTATAGAATGACATATGCCATTAATTATATTTTAAATGTTAAGAGTCAAATGTAACTAAAAAGCGAAAGAGAAAAAATCGACTGATTATTCAAACCCTAATCAATAAACCAATATATTCAAGTCGAATTTAGGTTTATATTTTATAGTTTTAAATAGATTAGTTTCAGTTTTAAAAAATATAAAAATTAATGTGTATTAATTAAATCGATTAACATTTTAAAATTTATAAATCGATATTTAACTAAATCGATTTATATAATATTAATACACATATTTTTTTTAATTTATACATTTATAATATACACTACAACAAAATAATTCATCACCGACAAAAAATTTTATTTACAAAGAAGTAATATTTTTTTGAAAAATATAAAAATTAATTCATCACCAAATATTCTCACGAAGTAAAAATAATGGTCAAACTTTTTAATTGTAACAAATTATTTGTTATTAACACCGTAGAATCCTCACAAATATTTTGATTGTCACTATACTAATTTTCTCTTTTACTTACAAAACTATAAGGATTATGAGTGTTGACTATTCTCGTGAATAAAATATTTACATGTAAATTTATTTTTAAGCTCATTATCAAGTTTAGGAAGTAAAGTTGAAAAAATGATAGAATTTCAAACAGTCGCATTTCAAGTATATCTTTTATAACTATGACATATATGATTGTACTCATGCATTTAATAACATATGTTCATAAAATTAAAATTATTTTGCTACTAAAATATTTATTTAAATTTGAATCAATTTATGAAATTATTAATTAAATATTTCATAAATATGTTTAAATATTTTTATGATGTGTGTTTGGACATATAAATCAATCTAAAGTCTGACCTGATTCCAAAAAGTAGCCTCAATCGTAAAAAGAGTCACCCCAAAGACCTGTCTTTGTCCGCAACCACAAATACACTTGTGGTTAGGTTTCAATATCTAGAGGGTGGACCACCAGCCTAAGTTATGGGGTGGTCGACCTTAGTCTATAAATATGCTAATTTTAACATTTATGTCCCCTGTCACACTTATATGTGTATACTTTATGTAGTCGACACTTGTATGTATAAAACTCTAAATATATATAGACTCTTTAAAAGATCCATACATTTTAACAGTTGTTTTGACATCTTTAGTTTTTCTCTCCGTAAATCAGACTAATCCTAACCGTGTGTTTTAAAAATAATTTTTTATAATATTAGAGTTTTTAATGAGTTTTCTCAACAATGTGTTTTAAAAATAATTTTTTATAATATTAAGATTTTTAATGAGTTTTAAAAAATTAAGTCCAAAATATATTCAATCTTAATATTAAGTTATTATTATTATCTATGTATATATATATTAGGGTTGAAAAAGGGATCGATAAAAGTGCTGAAAAAGAAAGAAAAAAAAAAGGAATTGCTACAATCTGCCGAGGTGCTTTCGAAAACTATTAAGAAAATAGGAAAAATAATAAGGTGAAAGAAAGGTAATTACCTATATAGCAATATGCATTGGTTTCATCATTAACTAGTTTCCTCGTTGCAGCAATCAATCATCAAAGATACATATACACAGGGGGGACAGGTAAGATAATATTATATATTGTCAAATTGATTCATAAGAAAAGATATAATGATATCCTAGTATAAATTAACTTTAATATTTTTTATTTATTGATAATATTTATTCTATAATGATATAATTTTTCCTTTACGAGTGATCATGATTATTTGGATTTAATTATTAAATTATAAAGAAATTATTTTTATTGAACTTGTGTTTGATCTACTTGTTCTAAGACCTTTTAGTTGGTTTAATTTAATTGATATGTATTTTAAATTATCTAGTTAAAACTATTTATTCTTAAATCTAGTTTAGAACACACACAGACACTTGTGTTTTTTATGCTAATACTGGTTGTAGTTATTCTATAAAGGTGTCTAATTGGTGGAAAATTTATCGAAACATATGTCTAGATACTACTCACGTTAATATTAAAAATTTTAAAAACAGAACAGGGGCTCACAAATAAAATACATTGGGATAGTATCCTAAGAAGGATAATATAAGACTGAGTTTGTACTTGAACATTTGGTTTTTATAATGAAAAATTAAGTAATCCGATAAACCGATGATTTTTCTCTTAAGTTATAGTTGTAACATAGGTTGTTTTCACTTAAAAATATCATCTATTATTTTTTTTATTTCTAAACTTTATTTTTACATACGATTGTATGTCTAACCGTTTAGTTTAGGTTATTAAATTATAAATTGATAAAAATTAAAAATAACATATTAATTTTTGTTACGTTCATTATGTTAGTATTATAAACTCTCATGTTATATTACAAAATAATAATAGATGAAGACAAGATTTATCAAATATTATTAATACCCAAAGCTGATATTAAATTAGAGCAAAATGATTTGAAAATTTAAAAAAAAATCGTACGAAATATTTAGCAATGGCAACAATATATTTAGAGGTTTAAGTTGCTGACAAAAGTGATCAAGCAAATATTGTATTAAACAAATGGCGCACTTTTTTTAGCTTTCGCTCTAATACATTTTAGAGATTTTAATTTGTTGATAAAAGTCATCAGCAAAATGTTTCTTATTTTTCCTAAACAAATTCGTTTTCCACATCAATTTATTTTTACAGTTCTTTAATCTTCCAACCCTAAATCCCATGCATGTCTATCTCTTTTCCTCCACAGCCCTAATGCCCCTTTGAATACCGGTGTCGATCTCATCTACAAACTTCGCTGCCTATATATATATATAGAAATTGATGTTAGTGTTGGTGCTGATCTCATCATTTTTTAAATCTGCCATCTATGTTCGTTTTTTTGGTAGTTTAATACCTACCCTTAGTTTCTTTAATTGGTTAATGGGTTTTGCTTCAAAATATTGTGAAGTTTTGCTTAGGGTTTCTTTTCTTTCCTTTGTTTTTTCATGATTTAGCTTGGACCTTGAAAAGCAAAGTTTGAGGTATGTTTAATGATTCATTCGTTTAAGGGTATGCTAAGGTGGTTTGTCACATATTTTGAATAAACATGATAGTTTTTGATGCATCTAAAATTATATACATTTTAGTCTAGCAAGTTATTATAAATTGGCACGATTATATGGACATATTTTTATATTTTTCATATTAATATAAATTCTATTTATTTTAATATTAAATCTTCCTATATTAGTTTTAAATTTTATTTACTTATAATACAATATAATATGATAGATTATGTTATTTATGAAATAGATTGTATGTAATACTACTTAAATTTTTATCGTAAATACCTAAAATATTAAAAATAATAACTAAAAATATATAATTCACTATTACAAAATTGTGCATTAAAGTCGGTTAAAAATCGACTTTAAATTGTAAGACTTAAAATTTAAAGTTAATTCACGCGTTGAAACGACTTTAATATATATATATATATATATTGCATATGAATAGAGAAATTAAAGCATTATAAATATTTTTTCATGTGTTATTTAAGATTATCATATTCTTCTCATGATGTTATAATTTGAATAAAGTATTCTATCTATTCTTCTTGTAAATCATCAAAAATATGCATATCATAGCCCCACTTGTTCTAACCAAAAAAATATACGTAATTAGATTCAAAATAAGAATGTAGATCACGAATTCACAAAAATAATTTATATATGTTAAAAGATTAGTAGAAGAGATTACCACATCGACACCCGAGTGATATAATAATAACCTTATCCCTTCGAAATCATATTAGCAATGTATTAATCTTTTGTCTATAAATATGAAGCTATCTGGAAACAAGTTGATATTTTTAATACTATAATGAGCTCTAAATATGAAGTCAAGTGTAACTTCGATTTGTTACGTGGGTTGGTTAGGCAAAAATAGTTGTTCCATAAGTTTATGGGCACCAAAACTCAACATTGAATCGGAGGAAAGTATCAAAGAACCTTTGCGGGCACGCCTTTCTTAGGTGTTGTCTCATTTGTAGCATGCTTTCATCTCGATTCTTTACACATCGGACAATCATCTAATGTCTCATATCCTTTTCTATAAAGAATGCAATCATCTGGACAAGTATAAATCTTATGATATTTCATACCAAATCGACTAAGAGATTTCTTCACTTCATACATTGAAGATGACAATTCAATACCCTCAGAAAACATACTTATTAGTAGATTTAGTAATTCTGTGAATCCTTTGTCAGAAAAACCATGTTTTGCCTTCACATTGTACAAATTAACCAATCCCGACATTTTAGTGTATTTCTTGCATTTTGGATACAACAGTTTTTCGGCATCTTCTAGAAGTTTTTTAAAGGTTTTGGGATCATCCTCATGTAGTTCATCTTCAACACCACGAAACATATTTTATGTCTGTACATTATGATAAAATGTATGCAATCCACTCACATTCTTATTTATCTCTTCCCTATGAGTATTATCAATATTTTCTCCATGATAATACCAACATTTATAACTCAAAAGAATACCACTACGAATAAGGTGATACTTAACCTCGTCAACTTCATGAAATCGCTCATTTTTACATTTAACACGTGGATATCGAATCATATTAATTTCATTAATGCTAATTCTATAAGCAAATTCCAAGAAACTTTCAACTTCAAGAATGTAGTCCTGGTCAATTCTACACTTTGACATTCAAGATTTATCCATTTTCTATTAATGACATTATGCATATTAAATATGTATTCAATCAATATATTTCATGTATTATTATATATGAATTCCCTAATTATTAGAATATATATCAAAACATACATAATACAAAAAATTATCATTTTAATCATTTTAAAATTGTATTATTTTTACTAAATAAAATATAATTATTTATATGTAAATAAATTTATCCACAATAAATATTAATCCCTCAAACCCATAACATCCAGATATTATTTAATTTCCCTTGACCCATCTAGAAAATGAGTCAAACAAATAATAACATGCATAATACAAAACATACATAATACAAAAAATAACATAAAGTGAATAGTAAGTACGTAGGATTAATAGAAATACTTAGTATCGGTTGACGTGTTGAACCGACGCTACACAAGTGAATAGCGTCGGTTCTACGTGTCAACCGTTACTACATAAAATTACTCGTTAATTTTTTTATTTTAACAATTTTTAAATTGAAATTAAACAATATAATTTTTTTTTATTTTTTTGGTTAATTATTTTTTAAAATTTTAACTATAAACCTTTTATATTTTTTTTGAAAACTTTTCTATATTGTGTTTTTCATGCAATCTAAATTCGATTATTACATATGAAAAACATGTACATAAAAGTATCCAAAAAATACACAAAATTCTATAAAATTTTAAAAACTAATTGACTAAAAAAAAAGAAAACAAATTATACTATATATCCAAATTCAATTTTAAATAATTAAAATAAAATCCTAAAAAATAATTTACCAAAATAATAAAAATAAAATTGTATTGTGTAATTTCAATTTTAAAAACTATTAAAATAAAAAATAATTAACGAGTAATTTTACGTATCGTCGGTTGACACGTAGAATCGAAACTATACGTAGGATGTAGCGTCGGTTCTACATGTCAACCGACGCTACACACGTATCTAGCATTAGTTGACATGTAGAATCGATGCTACGTCTTACGTGTAGCGTCGATTTAGCATCGGTTTAACATGTCAACCAACGCTACATGTAGCGTCGGTTTTTCACCGAATCGACTTTAAATTGATTATAAGTGAGTTTTTTTCAAAAATCGAATTTTAAATATCGACTTTAATGTCACATTTTATAGTAGTATAATAATAATTATTCATCATATGTGACAAAATTCTTTACAAAATATTAGTTTTTTCGATTAAAAGTTGTCACAAAAATAAATAATTGTACACGACTAGTCGTCAGTGCTTATTTAATTTTAACGTATTTTCTCTCATATTTTTGATAAATATTTTCAAAAAATTGTGTCTTTCTTGACAACAAATTCGTCAAGGAAAGCTATAATGTTTAATGATGACTTCAATCAACTCATTGAGTTGGGATTTCTCGATACATCTCTCTTGACAAAGTATTGATGAATGTTTTTCATCGATATATTATTTCCTTACAGAACAATAGTGATTCCTGACGAAAGGTAGTCGTAAATAATGCATTAGTTTGTTGTAGTAATATATATAATATATTTTTATAATTATTTAATTTTATTTAAATTTTTATGTTATTTAAAAATATGAAACAATTTATATTATTCTCTCTCTCGTATTCATTTATACAAAAATTTATTGTAACTAATAAATTTTTTTTTTCAATAATTTACTCATTTTTAAAAACTACTTATTCTCTTATATTATTCTTCTCTTATATTTATTTATACAAAAGTTTATTATAACTAATAAAAATTAATTTTTTTTTCTCAGCAATTTCCTCATTTTTTAAAGCTATTTATTCTCTACTTGAAAATTGTTTCACAATTATATTTTAAATTATAATATGTAAATTTTAAATTACATTATTAATTAAACAATAAATATTATTTATTAATTTAATATTAACATAAATTAATATATTCTAACTGATATTTTATAAATTAATTTTAATTTTTATTTAACAAACTGATATATTTTAATTCAATTAAGATTTTAGGTCCACCGAAACCAAACCACGTCCACCCCTAACTATAATTAATATACTCATGATATTGCTTAGGTAAATCATAAGTTATAAAGTTATACTTTTTCAAGACACACAATACTACCTCAAGTATTATCTCCTATAATACTTGGTGAAGTAATAGATTACATGGTTTGCATGATTAAAGACAAAAGTTGCTTAGTAGAAATTGAGTCATTTATTTTCATAAAAATGAAAGCCTTTTAAACCTCATTAGGTAGGGAAAACCCAGCTCCATAGGTTTCCTATTTTTAATGAACGTTCTCTAAATTTCCCTCTTTAAATGATATTGTAATGTTGGTCTTACTTGTGAGATGGTACCAATTAAAAGTGACGTTCATTGTCCATCTTACAACAATTTAATTTTAAAAAAATGGTAGTCAATATACTCTAGTACGTGGTGGATTTATACATAAGTAGCGCGGAGTAAGTCTTCCACCTCAATATTTAATAAATAAAATTTTAACATTAATTACATTTTACATTTAATAAATATAATTTGTTATAATTATGCCTACAATATATGAATAACGATAAAAATATGTCAAATTTTAGACATAATTGTATTATTATTTATACATTGTGAACATAATTGTATATTACTCATATGTTGTAAGCATAATTATAATAAAATAAACATTTTTACAAATTATCTCATACGTTGTAGGCATAAAATTTAATTAATATATAATTTTAAATATAATATTTATAAAATTATAGATAAATTATATACATAAAATATAACTATGTCATCACTATATTTTTAATTTTATGCTTTTAACATTCAATAATTTACTATAAATTTAACAATTTGTACATATTTTTACTAAAATAAGATACATATAATATAATTTTATAATAATATAACAATTAGTAAACGAGAAGTATCTTGTATTATATTTTATGTTAAAATAGACTCCTGGCCCTAAAACTTTAATTAAATTTATGTATAAATCTTAAAATTTTAAAACGTACGATTTAATTCCTAAATTTTTAAAACTTCATTTAATAATCCCAAAATTTTTGAATTCTACGACTTAGTTCCCAAAATTTTAAAATTTTACACATAAATCTTAACTTAATTACTAAAATATTTATGAACCAAAAATTTGAGATATATGTGTAAAGTTTTAAAACTTTGGGGACTAAATCATATGATTTCAAAGTTTAGTATCATAAGTTTAAAGTTTCAAAAGTTTTAATACCAAATCGTATATTTTATAAAAGTAGAAACTTATACATGAATTAACTTAAATATTAATAACCACCTATACATTTTAACCTATACTTTATTGCATATATAACGTCCCATCTGTTATATATTCAAATTCCTAATCCCTAATTGTTATATTTGAAGTATTAATATCTTAAAATATATAAGTAATATGAGATAGGTTATATTTTATTATTTTGTTAAAAAAAAATTTTAATTGCCTGCTATTCCATTTAACTTTTATTTAAAATTTTGTTAAAGTAAGTCATTTAACATTTCACATTCTCAATTTTTTGTACTGGGATAATAAGATGTCCCAACAAAGAAATTTTTTTATTATATATTTTTATTTATAAAAATAAAGAAATGAGTTCAATTATTGGATGTTATTTTGATATGTTAATGCATATACGGTGGACACGTGCACATTACACATGGAAAGAATTGGTGTGAAAAGTGGAGCAAGAAAAACTAAAATGCCATAGTTGTTGTCATAGACAATGAAACACTCAAAATGGACCAAATAGGTATCTTGAATATATAGAAATATTAGTGATTAACTTTTCATCAAATAATTATTTTTATCATAATCATTTTTTAAAGATTTGAAATATATTGACTACTCTGGAGGAGAAATTGCCAAATGAATTAACCCCATATTTGATTGACTGAAATGAAATAAAATCAAAATTAATTCTTTTTAATTTTATATTTGATTAGGTTAAAAAGTGGGAATGAAATTTCTAATTTTATATTTGATTAGGTTAAAAAGTGAAAATGAAATAAAATCGATTCCTAAAAAAGAAGGAATCATGATTTCATTTTGATGACTCTATGAAAATAGAGTCACTAGCGCATTTTTTTAACTTAATATTTACATGTTTTATTTAATAAATAATATTTTTATGGCCAAAAGAATTAAAATATAAACTTTTTAGTGAAAAGGGATGAAAATATAATTTTTGGTATTTTTGGGATTTTTCTGAATTTTTAACGCAAGACCAATCAGAAGTTGCTACGTGGCATGCCACGTAAGTAGAGGAGCTGAATAGGTAAGCCATACGGACGCCACGCAAGAACAGATAGCGAATCACGTCGTGCCGCATGTGAGGAGGATGAAACAAGCACCACGTGTTAGCATGGCGTTCAATCCGCGTTCGAAAATCGCTCAACGCGCCATGTTATGTGTCACCACGCCATTGCTCCATGCATTCCACTCGTGCGCCACGCCATCCGTTCTGGAGAATCACGTCGCGCCATGTGTTGTTGACTCAGCAAGCGTTAACTTTGACCGATCACCTCTACCACGCGTCGCTCCCTGATTCGCCATTGAATTTCTAATGCAACGTGTCGCTCTGTGATTGGCTAAAACTATCAGTTTTGCTTGTTTTGATCGTAGCCCTTGATTTGAAGTTGATCGAACGGTCCAGATCGCACTTGAGCTTTATTTAAGCCTATAATCACTCCACAAACCCTAATTAGCCTCCATTAGCATAATTTTTGTTAGTTTTTAGAGCTAAAAAGAGAAAAAAATTTGAAGAAACAACACAATTTTGGTGGAGATTCAAGAGAAAATTAATTCTACAATTCAAGAGATTGATTGTATTTCTTTTTCTACTCTTTTCTTTATTAAATTTATGTCTTTTTTTATGAAAAATATGAACTTTATGAACACAATTATGCGTAATTAATTTATTAATTTAGGGATCTTATGAACCCAATTTTCACCATGTGATGATCTAATATTTTTTTCAATTATAATATTAATTTAATTATATTATTTAATCTGATTTTTATGCTATTAATTTATTTGGTCAATAATTTATCTATAGAGGCAATTAAATAGATTTGAGAAAATTATTTAATTATTTGTCTTCATTAAATAACATGCATGGTTTCTAGGCAGATATGTATGTGATCTACAATTGATGAACTTAATGAGTAGTATGCAATTTAATTGGCATGAGAGTGTGATTAAATTAATTACTATATGATGTGTAGTTTACTTTAGAGAGGAATACATGCTAGGTTAGATTCAATTGATCATGTAATTAATTGATATTATATTGGGAGGATTTTAGTGATTTGCATGTTTAAAAAATTGGGAGATTAAGTATTCCTAGATATTTTCTCATATATCTTTTTAGTTACAAAATCTAATTTAATTAATTATTGCTATTTACTTTTAGTTATTTTAATTTTGCTTTTTTAAGATATAAAAACACCAAAAAATTGATTTTTATTACTTTTAGTTTTAAAAATTAGTTTCTAAAAAAACAATCTTCGTGGGAACGATCTTTACTTACTTATTCATTGCATACACAATTTATGTGGCAAACAAGTTTTTTGCGCCGTTATTAGGGATTATTAATATTTTTTTATTATTAATTTTATTTTTTCTTTTTAAAAAAAATCTTAATTTATTTTTCTTTACTTTAATTTTAATCTAAATTTATTTATATTCTTTTAGGGACTTATTTATTTATTTATTCTAGTTAATGTCTTTTATTTCTTTTCTTTATTTTTTTACTTTAATTTACTTATTTAGTTGTTAATTTTTTTTAGTTTTTATTTAGACATCTCTTTTAGTATTGTAGAAACATAATTGAGTCTATTGTATGAGTAGAGTTTGTGAGGGAAAAATCTTACCTTTAGATCTTTAAATTGACTGTATTTTGAGATCAATTAGAAAACAACAAGTCACACAAGAGGAAGAAATGGCTAATCCATTAGAAATAAACAATAATGAGTTAAACTTGAATAATTAAATATTTTTTATAGATGATAGAGATAGAGCTATGAATGAATATGGAATACCTACGTTGAAAGGTCTGAATCCAAGTATTACAAGGCCAAACATTCAAGCTAATTAGTTTGAATTAAAGCCAGTGATGTTTCAAATACTACAAACAGTTGGATAATTCAGTGGATTACCAACAGAGGATCCTCATCTTCATCTCAGATTGTTTATTGAAGTTGTAGATTCATTTAAGTTCAATGGTGTGACAAAGGAGGCATTTAGGCTTAGATTATTCCCTTACTCTTTGCGAGACCATGCTCGAGCCTGGCTAAACTCTTTACCACCTGATTTCATTACAACTTAGAGTGGTTTGGTGGAGAAATTCTTGATGAAATACTTCCTACCAACAAGAATGCCAAGCTTAGGAATGACATTACTTCCTACAAGCAACACGAAGGAGAATCTCTATATGAAGCATGGGAAAGATTCAAGGAAGTGCCCTCACTATGGTATTCCTTCTTGGATTCAAATGGAAACTTTTTACAATGGTCTCAATGCTCAAACAAGGACTATCATTGATGCATCGGCTAATGGAGCTTTACTAGCCAAATCTTACAATCAAGCTTATGATTTACTCGATAAAATGGCTAGTAATAATTATCAATGGCCAATGGACAGAATGACAGCCACATGAAGAGTAGCCGGAATGCATGAGGTAAATGATATCACAACACTTACAGCTCAAGTGTCATCTTTGGTTAATCTTTTGGAGGTTCAAAACTCACTAGCAAGTATAAACCAAGTCCAAAATTTAGAAGTATCATGTGTGTTTTGTGGAGGAGCTCATTTGTTTGATAATTTTCCAAATAATCCTGAATCCATTTGCTATGTGGGTAATGTGAATCGAAACAATAATCCATACTCAAACACATATAACCCAGGATGGAGACAACATCCAAATTTCTCTTGGAGCAATAACAACATTCAAGGTGGTAGTCAATTCAACCATCAATCATTTCCATCATCTGGTTTTCAATAACCACAACAATCACAAGCCTAAGAGAAGAAGCCACCTACTAAGGACAATACAAGTGCTTTAATAGGGATGATGAAAGAATTCATCCAATCAGTGAATACAAAAGTGTCAACTCAAGAGGCTTCAATTCAAAATTTGGAGAACCAAATGGGGTAACTTGCTCAGGCTATAAGTCAAAGGCCTTAAGAGAACCTTCCAAGTGACACAATTGTAAACCCAAGAAGAGAAGGTAAGGACCAATGCAACGCCATAGCCTTGAGAAGTGGTAAAACTTTAGAACAAGAACATAAGACAGAAAAAGATGAGGAGAAACATGAAATTAAAAAGGATAAAGAGGACTATCAAACTAAAAAAGATAAGGAGGAACCAGAAACTAAAAAAAAGGAGGAGAAATTAGTGGATAAAGATAGTAATGGAAAGGAAATAGTTCAGCCAAAAAAGAGCAACCTTTACAAAACAACTATTCATTTCCCTCAAAGACTGCAAAAGCAAATGTCAGATACACAATTTTCAAAATTTCTAGAAGTCTTCAAGAAACTACACATAAACATACCATTTGTAGAGACACTTGAACAAATGCCATCTTATGCCAAATTCATGAAGGATATACTATCAAAGAAAAGAAGGCTTGAAGATCATGAAAAAATAACCTTGACTGAAGGTTGTAGTGTCATCATTAATAGAAAACTACCACAAAAACTGAAAGATCTAGGTAGTTTTGACATCCCATGCACTATTGGGAACATCTGTTTTGGTAAGGCACTATGTGACTTGGGTTCTAGTATTAACCTTATGTCATTATCGATCTTCAAGAGATTGGGGGTTGGTAAAGCAAAACCCATTTTGGTAACATTACAAATGGCAGATAGATCGATTAAGAGACCTCAAGGTGTGGTAGAATATTTGTTAGTAAAAGAAGACAAATTCATTTTTCCAGCGGACTTCATTATGTTAGACATGGAAGAGGACCATGACATTCCTATCATACTTGGTCGTCCATTCTTAGCAACCGGAAGGGCACTCATTGATGTACAAAAAGGTAAACTTTTAATGAGAGTGCAATATGAATAAGTAATATTTAAAGTTTTTAAAGAATTTGAAACCTCTCATATTGATAATGCTAATGAATGTTTAAGGATAAATGTTACTGATTGTGGGAATGGCTTAAAAGAATCTATTGCGTCACCCAAACTTAAGACTTTAACACATGTTGTTGTAAACAAGGACATAAACTCACTAGAATATAACTCAACCTATTATAACTTTGAAAGTATGGCATCGAAAGTTGATATTGTGGACTGTGTGAACTTTTTGGAGGATGCATCTCTCATGTATGTATCAAAGGCAATAATGGAAATTTTTGAGATAGGATCTAAACTCAAACCATCAATTGAAGAGCCACCAAGTTTAGACCCCGCACTTCTACCCTTCTATCCTCAATCAAGTATAAAAGTGAAAGAGTCCAATGGAAAGGTGAAAAACATATTAGAAATACATAAATTGGATGAGTTACGGTGGAGTGCTTATAAGAACGCCAAGAAGTTCAAAAGGAAAACAAAAATATGGCATGAGAAGAGAATTGAGCACCATGCTTGCGAGCCAAAACATAAAGTATTATTGAATAAATCAAGACTCAAGTTGTTTCCAGGAAAACTCAAAAGTAAATAGATACAAAGAGATGTGCCTTAGGACTTAATAGGGCCGTCTAGTCAAGGACGTTAAACGTGACGTTGGTTGGGAGGCAACCCAACGTTATTTTACTTATATTTTCATTGTTTTTTTTTTGTAGGTGAATACATGTGGAGAGCAATGACACAACAAGAATGAGCATTTCAGTGACGAATATGGTGTGCCATGACTAAGGGAGTTTTCTTTTCTTTGACCTTTTCATATTTATATGTGCACATTGGGGACAAAGTGTAATTTAAGTTTGGGGAGGGAACTTTATTCTCTACATTAGTATTTAGTATGCATTTTAAATTTTTAGGAATTTTTTTAATTTTTAGGTTGTTTTTAATCATGATTTGGGTAAAAATTGATAAATATATGGAAACTAAATGCATGCATGCTTGATATGAAACATATGAACTCAATGATAAAAATTGGTTGTCATGACTAGGATAAGGAATGTAACATATTTGTTAAGATATTTACATTAATCATGTGATATGCTTGCTAGTTTTGATTGAATTGATTCAACTTTTATGCACATATTCATGATTGATTTTGGTGTGCTTATTGAGAGAAAATTTGTAGTGGGTTATGAGAGTCAATTAGATCTACCAAGTTTTAGAATTCATTTGATCATCTCTTGAGGAGAAATCCTAAATAGTATTTAGCAAGAGAAATGATTTAGGCCTTATTTGTATCGATTGAGCCTTTTAAGCTAACCATTGTTAATATCTTTAATCACCTATATGAGCCTAACAAAGAACCTTTCATATCTATAAGCCACATTTAATGTCTAACTAATAAGTATTACCTTTACCCTTGCACCTTTAGCTTGTATAAAAAGAAAAAAAAGATGCAATCATATGTTACTTAGAGTAAGGTGAAATGTAATGCACCCTGTAAAAAAAAACTCATAACACAAGTATCCCTCTAAAGAAAAAGAAAATAGAATTGAAAATAAGTTTGGGGTGTTGTGAAGTAACCAAAAAAAAGAGAAAAAAGATGAGGAATAAAAAAAATATATGAAAAGAATGTCAAAAGAGGGTGTACTAAAATATCAAGTAAAAACTCAATTGTAGTTAAAAAGTGCATGATGAAAAAAAAAAGCTAAGGTGTGGAAATATCCTAAAGTGTCTGCATCTATCGACCTCCACCTAAGCCTTACATTACAACCATGTAAAGTCCTTGTTGATCTTGAACTAAGTGCATATTTATATTAGTGTAGAGAGATGTGAAAAATTGACTTATGAAACTTGTTCTAAGATTGAATTGATTAGCATGCTCATATAGGTTGATTTCATGAGTGCATTGGATGATATCATGTGAAGCACACACACAAGAATCAATTTTTCAAAAACCTTGCATATCCTTGTATTGATGGAACGTTGATTGATGAATATGTGAACCTCTTTACCATAGACTTGTACGACTTTTGAGAGGGAAAGTTTTCTTGAAATATGCATGTACTAATAGAAGTATATTTATGAATATACTACCCAAGTTATTTTATTTAATTTTACTTAGCTTTACTTGAGGACAAACAAAGATTTAAGTTTGGGCGTGTGATGACTCTATGAAAATAGAGTCATTAGCGCATTTATTTTACTTAATATTTACTTGTTTTATTTAATAAATAGTATTTTTATGACTAAAAGAATTAAAATATAAACTCTTTAGTGAAAAGGGGTGAAAATATAATTTTTGGAATTGTTGGGATTTTTTATGAATTTTTTATGCACTTTTAAGGTAGACCAATCAAAAGTTACCACGTGGCATGCCATGTAAGCAGATGAGCTAACTGGGTAAGCCACGCGAACGCCACACAAGCGCGGATAGTGAATCACGTCGCACTGCATGTGACGAGGACTAAACACGTGACGAGGACTAAACACGTGCCATGTGTCAGCACAGCATTCAATCCGAGTTTGGAAATCGGTCAACGTGCCATGACATGTGTCACCATGCCATTGCTCCGCGCATTCCACCCGTGCGCCACGCCATCCATTCCCACGAATCATGGCACGCCACGTGTTGCTGACTCAGCAAGCATTGACTCTGACCGGTCTCCCATACCACGCATCGCTCCCTGATTCGCCAATGAATTTCTGATGCCACGTGTCGCTCTATGATTGGCTGAAACTGTCAATTTTGATTATTTTGATTGTAACCCTTGATTTGAAGCTGATCAGACGGTCCAGATCGCACCTAAGCTTTATTTAATCCCATAATCACTCCATAAACCCTAATTAGCCTCAATTAACATAATTTTTGTCAGTTTTTAGAGCTAAAAAGAGAAAAAAATATATAGAAAAATTGAAAAAATGACACAATTTTGGTGGAGATTCAAGAGGAAATTAATTCTACAATTCAAGAAATTGATTGTATTTCTTTTTCTACTCTTTTATTTATTAATTTTATGTCTTTTTTTATGAAAAATATGAGCTTTATAAACACAATTATGTGTAAATAATTTATTAATTTAGGGATCTTATGAACCCAATTTTCACCACGTGATGATCTAATATTTTTTTCCAATTATAATATCAATATAATTATATTATTTAATTTGATTTTTATGCTATTAATTTGTTTGGCCAACAATTTATCTATAGAGACAATTAAATAGATTTGAGAAAATTATTTAATTGTTTGTCTTGATTAAATAACATGCATAGCTTCTAGGCAGAGATATATGATAATTATGTATGTGATCCATAATTGATAAACTTAATGAGTAGTATGCAATTTAATTGGCATGAGAGTGTGATTAAATTAATTATTATATGGTGTGTAGTTTACTTGAGAGAGGAATACATGCTAGGTTAGATTCAATTGATCATGTAATTAATTGATATTATATTGGGGGGATTTTAGTGATTTGCATGTTTAGAAAATTGGGGAATTAAGTATTCCTAGATATTTTCTTATATATCTTTTTAGTTATAAAATCTGATTTAATTAATTATTGTTATTTACTTTTAGTTATTTTAATTTTGTTTTCTTAAGATATAAAAACACTAAAAAAATTGATTTTTATTATTTTTAGTTTTAAAAATTAGTTTCTAAAAAAATAATCTCCGTGGAAACGATCTTTATTTATCATTATATTACTTGTTACGATACATATACTTACGTATTCATTGCACACACAATTTGTGTGGCGAGCACATTCCCTTCTCAAAATATTTTTAAAAACAATTTATCTATAAAAATAAAATATATTTATCTATAATAACTATAATTATTTATAATGATTATATACCGATTAGGTATAACTTTAAATGTGATGGGATAAGATGAGATGAATGTTAAATGGAATGAGACAACTTTAACCCATGAATCAATTAGGAACATTAAATATGAGACATGGGATGAGATGTGACAACTCATTTGACATCTTTAACCAAAACTAATAACTCTAGAAGATATAATTAAAAATTATTCTGCAATATTACAACAACAACCATCACCACTAAATATGCTGAAGACCTATGGAAAGATAGTAGGGCCACCAGGATTATTAAAAAAAACTCAAGCAGAGATAGTAAAAATAGTATGACCACTAGTACTATTTAGAGAAACATCCCTTAGGAATACATTGATCATTAAAAATGAAAAGGACCAATATATAAATTTAAGTAAACCACAATAGTTGAGTCTTTATAGTTTGGTTAGAAAATCTACTCATGAACATATCAAAGATATGAAATTTTACACCACAGAAAAAGAATTTTATGTAGGTAGTAAATTTAATATTCTTGAAGGAATTGACCCAATTTTTGTTTATAAAACTTTCCATATAGGTTTATATTTAGAAGCTAATTTAAGAAAATTAAATTATTTTTCAAAAAATTTCAAGAAGGCTATGAAGAATTTCATAAAAAAAAATAATCAAAGCAAGTGACAAACCTATTTATCTCATATTTTTCAATTCACTTATACACTATAATGAAAAAGGTTCTGCTAGTATCAGAGGAGGTGACAAGCCTATCTTTTTCTGATTTTTTAATTCACTTATAGACTGGTATAAAGAAAGTTGTGTTAGTCCATATCATTTCATCATATTAGGAATTCCCAACACTAATAGAGAAGTTTCAAAATCAAGGGCACTTCTAGAAAAAAGAATTCAATACAGATAAATTCTATATACTAAGAAGGCAAATGTTAGGTCAAATTTATCATGAACTCAAGAAAATTATTAACTTTTCTCAAATCAAAGTCAATTATTTGACTAGTAAAGTCATAATTACTTGCTATAGCAATATGATACCCATTGAAGAAGATGGTGAGAAAATTAGTAAGTTTAAGGCAAATAACCTAGAAATTTGTCAAGAAATAGGAAAGATCTTTTGTTTTTACACCAAGAAAACCACTAAGGATCACAAATACATTTACTACATTAGAGATCAAGAAGATGAAGATGTGTCATCTTCTATGTCATCAAAAGAACTATCGGTAGAAAATTACAAAGTGAAATAAAGATGTAGAAGTCACATCTTCAATTGAAAGGTCATGCCAAGGAAATTAAAAGCTTAAATTCAAAAGCCAAAAGCAAAAAATTAGGTGGATTATTAAAGTAGGGATAAAACAGTGATTTCTCACTATTTTAAACATGAATTTCTTGTTTTGTAAAAGGAACCCTTATTTTCATTAGTTGGATATGGCTTTTGCAAGAGAAAACTCTCCACTCTAAAAAATCATTCATTTAGCAACTGTGTATTTAGAAACTATGAGTGGTTAAAAATCTCTTCAAGGTTCTTAGTTGGCTTTTAGAATTATAATAGTTATTAATATTATGAATAAATTGGAGTGCGATTACTATTTCTTTGTTATCTAGTAAGCCTAATTTGGATGTCATATCATGTTCGGATGCAAGCCAATATTACTAAGAGTGTATTAAGGTTAGAATAAGTTGAGGCATATCAAATGTAATAATAGAAGATGAATAGAGAAAAAGGATCATGATAGACCCATTAAATTCAGATATGACAATTATTATTCTGAGTCCATTAAGGATATCGAATGATTAAATATTTATTTATAACATTTATAAAACTAATAAATAAGAAAACAAAAACAAAAAAACTAATTATAAGTCCGTATGAAAATAAACATAAGGAAAATATAAAGTTATAATAATGTTTGAAAAAGAAACTTAAAAATTTGTCTTTAAATAATAATATGTAAGAATTGTAACTAACATTGTAAAACAACTTATTATAATTTGATATTAAAGCTATACAAAAAAATACATCATTGGATGAAAAAGTTAATACGTTAATCATTCAAGAATATTAGTGATATTAATTATAAACCTCAAGAACACTAGAACTCTTTTTACAAATTTAGAGACATAAGTAAAGATACACTGAACCTCAAGGGCATTAATGATAAATTTTAATTTGAAATCTATTGTTAATAAAATAGTTATTGTTGTGTATATATAACGGGTGCATATTTTTTTTAAAAGGAAACTTACTAACCAATGCTAGTCCATGGTCAAATGGAGCATATACATTTCATTATACAGATTGCTTGGTCCAAATAAGTTTAAAAATTATATAAACCAACTTGGTAGATTCAATATTAGGTTCCAAAAATGATAAAAATAACACAACTGAATCGAATCTACTTATTTTTAAGTATTTTTTATTTATATATTGTAATTTATGTTATTATTAAATTAAATTATAATTATATTATTTTTATCTAAATTATAAGTAAAAATAAAAATGTAACTAAAATATGGTTTAGTTAGCATTCCTTTGGAAAGGAAACCTTGCGGGGACGAACATCATTTGGGCTATTTATCATTGAACAAAAAATTACTTACATATATATTTTTAACATTAAATAAATATTTTATTTATAATAATATATTGTGTTTATTTTTTCTGTGCATATTTTATTATATTGTTGTATAAAAGTGATATAAATAAATTGTGACTAAATTAGTTAAGCATAAACATTTTTGTTCACAAATTTGGCAATCATGAATTATTAGCACAAATAGAATTAGAATAATATATGTTATATAAAATATTTTTTAAATCAATATGGTATAATTTAAAAATATTTTATATATTTTAATTTAATTCATGATAATAGAATGTCATCGTCAAATATTATAAAAATTAAAGTAAAAAAAAACATGATGAGAAATTTCAAATTAAAACTATTATGGTTTTTTCATTTATATTGTCAAAATTTCTCATATTTTGTTTAATTCAAAATTTTCATTTTGTCTAATATTATATTATTTCACATTTTATTTTAATAATTTTTTATTTTATTTGAAATTTTTAAAATGAAAATTTTAATAATTTCCCCTTAGTTTTCGTTCATTTTTATTACTACTATAAAATCAACTTATTTCATTGGTTCAGGAAAATCAATGAGGCAAAGGTAGGCAAAACAAATTTCTATTTTTTATATTTTTATTTTTTTATCAATATGTATTTTAAATATACTCACAAGCTTAAAATCCTAAATCATTTCTTACTTTATATTTAACACATTACTTTAGTTTTAGTTTTTAAGACATACATGTATGATATTAATACTTATTAAATTATTATATTTTATATTTTTTTATGTTAGATAATTTTCACTAGAAGTTATAATTTGTTAACTTTATGTCTCTAATATAACATGACATAAAAGTTATCTTTAATTAAGAAGAGTTTTTTTTAGAGAATTGAGACGTGTTCATTATAACTTTAGCCTTTTATAAGATCTATATCATGATACTTTTTTACTACTAAATATTTAAATATAATTCTCTATTTTGTATAAAAAAAATAATTTACACATTAGCTTCTCTCAAAATATGTTTATCGCTTCAACCTCGTACCCTTAGCTTACCGTGAAGCACTTTTTAAAACGAATACTAGTATATTTTATTTTTTTATTCATAAATTTATATGTTATGTTTTCTCTATTTCAATCAAATGAGTTTTTATATAGGTTCAAAACAACCAAACCAACTAACTTTATAGGTAGGCTTGAAAGTTGGTTTTTGGATTCATAGATCGACTAAGGTTTTAGATTTTTTAAAACTGAATGTTAAGATAAAGTAGGCTTGTAAAATGATGTAATAACTAATATAGCCAACCTATGCCCACTCGTAACATATATTATTCACTAAAGTAAAAAACAATTAATAAACTATTTATATTAAGAATAATTTTATAAATTAATTTACAAAAAATTTTAACATTAAATTTTCACCAGGTTACTATAAAATCAACTCAAATATATTAAGGAGTTACTTTTTATGTTATTTTATTAAAAAAATAAGTTTAGAGAAATAATTATTATTGTTTAACATCTAGTTGAATGAGTTGTCTCCCATGAAGAATATAAAGCTAGTAGTACTTTTTTGTTCATCAACATCTCTGGCCCAATTGATATCACTATAACCAATAAGCTTGTAATTATTAATTGATGAATATAAGAATCCAAAGTTGATATTACCATTGAGATAGCAAAAAGTTCTTTTTGCATCCTTGAAGTGAACAGTAGTTTGATTATCCATGTAACGACTAATAAGTTTTGTAGTATAGAGAATGTCAAGTCTTATGTATATCAAATATAACAGACTTTCAACCAAACTCTTGAAAAATTTTGTGTCTACCTATTCATTATTCTTTGATAATTGCCTCCATACTCCACTGGTGTATTCATTGGCTTATAGTCATCTATCTTGAACTTTTTAATGATCTCCTTTGTATAGCCTTCTTGAGAAACAAAACTTTCATTCTTTTGTTGTTAACTTGAATTCCAAGATAATAACCTATAAGCCTAATGTCAATTATCTTGAACTCTTTTGTCATTGCTTTCTTGAACTCTTCAAACATATTTAGATTGTCTCATGTGAAGGTCAAGTCATCCACATACAAGCACACGATCAAGACATCTCTTTCTGTGATCTTAACATAAAGTGCATGCTTATGTGGGCATAATGTGAAGTTTTTCTCTTGGAAGTACTTGTCAATCCAAGTATTCCATGCCACTACTACTTGCTTCAACTAGTAGAGAGCCTTCTTTAGCTTTAAGACTTTATCTTCTTGTCTCTTGACTGCATAACCCATCGATTGTTCATTGTAGACTTCTTCTTAAAGAACTCCATTTAGGAATCTAGATTTATATCCATTCCATGTATTCTCCACTTGTTATGGGCTATCAAAGAAATAATGTGTAATAGTTTTCAGTTGAGTAATGGGAGCAAATACCTCATCATAATCAATTTCATCTGCAACTAGTCTTGCCTTGTATCTTTAGACTTTTCCATTAGCATTCTTCTTTGTTTCGTACACCAATTTGACAATAATAGCTTTATGTCCTTTTGTTAGTGAAATAAGCTATCATGTATCCTTCTTTGTGATTGCTTTCATCTCTTTATTTATAGCATCTTTCCATTTTCTTTCTTATGCATCTTTTTTGAAACTTATAGGCTCATAGTCAACAAATAGATAGAAGAGTGAGATATTCTACCCTTTTAGTGTCCTCATAAATATCTTCTAGATTCTTTATGATTGTGATGCTCCTTTCATTTAGAAATGATGATGGTGAGTCTCTAACTTCAATTTTGGTGAAGTAGGTGTAGTGGTTAGCTCTTGTTGGACTATTTTTTCTTGCTATGTTATTATATGTTCATTTGTTCTGAAAAGAAGTTGAAATTGTCAAAATGAGAACCAAAATCCCATTCCTTTTCTTTGTTAAATTCCATGTCTCAAATGATCATGGTCTTCTTAGTATTTAGATTGTAATAGAAATTGAGTCATACTCGATGAAAATGAACACCTCACTTTTATCATCGAGCTTGTTTCTTATCTCATTTCTATATGTAAGCATAGATTAATCTTCCAAATACTCTTAGATGGGAGATACCAAGATTTATTCCACTCTATGCCTTTTTATGGTATCTTTCCCCAAACACTTTTTCAACGCCATTTCTTCAGCCCAAAACTCATTTGGTAATTTCTTGCTCTTTAAGTTTTCTTCATGCCATGTCAAGGATTTCTTCCTTTCTTCTATTCCATTTTATTTGGGGGGTATCTTAGAATAGTTAAAGGGCATTGAATTCCTTTTGCTTCAAATAATTCGTGGAACTTCTTGAAGTGAATTCTTTTCATTGGTCGGATCACATGATCTTGATCTTTTGTCCACTTTCTTCTCCATTGCAACTTTGAACTTCTTGAATACTCCAAATGTTTTAGATTTTTCTTTTAAGAAGTACACCCATGTCTTTCTTGGGAAATCATCTATAAGGAGAAGAAAGTAATTACTATTATCGAGAGAGCATAGCTTGATTGGGCTGCACACATCAGTGTGAATAAGTTTCAATAGCTTTTGTGCTCTTGAGCTCAACTCATTCAGAAACCTTTTTTCGAACTACTTCCTAAGAAAATGTCCTTTATAAAGTTGGTTTAGATGATTGATGCATGGTAACCCTTTCACCTTTTTTTTTGGACAATAGCTCCTATCCTCCAAAATTAAGATGTCAAAATTGAAGATGACATAGCCACAATTCATCTTTTTAGCAAGCTTTTTTGACACTTTGCTACATCATTTTGAATATTCAATAATAACATCCTATTTTTTGATATTGGCACCTCAGTGATCAAATTACTTCTATAATTTCTTATTGAAAGACTATCTTCTTTCATGTGAATATCATAACCTTTCTCTAAGAGTTGACCCAAATTCAAAATATTATTTTTTATATTGAGCACATAGTAAACATTTGAAATAAATTAATGTCTAATGTTCTTTAATATAATTAGGATTTTACCTTTGCCTTTTATTGGATCTTGGATTTATCACCAAACAAAAAATTACCGATCATCAATTCATTTAGCTCTACAAACATACTTCTTTTTTCACACATATGGTTGTTCATATAGCTGTCAAAATACCAAGTGTTATCTTATCTTTCATCCTCGCCTTTGTATGCTAGTAATAAAGCATCCTCTTTTTGGCTCTTATCATTCACATAGTTGATCTTTTCATCAATTTTGGTTTCAGGATTTCTAAATTCTGTAGAGTAGCATCCAAATTTTGGATAACTATAGCACTAAACTTAGGATTTGACATACCTGAAGTTTGAAGTATCTCTTCCACGATCTCGTACTGAGCTTTCTCTTTTCTCATGGTTATTGTTGGAATTATTAGTGTTGTAATTCCAATCTTGTCCATGATTGTGATCTTTACCTTTTACCCGACATTAACCTCTTCCACGAGCACGATTGTATCTATCATAGCCTTGAATTTATTCTTTCTCCTTGAGTTGCATCTTGAAGAGTTGTTCAATGATCCCTTACTTCTTCTTATACTTTTCTTCATAAGCTTTCAATGATCACAATAGTTGGTAGATAATAATATCTTTCAAATCTTTTGTTTCCTCAATCATCACCACAATGTACTTGAACTTTGAATCTAGTAAGTAGAGTATCTTTTCCATGATCATCACATCTTCTATTTTATCATCGTTTCTTTTCATTTGATTAGAAACAGTCAAAATTCTAGAGAAATAGTCGAAAATGGGTTTGGACTCTTTCATATGTAAACCTCCAAACCCACCTCTTAGTGTTTAGAGATACACTTTCTTGACTTGCTCGGATCCTTTATACAAGGTTTGAAGCTTTTTCAAGGCTTTCTTGACAAATGTTGCACTTAAAATTTTCTCAAAACTATTATCATTTAAAGCTTGATAGATGAGATAGAGAACTTTTTATCTTTATTTCTTGAGTCTTTTAAACTATCATTTTGAACTTGATATAATAGTCTCATCTTGTGGCTCATTAAATCATTTCTCTACAATCTTTTAAACATCATGTGTCTCTAGTAGAGCCTTCATCTTGATTCTCTAATTATCATAGTTTTTTTATTAAGGATAGGGATTTGAAATGATACCATACTATAAGCCATATCTCTCAATACACTTAAAATTATGAAATTTTGATTACACGAAGGGATTCAAAACATCGAAATGTCTTAGGATGCTATCTAAATCAGTTTAGATTTTGTCTAGCTCAGCTCGACTTGGTTCTAACTCTATTCCAATTTAAATTAACTCGGTTCAACTTAGTGGTTTCTAGTTACAAGCTTCCATCAAAATCTAGTGGTTCGTCCGAACTTCAGTTGGGATGATTTTTGTGGCATTATATTCCTTTCCACACCTATTTATATTAAAAGCCCTTCTTGACCAATGATTAGGATCATGACAATAAACTTTTGATTTAATGGTTATAATTGACATACTACAATTATCAATTAAAATATCTATTTTTTAAAATTCTTTACTATTCTCTCTTTCTAAAATAGCATATATTTTTCTAAGACAATTCTAGAACAAGTTTCTAGAGCTTGCAACATTTAACTAAATACTTCTCAAATTTAATATTTTTAGGATAAATCAAGTTTATTTTCAATATTTTGGTACACACCATCCTATTTTTGATATTATAAATTTTAGGATACTAAAAGAGGTAATTTTTTTATTAAAATGCCATTAGCACAGGTTAACATTTCATTAGTAAATGTGGGTTAAATTTCAAAATAAATTCATGCATCGATATTTGACAATAAGCGATACATAACAAAGGTAGAAATCGTTTCAATATTATAGTAAAAAAACAATTAATCATCTTGAAATGATGATGGAAAATTCTTCATTGCTTAATCCAACTGTCACTTGTTAACCATCAAATTATAGTTAAAAGCTAAAGTTCCATGTCCTTTTCTGTTGCCTGTGTAAGATACTGTAAGATATATCGTAAATAATTAAGTGTAAATCGTAATTAGTTTTAAAATGACCATGAAAGTATAAAAGGAAATATTATTTAATTGATGCTACTCAAGTAAAAAAATGTTTTTTTTTATATTTTAAAATAACATATTTTAATAGTTTAAAAGTTTTATATTATTTTAAATAACACAAATAATAGATGAATTTATTTAGTCTCTTTAAACTTTAACATATTAAAATGATTATTGGATAGGTATATGCAAAATTTAGTAAAACCAACTTGATTCTTGCTACATGACCCAAACCAATCCAATATTTTTGATTATGGGTTGGTTTTTATTTTTATAGAATTAATTTATATTGAATTTGGTTCTTTTATCATTTTTTAAAATCTTATAAAGACAACCAAATCAACTCATATTTATTTATTTTATATAATTTTTTTAAAATATTAGGGTTTTCTTCTCCTCTCTATCAATTTTTTTTTCCCTATTTTCATTAAAACACCTCACTTATAAGACAAATTTCTCACTCCTCACTCTTCACCCACTAATTCACCTTAGCAGGTGTATGTTAGCTTCTCCGGTGATATTTCACGAGTTTAACCTTTATAATTAATATAAATAATGAATAATTAGTAACATTTATAAATATTTTTTATTTTTTAGAGTATTTTGAACTGTAATTTTAAAACTTTAAAATTTAATTGCTTCAACTTAATGACATTAGATAAATTAATGAAATATAAAATTTTTAAATTTAAAGATTATAATGAAATTAACATTAAAAATATTAAAAATTATAATACAAGAACTTAAAAAAAAGATCGGCTTTTATTGAGTTGGTTTATCAATTTTTTTCAATTTTAGTTAGATTTAATTTATTTTTCAAGAACTAGTTATATTAATTTAATTTTAAATTTTATTTAAAATCAAATCAATTCATATACAAATTAATTTATATATATATATATATATATATATATATTTACATCAATTGCCCTACATTAACCATCATTGACTAATATTTGTCAATCATTTACGGCTTATTGACCAATAGATGAAGGTTACGTAAAGTTGATTTTATCTAATTGAATAAAAATAAAATTGATTTCATTTAGTTGTAATTAATTTTGGTTGAGATTTATTCTAGTTAATTATAGATACTAAAGTGTGACAAAAACTGTGGCATTTAAAAAAAAAATTGTCAACTTTGTGATATCGTGAGGATATTTCCTTAATATTTAGCATTATTATAAGAACAAAATCAGGTTTGATTCCTTTACTCTACAAATTATAGCTTGGTAAAAAAAAAAAAAGGTTTGCACGCGTTTGATTCAATGGATATGATATCTTAATTAATTGCTTTCTTAATTTCTTCATGAAATCAAAAACCGTATCAGAAAAAATTTATATAATTTAAAAAGTGTCAAGCCATACCTAATGGTGTTATGTTTTAACCAACCATCTGCCTTAAATGAAGTTTTTCTCCGATATAATAATGTATATTAAGTAACCAAAGAAGCTTAAATATTAAGAGACGTGACTCACTCAACGGTTATTGAAAATAATATGAATTTAAATAAAAATAATAATAAAAAAAATGCATAATTTTATTCTTTAAAAAGGGTTATCCCAAATTATTTTTCTACATTTCTTAAAATATGTTTATATAGAAAAAGATTTACAATAGAGATTAGACCCCAAAGAGTACCTGTTTTTATGAAAAAGAAGAAACTTAGACAATTGTGGTTCCATATACACATGCACGCGCCGTCGTCGTCATCCGTCCGATTGGCCATGTTAAGCCAAGCCGAGTGTGAGGGTGAATGCGAGTGCGTATATATGTATGAGGTAAGGTGGCATTTTATTTTTTGAAAAAAAATTTATTATTAAAATTATTTTTCCAAAAATCAAAATTTTTGTTCTTATTCAAATTGAGTCATCTATATTGTGACAGTTATTTTTTTCGACCGTTGCGTTCCATTATTGTGACCATTATTTTTTTGGACTGTTCTATTATGTTTCCATTATTGTGAACGTTTTCTTTATGAATGTTGCATACATATTTAATATTTTAGCTATAAAAAGAGAATCATAGCTCTTAGTTTTACACAATTAAGAAAAACTGTGATTTGTAGTAAACCCAAGAAAAGAATATACAAAATTATTTTTTAGTTTTTCGAGTAACATAAATATTTTAGAGGTGTAGTATTTTGGACTCCATTAGTGCAGTTAAGCTCTGTGACAGAAAAAAAGATTCTTGATTGTTTTATCCTGGAAACGAAAAAACTGTGTTTGCTTGCACAATTTTGGACAGAACTGTGAAACTTCTCAAAAAGAACAACTTAGTCCGCGACTCAACCCAAATAATATTGTTCAATATATCAATAATATTATAGATATATTAGTTTTACATACTTGTTTCAACACAAATCACACCACCAAACCCAAGTATTTTAGATAGATTGAGTTTGTTATCTTATTTGTCAGACAAGTTGAAGATTAATGTCTCGTTATTTAGGATAAAAGTAATTTTTTTTACATTTGGTAAAAAAAAACCTCATAGAAACATTATTTTTCCTAATAATTTTTTTAAATTACTTTCAATTTCATACTTTATGATTTGTATTATCAATTTGAAATCTTACTTTTAAATTTATTATTATTTTAATATTTTTCATAAAAAAAGATTAACAATGGGTAGAAAAATTTGTCGCGTATTAAAAAAAACCAAAATAATAGTAAATTTAAAACGTAAAGTATAAATTGATAGTAAAAAAGCATAAGGTATCAAAATTGAAAGTAATTTGAAACATTTATTAGGAAAATAAACATTTTCCTAAAAGAAAAAGAAACATATCGGGATTAGGATTTTAATTTTAATTTTTTTTAAAAAAAATCAAATAAAAAGTCAAAAATGCCCATTAAATTTGTCACGTAATTTTTTTCATCCATAGTTAATATTTTTTTAGAGAAAAATGTCAAAATGATAATAGATTTAAAACATAAATAACAAATCGATGATAAAAAATGAGATATAAAATCGAAAATAATTTAAAACTTTTAGTAAAAAAAGTAAAGTTTATTCTAGTAAGTAATTTATTCGTATCATTTAAAATAATTGACTATAATGTAAAATCTTTCACCTAACTAGTAAGGCTTTTTCCTCCGTAGTTGTAGATGAAAGCCCTATTATCTAGTAACTAGATAAAAAAAAAATCATATATCATGCGCGCGGAAGATAATACTCAAACTTTCATATTCATGTTTGTTAATCTAATTACTGAATCAATTGAACTAGTACATGTGACTGAAAAAAAAACATAAGAAAAAAACAACTGTCTTATCCATATTGCGTTCTTTACATAAAAGACACAAACAAGCAATGCCAATAAACTCTCTTATACGACGACGAGACGGGTCAGATCGATATTTTTAGTCCAAGGTATCAAATCATATTTTATTATTACAGTGTTATATATATATTTTTTATTATTACAGTGTTGCTAAATATATATATTTTTTTAATTTAATTTATACATTAATGAATTATTGAGCTATATCATATTCATTAAAAATATTATATATATTATATTTTAATCTAATTAATATAATGATTATGGAACGAGTAAAACAGTCGCACTAAATTAATTAAGCTTATAACAGTAAAATAATAATAATTTAAGATGGAACCAACTTCCAAAGCTTTCGTTTTTTCAACATTCCTAGTCATCAAGGAAAAGAACTCTTGCTGGTAATTATATGCTTCAACTTTCACCAAAGTTAAAAAGGCAAAGCTATTCACTGATATTTATCACCCAGTGGGGATGCATGAAGTTAAAAAATGTTTTAGTACTGCTTTCAAAGTAGAAACAAATTATATATATATACTTCTTCGTAAACCTATTTTTCTCTGATATAATAATCATGCAATTTTAACTTAAATATAAGCAAATTAACACATCCTTTTACACCCGTTGGTGTAAACCCAAAAGAGAATATTATCATTTTTTTTCTTACAAAAAAAGAAAGAGTATTCTAATGTAATTGAAGAAGTGGAGGAGGATGTTAACTTATTATATTATTGCCTTCTTGTCCTTCATTGATATCTACTAATAAAACCTAATTAATTAAAAATATTGATTTGAAATGTAGGAAGAAAAAAAAAAGAGGAAGAAGAAGCAAACCAACCAACCAACCAACCTCAAAGATGGATAGAAACAAGTGAAAAAGGCCAAAATTGAAGTGTTGACTTAAGAAAATATAAAATATTAATAGTTAGCAAAAGTAATATAATGTAATTAAAGATACAATTAGGGACATAACAGTAGAATCTGAAGGAGAAGGAAAGGGTAGATTGTTGTCGTTCTTGGAAGTCGAGATAGAAAAGCAAAACAGCAATTGTCATTATCAAAGTGGGTCACTTTCCTCTGATGATTGCATTGAAGTAAAGGAGGGACCAACATTCTCATGGTATGGCGCCTCTACTTTTTCAATTTAATTTTACCCACTTTTTACTTCTCTCTCTCTCTCTCTCTCTCTCTCTCTGTATTTATATTTTCCTTTTATTTTTCAAAATCGTATGGAATGTAAATTTAGAAAAGATGAAGTAATATTTTTGCCTGTGCGGAAAAATAAAGGAAAAAAAAAACAAAAGTGAATTAAATGATGAAGAAAAAATAAAGAGATATATAAAAGCATCAACAATTATGGGTGGTGACTGGTGAGCCTGAGGGTTTCGGGTTCAAGGCCTTTTGGGAAAGGCCCCATATTGAAAACGACTGAGTTTTTTTTTTTTTGGGTTCAATAAATTAAAAAAAAAAAGATTAACCGTCTCTCGAAGATATTTAATATTTTATATGTGGTCCTCTACTAGGTCCACGTGGCACGGCCGGCAACGGATGGCCCAGGACACGTGGGAGATGTGATGCGAAGAGATCGATTTTTTTATTGCTTATATACGATGATTATATCACAATACAGCTAATATCATAAGTTTTAATTAAATATAATTATATAATATTTTATTATATTATATTAATAATGATGAGTAGATTTTTGTTTTTTTATCTCTATTAATGTATCATTTTTTTTCATTAAGTATTGTAATATAATATCAATAAAAATACCTACATATTTAAATATAAGGTTAAGATAATTTTTGTTATAAAATCATAAAATTAATATAAAAAATTAAATGATATTGAATAAAATAATTAAAATGAATATATTTTTTGTTAAATATAATCAGAATAGATTTAAAAAATAATAATTTATTTTTAAAGGTGAATGAAATGGAGATAATTATAAAAATGTTTAAAGTTTTCAGAAATAAACCAATACGCTATTCGTGTTAATATTGAATTTATTGAAAGGGCCGTGACATTCTTTTGGCTTTGACATTTTACTATGTATTGTCTGAGTATTTAATTTAATTTTAGCCCAAAAAAATTAACCAAAAAAAAATATGTTGTTATTTTTGGTGTTGTTTATGCCAGGTTTTGTTGTTATCACGTATTTAGGTTTCATTATAAATGGTTGTTCTTTATCTTCTGATTACTTGTAATTATAGCTATTTTTTTTAATTAAAGAAGTATTTATAAAAAGAAGAAAAAATATTGGGGGAGAGAAGTGTCTGAAATAATAATAGTAGGGATGTTAATTAACATGGCAGTATTAGCACATAGAGGCTACTCTCATCCCGATATAAATATGCGGGGATGGTGTGAGGATTATTCATGGAAGTTTCAAGTAATTTATAAGATCTTGATTGTATCTTCATAAATAAATTAAGATTAATTGAATATTTAATAGTTTAATTATTCATAAAATTTTAATTATATTTATTTATTATGTGATTAAATTTAATAAATTTAAATTTAAAATATAAATTATATTTATAAATAAATTTATTATTGTTGGAAAAAATAGGTAGTTATGAAGAAATAAATTCTACGAACTTAAGATAACTTCCCAAATTAAAATAGAACAAAAATAATACCAAAGGTTTTTTTGTGTGAAAAAACCTTTAAAAATAAAAGTAACAATCACGAGACTCGTAGGTTATTTAAAACTTTCACTATAATAAGATGAGATTATAAACTTTACCTTTAGGTGGATCTCTTACAAAAATACAATAAATATGTATATTCAATTTGTGGATAAAGCTTTACAAATTGACTCTTAATTTTTCTCTCTTAAAAATGTTGAGGCTTGTTATAATTATCTTTTCTGTCAGCTTGTTGTTATATGTCTATTGAGATTGAAGTAAAGGCTTTTTATAGAGTCAAAACTCCATCCTTCAAGCCATTCACGCCAGATTGTATGGAGACAAACGATCCAAGTTTTTGACTTTTTTTTTTCTTCTCCTCCCGGCACCATCATTGTTGAATAAAGCTAATCTTTTATTTTTTCTTGTTGTTGGTCCACATGAGTTGGACCAATAAATCTCATATTTTACCTTATGTGGGACAAAGCTCCTCCACACATGCAATCTCTCTAAAGATAACAAGCTTTGCTCTAGTCAGGGTCTTTGTCATCATATCTACCCCGTTATCATTGGTGTGGATCTTTTCAACTTGCAATAGTTTATGTTCCAAAACATCACGAATCCAATGATACCTACGTCGATGTGTTTGGACCTTGAGTGGAAGGTTAGGTTCTTGCTAAGGTAAATTGCACTCTGACTGTCACAATAAAGAACATAATTTTCTTGGTTATGATGCAATTCTTGTAGGAACTTTTTCATTCACATGATCTCCTTACAATCTTCAGTGATTGCAATGTACTCTACTTCTGTGGTACTTAAGGCAATACACTTTTGTAATCGTGATTGCCATGAAACAGCTCCCCCTCAAAATGTTATTAGGTACTCGGATATAGATTTCCTCGTATCCACGTGCCAGCCATATCTGAATCTGTATATCCTTCTAATACAGGTTTATTATTACCAAAGCATAAAAAATGACTGGAGGTTCCTCTAAGATACCTGAGTATCCATTTGACAGCTGCACAATGTTCCTTTCTAAGATTTGATAGGAATCGGCTCACAATGCCAACAACATATGCAATGTATGGTTTGGTGTATACCATAGCGTACATTAGACTACCAACCGCTGATGCATAAGTCACCTTGCTCATCTCCGACTTCTCCTCCTCACTTGAGGGACATTGGCTCACATTAAGTTTGAAATGGCTTGCAAGTGGACAACTAACAGGTTTAGCTTTGCTCATGTTTATTTTTTCAAGAACTTTTTCAACATACCGTTTTTGGGAAAGCCAGATCTTTTACTTTTGCTTATTGCGGGTAATTGTCATGCCAAGAATCTACTTGGCGGGTCCTAAGTCCTTCATTGCAAAGGATTTTCTCAACTCCTTCTTCAACTTGCTAATCTTGCTAATATTTTGACACATTATTAACATGTCATCAACATAGAGTAGAAGAATAATAAAATCACCATCAGAGAATTTCTTGATGAAGACGTAGTGATAAACCTTCGTTTTGTTGTATTCATTTTTCTCCACGAATAAGTTAAACTTTTTGTACCACTGCCTTGGTGCTTGCTTCAGACCATACAAGCTTCTTTTTAGTCACATACCAACTTCTCTTTGTTTTTGACTTGGAAACCTTCGAGCTGCTCCATATAGATTTCCTCATCAAGATCACCATGTAAATATGCAATTTTTACGTCAAGTTGTTCAACCTCCAAATTAAGGATAGCTGCCAAACCAAGAACAACTCGGATTGAAGAAATTTTAACTACTGGTGAGAATATTTCATCGAAGTCAACGCCCTTCTTCTACTCGAATCCTTTCACAACCAATCTTGTAACGTGGTTGTGAGCTACCTTCTTCACTTTTGATTTTATATACCCACTTGTTCTTGAGAGCTTTTCTTCCCTATGGTAGTTTCATCAGGTCAAATGTGTGGTTCTCATGTAGAGATTTCATTTCTTCCTACATGGCTTTTAACCACTCAGTCTTATTCTAATTAGTGATAGCTTCGTCATAACTCTCTGGTTCTCCTCTTTCAGTGAGCATTACATACTCGTTAGAAGAATATATATGACTTGGTTGTCGTACTCAAGTGGATCTCCTTGTCTGTACTTCTGGTTGGACATGTTCAAAAACTTGTTCTTGTTTTGAACTGCCAGTTGGTGGATTAACATAATCAGTATCTGGTGTAACTCCCCCGTCATCAGGATTTGTTGGTGGAGAGACTGGGTCCAGATTAACTGAAATTTCATCTGACGTGGTTTCTTGGATTTCTCAAAATCCTCGATTGTTTGGTCTTCAAGAAACACCATATCTCTACTTTTGACAATCCTTTTGCTAATAGAATCCTAAAGTCGGTAGCCAAATTCTTCATGGGCATATCCCATAAAGATACACTACTTCGCTTTTCCATCCAACTTGGGCCGCTCATCTCTTAGGATGTGAACAAATGCTCTGCAACCGAATACTTTCAAGTGTTTGTAAGAAACGTCTTTCCCCGTCCAAACTCTTTCCGGTACATCGTAGTTCAATGGAACTAATGGAGAAAGGTTGATTAAATTGACTGTTGTCCTCATTGCCTCCCCCTAATAGGAGTTTGGCAGTTTTGCATTTGAGATCATACATCTAACTCTTTCACAGATGGTTCTATTCATCCTCTCCGCGACACCGTTCTGATGAGGTGTCTTTGGTAGTGATTTTTCCAACCTGATGCCAAAACTTCTACAATACTCCTCGAATGGTCCACGATACTCACCACCATTATCTACACGTACACACTTCAAACGTCTGCTAGTTTCTCTCTCAACTTTTACATGAAACTGCTTGAAAACTTCATGCACTTGATCTTTAGTTTTCAAAGCAAAAGTCCATACTTTTCTAGAATGGTCATCAATAAAGGTCACAAAATAGTGAACACCTTCTAGTGACTTACAACTTATTGTGTAGATATCTGTGTGTATTAAATCTAGAATATTTGCCTTCCTAGATGGTGTGGACTATGAAATGCAACTCTATGTTGTTTTCCTATAATGCAATCAACATAAGTTCGCAAGGGTGTACCTTTCATTCCTAGCAAGAGCTCCTTCTTGGAAAGAATTCTGAGACTTTATGCCATAGCTCGGTAGGAACTTCTTTTCTAGTGGTATTTACTTTTCCTCTACACAGCCTGGCTTCTGTGATGTAAAGTAATGTATCTTTCTTGCCTTTAGCTACTATTAAATTGCCTTTGGTGAGCTTCCACTTTCCTTCACCAAAATAATTATTGTATCCATCATCATGAAGTATACCAGTAGAGATCAAATTAAGGTGGATATCAGGAACATGCCTCACATCTTTCAGAAGTAATTTGCATCCAAGATTAGTCTCTAGATAAATATTGTCAATGCCGACAATTTTTTATGCATCATCATTTCCCATCCTCACACATCCAAAATCACCTTGAGTGTAGGCTGAGAAGAATTCCCGTCGTGAGGTGATATGATAGGAAGCACCTGAGTCAACTACCCAAGTAGTGTCTTGACATGTAAGATTGACATAATCAACATCTCAAACAATGATAACTTCTTCAGTGATAGTTGTGGTGTCATTTGTTCGGGTTTCTACTTCCTGATTTCTAGATTGTTCTGCCTTTAACCTTCTATATTCTTGAATAAAGTGTCCGGGCTTGCCACAGTGATGAAACTTCTTGTCATGCCTTGATCTAGACTTCGACCATCTTTTTTGCTGACTTTGGTTACAGAAATTTCTATTTTTACTTCTTCCGTGCCATTCTTACTTGCCTTATTTCTACATGACAAATGCTTCAGTGTCAAGAGTATAACCTTCATCTTTTCGTTGATACTCTTCATTTAGCATTCTGCCTTTTACCATATCTATGGTAAGCTTGTCGTCAGGAGTTGAGTTGCTAACTGACACAACTAAAGTATCCCAAATTTTTGGTAGAGAACTTAACATCAACAATGCTTGTAGCTCGTCATCTACGGTCATCTTCATAGAGTTGAGCTGATCTACAATGCCTTGAAACTCGCTCATATGTTCTGATACGCTGCTTTCGTCCTTATACTTCAAATTGACTAATTATCGCATTAGATTAGCTTTATTCTATGCGGTTGTCCTTGCATACATTTTCTCCAACTTTTCCCAAAGAACGTAAGCATCGTGTTCATTAGAAAAATTTTGAAATATGCTTTTGTCAATCCATTGTTTGATTTGAGTAGCATACTTTCGGTTCAGAATGGCCCATTCAACGTCTACACTAGTTATTTTTGGTATCTTGTCTTCGGTTTTCTCATCCGTCGAAGTTGTATACATTTTTTTCTCCTTTGACATTATAATTAGCTTTCATAGATGTTTAATGTATAAGAGATCCTCAATCTTCTACTCCCAAATTGCATAATAAATGCGGTCAACTTTATCATATTACATGTGCTCTCCTCCGTTTGAATCGTCAGTCAATAGGTTTCACCGAGCTTGGTATTTTTCTGACGATGAATAGAACTCCCGAATAGTACTTTGTGAATAGTACCTATGAATAGTCGATATGAATAGTATCGATGAATAGTGTCTGCCGACAAAACACTATCGTATATGTGAACAGTACTGTATGAATAGTACCTATCGATAGAATAGTACCGTTATATGGAACAATACTTTATGAATAGTCCTTCTCGTTGAATACAACAAGGCTTTGATACCACTTTGTTGGAAAAAATATATAGTTGTGAAAAAACTTTTCAAAATAAAAATAATAACCACGAGACCCGTAGGCCACTTAAAACTTTCACTATAATAAGATGAGATTACAAACTTCACCTTTAGGTAGATCTCTCACAAAAATACAATAAATATGTATCTTTAATTTGTGAATAAAGTTTCATAAATTGACTCTCAATTTTTTTTCTCATAAATACTGAAGCGTGTTGTAATTCTCTTTTCTCTCAGCTTGTTGTTATATGTCTATTGAGATTGAAGCAAAGGTTTTTTATAGAGCCAAAACTCCATCCTTCAAGTCATTCACGTTGGATTGTACGGAGACAAACAGCCCAACTTTTTGACTTTTTTTTCTTTTCCTCTTGGCGCCATCATTGTTGAATAAAGCTAATCTTTTATTTTTTTTCTTGTTGCTGGCTCACATGAGTTGGACCAACAATTATCTCATTAATTTAACGATAACTATAAATGTTTTTTTATCAAATATATCGAGTGTCAAAATTAAATTTTTTGTAAGAATTTTGGTCGTTGGAGGTTATAAATTAACATATCTAACTAATGAACTTGGAATATACCTATGTACCTTATGACCTTCATTTCAAAAATATTTTACTACGTTATAAATATATCATTTAAATTTTATCGAGTGATAAAAATAAAATTCAATTATAATTAAAAGTAAATGTATTATTATGTCATTTTTTGATGGTTATGTTATATATTTGATGGTAGATTTATACAATTAATAAAAACTTTGGTAGTAAATTTGTAATATTAATAGAAAAATTGGTGATAGATTTATAATAATAATAAGGAATTCGATGGTAGATTTGTTGTCGTAATAGTGATATATTTATACTACTAATAATACTTTAATGTTATTTTTACATTGATAAAATTAAATAATATGTTTATAATTTTCATGATAGTTTGATGGTATATTTGTCAATTTATCCAAAAATATACCAATACTACTAATATTATAAAAATGTATTTATTATAATATTATTATGGGTGATGTTAAATTTGTAGGTTTCGACTATATAGAGAGGGAAGAAAATAAAATTTTTAGGTGCAATCACATTTAACAAATTCAATCAAGTAAAAAAATATAATTTTGTAGCTAAAATTTGACAAGCTACGTGGCCAATTTATGGCTACACAAGGGATAACTAATGTTTTTGTTTTAGAGATACATACAAAAAGAAGAGAAACAAAAGCAAAGCCAAATAAACAATTTCTCTTGATAAAAAATAGTATTGTGTGTGTGAGAGAATATTTTTCTAAAAGAGGATTGATAAAATAGTGAGTTTAGAAAATACTAGTGTGTCATTATTTTAAATTTATCTCAATTTATTGTATTGTTTTTAACTTTGTACTCATTAATTTTATTAGTGAAAGAAATATTTTTCAAAATATATCTTATGGACGTAACCCAAATTAAAGATAAACCACGCTAAATTTTTAGTTTTATTATTTTAATATGTTTAAATTTATTTTATTTTTAACCACTTTCACCACAAAATCCACGTCATAAAACACCGTGGCCACACCCATTACAATTATTTGACATTTTAACTTTCTTCTTCTCACGTTACAATCGACATTAGGATTGTCTGATTTCTGTCAAATTCTATGTGATACTATCTTAAGTTTCAAGAATTTCAATTTTTTTTTAATATTCGGTACTTATTTGGAGCAAATTTGAAATCCATTTTCTCATCTGTTTACCAACGAATGCTTTGCCTCTCTTAGCTTTCATATTCTCTGCAAAACATTAACCTACAAGTTACAACTAACAAAACAGTAAAATGATTAGCTAGATGCACATATTTGATATTCCTAACCATATCCACACTCCACTCATGGTAGTACTTGAGCATTTTATCAAATAAGTCAGCTTTTTTTACCACCACTTTGTGGAAGATATTATAATCATAATTAAACACTCTAGGAGAAAACAATTATGGATTTCTCTTTCCTCATCATCTCGAGCAAAGCCATATGGCACTGAATTGAAGATTCTATATTGGTATTTTATTTATCATCATTTATTACCATGATTGACCATACGAATTTGGTTAAATAATTATCAAAGCAAACGTATCTAATAAAGGAGCTCATGAATATCAAATAATTGTGCCAAAAAATAGAAAAGATTGTATATAAATTTGAAATTTATGGAGTTTAATTAGCAGTGGAACGAAACACAGTATTTTGAGGCCAAATCGATGACAAGCAAAAACGAAAAGGATAAAAATGTGGAAAAAAAAAATGTTAATTAATGAGCGTGGATTAAGAGTTTTAGATCGTGGAATTATCATTAACTATTAGTTTATCTATTAATAATATTATTAGTAGTTGTTATTACACATTTGTCACAAAATTCAAACAATTTTCTAATGCTTGCAAAGCTGATTTTGAAATCTCTATTTAGTTTTAGGATTTTCTATTTTGTGCCCTCAACTTGTAATTGGGTCTACTAACGAGCTTATCACTTACTTGACAGAGTTTTCTAAATTACTAAGAATTATGTCTAGTTCTCATTTGAAAGATTTAATGAAAAAAAATGGGAAATTTATGTGTTTTTAGCTAAATGTATTGTATATTGTGTCTTCTAATGAACCAATGCCCAATGAAAAATTATAATTATTTTAGCAATTAGTTTTGTGGGCAAAGGCATAAAGCAAACACCTATGTAGTTCTATAGATTTTTAAGCAATAATTATGTAATTTTATTAATATCATTTGTTAATAATATGATATTAAAAATAATTTACTTAGAGAATAGATGCCCATAATTATTCTTGAAATGTAAATTTATCAAGTGATTATTACTAGAAGAATTTGACATAAAATTTTTATTGTCTAGAAGCTAACTAGTGGAGGGTATGGGTCATATACTCATATATATATATATATATATGGACATTGGACATGTTCATATATATGAATATTGGACTTAAGACCCACTTTAAAACATATGGACTAGATTATCCTTTTGCGTAATCATGAGGGACCTTTTCCATAATACCATAAAAATTCATAAAAAATCACAACCTTCGTCAGCACTTCATTACAATAAAAATGATTTCATCTGGACTTAATGATGGGCTTATGTTGTGGGTTAGGAAGGGTATAGTTTCGTCAAAAAGAAAAAAAAAATCAGTAAATTAAATATTTTATAAAACAGTACTTTTTAATTAAATTAAATAATATATTAATTTTTATGACTCAATTAAGTAATTTTTTAAATATTAATTTAATAAATTTAATATTCAAATGATTAAATTGAGATACTAATTTTTTCAATTCTAAGAATTTAGTAAACCTAAATTAATTAGATTAGTCAAATTAAAAATATAATATCTTAAGATCAAAGTAGAGAAATTCTATATCAAATTATTCAAAATTAAAAAATTAGAGTACTAATTACTCAATTATGACATTTAATCTTTTTAAGACTAACCATCTAGTTTAGACAAATAGAATAATAAATTAATCATTCAATCTATTAATTATTATATTTCATTTTAAATTTTGTATATGTCTATTTTAGAATCTAAAAAATATACAACATACTCCATTATCATAAAAAATAATTCAAAACTATTAGACTTTTTTTTTTAAATTATTGAAATACTTTATTATTATTTTTTTAACTTTGATTTATCATTGAAATATAAGTTATTAATTTTTAAGATTTTCACCTTTTTTTTGGTGAGAAGTATGCATCATGCAACATAAATTGTTTAATAATTGAGATTTAAACTATTCTTTATATTAATACAAAAATTGTAAAATTATCATATTCTTATTTTTAAGTGGAAAAAGTGATGGTGCATAAATAATAAATAGCATAAGTATTTAGGATTAATTTGATTCTTTATTATCGTAAAATGTTAGTTATTTTTTATAAAATTAATATTTTTTTAACATCAATTACAAAATTTAATATAAAATTTTTATTTAACAATCAAATTGACTGTGAGTAATTTTAATGTTAAATTATGTCAAAAATATTAAAGTATGATGATTTTGAACTAAATTTATAAATAAATTTAAATTTTATATAAAATTTGATGAACTTAAAGGCAAAAAAATAAAACAACAATTGTTACAAAGTATAGAGTTAAAATTTATCAATCATTTTTATTAGACTATAATAACTAATATATAATTAATCTAGTCCCTCTTGGAAAACATTTCCAAGCTTGCCCCTGTGATTATACTTAACACAGATGAAATTGATGACTTTATCTATTTTCAAATAAATGAATGCCAATTCATCTGCACTAAAATGAATATCAAATAGACTTCATATAAACTCAACTGATAAAAATACTACATATATATTCAACTAAATGAATTTGATTTCTTCTAAACCCAACTCATATGAAATCAATTTTATTTATATTCAACTAAATGAAAAATAATTTATTTTACATTTTTTAGTGATTAATGGATAGTTATACTAGTCAATAAATAATCCATATCAGTTAATGTGCTATCAACACTAATCAATGTTCAGTTATCTTTAGTCAAGAAAAGTCAATTAGTCAATAACAATCAACATGTAAAGGTTAGATGAAAAGAAGTGAACTTCATTTGTATTTTGCTATACTTTTTGAAAATGAAATTCGAACTATTAAAATATATTATTATAATAATAATATATCTTAATATTTTATACAACTTTTATAGTATTTTAGTATAGTATTTGTAGTTATAACTTAAGATAAATATTTTATTTTCTATTAAAAGTTTTGATTTAATATGAATTATTTCATCCCAATGAAAAATGATAATGCATGATAAGGGTATCTATGGTCTGATTTGGCCTAGTTTTGAGCAAAAAAAATTTAACTGGACTAGATTGGACCGTTTGGTTATTAAAAATATTGAACCGAACGATTTGGGGTTTGGTTAACGGTTTTCAATGATTTAGTCCGATTAATAATACATAAATATGACCACTTAACTAGAAAGAGTTAGCAAGACACAAATGGCAAGACAAAGGTGGCTATATAAAGGTTACTGGATAAAAGTTGTCGAATAATTTTTTTGGATAGAATTGGGCAAACAAGCTTTGGTTGTAAGCCGATCGATCACGTTTTACCTCACAGTCCCTCGTGAATGTCTCCTTCTACTCTCACATACAATTAAAGCAAGCCAATGCTTTGCATGACAAATGAGTTTTGGAAAAACTTGTGATCTCACAAACTAATTAAGTGTCAACTAGTCATATGTTACATAGCCAAATACACATTTTTCCAACTAGACAAAGGTTCTACACTAATAGATTTTCTATGCCCTAGTTGACAAGATTTAGCATAAAACACCTATGGTTCCAAGAGAACCTTCCACGGTATGGACTTTCAAAGCATGCAACAAAAGCACACACTTTACTTCCAAGAAAACAATTAAGTGTTTACACTTAGATAAAAGCTAAGACAAAAATATCCATCGAGCACAAACTAAGAGAGAGCAAGGAGCTCATCAAAAAATAAAAAAGTACACAATTAGAAGCTCAAGAAGTGCCAAGTCATTTTCGGTCTATAAGACCAATTAAAGATACACTATCAATACCAAGTAATTTTTCCTAAATTTTCATCATACTGATCAAAAAGTCCATATTTTTATCTTATAGAATACAAAGTAAAGACTTCCACCTAATGGGCCACAAAGCCCTATCCTCTGCTTTTACAAGTTAAGCCACAATATGTGTCCTCCCAATAACACCCCTTAAAATGCACCTCCATCCATCCTCCTACATCAAGTACATTCATAAGAGTTTAACTAGATGTCTACATTTCTTACAAAGTATAGTCAAGAACCAAGCACAAAATATGCTAGGTGGATTAAGATACTAATTGTGTTAGAGTATAAGGTGATCAAGACATGATCTCCCAATATATGAACTTCTCTAAAAATTTCATTGATTTATACATCCAAGACACTTTTTTCTCTAACGAGAGATAAAAGTGCTTAAGTAAAAAAAATAATTACAATAAATAAAAGCCTAAGTATTACAAAATGGGATACCTAAAAGGATCACATCGCTCGTAAGGATCGTACCCATCATTTAGGTTGGGAGCCCAGTTGGAACTTAGCCAATCAAAGGTATGATAGACATACTATCCATTGGATGGACTGACTGGATAGACCCACCAAAAAGAACCCTAGTTGGCCACCCGACCATCACATCGCACGTACCCTTCGATCGACTTCCATCCCAACATGAATCCATGGTAGCCAGATGGTCTCTTGCCTATCTGTCCTCCAAAATAGAGATCAAGATTTACCTTCAATCCACAATAGTGTAGACACATGTGCAATAATGAGGACTAAATGGCATGAAAAATATCAAAGTGCAATATACCACTTTTGGAAATTGGATGTAGTTAAGAAAGAAAGTTCAAATACTCAAAAGGAGTTCTAACATTGAGATGTCTCCAAATAGATTTGAAGAATTTGATAGGCATCACTTGTAGTACAGAGGGTGAAAAACACCAAAGTTGAAGTTTTAGGAGCAACTTTAACTTTAACATAACTCCTTCACCAAAAGTTCGATTGAAAATCTTAAAATATCGACAGTAATAGAAAACTATTATGCACGTTTGAATGATCGGATAAAGTTTGTTTTGATAACCATATAGACCAATCAATATGCAACTTTTGGCCAAAAGTTGATGACGTGATTAAAAGGGTTGAATGCTTTAATATCGATAAAGTTATAAACAGACTCTCTAGCCTATGTATCCAGGCCTAAGAGGCCTAAAGGATTGATGTTAGGTGTAAATAAACTCATGCCATATTACACAATAGAATTAGTCCTACTTAAAAGTGTGACTCACATTCCAACTCAATGAGCGTTGAGTCAACAAATGAGCACAACAGACCTAAGAGATAATTAATTAATAAATAATCCCTAATTATCTATAAGAGACAATTACAAAGAGACATTTTTGACCTTAGATTAATTCTATTTATGCATGTAAGTGATTGATACTATATAAATCTTCTCCCCGTATATACTCACGTAATGCACTTCATAGAAGAGGGATGAAATATCTGCTATCATTCACATAAACACAATAGATCTACAATATTTTTTAATATTTATATTTTTTTTAAATCATAGTGAGAGATTTTGATATCCTCTGGCAAATTATCTAAATTACCTTAAGTATTGAATGATGGAGATTATGCTAAAAAATTAATAAATAACACTGCATACCTATTTGCACAATAGTAAAAACTTACTTTAACAATCTTGTTACAAATTTCGTGGAAATACTTAGTTTTACGTCAAGTTGTTGCTTAACAACAACAACGGATGACACGTAATAATTAGATAATATAATTGATCATATTTTTTTATAATCAATTATTATATATTATATTAATTTTTATTAAATAAGAACCTGATGTAAATAGGTTTTTTGAATCAGGTAGTCATCTATATCAATAGACATTCGTGACAGATTTCTTTAAAACATTTTTTCCCCTTTAAGGATAACAATTTCATTTACAGATGATCAAAATTATGATTATATAAAAATTTAATAATTTTAAATATAATTTAAATAATTTATCAGAATAAATATTATATTCTTTTTTATTGGAAAAAATGTGGACAAAAAAATAAATTGAAATTTGTGAGTATAACTGCGGACTACGTCTCGCGTCCATCCCTTCTCTCCAGAAACCGCCCGGCATTTGTCTATCTCTTAAAAAACGTGTGGCTGAAGTCATTCTCAAATCTCAAGTAATGCTAGCCTTAAGATACAACTACCTCTCATAATGTGTCGTCGATTTTAAAGCCTAAGATACAACTACCTCTCATTATGTGCCGTCGATTTTAAAGCCTATCATTTAAGATACACAGAAGATATACTGCAATCGAACTGTATGACAAGTGTGTCAATAACTTGTTGATAATGTTGTTAAATTGGTCACATAATCCAATTAATTTCATATTAAATTTAATATTTTTAATTAAATTTATTACATTTTATTTAAACTGTTTTTAATTCACAAATCTGTTTTTTTTTAAATATAAGGCCCTTAAATCAACATTATTTGCCTTGTACTTGAGTAAAAAAAAAGTCAAAACTCCCAGAAACTGAGATCCACCCAATTCTAACAAATAATGGCATGGGAAAGAAAGTTTACGAGTCTTATATGCAAAAACATCTTTTTTCAACTTCAGCTCCTTCTACTAATGAGCTGCTTACTATCAGATATAGCAATCTCTGATTCAAAATTGGTTAAATTTCTTCCTGGTTTTCAAGGACCTCTTCCTTTTCAGCTTGAAACTGGGTAATTCTAATTTATAAGTACTACTGTTAACTAATATATTTTATGTCTGTGTTAATTTGTAGAACTAAAATGTCGATAAATTAACACAGACATAAAATATATGTTTGATTTTTTCTTTTTAATTAAACAATCGATATGATCGATCGATCGACTTTTGATACACAATACCCCTATTTGTTAATTGTTATATAATAGATGGTATACTTACATATTTGACAAACTTTAATATTTCTTTTCGGCTAAATTACATAAATGATCTCTAAAATTTTATATATTAATTTTATAATTTGATTTATTTATTTCTTGATTTGATTTCCTTATTTTTTTTCCCTCCTATTTAGTCCTTTATTGTTTTAATTTTCACGATTCTATCTATTTACTTTTTTTATAATTTTGAAGTACATTATAAAAAATTTAATTAATATTTAATTTACATTTTTATATATATATTTTTTTACATTTTTATAATAAAAATATATTACTTTTAATTTAAGATAAAAGAAAATACCAAAACACATTATTTTAAATTTAAAAATTTAAAATGATTAAGTTTAAGTATTTATTATGGTATATACACAATGATAAGATAAATTTTCAACATAATTATAATTTTTTTAATTTATATGATAAAGTTTTCATTTACAACTAAACATATGACTCTACAAAAATAATACAACTAGAGTCTTTAATATTCTATATCACCATTTAACATTTGTAAGTTAATAAGACTAAAACAAAGTTTTACATTAAATATATTCATGAATGATATGAAAAATCATACAATTAAGATTTGATTCATCTGCAAATAAGATGTGATTTTAATTAATTGTCTTGAAAATATTAAGAGATATTATTTATGAATGCATCTCTCTCATATTACAAATTTTCAAGTACTTATTTCCTCAAACTCTTTACAACACAAAAGAAAGAAATTCAAAATATTGGTAATTTAAGTGTATTCGATAATAATTTTTATTTTATAAGTAATTTTTAAATCAAATATATTTGATAATAATTTTTCATTTAATTTTCATATTCTTAAGAAATCAACTAAATTATTTTGTGATTCATAAATATTTTAAAAATAATTTTAATAATATTTATAATTTATGATTTTTTTATTTCTACCTGACATTTTTTTAAAAAAGTAAATGAAGTTTCGTTACTTTTATATGTATAATTATTGGAAAATAAATAATAAAAACTTAAAAGTTTTAAATAATAACTAATATTTTTCGTTTTTAAAATTTTTAAAACCAAAAATCAAAAAAGAGCGATACAAAAAAAAAATTATTGATAATTTTTTAATTTTTTTGTTTCAAAATCACTAATTAATTTTTTAATCAAAAACATTGATAATTATTTTATAAAAAATTAAAAATTATTATCAAACATGATATAAATTCTCAATCTCAAAATTAAATCTTAAAGGTACGTGGGTGTGGGTGAAGCATAAGAAGTGCAATTATTCTACTACTTTGTTGAATCGCAGAGAGACCCTGAGACAGATCCTCTTGTTCTATGGCTAACTGGTGGACCGGGTTGCTCTGGGTTGTCTACCCTTGTTTTTGAATTGGGTAAGTTGTTTTGATTTTTGATTCATGATTAAATAATTAATTTTATGATTTATAATTTAACAGGTTGAATTATTTTGAATTGTTCGAATTAATTACGTTCTTTTTATTTTTGATTCATGATTAAATAATTAATTTTATGATTTATAATTTTAATTAATTAATGTATTGGGTTTATCCGGATTATCTAACCTTATTCGGTAAGTTGTTTTTGTTTTTAATTCATGATTATATAATTAATTTTGTGATTTATAAATTTTTTTAAAATAACCATAAACATGTAAGATAAAAAAAAATGTTACCTAATGATTTAAAAAAAAATTCAAAGATTACTTATAAACAGTTTGGTAAACCTGTATGTTTTTTTATTTTTGAAAACTTAAAAATATTGAAAAATTTTAGTTATTATTTATAAATTTATCCTCGTTAATTTGGAAGCTTGTTTATTTATCCATATATTTATCCTCATTGACACAAAAGTGATGGTGGTAGTGGTGGTGACAACAAAAATAATAAATAATAGAAGCATATAATTACTACTAGTTTTGGAAACTTGTTGTGCATGGATAAATACATAAAAATATAACTACATTAATAAAGTTATTTATTTTAAAAATTAAATTATCATATAATTTATAAATAATTATTAGATAATATATTTATTTTTATCTATTTAATTTAAAATATTGATATTATGTTTTACAAAATATAAATAATATTATATTATTTAAATTTAATAAGCATATAAGAGTGTAAAACAATAAATAATACTGGACTCTTGCTAACACTTACATAAGCTAACTACCATTCTCGACTGTATAAGCAAACTCTTTTTAATATTACTTTATAAATATATAAAAATATAATTCATATTATTATAATAAAATAAAATTCACACAATAAAATCTTAATTATTAAGTTACAAATGATTAAATTGCATATTAAATAGAACCAATACTCATATTAAATAATAACACACAGTTGATCATCACTAAGATATACCTTTCCAAGGTTTCTGGAGACATATTTCTCGAAGAATTCTTTCTGTGAAGTAGCATAGAACGATACTCTATAGTCTAAACACCCAATATTCTCATTTGCTCTCCAAAGAGCATATTAATGCATACTCTCCTCCTGAGGTGGAAGTAACATTTGCCTCTGCCTTCACTTGTTTGACCTTCGGTGAACTCTTGCATTGATTTTTATAGTGCTCGGTTCTCCCACAATTTCAACACTCTATAATCTTCATGCTTTGGAAATGATTAGAATTCTTGGATTTAGACCTCCTGTCATTTAATCTATCTCAGTAGTCTATTCTGTCACATCTATTCCCTCTAGTTGAATTTCTTCCTCTTGACTATGTATGTAAAACTGAAGAGGTTGATGATTCACCTGACTCTCTACGTCAGATCTCTTCACGAGGAACCAGATCATGAACATTATTAAATTTCAACTTATTGTTTCCTGACAAGCTACTCAGAGCCGTGATAGTAGCATTCCAACTTTCTGGTAGAAAAGACAAAAGTATCAATGCTCGCATTTTTTCATCGAATTCAATTTCAACTGAACTCAACTGGGTTGTGATTGTGTTGAGTTCATTGAGATATTGAGCTACCGATGCGTCTTCCGTCATCCATAAATTGAACAAACACCTCATCAGGTGCACTTTGTTTGAGGTTGATGGCTTCTCATACATATTGGAGAGAGCTGACATAAGGCCCGTCATGGTCTTTTCCTTTACTATATTGAAAGAAAAATTGCGGGATAGCATCAATCGAATAACTCTAAAGGCTTGTCCGTCTAGAAGATTTCAATCTTCTTCCTTCATAGTGTCTAGCTTCTTTCCTAAGAGAGGTTGATACATATTTCGTTGATACAAATAATCTTCTATCTGCATTTTCCAAAGCCAAAAATTTGTGCCATCGGACTTCTCGAGTTTAACCTTTCCTTCATCTGCGACCTTTACTCCTACTCAAATCTGACTTTCTCCGAATCTTTTTTGACTATTTAAGCAAACCACCGTGTATTAGAACACCTCAGTCAACAAATAAATATCATCGACAAATTTCACTATTCACGTAATTCACTATTCACGTGAACCTATAAGAAATTGACAGAAATCACCACCAAAAAACTATAATACTAGTTATTGGGAAATTACGTAAATTCCTTATAAGTGAGATTTATGAGGGAGCAAAAAAGACAAAATAACACACAAATTTGATAACGGAGTTCGACCAATCTTGTTTACGTCTCTAGACCTGCTGTAGATCTTTTTACTAAAAGTGAAGAAATTATACAAGGTTTTTACAATACTCACAAACTCAGAACCCAGTTACACCAAAGAAAATTACTCTCAATTTTCTCTCTAAGCTTTTCTCTCAATTGAAATGAACACTTGGATTGATGAATTCATTACAATTATATATTTATTTATAGAGAAATTCACTCGAATTTTAAAAGGTTCCTTGAATTGCTCCTTGACTTAAGCCTTAAATATGCTCCTTGAATTAAGGTCAATTATTCAATAAAATTATGATATTATTTTAAAGTTTCAAATTATTTATAAATTTTTGTATTACATTAGTTATTTTCTAATTTTTATTTCATTACAATTTTTTTTTAAATCTTTGTTAGGTTTTTTATTTTTTATTTCAAGATTTAAGCATTAGTTATATTTTAATACACATTGTCTCATAATTTCAACCAAACATTTTTTGGTCACTTTTGACACCAAAGTTTGAGACCAACTAGTTATAAAATAGCCGAGAGGTATCTGAACCATAATAAAATCTGACATAGGTTCTTGATATTTTGACAAATTTGAAGGAATATTAATGATAATTAACCTTTTTTAAGAAATATTAGAATTACAAAATAAAAAATTAGAAAACAAAATTTAATTAAAACCATAAATTTTATTTAGAAACAACGTATAAATTATTTACTAAAATATAGAATTTCTTACCAAATAGAATATAACATAATTTAAGATTATTGAGATTGCTATAGCATATGAGGGTGTTTACGGTCCAATCTGATTCGGTTTTGGGTAAAAATATTTTAATCAAACTGGATCATTTATATTACTCAAATAAGATCGGATCAGATCGTTTGATTATTAAAAATAATGAATCGAACAGTTTGGTCCGATTTGGTTTAGTTTAGTTAATAGTTTTCAACGGTTTGATTCGGTTAATAATACATAAATATGATACACTTAATGATATATATTTAATTAAATTATGAAAAATTTAATCAACAATTTGTGAGAAATAATATAAAAAATTTAATATATTATTAAATCAAACTGATCAGATTCGACGGGTTTAAAAGTTAATATAATCGAATTAGATAATTTAAAAAATGATTTTAATTAATACAAATCGAATTAGACTTTTTGATTTATAAAACTCTTCAATCTGGTCCATTTTTTTAGTTTAATCTGATTCGATATAATTTTTGGACACTCATATGTAATCTTTTATTTTGCCATGCTATTTTGGTATTCTTGATATATAAATCCATGAAAAGGAACGAGTGTGATGCTATATAAGTTATGAATTCCATCACATTGAAAAAAGAAAAAGAAAAGAGAGAAATAACTTTCCATTATTTAATAGATATATGGTGCAATTGTTCCAAATAAATGTTTATTTTGCTCTATTTATTATAATGGATAACAACTATGACACACCCTACCATGTGATCTGACATACACCAACGACTAATAAATGACATACACTACAAATTTACCTTTAACATAAGCTCATATGGATAGCGTAGAATATTATCTTCATATAACGTTTTTTTAAATTAACAAAATTTAATTTTAAACTCTTAATTCATAAGTATAAATATCAAAATATTATTTTTATATAAAGTTATTAAAATTAAAATAAAATTAGATTCAACAAAATTTTTGATGACCTACCAATATTTTAGTAATCATAGCTCACAACTCACTTGAGTTATTACAACATTCGTGAGTGATTCATTAGATATAAATTATTACATCTATTAATATTTTTATATATAACATGTTGTATTTATCTATTTTTTTGTAACATCTTACACATTTTATAATTTGTTACATCCACATGTATATTTATATGTCATGTTTCTTAATTTCATTAACAACTAGATGTAATATATTACATCTATATGTATTTTGTATATAATATATTATATTGAAGTCGTTAAAGTTCTAGTAAGGTCTAGGATAGTTAGAGATATAATTAGTGTGATTTTGATATTATTTTATTAAAATTATGAAATTATTTTCTTTTAATCTTTTTATTATATAATTTGGTATAAAACTATTTAGCCAAAAAAACTCCCTATCTTGCTGTATCTTATATGGCTAATATTGTTTAACGTTGTTCGATTACTTATTTTTTCTATCCAATGGTTGAGCTAGTTTTAAATTAATTCTTTCGTATTAATATATATTATAGAGTAATCGAATTTTTAAGGCTAATATTTTCATAAAGATAAAGGATAATAATTATCCGTCAATCAATAATTTAATTACTTTTTTTTCTTAACCAAAGGTCGGGGGTGACTTTAAAATTAATTATTAAACATTAATTTGTAACTAAAATTATAATATTATCATTAAGTTGTTTTATAATTAATAGCTATAACGATTAGTTAAGTTATTAAAAGTATTTTTGTACATTATTTTCAATAGACAAAAGTAAAAATAGATAAGTTTTAGAAGTATTATTTCAGTTATAAAAAAAAATTATTTTATTTTCTAACACAAGTAGATAAACAAAATAATATTTAGTGTTAAAATTCCAGGCAATTATATTTAATGTCTAACATTATAGATACAAACTGCACACCATTGTACAGGTCCAATGAAGTACGATAAGTATAACATGGACAATGAAAGTCTACCAACATTGCTCATAAATACTAACTCATTAACACAGGTAACATGATGCATTCCATATTTATATATATATGCATGCTTTTTTATTATTTAGTTTTATAAATATTTATTAAACTTGTAATGATAAATAGTAATTGTGATGCTTCTATTGTTGTAGGTATCCAATATGATATTCATGGATTCCCCAATTGGCACTGGTTTTTCTTATGCCACAAATTCATTGGCGTATCAAACTGGAGATACCAAACAAGTGAATTTTCTTTATCACTTCCTCCATAAGGTAAGCTTACATATAAAGTAAATGTGCCAAGCCATGCTGAGCTACAAACAAACTGGAATGTGTTGAGTATGGATCGTTAGACCTATTTAACTCAAGTATCATTGACTAGCAAAGCATCTATCTCCTTTTATATAGCCAATTTTCACTTTGGATATTTCAATCCATCCTTATAATTTCTTGGTTCAGAAAGATAACCATGTGGAGATAAGGTTGCAACCAAGAGCTTAGGGTTGTACAAACCATTTTTAGATCTTGTTAACACTGGATGTCTATTATCAATAGATACAACCGAAGTTATAGGAGAAGATACAGGAAGAGGAATTTGAAGACATAAGGAGTTATTGAAGGAGAAAGTGAAATAGAAATATATGGAAGATAATAATCATTAAAGACAATCATTTCATTACTAGGATGAACATGACCAGACATATAATCAGGCTCAGTAGACATAGAATATATGGAATTAAGAGTATCATGTTCGGGAGACGGGAGATAACAAATTAGAATTTAAAGAATCGGAATGATTAGAATAATCCATAAAAACTTCACTTAAATAATAAGGCCCAACTGAAGAATAATCGACGGACCCTAAAGTAGGACAGTTTTCACTTAGCAAGGTAATATTCTCTGAAGTAACAACTGGTAAATGACCAGGCACCAAAATAGTAGGAGAATCATAAGACATATTGGAAGAACATGTAATAGAATTCTTAGAAAAAAGAGAGAATGATCCATGCATAAAGAACAACATGTCTACTCACTACTACAAAAATGGGTATTTAAGTCGATACGTAAAGTCGGTTCGGTGTAGAATCGACGCTATCCACGTAGGATGTAGAGTCGGTTGACGTGGTGAACCGACGCTATCCACGTAACATAGCGTCGGTTGACACGTGGAACCGACGCTATCCACGTGAATAAATTATTTTCTCTTTTTTCTTCCCAGACAAAAACTATTTTCAGCGTTGTAGAACTCTAAAAAACCGAAAACCTCCTCCACTTCTTCTCCACTCTTTCTCATTTTTCGGTCACCTACGACTACCATTTCTAGCACCGGTTAGTGAGTTTTCTTCCTCTTTAACTAATCTTTTAGATCTCCTATTATTCATATTTTTTTCTGTTATTATGTGTATAAATTTTTGTATTATATATGTAGGTTTGTATTATAACATAAGGAGAAGAATATGATGATCTTGAATAAAATAGAACAAAACCATGATAATTTTTCTGGTATTAATTAATATTTTATTTTTCAAATATTTGTATTATTTGAACTATTTGCTAAACTGATTTTGTTTTTTTTTCTGCTCGAATATAGGTTTTTATTTGAGTAAAATAGAAAATGAATAAATTAAAAAAAAATTACAACGTAAAATCGGTTCACGCCTTGAACCGACTTTAATGCCCCTTTTTGTAGTAGTGACTTAAAATAATATTGTCAATGGACTTAACTAAACAAACATAACCTTTTTATTCATACCATATCCAACAAATATACATAACATATCGAGGATCAAACTTAATTAAAAAATATGATCTTAAAAAAGGAAAATATTAACATTCGATCCAAACAATTTTAAAGAGCGCATTACTACAAAATGAATTATTAAAGTCGGTTCAACGCATGAATTGACTTTAAACGTAAAGTCGATTCACGCGTTGAACCGACTTTAATTTTTTTTTTTACAAAATTTACTCATTTTCTATTATACTCAAATTAAAACTTATATTCGATAACTACATAATAGCATAAAAAAACCAAAATTTTTTTAACAAATAGTTTAAATAATACAAATAAATAAAAAATAAAATATTAATTAATAGCAGAAAAATTACTATGGAGTTATCCTATGTTATTCAACATCATTATATTCTTTTCCTACATTTATAATAAAAAACCTACATATATAATACAAAAATTTATACACATAAATAATAACACGTAATAATAGAAAAAATATGAATAATAAGTGCGTAGGATTAATAGAAATACTTACAAGAAAAAATGAAGGAAATGAAGAAAAAATGGTGTTTTGTAAGTGAGAAATGAGTATAAAAATTTTAAGTATTTTGCTAAAAAAAATAGAAGATCTAAAAGATAAGTTAGAGAGGAATAAAACTCACTAACCGGCTCTGGAATTGATAGTCGTAGGTGGCCGAAAAATGAGAAAGAGTGAAGGAGAAGTGGATGAGGTTTTGGGTTTTTGAGAGTTATGTAGCACTTGGAATAGTTTTTTGTCTGGGGAAGAAAGGAGATAAAATACATTTATCCACGTGTGTAGCATCGGTTCTACGTGTCAACCGACGTTATCCACGTAAGACGTAGCATTGGTTCTACGTGTCAACCGATGCTATGTCCTACATGGATAGCATCGATTCTACACCGATTCGACTTTAACTTCATTATAAGTTGGTTTTTTTCAAAAACTAACTTTACATATCGACTTAAATACTCATTTTTGTAGTAATGGTGATAGTTTGGATACTTACCAAAAAGAACCTTAAAAGGTGACCAGCCAGACAAAACCTTTGTAGGGACTCTTTCCATCAAGTAGGTAGTTGTACACATAGTATAGGGCCAGTAAGACAAAGACATATGGGTAGTAAATAGAAAGGGAAGACTAATTTTAATAATACTCATATGCCTGCATTCAATAGCCTCATTTTGTTCTAAAGTATAAAGACATTTTACTCTATGAATAGATTTTGACTTAGTGAGAATAGTTAAGAGGAAGATTGTGTGATTTTGCTAGTTGAAAAACAATACAAAAAGATTCTTTATTACAGTTCTCAGAAAAAACTAACACTAAAATAAGCATACTTGTTCATAGTTTTCTTAACAATTGTAAAAGAAGGATGCCCTAATCTCTCATGCCAAAGCTCCAAGGAAACATGGAAAGCATTAAGAGAATCACCATTAGCCAAGTCAAAAACAATTGATCATTCCAACTTATAGAGTCCATATGTGCTGATTCCTTACACCTTTACTTCCTTTGACTTGAGGTCCTTGACACAAAAAACAAAAGGGTTAAACTCAATACAGACCTCATTATTTGTACACATTTTATAAATTAGTTGTTGTAAATGGTGTATATGGTATCGGAGATTGCTATAAAGCTCCTTAATTTAAGGAGCAAAACAATGAGCTTAATTCAAGAAGCAATTTAAGGAACCATTATTTTAAGGAGTAATTCAAGGAATGAATTTTCCTATAAATAGATGTGTAATTGTAATTAATTAAACAACCAAGTGTTCATTCCAATTGAGAGAAAAGATTTTGTGAGAGAAAATTATGAGTAATTTTCTTGGGTGTAATTGGGTTGTGGGTTGTGAGTTGTGAGTGTTGTAAACACCTTGTGTAATTTCTCCCTTTTCAATAAAAAGATCTACAGCAAGTCCGGAGACGTAAACAAGATTGGCCAAACTCCGTTATCAAATTTGTGTTTTATTTTATCTATTTTGCTTTCTAATAAATCTAGCATATCGGGAATTTGCATAATTTTCCAACAATTAGTATCAAAGCTTTTGGTGGTGATTTATGTCATTTTCTTGCAAGGATACTATTCACGTGAATAGTAAATCACGTGAATAGTAAATTTTTTTTGATAATATTGGTTTGTCGACGAAGGTGTTCTAATACACGGTGGTTTGCAGAAATAGTCAGAAACAATCCAAAAGAAGTCAGATTTGAGTAGGAGCAATGGCCGCAGATGAAGGAAAGGTGAAACTCAAGAAATTTGATGGCACAAATTTCGGGTTTTGGAAAATGCAGATAGAGGATCATCTGTATCAAAGAAATCTATATCAACCTCTCTTAGGGAAGAAGCCAGAGGCTATGAAGAAAGAAGATTGGAATCTTCTAGACAACAAGCCCTCGGAGTTATTCGATTAATGTTATCCAGTAATGTTGCTTTCAACATAGCAAAGGAAAAGACCACAGTGGGTCTTATGGCAGCTCTCTCCAATATGTATGAGAAGTCATTAGCCTAAAAAAAAGTGCACTTGATGAGGCGTTTGTTCAATTTGCGGATGACGAAAGGCGCATCGGTAGCTCAACATCTCAATGAACTCAACACAGTCACAACCCAGTTGAGTTCAGTGGGAATTGAATTCGATGAAGAAGTATGAGCATTGATACTTTTGTCTTCCTTACCAGAAAGTTGGAATGCTACTGTCACGGCTGTGAGCAGCTCGTCAAGAAGCAATAAGTTGAAATTTGATGATATTCATGATCTGGTTCTGAGTGAAGAGATCCAACATTTAGAGTTAGATGAATCGTCAACTTCTTTAGTTTTGCATATAGAGTCAAGAGGAAGGAATTCAACCTGAGAGAATGGACGTGGCAGAATAGACTACTGAGGTCGATCAAAGGACATGAGGTCCAAATCTAGGAATCCTAATAATTCACATAGGTCGAAGACTATCGAGTGTTGGAATTGTGGGAGAAAGGGCACTACAAAAATCAGTGCAAGAGTGCACTGAAGGACAAACAAGTGAAGGCAGAGGCAAATGTTACTTCCACCTCAGGAGGGGATGATGCATTGATATGCTCTTTGGAGAGCAAGGAATAATCTTAGGTGTTAGACTCTGGAGCATCATTTTATACTACTTCATAGAAAAAATTCTTCGAAAAATATGTCCCCAAAAACCTTGGAAAGGTATATCTTGGTGATGATCAACTGTGTGCTATTATTGGCAAAGATGTAGTGAAGATTAAGTTGAACGGATCTGTTTGGGAGATGAAGGATGTTAGGCATATTCCCGACCAAATAAGGAACTTAATCTCAGTAGGACAATTAGCCAGTGAAGGCTACACTACGATCTTCCATGGTGATGATTGGAAGATTTCAAAGGGTACAATGATATTTGCTCGAGGCAAGAAGAGTTTCACTCTTTACATGACAGTAGGGACACATTGTTCAATCGCAGTTGCAGCAGGCAATGAAACACCAAATCTGTGGCACCAGAGACTAGGCCACATGAGTGAGAAGGGGATGAAGATTGTGTACTCAAATGGAAAACTTCTAGGTCTACAGTATGCAAAGATAGACATATGCGAAGATTGCATACTTGGAAAGCAAAAAAGAGTCAGCTTTCAGACAAGTTGCAGAACCCCAAAGAAGGAAAGGCTATAGCTTATCCACTCTGATGTTTGAGGGCCAACGAAAATCTCATCCATTGGTGGGAAACACTTGTTCGTGACTTTCATCGATGATCACTCTCGGAAGGTATGGGTACTCTTTCATCGATGATCGAGGTGTGAAGATAGATTGAAATCAGTCTTCAAGTGGGAGATTGTTAGAGATTGCTATAAAGCTCCTTAATTTAAGGAGCAAAACATGGAGCAAAACATAGAGCAAAACAAGAAGCTTAATTCAAGGAGCAATTCAAGGAACCATTAATTTAAGGAGTAATTCAAGGAGTGAATTTTCCTATAAATAGATGTGTAATTGTAATGAATTAAACAACCAAGTGTTCATTCCAATTGAGAGAAAAACTTTTGTGAGAGAAAATTGAGAGTAATTTTCTTGGGTGTAATTGGGTTGTGGGTTAGAATAGATGACCAAAAATGGTCTTAGCCTTAAGCATGTACTGAGAAGCAGATAAACTATCTTTCCTGAGGTTGCACAACTAATCACAAAGATCCATCACCTTCAATTAAACATTCGTTGTGTAGGTATCTTCAAGTGCAACTCACTATTGACAACCTCTCGTACCACTAAAAAAATCCTATAAAGTAAGTAATTGTTATCATCAAGTTTAACAGGTAATGAGATATATATTCATTGGTCCTAATGAAATAAAAATTGAATTTCCACGTGTTTGGATATATAAGAAGGACCAGCGCATCTTTTTTAATTATAAGTTCATATTTCATCCCTTGTATCAACGCGGTAAGAAAAAGGTTAAAAAACTCACGTAAACTTAAGTATATCTTAAGAGTTTAATAAATCTAAAATAATATTACACAATTTTCATTGTAGTTTAACAAAGACCCATAATACGTTCGGATTTGGACCACATGCGCAACCAATACTAAGTGTGCTTTCATCTTGAAAATCGATATTGTGTGTATCACGTAATGTAAATTAAACCTCGATTCTTATATTATTTATTAGAATTAGGATTCTAACTAAAAATTAACTGATTAAGAGGAGTAACATATCGTAATTGTATATTAAATTTGTTATTTTTTTTTTCAATGGAAAATTAATTCACACACCCAACAAATTCAAATGCATGTTGATCTTCTTGGGTTCAGATCTATGACTCATTGTTGTAGTCGTAATATTCTATTTGTTAATGATTTTTTTTTTCAAATTCTTTTAGTGGTTGATTGATCATCCAAAGTTCAATTCCAATCCAGTCTACATCGGTGGGGACTCTTACTCTGGCATTACTGTCCCCATGCTTAGCCTGCATATCGCAAAAGGTATATTATACATTATATATATATAATGTAAATTGTAAATTTATTGAAATGAAATTTTATAGAAACTTTATTTTAAAATTGAAAAAATAATAGCAATTTCATATGAAGTAGTACTAATTCGTTATCTTGTTTTGTTTTTGTTTTTCATGCACTTAAGGAAACGAAGAAGGCCTGCCGTACATAAATCTCCAGGTTCATATAAAAATATAATTACAATGAAACTTGTTTTCTCTCTAGTTCTACTAAAACAATATTAAAAATTAAAACAAAAATAACACTATAATAATAAATGAGATAAAATTGGATAATATTTATTATTAAATAAATTTAAATAATTGTATTTAAACTATGTCTACTGTATACTATTTAATTTGTGTTTAATTATAAATTTTAAGAGTTATTATCTTTGTTTTTTTCAAAAATATTTTCAATTTCATATTAATTCCAGTGCCTTTCATGTACATATATGGAACATTAATAATGATTCTGAAATGATTTTCAGGGTTACTTGCTTGGAAATCCAGTAACAATTCCATCAAGAACAATAAATTTTCAAATCCCATATGTTCATGGAATGGGACTTATTTCCGATGAGCTCTACAAGGTGTGATTAACTTAACTCTTACAAATTAATAGCAAATTAAGGTTAATTCTTAAAATTATTAAAATATTTGGACTAGAACCAAATATATATTCATGAACTCTTTTTTTTTTAATTTTCTTTTTTAAGGTGTCTGCAAACCGTTTAGCTTATAGGGAGAAAAATAGCAAGTATTAACTGTAAGTCCCTCCTACATTTAAGAGGAAGAAAACACAAATGTTAGGTGCAACCATAAATGGTAGGTGTAACCACAAATGGTAGGTGCAACCACCAATGGTAGGTGCAACCACCAATGGTAGGTGCAACCACCAATGGTAGGTGCAACCACAAATGGTAGGTGCAACCACCAATGGTAGGTGCAACTAACATTGATATGCAATTTTTCCTATAAATAGGCAATGTCTTTGCCTTAGAGATACACCAACACACCAAAACAAGAAGAGAAGCAAAGCAAAGCCAAAGGAACAATTTCCTTTGAAGAAAAATAGTGTTGTGTGTAAGAAAGTGAGAAAGAATATCTTAGAAAAATATTGGGATATTTTTCTAAAAGGGGAGTGACAAAATAGTGAGTTTGGGAAACACTTGTGTGACACTATTTTGGGTTTATCTCAATTTGTTGTATTGCTTCTCACTTTGTACCCATTAATTTATTAGTGGAAGAAATATTTTTCGGAGTTTGTCCCGTGGACTTAGCCCAAATTAAAGGGTGAACCACGTTAAAATTTCGGTGTCATTATTCTACTATGTTGAATTCATTTCATTTTTACCCGCTGTGCCCAACAACTGGTATCAGAGCTGGTCTAGTAAAATTCTTAATATGCTCTGTGGTTGCAGCTTAGACTGACCTGCCACATCAGAAAAGATTTAATTAGGTCCATGGCGTATTTATTTGTAGAAAAAGAAACATAGCGAGAAAAAAATGTCAAGCCAAAAGGTAGATATTGAGAAATTTAATGGCAATAATAATTTCTCTTTATGGCAAAGGAGGATGAAGGATATTCTCATTCAACAGAAGGTCCATAAGGCGTTGTTAGGGAAAGAAAAGAAGGTAGCAACCGTCACCGAAGAACAATGGGAGGAAATAGATGAGATTGCAGCTAGTACAATCCGTCTAAATCTCTCGGACAGTGTCTTGCAAAATATTGAATCAAAAAATTGCAAGACTGCTAAAGAAACATGGGAGACTCTAGAAAATGTGTACATGTCAAAGAACCTTGCCAATAAATTTTATTTGTGGAAGGAGCTATATCAGATGAGGAAGGAAGATAGTGTGAGCATGATGCAGCATGTTAGCAATTTCAACAGCAAGCTTTCTCATTTAGCAAGATTTAATGTGAGTTTTGGCGATGAAGAGAAAGCTGTGATGTTGTTGGCATCACTACCCTCATCATATAATCATATCACAACAACTCTGACTTATGCAAAAGACAAGATGGAGTTTGAAGTTGTTGTAGAAGCCTTGTTCTCATATGAGAAACAAAACAAGGAAAAAGATTCAGAAGAACAAGCCCTTATCACAGAGTCTAGAGGAAGGAGACTGTACAAAGAACAAAAACCCAGAAGCAAAAGCAGAGGCAAATCAAATAAATTTGCCAATGTTGAATGCCATCACTGCAAGAGGAAGGGTCACATTAAGAAATTTTGCCGAGTGTTCAAGAAGGAACAAGAAACGAACAAAGGCAAAGTAATGAAGAAAGATGACAGCAGTGATGATGAGCAAACAAATACCATAGACGAGTTCAATATCGTTTATGATGAAGATTTTGTCAATCTTGCATCACACGAGACCAGCTGGGTGATTGATAGTGGTGCTACAATTCACGCTACATCGCGTAGAGAATTTTTCTCATCATACACACCTGGAAGTTTTGGTGTTGTTAGAATGGGAAATGAAGGTCTGTCAAAGGTAGTAGGCAGAGGAGACGTTTGCTTGGAAACAGAGAACGGAACCAGAATATTTCTGAAGGATGTCAGGCATATTCCAGATATGCGCCTGAATTTGATCTCTGTGCGCAAGCTTGCAAATGAAGGATATTGCAGCTCCTTCATTTATGACAAATGGAAACTTACAAAAGGCTCCTTAGTAGTGGCTAGAGGTGAGAAGCATACAACTCTGTATATAATGCAAGCGAAGCTCTCCACCGACACAGTAAATGCCATAGAGAAAGACAGTGTAGCTGAGTTATGGCATAAGAGACTCAGTCATATGGGTGAAAAAGGTTTGACAAGTCTAGCTAAAAAGAAGATATTGCCGGGAATAGATGAAGTACATTTGGAGAAATGTGTTCATTGTCTAGCAGGAAAACAAAACAGGGTTGCTTTCAAGAGCTTCCCTCCTTCCAGAATGAATAATATTTTAGATCTGATTCATTCAGATTTGTGTGGACCAATGCCAAAGTCACTTGGTGGTGCTCAATACTTTGTGACTTTCATTGATGATCATTCAAGGAAGATGTGGGTATATCTTCTAAAGACAAAGGATCAGGTGCTAGATGTCTTCAAAGAATTTCATGCCTCAGTTGAGAGACAGACTGGAAAGAAGTTGAAGTGCATCCGGACAGACAATGGTGGAGAATACACAGGACCTTTCCATGCTTATTGCAAAAAGCATGGTATTAGGCATCAGATGACACCTCCAAAGACACCACAGTTGAATGGCTTAGCTGAGAGGATGAACAGAACTTTGATGGAGAGAGTTAGATGTCTACTCTCACATGCAAAGTTGCCTAAAAATTTCTGGGGTGAAACCATACTCACAGTTGCACATGTGTTGAATCTTTCACCCTGTACTCCTCTCAAGATGGATGTTCCAGATAAAGTGTGGTCAGGAAAAGATGTTTCCTATAATCATCTGCGAGTGTTTGGCTGCAAAGCATTTGTTCATATCCCTAAGGATGAGAGATCCAAACTTGATGCCAAAACAAGACAGTGTATTTTTATTGGCTATGGTCAAGATCAATTTGGCTATAGATTTTACGATCCGATTGCAAAGAGACTTGTCAGGAGCCGTGATGCTGTATTTGTTGAAGATGAGACCATTGAAGATATTAACAAAATGAAGAAAGATGTTCCTAATTCCAATGGTGACTCATCAGATTTGGAATTAATTCCTCCAACATCAGTGCCAAGACAAGTTGGAGATGAAGACCAGGTTTATCCACCTGGTGAAGATGATGCCCCCATAGAAGTTGGTTCTGAAGACGAGGGAAATAATGATGTTCATTATCCAGTACCAACACCTGCGGCTTCTCCTGTTCCACTGAGAAGAAGTGATAGAGTGAGACGACCCTCTACCTCATATCCTTCAGATGAGTATGTAACTTTCACTGATGGGGGAGAACCTGAGAGTTACGAAGAGGCTATGGATGATGAATCCAAACAAAAATGGATTGAAGCCATGCAAGATGAGATGAAGTCCTTGCATGAGAACAAAACCTTTGAGCTGATGAAGCTGCCCAAAGGGAAGAAGGCCTTGAAAAATAAATGGGTGTTCAGGGTGAAGCATGAAGGACACAGTTCCAGTCTGCGATACAAAGCCAGACTGGTTGTCAAAGGATTCAGCCAAAGAAAAGGTGTTGACTTTGACGAGATTTTCTCTCCAGTTGTGAAAATGACATCCATTCGTACTGTGTTAGGGTTAGCATCAAGTCTTGACTTGGAAGTTGAGCAAATGGATGTCAAAACTGCCTTCTTACATGGTGACTTGGAAGAAGAGATATACATGGAACAACCAGAGGGTTTTCAGCAAAAGGGAAAAGAAGATTATGTCTGCAAATTGAAGAAAAGTCTCTACGGCTTAAAACAGGCACCAAGACAATGGTACAAGAAGTTTGAGTCTGTTATGGGGGAGCAAGGCTACAAAAAGACTACTTCAGACCATTGTGTTTTTGTGCAGAAATTCTCTGATGATGATTTCATTATTCTTTTGCTTTATGTGGATGATATGTTGATTGTTGGCCGAAATATTTCTAGAATCAACAACTTGAAAACGCAGTTGAGTAAGTCTTTTGCCATGAAAGATTTGGGGCCAGCAAAGCAGATTCTTGGCATGACTATTATTAGAGACAGAGGCGCCAAGAAATTATGGTTGTCACAGGAGAAGTACATTGAGAAAGTACTTCAAAGATTTCATATGGATAAGGCTAAAGCGATTAGTTGTCCTCTTGCTAATCACTTTAAGCTAAGTTCTAAGCAGAGCCCTTCTACAGACAAAGAGAAGGAAGAGATGGAAGAGGTTCCATATGCTTCAGCAGTTGGAAGTCTAATGTATGCCATGGTTTGTACACGGCCAGATATCACTCATGCAGTTGGAATTGTGAGTAGATTCCTTTCAAATCCTGGAAAGGAACATTGGGCTGCAGTAAAATGGATTTTCAGGTATCTTCGAGGTTCTTCCAAAATATGCCTATGTTTTGGAAATGATAAACCTATGTTAATTGGATACACAGATGCAGATATGGCTGGTGATGTGGATTCCAGAAAATCCACTTCAGGTTACCTGATTACATTTGCAGGGGGAGCTGTGTCATGGCAATCAAAGTTACAAAAATGTGTTGCACTGTCCACTACCGAAGCAGAGTTTATAGCAGCAACGGAAGCATGTAAAGAGTTGCTGTGGATGAAAAAGTTCTTGAAAGAACTTGGGTTGCAACAAGACAGTTATCAGTTATTTTGTGATAGTCAGAGTGCTATCCATCTTGGAAAGAATGCCTCCTTTCATTCAAGATCAAAACATATTGATGTGAGATATCACTGGATTAGGGATGTAATGGAGAAGAAGCTATTACAACTTGAGAAGATCCATACAGAAGAAAATGGATCAGACATGTTGACGAAAATTCTCCCAAGACAAAATTTTGAATACTGTCGTTTAGCTGCTGGATTGGTAGAGCCCTCTATGTAGTCGGGAGGGGGAGATTTGTAAGTCCCTCCTACATTTAAGAGGAAGAAAACACAAATGTTAGGTGCAACCATAAATGGTAGGTGTAACCACAAATGGTAGGTGCAACCACCAATGGTAGGTGCAACCACCAATGGTAGGTGCAACCACCAATGGTAGGTGCAACCACAAATGGTAGGTGCAACCACCAATGGTAGGTGCAACTAACATTGATATGCAATTTTTCCTATAAATAGGCAATGTCTTTGCCTTAGAGATACACCAACACACCAAAACAAGAAGAGAAGCAAAGCAAAGCCAAAGGAACAATTTCCTTTGAAGAAAAATAGTGTTGTGTGTAAGAAAGTGAGAAAGAATATCTTAGAAAAATATTGGGATATTTTTCTAAAAGGGGAGTGACAAAATAGTGAGTTTGGGAAACACTTGTGTGACACTATTTTGGGTTTATCTCAATTTGTTGTATTGCTTCTCACTTTGTACCCATTAATTTATTAGTGGAAGAAATATTTTTCGGAGTTTGTCCCGTGAACTTAGCCCAAATTAAAGGGTGAACCACGTTAAAATTTCGGTGTCATTATTCTACTATGTTGAATTCATTTCATTTTTACCCGCTTTGTTTTTTTCAAAAATATTTTCAATTTCATATTAATTCCAGTGCCTTTCATGTACATATATGGAACATTAATAATGATTCTGAAATGATTTTCAGGGTTACTTGCTTGGAAATCCAGTAACAATTCCATCAAGAACAATAAATTTTCAAATCCCATATGTTCATGGAATGGGACTTATTTCCGATGAGCTCTACAAGGTGTGATTAACTTAACTCTTACAAATTAATAGCAAATTAAGGTTAATTCTTAAAATTATTAAAATATTTGGACTAGAACCAAATATATATTCATGAACTCTTTTTTTTTTAATTTTCTTTTTTAAGGTGTCTGCAAACCGTTTAGCTTATAGGGAGAAAAATAGCAAGTATTAACTACTTTAAGTACAAATGATGTGGTATTTGAGGCGTACCTCAGTACCTGTTTTGATTATTATTTTTAAATAACATCTATACACAAACACACATTTATAACTTGATATGATTCGAACCCACATTTCCAATAAATAATTTAAGTAGAATATTTTAAGTTAAAATCAAAATAAATATCACCATAAATATAAAAAAAAGAGAACTCTTCGTTAATAGAAAATGAATAAAACTTTATATTGTTCATTCAATATTGTTAGGATGCTTAGAGTTTAGAATAGAATTACTAAAATTTAGAAATATATAATAATTTGTATAAATTTATTTAGCAAGTTAATTGCTATATATAGAATGATTAGAAAAAAAATATCTCTAATTACTCTAAAAAATACTTATATAAGTTGTTATCATTTATTATGTACGCTAGTTTAAGTGATTTAAAATTCAAGCATCATAAAATATACACCTATTATATCATATATACATTAACATGTATGACAAAATGTTAATGGATGCATACATACGTATAATATCGATCATACTTATTATACTCATGAACGTAACTAGTAATTCTAATCGGCTAGCATATTTGTTCAGGCGTTTGAGAAAAGCTGTGGAGGAGAATATGCAATCGTAGATCCATCCAACGTAGATTGTTTGAAAAATTTTGAGGTTTATGAGGAGGTAATAATTAAAACAATTTTTATTTTATTTTATAAAAAAACTGTTTTTAATACTATATAACAATTATTATTTTTGTAACTGTTTAATTCTTAAAAAACATTAATTTTAAACAACTATATATTATTAATTAAAAATGTTATCCAAACGCGTTGTAAAGCATGTAACATAATTTTCAATTTTCAGTGCACCTCAAGAATTGGTAGTGAACATATTTTGGAGCCCCTTTGCACTAGTGCTTCATTAAAATCACAACATATAAAAATCAGATCTCTTACCGATCAAGTCTTACACGGCAGTTGTATTTGGGTATGTTCACGATCAAGTATTCTTTACATACACATATATACAATTTTCCTTTTTGCTTTGTTTTTTTTTTTCCTCTTTTTTTCTCTCCCACGACCAAGTAATATATATATATATATATATAATGAGATTTATTCTTTTTTTGTTGATTTTGGGTCTGCATTATTAGGATTATCAGAACACATTTTCTGGCAATTGGGTCAATTCTCCTTCTGTTCGAAAAGCACTACACGTACGCGAGGTATGTATAATTCACATGCAATGTTATGCATGGCTCTTATTACAAGTTTCATTTTAATTATTATATAATTAAAGTTAACAAAGATTTATTTTAATCATTAAATAACTATTGATTATTTAATAATTTGATCACAAATATATATATTTTTATATTCAAGTTAAAAGCCTAGTACCTATATGCATGCACGGACAGAATCATGAACATAATTTAAGAGGTACCTAATTAATTAAATCAAAATTTATAATTAAATTATATTAAATATTTACATTGTTTTCGAAAATAAAGTTAAGATTATCTCCAACCTTAGTATCATCTGATCAACCATGCTACCTTGCACCATCACTTGATTTGTTGCAGCAGTTGAGAGAGTGGCATTTGGAGAATGACTCTCGTCTTTACCCTCCCCTCAAGCTTAGTGGGAGTTGAATAACACTAAGCTTGGGACGATTCCACTTGAATTGTTGAATGGAGAGTGGCCTGGTTAGAATTTCAGCAAGTTGTTTATGTGAAGGAATGTGTTGAACCAAAAATTCTTTGGCCAAAACCTCATCTCTAACAAAGTGAATATCAAACTCTACATATTTAATGCGTGAATGAAACACTAGATTAGCAGCAAGAACAACACTACTCATATTGTCACGCCATATTATAGGCATAATAGGTAATGAAACCTGCAACTCAGTGAGTAAGGACTTGATCCAAAGCACTTCAGTAGCTGCTGTGGCTAATATTCCTCTGCACTTAACTTCACAGCTAGATCTTGCAACAATAGTTTGCTTCTTAGAGCACCACATCACTAGATTGGCCCCCGAGAAAAACACAAACACCCATGGTAGACCTTCTATCATCTAGTAATGTACCCCAATCATCATCAACAAAGGCTGTAAGAAGAAACTGAAAGGAAGGCTTTAGAACAACACCATAAGACAACGTGCCTTGTAGGTATTGAATAATTCTTTTTACAGCTACACAGAGAGTGTCCCAAGGTTGAGACATAAACTAACAAACCTTATTAACTGGATAGGATTTAGGTCTTCAAAGATTGATGTATTGGAGAGCCCAAACTATGCTACAATAGAAATAAGGATTAGAGAAAAGAGTACCATCATGAGTTGATAATTGTGGTGCTTGGACAAACCCATATTGACCTTAGATAAAAGCTCTTTAATGTACTTAGTCTGAGTTAATAGTAAATCACCATCAATAGAGTTCTAACTTCAACACCAAGAAAATAATTAAGCAATCCCAGATACTTCAGTGAAAAAGAAGCATTGAGATGTTTAATTAAAGAGGAAACAACTTGCTCATCTCTACCTATGGTAATGATGTCATTTACATAGACTAATAGATAAATTAAAATGGAACGATGAAAGTTGCAAAACAAAGAGAAATTGATCTTAGATCTTATGAATCCTATAGTACACAAAGCATTGCTCAAAATGTCAAACCAAGCACTTAGAGCTTATTTAAGACCAAAAATGACCTTATTTAATTTACAAACATAATCAGGGTTTGCTAAATCCTCAAAGCCTAAGGATTGAGTCTTGTAGACCTCTTCTTCAAGATGTCCATTAAGAAATACATTGTTTACATCCAATTGATATAGTATCCATTGTCTAGCTAAGGCACTAGTTATAATAATGTGAATGGTAATAGGTTTGACAACAAGACTAAAGGTTTCTTTGAAATCAAAACTAGGAACCTCATGAAAGCCCTTGGCTACCACTTTAGACTTGAGCTTTTCAACCAAACCTATTGGAAACTTCTTAACCCTAAAAATCCATCTAGAACCAATCATCTTTTTGTCAGGAGGTCTTTGAACTAAAGTCCAAGTATTGTTTCTAAGCAAAGCAACAAAATCAACCTTCATAGAAAGCTTCCAATCCTCGTGAGTCAATGCTTGAATGTTTGTTTTGGAGAAGTTGACTCAGTAAAATCAAGCTCAATTATAAGAGTGCTTGCTTTTTGAATGCCATGCATTTCCCTAGTAATCATAGGATGCATATTAGATGGTTGAATTGGAAAAGAAGATTAAAAAAAAGTAATATTAAAGGTGTGACACTGTTAAAAGAAGACTAAGAATAAGAAGACACATTTGGATCATAAAGGTTTATTGTAGAAAATGAGAAGAAAAATGTTGAGAAGTAGTGCAAGGCTTCAAAAAATTAGGAAAGGGATATCTAGAATCAAAAGATGAAGACAAAGCTAAAGTAGATATGTCTAAAGAAATTGAGAAATCTGTAGAAATTAAAGAAGGTGAAGTAGACAACTCACGAATATAATTAGGAGAAAAGGAACCAAAGTAAGGTCTATCGTACGACCTTACTGAAGAGATAATAGGTAAAATAGAAGTAACTCGAGAAGTATGAGGGATTTTAGGGGTAGATGTCAAAGCTAAAAAAGGAAAGATTGATTCATTGAAAGTGACATGTTTGTGAGATAGACTCCACCACTAGGATAAAGGAATTTATAACCTTATGCCTAGAACTATATCCCAAGAAATTGAAAGAAATGGAATGAAACTGTAATTTATTATTGTTTTTAAGGCTGAGGTATGGAAAGCACTCAAAGCTAAAGACCTTTAGAAAATCATAATAAGGTTTTGGTTTAAACAAAAACTTCAAAGGAGATTTAAACTCCAAACATGAGTGAGATAGACTATTGATGACATAAACAATAGCATAAAATGCTTTATCCCAAAACTCTAAAGGCATTGATGTCTGAGCTAAGAAACTAAGTCCCTGATCAACAATCTGACTATGCTTCATTTCTACTAACCCATTTTGTTCATAGGTGTGAGGATATGAAGTCCTATGAATTACACCATGAAATGAAAAAAATATAAGATAATACTTTCCCTCCCCCTAATTAGTTGGTAACTACTTAACTTTGAAATTACTTAACTTTGAAATGAAAATAAACTTTAATTAACCATAGGTTGAAACTGAGAAAAAACTTGTGCTACTATGTCCTTGGTTTTTAAGAAATAAATCTACGTAAACCTTGTAAAATGACTAGTGAAATGCACATAGTAGTGAAAGCAATTTCTAGATACAACAGGTCGCACTCAAAGTTCAGAGTGAACCAATTCAAAAGGATGTGTAATAGTTATTATAGATAGAAAAAAAGGGCATTTTATGAAACTTCCCCATTTGACAAGCAGCACATAGAGGCATATCTGTATTTTTGTCTTAAAACTATATGTCATAACTTTTAAAGGCTTTCTTAACAATTGCAAAAGAAGTATGAGCTAGCCTTTTATGCCATATATAAAGAATACATATATTGGCCACAGAGTATACAAGTTTGGTATTATTAGAAGGAAAGCACTGAAAAACATAATCAACACAAATTATGTGCAATAGATACACAAGTATACGTATTAAAAAAGTAATATAAAGATAAAAAATATCATTCCTACAAAAATTATGTTATTAGAAACTAATTTTAAAACTAAAAAATAAATATAATTGTTTTTGTGTAATTAGTAGTAATTAATTAACTTAAAAGTAATAACTACGAAGATATATGAGAAAATATCTAGAAATACTTAATATCCTAATTTTCTAAACATGTAAATCACTAAACTTCCCCCAATATAATTACCAATCAATTGAATCAAACCTAGCATGTATTTCTCTTTCAAGTAAACTATATATCATATAGTAATTAATCTAATAACTCTTATATCAATTAAATTGCATATTACTCATTAAGTTCATCACTTATGGATCACATACATAATAATTATACATCTCTACCTATAAACTATGTATAGTATTTAATTAAAATAAATAATTAAATAATTATCTCAAATCTATTTAATTGTCTCTATAGATCAATTGTTGGCCAAACAATTAATAGCATAATAATTAGATTAAATAATATAATTAAATTGAAATTATAATTAGGGTAAAAATATTAGATCATTACATATAAAAAAATTTGATTTCATAAGACTCATATGTTAATAAACTAGCTAGACATAATTGTATTCATAAAGCTTAAATTTTTTATAAAGAAAGACAAAAAAATCGATAAAAAAAGAAAAGAAAAATAAATACAATCAATCTCTTGAATTGTAGCACCGATCTCTTTTTGACCCTCCACTAAAATTGCATCTTTTTGAAATTTTTATGTATTTTCTCTCTTTTTGGCACCAAAAACTGATAAAATATTTGGTAATTTTGGCTAATAGGGTTTTTGGTGCAATTAGGAGTTTAAATTAAACTTAGATGGAATTTGGACTATCAGGTTAGCTTCAAAAAATAAAAGGGATGCGATGAAAAAGAAAAATTAAATAGCACTAACCAATGGGATCTCGACACATGGCATATGAGCAACACTAGAAAAATTTGGGTGCGATGCGTGGCAGGGCCGATTAGTCATAGTCAACGCATGCTAATTCAGTTGTGATTCATGGATACGTATTGGGTGACACTCTGGTGGAATGAACAGACAAATCCCATAATGACGTATGGCATGTTTGTTGATCTCTCAGCAAAACTCGAAATGAATTCTGTGTCAACACGTGGTAATGTCTATATCAATAGCACATGCGACACGTTTCAATTGGCCCTCTTTCCTTATGTGGTGTCCACGTGGAAATGACTATCCAATTATACATACAACGCACTCTGATTGGCTTCCCTTCCTTGTGTGACATCCATATGTTTTATTCTTATTGGTCTTGTATTAAAAAATCTATAAAAATTCCAAACAATTCTCAAAAAATATATTTTCATTCATTTTCATTAGAAAGTTCATATTTTAATATTTGTAACCCCAAAAGTACTACTTATTGAATAAAATGAACAAATATTAAGCCAAAATGTTCACTAATGACTCTATTTTCATACAGTCATAACATCCCAAGTTTTACTCTTTGCTTGTCCTTAAGTAAAGCCAAGTCTTAACTAGATATATTAACATAGACAATATATTCACACACACACACATACACACACACACACACACACACACACACACACACATATATATATATATATATATATATATATATATTAATGCATGTATATTTAGCTAAAACTATTACCCTCAACTATCATAATTATAATACAAGGAGGTTCACATATCCATAATCCATTAATCAACGTTTCATCAATAAAAGGATATGCAAGGTTTTTGACGAATTGATTTGTATGTGTGTGTTGCATATGATATCATGAAATCAACTTATATGCACATACTAATCAATTCAATCTTAGAAAAAGTCTCATAAATCTATTTTTCATGTCTCCCTCCACTAATATAAATATGTATTTAGCTAAAGATTAATAAGGGTTTTACATGCTTGTAATGTAAGGCTTATGTGGGGTCGATAAATGAATACATTTAAGTTATTTTCACACCTTAGCTTTCTTTTTATTCATCATGCACTTTTTAACTACAATTGAGTTTTAGTTGATATTTTAGTGCACTCTATCTTATCATTTTTTTCATATTCTTTTATTCCACATGTTTTTTTGTAACTTCACAACACCCTTAAACTTATTTTTTTATTTAGAGGGATAATTGTGAATTTTTTCTATATGGTGCATTACATTTCACCTTACTCTATATCATAACACATAATTGCATTGTTTTCTCTCATACAAGCTAAAGGTGCAAGGGTAAAGGTAATGCTTATTGGTTAGGCATAACATGTGGCTTAAAGATATAAAAGGTTCTTAATTGGCCTCAAATGGGTGACTAAATATATTAACAATTGTTAGCTTGAAAGATTTAATCGATCCACACAAGGCCTAAATCATTTCTTATGCTAAATACTATTTAGGATTTCGTCTCAATGGATTATCAATAGATTCTAAAACATGGTAGATCCCATCAACTATCACTATTCACTACAAAGTATCTCTCAATAGGAACAACAATCAATCATGAACATATGCAAAAACATTTGAATCAACCAATCAAAACTAGCAAGCATATAATATAATTAACGTAAGTATCTGAACGAGTATGTTACATTCCTTATCGTAGTCATGGCAACACATTTTTATCATTTGGTTCATACATTTCATATCAAGCATGCATGCATTTAGTTTTCATGTATTTATCAATATTACCCAAATCATGATTAAAAACATCCTAAAAATAAAAAAATTCCTAAAAATTGAAAATGCGTACAAAATAATAAAGTAGAGAATGAAGTTCTCTCTCCCAAACTTAAATTTCTCATTTTCCTCAATAAGCACATACAAAAAGGAAAGAAAACTATCTTAATCTTGGCATATCACATCTATCGTTCAAACTGCTCAATCTTGTTGTGTCATTACTCTCTACATTTATTCACCTAACAGTAGGTTTTCTCCCAATCAGTGTCATGTTTAACGTCCTTAACTAGATCGTCATATCAACTCTTAAGGTACATCCTTCTATGTCCTTTTACTGTTGAGTTTTCCTAGAAATAGTTTGAGTCTTAAATTGTTTAATAATACTTTATTTTCTTGTTTTAAAACATGGTCCATAATTCTCTTATCATGCCATATTTTTGTTTTCTTTTTATACTTTTTGGCATTCTTATAAGCACTTCATCATAGCTCATCTAATTTATGTATTTGCAACATCTTTTTCATCTATTTATTAGACTCTTTCACTTGCCATCTTGATTGGGGATGGTAGGGTAAAGTTGTGAGGTCTAATCTTGGTATCCATTTAATAGATGGTTTAAGCTTGGATCCTATCTCAAAATTCTCCACAATCACATTAGGTATACACATGGGAGGTGTAGCCTTAAAATAGTTCACACAATTAATAATATCAATTATAGATTCCATACTTTCAAAACAAAAATAGATTGAGTTATGTCTTGGTAAGTTTACTTCATTGTTCACAGCCTTATGCGTAAAAATATTAAGTGTGTGTGACTCAACAAATATTTTTAAGTTATCAACATGATCACTAACATCTATCCTTAAGCATTCATTAACATTATCAATATCAAGGTTTTCATATGCTTTAAAAACTTTAAATGTTACTCATCCATCTTGCACACTCATTATAATCTCACATTTTTGTACATCAATAAGTGCTCTTTCAGTTGCTAAGAATGGATGACCAAGTATGATATGAATGTTATGATCATCTTTCATGTCTAGTAAAATAAAATCCACCAAAAGATGAACTTTTTTACTTTTACTAGCACATCATTTACCACACCTTGGGTCCATTTAAATAATTTTTCTATCATTTCTAACATTACTGAAGTGGGTTTAGCTTTACCAACCCCCAATATCTTAAAGATCGATAATGGCATAAGGTTAATGCTTGAACCTAAGTCACATAGTGCTTTCTCAAATTTTATGTTTCCAATTGTGCAAGAAATGTCAAAGCTACTTGGATCTTTCAATTTTTGGGATAATTTTCTAGCAATGATGGCACTACAACCTTTAGTTAAGGTTATTTTTTCATTATTTCCAAACCTCATTTTCTAAGATAGGATGTCTTTAAGAAATTTGGCATAAGAATACATTTGTTCAAGTACATCTGTAAATAGTATATTTATGTGTAGCTTCTTGAAGACATCTAGAAATTTTGAAAACTATGTATCTAACTTTTGCTTTTGTAGTCTTTGAGGGAAAAGAATAGTGCGTTTGTAGAGGTTGCTCTTTTTTGGCTGAATTATTTCCTTTCTAGTGCTTTTTTTGTCTACTTTTTCTTTATCATCCTTTTTAGCTTCATATTCCTACTCATACTTTTGAGTCTCATATTTCTCCTCTAAAGTTTTTTCACTCCTCAAGTATATAGCATTACATTGCTCATTACCTTCTCTTCTTGCGTTTATAATTGTGTTACTTGTAAGATTACCTTAAGTCCTTTGACTTATGGCCTGGGCAAGTTGCCCCATTTAGGTATCTAAATTTTGAATTAAAGCCTTTTGAGTAAACACTTTTGTATTTACTAACTTGATAAAGTCTTTCATCATCCCTATTAAAGAATTTATGTTCTCCTTAGTAGGTGATTTCTTTTCTTAGACTTGTGATTGTTAAAAACCAGGTGAGGAAAATAATTGATGATTAAATTTATTACTATCTTTATTGTTATTATTACTCCAAGAGAAATTTTGGATGTTGTCTCCATCTTGGGTTATTTGTGTTAAAGTATGAATTTTTTTTTTCACTTTACCCACATAGTATAATGATTTAGGATTATATGAACAATTATCAAACAAATAAGCTTCACCATAAAAGACATAGGATGCCCTTAAATCTTGGGCCCGGTTTATAATTTCTGGAGAGTTTTGAGACTTCAGAAGATTCACCAAAGATGAAACTTAAGTTGTAAGTGTCATTATATCATTTACCTATGCATTCTGGCTACTCTTCTTGTGGCTGCATTATGTTCATTGGCCATTGATAATTATTGCTACTCATTTTGTCACGTAAATCATAAGCTTGATTGTAAGATTTGGCTAGAAAAGCTTCATTAGCAGATATATCAACAATGGTTCTTGTTTAAGCATTGATACTATTGTAGAAAGTCTGCAATTGGATCCAATGAAGGATACCATGGTGGGGACATATCCTTAACAATTCTTAGAATCTATCCTATAATTCATATAAAGGTTCTCCTTTATATTGTTGGTAGGAGGTAATGTCATTCCTAAGCTTGGCATTCTTTGTTGATAGAAAATATTTCATCAAGAATTTCTTTGTCAAATCATTTGAAGTTGTAATGGAGTCAAGTGGCATAGAGTTTAGCCAAGCTTAAGCACAATCTTGCAAATATTAAAGGAATAATCTAAGCCTAAATGTCTCCTTAGTCACACCACTAAATTGAATGAATTTCCAACTTGAATTGTATGCTAAATTGTCAAACTATCTTGTAATATTTGAAACATTACTGACTTTAATTAAAACTGATTAGCTTGAATGTTTGGCCTCATAATACTTGGATTCATCCCTTCCAACATAAGTAATTCATATTCATTCATAACACTATCCCTATCATCCATTAAAAGAATCTAGTTGTTCAAATTTAACTCATTATTATGTATTTCTAATAGATTAGTCATTTCATCCACTTGGATCATAACTTGTTGTTTTCTTATTAATTTCAAAGTACATGCTATTTGGGGATCTAAAGGCAAAATTTCTCCCTTAAGGAGTCTGCTCATGCAATAAAGCCAAATATATTTCTAATAGCAAAAAGGAGATATCAAAATTAAAAATAAATAAATTAAAATTACGAAGAAAAAAATAAAAATAAATAACTAAAATAAAAATTAATTTCTAATGTTTATAGTCTCCGACAATGATGCTAAAACCTTGATCGACACGAATTATATGCAATGGGTACGCAAGTATACGTATCGTAGACAAATAATATAATAAGAAGAAAATATCATTTTCATAGAGATTATATTATTGAAAACTAATTTTAAAACTAAAAAACAAATTTTTTTGTTTGTTTTGGGAAAGTAAAATTAAAAGAATTAAAAATAAATAGTAGTAATTAATAACTCAAAATTAGCAGCTAAGAAGATATATGAGAAAATATTTAGGAATATTTAATCCCTTAATTTTCTAAACATGTTAATCACTAAAATTCTTCAATATAATTACCAATAAATTACATGATCAATTGAATCAAATCTAGCATTTATTCATCTCTCAAGTAAAATAATTCATCTATCAAGTAAAGTACATATTGTATAGTAATTAAACTAATCACACTCTCATGTCAATTCAATTGCATATTACTCATTAAGTTCATCAATTATGGATCACATATATAAGAATCATACATCTCTACCTATAAATTATGCATATTATTTAATTAAGACAAACAATTAAATAATTCTCTCAAACTATTTAATTATCTCTATAGATCATATTTAAATTAAAATCATAATTGTAGTAAAAATATTAGATTATCACATATAGAAAATTGGGTTTATAAGACCTCTAGATTAATAGATTAGCTAAACATAATTGTATTCATAAAACTCAGATTTTTCATAAAGAAAAACGTGAAAATTGATAAAGAAAGGAGAAAAAATAAATACAATCAATTTTTTAAAGTGTAACATCAATCTCCTCTTAAATATCCACCAAAATTTGCATCTTCTTTTAAATTTTTTCTATATTTTCTCTTTTCTTAGATCCAAAAACTAATAAAAATTTTGGTAAATTCGGCTAATAGAATTTTTGGTGTAATTAGGGTGTTAAATTAAGCTCAGATGGAATTTGAACTATCACATCAGCTTCAGATTAAGGGCTGACATGAAAAAAATAAAACTAAATGCTTGCCAATAATATCGTGACACGTGGCATGAGAGAAACACTAAACGAATCAGCACACGACGTATGGTATGGCAGGTTGGTCGTGGTTAACGAGCACTAAATCAATGTCACAAGATGCACTACGATTCATGGATACGAATTGCATGGTACCCTAGTGGAATGAACAGAAGAATCCTGTGACGATGTGTGACACGATCATTGATAGCTCAGTTAAACTTGGAATGAACGTTGTGTTGACATGTTGCAATGCTTGTGCTGGTGGAACATGTGGCGAGCTCCTATTGGGTACCTTTGTTTGTGTGGTATCCATGTATCCTGTTCTAATTGGTCTTACATTAACAAAATTATAGAAAATCTATAAAAATTTCAAAACAAATTTGAAAAATATATTTTCATCGCTTTTGACTATAAAGTTTGTTACCCTAGAAGTACTACTTCTTAAAAAAAATGAACATATATTAAGCAAAAAAATGTACTAATGACTCTACTTTAATAGAGTCATCAAAACATTAGGCAAAGCTTTAGGAATAGAAAAAATACATGACGTATAGATTCATTAGGGAATGAAGAAACCTATGAAATAACCCTAAGTAATAGGTTTTACAAGAAAAGACAATCGAATGTCAAAATCATAAAGTCCACCTCTAAGATTGTCTCGTAGTAGCTCCAAATGTGTTGTTTGATCCTTCACACAACAATAAGTTTCATGAAACTCAAAATATGCATTATTATCTTTATCAAATTGAGCAAACTCAACAAATTCTTTGCTATTGTGGGAACATGTAGAATGTGATTCATAAACAAGCATGTATTCTAGCTATGTATAGAAGGAAGAAATGATGAGCCAATATTCTATATTGGTAGCGTCTTACCATCTCTAATCATAACCTAATTAGCTTCATCATAAAACTAAGAGACTGCTAAATTTGTTGGATTAGAGGTGACATGATGAGAGGCACCTAAGTCTAGATACCAAAAAGAATCACTAGATAAATCACAAGCACTAGAAAAATTCATAGCTCCATAGATTGATGGAAAATCAACACAAGGAAAAGGAGGTGACTTCTCTTGAGATGCCACAAAGGCTTGAACAGATAGAGTATGAGTTGTAGATTGTTACTGAGAGACTACTTATGGCTTAGCCTAAGAACGAGGTTGTGACAAAAAAAATTTGCTGAGAGTTAGCTTGATGTTGTGCTTGTTCACCAATAGACTGTGGAGGTTGAAAAGTATGAACAAACCTATATTAGTAATTAGCCACTAGATGGCCATTTTTTCCGCATAATGACATTACACCTTATTATTTCCTTGTGATCTTCCACCACTACTTTTAGGATGAGGATTGATGACCAAAAGGAGTAATAGGAAATTAAGCTCATGAGGTTAAGGCTTTAGGATCTAATCGATTAAGAGAAATCAAAGGAGGTACAAACATTCTCTGTGAAGAAAATAAGATGAGGTTTGTTGAGTAAGATGTGCACTAAGCAATATTGAATTGTGAGGATTGTCTCTTGTTTCATGCCAAGTCTCATGACTTAGCAAAAGTGACACCACATCAACAAATGTTAGTGATTTAGTTTACATTTTAGCTATTATTATTGAAATAACATATTCAAACTCTCATGCTAAACCAACAACTAAGTAAAGCACCTTATCATCTTTTGAGAGTGCATAGCCAACAGATTCTAGTTGGCTTGCTATTTCTTTTAGATTGACAACAAAACTCATTACAATGAGATTGCCTTTTTTAAAAATCTTAGGAGCTTCTATCTTAATTGAAGAATTCAACCTTTAGATATGGAAGAAAGTAATTGTTCTAACTCTGTCCAAGCACTTTTGAAAGGTATGAAACCATTGATATGCTTGAGTATTTCATCATTAACATAGTTCATAAACCATCCACAATTTATTTGATCTTGTCTATCCCATTATTTAAACATAGGATTCAAATGTCAATCAATGAACTCTGGTGGTGGATCTTTGTACAAAAACTCATCAAGATCACAACTATGAAGGATCCTTTGAATCTGTTACTTCCAGATGATAAAATTAGAATGAGTTAACTTGATTGTTGTAACATGATTTTGAAACTTAATGACACTACAATCATCAGGAGTCGCAGTCATTTTTATTGTAGAATCTTCAGTTGAAGTTAGAGTGTGCAAACTAGGATCATCCATTAACAAGTTTAATAAAACTTGTTATGTTCTGATATCATGATGAAACTAAAAATCCAGAAGATGGAGGAGTTTTATGGCTCAAGAGATTGCTAAAAGTATCTCTGATGTATTATATATTTTTTAAGATAGTGAACAGTAATACAAAAGCTTAATCACACACTATTTTGGTGCTATCCTTTTATAGGCAACCAAAAAGGCAGGAAACTAAAAATTGAAAACAGAAAACTAAAGCAGCACATGCAGTAGCCATGTGGGTTGTTTTAATAATAATGTGATGAAATTATTACAAAAAATACATAACTTAATTATTATTTTTGTACAAAATAAGGAGAACCTCACGGTATTTTTCTATAAAAAATACCCGATAACTTTTAACAATAAAAATAATACACTCATTTTATATTAAGATGGGTAGGTTTTAGCTTCATTTTATAAACCTATTTTGATCCTATTGCTTTCTTGCCTTTTGGCAAGTGTACTAACTCCCATGTATTGTTCTTTTCAAGAGCATTCAATTCTTGATTCAATGCTTCTATCCATTCTGCACTAATACTAGCTTGTTTGTAAGAACTTGGTTCTTGAACATTGGACATATTTGCCAAAAAGGTCATGTAAGTATCAAAAAATATAAGAGATTTTGTAAAAGGTAAGGTTTGTGGAATATATGTTCTGAGATCTTATGACTGACAATATATTTTATTTGAGGATTGGATAACTAAATTAAGAATATAATCTACCATCTATGTTGGCTTACTTCTAATTCTGGTATTGTGTTTTTGAATTTCATTGGTTATTTGGATTTTATTTGAATATTCTTCTATGGAATTAGCAAATCATAATCATCATTAAGAGCAGATGAATAATCTGAAATATTTTGATCAGTTATGGGTATAGAAGGTAATTGGTCTATAGTTAAGATTATTGGTTCAATATCATTTTCACTTATAAGAAGAGGTAAGACATCTTGTTCTATGTTTTCGATACTGTTATTTTCAACTTTATAAGGAAAAATTTGTTCATAAAATTTTACATCTCTTGAAACATATATTTATGTTTTTACAAATCATAAACTCGAAAAGCCTTTTAAGTTAAAATGTATCCAAGAAATATACATTTGAAAGCTCTTTCAGTAAATTGTCTGTATTTGGTAAAACATTTGTCACATAACACAAGCATCCAAAGACTCTAAGGTTTGAATAATTTGGTGATTTTGAGAGAAGTATTTCTACGGGCATTTTCCAATTTAAATTTGATGATGGAATTCTATTTATGATGTGAGTGGCCATAAGAAGTGAAGAACCCTAAAATTTCTTTGGTAAGCCTGCCTGAAATATTAGAGCTCTGGTTATTTGTAAGAGATGTTTGTGTTTTCTTTATATTACCCCATTTTGTTAAGGAGTATAAAGACATGATTTTTGATGAATTATTCCTTTACTAAAAGGGAATGATTGAAATTATAAATTTATGAATTTTGTACCATTGTCACTCCTTATGAGTTTAATCTATTTCCCATACTTTGTATGAATGATGTTGACAAAGTTGGTAAAAAAGGAACTAGTCTGGATTTTGTGGATTATGAGGTAAGTCCATGTGGCCTTTGTATGGTCATCAATTAGAACATATTTGGCTCTTTTAACAGAGACTTGGCCATAAAGACCCCATAAGTCTAATTGAATAAATTCAAAAGATTGTGAGGCTATAATATGACTAATAGAAAAATGTAATATTTGTTGTTTGGACTTGTGACAAACTTCACATTAATAAAAAAAAATTAAATCTTGTTTTTTAAAAAAAATATTGTGTTTCAAAACATCTATAGGATAGTGTCCCAATTTGTTATGCCACAATTGAGTTTTAAGAAATCTTTTCTTTTCATTGATAGAAACTTTATCGCTACAATTCAATCCATAAGGATTTAATTTTAGAAACTCAATATTTTTAATAAAGCTATTACAATTGAAATCTTGAAAACTTGCAGTATTTAAAACATAGAGGCTTCCTAGAGCTTATTTACTGCCAGAATCTCTTTAGTCTATAGGTCCTACAAAATACAAGTAGTTGGTGTAAATGAAATTCCATTTGGGTAAGGTGAGCAAGTTTTTGAACAGATATAAGATTAAATTTAAAACTTGGTATGTATAAGACATTTTTCAGGAAAATTTTATTTAGAAGATTAATGTCTCCTATACTATGAACATATTTCACAGATCCAACTGGTAAATAAATTGGTGAAGGTCTTTTAGGTTTTCTTAGATTGTTAAAAAAATTCTAATGTCTCACATGTGATTAGTGGCCCTTAAGTCCACTATCCAAGTACCATTTTTTAACAACTCAATAGTACTAGTAACAAAACTTAAATACATTGAAAAGAGAAAGTGTTACCTATAGAATTGTTGAAATTAGCAAAGTTTGCATAGTTACCATCCACAGTCATCTTGCCGTTGATCAACTTCATCAACTCTTATTGAACAAAATTAGCTAAATCACCTTGTTTCTCTCCACTAGTTGTATTCATATCTTCATAATCAAGTGGATTGTTAACCATATTTACCATAGCTTTGTTAGTACATTTCTTCTGTTGACCTTTTAATTCCTTATACTAGTCTGAAACTCCATGAATTTTAAAACAAGTATCTTTTACATGCCCTTTTTCATTCTGCAATGTTCATAGACCTTATTCTCACTTGAGTTCTGGTTAGTAATCCAACAGCTTCAATGCTTTCATTGAAATTGACATGAACTTTTTTCTGTTTCTCAACACTATGAAATATTGAATAAGCACGATTCACAATTGGCAATGAATCCATGATCAGAATTTGATTTCTAGTAGGGTCGTAGCATTCATGTAATCCCATAAAAAATTGCATCAGTCTATTCATAGAGTTAAAATCTGAAATTACTTTTGTAGCTCTACATGTGCAGGGAGGTAAAGACATAAAGTAAGCAAACTCATCCCACAGGCACTTCAATTTCCCATAATATTTTGCAATTGAATCATTATCTTGAGATATTGAAGCAATATCTCTTTGAAGCTGATAAAGCAAGGGTCCATTACTCTCACCATATCTTTCAGTTATCTCATCTCATAACTCTTTGGCTGAAGTTGTATAAAGAAAACTATCAACAAGGTCCTTGGATATAAAATTAAGTATCCAAGAAGTTATCATATAGTTACCTCTTGCCCAGAGTTCATACTCTGTATTTTCTTCACTAGGCATAGGAATCTTACCATCAACGAAACCTAGCTTCAACTTGACTTCAAGAGCAATCTTCATAGATCTGTTCAAAGTTAGATAATTTCCTTTAATCAGATGTGACGTTACAAGCACCATTTTAAAAAAATTCTTTAGTTGATCTAATAACTTTACTTGTCTTTTCAATTTGAGCTGTAATATTTCTCATTTTTAGTAACAAAAATCAATTCTAAGTTTTCATTGTTAATTTCCAAATGAAAGTTATCAAGTAGCGGAACAACACTTGCTTAATTAAGAAATAAGTAAATTATTTTTGGGGTTTTGTCCAAAATGGCCATTTCTCATATAATACTTTAAAAAAATGAGTATTGGTGTTATAGTTTAAAAAGAGACAAAACTTGACTTGTAACCTGAAAATTAATTTTTGTGTAAGTTTTTTAACTTTTAATATTTTTAAATTTATTTACCAACTTGAATAATATAGTTTTATATCTATATAAATTGATAAAATAATTTAAAAATTAAATAATATAAATTAATAAATATATAAAAAATAGATTATAACAATATTAAATATATAGTATGTATAACAATAAATATTTATATATTTATATGATTTTGTCTATAAAAAACATATCATATATAATAGTTTAAAGAATGGTTGAATTGTGTTTTAATTTAGGTAAAATTTAACCTTAAACTTGAAAACTTATTTTTTAAAAAAATTATTTTTTAAAAAAATAAAAAAAATCTCATTTTACAAAACATAATTATTATAAACATAAAAAATATTAATATCTTATAAATTTATAATTAATTTTAAATATAATATAATACATTATTATTATTAATAATAAATATAATAATAATTATATTTAATAAATAATTATGATATAAAAAATAATATTTATATATATCCAACTTTATATAAGATACAATACAAACATGGAACATTATATCGTAAATTTTGCGTGAAAATATTATCTAATATATTATTATTATTATTATTATTATTAATATAATAAAATATATAAATTATATCTAATTAATTATATTTTAATACTTAAATAAAATTATTATTAATAAATATTTATTATCTTAATAATAATTAAAATTATAATAATATTAGAGATATGTGTTACAATGTAATTTATTTTTAATTTTTTTAATTTTAAATAATTTATTTTTTTAAAATGTCAATAATTATTGTAACTATTTAATAAATTTTTTAATAATTTAAAATTTTATAATTTATTATTATTATTTTAAATTATTTTATAACAAAATTTTGATAAATTATTTGTTATAAAAAATATATTTTTTTATTATATAAATATAAATTATTTTTTAGTTATAATAAAAATAAATTATTATTTTATTTTTTGTTTTCTTTTAGAAAATAAGAAAAGAGATAAAAAAAAATGGAGTTGGGAATTAAGAAAGGAGAGAGAAGAAGATAGTTGAATGGTGAGTTGGAAAAAAAAAGTGGAATGATGAGTTGGAAAAAAAAGAGAAGAGAGAGAAGAAAGTGAACGTGAGTTAAAAAAAAATTGATCGGCAAATGGTTAAATAAGTTTTAATTTGATTATTTTTAAACTAAAATGCATTGAAGCCTTTTTTTAAACTTTAAAAGAGAATATGTCTTTTATAGACAAAAACCCATTATTTTTAGAGAATCGGATTCAATGTTGTTAATAGAAAATAATAATTTTACATTCGAATTAGAAAGTCAAATTATCAAAAAAAAAAAAAACAGAAACCGCAACCACTTTTACTGTGATCATTTCATCTATTATTATACAACATAATCATTTTTACGGTACTTATATATAATAATTCTTCAATATGTTTCAATGTAAATAAATATGTTTTGATTGTTATAAATTTTAAAAATAGTATAATTATCGTTTTTCAACCAATAACCATAACACAGGAAAATATTGGAAAATGGCAAAGGTGCCATTTTGATTTACAATATGACAAGGATGTTTCAAGCAGCATTCCATATCACGTAATACTTAGTGCCAAAGGCTATCGTTCTTTAATATACAGGTAATTAATTAATATAATCAACATATAATCCATTTAATTTATTTTTTCTTTATCTTTCTTAATTTAAATAATTGCCCACCAGCGCTGATCATGACATGGTAGTGCCGTTCTTAGAAACACAAGCATGGATAAGGTCTTTAAACTATTCTATTGTTGATGATTGGAGACCTTGGCTTGTGCAAGATCAATTTGCTGGGTACGTTGATTTTTACATCGTTCTATATGTTTATTTTTTATTTATTTGTGCACGAAAGATTAATTGGGTTTAATTGCATTGGCTGTGACAGGTACACCAGGACCTACTCCAATCAAATGACATTTGCTACTATCAAGGCAAGACATTAAAAATCCTTATAGTAATTCAATGAATCATCTAGATTTATAATTATTCATTAAATTTTATTAGAGTAGAAAGAATTAGTATAGGTGTGATAGGTGAGTAGTATTAAGTAGTGGGATATGATGTTAAATTGATTTATTATTTTTAATAAGTTGTATATTTTAATTTATTAAAATTAAAATAATATTTTAAAAATTTAATAAAGAAATATTAGATATTAAAGTTCCATAAGATTTAAAAAATAAGACATTAGATATTTTTATGGATTTTTAGTAAATATCTTATATTTTAAACATATGAACATTTAATGTACTATTCAAATTTTTTATATTTAAATGTTTAATTTATTTAATCTTCTATACTTATAAGATATTTATCTAATTTAATTAACCTTGATAGACTTTGATATTTGTTTCCTAGGTAGCATAGTAAGGATTTAAAGTTTTTCATAAATATATTAGTTTTATATAAGAAGAATTTTCTTATATATTTGTATATGCAGTACTCCATGGGGAAAAAAAGACAAAACTATTTAACAAATAATCTCCTATCATTAAATTCATATATATTTTTTAATAAACTATTTAACAAACTATTTGTATACATATGTGTGTGTTTTAAATAATTGTTCTTAATTAGTCGTTTATGTTATGCAGGGAGCAGGGCATATAGCTCCAAATTGGAAACCAAAAGAATGCTATTCAATGTTTCAGAGATGGCTAGAGCACCAACCTCTTTAGTATCATAAGTTATTATTTTGTGCTCTATTTTTTTTTAAGTGCATTGCTCAAATGATTGGCAATAAGTGATATTGTTAAAAACATTTATTAAGCATAAGAAGACGAAAATGGTCATCAAATATATAAGACCAATATTCACCATCCATAATGGTTTCTTCCATTGTTATCATTTTTCAAAGGGTAATTTGTATTGCAATAAATAACATTATTAGTGTTGATTTGCCATTTAAATGGAATATGATCCATATTTTTTAAAATAATTGGTACACACTTAAGTATTAAAGTTCCATCTCGACTGGAGATCGCGTTCACGTTGTGCATATAAACAAGGACAGTTTTCCATCTCATAACTTAGGTTTTGAGATGGAGTTAAACCCAAATTTAATATGGTATCAGAGTAAGGTTATCCTGTCGGTGTAGTTGTTTCGCTACTGGTGAGTGATGCATTCCGTCACTTGGGCTCCATAAACTCAACATCTCTGTCGTTCTCAAGGGGATAGATTGTTGCCGATGTGAGAAGGAGTGTTAAAGTCTTATATTGACCGGTGATCGCGTTCACGTTGCGCATATAAATAAGGACAATCTTCTATCTCATAACCTGAGTTTTAAGATGGAATTAGACCTAAATTTAATATTAAGTATACACAATTATAAATAACAATAGAATTTGAATTCAAATCTTATTATAATTAATTTTTTTAAATAGTATATATTATTATAGTATAAGAGAATTAGTAAATATGACCTATGAGTGCAATTAGTAAATGTGACTGTATGCTTAAAAGTGCGGTTTGATTCAACATTTTAACATGTTAATAAATGCTACACATTTCTTTGTGTGTTTATTTGACATGAAAAATGAAAGCATTAACTACTACAAGGAGGGGATAATCTCATCGAAATTTATCCTTAGTTTTAATAAACATAAAAAAAATGAAAGCATTGACTAATATAAGAAGAGGATAATTTAATGAAAATTTAACCACCATTTTTTAAAAAATCTTTGCCGTAGATTTTAGCCACGGTTTTTTTTAAAATAGTGGCTATATGTCGTTGAAATGATCACGGTTTTTAAAGAAACCGTGCTAAAGGAGTAAAAAAATAAAAATAAAAAAAATATCATAAATCAAATAAATAAAAGAAAGGAGATTTTTTTTTATCTTTTTCTCTCTCCTCCAGTCCCAAGCCCTCCTCTCTTCAAAGTTCAAACAACCCCGCAACCACATATTGATTAGTACGTACCTCCATCTTCGGCCATGGCAGCAACCACAACATCCATCGCCAATATTAGCATCACCAAGCCCCTGATAAAGTATGTTTCATCCATCTCTTTCTCTTTCTTGGTATCTCTCTCTCCACACTTCTCTAACCCCAGTTGATTTTTTTTCTTTTCTTTTTTTTGTAATTTCCTCTCCACCTACTCCACAGTACCCTTGCCCTCAAAACACTAGCGCCACCAGTTACATACCATCACCGTCTGATAAGTTTCTCCCACTCCCTCTCACTTACTTAGTTTGTTAGCTCTATATGTCAAAATTTTAGGAATTGTTTGTTTTTGTTTTTAATGATTATGTTTGTTTGGTTTGGGAAATGTAAATATTAAGACAATGCCCTCTTACGTGTATATATAGGTTCAATATGACGTACATGTCATTACATCGTTATTTGTACATGTCACTTATATAAAGATAATAGCATATTTTGAAAAATAAATACAAGATCTTGATTCTTGTAATTTGCATCCATGGGATTGCTTGCATCGGGGTGATTCTAGATATAGTATATAAGGAATCATACTGGGGTGATTTACGATACATTTTATTTTTCAAACTAGTTATTTTAAGTTTTTCATCGATGATTAATCTTTTATGATGGGAGAATAACTTTAACCCCCTAAATATATAGTTCTCGTAACTTTTACTTTCTTGCCTTTTATTCCTTTCCATTTACCAAAAGCTTTACCATCTAACACAATTGAAGTTTCTCTCATTTGCTATTGTTTTTTCAAAATTTCTATAACTCTCTCAAGTATTTTTCTTTAGTTGTTTTGAATTTTTCATTCATGAAAAGGTTTTTAACATAAGTAAGAGAATATATTTTTGTTTCCCTTTCATCTAAGAAGGTAGTCGATAGGTACTGATTTTGAGTAGCTTTACTTTTAAATACGTATAACCTAGTGTTTCTTTTGATGAATAAGAATATTTCGATGAATGTTTTCTTGTTAGAATATAATTCAATTCAGAAATGTTCAGAAAACCATATGAACTCATAATTTAAATGCAGCGGAAACAAAATTGGATTGAAAACATACCTTCTACCATTGATCAAATTTCAGCAATTACACGGGAATTCCAATGGATTTTCTGTTTGATGCTCTCACTAGTTTTCACACTTATTCTCTACGTATTGATGGTGTATATGAATTATTACAGTTAATAGTGAGAGGATCCGATACTTTATTAAGGTTCTTCCATCAAGAACCTCGTTCGGTTTCAGAACCGACGTACGGTTCAAACGAAACCAAACCGTCACCATGGTTCACTTAACGTTGCACCACTTTGATCTACATTTCTTCCATTATCCTTTATTTTCTTTAAGCTCGTTTTGTCTTACTCTTGTAATTAATACTTCCAACTTTGTTTGGAGGTAGTTTTACTGTATCCAAGTTACTCCATTTTTTAGGCTTCTGATGAGACTCGTTCACATGATAGTTCTATTGAGTCTTTTTCTCTTATTTAGAGGAGTTCAAGTAAAACTCATATGGTTTAAAGGTCGATGAAGAAAGAAGAGATAATTTTGTCATTTTATTGCTTCATTAATAAACTCATTTAGGGTTTGTTGAGAGGAATTCAACAGAGAGACAAATGAGACTGAGACCTTCTCCAACAAGTCTTCATCATGTGCTCCGATGGAAGGTCGTATGTGGTCCGATTGAGCTAAAACTTTGTAAACAGGTTCATGACTCAAGACTCTTTAATCTGTACGGTAGGATTCAGATTTGGCTCATCGGTTTGGGAAAATCTGGCCCATGAATAGTAACTACAAAATTGGGTTAGATTTCTCAATTTTCTTGAAATAATTGTTAGTTTCCAAGAAGTTATATTCTTGATGATGTTGTTAATTGTTTGCCTCTAGTTTTATCTAGAGATAACTTTTGTACAATTATTTATTGATAGTGGAAGTTTTGGAGAGAAGTATCGTGGTTGTTTTTTTCCTACACCGAGAAGGTTTTTTTCACCTAAATTGGTTGTTTTGATTTTGTGCATGTTTTTTTCATTTTGAGCTCTATTTATTTGTTTCCTAAAATATTCACACAAAGAAGGAGAATAGGTTTCATTCCACTATTAAGAGCTTGATTAGGCTCGAATTGATATTATGATTCTCCTAACAAAGTGGTATCAGAGTTGTACGTGGTTATTATTATTGAATTTCTTGTGTTGAATAATAGAAGAAAATTTACGTAGAATGATTACTTTGAATGGTTCTAATTATCACTATTGGAAAGGAAAAATGGAAGATCTCCTTTATACCAAACAATTTCATTTACCGGTGTTTGCCTCTGAGAAGCCAGAAAAGTTATCTGAAGAAGAATGGACTTTGTTACATCGACAAGTCTATGGGTATATAAGGCAGTGGGTAGATGATAATGTTTTGAATCATATTAGTGGAGAAATACATGCACGGTCACTCTGGAATAAACTTGAGAAGTTGTATGCTCGAAAAACAAGAAATAATAAAATGTTTCTCATAAAGCAATTGATGCCTTTAAGGTACCAAGATGGAACTCCATTAACAGATCACTTGAATACTTTCCAAGGAATAATCAATCAGTTAGCTGAAATGGGTATCAAGTTTGATGATGAGGTTCAAGGGTTGTGTTTATTGGGTACGTTGTGAGACTCTTGGAAAACATTTAGAATGTCATCAAGTAACTCTTGATTTGGTCCTATGAAGACAAGAACTTTGGGTGGTGCCAGTTATTTGATGACCTTTATAGATTATTGTTCAAGAAAGTTATGGGTGTACACTTTGAAGAGCAAAGATCAAGTATTAGATGTGTTTAAATAGTTTCAAGCCTTAGTTGAGAGATAGTCTGGGAAGAAATTGCGGTGCATCAGAATAGATAATGGGGGAGAGTATTCAGGTCCTTTTGATGAGTATTGTAGGCATCAAGGCATTTGATATTAAAAGACACCTCCCAAGACTCCTCAGTTAAATGGGTTGATTGAGAGAATGAATAGGACATTGCTTGAAAGAGTAAGATGTCTTCTTTCGCAGGCTCAATTGTCAAGATCTTTCTAGGGTGAGGCTTTAAATACAATTGTACATGTTCTTAATCTCACACCATATGTTCCTCTTCAGTTTGATGTACCAAATAGATTTTGGACTGGCAAAGATGTTTCTTATGATCATCTCTGCGTTTTTGGTTGTAAGGCATTTGTGCATATACCAAAGGATGAGAGATCTAAGCTCAATGTGAAGACACGACAATGTATCTTTATTGGTTATAGTATGGATGAATTTGGCTACATATTTAATGATCTAGTTGAGAAGAAACTTGTAAGGAGTCATGATGTTGTATTTATAGAAGATCAAACTATACAAGATGTTGAGAAGATAGAAAAAGGAGTCCATCAGTATAGCGATTATTTGATTGACCTAGATCCAGTTCCTTTATCAATATAGAGAGAACCAAATGTTTAAGATGAGCAATAGGGTTCAGATGATGCAGATATGCAAGCTAAAACAGATCACCAGACTATTGATCAGTTGCCAGAACCAAAAATTCCACCCAAGAGGTCTACTAGAGACCGACGTCCTTCCACATGGTATGATACAGATGAGTATGTGTTATTGACAGATGAGGTAGAACCTCGATGTTATACAGAAGCGATCAAAGATGAAAACAGAGCACACTGGGTTGGTGCTATGGAAGATGAGATGCAGTCACTGTATGACAATCACACGTTTGAACTGGTAAAGCTACCTAAGGGTAAGAGAGCTCTGAAGAACAAGTGGGTCTACGGGTGAAGCAAGAAGAACATAGTTCATAACCACGATACAAAGCTACACTGATCGTCAAGGGATTTAGTCAGAGAAAAGGTATTGATTTTGATGATGTTTTCTCTCCTATTGTGAAGATGTTTTCCATGCGTGTTGTTCTAGGTCTAGCAGTAAGCTTGGATTTATAAATTGAGCAAATGGGTGTGAAAACTACCTTTCTTCATGGTGAATTGGAGGAAGAGATTTATATGGAGTAGCTAGAGGGTTTTGATTAAAGGAAAAGAGGATTATGTATGCCGATTAAAGAGAAGTCTCTACTGGTTGAAGCAAGCACCTAAACAATGGTATAAGAAGTTTGAGTCAGTTATGAGGGAGCATGGTTACGAAAAGACTACTTCTAATCATTGTGTTTTTGTGCAAAAATTCTCTAATAATGATTTTATCATTTTATTGTTCTATGTTAATGATATGTTGATTGTTGGCAGAAATTCTTCAAGGATTGATAATTTGAAGAAGTAATTGAGTAAGTCCTTTTCCATGAAAGACTTGAGCTAGTACATGTCCCAGGAATAGTACATTAACATGTTACTTGAAAGGTTTCATATGGATAGATTTTTTTGTTTTTTCAAACTTTATCTACTGAATTCTAGTTTAGGGGAATTTTATTTAATTTATATTTAGAAATCCAAAATATTTCACTATGAATGGTTAGAAGGGCTCATAATTATCTTTTATTTATTTTGGGCTTTTCATTTTTTTACCCCCACCATTTTCTTAACAAGATCAACTAAAATTTTAAAATCTCCCACCATAAGAAAGAGACAATCCTAAAATATTTCTTTTGGTGAATTGCATTTGACAACATATTTAGAAATCCACAAGTATGTAGTTAAGATTGTTTTTAAATAAAAATAAATAACTTTGATAGCACTTGAATAAATAACTTTGATAGCACTTAAAAAATTAGAGTTACACTTGACTTCATATTTAGAATTCATTATAACATTAAAAATATCAACTTTATTCTAGATAGCTTCATATTTATAGAGAAAAGATTAATATAGTACTAATATAATTTCAAAGGGATAAGGTTATTATTATATCACTCTGGTATCGATGTGGTAATCCCTTTTACTAATCTTTTAACATATATAAATTATTTTTTGTGAATTCATGATATTACACCAGAATGATGATTCTTGGTGGTTTTCCTGTACTTGACTGGCCAGTGACTACCATGATGTTGTCATACAAGGGAACTAGTCAAGAGAGATGAGATGGAGTTTGGGCAAAAAATAGGTTCATATAACAATTCATTCTCCTAAATACATGAGCACATAAACATCCATCAAACAAACTACCCAGACTTTAGACACATGAATAGAGAAATTAAAGCATTATAAAAATTACAATGATGTTGTCATATGCTATTCAAGATCATCATAATCTTCTCCTAATTCTTGTTGTGATGATATAATTTGAACCATGTGTTCTGCTCATTCCTCTCGTAAATCATTAAAAATTTGCAGATTATAGCTTGACTTGTTCCAACCAAAGAACTACATGTATTTAAATTCAAAATAAGAATGTAATTTTATGAATTCACAAAAAATGAATACCACTACAAGGTGATACTTAACCTCGTCAACATCATGAAATCACTCATTTTTACATTTAACACATGGGCATCGAATCATACTAATTTCATTATTACTATTTCTATAAGCAAATTCCAAGAAACTTTCAACTCTAGAAATGTAGTCCTGCTCAATTCTACACTTTGATGTCCAAGATTTGTCCATTTTCTATTAATGGCATTAAGCATATTAAATATGTATCCAACTAATATATTTCAGATATTATTATATATGAATTCCCTAATGATTAGAATATCTATCAAAACATCATATAAAAATAAATATATACACATAAATATAATTATATGAGTTTGATTGTAATTACTAATGATAATATGCCACATCATTTGAGTTAATTTCAAATTTAAGATATATAAAACAAAATTTATATAACAATTTTGTGATGGTTAATATTTTTTTAAATAACTACACTACTTTAAACCTAAATTTTCAATGAGCATCGTATTGTTCAATCATGTCTTTCCCATTTCATATTAACAAAAATAAATTTAAAACAAACCTTAAATCACAGTCATAAATATATAAATTTATTTCATTACGAAAATTTATACACATAAATAATAACACACAATATACAAATAAATAAATATGAATAATAAGTACATAAGATTAATATAAATACTTACAAGAGTAAATGAAGTGACAAAATGAAGGAAATGAAGAGAAAATGGTGTTTTGTAAGTGAGAAAATGGGTATAAATTTTTTGACTATTTTGCTTAAAAAAATAAGGGATCTAGAAGATAAGTTGGAGAGGAAAAAAACTCACTAAATGACGCTAGAGTGGAAGGGGTTTGGGATTTTTAAGAGTTATGCAACACTTGGAATAGTTTTTGTCTAGGGAAGAAATAAGAGAAAAGGAAAATATCCACGTGTGTAGCGTAGATTCTACACGTCAATCGATGCTACAATCTACGTGTTTTAAGTCGGTTTTTCAACGAACCGACTTTAAATTAATTATAAGTCAGTTTTTACCAAAAATTGACTTTAAATCTTGACTTAAATGACAACTTTTGTAGTTGTGGATAACGACCTGGTTATGTATAGAATTACTTTTTGTAATGTACTCTGATAGCTTAAATAGAGCGCTTACTAATATAACCTAGACACTTGTCTCATAAATACTATATATACCTCTTTAGTGAAATGAATAGAGAGATGTGATCATTATTCATATTTCACACTTCTCTCTAAAAACCCTAAAACATTAGAATCTTTCCAAACAATTGGTGCTCATCATGGGGCCTTAAATCTTTCTAGTTCATAATTAGCATCTGAGTCCTTGTATTATATACACTCGGGAGAAACAGCTTGTGTAGTAGGAATATTCACTCCGTTGGAAATGACTAGCCCGCTATCTCGTCACTAGCAGACCAAATGTATTACTTTTTAAGAAAAGGTTAAGAAACATAAAATAGTAAAATTAAAAAAAATTACACCTTTAAAACTTGTAATTACAAAAATAACATTTATTATGTTTAATTCATATATTTTTGCTATTAAAAAAATTTGATCTACCATTTCAAATTGAACACTATCTAATTAGATGTCATTCAAATTAACTTGTGACTATTTAAGCTCATTCAATGTTGAATTTCGTTCAATATTATTTGGATGTTATTTTTGTTATTATATATAAGTTTTATGTGTTATTTGATATAATTTTTTTAAAATTTACGAAAATATGTTAATATATGAGAAATATAAATAAATATGTAGTATAATAAAAGAAAAATAATATTTAAATAAAAAAATATTATTCTATATTTTTATAAAATATAAAAATGTATTATAAATATAACAAAAAAAAGTCTTTATTGAAAAGTGGAGGGTTAGGTGCTCCCTCTACTTCTACGGTGATTCGTCCTTGGAAATCAATGAAAAACACTTATTTTTGTTATGATTGGAGTTGAGAAAAATTAGGTAAATATTTTTTGTGGACCTAAATTTAATTTATTTGATTTCTCTGGTGAACGTGGAGTGAAGGAGCCCTCTGGCTTCTCTAGTTCACATGGATAGTAAGATGGGATTGATGAGAAAGGAAAAATTGTAATTTTGAGCTCAAATTTCTTGACACAAGACAATATTAAAAAAAATAGTGATTTTTATTACTAAAAAGTAATATATAATAAAAATATAAGGTTATTATTCTTCTTATATTTTATATTGATTTTGTATTAATTATTTTTTAAATTTTTTGACTTATATTAATTTTGTATTAATTATTTTTCTTTTTCATATTCATAATTATTTATAAATATTTTCTCTCTCTTACTTTTGGGAATTGGGATTTTTTAGTAGTGAAATAAATGAATATCTATTTTCATATTAACCTTACTTTAAAATTATTAGAATATTTGATTAAAGATAAAAATAATATAATTAGTTAATTTTATTTTAAAATTATTGGAGTGATTTTACATAATGGAAGATTCTTGCTAAGTTATTAGATTGGTTGTATAGTTAATTAATTTTTTTTATACTTGTATTATCTCATAAAATTACGATAATGATTCTGGTCTCTGAAAAATATAAAAATAGAATGATTAAAGTCGCTAAACTTCTGATAAACACGTCTTGAAACCTTTATGAAAGGGAAAAAGGAAACGAGAAAGTGTATCGTAGAAAATGTTAAGGAAGTTGTTAATAATAAAATTAACTTTTTATGAGATAATGAATAGAAAATATAATATACGTATGATTTTTTTTATAGATATTTATTTAATAAAATAATTTTATTTAAAAAATTATTCAAATTTTTAATAAATTTTTTTATTTAAATTTAAATAAAATTTATATTGTCTAACGCATACCTTTAAAAATTATATAGTAAAATTTTTGTTTAAATTTAATTGAATTTTTTTAAGATTGAAAGAAAAAAATATTTAAATAATTTTTAAATTAAATATTAATTTTTTTTATTAAATATTTATCAAGAAATATAAACATAAATATAAAACTTGTATTATTTTATTATATTTAATAAAAGATTGAATAGAAAATTAACTTCATCATTTTCTATTTTTTTTTAAAATTAAAGCGATTACAAAATAACGACAAATTTAACATTTTTTTTCTTAAGGAAACACCCTATAAATATTAAAAAAATATATAATTTTTTGTTTCTTAATTATTACTTATTTTTATTGACAAAATATGTTATATGTATCTTATTTGAGTATAAATATATTTAAATTATTACACTTATAATAATTTATTTAATAATAAAAAATTAAAAATTAAAATTTATATTATACAGTTTTATTTTTATATATACAATTTTATAGATTTTATACTTAAATTATTTCAATTAGAATTTAATAAGAGGTATATATTCTACCTTAACTTTATATAAATACGTCCCTGTCAAAAAATATATTTTTTAAACTGGAGAAGTAGATAAGACATTTAATCAGGATAACCACTTCACCCAAAAGAAATGTCTACCTCTGAAATACAAGAAAAAAACAAAGAAAGAAAGAGAGAAGAAATACTACCTATTATATATATATATATATATATAACAAAAATCAAAAATCAAAAATAAAAATTAATAAATAGGTAGGACTAAAAATAGAGATAATTGTATAAATTGAATATAAATCAAAAAATACAGAATAAATTAAATTTGACCTCAATTTAAACCAATTTAAATAATATAAAAAATTAAAGATATGTTAAAGCATCCGACAACCCAAAAATAAAAAGTAACTATAATAATTTTTATATTATGAATTTATTAATTCATATTATGAAAATATCTCTTTTATTATTTTAATCTTGATTTTTTTCATCTTTATATATTTATTATTTATTTATTAATAAAAATTATATAATTATACATAAACACAAACTTTATATGAGAGTTTATAAATTTTAACTAAAAATAATATTTATCATAATTATTTTTTAATTAATAAATTATTTCATATAAAATATAAAATATAAGATGAGTTCATTAATTTAAATAAATCTATCAAATTAACTTAAGAATATGTAAATATATTACGTTATTATTCATCATAATTACATAAAATTTAAGTTTAAAATATTTATTTATTTTAATTTTAAGTAGTGATTGATTGAATTGTTTTGTAATATACTCATAATTTTAAAAAAATTTAATTTTATAAAAATTTATAATAAAATTATTTTTATATGTTTAATTTTATTAAAATGCATTAAATTTGGTTCAAAATTTTTATTATTCTAATTAAATTAAAAATTATTACAAAATTTATAATATTTTAAATCTAAGTAGGATAAATAAGTTTAAAAAATATTAATTAATACATAAAAATAAAAATAATTTAGATTAATTTGTACTAGTTTAGACTTGATTAAATTTTTTAATTTAAATTACGATTCATAATTTATAACATGAATTAATTTAAACAATTACAAACTAATCTAACTCATACTAATTAAAACCCTTACCTAAAGTAAATAATAATTTGGGTTGATATCTGATACACCCTTTACATTGCTAAAATTTCAGTCAACCACAAATTTAAAAATAATATAAGCTGACCCCACAATGTTATTAAAAACTTTAATTTTAGATAATGAAAATGATGTATGAGTTCTAAAACGACCAACTGTGTTAAGGGTGTATAAACAATATAATAAATTTATTTAAATTAAAAAAATTGATTTTTTTTATTATCAAATTAAAATAAATTGATAAATTTTATATTTTGATTGTATTTAGATTAAGAATTATATAATATGTTTGAATTTAAGATGATATATTTTATAATATATTATATCTAATCTAAAATAAATTATTATTAAATTATAAATAAATACATATTTTATTTTATAATGTAATAAATTTAAATATTATGCATACCACACTTATATTATATTACTATTTTATTTTAAAAAATAAATATAAATTATTATTAATTTAATAATTGTACAAATATAATTCTTATTCTTTTAATTTCTTTAGTTATAATTATAAAAAATAAATTTTACCGTAAATACAATAATTTAAAATTTATATATGTTTTATTTTATATGTAATAATAATTAATAAATAAATTTTAATATTATCTGATAAATTTAATCGATTTGGATTCAAAATAATTCAAATTGATTATATTTAGATTTATTTTAAATTAAATTTTTTTAAATCTAATTCAAATCATATTCAAATTAATTAAAAACATATAATTTGGATTCGATGATTACCCTTAGTTTATGCTACCAATCCAGCTACTAATTAAACTTTTATACAAAAAAAAACTATTAGATATTATTCATTACTTTTTAAATATATTCTTTATCAAATACATAAGTTTTTGTCTTTATCTTCTACTAAATGTTTATTTTAAAAAAAATTATTAATTTAAAATATCAATTTATTACGTAAAAAATAATAATTTTAAATTAGAATAATGTATCAACCGAGAAAATTAAGAAAAGACTGTAGGTGGTTTTTGGATGTTGACGTATCCTTAGCAGGTTGATGCTTGGCTATTTTGTCTATTAGTGTGTTTTTATCAATTTCTTCAATTTTCAAAATGGCATTGGAATTAGTGTGTGATTAGTCAAAATTTATGATTTAAATTTCCAAACCAAATTCGTCTCGTCCGTAAATAATTTAGTCAGGAACTTTTTTTTTTAAGGGAAAGAATTTAGTCAGGAAGTTGTGATTTAATAATTCATATTTTTTATTGTTATACAATCGAAACATTTTATTTTGTTTTGCAATTTGTATTTAATAAGATTGTTTATTTGAATTCTAATGACTTAATATTTCTTTGTTACGTTTTATTTATTCCCAAATAAAATTTAATTCCTTTACATTATTTTCACTTTCAATTATAATATCAAAATTACTGTTAAATTTGAGTTTAATTTTATCTCAAAATTCAGGTTATAAGATAAATAATTGTTCTTATTTATATATAAGGTGTATATTTTATGTTCCGTCGATGTGAGATTTTTTAACACTCCCCCTCACATCGTCAGTTAATAGATAGACGGTGATGGACTTACAGCTGCATAATACGAGATGAGTTTGCCTGTTTTGATATCATGTTAAATTTGAACCTAATTCTATCTCAAAATTCAAGTTATGAGATGAAGGATTACTCTTATTTATATATGAGTGTATACTTTATGCCCAATCAATGTGAAACTTTTTAACAATTATGGACCATTTCAAGATTTTGTTATAGCATTAAATAGATGAAAAATATTTTTATATTTAAATGAAACCTCTAATATGTTGTTGATACAAAGCCTAAAATATAGAAATTGAATGTCATTTAGATAAATTTGGAGGATGATTATGATATTTATCCATAATAATCCTTAAAGTGAGCCTAATAATTTAGGGAAGTATTAGCAACATTATCCATTATATTCTATTTCTCACTTGTGTAAATTATAAAATTTAAAATATCATTTGAAAAATTGTATAAGTAAAAATGAGAGTTTAATGGAAAGTGTCACTCTAATATAAATTCAGTTACATTGTTTGGATCGGATAAAGTTTAAAATGATAGGTGGATAGAATTTAGATTAAAAAATACATAATTTGTATAATTAAGATAGGATTTTTATTAAAAGATTTTATAATTAAGTATAATTTAATCTATCTTAATTGAATTATTAATAATATTATAAATAAATATTTATCTTATTTTATAATATATTATATATAAATATTATATATCATAATTATAATAAATTTTTAGTTTTATTTAAACAATAAAAATAAAATTTTTAAATCTTTATAAAAGTTTAATAAATCTCAAAACATACTTATCATGAAAAACAGCCCCACCTGCCTAGTAGATGCAAATATGAAACGATAGCTATAAAAATCTCTACCCACAACTATGCACCCAGTTTCTAGAGTGTTATGCTATTCTAAACAATACTTATTGTTAAAAAAGTAACTAAATTTTTTTTAATTAAAAATCAAGAGATTAAATTATAAAAATAATTTTAACACATTAATTTATATAATTACAGTAAATATTTGAACTTAATTTTTAAGCTTGACTAAATTTGTAATTAAACTTACAAAGTAGTGATTTGATATTATAAGAAAAAGTAGGGAGATTAAAGTGTTAAATACTATGCAATGTAATTTTTTTATACAACTTAAATTTGTATATTTATAATTTTGATTTAAATTTTAATCTTTTTTATATATCTAATTGTGATTCATACAGTTTAACAATAACTAGTTCCCAAAATTAATTAACATTTTATTCCCCCTAACTGAATTGTTAACAATCTTCATTACGTGGGTGAATAAATTCTTAATGATATCAGTCTTCTTTTTTTTCATTTTCTTTGAACTGATAGGGGAGATAACTTAGCTGTAATCATATCTTAGCTTGGTTAATGAAGTTACTATATGTAATTTATCAACCGATAAAAAAATTTAAAATAAATAAAGGTACTATATAGTCAATATTTTGATTGGATCGATAATAATTCATTTTGCTAAATACAGTATTTATATTTATAATTAAATATTTTTCTTGAAAAACAAAAAATAATTCTACACAAAATAACTCTCTAGTTTGTATTATTTTCTTCATGTTTTCATTACAATTGTATAGTTATATATAAGAAAATTTTACTCATTCAATTACTCTTTAAATTAATCATTCTTTGATTTACTCCTTGAATTAAAGATTATTGTTTTACTCATTGAATTAAAGATTATTGTTTTACTCCTTGAATTAAGCTCCTTGTTTTATTCATTGAATTAAACTCCTTGTTTTACTCCTTAAATTAAGCTCCTTGTTTTACTCCTTGAATTAATGATCTTGTTTTATTCTTTGAATTAAGGTTCTTATGTTTATTCCTTGAATTAAGAACTAATATCTAATACTCCCCCTCAAGTTGGATCCAGAAGGTTTATAGATCCAAGGGCTTGGTGAAGATTTCAACCAATTGGTCGAAGCTTCTTATATAATGTGTCTGAATCACCTATGATTGAACTTGTTCACGAACGTAATGACAATCAACTTCAATGTGTTTCGTCCTCTCGGGAAACACTGGGTTTGATGCTATATGCATGGCTGCCTGATTATCACAAAATAAGGACATAGGAAGAATTGTAGGAACACCTAAATCACGTAGAAGACCTTTAAGTCATATCAAATCACACGCAGTTGAAGCCATTGCACGATACTCAGCTTCGAAACTTGATCTAGCGATGATAGTTTGCTTCTTACTCTTCCATGTGACCAAGTTTCCACCAAAAAATGTATAATAGTCAGTGGTGGACTTACAATCGATTACATTCCCTGCCCAATCAGCATCACAATATCCCATGATTTGTGTGTTGTCATTCTTCTTCATGATGATACCACGACCCACTGATCCTTTTAACAAGGGTCAAATGCTCAAGTGTTGGAGAGTGCATGAATTGGCTCACAATATTTACAGAATATGTGATGCCAGGTCTAGTGATTGTTAGGTAGATCAACTTACCAATCAGTCGTTGGTAATAACTTATATCCGTGAATGACATGCCCTTCAAGCTAGGTTTGAGCTTACTGTCAAGAGGGATAATGGTTGGTTTAGCATCGCTCATGTTAGCTTCCTTGAGCAAATCTAGGACATATTTCCTTTGGTTAAGAAAGAGTCCCTTGTGCAAGGTTTCCATTTCTATACCAAGAAAGTACTTCAATATCCCAAGGTCTTTAATTGCAAACCTTTGTCTAAGGGACTGTTTGAGATTGAAAATCTCATCAGCATTATCACCTGTAATTATCAGATCATCTACATAAATCAGCACAACAAATTTACACATAGCTTCTATGCGAACAAATAGTAAGGAATCAACATTGCTGCTTTTGAAACCAACACTAGTGAGAACTGAGCTTAGCTTGGCATACCAAGCTTGTGGGGACTATTTCAGACCATAAATGGATTTGTGCAATTTGTACACTAAATCCAGTTCATTACTTTGAGGATGCCCGGGTGACAATTTCATATAGACTTTTTCTTTAAGATCACCATGCAAGAATGCATTCTTCACATCCATTTGGTACATGGTCCACCCCTTGTTTACAACCACGGACAGTAGCACTCTTACTGTGTTCATTTTTGCAACAGGTGCAAATGTTTCTTTGTAATCCACCTCGAATGTTTGAGTGAATCCTCGAGCCACCAATCTTGCTTTATACCTCTCAATTGATCCATCTGACTTGAATTTGAGCTTATAGATCCATTTGCAACCCACGACTTTCTTGCCTTTGGAAGTTTAGTGATGCTCTATGTGTTGTGTTGATCTAGGGCTTTAAGTTCTTCTTGCATGGCTTCCTTCCACACCTCTTAGTTGTTGGCCTCATGAAAGTTTTGAGGCTTACTGTAACTCGATATAGTGCTGAGGAATGCGGCATGAGTTGGTGTCACTATCTTATATGACATATAATTTGAGATGAGATGTATGGGTTTGTAGGTGAAAAAGTCTTGAAGTCTTGTGGGAGGTTGCCTAACACGCATTGGATTACGTCGTGGAACAGGAGGAGTTATCTAACACTCATTCACATCTTGTACCATATTGTGATGATCATCTTGATTGTCACCATCTTCATGCAGTGTACCATCAGGACGAGACCTTTCATTGTTACTTTTAGTGAGAGATGTATCAATGTTGACATGACTGGGATCTTGTTGCTGTGGAGCCTCAAGTTCAATTCTTGGTAATGGAAACACATCCAATATGCCATCCCCTTGACTTGTGATTTCACATGACTTGCTAAAAAAGGGTTACTTTCATAAAATCGAACATCTTTAGACACAATTAATCTTCTAAGTTGGGGATCATAACACTTATATCCCTTTTGTGTAGATGAATAATTAAGAAAATTACATTTAACAGCTCTAGGATCCAATTTATCTCGATGATGAGATTGAATATGTACAAAACAAATGCAGCCAAAGACTCTAAGGTGTGAGAGGTTAATTTTCCTTTCTTTCATGACCTCTAGGGGAGACTTGAAATCCAAGACTCGGCTGGGTAATCTATTGATGATGTAAGCAACTGCCATAACCTCTTGGGACCAGAATCTCTTTGGTACATTCATTTGTAGCATTAATGCTCTAGTTTTTTCAAGTAAGTCAAGGTTTTTGCGTTCAGTTACACCATTTTGTTAAGGTGTGCCAACACAACTTGTTTGATGCATAATGACATGAATACTCAAATATTGTTTCATGATATGGGACATGTATTCGATGCCATTGTCAGACCTTAAAGTTTGAATTTTAGAGGAGAAGTGATTTTTAACAAGGTTATGAAAGTCCTTAAATACTTTCATAACTTCATTCTTAGACTTTAAAAGATATAACTATATGACTCGAGAGAAATCATCAACAAAAATCACAAAATACTTATAACCATCAAAAGATTCATTAGTTGGTCCCCATACATCTGAATGAACTAGTTCAAAACACTTATTAGCCCTAGACAAGGAAGAATTAAAAGGCAATCTAGTGGCCTTAGACAAGTGGCAAGTTTCACATGCAATTGCATCATTTCCTAAGTTTGGAAAGAAAGTTGACAAAATTGGTGGAGAAGGGTGAGCTAAACGTTGATGCCACAATTGATTATCTTGGTTGGGGTTAAACTTGGCTTGAAACCCTCTGGGATTGCTCTTGGATATGTAATAGAGACCATCTAAGTAAAACCCTTCACCAATTGTCTTTTTGGTGGTACAATTCTGAAAAATGACATTGTGAGAAGAAAAATGGCTAAGAAATTCAAGGTATTTATGATTTTTCCTACAAATAGAAGTTGGAAGGGAAAAGAAGGTACATATAAAATAGCCGACTCGATTTCATTTTACATTAATTTTATTTTTTCCTTTCCTAAAACCTTTACATTTTCACCATTTGCAATTGAAACTTGAGAAGGATTTGCTAATTTTTCAAACTTATGAGACTTTGACACATGGTTGGTCATATGATCTATGACACCTGAATCTACAACCGAAAAATCATGCAACATATTTGTTTTAAGAGCAATTTTAAAAGCTTTTATGATACCTTGCATGTCCTCTTGTGGTATGAGTTTTGTATCTGCCAAGAAACCCGTAAACTTGCCTAGCAATGCTGTTGAGTTTCCTTCTTCTATGCTATCCACATAGTCAATTCTAGCTCCTCCTGTCTTGCTTTGAAGATACAACATAAACTCATTCACGAGTTCAGCGGGATTCGCTGTGAAGTTCTTGAATGGATCAGACCCATTAGAGGTAGAGGCAAAAGCATGATTTGCATAGTGTGCAGTACGATTCACTTTCTGTAAATCCTTGTCCTTTATAAAATCAGGCTTTAATTCTGGATGTAGAATCCAACATGTGTCCTTAACATGGCCCGTATAGTTGCAGTGTTGACACTTCAAGTTTGGATGCTTCCCTTTGTACTTCCTTTCATTGGTTAGATATGTTCTTGTCTCAAGTGCACTAGCCATTGTACCCTTGTTCATGACTTTCCTCCTTACTTCTTCACATTGAATTGTGGCACATACACTGATGAAGGAAGGAAGTTTAGTATTTATGAGTATGTGGCATCGTATATCTTCATATGTTGAATCGAGACTGGACAAAAGTTGAAATATCTTATCTTCTTCCGCTCTCTTTCGTAGCAGAGCTACATCGGTTGTATGAGGACGATATATTTTCAACTCATTCCACATGTTTTTCATGCTTCCTAAGAGTTGTACAAAAGGCTTGCCATCTTGTTGTAGATCTGAGATGTCCTTCTTTAATTGAAAAACTCGTGCAACATTGTTTTGACTGCTATATATTTCCTTGATCGTCTCCCATAGTTGATATGTGGATTCAGAGTAACTGAATATTTCAACTAATTTACGTTCCATGGAATTTAGGAGCCATGACATAACCAACTGATCCTTGCTAAACCAGGATTCATAAGTTTGTGAGGAAACATCAGGTACTTCGATGCTTCCATTTATGAACCCCAACTTGGACCTTCCACCTAAACCAAGAGACATTTCTCTTGACCAAGGCAAGTAATTAAACTCATTCAACAAGAAGGAACTTAATCTTTGATTTGGGTTGACATCCACCTCATGCATATTCACGAAGGAAAGCACCGATGAACTTTCAGCTTTTGATCCTAGCGGCTTGTCTTTAGCCATTTCGAAGATTGAAGATACTAAGATAATAATAAAGTAGAAGCAAGTTAATTTTCCTACTCTCATACCATATTATAAATCCCGGGCCTAACTTTTAACTCAAAAGCTAGCTCTCTAGTTTGTATTATTTTCTTTATGTTTTCATTACAATTGTATAGCTATATATATAAAAAATTTACTCTTTCAATTACTCTTTAAATTAAGTATTTTTTGATTTACTCTTTAAATTAAAGATTCTTTGATTTACTCTTTAAATTAAGGATTCTTTGATTTACTCTTTAAATTAAAGATTCTTTGTTTTACTCCTTGAATTAAGCTATTTGTTTTATTCCTTGAATTAAGGTCTTTGTTTTATTTCTTAAATTAAGATTCTTATGTTTATTTCTTAAATTAAAGACTAATATTTAATAATTTTTTAAAATAAAATAATCATATTTTTCTCTTTCATCACTTTTGAAAAAATTAAGGCTTTCTTTTTTTTATTTGTTATTTTCATCATAAAAATGTATTTTACTTATAAACCTTTTTTCATATAGGTTAATCATTATTTAATTTTTATTTTTAATAAATATTATAACAGTTATTCTGTTTTTTTATTCTATTCATTATTGTTTAAAAATTAAAAAATTAAAGTTATTAAAAATAAAAATTTATATATTATCATTTTGAAGAATCAAATTTAAAGAGACAACATAAATAGCTAAAATAGAATGCTGGAAAAGTATTACTCTTAGACTATAAATCTGTTATTAAAATTTGTATAATAATTCTAATAATTTAATGCTCTTTAGATTTTTTTTAATTTAAATATATTAATTTGTTTTTATTCTATCAATAATTTTTTTTAAAGGATGACCCTACCTAAACAAAAAAAGTTAAAGGGTGGCCCTACCTAAATAAATTACCCTCTATCTCTCGTCTGAAAAAAGAAGAAGATTATCCTACGTATCATCCACGTTTTAATTAATAAATGATATTTTTAACATACATTCACTTGTTGCACCTCTAGAATAAGTAAACGTATTTATATAAAATAATGTATTAATAATTTTTTTTAAAATATACATAAATTAATATAAATAAAAATAATAAAAATACTAAAATTAATATATATTTATACGTATCATAATTATAACTCTTTTTTAATGAACTAAATATTTTTATTTTATACATATTATATTATAAGGATATAATTACAAATATTATTACCAAAAAAAATTATATAATTACAAATGTGTGCGTTAATTCGTTTACCCCTAACGCTTAACATTTCATATCAAATAGATATTGATGAGTGATAGGAAAATTCCTATAAATTTTATAAAATGTTCTAATTTAAGGCTACATGATTAATGTATTCTTATATCTAAAATTACAGGATCATTAGTACCCTTCTTCCATCATCGTCCAAGTTTTTAGGCATTTATGGTCTAAGTGTGTCAGTTTTCTCTCCGGATCCTTCAACCTCCATGTTTCCTTATGTCTCTCGTTCTTATTGTCATCTAAGGTGTCCATCGGTCCAGTCCAGTTCGGTTTTGAAAAAAAAATTAATTGAATTAGATCGTTTAAAAACGATTTTAATTAATACAAATCGGATCGAATCGTTTGATATATAAAATCGTTTGGTTCGAACTTGTTTCCAATTTGGTACGATTTTGGACACCTCTAATGAGAAATAATATGAAAATTTTAATATATTATTAAACTAATCTGTTCTGGTTTAATCGGTTTAAAAATTAATATAACATGATTGAAAAGTTTAAAAAATGATTTTAATTAATATAAATCAGATCAGATCGTTTAATTTATAAAATAGTTTGATTGTATCTAATTCGGTTTAATTTATAGACACCTCTAAGTTCCTTAAATGCCGAAGCCAGCAATTATAAACAAAGGAAGGATCTGTAGATGGAATACGTGAAAATGCCTTCAACCATAAAAACGTATATTTATGTGTGTAAAACGCAGTCGTAATAAAAGAAAAAATTATCTACTTAGCATATAAGCTTCTTTGCTGGATCATTATTTCTTTAATTAAGATGTCTTGGTACATCTCTAAAATTTATAAGCTGCCATCTTTCATTTAAAAGATAACGTATGACTGTTAGATTTAATAATATATTAAAAAGGTTAGATATTGAAATAATTATGATACTATTAATATTAATTTTATAGTCAAATGTTAATCATTATATATATATATATAAAAGCAATAATAAAAAGCATTTTTCTGTAAGAATACGAGGACAGTGGGCCACATGAAAATAATAATAATAATAATAATAATAATACCTCAGCCGTTAGTTATTTCATTGATTAACGCAATTGCAATGCAATGGAAAATTTGAAGATAAAATTTCTCAGGGTTCTTGAGAATACAACGGTCAAAAAAATCATGAATTATACATAATTTAAATTATACAGTTATGATTAAATTTGATTAAGTATTTAGGTTTTTTATATTAATAAATTAATAATAATTCTTTTTATAAAAAATATAAAATTATGTGTATTAATTTTTTAATCTTAAGTTAATTTTTTTTAATTATTTTCAAAATGTAAGAAAAATATTGAAAATAAATTAATATAAATTTAAATAATTTTTAAAAAAAATTGCTAACTATCGTAAACCTCCCTAAAAATTGTATAAATATCAAGTTGCTTCCAAAATTTCAATTTTATATCATTCCCATACTTATCGTTAACATCACGATAAAATGAAGACATGTTTTAATTAAGTGGACAATATTATATAAAAAAAAAACAATAACTATCAAAACAATAGCTAAAATGCATAGTAATTCTATTTCGTTTTACTTACTCTCTATTTCGAACTCGAATTGAAGTAAATTCGAACTAGCTTAAATAACCGAAAAAAATTGAAGTGGATTGGGCTCGGTTTGAGTCAGTTTGTTAGTCTCAAATAATTTTTTCAAAAAAAGTTATAACCCAATAACTATCATATACACACTAAGTTAAAAACTTAAAGTTAGATAAATATATTTATTCTTAATTCTCAACCGAGTTAGTATCACTTTCTCAATCGAGTTAGTATCACTTTCTCAACTCTTTGCTTCTCCAACAATCATCACCAACAACTTCTCAAGTAATAACCCTACGTCAAGCACTGTTTCAATCTTCTCTAATAGTAGCCATATATCCATTGAAGTAAGCTAAAGTACTTTTCGTGCTATACTAAACAGATGGTTTTTCTTTGTATGATTACTGTATAGTCTACTTAAATACACTATAAGAGTTTTATATATATGTGATCAGTTTTGGAGGAAATTTTTTGTTTAATCATATTCGTATATTTCTTTGTTTAGTGGCTAACGAAAATTCTATCGAGATTTGGAGCTTTTTATTCAAATTATGAGTTTATATAAAGACACAACGACCTTTGATTTTTGCATGAGAGGGGTTTGATGTCGTTTATATTTGTCTAATTTATTTATAAATGACATTATTGCTTTAAGAATTATAGCTTTCTTTAGCTTATGTTTACTAATATTTTTTTTTTGTAATTAACTAGTTATTATAACATAATAGGTGTGTGAAGAATTGTATTATCTTTTAGATTTTGTTGTGTATATGAGTTATTCATTCAGTGTTAATTTATCATTAGTATCAAAGATTAGTTGTTATAATGTATATTTTTTTCATTTTTGGTGTTTCATGTAATGTTATTTGAACTAATGAGATTTAATCATTAAATATATTTTTTGATTTATAAAAAAATTCAAATAACTAAGAAAAAATATACAATTAATTATTCGGACTAATTTGAGCTAGTTTAAACTAATTCGTCTATATTTTGGTTGAGATTGATTTTACATTTACTAGTTCAAATTAAATTTAAATTGAGTTAAGGTTTAATCAATTTAAATTGAATTAATTTAAATCATCTCAAACTAGTTTAGTTTGTAAAAATTATGACCCCTAGTTCTCGTGACTATGTTTATTTATTCAAAAATTTATAGATATTTTTTATAAAAAAAATAAACATCTAAAATAATTCAATAAGGTATTGAATATATGTTAATAATATATATTCAATTTTTAAATTAGAAACAAATCACTAAGGCTAAAAGTTAAGAATCAAAACTTATTATCTCAGATATATCTTAATTGAAACTTATTTTGTTTTTGTTCTTTTTACAAAAAATAACTTGCTAGTTTAAGACATATACCAATGGTTTGCCATCACTAAAGATTATCTTAGGTACTATCCACCTTTTAGTTTATAGACTGGATTGTGATCATTAAATATTATCTTAGGTACCATCCACCTTTTAATTGATAGATGATTTTTTTTTCTTTATTGTGTAAAGACGTAAAATAAGTTGTTATATTATATCACATATTTTTTTTTATATCTATAATAAATTTATAGATTAAAATTGTCATATCATATTTAAATTTTATCTCATCTAAAGTTAATTCTAATAAGCTCATTGTTATTATATATAATCATGTTTTTTTTTGTAATTTTATTTGTCTCATTTAGTTTAATTTGAGACCAATAATTTATCATATTATTTACCATCTCAATTCATGAAAAAAGAATAAAATAACATAAAATAAGCTCACAAAATTCATAAGTTATACCATAAATTAATGAAATATTCCATCCTAATTGATATCTCTAACTTATTGTTTTTCATGCTAGTTATGTAAGTAAAATACACCAGTTATACAATTGCACAACTAATGTAAAATCTTAAATGAAAATGCTAAATATATACAAATTAGTACACATTTGTATTCAAAGTTGGAACATAGTGGAGATTATATGGGGTTTTGGTCAAAGTTAAAATTTTTACAAAAAATTAATTACTTATATTTTTAATATTAAATAAATATTTTATTTATCTAATTTTTTTTTACATATTTTAATATATTATTATATGGGGTTTTGGCCCCTGTTAAAACTTTTACAAAAAATTAATTACTTATATTTTTAACATTAAATAAATATTTTATTTAAAATTATATATTGTTTAATTTTTCTGTACATATTTTAATATATTATTGTATGTTTTAATAATATTTAGTAAATATATGAACACAAGTGACATAAGTGAATTGTGAGAAAAATGGTCAAACAATGATATTTTTGTTCACCTATTTAACAAATATTAATTAATTACATATATATATAATTATAATAATATATATCATATAAAAATATTTTTTAATATAAAATAATTTAAAAATATTTCATATACTTAAATTTAATTTATAATAAAAAAATGTTATTAGTATCAAACATCGTAAGAATGAAAATAAAAAAGAAACATAAGGAGAAACTCTAAACTAATTAAAGATTTTAGGGTTTTTGTATTTTATATTGTGAAAGTTTTTTATATTTATTTAACTCTAAATTTAATTTTATGTAATATTATATTATTTTATATTCTATTTTAATAATTTTTGATTTTATTTGAAATTTTTTAATATGAAAATTTTAATATTTTTTTTATAGATTTTCATTTATTTATGTCACTATTATAAAATTAGTTCATTTCTTTGCTTCAAGAAAACCGACAAAACAAATACAGACAAAAAAATGTATATTTTTATTTTTTTTATTTTATAATAATATGTATTTTTAAATATACTCCTAAGTTTAAAATCCAAAATCATATATTATTTCTTATATTTTCATACATTTTTTATCTTTAATTTTTAACACTTATACATATGTGATACTAATACTTATTACATTATTATATTTTATCTTTTTTTATGTTAGATAATTTTTATTATAAATTATAATGTATTAAATCTATTTTTCTTTTGTAACATACCATGAAAATTTTATCTATGATTGAGAAGAGTTTATCGTAACACATAATATATATATATATATATATATTTATTCCTAATATTTAAATACAATTCTCTATTTTATATAAAAAAAAATTAAACTTTAATTTTCCTCAAATTATATTTCTAACTTCACTAATGTTTCCATTCATAATATTCATAATATATTATACTATAGAGTCGTTTTCAAAAATATATAATTTCTTTATCTCTAAAATTATTTTGATAAATATTATATTATAATCAATATAACTACAAATACGTGTATAAATTTATTTACTCTTGACCCGTAATGTTTCACATAAAATGGATATATAATGCATATATAAGTGAACTTTGATGTTGTTGAAAAAATTTGAACATATAAAGCAATCACCAATCATCCATTTTATAGGGTTTAGTAATCTAGAGTATCATGTTAATCTTATGTTATATATTATTAAAATGTTATATTTTTACTTTAATTTAAATATTAAAATTTATTTTCATTATTTTAAACAATTTTTTATTTTTTAAATATGTCACGTGAGTTACCAAAGCATTATAAAAATTTAAGAAAAAAGAAAAGCACCCAAAACAACTAGACACTCACAAATAAACCAAAAAATTTCACACAAGAAAACTATATATAATAGTTGAATTCTTACTAAAAGAATTAACGTTTGATAGAGTAAAATTAGTTTGGTTATTATAAATACGAGAAAAGTGATTAAGTTTGGACTTATGGTTGTGAAAAAATATTCAAGTCATCCTAGAATTCGTGAAATGTTCCAAAATTATCAATCCTGGTGTCATCAATGATGCAATATTTTGGGCAACATAACTAAAGATAGAAGTTATAACCTTAATAGCCATAGTTGTAATATTGATTTTTTTCTTAAATTCTCACAATCCATTTGTAAAATTTGTCACATAGGATATGTGTAATTGATGACTGTTTAAAAAGCACTAAATATTACGTGATTTATTTGTATATTAATGTCAAATTAGATTTATATTTGTATAATTTTATTATTATTTTAGCAAATATATGTTTTCAGAATCACAAATATGTTTTGTTATTTTTTTAAATAGTTCTAACTTTAAATAATTCAACTAATAAATACTAAGAACTAGTTGAAAGTACTCCATTACAACAAAGAAAAATGAAAGAACATACATATATGAGCTTTACATATGTAACAACAACTAAGAATGTAAAGGGGTAAAACATTAAAAAGTTGAGACAAGCAAAACAACAATGGCCACAACCTTAATTAATGTGGGTCGCGATGGGAGACATTCAGATCGTGACTTAAACATATACAAAAATCAACGTTAGTCATCGCAGTGTCCGTTGAAAGCTCACTTATTATCTACTTTTTCTTCCCTTTTCCCTTAGAAAAATATTCTACAATAGCTTCTTCTATTTTCATTTTTCTTTTAGTCTTTTGTTTAGTTTTTTTTCTCAATTTTCATCGCTGAGACCTCTTTTGTAGAGTAGGATACACCCATTTATCTATCTTTTTGATATAAAAATCTAATTTGTATTCTTATTTTTTTAGTAGACAATGTTGTATTTTTTAAATTTATTAAAAATAATTTATTGATTATTTTTAACATATCTTACTGATTGTTATAATGAGAATTTAATTATGTTGATATGTTTGTTTGAATTATTTAGAAAAATATTTTTAATATAATTAAACACAATTTATTTTATATTCAAGATTTTTTTACAAAATTTATTATTAAAAAATATATTAACAACATATTTTTCATGATAAATTTAAAATATAAAAATAAAATTTTAGATAAATGAATCTAGATTTAATATATAATTATAATCTATTTCAAAAAAATTCATCAGATTTATTATAGAAAAATATTTTGAAAATATAATTTTTATAATGGATTTAAAAAAGTTAAGTTTCAATTAATTGAATTTAAAATCTAATTTAAAAAAACTTAAATATGAATTTAAATTCGATGATAAGTTAAATAATTTTATTATTTCTTAAAAAATACGCATTATTTAATTAAATTTATACTAAAGATATTAACTGATTTAATTAATAAAAAATAACACATAATTAACTATCTTAATTTTTAATTCATTAAATTAATTAATATTTATTTGTAATTTATATAAATTAATTTATCCTTTATCTTTTATTAATTTATGTTATTAATTTAAACATTAAAACTCAAATACAAATTAATCTAAAATAATAATTTAATATATATATATATATATATATAAAAGCAGATACCACAAGCTAGTTATCATAATAATCTAAAATAATAAAAAAAATATTTAAAAATATTTAAAAGTATAAAAATAAGATAAATGTACAATAATTCTATTTCTTTTATTTATTCATGTTAATTCATTTATGTTTTTAGAATCACGAATACATTTTGTTATTTTTTAAATAATTTTAATTTTAAGTGATTTAATCGATAAATATTGAAAAAATTTAATTGAAAATATTCAATTACAACCAATAAAAAAAATACATATATGTATCAAAAATGGGGTCAAACAAAAAAAGTTACAAGCAAAACAACTCGTACCATTGCCTTAATTAATGTGGGTCATGATGGGAGACATTAGATTGTGACTTAAACGTATACAAAATCAGCGTAACTTATCGCGGTGCTCGTTGAAAGCTCACTCATTATCCACTTTTTCTTCCTTTTTTTGTTCAGCTTCCTTACCACTAAATATGAACCCCCAACTTCCTCTATTTTCATTTTTGCTTTTTAGAGTTTAATAAGTTTTTCATTTTATGCTTTATCACAAATAAAGAGGCAATAATAAAGAGTTATTTTAGATTAGTCGATACAAATTCTTTACAGGAATCGAAGGTATATTGTGAAGCTGAGATCTCTTTTGTATAAATAACAGGATATACCCATCTATCTATCTTTTTAGTATAAATTTAATTTATATTATTATTATTTTTCAGTAAATAATATTATATTTTTTAGATCATTCATTATTTTTTATAATAAAATTAATTATGTTGATATGTTTTGTGAATTATTTAAAGAAATATTTTTAATATAATTATAAAAAAATTATTTTATATTTAAATTTTTTTACAAAATTTATTAATAAAAAATATAATAACAATAAATTTCTTATAATATATTTTAAAAGAATGTAAAAGATTTATCATTAAAAAATATACCGAGAATATATATATATTTTTTTTATAGATTTAAAACTTTAGAATTAGGTTTCAATTACTTAAATCTAACATCTAATTTAGACAAATTTAAATATGAATTTAAATTCGATTCTTTCAAAAAATAATAAGTTAAATGATTTTATAATTTCTTAAAAATTAAACCTTATTTAATTAAATTAATTTACACCCCACCAAATAACTGATTTAATTAACCATGTTATTTATAAATATAAAAAAATCAACGATATGAATTTTTAATTCATTTAACTAATTAATTTTATCACATCAATTAATTAATATCTATTTGTAATTTATATAAATCAATTTATCCTTTTATTTTTTATTAATTTATGTTGTTAATTTAAACATTAAAAATCAAATATAAACCTAAGCTATATACCTTATCATGAGCCAGTTATCACAATAATCTAAAATAATTAAAAATATTTGAAAGTATAAAAATAAGATAAAATGTACAGTACTTCTATTTCTTTTTCCCTGCTGTCCCATTCAATCAATGTATTCACATTAATTCATATAACGATGGTAGGTTTCATTCTTCTTCTATTTTAAATCACATTAAATATTATTTATTCAATATTTTTTATAAAAAAAAACCATCTAAATTAATTCAGTAGAAAACAAAATTTAAGTCGATAATATATAATTTTAAAATTGAAAAAAAAACTAATCATGAAATCATATTAATTCTGTAATTTATGATTTTATGATTTATTTAATTTAATTGTTTCATCAACAATCAATATTTTAGTAATTATTTTACCTATTATTTAAATATTTAAATATGCATAACGAATGCATGTTCCACACCTAACATAAATTGATTTTTCGAACGCTGATGATCATCACGGGTTGAGCTTCTCACTAACAGTCAAAACCCAGATGGATATCCATCCGTTAAAAGCTTAAACAAGATCCAAGATCTTGTATATTTCTTTCATTATCACCTTTGGAATTTTCATTTTTGCTCGCATAATAAGGACATACTTCTTATCTTCATCTTGGAAATTTTCATATTTGAAAGATTATAGATATTATTATTTCTCCATCATTATTAATTTAATTAATTATGTACACAAATATTATAATAGATATAAAACGGAAAAAAATAAACACACTTTCTTTATATAGTCTTAAGACCAAACACAAGATGATGTATGTATATTTTTACAAGCATCGATCAAACCAAAATCCAAACAACAAATGATATTTTATTTGCAAATATAGTCAGAGATTTGTGTTTTCTAAATTGGGTTTCCAACAAACTCGAACTTAAAACAACTTAATAGAGAATATAGACGCATGTATTTAATTATGCCCCCGAAATCCTAATTAATTAATTAATTAATAAAAAACAGGAGAAAAAAATTACTTAATCCCAAGTTTTCATCAAAATAGCGAATAGGATGATGATACGATCCATATATACTATACAACTTAATAGATGAAAAACTTAAGCCATCATTCGATAAAACTCATTAAAATCAAGAACACCATTACCATCAGTATCAAATACTCGAATCATAGCTTTGCACTCCTCGTAAGATCTTTTATCACCAAGACGACTCAACATCCTTTGCAATCCTTTAGGAGTTAAACAATCTCTCTCCAATTCAAACATCTGAAAAGCCAATCTCAGATCTTCATCACCATTCACATCTTTCTTCATAAGTTCCAAAAAGTCTTGAAAATCAATCAACTTATCTCCATCTCCATCTAGATCGTTAATAACTGCTTGAGCCTCTTCTTCTGACATGTATTCCCCAATAGATCTAAAATAAGCACTTAATTCCAAAGCAGAAATTTTCCCATCATTATTTTCATCAAAATAACGAAAAACTTGTCTGAGTTCATCTTCTATGTTACTATGTGTTTGAGAAATAAGTTGAGAAGAGTCAGGAGAGCTTAACGAGGAGGATGAAGAAGCAGAGTTGTTAGACTTTGAACGGCGACGATTGAAGCTGAGTTTTAAACTTTTGTTAGAAAACCATTTATTAGATCTTTTGGAGGATTTTTGATCTAAACTGGCCATTTCTTGTTAGAAAAGAGGCTTTGGAGCAAAGAATTTGTTTGCTTGTTTGCTTCCAGGCAAATTGAACAGAGAAAATTTGAACAGCTATATAGAAGTAAAAAAACATATACAAAGCAAAAGTCCTTAGGGACTTGCTCTGAAATTTCATTCGGCGCTTTTTAGGTGGAAGGGAAGTTTCCTTGCAGCTTCCATAAAGGTCTCAAATTTCTATGTGCTCTGTCCTGTCAGATAAATATTATAAACAGTAAATATTCATTTTTATACTTATATACCAAATTTTTATTTATTATTATTATTATAATATATTTTAATTATCTATTTAATTTTAAAAAATAGATAAAAAAATTAAAAATTAAAAAAAATTTCCTTATTATAAATAATTAATTCATATTTTTTTTCAAACATAAATAAATCTATAATTTTTAAATTTATTTTAACCCTTCTCATATTATAACTATTAGATTAGTGAAAATATCGGTGTACGGTGGGAATGAAGGGTTATCAAAATATTATATATTATAATTATAATTAGTATAATAATATTTTATTAAATATAATTATATAAAATTAATTATATTTATTGATAAAATTATACCAGATATAATCGCAATTTTAAGTTACATATATTTTTTTCTATAAAAGTCGATCGACTTTTCGAAAGGAGAGTCTGGGTTTTTAAAAAAGAGTAATTTAGTGATGTATTAAAAGTTACTTAATTTTGTAAAAATAAGTATTTAATTTTTTTAATGCAATTTAAAAGTAAATGAGTATTTTTTTCAAATAAATAAAAAAATATTTATTTTAAAAAAAATTAATTTTAAAATAATTATATTATTTATATATTCATAAATTATTTTATATATATTAAATTATTAAATGTATCAATTCTCAATTTATTAAATAAATATATAATTAAAAATATAAAATAATAATTTATTCATAAAATTACTTAAAATTAATTAAATTATATTGATAAATTAATGAAATTTACGTACTAATATTACCATAATTATTTAATTTAATAATTTAATTTTATAATTATTATATTCATATCACATATCTCATAATTATTTAATAAAAGTGACAATATTCATGTTATTATATACAAATCAAAACTTTAATATTATAATTTTTAAATTAAACATATAGAATCATGTTAAAATTAATAATTTAATTTTATAATTATTCTATTCGATATCACATATCTCATAATTATTTAACAAAAAATTACAATATTCTTGTTATTATATACAAATAAAAATTATAATATTATAATTTTTGAATTAAAATCCTATTATTTATAAAAATTAAATACTAAATTTTTTAATTTTAATACCTATATTAAATTAAAAAAATTATTTAAATAAATTATTGGATTTAAAATACTTATTTTTCATGATAAAAAATTAATAATATGTAAATCATAAATTTTAAAAATATTTATTTTAAAAAATTATAAAATATTTAATATATAATTCAGTATTTATAAAATTAATATATTTTTTTGATAAAAATAAGAACTTTATTTTTTTCATAAATTAATATAAGTACAAGATGAAAATAGTTTTTGAATATTTGAACACTAAATAAATGTGTTTTTTTTGGCCCTTTATATTTTAATGTTTCGTTTATTTTTTTATTTTTTCTGGAGAAGAGCGAGCATATGTAACCTTTGTCAGATTATCCAGTCAATGATTTATCATTTATACCATTTTAAATAACTAATTCTTTATTTGGTGCGACGAAATTGCTTGGTAGCTTCCTAAACGGTTCCGTGTCCACAGTCCTTTCGAATTGTTAATTTTATTCTTAGCCAAAATACATGCATTATTATACGTTAATTTATTGGGAAAAGTTCCCCCCCAAAGAAAGAAAAAAATAACCACAATCAACCCAATTAATTCAACCTTATTTGATCGATTTAAAAAACATTAATAGTTAATTTTGATTTAAATTTTCAAAGAACAATCAAAATAAATTATTTTATTAATATATATTTATCTAACTAGCATTTTATATATTGGTTTTACACGTATAATAATTAATTAATTTTTTTATATTACTAAGATAAATAAATTTATATAAAATAAATAAATAATTATAATATAGATAAATATTAATAATAATTTACACTTAATTCATAATAAATTAGACTTAAAATAATTAATAAAAAAATGATAATTGTTCGTGTTTATTAAGAAAAATAATTATTAATAATTTAAATATTAATAATATATTATTTAATTTAAAAAAAATTGTATAATAATCAAACATAATAATAATCATTATTTTAAAATATGTTAGTATTTTGATCGTAAAAGTTACGAGACATTATTTAAACTTTATATATATAGTATAAACAACTTGCATAATTTGGTATGATTTATCATTTTTTAATTTTAAATTTTAGTATAATTTTATTTATTTTTTATTGATTTTAGACCTCATTATTATTATTTAAATTTTATTACAGATTTAAAGAAAAGAAAGATTCAAAATTTTAAAAGCATATTATTTTAGTACTCTCAAATTTAAATTAAGAATTCATAAATCTAAAAGGAAAGTTGAAAAAAAAGGAGGGGAAAAAAGGATTGGAAAAAGGAGGGGAAAAAAGGCATAAATAAATAGAAAAAAGAAAAAGCAAAAAAAGCTATGTAGAAAAAAAAAAAGAAATAGAGAAAATTGGGCAACTAGTCGCGACCATCAATGCCTAATAAAGAGAAACTTTTCCTAACAATACACAAGTGAATCCAAAAGAACAATGCAAGCCGTTACACTTAGGAGTGGAAGAAAAATTAAGAGGTCAATATCAAAGGAAACCAAGTCCATCCCTACACCTTCAAACAATGACCAAAGCAATAATGAAGTAGAAGAATAGGAGATTGTTGATGATACACTAAGAGATATTGACATTCCTCCATCAATTTCATTTCCTGACTATCCTTTTATTCTCTCTACTCCACTTCCTTATCATCAATGCTTTCAAAAACAAAAATTAGATAAACAATTATTTAAGTTTTTGGATATTTTTAAGAAAATTCACATAAATATTCCTTTTACAAATGCCTTGGAACAAATGCCAAATTTCTGAAGGACATCATTTCCAAGAAGAGAAGGTTGGAGGAGTTCGATACAGTGAAGCTTTCTGAAAAATGTAGTTCCATTTTTCAAAAGAAATTATCTCAAAAATTAAATGATCTGGAGAGTTTCACTTTGCCTTGCACTATTGGAAATTCATTTTGTGATAAAGTTTTATGTGATCTTGGTGCTAGCATTAATCTTATGCCAGTTTCTATTTATAGAAAATTGGGACTTGGAGAGATGAAACAAACAACTATTTCTTTGTAACTAGTAGACCGATCCATCAAGTATTCACGTGGAATCATAGAAGATGTATTGGTAAAGGTGGATAAATTTATATTTTCCTACTGAATTTATGGTGTTAGATATGGACGAAGACCAAGATTCTCCACTAATTCTTGGCCAACCATTCTTGGCTACAGGAAGGGCTTCAATGGATGTTCAAAATGGTGAGTTAACATTGAGAATGAACAAGGAAGAGGTTACGTTAAACATCTATGAAGTTATAAAATTTCCAAAAGATCTAAGCACTTACTTTCGGGTAGATATCATTAAGCAATGTTAGGTAGAAGGCTTTTAAGAGGATATGTTATTCGATCACCTAGAATGGTGTATCACCACTTCATCTCATGCTTATGATTTTAATAACTCTCTTATTTGTGAATATGATTTACCTTTTGTTAGTGAATAATTTATCCAGGATGTATTTGCCTTGAAAGCATTGCAGTAGGTTACATCATTTAGCAAAGAAGTAGAGAGGCTAGAGTTGATGGTAGTAAAGATGGATTTTGTAATTTGTACAGAAAAAGTGCAGTAAATTACAACTCCAGAGTTGAAGCAATTGCTTGAGCATCTTTACTATGCTTTCTTGGGTGATAGTTACACATTTCTAGTGATTATTGCAGCATCACTTATACTCGAAGAAGAGGAAAAGTTACTAGCATAGAACAGCCTTGGGATGGACTATCTTTGACATAAAAGGTATAAGTTATTCCATTTGCATGCATAAGATTCTAATGGAGGAACTTTATAAACCATCAATTGAGCCCCAAAGAAGATTAAACCTTGCAAAGAAGGAAGTTATGAGAGTTGAAATTTTGAAGCTCCTCAATGCTAGAATTATTTATGCTATTTCAGACAGTTCATGGGTAAGTCTAATGCAAGTTGTGCCAAAAAAGGGTGGAATAACGGTGATGGAAAATGACAACAATGAGTTTATTCCTACAAGAACATTCACAGGTTGGTGTGGATGTATGGATTATTGCAAGTTGAACAAAACAATAAGGAAGGATCATTTTCCACTTCCATTCATTGATCAAATGTTAGATCAATTGATTGGATATCCCTATTATTGCTTCTTAGATGGTTATTCAGTATATAACCAGATTGCCATAACCCCCAAAGATAAGGAGAAAACTACATTTACATGCCTCTATAGAACATCTGATTTTAGAAGAATGCTCTTTGGATGGTGCAATGCCCTAACAACATTTCAACATTGCATGACGGTTATCTCTTCTGATATGGTGGAAGACATAATGGAAATTTTCATGGATGAATTTTTGATTTTTGGTAAATATTTTGATCATTGTGCATAATTTAGCTCTTGTTTTGCAGAGATGTGAAGATAAAAATCTTGTCTTAAAACTGGGAGAAGTATAATTTCATGGTTCAAGAAGGGATCGTGCTTAGTCATAGAGTGTCATCTAAAGGAATTGAGGTTGATCGAGCTAAAATTGCAGTCATAGAAAAACTACCACCTCCAAAGAATGTGAAGGGAGTTAGAAGCTTTTTAGGACATGCAGGATTTTATAGAAGATTTATAAAGAATTTTTCTAAACTCTCTAAACCTTTATGTGATCTTCTTGAAAATAATTATGCATTGGATTTTGATGATGTTCGTTTGTAGGCCTTTAATTCAATCAAGGCGAAACTAATTTTATCACTGGTAATTACTGTACATGATTGGAGTCAACTAATACCTTTGATATCAGTAATGGTCTATCCTATAGCAATCTCATCACTGGTAATTTCATCACTCATCTAATACCTTTGATATCAGTAATAGTCTATCCTATAGCAATCTCATGATCCCTTAAGACTTTGAAAAGTTTATCTTCTTGTGCATGAGACAGATTGTTTGTGATGATGACTTGTAAGATGACATTGTTTTCCACATACATGTATTTCAAGTGAGATGGAAGAAGTTTCAATTCTAATATGGGTGCATGCATAACAAAAAGTAACAATTTCTCAATGTTAAAAGGGCAACAAATGAAGTTTAAGTCATACCTTGGTGGAATTTTGGAAAGATACTTTAAGGATGCCACTACAATTTCTAAATCTATGTTGAATTGTATTGTAATGGTAGTTCTTTTGGGATCTTTGGATTCCAATCCGTATGTCAAGGATACTTGTAGGGCATGCTCATATTCTAACTCAAACACATGTTCTACAAAAGAGCATAATATCAATAAAATAACAATAGTTAATATCATTGAGGTACCTCATCACTTCAAAGATGTTGAAGCATATAAACTTCTATCGATCTCCATGGTTAATGTCCCACTTTGAATGTCAAATTTAATGCGAGTAGTTTTCATGAATAGTTTACCTAATAGAAGATAGGTAGAGAGATTGTTAGTCCCATCTTGCATATCAAGAACGTAAAAATCAACGAAAAATAGCATTTCATTGACCTATACCAACACATCCTCCAAGCCTCCCTTTGGGTATGCATTAGACCTGATAGTTAAATGTATAATAACACCAATGTTCTTGAGAGGACCAATGTTAAGTGAAGCACAAATAGAAAAAGGTACAACATTAATGGATGCTCCTAAATCTAACTTGAATTTCTCAAACGTAGTGGTTCCTATAGTGCATAGAATATTAAAACTACCAAGATCTTTACACTTAGGAGGTAATTTATTTTGCAAAACAACTCAAACATTTTCTCCTAAATTAACCACCTCATTACCTTTGAACTTGCCTTTAATAGTGCAAATGTATTTAAGGAACTTAGCATACTTTGGCACTTGTTTTACAACATCCAAAAAAAGGAATGTTGACTTGCATTTTGAGAAAGGGATCTAAAACCTCTTATTTGTATGCTTCCTTCTTTAATTTAATCAAACCTACAAGGAAAAGGCATCATGGAAGTATTAGTGTAAATATAGGGTTTGGGTTTTACCTGAGGAGTTGTACTTTTCCCTTATGTAGTAGAGTCTCCATCTTTTTTTGGTTCCTTATATCTAAGCTTCTTATTAGAATTGGTCTTAGTTGGGTTCCTAAGGATCTCTTCAAGTTGATTTCCACTTTTTAAAGTGATTGTGTGGGCATTTTCTCTTAGATCGACCTCAATTTGAAATGTGTTGTATCAAATGTTTGAGCTTCTAATTTTTCAAGATCTGTCTATTTGGTCCATTCAAGTTTTCATACTCTTTATTGAAGTCTCATTCTTGATGATTCTATCTTAGGTCTCATGCTGAAATTTAACTGTGTAGTTTCCATATCCTTGATCAATTCTTCTAGAGGAGTCAAGGTTGGTATTATCATGGTGTGAGATTAAAGAATCCTGGTGGATTGTAGGGAGTACATGTTTGATTGTTATCTACATAGCTAAAATTTGGGCAATCTCTCCATCCATAATAATTTGGCTTCCTATAAAGATCACACCTGGGTATTTGTCGTGAAAAACCACCAAAATTATTTGAGCATGTTGTCACGTCCCGCCCAAACTGTCCCTAAAAATCCAAATATTGGCTGCCCAAAGGATCTAAGACATATGGAAAGTTCTAGAGTTATCTAGAGAAGTCTAGAAAGGGCTAGAGTTGGACGGACTCAACTCAAGCTTGAAGACCCTAGATTGTTCCAGAGCACACTGGAGGGTGCTAGAATGGGTTGGAACGTTCTAGAATGCGCCGGATGGTTCGGGAAGGATGTGGAAGCCGCTGGAAGCTTACGGAACGTCCCGGAAGGATGTAGAAGCTGCTGGAAGCTTGCGGAACATCCCGGAAGGTGCATGAAGGAGCTAGACAAACCTAGAAGACTCTAGAGTTGGCTAGAAGATCCTAGAGCCTTGTGGCACATTGTACATAAACCTAGAACCTTCTTGTATATTCTAGGCATAGAATTATCTAGAATGTGGTGGCATATTCTTAAGCTTAGAAGCCACCCTATAAATAGACCACTTGGTCTTCATTTGCAATCATCTTGGGAAATTGTAACATAAACTCTCTCTAGAGCAATACAAAACATTCTTTGCAAACTCTCTTTCTAATCTCTTTGGAGAATTCGTTCGGGAAAGGCAGGCTTAGTGCAACGGAACGTGCTAAGTGCCGCACGATCGCTATTGAAAGTTTAAGGTCGTGACAATGTGCCATATATTTTCACTGGTCATACATCTAGTTATTGTACTAAAGTATAAATGTACTTATTTTTTTGCTTAAGATGAGAGTTAGTGTTTACCTTGTTTATCTTACCTTTTAGGTCAATATGAGTACCAAGCTATTAAGAATTGACATCTATGGTTGAAATTAAGGCTCGTGCTTAGTAGGTTTTTTATTTACCAATGTCCTACCAGAGGTAGCATCAATTATGTTCTCTTTATAACGAATAACCATTCGTAAAAGCATTGGAGTAGATTTTGCTCACTTATTTGATGTTTTGGATAGCTAGCATATAACCTTTTAAATCTCTCCCAATATGTATAAAGTGTTTCCCCATTGGATTGCATAATTCCACAAATTTGTTTCTATATTATGGTAACTCTAGAAGCTAGGAAATACCTTTCTAGGAATTATTTGACCACCCCATTCCAAGTGGTAGTGGATACGAAGGGTAGATAATATAGCCAATCCTTAGCATTATCTACAAAAGATAAGTGGAAGGCCTTAAGCTTGACTTGTTTCTCTGTGATCCCAACTATTTTAAGGCTAGAACAAACCACATGACATTCTTTTGAGTGTTTGTTTAGGTCTTCTCTATCAAGACCCCTAAAAATAGGTAACAAGTGAATTAATCTAGATTTAAGTTAAAAACTTACCTCCAAGTTAGGATTTACTATGTATAAGGGATGATATTGCAAGTAAGGTGTAGCCAATTCCTTAAGAGTTGGACCAACAACTGCCATGTTTGGTTGTATGGTGTATACCTAGAAATTATAACTAAGGAAAGAAAAGATATTAGTAAGCCAAAAGAGAATAAATCTACTAAAAATGAAATGAAATCTAAAAGTTAAAATATGAGAAAATAATATAAAAATTAAACTAATAATTAGTGGCAAAATTGTCAAGTTATTTCCCGACAACGAAACCAAAAATTTGATACGATTAGAAAAATGCAAGTATAGATGATCAAATTACGTAAGTAAAATAAATTAAGAACAAGGATTATTGTATCCATGAGGGTTTTAACAACTTATATTACTATTTACTAGTTCGTTAGTAAATTAGCAAATGAGGGTTATCTAAAAGTTGTTTTAATGATAATAACATAAAGCAATAAATAAAATAAATTGTGCACTCAGAGGCATATGTGATCATAGGATTATCCTCAATACTAGCCTACAATTTGACCACTTATGTCATGAATCAATATTTAGTTTCTTAAATTCTAAATTACTATCATAACATAAAACCATTCTTGAATTCTTAACATTAGCTTTAGAAATCTAAGTCCATTTAAGACTTCTTACCTTTTCTTACCAAATACTGATTAATGATGCAATCTATTAACCAACCTAAATCCTGAACAACCTTGAATTCACTTACTAGATTTAATCTATTCGTTGCATTAAATTCTAAAAAGGAGATGACTATACTATGCAAGATTATAACCATTGATAATCTTTAATGAAGGTACTCTACTCTACTTATCACGCACAGCCATAAGGTACCACTTTGAGTAATAATATTAGGATTATATACTATTATTCCAAACTAAAATTAAACATATTCATACAATGAATTAGTTAGCTACTCTAATTCATCATGTATAGTTTTGGAATTTAAGTATTGCGGCAAGTACATGAAAAATCAAAAATTAAAACTACAAATTTATCATTATATTTAATTAATTAAGTCATAGTTTAGGGCTTGAAAATTGCTCATAATCACATTATAAAACTAGCCTGACATATATTTTGAAAAAATCATCATTAAAATAATTACCATCAATAAGAAGAAGAACTATTGGTTGGAGTCTATGGTCGTTTTCCAACTTCTTGTTACCTTTATCTTACCTCAACTTCAAATTTATAGTTCTCTACAAATTTCTTTATATCTAAATCTATGCCTCTTGTGGTTAACCCTAATTACATATTTATAATATAAGAGTTACACACAACGTGGTTGAGATGAGGGTTGTAGAGTTTTAATACGCTTAAAAGTTATGCATAGGTCATGGTGTGCCTAATTCATGGCACGACACGTTATGAATCTCATACTAGGAAACTATGTCTGAGAGAGTTGTGCAGCAACGAACCTAGACTCTTATTGCAACTTGATTCCAAAGTATGTGCCCACAATCTCACCCGAGAGCCATATGTCACGACATGCCTCGGCTCATGTCGTGGTGCACCTTTTTTGCTCTAAAACACACCTTTTTGCCTTATTTGCTCATATTTGTTCCTCAATACCTATATAGCACCAAATAAGCACATAAAATTCATAGGGAACAATAGATGAATGTAAATAAGTAGGAATTGATACATAAATATATATGCAACATAACATTGATTAAGAGGTCTTTATAAGTTCAATGCAATTGTTTCCTCAAATCCATTTTCTACCAATCCTAATGCTTTACCTACATTTGTGATTCAATGGCACTTAAGTAGGGTTGTCAATTTTATCCAATGATGTAGATCCCTAGAAATATTTCCCAATCAAAGGCAAATATGGAGAGATCAATTTGGAGACAAGCACAAGGAACAGAGACTCCCCGTTTGATTTGGTGGATTTGGCATGTGGATAATATTATTAATCCCATCTCTATTCCCCGAAACATATATTCAATATTTCAATGCTTGATACTGGAACCCATTAACTCTACTTTAAATTGAAACCCATATACTACCAGGCTATTACCTATTTCGTGTCATTTTAATCTTAGTTTTCATTTATAATTATTAAAATACAACTTTTATTAAAATAAATATGATACAATTAATTGATTAGGCAAAACATTTTTTTATTTAATCTTATTCTTTTAGTAAAGACAATCAAAAAGCTCAGTTTTTTTAATGCAAAGAAAACTCAAAAATCAAGAAGACAAATAAGATAAAAATCCTCTAACGATGTTGATTGCAATTTCATATAATTATGTGTTGAGACAAAGAAAGTAATATCATAAAAGTGTTCTTGTAAATGGTTAAACACGATTGTATATTAATTATGTTGCATGCTTGGTTTATTATTTTATTTATATGAAAATATTTTTAGAAATAAATATGAATTGAAGGTCCCTATACCCTGATAAGGGTCCTTATTCCCCACAATATGATCCCAAAATAGTCCATGTAATGATTTAAAACAAGGATGAGTTTGATCTCCATCAATGGACGAGGGGAAAATAGGGGGCCAAGCCCCACCCTATCTCATTAACAACCCTAAACTCAAGCCCTGAACATCATTCTTTTCATGTTATTCAATTGCTTATGCATATAGGATCTATTGATGCTATTAACCTAAGACTAATTTGTTTTTGTCTAACTTCAAAGTCTTATAAACTTTCCTTCTCTATTAGAAAGGAAAATAGTACATATGTTTTTGATTTGTTCTTTTTAGATCTTTGGGTCTTTTTTGTTTCTTCTTGTAATGGTAAACAATATTTCCTTTCCATCGTCGATGATTTTAGTAGATTCAATTGGTTGTTTTTCATTAAAACCAAAATCACAAATCTTTACTATTTTTCATTCTTTTATTGTCATGAATTAACATAATTTAATAGTGTTATCAAAAGCATACAAGTTGATGAGGGAGGGGAAATTGTTGCCCTCAGTTCTTTATGTCAAAAGAATGTCATAATACATAAACATTCTTGTCTATACACCCCTAAAAACAATGGTGCATGTGATGGAATGTCAACATCATTGCATAATTGAAAAAGGGTTAGCTTTATTAGACCAATCTCACATGCCTTTACACTTTTGGTCTTATTACATAAGTATGACTATTTATCTTATAAGCAAATTGCCTATCAAATCTTTAAACAATCTATATACTTATGAGTTCTTATTTCATAAAATCCCTTACTATACTATGATTAGAAATTTTGTTACTCAATGTTTCCTATGTCTTTCTTCTTGTACAAATAATTAATTACAACCTATTTCTAATGAGTGTACGTTTCATTGGTTATGCTTCCATCATCATGGATATTTGTGTTTGAATTATTCTTCTGGAAGGTTATATGTTAGTAGACATGTTACCTTTCATGAATTGTTTTTTGTTTTTACCAAGATTGTCTCTAAATCTACATCTTATTTTGATTCTGTTTATGTTCTTCTTGCTACTTCTTCCATTCCTTTGTTACTTATCATTTCTTCTATTCCTTTTACACTTGTTTCTAAATATATTATTCTTGATTCTTATCCTTTGCCAGAAGGCATCTTACATCATTCATCTACTTTTTTGAGTCAATTCCAAAATCTACTAACCATGTTTCTCTTCTTGTTTCACAATCAATCTCTCCAATTGTTTCATCTACACCCATTAACAATCACCCTACGATCACAAGAGCTAGGATAGCATTCAAAAACCCAAATTACTTCATGATAAAATAGATGTTCTTCCTATCCTTAAATCTTAGAAAACTGCAAGTAAGATTCCTAAATAGAAATATTCCATGCAAAAAAAATATTTGATGCACTTTTGAAGAATGACACTAAGGAATTGGTTCTTTTTCCTGTTGGACAGCTAGCCATTGGTAATAAGTTCTTTTTTAGGATTAAACTCATGATTTCTAGCTTTCTTGACAAAAACAAGAGTAGATTGGTTGCTTTGGTGTACAAGGTGTAGAATTTTATAAGATATTTAGTCTTGATGTCAAACCAACTACTATATGTATAATTTTTTGTCTTGCACTAACTTTCAATTGGCAATTGAGACAGGTTGATATGAATAGTGTGTTTCTTCATGGAGATTTGGACCATGTCGTGTATATGAAACAACCTCCTAGATTTGGGAAGGGTAATGATTTAGGGTGCAAACTCACCAATGCTTTATATAGACTTAAACATGCACCTCATCCTTGGTTTCATAACCTAAGAAACTTTCTCTTGCTTTATGGTTTTGTTGCTTCAAAATCAAATGATAATTTCTTCATTTTTATTGATGATTCAGTGATATTATTAGTTCTCATTTATGTTGATGATATTATCATTTAGTAATACTAACTAGGTTAGATGCCTTGATGATAGTAAAGTACCATTATTTTTTGCATTTTCTTTGGAGATAATATGATTTCATGGAAGTGTTCCAAGCAAAGGGTGGTTTCTTGGTCTTCCATTGAGTTTGAGTGTATGGCATTGGATGGGACAATTGTTGGATTGTGGTGGCTATAATCACTTTTATTTGAACTGTATTGACTTTACCTTCTTCACCCTTAGTTTTATATGACAATTTTAAGTTTCAAACACTTATGTCATAATCCAATTTTTTATGCTTGTACCAAGCATATTGAATTGAATAATCATTCTATGCATGATTATGTCAACAAGTTTATGCTTTGGAAGTACAATATGTTCCTATTGGTGATTAATTGGGTGAGTTACTAACAAAGGCTCTTGGCACTTTTCAATTTCTATCATTACGAAATAAATTGTTTGTGTTGTCATGAATCCATGGAATATAAGATCCTATATAGTAGAATAAAAGATCCAATGTGTTGCCATGAATCCATGGAATAAAAGATCCAATATAATGGATATATTTACATTTAACAGCAAAAAAGAATAAGTAACATATTTAATAAGTAAAATATACAGTTAACAAAAATAAAATTGAAAAAGTTTTGATTTTTTATTGATCGACATGGAGATTTGAAGGCCTTATTCAAGATAAAATTTAACGGAATAATATTTAAAATAAAATGGAAAAAATTATGAAATTGTGTTTTTTTGAATTTTAAAATTAAATTAAAGGATCGAAAGAATCAAGGCAATTTGTTTTATCTATTTTGAAAAATTAAAAAAAATATAATACTCTTAAAATTTATAATAACAAAATAGAATCAAATAGCATTGAATGAGATTTAAAATCGAATGCATTTAAATAATAATATTTTAATTTAAACAGTGTTTAATTAGATATTATTTAATATGAAATAATATGTTATATTTTTTTAATATTAAAAATATATGGATTGATAGTAAAGATAAAAAATTTATGATTATAAATTTAAATAGTAATATTTTTTTATTCTTATTCGAGAACTGAATTGATAACCATTTATCAATATACTTTAGTTTTTTTTTTCTCAAATTATATCATAATTTATACTGCTTATTCTCCCTTCTTAAGTAAGATAGTCACCGTAGTTTTTTATACTATTAATTTTGGTGCCATTCGCCAAGTGCGTGGCGCATATTAAATGTTATTATTTTAGGTAAATTTTTTTATTTATTATCTAAATTCTTATTTTTTAAAATAAATTTAGGTAGAATTGAAGTAATTATTTAGTTCATGAAACATTTCACTTCAAAATAAAAAGAAGAAGAAGAAGATGTTCTCCTATTTTTTATGAGATGTTAATTTATTTTATTATTAGATAATTTTTCAATTCGAACGGAAGAAATGTTGAAAGAAGAAGAAGAATGAGATATAGACACTTCACAACTCTAGCATTTAAAATTTGATGAAAAGAAAAAGTAAATACATTCAAAGTTGCAATTTGGCAAATGATATCATCAATTTCAAACTTGGTTCAATAAAATTATTATAGGAAATAAAACCAAAACTAGATAACAAATGTTGGATTGTGTATATTTGTTGCTAGTGCAACTAGTGTATAAATGCTGAAAATGTTGAGTTGAGTTGTTAAGGTGGTTGTGTACTTATTTTCCTTTGAGACAAATTGCATATGATTTTGGTGATATTTAGATAAGAAATTAATGGAGCTAAAACTATACATGGTTTCTTTCTTCTTCTTCTTCTTCTTCTTTTCTTTTCTTTTCTTTTTCTAAGTTAAAATTATACATTGTTGCTTTTCGATTATCATAACTTTCTTCACTTCCTTGACTTTTCTTTCCAAAAAATATGAAAGGAAAAAAACTTATACAAAAAAAAAACATTATATTAGGAATGGGTTAGTTGAAAATTTCTTTATATATATATATATTTTTTTTTTCATATCTTGAATGATCTCACTAAAGTATTAGGAATTGGTTAGTTGCAAATTTTTTTTCATATCTTGAATTATCTCACTAAAGTATTGAAAAGATAATGAAAAAAATGTGTGAAAATGATTAATGGGTATATGAAGATTAAAGTTGTGCTTAGAAAAATAATTTAATTTTTTTATAGAAAAATAAATAAATTAATTAACAAAAAAAATCTCTACTCAAAAATTAGTAAGTCAATAAATATAGAAATTTGTTAAAATACAATATATATTAAAGAAAATCAATTTTATGGTATGCAATTACAACTACATAATAAAAGAAAAAAAAACACAACTCCCTTTAATTATAAATAAATAAAATAAGAATAATTATAATCAAAGAAAATATAAAAAACATAAAAAATGAGTTTCAAAAAATATAACTGTTAATAGATGAAAAAAAATCAAACAAATATCTTACGAAAATTCTTTTTTTTTATATATGAAGTTAGTCGAGAAAAAATGTCAACAAAAAATAAAAATAAAGATATACGAAAAAGTTCCTCTTGAGTATATAAAATTCTCTCTCTATATATATATTAAGATTTTATTTCCTTTAAAAAAACCAAGAAAATAAATATTTTTAGAATTATAGGTAACTAATTTTATTTTAGTTCTTCTATTTTATAAATATAAATTAAATGAGTCTTACTTAAATAAAAATTTACTTAATAAAGTGAATGAAAATTTACCTCAAATTTATAATTAGAAAATTTGGTTATTACATGTATTTTTATATTAATTTGTAAATATTATGTATAAAATTTAATATCAATATTTTTTTTTAATTATTATATAACAAATTAAAATAGTAAACAAAGTCTACCAAAAACTAACATAATTCTTTTATCCTAATACAATAATGAGTTAAAAGTTAATCTAAAATTAATCATCAATAAGACATCTTGAAAATATGTTATATAAATCTTCAAAAACATTCAAATATGTTCTATATTATTTATCATCTTGATATTTAGATGTATCAATTAAAAACTATATGGGATAAAATAATACACTACCTCTTGTAAACATTTACATCCTAAATAATCACAAATTTTAAAAAACTAAAACACAACTAATACTACCCATAAGCATTTATACAAAAAAAAAAAAAAAACTATATAGATGAAAAGTGATTGAGGATTAAAAAGGGGTGACAACGCGGTGAGGGGAGGGATGAACCCCAAGAAAGCTTCAGAAATCGCCAACGACTCTCAAAACGTGAGATTTAACCAACAAATTCTAACTAAATTACAAAGAAGTTGCCTTAAGTTATATGTTTAAAGAGAAGTTTCCAATTTTTTCATTATTAATTCAGATAATTTTGTAAAGCTAGCCTTTTACCTAATACATAATTTCGTGGAAAATAGGTTGATATAATCCCCTTACATTAATTTTAATCTAAATTGGACACCCCATTTACAACTCTATTGCTATTCCAAATTTACCCTTTCATATATGTTACTTTTTTTCCATTTCTTCTACTCATTAGATTAGAGAGCAGATGGTGATAGCTATATGATGTTGGACTTTGCAAATGGTACGTAGCTCATAGTTGGAGTTAAATCAATAGTTCAAGTATCGATGATCTTATTTATTCTTCGATGGTCCATTTCTTATAGTATTATACATAAACATATATAGTCTTCCACATTATATCTCGAATTTTTATTTGGTTATTTCTTTTCAAGTTTACGTGGACATGTGATTGATTCTTTTTTAGGATTAGCTTAAGCAACTTGTGGATTCTAAAATTGAAGCAATTTGATTAGTAGGATCATCCAAGAATCAAAATTTGAATAGTTGGATAACTGTTTAGATTAATTAGATTTGTGTCTAATTTTACTTTAACAAATAGGATCACTAATCGATCAAAATCTAATCAGTTGTATAACTATCATTTTAGTTAGACATATATCCAATTTAGTTATGACGAAAAAAGGTCACTGTCTCATCAAAATTTGGCTAGTTGAACACGTGTTCAAGTTAGTTTCGATAAGTAGGGTTATCAATCGACTAAATTTCGACCAGTTGTATAACTATCCATTTAGTTAGTTATATGTCCAATTCAGTTCCAACAAATAAGGTCATCGTTCGATCAAAATTTATCTAATTAGACAATTATCCAGATCAATTTGACATGTTTAATTCCAAATCGGCTCTGATGAGTGGGATATTCAACTGATCAAACGTCTACAAGGTAGATAGTCATCTAATTTAAAAAAAATTAAATTAGACAAATATCTAGTCAAAATTAAATCATAATTGATAAATGAAAACTAAAGACATTTTTGTCACTTTGTGTAAAAGTTAAATGGGAGGGATCGTATACAATTTTTGACTAATATGCAATCACTACAACATATAATCCTATTTTTTTTTGTAACAGCTTAATATTCCTTTATTTTTGGTGTTTCATGTAATTAATATTTTCATTAAAAAAATTAGTAACTTCACATACATAGTTTGTTACTTTAGTAGTACTACGATTTTATTTTTGATATCATTTTTTTCATATTTTTTAGATGATACCTTAATGATATTCTTATTTAAAAAAAGTACTAATTTAATACAATTTGTCATTTAATTGGAGATTTTTTCACATATGTAATAATACATGTGTAATATTTAAAGAATATTTTTAGATAATAAATTAATTAAATATTATTTAGATAATATTTTGAAATAATCAATAAATTTAGTATCCAAAATTTTCATTTGAATATCGCACGTGTATTATTAGACATGTAAAAAAATTCTCAATTAAATGATAAATTATACCAAATTAATACATTTTTTAATTGTGAGTACCATTAAGGTATCACCTCGAAAAAATGTATCAAAAATAAAATAGTGTTACTAAAAAAATAACAAACCCTCACTTGAAAATACACGACCATTTTACTAGTTTAATTACATTTATTATTTGTACATTAAATTTAACATTTATTAAATTTACTTTATTTTAATAATAAATATTATTAACTTAAAATATAAAATATATAATGAGATGTATGTTTTTTGTTAATAAAAAATCTAATTCTTATAAAAAATTTAAAACTTCATCGGAGAATCTTAACTTACTTGCAAACATTTTATTTGGAGTTAAAATGCTAAACTCCCTCTAAAATAATTGTTGAGATTCAATATTTTACAGAGAGAGATTAGAGAGAGAAGTTAAGACAATTGGATGAATATGTGGATCCTTATGGATACAAGTATCAGTTATATAATGTGTACACATATTTACATGTTAGGGGGCCATAATTGGCCTCAATTATAATATGTTAGAGATCTAGGTCGAGTTTATCTCGTAATGTCCTTGAGCTTGTACTTTCCTTGAGCTTCGGCTGTGATGGAGCTGAGCTCGTGCTGTCCCATAGGTAGGACATCTGGGGTGCTTTATCTTCCATCTCGGGTGATGACTTGGCTTGGGTGGTTTTCAAGGACTAGGCTTCGGGTTTGTCCAGATGTCCAAACATTAAGTTCCCCTACTCTTTCAGCTCGAGCTTCAATTTGAGGTGGAAGAGTAAATACTGGGCATAAAATACAAACCATTCGACTCCCCTAATAAATGTGTGTCAGTTGATTGGAGAGAGAAATTAACATCTCACAATAATTCTAACGTGGGATATGTGAAGCAATTAGTTATGAATAATGCTTTTCTCAATGAAGAATTGCAAGAAACAAACTATATGAAGAAGCCTCTCAACTTTTTAGATAAGGATTATCCATCTTAGGTTTGTAAACTAAGGAAGGTTTTATATGAGTTGAAATTAGCTCCACATGCTTGGTATCAAAAGTAAAGTACTATTTTAATTCAACTTGCCTTTGCGAATTCTAGATCAGATGCATCAATGTTCTTTCAATATAGACATGAACATATCACAATAATTCTAATATATGTGGATGAAATTATCCTCATTGAGAGTAATTTTAGCTATGTTGTAGAAACGAAGGTTACATTAAATAACAAGTTTGCCTTAATGGATCTTGGTGCCCTTCTTAGGATTGTGGTTTTGAGAATTCGTGATCAACTACATATTTCACAATCAAAGTATGTCCCAAATCTTGTTTCAAAAGCTGGCTTGTCTTCTATTGGCTCTTGCAAAACCTATGTGCTTTAAATCAGTTTTGTCCAAGTTTCAAGGGCAAATTTTAGATGATCCAATATTGTATAGATGTATTATTGGAGCTCTTCAACACTATCTTCTTACAAAGCCATAAATCGCATATACAACCAATCTATTATGCCAGTTTCTACATTCTTCCATAAAGGCACATTTGGCATGCTACCAAGATAATCTTGCGATATCTCTAGCATACTTTGATGCATGGCTTAATTGGCTTCACAAATTCTAAATGGGCTTTCTATCCAAATGACAAGAAAGCATTGATGGCTATGGTATTTATTTTGGGGATAATCTCATGTCATCTATGGCCTCTCAGAAAAAGGTAGTGGCTAGATCAAGTGCTAAAGCTAAGTAAATGGCCTTAGCTCTTGGGGCTGCAGAATTGATGTGGCCATTTACAATCAATTCTTTGTGAGTTACATGTCCAAGAGCCCCATACACTTGTTCTATTCATTAGTAATATCAGTGCCAAATACTTGACAACCAATCCTATCATACATGATAAAGCATGCAGTGATTGACTTCCATTTCATTTGAGACTTGGTTGTTCAAAACCATTTAGATATGAAGTTTGCATCATCGAATGAGTAGGTAGCAGATATGTTTATAAGTCCCTTAGGTGAGACCCATTTTTCTTCACTCAAGATCAAACTCTTGGTGCTACAAGCCTATGTGTTTGAGGGAAGTTGATGAGCTATGATGCCCTGTGATCACATGCCTTAAGTGTAGCTGATGTATTGTGTTCATTAGTCTAGTGAAGCTACTATCATGCATTGCAATGTAGCTTACCTTTCCTTATGCAAGTAGAGTAGTTAGTTACGGTTTGTTGTAACTAACTTCATGTAACTTCTGTGCATTGCAGTCACTATATAAAGTGATGCATGTATACCATTTTAGCTAATAAGAATGATCTCTTGATTGCCTTCTTTAATCACTTTCCATTATAATACCATCTGATGTTACATTCTAGTATTCTACTATTTTGTGCGACGTGACTAGAAAATCATCAATCTGCCTCAAATTTAAATATTTGTTAACTATTTAGATTAAATAGCTAATATAACATGTATCTGACGTGGGATATATGAAGACCTTGGAAAAGTATACATAGAACTTCAAGTTTTACTTCGATGTGTTGGATATCTTATATGTTTTTTCCATATTACAAGTATGGGATACCAAACAACATTCGTGTTGTAATTCTTTTAATGCTCATGAAGATTACATTTTAGATATGACATTATAGCTGATTCTATGAGGAACCTTTACTCTCTTTGTCTCTACTCTCTGTATGATTTGGTGCAACAACAACAAAAAATGATGCAGGGCATTGCTTTCTATTTGGGTACATGTATTGCTTTCTATTTGGGTACATGTATTGCTTTCTATTTACATGCATTTCAAAACTCTTAAGATATTTATCTTTCATTGCCTAGTAAGGAAGTGACTTTTCTGTTTATCTCTTATGATATTACTTTTGATGTGCTTGAGACATTTGTTACAAACCATTGCATATTTGTATAAAGTATTCCATTAAAAAGACTGTTAGAGGCACCTTATTTACTGACTATTTATTCACTGCAATTTGTTAACATGCATTGATCTTCTTTTACACCACATGTGTACTTCTACCTTTTCATATTAAGAAGTTTTATTCGATTATGTATCAAATTAACCAGATTAATATATAATTAACAAAATTTATGCCAAAATTAAATTTTGGAGACAGCAAAGCAAACAATCACATGTAAAATAAAATAATACAGAAAAGTAAAATTATACACGAGATTTTTAGGTAGAAACAACCTAGACCATACCAATGATCTAAGAATATTTAAGAAGAAAACCATCAGTCTACTGAACCACCTAACTATCCACTATGAGAATAATGCTCGATTATAAGGTTAGAACTCAAACTACCTGACAAGACAATGTCTCCAAGTAATCTACTTATAAGTCTCCTACTTTCTCTCAAAGTCTCTACAAGCAAGATATTCGGATACAAACCAACATTTTGATGAACTCGAGTCATATGAGTCAATCAAATCCATAAAACTGGCACTTGAAAAGTTAGCATAATAGCGCAAGGATAAGTGTGTGTCTTAGAGTGGATTAAATAATGAAGAACTTAAACTAGATGATTTAACAAATAAACAAATAAATCAAAATCACTAACAACTCTAGAATAGGTGGTTAAACACAATATCATAAATATTGTGAGCTTGTTAATCAATCAAAAACAACCACTAGTGTTTAATAAATTAACTAAAAAAAAACATAACATAAACATTTTTTTCAAAACAAAGTTTTAGAGAAAATTTAGACGCATAATTAGATTTAGTTATGGTTAAAAAAATTATGAGACAAAGGTTTATTTAAAAGAGCTTTAAAAAGTAAGAAAATATGGTAATAAAAAAATTGACTGGAGTAAATATTAGGTTAAAATTGAAAACCTTGTTGCTTGATTGATCTAGTTTAGCTTAATTGATCGAAACTGAAAAGTTGAATCGATCTAGTCCATTCTCGATTGATCTAGTGAAAAAAATAATTAATTATGAAATAAGTAGTTCCATTTTCTCATTAATCTAGATCGATTTAGTGTTTGATCGATTGAATATTAATACCTCGATCGATTTAGTCATATAAAAAAAATTCAGCCAATTTTAATTAAGTTCAATCGATCGAATAACCTATATGTAAAATTTTCTTATGTGTATAATATGAAATCTAACGTGCACATGAAAATAGATATATTTGAGATATGTTCATTGAAGCTCAATAGTTTCTTCGGATGAAAAATATTCTTAAAGAACACATCTAGAAAACTAAAATTACATTTCTATGCTTTGTTTATGAATGTCACCTATACTCATGTAGACCTTATGATCTCCCTTTTTTGCATATTCATGTGACAAAATATCTCTCCCAGTACGTAATGCTTATAGGAAAAATAAATTTTTACATAATGGTACAATTTTATGATCTAGTGAAACCATCTTTACTGAAATCTTGAAATCTCGTGTTTACATTGAAATGTCAATATATATAATAATAAGAAAAGCAAAGAATGTTCATAAATGTGAGAAATCATTAGATAGAAATTAAAAGCACAACTCCCCATATGTGTAATATATTCAATTAATATTTTTCAAATGTAATTCTCAAAGTAATTCTCCCTTTGAATTAAATATCCTCTTTTTATAGATTTTCAAGTAAAGTTTCAATTTTATACAAATAAATAATATAATAATGAAGTAATGATAAATATGATTAGCAAGTAAGTAGTGTATTTAATGAATGAAAAAATAGTACACATTCTTATAAACTTAGTAACAATCAAAATAGATAGCTAAAACAATATATTTTCCAAAAATGAATAAACTCTCCCTAATTCTATGATCATTCTAAATAAATTAGAATAAAATAAAAATTTATAAATTACAAATTATATATATAATATTTTTTTGAATTGAGGATAGTAGACTTAGCTTAACATAACTATAAAAGTACATACAAATGATAAAATTAATTTTGTCAAAGTATGACCATTCATTGATAATATAAATATATGCAGACAAGTCACACGAATATACTAACATACATAGTGACATATCGACAGTCACCAAAGGAGATAAATATCGAAACTGTAACAGTATATCAATTAGTCCATTTATGATTAGTTATGAAGGATTTAAACGAAGGAGTATCACCTATCATAAAAAATTACAGTTGAATTCATACTTGTAGAAAATAAAATTTTCTTACTAAAAAGGAACTTTAATCTATTTTTTTTTGTATTCCCCTATTGTATTAATTTTTGTGTAAGAGATTGGTTATTTATTTTCTTTTTGTATAACCATTTGTGGATCTTTTATTTTGTGCATACAAAAGCTTTTTATATTTCTTTATCCATTTATGATGTAGTCATCCCCACACATTGCAATAGAATCACACATAGTAGGTACCCTATCAAAACTAAGTGTCTCTCTATAGTAGCAATTTAGAAGTGAAAGATAAATCTGAGAAACAACTTTGCAGTCAAGGTTAGCTCATTTACTAAAAACTCACAGAATCAATCATAAACTTTTAACATGACATACATATGTCTCAAGTGAGGGTGTGAGTAGGCTCATATCAAATCGATCACCGGATGTGAAAAATATATAAATGCAAAAGTTAAAATATCAATTTGTATAATGTATAGCCAATCAAAATAAATATGAATTGAGTATATGATGAGTGCTCAAAAAGTACTAAAATTATCATGATTTTATGTACGTTAATTAATTAAAAATATATATATTTATATGATTTTATCATATATTTATATAAATCTATCTTTTCGAAATCACGGGTATTTTTATTGTTTTTTAGGCATTTTTGCTTAAAAAAGTAACTTAAAGACTCGAAGAAAAATACTGGAGGCAATACATCACAAATATATTGATAAAATAAATAAGGAAAAGTCAAAAAATATGGAAAATTCGATAAAATGGATCAAAAGGGTCAAAAATGTCAAAAAGGGTGAAATCGTGGACGCAACTACCTAACATCGTCGGCCAACGCACGCAGCCGGCAACCAGTGTCGAGCAGCGCGTGCCATAATGCCCAGCCACACAATGCACACTACAACGTCCAACTGCATAGCACACAGCGCACGCTACAATGCTCAGCTGCACCGAGTAATGCGCGTGCATCACCCAAACCACGCCAAAGTCGCGCGCCCATCTACGCCCAGTCCGCGTGCGCCCGCGCCCATTTGTGCTCAGTCCGTGCATGCCTGCGCCCATCTACACCCAGTCCGCGTGCGCCGCCGTGCCCCACCTACCATGACATCAATGCTGACATCATCATCACCTACTACATGTTTCCTCTATTTTTAATCATTTTTCCACCCACTTTTTCTTCCTCTTCTCACCTATAAATACCCTCATTCTCTCCACATCAAAACACACCTCAAAAACATCTTCTTCTCTCTTTTTTTCTCTCCATTTCTTAGTTTTTATTTTTTCTTAGTTTTAGAGTTCTTCTCTTTTTGAGAAGAACTAATTATGTTTTTATAATTTATTTGCTTTTTGATTCAATAATTGGAAATGCAAATTTCGTTTGGAGGTTTTCCAACAACAGGAATAACATCAAAGTACTATAAGGATTTATTTTCTTTACAGTTGTTTTTTATGTTTTATTCTTATATGTTATATTTAATTTGTCTGTGATTAAATTTAACTTTGTTGGTTGTTTGTAAATATGATATAATAACAACGTTGTTATGCTTTCAAAATATTAAATAGGTAAAAATCTCTAAAATGAATTGATTTTGTTTTTATTCAAGATTTTATATTAAGAATGTTAGAGAGAAATATATTATTTTTCATTACAAACTTAAATCTAAAAAATAGATTTTAAGATTTAATTATCCGATCTGATTTAGAGTAGTGTTCTTTTATTTGTTGGTATAATCAACTAGTAGTTAGAGTGAAGCTCTATTTCAAAAGTTTTTATAAGAATTATTATCTAAAAATGTATTGAAAACATGTTTTCAATAATAGTTTTAAAACTTGAAAGTTAGTACTCGGATAATTAAATTCTTAGGTTTAATTTGGACACCTTGAATAAAGTTTAAACTGTCTAACCCCACCAAAGGTGGCATTTAAATGGTTCATTTTCAATCTCTTACAAAAAAAAGAATTAATTTAATTAACCAAATTACTTATTAACCCCACCCATATATGTTAATTGATGTGTTTAGTTAACAAAGAATATCTAACCCCACCAAAGGTGGTATTCATATAAAAAAGAGAAAATCAATAACTTTCAATTTATATCTTTAATAACCTAAATAATATGAGCAAGCATAATTAACTTAGTTATTATATCCATAAATACTCCACTATTATATCGTGACATAATGTTTAGGATTTAATTTCATTTTTAAAAGTTTGAATAATAAATTAAAAACCACATATCTTTCTTCCTTAGATCGACCTTGAGAGTATACTTATCATTTTCTATGAAATGATTTGTGTACTTGCAAGAGTTTTATAAATATAAAACCAAAGTATTGGCAGGATCGGCGATGCCAGTTTTGATTCATCAAATTTTTGGCACCGTTGCTGGGGATGGAATCAAGTTTTTGATGGCCAGTTCTGCTCATCAGTATGTACTAATCATGTTAATGTTAAAGCATGTCACCTTCCCTCATTTTTTATTTTTTTACTTTTTTGAAACTAAAAAAACATCAATAAAAATAAAAAAAAATAAGCTAAGGATTCTCACCTAGGGTCAATTAAGAACTCAAATAAAAAAATCTATATGAACAATAAATGACAGTAAGGTGACCGAAAAGAGACAATCTTTCATAACTTAAACTTTCTTGAATTTTGGTTTCTATATATCTTTGGGTTGGAATCAACTACCTTAATTGTCATTGGCATATTCTTGGACTTACTTTTAGATTTCCTATTCATCCTAAATGAAAATGTAGCATCCATGATAGGATGATGATAATTGGTCCAAGAATTACAAGGGTTGAATTTTACATGTCTCTTTGAACCAATAACTTCATGTTTTCTAGTAGAATTTTTGAACATGTTATTATAATTTTCATTCATCGTAGAATATGATGCAACTACATCGATGGATGATGGTTATAAGTCCTACTATGTGAAGTATGGAAAATATTATTAAATTTAGTTGCATTCATCAAAAGTCTACACTTAGTCAATGATGATAGACAAACATAAACTTAACATATTTTTCAATCATATGTGTAACTATTTTTTTTCTTATAATGAGTAATAATTGGAGTAGGTTTAGAAGGCCTTACATATCTAGTTTTAGATGTTGAAGCTACATGTGTAGGTTGTGAAGAAGAAGGACTGGAAAGCTTTACAAACTTATTTGTTTTTGAAGATGATAGCATATAATCCTCATCTACATAGCATAGTCTACTCTTATCTCTAATAGGTTTTCCATAATCTAGAATTTTATCTAACGTTTCAACTCCAATGATTAGCCTTTTTATAGCTTCTTTGGATTGTCCAAGTTCTTGTACCAGTTTCTTCTTTTTCGGTTTAAGATGTACAAGACTTGAATTCAAATCATTAATATGCTTAGACAAATCAAGTTTTTGTTCCAATGCCCAGGAATTTATTTCATAGGATTTAAGTTTATCATTTAATTTGGTTACTAGTAGCATTCTATGTCTTACTGCTAACCAAATCAAAAAACAATTCATCAAGATTATTTGCATTTAATTTATTGAGTAGAAACTCAACATCACTTTTCTCATCATCTGAATCAATACCAGACTTACTGGAATGTCCAACAACAATTGCAGTAAATTCCATATAGAAATTCTCATAGTTTTCTAATTCATTGGATTGTTGTTATCACTTTTAGAATCAGGAAGTGTAGTGGTTAAAGCTTTTCCAATTTTGTTGTTCTTAGTTGCACAATTAGCTACAATGTGACCATAACCCATACATTCAAAACATTAAGATCCAGTAGGTTTAGATTTCTTACCTTCAAAATTCACAGGTTTTAATTCTTTTGGATTCTGATCCCTTAAATGATTTGGTTGCCAATTACTCTATGAATTGTTCTAGTTGAAGAGTTTCTTGTGACTTTTGACTAAGAGTTTGAATTCTTCATCATTTTCACTATCACCATCATTAGTCATGGAAAAGCAATCGCTTTGTTCTTTAGAGGTTTTCGAAAGCTCATCTCAAAGGTTTGAATTGAGCTAATGAGTTTCTCTATTTTCATGATGTCCATATCCTTGATTTCATAAATGGTAGTGAATTTTGCATAGAAACGATCTGGTAATGAGTAGAGAATCTTCGGAATTATCCTAAAATAATCAATTTTCTCTCAAAGATTGGTAAAGGTGTTAGTATTATCACATAATTTAGCATAGAATTTAGAAAATGTCTTATCTTCTTTCATTCTAAGATTTTCAAATTAACTACTAAGCATACAAAATTTAGCTTGTTTAGCTTACACGATGCCCTTATGGGCAACCTATAAATTATCCCTAGCATGTTTAGTAGTATCAACATAAGAAATAGGATGAAACTTATCAACAGACACATCATTAAAGAAAGCATTAATACCCTTTTAGTTTCAGTTACTGCAAGTTATCTTCAGTGGCCCAATCTTTTCAAGATTTAAGAGTGACTAAATCATTTTTGATAATAATAGGTGATTCTCAACTATAAAGCACAAATTTCTAGGTACTTTCATCTATAGACCGTAAAAAGGCTCTCATACAAGCTTTCCAATATGGGTAATTAGACTCATCAAAGTAAAGAACACAGGTTATAGCTAAACCCTCTCTCAAGTGATCCATAATAAGGTCCTAGGCACACTAAGTATATCTAGTGACGACTTTGACACCAATTAAGAAGTTTTATTCAATTATGGATCAAATTAGCTAGAGGAGCGTGAATAGATAACTAACATAATTTATACCAAATTAAAATTTCACAGACGACCAGACAAGCAATTACTTATAAAATAAAATAATACAAAAAAGTAAAATAACACATGTTTTTTAAGTGGAAACAACTTAGGCCACACCAATGACCTAAGAGGAAAACCACAGGTCTATTGGACCACCTAACTATCCATTATGACAATAATGTTCGATTACAAGGCTAGGACTCAAACTACCCACCAAGATAATGCTATAAGTAATACAAATCTTTTGCTTTCTTTTACAGTCTCTACAATTAGGGTGTTAGGATCTGGACCAACGCTCCAATGAACTCGAGTCACACAAGTTAATCGAACACGTATAGTTGGTACTTGAAAAGTAAGCACAATAACATAAGTGTAAATGTATGTCTTAGAATGGATTAAATGATGAAAAATCTTAGCTAAATGATTTAACAAATAAATAGATAAATGAAAATTACTAGTAATCTTACAACATATGTTTAAGCATAATATCACAAATATTGTAGGATTATTAATCAATCAAACAAAACCAATAATATTTGATAAATTAACTAAAAAAAGCCTACTAGATAGTTTTTTGCAAAATAGATTTTTTAAAAAATCTTAGGTGCAAAATTAGATTCGGTTATGTTTGACAAAATTGTGAGCCAAAGGCTTGTTTAAATAAAATGATTTGAAGCCCTAGATCAAAAGCCTATTACAGTTCGGTCCTTAAAAACATTTAAAAGAGCTTTAAAAAGTAAGGACAATATGGTAATGAAACAAATTGGCTTGAGTAAAAATTAGGTTAAAATTAGAAACATATATGTTCGATCGATCTAGACCGAGCTCGATTGATAGAGCTTGAAAAGTTTAATCAATCTAATAAAACAAATAATTAATTTTGAAACATGTAGATCTAGTAATCGATCAATCGAGTATTAATACCTCGATCGATTTATTCATATAAAAAATTAATTCAACCACTTTTAATTAAGTTTAATCGATCTAGACATAACTTGATCGATCAAGTGACGTATATGCAAAATGCTTCTATATGTCTAATATGAAATGTAATGTACATGATAATAGAGATATATCTTAAATGTGTTCATTGATCGGTTTGAAAATATTATTGAAAAACACAAAGAAACTAAAATTGTATGTTTTGTTCACAAATATCATCAATATTCACATTGACCTTACACATACCACTACAATATCATTTGAAAATGTATAATATTTTGTAGACACACCTAAGGTAACTACATATGCCTTAAACTCTTAGTTTCTGTCATTTCTATATTTCTAATTGTTATATTGATTTTCTATATGATTTAGCTAAATTCATTGAATTTCATTACATAAATGATGCATCTATGTTACCTACAAATTAAGAGAACAAGGATTTCCACACAAAAGATTACAGCGTCTTCAAGATATCATTGGGTACTTTAGGCCTAGAGTACTTACAGCTTTAATGGGTGTTAGTGGAGCTGGGAAAGCAACATTAATGGATGTTCTTTCAGGAATAAAAACAGGTGGAATTATTGCTGAGATATTAGAATTGGAGGGTATCCAAAAGTTCGAGAAACATATGCTAGAATATCTGGTTATTGTGAGCAAATCGATGTTCATACTCCTCAGATTGCAGATGGAGAATCAATGACGTATTCAAACTAGTTACCTTTACCATCTCAAATTGATAAGCATATCAAAACTGTAAGATGCTTTTAGACTTGCCACTGCATTTGGTTGTATATAGTTAGTTAATATGGTAAAGTTCAACTTGAGCTTATCTACTTTATCAGGAATCTGTGGCAGAAGTCCTCCGAATGATGGAGCTTAATTGTTTCAAATCCATCCCATTATTCATGGATGAAACTAATTGTAGTTTAGATGCTGATGCAGCTGCAATTGTTATGTGAGTTTTGAATTAAGAATATTGTTAGCATGATGATGACTGTTGTATGCACCATTCACCTGCCAAGTATTTACATATATGAATCATTTGACGAGGTGATTAATAAGCCAATGCATATCTATATATGCAGAAATTTACGGCATTTTCTCTGGCAATTAATCTGCTCTTTTTCAATTCTATTACAAATATTACACTATAGTGGTTGAAAATAACTATCATTGATTGATGTTCATTGAAGAAATTAACAACAGGAACAGAAGGCTTGAATTTGTTAGGTATTTACAATATATCAAAGAGGGAAGTGTATGGGATGTTGAAGCAAGTATGCATGTAATACAAATGAGCTAGACCAAAAAAAAAAAAAAAATTATATTTTTCTTTTCCTTTTCTTTTAAATTTTTAGAGATTAATTAGTTCTGAAGAACATAACTTCTTTCTCTGTTTATATTATTTATAATTGTTAATTTATTACTTATTACAAATTCATGTTTTGGTCTGATTTTTAAATTGACAAAGATTTTTATTTTTTGCACCGGTTTTAAAATCGGTGAATATTTTTATTTTTTAGGCCGTTTTGAAACTTGTGAACATGTTTTCAAGTTGGTTTTACAACCGATGAAATTTGCTATTTTTACTCCCTTTTCAAAACCAACGAATTTATTTTTATTGGATCGGGTTATAAACCGACGATCAAATTTGTGCCATTTTTTAAAATTAATAAAAAAAATTTCCGTTACCACTTATACGCCAACTTTAAAATTGAAAAAAAAACCTTTTTTATGTTGATTAAAATGTGGAAATCAAAACAATATTGTAATAATGAAAATAAATTAAATCGTATTTATTTTGTTGAATATAGGTGAAGTTGAGATTATCTTGACTCAACTAAAATGTGAAGTCGTTTTCATGTGAGTTGAGTCCAAAGAAAGTCAGCTTAATATTGGTTGAATTAAGGTAAAGTGTAAATGACGACAGATATTTTTAAAAAATTGATTTTATCAAATTTTATTGAATTTTTACACAAGTTCCTACTATTTTAGGCGCCACTAATTTATGTCTACCATGATTGTTATATTTAACCAATTTGGGACCTTTTTTTGCCTCCACATTATAACAAAACACTTCCTCAAACAAAACCCTTCATTGAACTCAACATGTGGTACTTATGGCTGCCACCATGGGAGGACACTAACTACAATGGGGCACATCAACTCGAGCCCACACTTCGTACAATCACCAACGTGGCAAGGTCCATATATATCAGACTCCAAGCAGTTAAATTCCATTGAGATCACTGATGTGGTGGGTGTACCACCTTTGTTTTATTAGGTTCGTCACCATTGTATAATGGTCCATAGTGTGCCTTTCTTAGAAATTTAACAACCAAGGTCATCTCTTAACGAGAGCCGCTGAGCCACACTTTTAACAGGGCCAATGTCTTCATGCAAGGCCCACTACTTTGTTGAACTGCCATTAGAAAAAGTTAAACCATTGGGATAAGTGGTTTTCTTGTTTTATTTTGGTAATCATATGTAGAATTTCACCACAAACAATAAGCAGCTTGCCAAAATCAAGGAGCCCGTATTGTTTTTATTTCGTTTATGACACAATTGTAGGTTAAAGAAGTCCTTGTATGGTGGGATACCAAGAAAAAGAAAAGACAACTATATCTAAGATAAGAATGCAAATTACTTATAAATTTGAATATTTTGTACTCACATTCTTCTTGTTGCGGCATGTGTCAATATTATATAGAAAAATGAATAATATTTTCAATTTTCAAAATAATTTGTTATAAATTAAGACTAACGGAAGCGAAATTTGGGTCTAATTTTGTTGCACAAATATATAATTATGAGTAACAGCAAAATAATAAACAATGAAAAAATAAATGACACACAATGATTTAAGTGATTCAATCTTTTAATGTGAAAAATCTACTCTATTGACGACAAAACACCGAGAAAAATCCACTAATAATCAAATGAAGATACAAATACCAATATTCAAAAAGCTTCACAAAATATACAAAAAATAACCAATAATATCTCCCTCTAATTTACTGGTAATATACAACATGATAAATTAACAAATTTACTATTAAATCAAATATTACCATAAAAATAAATCAAATATTACTATAAAAATGATACTGACGGTATATTCGACAACTCTTGATTCTTTCTTCTTCACTATTGAAAGCTTTTTTGTCTCTCAGGCACCTTCTCTTTATTCTTCTCCTGTTCGAAAAGGCCAGGAGGTAAAAGGAGATAGCAAGAGATGATGGTTGTACGAAGAACATAGAACGATGATGGTTACTGCCTGTTGGATGGCCTACTTGCAGATTGTCGATGCCCAAAGCCAAATGGTTGAGAAATCAGGGAATGCTAGGAATGGTTGGGCTAGCTCTTCTACTTTGTTTCACGTAGCTTCTAAATTCTGTTCGACAACCCTATTCTATCCCACAAAACAACATATATATATATAACTCAAAGGCATAGAGTTTTAATGAGTTTTGGGTCTGAATTGTTTTGGGCCAATATTTAACAAATCTCCACCTTGACTCAAAACAGAAAACAAGTTCTTCAAATATGAAATTCCTTAGATTATCCAAATCAAGTCCAAACAATGCTTGAACTTGTTAAATGGAACTGGTTTGGTTAACATATCAACTGGATTCTCTGTAGTGACTATCTTATTAACAATAATAGCACACAGAGACACAATGTCATGAATGAAGTGATATCTGACATCAATATTTTTGGTTCTGTCATGATACATAGTATTCTTGGTTAAGTGTATCACACTCTGATTATCACAAAATACAACAGAAGTATCATGTTGTAAACCCAAATCATAAACCAAACCTCTAAGCCAAATGACTTCTTTCATTGTTTCTGCTGCTGCCATATATTCTACCTCTGTCATAAACAAAGCAACTATAGACTATAAAGTAGCCTTCTAACTAATGGCACAATGAGAAAGAGTGAAGACATAACCTGTCAAAGATCTTCTTCTATCCAAATCACCAGCATAATCGGGATCAACATAACCAATAACACTACAACTAGTATTAGAACTTCCATCATATACCAAATCAAAATTAGATGTGTCTCTCAAATACCAAAGTATCCATTTCACTACTTGCCAATGACCTTTACCAGGATTACCCATATATCTATTGACAATACTAACTGCATGTGAAATGTCTGGACGAGTACAAATCATAGCATACATCAAACTACCAACAACACTAGCATATGGAACCTAAGACATGTACCACTCTTCTTCTTCTAACTATGGTGGCAAATCCAAAGGAAGCTTCAAATGCGTAGCTAACAACATACTCATAGGTTTAGACTCTTTCATACCAAAGCGTTCAAGAACTTTTTCAATATAACTTTTCTGAGTCAAATAAAGTTTGCCCACTTGTCTATCCCTATAAATTTCCATGCCCAAAATTTTTTTCGCTGCACCCAAATCTTTCATCTTAAACTTACCACTAAGTTGAGACTTTAATTTCTAAATCTTAGACTTATTCTTAGAAGCAATAAGCATATCATCAACAAATAGACAGATGAACCATCATGAAATCTTTTATAATAAACACAACTATCATAATCACTCCTAGAGTAACCATGATCAATCATAAAAGAATCAAACTGTTTATATCATTGCCTAGGGGATTGCTTCAACCCATATAAAGAATGTTTCAATAAACAAAGATGATCTTTCTTACCTAGAATAACAAATCCCTCTATTAATGCATATATATTTGTTCCTCAAGCTCACCATGTAAGAATTTTGAAATCAAGTTGTTCTAATTCCATGTCAAGCATGTCAAGCATGTCAAGCAATGCAACCATAACAATCAACACACGAATAGAGCTATGTTTCACAACAAGTGAAAATCCTTTATTGATGTCAATACCCTTCTTATGACAATAACCCTTTGCAACAATACTTGCCTTGAACCTAGCTGCTTCAACCTCAAGTATACTTACTTTTTTCTTTAAGACCCATTTTTTTCCAACAATCTTCTGGCCCTTAGGCGGTTTCACTAATTCAAAAGTATGATTCTTATGAAGTGATTCAATCTCTTCCTTCATAGAAACTAGCTACTGAACAAACTCATCACAAGTGATAACTTCATAATAACTAGAAGGTTCATGCACCTCAATAGACTCAACCACAAACAATGCAAAAGAATCTAAGTCTACATCTACATACCTAAGGGCATTGAATCTCTCTTATTCCTTTACCCTTAGCGATACTATATGGTTGCTTATGTTGCTCTTCTCCTACAATATGAGTAGAATCATCTCTCTCATCCACAGATGAAAAATCTGAAATGCCCTCTTACACTTGACTAGGAGCTCCACTCTCATGCTCCACCTACTCACTAACACCGTGGTCTTTAGTTGTAACAATAAACTCGTTTTTTTTTTCAACATGGAAAACTCATCAAACTTAACATCTCTACTGATCAAAAATTTAGGTGACTTGGGTTCAACACACCATAATCTATAACCCTTTACCCTAGAAGGATACCTTAAAAATATGCATTTCAATGCCCTAGGTTCAAGTTTACCATCATTAACATAAGCATAAGTACTAGGACAACCAAAAAAATTCAAATAAAAATAATTAGCAAGAGTACCAAAGAATACCTCAAATGGAGTCTTTAACTCAATTGTAGTTAATGGAGACCGATTTACCAAATAGTAGGCATGTTAAAAGCTTCAACCCAAAAAGATTTATCCAAGTAAGCTTCAAAGAGCATAGAATGAGCTCTTTCTAAAAAAGTCTTATTCATACATTCTGCTACTCCATTTTGTTGTGATGTATGACGTACAGTGTAGTGTCTCACTTTGTCATTTCTTTCACAGAATTCATTAAACTAACTTTCATAAAATTCCAAATCATTGCCAGTCCTCAAATGCTTGATTTTCTATACAAGCCTTAAATTTTACAAATTTTGAAAAATAACATTTTTGTTCTTCATAAATACACACAAACATGACGGGAAAAGTCATCAATAAAAGTCAACATATTCTAGGCCCCACCCTTAGACACAACACGAGAAGGACCCCAAAGATCTGAATGAATATAATTAATAGTACCTTTGATTTTATGGATGGTTGTACTAAATTTGACTCTACGATGCCTTCCATAGACACAGTGCTCACAAAAATACCACTTCCTAGTTTTCTGACCACCAAGCAAATCTTGTTTCCTCAAAATAGACATCCCTTCCTCACTCATATGCCCTAGTCGTATATGTCATAATAAAGTAGTATCTAAATCTTACTGAAACACTTCCAATAACAGTGCTACCCTGAAGCACATAGAGTCCATACGACAATTGCCTTTTAATAGCAACAAGAACACCCTTACTAACTCTTAAAATTTCATCTTCACCTACATACTTGTAGCCTTATGAATCAAGAGTAACCAAAGATATCAAGTTACTTTTTAAATCTAGAATATAGAAAATATCTTTCAAAGTCCTAACAATACCATCATGTATCTTAATTCGGACAGTACCTTGTAGGACACATTGTTTCCCATCAAGACAACACCTCTATCAATAGACCGATAAGAAGCAAACCAATCCTTTATAGGGCACATATGGAAAGTACAACCCGAATCAAGAATCCAAACATCTCCAATAGAACCAATAGATACTGATAGAACATTTTCACCATTGGAACCAAAACTATCTATAATACCAGTAACATCATTAGTACCATAAGATATTGTGGCAGATTTTCTTTTACCTTTGAGTTTCGGACAATTTACTTTCCATTGTCCTTCCTAACGACAATAGTTGCATTTATCCGTTTGTTTTCTAGATTTGGATCTAGACTTTCCTTTATTATTGCATGAGCCTTTTCTTGATTTCTACCTCTAAAAAATAAACCATTGCTATTATTATTGTTTTTTGTAGACACTTTTTTCTTCAACTCTATGAAATTCAAAGCTACTTTGATATCCTCCAAAGAAATATTGTCTCACCCATATAGCATGGTATCAACAAAATGTTCAAATGAATGATGTAAAAAACATAATATAACTAAGGCCTGATCCTCATCATTAATATGAACACCACCATTTTTTTATCACGAATAATTTTAGTAAATTCATCAAGGTGATCATGTAAAGGTGTAAATTTTGACATTCTGAATGTATACAAATGTTGCTTCAAATATAACCAACTTATCAAAGACTTGGTCATATACAAATTCTCCAATTTAAGCCATAACCCAACGGGAGATTTCTCATCACCAATCTCACGTAGTACCTTATTAGATAAGGATAACTAAATTGAACTGAGAGCATTTTCCATTGATACATCTTTTTCTTCATCAATCAAGTGTTTTAATGAGTCATTCTTTACCTAATACGGCTCGCATCTTCATATGCCAAAGATTGAAATCATTCCTACCATTAAATTTCTCAATTTCGTATTTTGCTTCCATGATAGAAAACCCCAATATTAAATAAACAGAGGCACAATCCAAAAAATATGAAACCAATCAAATAACTAGAAGCTCAAAAATAAACCCAGAAGAGTAAACTTGATTCCAATAAATAACATAATAACCTAATGCTCTAATATCAACTTGTTATAAATTAGCATTAATGAAAGCGAAATTCGGGTCCAATTTTGGTTGGACAAATATATAATTATGGGTAATAGAAAAATAATAAACAATGATAAAAAAAATGGTACATAATGATTTAAGTGGTTCAACCTTTCAATGTGAAAAGTTTACTCAACTGACGACGACATATTGAGAAAAATTTACTAATAATCAAATGGAGATACAAACACCAATATTCAGAAAACTTCACAAAATATACCAAAAATAACCAATAATATCTCCCTCTAATTTATTGGTAATATTCAACAAGATAAATTAAAAAACTTACTATTAAATCAAATGTTATCATACAAATGATATTAACGGCATATTCGGTAACTCCTGATTCTTTCTTCTTCTCTATCGACAACTTCTCTTTATTCTTCTCCTATTCGAAGAGGATAGGAGGTAAAGGGAGATAGCAAGAGATGATGGTTGTATGAAGAACATAGAATGATGATGGTTACTGCATGTTGGATGGCCTCATTGTAGATTGTCGATGCCCAAAGCCAAACAGCTGAGAAATCACAGAATGTAAGGAATGGTTGGGTTGGCTCTTCTACTTTATTTCACGTAGTTTCTAAATTCTATTCGACAATCCTATTCTATCCCACAAAAACAACATATATATATATATATAACTAAAAAAAGAGGGTTTTAATGGGTTTTGGGCCTGAATTGTTTTGTGTTAATATTTAACAAATTTTAACACCTAATATGATAAAAAAAAATGTGAGTACAAAAATGAGTGAAATTAACATCATGAACGAAAATATTGATATTAATATAAATATCAATATTTGAATTTTATGAAAATATCGAAAAAAATATTATCTTTATCGGTGGATATTTGAAAAAAATAATGAAATATACTATTTTTAAAATTTTGTGTCAATTTTATCGAAATCTTGAAATATATTAAATAATAATAACAAATTAATTAAATCATTTAATTTCATGATATTTATATAAATTATATTGAAATCATTGAAAATGTTAATAAGTAAAAGTTATTTTAAAAATAAGAAATAGAAATAAAAAATAGTACGAGAGAAAATTAGAGAAAGATAATTAAAATAAATCTTGTAACTAGTTTTCTATAATGATCACAATTTAGTAAACTTTAACTTGTGACTAAATATTTATTAAATAAATGCAAAAATGCATGAAAAACTAAAAATTGTTACTTTTATATAAATGATAACTTAATTTATAATATAAATAATAAATTATATATATTTTTTAAATTAATAAAATTTAAAAATATAAAACCTAATATTTCATGATATATATGTATCAATATTTTCATTGAAATTTTATTAACTTATGAAAGAAGTTATAGAAATATTTTAAAAACAATATATTCATATTATATTAATAAATTTACTTTATAATTTTTTTTAATGATAATTGTGAAAGAAACAACAAACAGTTTACGGACAAGGAGAGTCGAATCTACGTAATAATTGGGGTGAATATGTGCCCTTTTCACTTAATTAAAGATGCGTTTACTTATAAAATTACATAGTTTTTTTTATTTATGAAAATTGAATTACATTTTTAAACTTTATTTTTTAATAATATTTCAATTATTAAATATTTTAAATTTAAATTTCACGTTCATTAATTTTTAATTAAAATTTAATAAAATTGTATATAAAACCTTGTTAATTTCTTTAGGAAAAAGTAGTATTTAGTTATCAATTTCTTACAATTAATACTTATTTTTTTTTTAAAATTTTTATGTAAATTTTATATTATTAATTATTTACATATTTCTGTTCATGAGCTGCACTTGTGGGGGCAGCTAGCTGTTGGAAAAACAACACCAATCTAAATGAAAAGAACCTGACCTCACCCACTTGGAGGAAAATAACAAGAAATAAAAGAAGAAGAATATAATCTAGAAAGCACAACAATATTTTATATTTATTCCAATTCTTATAAGCTATGATTGCCCAGTTACATGTATCTTTCTTAATTTTATCAAAAAAAAATATATATATTATAATTTCTTAATAAAAAGTACTAAAGCTTTAAGTTTTCATGCATATACGTAATACAACTTTCATCTATCACGTACTCTCATTAATTTATTTATTTATTTTGCTTTCTAAATTCTAAATATTTCATTTAATTTGCGTTTTTGTTGTTTAAAGATCATCCATAGATTTTCAGTCCACCTCACTGTCTCACACACCTTAAATTCACAGAGTTGATCGATCGAGCTACCGCGTGCATGCCATAATAAGCTTTTTGCAGAGACGTTAGAAATCTGTTAACCGACTTTTATAAATGGTTAACAATTGTAGTTAAAAAAATAGAAGAAAATATCCCCGGTCATAATGTTTTTTGATACTTTATATTAAAAAAATTCTATTTTTTTAAAATAATTATATCATTATAATCATTTTTTTATTAAATTTTTTTATCAATTATTTAACCTTTAATAATAATAAAAATAAAATTAATATGAAATATTTTTCATCAAATATATTTTTCAATATATGAACTTCAATTATTTTATTTTATTATTTTATTGATTTCATATTTTATGAAAAGGTTAAAAAATATATTGTTTTTAATTTTTTATATTATTATTAATTTTTTATTAAATAATTTTATATTAATTTTTAATTTTACTTTTGTTAAATATTAGAATTTTAATTACATTTAATATTTTTTTAACTAACGATATTTTTATATGATTTAAACTTTTGACTTAAAACAAAAAAGTGATAAATCTTATCATCCGACTATTTGATGAATTATAATCATATTTTAATCCTGTATAAAAGAAATTAGAAAATCATCAAAATAATATAATCTTTTTTTTCTATAAAAAATAGATTAAATATCAATATATTAAATATAAATTATTAAATAAAAAAATAGATTAAATATCAATATATTAAATATAAATTATTAAATAACATCAATTTCATTATCTAATTAAGGGCTCATATTCCCCACCCTTAAAAAAAAAGCCCAATAATGATATATATATGAAGGCAGTAACCATGAATACACACTTATTAATTAGATTTGATTGTTGATATTGAGTTTTTAAGTGTGGTGCTATATAATTAATTTAAACAAAAAAAATTTTTATAAAGGAAATATCTAGACGAAGAAGATAAACATAATAAAATATCTATTTATTATCATATATGGTAATTGATTTTTTAATTAATTATAAGTTAAAAATAAATCTTATTATTTTTTATTAATAATTATATAACATATTAATTGTGATTATATAGTAAATTTTAACACGAAAAATACTATAAAAATAAACTCATATATATATAATGTACTGTATATACGTGTGATGGGTACAAGTTGCATGTAGCGCAACGTCGCCGTGTGATTCCTTATCTTCTTCTGATCTACGCAGATAAAGATAGACTCAACCGCATATGTCTTTGCAATTTGCAATACCAAAATTAAGAAACAATGACACGCTAGCTATACGAGACAAATTACTTGAATCTGTTTTCTTTTGCACCAAATTCGATTAATATTAGAAGTCACTTTCATACGACCTTCTAGCTCTATTTTCAAATGTTTTTAATGTAATTAATTTTTAAAACACCAAAACTATAGTTATTGCACTTGCATAAATGACTGAAAATAAGGAAAATTACTAAACGACCTTCGAGATTTCTTAAAAATTACCGAAAGATTTTAAAAATTTAAAAAAATAATACAATTAAAATTTATAGAAATAAAAATAACATCATATTATTATTGTGTATAATTGAATAACATTTAATATTAAATATTTTTAAACGAACCTAATTTAATTTCAAATTTTTTTTAATAATAAAAATATATAAATTATTTATAAATAATATTATTTTATTATTATAAATTTTATAAAATTACCTATAAAAAAAGATACCTAAATGAAAGAAATCAAAATCATATAAAACAATTTAATTTTATCCAGACATCTTTGATCACAATTTCTTATTTTCCTTATATGACGCATTTATCCCTCTATTCCCTTAAAAATTTCTCTTATTTTCATGCTACATTAATTAGTAGCTCAATTTTGAATGAATCATTGCTTTTATTACAGATAAGCAGACATGAGAAAACAGACAAACTGTTCCTGGCATGAATTTAGGTACTAAGGCCAAGTTCAACAAATTTATGTCAAATTTGAACCAGTTTCATTTAAGCAAATTTGTTTTATTTGTGCCTTATGTTGCAAGGATGAACCTGGACCAATAACTTGGAATGGTTCATAATGGGCAAACTTATTACATGGTTGAATTTAAAACCAAATATTTCTACAATAAACCCCACCCAAACCTGACCAAAGTGCGAGTTAAGTGTTTTTTATTTTATTTTATAAAATATATGTAATTTTGATAACTTCATAATTATTGCATAATTTAAACTCAAATATTGACTTCAATCAATTAAAAGTTTAAAAATACTATTTTAGAACACATTTTGAATAAATTTAAGGTCAAACTTAAAACTTCGATTTAATTTTAAAAACGGAATCCAATCTAACCCAAAAACATAAATAGACCTATAATATATCACTCGAACCAAAGTTTTGGGATTAGACTAGCTTATCTAGTTTGAAATTGCATTCCTATTGGTAATCCAATATTAAAGATAATGATTTTATAACTTTTGTCCAATAATACATTTGGTTGTAAAACTAAATGGTATTGTATAGTGTAAAATTATATGGTTAAATCTTGTCCCATCGTATGTATGCATGTATGTCTTAATTATTTCTTTTATCTAAAAATAATAATATATTTTTAAAAAAATTAAGAAAAATATAAAATAATTTTAATTGGATTATTTTGATAGGTCAAATATATCTAAAATATATTACATATTATTTTAAGTATAAATTATTTTATTAATTAAATATTTTTATAGATTATTATCAAATATTATATGGACAAATTATAATATAATTTAATAAAATTCAGTCCAATATAACTGTAACTAACATATTCAATACGATATTGTACCAAATTGCCCATTACTTTTATCCGATCATTTTAAAGGAAGATCGATGATAAGAGGTAGAAAGATTCATGGAAAATTTGTAAAAGATGGAGATGTATTTACATGCTAACTACTTTGTAATATAATAATATATGCTCTTTGTAATATAATTGCGTTTGATCTTGATTTTGTTTGAGTTTGATTTTCTTTGATTTTTTGCTCTAATTATCTTTTTACATTAGTTAGATCATTGATTGTTTTTTAATTGATTTTCTGTCACGATTTGAAACCTTAGATTGAGACATCTAATTTAAAATTCCTTTATGAGTGTCACTTGACTAATAGAGAACATGATGAACAATTTTAAAGATATGGATCTCATAATTAAGTTCGATAACTTAATTCAATTGTTTTAATTAAAAATCTGAAGTATTATCACTATAAAAACAACTAGGAAGTAGTAAAAGAAAACTGATATAAAAAGTATGATTTAATTGCATATTAAACACTACTAGAAAATTGGGTTTTTGAGTTGGTTTAAAAACAACTTCAAATTATGTTTGGAGTCTGTTTCTAAAACCGACTTAGAATGTAAAGCTTCTATTTTTCGAGAGTTAGTTCAACCCTAAAACTCACTCTAATTTTTGAGTAAGTTTAATTCTAATATCGACTTTAATTTTTGGGTTAGTTCAACTCAAAAATTAGAGTAAGTTTTTGGCTAACATCGAATAAAAAAATTAAAGTTAATTTTAAGGTTGATCATCCCCCTAAATAGATTTTTTGTTTTTCTTTCATGCTTACCCCTCCACATTTTATACACAATTACAACAACAACAAAATATTGAAAATATGTTTAAAGAGGTTAACTTATTGTAAAAGAAAAACCTGCAATAACTTATCATATATCCATAATATATATGTATCCTAATAATCATACATTCATGCATGTTCCATGAATCAAAAATTATGAACTCTATTTATTAAAATGTGCAATAAATAATATATGTAACAATCTCAAGCTATTAACATTTTTTAAAGAGCTAGACATACAATGTGTTAGCTAAGCATCCACCACCACTTTATTTTCATCATTTTCTTCTACCTTAATAAATTATAACAAGTGTTATGCCAACTCCTCACACAAATTTCCAAATACTTTGTTCATTATGTGTATCATTTTCGGAATATAGTTGAGATTTTAAATGATGTCATTCATAAGTTACATCATATAATAACTACGAATCAATTTATTTTAAAGCAAAACTTAGAAGCGTGTATATATATATATACGAACAATTTTAAGCACCAAAGTTGATAACAAAACAACAATCATTTTGACATACTTTTACATAATCCCCCTTAAAACTTAATAGTTTTATGAAGTTTCAAGCACATTTGTTTTCTCCGCTACTTCCATTTCCTACAAAGGTACAAAAGTTAAAATTGATACTTGTCATCTAACTAACAAGATAGTAAAATTATACTTAGATATCAACTATCAACTAACAATTTGAATCAATTTTTATGTTTTTTGAATCATAATTCCAAAACATATTTTTTGTGCAAATGAAGCACAATTAGCAACCAAGATCTATTTTCCCTTCCAACTTCAATATATTTTTATGATACTAATAAGTTTTGATTAGGATGAAGCGTGCTACGAACTTCTATCACATAATTGTTTTACTTAATTTTTTACATAAGAATCTTCATATTTGCTCACAAATGAAGGATAAAAAATATGACTAATTGAGTCTAATGTCTATGCAATAGTTGGTGGTATAATGCACTATAAAATATCAACTCATCAAATTAATGTTAGTTAATTTATTATATATATAACTTTAATTTAAATTATACAATACAGTACTGACATCTTCTAAACATGAATTATACTCAAATCAATCATTTTAAGTTTAAGAACTTGCACGATGCATTTAACTGTAATCCAAGTTTTTTCCTACTTTACAACTTGATATATCTTCAAACAATTGCACTATCCAATTGTAGTTCATACCACTAGTCGTATATACATTCAACATCACCTTGTTATAAATTAGTACTTGTGGAAGGAAAGTTTGGGTCCAATTTGATTGCATAAATATATAATAATAGGTAACAACAAAATAATAAGCAGTAAGAAAATAGATGACACACAATGATTTAAGTGATTCAACTTTTTAATGTGAAAAGTCTACTCTACTGACAACGACACACTAAGAAAAATCCACTAATAATCAAATAGAGATACAAACACCAATATTCAAAGAACTTCACAAATTATACCCACAAAATAATTCCCTGTAATTTACAGGTAATATATAGCAAGATAAATTAACAAACTTGCTATTAAATCAAATATTACCATAAACTCTACCAACGATAGCAATGGTAGCTTACTGTTGTTCTTCTTTGTTGGCTGATCTCTTTCAATAGCTGAAAGTGGCTGGTTTTGAATGATGATGGAAGGGCTGGCTGGAACCAAGAGTTGGAAGAACTGAACGGGAAATGAGCTAGAAAAAAAGGCAGTTGGAGATCGACATTGGAATAGAAAACTGATAATGAATGTTGGAAGAGATAACCGATAAACAATGTTTTTGTTTTTCTCTATTTTTAGCTTCCTATTCGGCTGCTCAATTTTTCTTCTGTTTTCATATATCTTCTTAGCACCATAGAAGAAATAGCTCTAGCGACTACTTAACATCTCACAGAAACAAACATATATATATATATATATATATATAAAAGATGAAGGGTTTAATTAATCATTTGGACTTTGGGCTATTTTCTATTTTGGGCCACTCAAATAACACACCTCCAGAACATTATCTCCAAAGTTTTTTTGGCATATTTTTTTATTGTATCTTTTCCATATACTCGTCAATAAACCGGGGTAATATAGACCCCAAAATAACACAATTATATCACAAATACCTATTATAGTTACTTAAAGTAAGTTACTCAATGAAGTTATAAATAAGTTACGCAAATTTACATTGAATCAAAGTTCTTCACAATGAGGTATGATGACCAAGCAACGAAGCTACCAACAACTTCGCCCAATGTTGTTGCATCCATATTGGGCACTGACAAAGGAGTGTCTCACAATTCCAGCATAAGTCCTAATATTAGTGGGTATCAATAATATATTTGAATTATACAAGAAGTTAATTATCCAATCAATTATGCTTTAGGCATAACTTTGAACAAAAACTAAGAATTATTGACATGGAACAAGAAATATTTATAAATCTATTTTCAAAGAATTTTACCGTTTATTATTTAGACATTTTGAGACAAAGTTAAGATCATTTTATCAAGACATGTATGGAAGCTTCTAACTTGCTAAACAAATATATTTTTCAACACTCTTTTGGTGAACCTAATATTTGTTTTTAATATTTCTATCTTGCTTGGAAGTTTATTTTGAAAATTTTCAAGAAATTTCTCATTTTTTTCATTGAGAAGTCATTGAATTACTTACAAAGGAGACAACTTTTCTAGTAAGCTAACTAGACTAGCTAGAAAGTAATTCGAGTTTATAAGTACAGGATGTTGGATCTTTAATCCAACGTTAGGCTTATATGTAAATAATTATATATTGTAGACTATCATATAAGGTCAAGCTCATTTAAAAGTAATGTATTAAGGTTAACTAGTTTGGGCTTTAATGTATCTAATATGATTTGGGTATTTAATGTGTAGATACTTTAGTATATGGTATATTTTAATAATGGGTTAAAATAAATATATAGTTATTAACTATATATATAGTGGTTATGGTCCTCAAATCACATGTATTATTCTTTTTATATGATATATAATCATAAAAAGAGTAGAGAAAAAACTCAAAGATTCTATAAGGAAATCGTGTAGATTTAGAGGATCAAATACTCAACTACAGAATTAATTATTGGCTATAGATTCAGGTATGCTTCCGCATAAATATTTTATCTTTGATTCCGCATATTTATATAAATTATGTTGAATCATTAAGAATCGAATTTATTTTTAATTTATGATAATTTGATATTTTAAAAAAATGATGATTTTGGTTTTAGTCAAATTTAAGAACAATTGTTGTTATCTTCCAAAATAATGGATTCAACTCCAACAATATTTTATAATTGTGATTATTTAATCTTGAATTTAATATGAAAATATTTCTATCATTAAAGAAATCTTTAAAAAACTATTTTGATATTGTTCATGTTTAGAAACTGATTCAGATTTAATAAAATAATTTATTTTTTATTTTTCATTATGATTTAAAAAATTGTATAGAATTTAAATTTTATGAATTATGACAATAAGAGTGGAGGCAATATTTTTGAGAAAAATTAATTAAAGTGATATGTTGTCAAAGTGACCTCTCTCATGAAAATTAACTTATTTTAAAATATAGAGAGTTGTGTGCATATAACTTATATGAATATTGATTAACTTAAAGGAAAGTTAATATTTAATATAATTGCATGTACACCTCTGGTAATAAATGCGTGATAATTATTTAGTTTTTACATGTGAATAATAATTTGACCCAAAAGAAGATTTATTGTTCGACATTTTCTTATTGTCAGTGTTTGATTGCAATACAAAGATATCACTTATAAGTTAATATTGTTGTCAAAATACAAAATATTATTAGAGTCTTTAGTATCTTGAGATGGGATTTACCTTTATTTGAATTTATTATTTTGATTTTTGAGACTTATGTGTTCTTGTTTTATTTGCTTATTGTTTTATGATTCAATTATGAATAATCCTACTAATATTTCTACCAATATCAACTCTATTCCTATGCTAAATAACACCAACTTCAAGTCATGGCAAGAGAATCTCTTAATAGTTCTTGGGGTCATAGATTTGGACTTTGAGATAAAGGCTGATTCTCCTGCACTCCTTATAGATAAATATTTTTGATGAAAATAAGAAAAAGGAAAGGTGGGAGAGATCAAATCACGTGTCTATGATGATTTTGAAGAAGGCCAATCTAGATGCATTTAGGGTCACAATGTCTAAAAATATAACTACTGCTAAGGATTTTCTTATGGACATTGAAAAGAGGTTTGTCAAGAACAAAAAGGCTAAAATATGTACGCTCTTGACAAGTATAATTTTAATGTGGTATAGGAGAAAAGGCAATATCAGGTGTTACATCATAGAGATGTCTTATTTTGCTTCCAAATTGAGAGCACTTAAGCTAGAACTCTCTAAGGATTTACTATGCATTTAGTTTGATATCTCATCCAACACAGTGTAGCCAATTTAAGGTAAGCTAAGAGATTTGGTCTTTGAATGTGCTCATCTCATACTGTGTTTAGGAAGATAAAATATAGAGTATTTACATGGCCTTAACCTCTCAGTGCAAGACAAGGGAAAGAAAATAAAGAAGGATAAGGAAGTTGCGATTAAGTAAACAAGGTATAAAAGGAAAATTGATTAGTGAAAATTGGTCTATGTTATGGCATAGAACATTAGTTCATATCTCCAAACGAAGAATAGAATAACTTGTGTTTGAAAAAAATTTAGACCTTTTAGATTTCAAAATTTTTGATGTTTGTGTTAAATGTATGAAGGGAAAACAAACCATTAAAAGAAGATTTGAAGCCAATAAGACTTTAGAAGTCTTAAAACTTATACATACAGACATTTATAGGTCATTTCCTATATTTGCTTAGAATTGTTAACAATATTTTATAACATTTATAAACCATTTTTCTAGATAGGGCTATTTATTTCTCAATCATAAAAAGTCACAGTTATTGGATATGTTTAAAAAAATTATATAGTTGAAGTTGAGAATCAACTTAGCAAAATGATCAAAAACATCAAATCTAATTGTGGTGGTTAGAATTATGGTAGATATGATGATTTAGGTGAATAATATCTAGGATTGTTTACTAAGTTCCTAGAGGAATGTGGTATTGTCCAACAATACACTATGTCAGGTTCACCCATTTTGAATGGTATTACTAAAAGATGAAATAGGATGCTTAAGGTATATATGGTAATCCTTCTGATATTCAAATTCTATGGGAAAACATAACTTTCATAATGGTGAAAAAAAGATAAAAGACGGATTTATTTTCTAATATCACCTCTACCGTATTAGTTGATACTTCAAGGGATTTTACTCGAAATGAAAGAACTTAAGTGTATTTAGGAAGGTTTAATTACTTAATTACTTTCCAATGGTGTATACTGGTGAGGAGTATGATTTATCATTCCACCTTACCATAATCACTCGGAGAAGCACTTAAAACTAATGCATATATACTTAATAGGGTTCTAATTAAAGCAACAACTAAAACCCTTTTATAAACTTTAGACATGCAAGAAGCCTCGTTTAAAACACTTGCCTATCTAAGGATATCCAGTTGAGGCCAATCCTTATAGGCCTAATGAAAAGAAACTGAACTCAAGGATAGTGAGTTGTATTTTGTTGGATATTTTGAAAAATCTAGGGGGTATAATTTTTATGATCCCACATATAAGTATATATTTGAGTAAAAAAATACTCGATTCTTTGAATATGTCGAGTTTGTAGGGGAAGATTGATAACTGTATTTTATATAGTTATTTTCATCTATTTTATTAATTATAATTGCTATGTTCTTTACATTTTTAGTTAATTTTAGTTAAATTAAATAATTTGAATCGAAAACGTACTTAATTGCAAATTTATTTCCAAAAATATAATTTCAAATAAAAGAGTACTTAATTACAATTTATAAAAGTCGAAAATATAATTTAAATTAAAATCGGGCTTAATTTTAATTATTAAAAAATTAATTTAAATTATAAAAAGGTTTAATTGCAATTAAAGAAAGTTTAAAAATGTAATTTGAATTAAATTTGTGGGTCAAAATGCAATTAAGATTATTTATTTTCTACGTAGGAAAAAGAGGCCACATGCTCAATCACAATCGCGCATCACCAACCATGCGATCAGGAAACGAACGGCTGCGATGAGGCGCATGAGACCAAACACGACAAAAGAGATTGGACACGGGATTTCAGGTAAACCGCTCGGCGTGCCTGTGGGACCCACCTGCCACGCAGGCCGGCGTGTAGGATGGGACCCACGTGTCTGTTACGCATTTGCCAAAGGTTGTGATCTTGTTCGGCGAAACCACGTGCAATCGTTCCCTCCAGCCATTTAAAGTCAACCACGTGTCCCACATTCCCCTTGAGAGAATCATGATCGGACGCGTGGTACATTTCGGTGAACGCAAAAGCGTAGAATCCCATACGCGTCTCAGCAATTGTCCCCCATTTCTTAGTGCCGATTATCTCGTGCGACAATCTCTGGTGCGCCCTTTCTAGGTTCCCAATTATATGCTGTCACATGTCCCACCAATACTTGCAGCGAATCATACGCTGTAAATATTCCTCGCATGTCCAAAAAAATGTATTATTTTAGATGTATTTTTTAGCTATAAATAGGGGATTTATTGCCGAAAAATAGAGTTTTGGAGTTTTGAGTTTTGGAATTTTAGTAGTGTTTGGGGCTAGACTGTGGAACACGCAGAAGCCATTTTTGGCTTCTGTTGTGTTCTGCGTGTGCCAAATATTTGTGCTAAGAGATGTTTTAATTTTTTTCATGTTCTGTAACTGATTTTCCTTAACTATTGTAATTTAACTTTAATTAATGAAGCAATTTAATTTTTCTAGGGTTGTATTTTATCTAAATTTATGAAGCTTTGATTTTAATTATTTTTGAAAGATTTATAAGACGTTTGATTTGTTTATTCTATCTTTGCTTAATGTTTTTTGATTATTTACGAATTTTAACAAATTGATCCGTGTCACTTAAATAAACTTGGAAGAGGCATTTTTGTGTATATTGCTCGTTGATAGAATGACATGTATGATGAAGGATAGGAATATACCCTAATTATATGTGTGATCATTTGAGAACTTAGAACGTAATGAATCTTGATGAATTTAATTCTCATAGGAATATAGTGAATTAATTTAACGAGGTGTGTCTATACGGAGCTCGGAAGAGATGTATGGATAAAATTAGAAGTTTTCGGTTGATAAATTAAATGTACTAAAAAAATATAAATCAAGAGAAAATAATATGATTTGAGTGGATTAATTTGGTGAAAAACTGCAATCCTAGATTTCTTTTATTTTGTTACTTAACTCTTTTCTTACACTTTTTTCCAAATTAACGATCGTTTTGGATAAAATCAGAGAGAAATAATTTTAGTACTTAACAAACTATAGTGACAAATCTCCGTGGGAACGATACTTTACTTATCAAATTTTATTACTTGTGATGGTGTATACTTGCACGTTTTATGTTCTCCAAAAGAGACAACAAAGATACAATTAGAATATTTTTCTTTAAAGAGAAATATGTCAATATTCCCACATGTGCTATTGACAATGATCAAGATCATATTCCTAACTTTGATTAAGACACAACTAATTAAGAAAAAAGAGAAATGCAATGCTATATGACTACATTGTATTTCTCCAAGAATATGAGTTTGATATTGAAATGATGAAAAAAGATCCGATTAATTTTCATCAAGCCATGGAAAGTCATAACTCTCAAAAGTGGATTGATGCCATGAATGGGGAGATAAAATAATGTGTTGGATCTTATCCCATTACTAATAGGTACTAAATTCATTGGTTGTAAATAGATATTTAAGACCAAAAGTGATTCAAAAGGTGATGTGGAGAGACACAAGGCTCGTCTTATCACATAAGGCTTTACATATAAAAAAGACATCGATTATAAAGAGACTTTCTCTTCGGTTTCATCAAAGACTCTTTCAAGATTATAATGGTATTAGTAACATATCTCAATCTTGAGTTATATTAGATGGATATAAAGACGACATTTCTCAATGGTGATATTGGTAGGATGATTTATATGATGAATTCAAAAAACTTTGTGCTGGAAGACCCAAAGAAATATGGTTTGTAAACTTAAGAAATCCATATATGGGGTTAAGCAAGCATCTTGACATTGGTGTTTTAAGTTTCATCAAGTGATCATCTTATTTAGTTTTGGGATGAATTTGGTCGATGATTGCATTTACCATAAGTTATGTGAGAGTAAGTACATTTTTCTAGTTTTATATGTCGATGACATTTTCTTGCCACAACGATATATGCTTAATGCATGAAACCAAGATATTTCTAGCGAAGGATTTTGAGATGAAAGATCTAGATAATGTCTCTTTTGTAGTAGGCATATAGATATTTTGAGATCGCTCTTAGACTATTTTAGTATTATCATAAAAGTGTTATATCGAAAAGATTCTCAAGAGATATGACATGCAAAATTGCAAACGAGGTGATACCCATTTTGCTAATGGAGAAAAATATAGCCTTAATGAGTTCCCTAAGAATGATTTTGAACAAAAGAAATTGCACATGATTCCCCATGCGTTAGTAGTAGGGAGTCTGATGTATGCTGATGTATGTAGGTGTCTAAATACTATGTGCATTGTTAGGATGTTGGGCATATATTTTAGCAATCTAAGAATATACCATTGAAAGGCAGCCAAATGAGTCTTCCGATACTTACAAATAACAAAAGACTATATACTCACATGTTCAAGGTAAGATAAACTTGAGATGATTAGGCATACTAACTTTGATATTATTGGATACCAAGATAGTATAAAATCTGCATTGGGCTGTGTCTACATACTAGTTAGAGGTAATATCTTCTAAAAGAGTGCTAAACACTCTCTTCTTATAGCATCTTCTACAATGACATAGAAATTCATAGTATGTTATGAGGCATCTAATCATGGAATATGACTTTAAAGTTTTGTCACAAGGTTGCGCATAATAGATGGTAATAAAAGACCACTTAAGTTATTTAGTGATAATAAATCAATAGTGATATATTCTACTAACAATAAGAGCTTAACGAAGTCAAAATATATAGAGATCTAACTTTTGATTATTAAGGAAAGAGTTCAAAGTGTATATGTGTCTATAGAAAACAATTGAAACCAACTCCATATTTACAGATTCGTTTATTAAGGGATTAATTACCACCTAAAATGTTTCATGAGCATACTACTTGTATGGGTGTCATCTCATTTGAGGATATTTAGTTTTAATAGGAGTTTGTAATTTTAAATATTTCTTTGATAGACACACTTTAGTTATTTCATTTTATGGATATTTTAAGTTTATTTTCTATAGAAATAAAGTTTTAGTTTATTTATACTTTGATTTTGGTATGGTTTGGTCTCACTAAGGTTTAATGTTGGCTCATTTATAAATAGGTATGTTAAGATCACATTGAAAAAAATTTCATGCTATACATCCACATCATGATACATGTCATTCAATTGTATCGACATATGTAACCATTGATGGGTTAAGTTATGATAAATGTAAAGAAGGCCACTTTGATCTTGTGTTGGTATAATTGATGGATTATATTGGTTACAGAACATTTGGGCAATGATTGAAAATTTGAACTCACATGATTATTTTTACAATGCATAATTATAAGGTTATACATATAGGCTAAGTAGAAGATTGTTAGATTCTTAATCCAACATTAAGCTTATATGTGATGATTATGTGTTGTAGAGTGTCATATAGGATTAAGATCATTTAAAAGTGATCTGCTAAAGTTAAATAGTTTAGGTTTTAACGTATCTAATAGCGTGTAGGTCTTAAATGTGTAGAGACATAAGGATAATGTCTATTTTAAAGATGAGTTAAAATAGATATACAATTATTAACTATATATATAGTGGTTATAGTTCCTAGATCACATGTTTTATTCTTATCTAATATCACATCGTCAAAAAGAGCATAGAAAAAACTAAAGGGTTCTATAAGGAAAACGTGTGGATTTGAAAGATCAACCATTCAACTATAGAATTAATTAATGGTTATAGATTCAGGTACACTTTTGTATATTTTATCTTTGATTCTTGGTAATACAACATGAATATTTCTAAGTTATTTTTAAGTAATGACTTTTACCAAAGGTTATTTTTGTTATAACAAAAACAATCTTAGTAGTAAAGTGCATAGAATATTAAGAATGATTTTATATCTTTAGAGCTCTTTAATAGTTTTTGCTTTGAACCCTGTATCACTTAGGTGAGTGCCTTATAGTGGTAAGTTTGAAAAGCCTTGTATCAATTATTGTAACATTTGGGTGTTGATAATAATTATTTCTTGGTTGTTCAATTATAGTGTCAAGCTTCTTTTCATAGCTTTTGACATATATTTGTTTGGTATCAGAATTTAAGGTTGTATCTTAACTATTTTTCCAAAAAATAAAAAAAATTCAAATATGAAAGCTAAGGTGTTGATTCTATGGTTACCAGATGTCATCCTTGTTCTTATGGTGAAAAGATTTTCAAGTTTCAAAAAAAAAAAAAATTTGTTAATGAGAAAGAAAACATGCAAAAACAAGCCAAAAAACTTAAAAGTTAAAAAACCAAGTGTAAAAGTTGAAAGAACGCTTAAGTGATTATGAGCAACTTGTAGTATATTTTTCTCAACATGAGTGAAAGGTTTTCAAATTATGTAGAGAATATGAAGAAAATATCATTGAATGTAGAAAATAATGCATAGATAAATAAATTAAGAATAAATATTGTATTTTTTAAATCAAAATTACATAATATAAATATATATAAATTGTAAATATAAAATTTAAATGACATAAAATAAAAATTGAATTTAGAAACAACATACTCCACGTGAAACATTTTGCCCTTAAGATCATTCATTATAAGTGTTTGAAAATTTTGAAAAATTATTTTTTAAGTTATTATAATCAACCAATAACATAATCGTTATATTTTAAGAGATAATTTTTTAAAATTTTAAAATTTTCATTGTGGGTTAAAAAAAATTTACCTTAAAGATATCGTATATCATACAAAATTTGATAATTTATTTATTTAATTTATATTTTATGTTATGTAATTTTTATATTTATATCTTTGATTATTCAAATCCTCCTATTTTTTACGAAGAAATTAAAGAGTCTAACCGTACGAAGATTTTTGAAAAATTAATTCCACCTATTTTTAATTAAGTTGAAGATCCTTAGTGTGAGGTGATATTTGATAAATCAAGTCGACCACCATTGATGAAGAAAAAGATGTCCACGTTGATGAAAACGAGTTTTATTATTTTTGGAAATTCATTTATTTTTTGTGAACATAAAAAAGATTAATTTGCAAAAAGTAACTCCTCCTGCTGTCCTTTCACTACTTGTATTTTTTATTTCAAAGTAAGTCATGCGACTATTTGTGTAGGATTTTATTGAAATAAAGGATGCTTGTAATTTTCATTGAAAAGCAAGTCATTAAGTTATCATTGACGCAATTAACACTAAAATCAAAAATTTCAATTATAGCGGTGGACAAACTGAAATTCAAAATGGAAAATCATGATCATTTTTACAAAAAAGAGATCGATGAAGGCAGATATTAGTTCTAATATTTTGACTTACATACGAAAAGATTTTGATAAAGTTTGTGTACACATATTTTTTTATAACAAAAGAATATATTTGTTATAACATAAAATAAATTTTTTTAATATTTAAAGATATATTCTATATGTATTTTTATTAGGGGTGTCCAACGGTCCGATCCGATTTTGGAAAAAAATATTTAATCAGATCAGACCGTTTATATTACTCGGACTGGATCAGACCAGATTGTTTGAAACGGTTTTAATTATTAAAAATTAGACCGAATCGTTTGATTTATAAAACCGTTTGTTTCAATTCGGTTTCTAATTTGGTTTAATTTTTGGACATCTTTAATGAAAAATAATGTAAAATTTTTAATATATTTATTAAACCGATCTGGTCCGGTTTAAATCAGATCAGATCGTTTGATTTGTAAAACCGTTTAATTTGATCCGATTTGATTCGATTTTATGGTTTGGTTTGATCCGAATCGGTTTATGAACATCACTGAACATCCCTAATTTTTATGATATATAAAAGATATTTTTTAGATAAAAAAGCAAAATAAAGTGAATAAATATAAAAAACGTTGCGAAAAAGTATACGTTTTTAGTTTTAATTAATTATAATGTTTCCAGAAGCTGTATTATCTGTATTAGTGGTGCACAACTCCACATGCACTCTTTTGCTTTTGTCTATTTCTATTCGAGTGCCGCAGCCAAACAATTTTAGTAGTACTAAATGAAGCAATTAGCGGGAGACAAGGAGATTGAAAAAAAACTTAATGAATGAGATAGCTGTCACTTCTTTGAGTAGGTATATATTCAATATCAAGCTTGTAGGCATTAATTTCAACTAATTATATGATTAGTTACTAATAATTAATTTTATTGTGCTATCATGCAATTAAAATATAAAAGAAAAGTATCTTATAAAGAATATGCAATACTACTGTATTATTAAAAATTAGTTAAATTATATTAATGTTTACGATATATTATAAATTAATTTTATTTTTAATATATTTTAATCACTATCTATCATTATTCAATATTTTATTTTTTTAACTTTTTTTTTTAAATATTCACATTTGTATGTATAAAATGTATATGTATAATTTTTAAGATGAGGTAAGATAAATGTCCATTATATTAGGATATTTATATTAATTAATTTATTATATTATAAAATATATCATTTAATTCATTATATTTTGTAAAATATATCAAATAATGATAAATTTTACTATTTATTTAATATTTTAATAATTTTATGATAAAATATTATAGTAAAAAATCATTTTTATCCTCTTATTTACCAATAAGATAAAATATTGAAAAACATATTATTTTATTCAAAACATGTGCGACAACGTCTTGTTGTTGAAGATGTTTTGAATTTTCAATTAGATATCAAATTAGAAGATTAGGCAATATTCAACACTTTTATAAAAGAAGTTAACCCTTCTTTTATTTAAAAAAAAAAGCTCAAAATTCAAATTATAAGCCTAGAATCCTTATGATTGGCCAAACAATCGTGGCTATCGAATGCAACCTTAGAGAGATAGATGAGATCACTTTTTCACCTCTATAAACACGAGCTCTTACTTTGTTGAATTCTTCATAACTCGTAACACTTTCTTAGAGCTCATATTTTGAGGAAGTAGAAGAGAAATGAAGAAAATTCTCTCAAGGTAATTTTTTTTCTTCATTTACAATTCTTCACTTAAGTTGCATGTAATGTAGGATAATTACTTTTTTATTATTAAAATAGTTTGCACCACATTTTTTGCGTAGGAAGTGATGAATATCAAACCTTTGTATGTACATGATTAGGTTTGGCCATCATAGGTGTGTACATGGGCAAACAAGGGTCGACAAGGATAAGAGGTCAAATAGAGACGTGGTTGAGAAAACCCTAGTCGACAATTTTCTAGGCAGTAACCCACTAACTAGCAGCCCCTTGGTTGGTACTTCCTTGGCCAACACGATTTGGCCATCAACAGCTTAGTCAATTGTGGTCGGGAATAGGTTGTGTTGGGCAATGGTATTAGGCCATCCTAACATGGTGGTTCTTCTAATTCTATTTGTAAGGGTCGTTTAAGCATTTTGTTTAACACAAGTTGACTCTTTAAGTAGAAAAACTTTAACTTCCATTTTGACAAGTAATCCTATATGCTAGTCGATCATTGATTGCAGTAGTGTCGAGTTCTTTGTGAAATCCTTAGTTTCCATGATGGTAGATCATGACTTGAGCATGATAAGGAAGATTTTCTAGATTTTGAGTCTGTCGCTTTGATAAGAGTATGCCACTTTGATAACTCAATTTCTGGGAATGATTTGTAGAAACCCTCTTACTTTATATGTTGATAATTTTTTTTGCAAGTTACAAGTCTCATTTCTTCCTATTGTGTGGAAGTTCTTGATTGATATTGGTATAGATTTGAGACAACTTTTGTCCAACTATTATAGGGTGTTACTCGATTGTTAGGTTCTCTAGAAGGAGCATGGTGAAAAAATGATCATCATGGAGTTCAAATATTGTTATCATTTATATCTACAGGGAGGTAGTAAGGGCTAGTACCATTTTAAACTCTTCACTAACTGTATCTTGATACCAACAAGGGGTGGAAAAGGAGAAAGAGATGGTAGGTTTATAAGACTTAGTTTTTATAAGAAATTTTGAAGTATCCTAATTCATTCCTTTTTTTTATAATGCACTAGACTTGAGGTGATATTACTCTCAAGCAGACGGATTTCATTGAGTCATTCTACCATCCCCAATAAAGGTGATGTAGCAACTAACTCATCATTCCTAAACGGATCGTTTATTAGGGTCTAGACCAATTATAGTTGATCTAGAGGGCATCAACCCTAAACTTAGATAGTAAGTACTTGTAATTTAATATTCTTAAGATGTTTACTTTCTAGGTGACCAAGTCATCACAATCTATTAATTTCTTGTAGGTATGACTTCTCGACATTCTTCTGTGAAGAAAAGTAGGATGTAGATAGTGATCCATTTTTTGAAAGATTCCAGCTCAAAAGATGTTCCTAAGAAGGCCAAGGTTGTATAGAAGCCTAGGACATCCAAGAGAAAAAAAAGCCTATATCTTTGGGGTAACTACTACTAGATTATGTTCTAAGAGGGTTACATCCCTTCAATATTCCATCTAATCTAGTGGTGGATAAGTATGGTCCAAGACCCATTGATCTGGATAAGGACATCATGGCCCTCTCATAGCCCTTTTCCATTTAAGATGTTCTCAAGCCTACTAGGCATGTAGATGATTATATAAATTCCTTGGTAGGTAGATCACGATAGTTTATCAAGAATTTGGAGTAGGCTATCATGGCACACGCTAACTTGGAGAGATGTTTGAAAATTTCCAAGGAGGCACTTTGCAAGTAGCTAGCGTTAGAGATGTAAAAGTTTTCTGTCACAAGTTAGAAACTCTTTTGAAGGAGCTTAAGGTGGAGATTTTTACAATTAGAAAGATACAAGCTAATATCATAGAGGCCTAGGAGGAAGTCGATAAGGTGGTCAATTGACTAGATATTCTCTTGGTGGAGCAGTAAGCTACTTGAGCCATACAAAAGGAATGGATTAATGAGTTATTTGAGAGCGTCCACTTAGTACGAGAGCAGTTACAAGTGGCTATCATAGAGAAGGTCATTTCGTTATTGAGTATCATATTTTGATATGAATATCAAAGATACCTCAGAAGTTTGGGCTCATGGTTTTTAGATCAAGAGGAGACAGTTCAAGTGGGTCTTACTAAAGAACTTCCTCAACGAGACTATTTTCCCTTCTCTCGATAGATGTGTGTGTTGATATAACGTAATCACCTCCGAGTGGAAGGGTAACAACTTTACCAATTCTAGTATCCCTTGCAATTTTAATGATGTGGATTCTGAGAGGATAGAATATGATGATGTGATGGATGGTGGTACAAATCAAGATGCTACTAGGTGTAGGAATTAGCCTAACTTAACCCTTTACTAATTTCAGTCTTAGGATAGTATGGATTTCATTTATCTTTTTCCACTAAAGTGTATGTACTTAGTGGATTTATTTTATACTTTCAAACTTATTTTTTTGTATAGACTTTATAGGCATAACTATGTTCTTTTTATAGCATTGACTCTTTCATTACTTTATATGCTTAGTCTCTTACTTGTGTTTTCCTTTATACTTGTACTTTTAACATTATTCATAAACCTAACTGTTGTCTTATCTATTTGAGAAACTGTGGAATGTTTAGCTGACCTAAGAGTGTAGGAGGATACACTAGCATAAAACAAACTATTGATCCTAGACTAAAGGTATATAGAGATGTGGTACGATTTCTCGGCATATGACTTGGGTTGATTTGATTGGCCATATGCATTTGGACTATTTCCCTAGCTAGTTCCTCATCCTTCTAGTCGATCGGTCACATTCCTAGCTGGCCAACCATACTCTTGATAGGTCGTACCTCTTGTTCTAGGCCTATCCAGTGAGATGATGATTCCATCGTTGGCCTATGCATTTGTTTGCTTAGTCGGTTTGTGACTTGAAGTTAGTATGACTCAACTTGTGTACCCATGGACTTACTTTTTTGTTCATGCCTTGTCATGTTTGCTAGATATTTTTATAAATTGGGAATGAATTGCTTGTCCAAATGTTACTTATCTAAGCCCTTTGGTGTATTAGCCTCTTGCTTAGAGTACTTATATTTGTTTAAGTGGTCCAAGCATGAGATAGTTATCAACTTAGGAAAATTTTAATTTCCATTTCATTGGAGATCCATACTCTCATTATTGAAGTCTTGTAAACCTATGTCTAGTGTAGAAATTTAATGTAGTTTTTGGATCTGAGGTCGCATGGCCTTTGAGCCACGACTCTTTTTAGGGTCTATGGACAAATATAGGGCAATAAGGAACTTGTTAGGTTATTCTTCATATTAGTTTTGGCCTAGATTGCGTAGTTTATGGTTAAGGTGTGTCCAGTTTAGAGCTTAATACATCCATCTTTTGTATACTGGCTTGGCCCTGAAAGCGTAGGCTCACCTATTGGGATATTTCCTATTCAATGTTTTAGTAGGGATGTATACACTAGCAGGGCATTGAGGATTTTATTGTGCTCAGTCCCAGGGTGGAAGAGCTCTCGAGCCATGACCCCCTTTTAAGGTCTAGGGTTGATTAAGAGGCAATTAGACCAAGTTAAGTTATTCTTTATATTAATTTTATCCTACACTACATAGCCTATGATTATGGTGTATCCTTGTTGTAACTTAACACGCCTAGCTTATGTGGACTTTTCAATGACCTGGGCTATGAGGTGTAGAGTTTGCCAGTCGGAATACTTCTTATTCATTTCCTTTCATAAGGGTATACACTCTAATGAGGTACTAAGGTATTTATTCTGCCCAGTCCCAAAGTGATGGAGCTCTCAAGCCATGGCCTCTTTTAAGGTTTAAGGTAGATTAAGAGGCGATTAGATCAAGTTAAGCTATTCTTTACATTAGTTTTATCATGGATCTTATAGACTATGATTAGGGTGCATCCTTGTTATAACTCATTGTGCTCAACTTTAATGGATTATTTGGTGGTCTAGGCTCTAAGGTGCAATACTCTCTTATCGTGATGCCTCTTATTCATTGTCTTAGCAAGTGTGCACGCTCTGAAAAGGTACTGAGAACTATATTGTGCTTAGCCCTTAGCAGTGTTGCACTGAGGGCCTGGAACCTTTTCAAGTTGAGGTGGCTCAAATCTACTTGTTGATTTGTTGTTGGAATTTTTATCTTGTCAAATCTCCCAAGTGTATGTTTTTGATTGGTAGAGATAGATAGGTATTCTAAGTGCTCCTTTTATTGATAATAACAAATTTAAATTACAAAGTAATTGAAAATATCCTAGGAACAAAAATTGAAATATAGTCAACTAAGGTTATTTATTTTACTAAGTCTTACAACAATTGAAATTTTAAAACTTTAAGTAAAAAGAAAAATAGTGAGGCAAGTACTTTTTGGTCCTGGATTGGTAGAGCTTTTATTTCTGGCCTATTTGGATTCCCATAACATAACACTCTTTGGCTACCTTTTAATTCCTAAGTATTATTAATGTTTCTATTGGAAACTTTAAGGTGAGGTGATAAGTTGAAGCTACAACTCTAGCCTCGTTCAAGATAAGTATGCCCAAGATACAATTATAAGAGAATGGGTAGTCCACAATAAGGAAGTCTACCATGATCATTCTTGTGTTAGTGCTTTATCCAATTGTGATGGTAGGGTCACATGCCATTTGGGATGAGTGGTAGTCTAGAGAATCCTACCAAAGTGGTAGTCATCGGCTTGGGAGGATAAGAGAGTGTCATTTGCTTCTAGGCCTTAGAGAATTAAATATCAGCTAAGTTGTTGGTATCTATTAGTATTCGATGCAGTTATGTTGGCCACTTGAAGGTGAATATGAAGGCATCTGTGTAAGGATGGATCAATCTACTAGCTTCTCTTTTTGAAAATGTTATGTCTGAGCTCATGAGTTTAGGATTCTTCCTTGAGTTGCTATCCTCAGAATATGTTGTTGGAAAATATTTAACCATATCCTTCCATATGGCTCTCTCGTGTAGGACTTGGTGCGAAGCCATTATGGCTCTCTCGTGTAGGATTTGGTGCGAAGCCATTATGGCTACATCTTTTAAGGACTCATATTTTCCCTATTGTAAGCTCAATAGATGAGCTAGGGTGTTTGGTTTTCTTCTCTTAGTTGAGAAATGAGACAATAATTTTTTTCTAAATTCCATGAAGGAATTAATCGTGTTGGGTTTTAGAGTATGAAATCAGGCTCTAGCATTGTCTATCAAGGTAAGCTACATATTTGTAGGCATATAGATCTATCCAACTATTAAAATATTCCAGAAGTTCCAAGGGATCTTTAGTACCATCATATGTGGTTATGTTAGGTAGCTTGAACTTATCAAAAAATGGGATAGTCATGGTGATGAGAACCATCGAGCTCTACAAATTCCAAGTGGACCAATAACAAGGTCTAGGAAGGCACAACTCGAAAAGGCTTTAAATGGGCTCATTCAAGAGGTCATGCATAATCAAGGCGACCTAAATTGGGAGTGCAAGGATTGGGACAATCCTAGGATGGAAATTAGGGCAAAATTGGCAAAGTAAAACTAGGCACATTGTTGTGCCATTTGGACTCTTTTTTGGGCAGCTTCATTTTCAGCCCTTAGATGGAAACAAGGGTTAAGATGTAATATTTTGTAGGGTTTCTTTTGTTCTCAGCTGCTCCATATTTTGCTCCAATTGTAGAGTGCCATTTGGATTGATTTTGGGCAGCTTTCTTTTCAACCCTTGGATGAAATCAAGGGTTAAGATGTTATATTTTATAGGATTACTTTTGTGGTCACCGCCCCATTTTTTTCATGATTTGGTCAATGTTTTCTGCTACCTTTTCTGATTTTTAGTGTGTTTATTTTCAACCCTTGGATGAGATCAAGGGCTATGATGTAGTAGAGCTTAGGGTTGGTTTGTATCCTATTAAAAGCGGCTCATATCTTTGTAAAATATAATTTTGAATGAAGTTTGAATATTCAGATCATTTGAGAGCTCATTCTAGCTCTTTGTTCCTCTTTAAGCAACTTATCAAGGGATTGGCAACCTTTGTGGCGTTGTTTAGCATCCAAGCATTTGTGGTGAGTAATATCCATACTTGTTAGGGTGTCATTTATGCTAGACTTATCAAGGAATTAGCAGCTCCTTGTGGCGTCTTTTCTCCTCAGAAAAATGGTGAGTAATATCCATTGATTTGTGGAGAAACCCTTTGCTATATAATCTGAAATTAGCTAGGTCCTTCCTATCCCCTTGGTTCTTATCATTTGGTATCAGAGCTTTTGGTGCTAATTTTTAGATTCCTATCCTTTATATTTGTTCTTGTTCTTGTGTTCTTGTTGTATTTCTGATACATAAAAAAAACGAAAAAAAAGTATCATTCTGCGGTGTTCTTGCTGAAATTTATTCTCCATACCCTAAAAATATTGCTCTTCTTTGTTTCCACGTTTTTTCTGCATTTTCCTTTCAAATTCTATTGTGTCCAAAGTTTTTCAGTAGTAACCTTGCAGATCCTGCTGTTTTTGAAAGTTTTCTGAATTTTCCTTTCATATTCTGCAGTTTCCTTGCAAATTTTGCTATTTTTGAATCTATTCTGCATTTTTCCTTGCTAATTCTGCAATATCTGATATATTCTGCAGTTTTTGGTTGTTTTCTAGTATTTCTGTGGTAGTTCTTGCAGAAATTTCATTTTCCCTTTGTGTTGTAATCTATGTGCTATTTACCAATCTTAAAAAAATTCCTTAAACTCATATTGAAAGTATTGTATTGATTTACTCTTGAGTTATTAGCATAATTGTTCCAAAAGAAGAGAAAAAAAAACAGAAAAAGAGTGGCCAGAATTAATTCAAAAAAAAAAAAACAGAAAAAGAGTGGCCAGAATTAATTCAAAAAAAAAAAACAGAAAAAAAGAGAGGCCAAGTTGCATTTGCTAATTTCTAGTGAGTACTAGAAGTCATAGCTTCAAGGATTTTACACTTTGATTATAAATCTTCCATTGTGTGCTTAGTTCCTTTGGGGAAATTGTTGCTTTCCAATCGTGTTGTTCTATTGTTTTTTCTTGTGCTTACTACTCTAAACACTTTGAGTTAGTTTCCTTTGTGCTTTAACAAGTGGGATATTGTGAACTGTTTTTTTTGGGTGTTTGATAATTGTACAATTTGGTTGGAATCCGTGGATTTGGTTGCTTTGATTAGGAACTAAGAGGGTTTGAGCGATCAATCCGAGTGCTAAACACGTGAGGTATTGTGTGAATTTATATTAGTTCTATTTTATTACACTAACCTATTGTTGTGTAGAATTGAAAAAAAATGTCAAACAATAGTGCCGAAGGAAGACGGGATATGATGTCCATGATGAGGGGGGTGCAACAATCTTTTGAGAGGATGAACAACTTGGTGGTTGATATGAATGAAAGATTGCAAAGGCAAGAAAATTCCTTAGCAGCTTTGCAACGAGAAACACCTCCACCCAATGTTAGGAGGGTTAATAGGCAAGCACATGTTGGGGATGATATAGAGGAAGAAGATTGGGAAGAAGAATTGGAGGAAGAAGGGGGAAGAATGCCTAGAGGAGGAAGAAATGGGAATAGAGGAGGAAGAAATGGTAGAGGAGGTATGTGGAGACCCCCACCTAGAGCTCAAGATGGAGTTGATAGAGATCTAAGTGGTATAAAAATGAAGATACCACAATTCCAAGGAAAGAATGACCCGGAGTTGTATTTGGAGTGGGAGAAGAAAGTGGAGCATATTTTTGAATGTCACAACTACTCCACGGAGAAAAAGTAAAACTTCTTTGTAATTGAGTTTTCGACTATGCATTGAATTGGTGGGATCAATTGGTCATTAGTAGGAGGAGAAATCGTGAAAGGCCCATAGATAATTGGGAGGACATGAAGGCTATCATGAAAGAGGTTTGTGCCTAGCTACTACTATAGAGAGTTACACCAACGCTTACAAAGATTGACTCAAGGATATAAATGTGTTGATGAGTACTACAAGGAAATGGAAGTGGCTATGGCAAGAGCTAATGTCGAGGAAGATAGAGAGGCAACCATGGCTAGGTTTCTTAGTGGGTTGAATCCGGACATTGCCAACATTGTGGAACTTCATCATTATGTGGAGATGGAGGACATGGTCCATATGGCAATCAAGGTGGAAAGGCAATTAAAGAAACAGAGTTTTCGATCCCAACCATTAAGGTCTAGTCCCATTACTCAAAAACCAAACCTTACTAGTCCTTGGAAGTCCAATGAGAAAAAAGATGAAATAGCTACATCCAAACCAAGATTTGAGCCTTACAAAGCCAAAGAGATGGGGGCTAGCAAGGACAAAGGTAAAATCGACACCCCACTTCGTAATCGTGACTTAAGGTGTTTTCGGTGTCTTGGTAATGGTCATATAGCCTCTCAATGTCCCAACAAGAAGGCAATGATCACCTTAGCGAGTGGTGAGGTTGGAACTGATAATGAAAGTGAAGAAGATGAGATACCATCTGCAGGGGAAGCTAGTGAAGAGGAGATAGGACCTGTGGATGGGGAAGCATTTGTAATAAGGCGATCTTTGAGCACTCAAGTCAAGGAGGATGACCTTGAACAACAAAGAGATAACATATTTCACACAAGGTGTCATGTGAGTAACAAAGTGTGTAGTGCTATCATAGATGGGGGAAGTTGCACCAATGTGGCTAGTACTACCTTAGTTGAGAAATTAGGGTTGACAACATTTGAACACCCTAAGCCTTACAAGTTGCAATGGTTAAATGATAGTGGGGAAGTGAAGGTTAATAAGCAAGTATTAGTGAGCTTCTCCATTGGAAAGTACAAGGATGAGGTGATGTGTGATGTGGTACCCATGCAAGCTGGACACATCTTGCTAGGTAGACCTTGGCAATATGATAGGAGGGTTACACATGACGGATATAGAAACAAGTATTCGTTTGTGAAGAATGGTAGAAACATCACACTTGTACCCCTTTCACCCAAGCAAGTCTTTGAAGATCAATTGAGGATGGTTAAGGAAAAAGAACAAAAAAAGAAGAATGAAAAAGAAAAAAAAGAGTGAAAGAAAAAAAAGAGTGAAGAAAAAGGATAGAAGAGTGGAAAAATAAGAGGGGAAAATGTGAATTTTTATGCTAAGGCAAGTGAGGTCAAGGGGGCTTTTTATTCAAGATAGACCATACTTGTACTTTTGTATAAGGAGGCTAATTTTTCTATTGACGATCTTAACCAGTCTTTGCCTAGTGCCACTGTTTCTCTTTTACAGGAATTTGAGGACGTGTTCCCTGAAGAGATTCCAAATGGGGTGCCACGATTAGGGGATTGAGCATCAAATTGACTTTATACCGGGGCTTCTCTTCCAAACCGACCTGCCTATAGGACCAACCCCGAAGAAACTAAGGAGATTCAAAGACAAGTTGAAGAGTACTTGATCAAAGGTCAAGTTAGGGAGAGCCTCGAGTCCATGTCTTTGTTCCCGTGCTACTCGTTCCCAAGAAGGATGGATCAAGCAGGATGTGTTTTGATTGCCGAGCCATCAACAACATTACGGTAAAATATCGACATCCTATCCCTAGACTAGATGACATGTTAGATGAGTTGCATGGTTCTTGCATTTTTTCAAAAATTGATTTGAGAAGTGGATACCATCAAATTAGGATGAGAGAGGGTGATGAATGGAAAACCGCTTTTAAAACTAAACATGGATTGTATGAGTGGTTAGTCATGCCCTTTGGTCTAACAAATGCACCTAGCACTTTTATGAGGCTTATGAATCATGTTTTGCGTGCATTTATTGGAAAATTTGTTGTTGTCTATTTTGATGATATTCTCATTTACAGTAAAAATCTTGAAGAGCATGTCTTACATCTTAGGTATGTGCTTGAAATTTTGAGAAAAGAGCAATTGTATGCGAACCTGAAAAAGTGTGTTTTTTGCATGGACAAGTTAGTTTTTCTTGGTTTTGTTGTTAGTTCTAAGGGGGTAGAAGTAGATGAGGAAAAGGTTAAGGCTATTCGAGAATGGCCCACACCTAAATCTGTAACTGAGGTTAGAAGTTTTCACGGCTTAGCTAGTTTTTATCGAAGGTTTGTCAAAGATTTTAGTACACTAGCTGCACCTCTAATCGAGGTCATTAAAAAGTCTGTTGGTTTCAAATGGGGCGAGAATCAGGAGAGAGCCTTTAAAGCATTGAAGGATAATTTGTGTTCTGCACCTGTTTTATCTTTACCTGATTTTACTAAAACCTTTGAAGTTGAGTGTGATGCATCAGGAATAGGTATAGGAGCTGTTTTGATGTAGGAACGGCGACCTATCGCTTATTTCAGCGAGAAACTTCATGGAGCAGCCCTTAATTATCCAACGTATGACAAGGAACTATATGCCTTGGTTAGGACCCTGGAGACATGGCAACATTACCTTTGGCCAAGAGAATTTGTCATCCATACCGATCATGAATCTCTAAAACATCTGAAGCGTCAAGGTAAATTGAATAGGAGGCATGCTAGATGGATGGAATTCATTGAGACTTTTCCTTATATTGTTCAATATAAGAGAGGTAAGGAGAATGTTGTAGCCGATGCTTTATCACGGAGGTATGCCTTACTCTCAACTTTAAATGCTAGATTGCTAGGATTTGAATATGTTAAGGAAATGTATGCTAATGATGATGACTTCTCTGCTATTTACCATGCATGTGAAAAAACTTCTTTTGAAAAGTTTTATAAATTAGATGGGTACTTATTTAAAGAAAATCAATTGTGTATACCCAAATGTTCCATGCGTGAGTTGTTAATTAAGGAGGCCCATGGGGGGGATTAATGGGGCATTTTGGAATTAAGAAGACTTTAGATGTTTTGCGTGAGCATTTTTATTGGCCAACAATAAGGAAGGATGTAGGGAGAATATGTTCTAGATGCATCATTTGTAAGCAAGCGAAATCCAAGGTCCTACCACAAGGACTATATACTCCCTTAGCCGTACCAAGCACAGCTTGGGTAGATATTTGCATGGATTTTGTTTTAGGGTTACCTAGGTCTAAGAAGGGTAGAGACTCTATTTTTGTGGTTCTAGATAGGTTTTCTAAAATGGCACACTTTATAGCATGTCATAAAACTGATTATGCCACTAATGTAGCGAGTTGTTCTTTAGGGAGGTTGTTAGGCTTCAATGGAGTTCCTAGGAGCATTGTGTCGATAGGGATGTTAAATTCCTTAGTTATTTTTGGAAAACTCTTTGGGCTAAAATGGGCACTAAACTCTTGTTTTCTACTACTTGTCACCCTCAAACGGATGGGCAAGCGAAGTAGTCAATAGGACTCTGTCCACGTTGCTTAGGGCGGTAATAAAAAGGAATTTGAAAAATTGGGAGGATTGTTTACCTTTTGTTGAATTTGCTTATAATCGGAGTGTGCATTCAACTACAGATCATTCTCCATTCGAAGTTGTTTATGGTTTCAATCCACTAACTCCTTTAGACTTATTACCTATTCCTATTTCCGAGAAAACTAACTTAGATGGTGCTAAGAAGGCTGAAACGGTGAAAAAGCTCCATGAACGCATTCATGAGCAAATTGAGAAGAGAAATAAGGATTATGCTTACAGAGCCAACAAAGGGAGGCGAAGAGTCATTTTTGAGCCTGGTGATTGGGTTTGGGTGCATATGAGGAAGGAAAGGTTTCCTGAAAAAAGACGGTCCAAGTTGCAACCTCGGGGAGATGGACCCTTTCAAGTGATTGAACGAATCAATGACAATGCCTACAAAATTGATCTTCCTGGTGAGTATAATATTAGTACCTCTTTTAATGTTTCTGATCTTTCTCCTTTTGATTATGCAGGTGATGATTCGAGGACGAATCCTCTTGAAGAGAGGGGGAATGATGAGAACCATCGAGCTCTACAAATTCCAAATGGACCAATAACAAGGTCTAGGAAGGCACAACTCGAAAAGGCTTTAAATGGGCTCATTCAAGAGGTCATGCATAATCAAGGCGACCTAAATTGGGAGTGCAAGGATTGGGACAATCCTAGGATGGAAATTAGGGCAAAATTGGCAAAGTAAAACTAGGCACATTGTTGTGCCATTTGGACTCTTTTTTGGGCAGCTTCATTTTCAGCCCTTAGATGGAAACAAGGGTTAAGATGCAATATTTTGTAGGGTTTCTTTTGTTCTCAGCTGCTCCATATTTTGCTCCAATTGTAGAGTGCCATTTGGATTGATTTTGGGCAGCTTTCTTTTCAACCCTTGGATGAAATCAAGGGTTAAGATGTTATATTTTATAGGATTACTTTTGTGGTCACCGCCCCATTTTTTTCATGATTTGGTCAATGTTTTCTCGCTACCTTTTTCTGATTTTTAGGCTGTGTTTATTTTCAACCCTTGGATGAGATCAAGGGCTATGATGTAGTAGAGCTTAGGGTTGGTTTGTATCCTATTAAAAGCAGCTCATATGCTGTAAAATATAATTTTGAATGAAGTTTGAATATTCAGATCATTTGAGAGCTCATTCTAGCTCTTTGTTCCTCTTTAAGCAACTTATCAAGGGATTGGCAACCTTTGTGGCGTTGTTTAGCATCCAAGCATTTGTGGTGAGTAATATCCATACTTTTTAGGGTGTCATTTATGCTAGACTTATCAAGGAATTAGCAGCTCCTTGTGGCGTCTTTTCTCCTCAGAAAAATGGTGAGTAATATCCATTGATTTGTGGAGAAACTCTTTGCTATATAATCTGAAATTAGCTAGGTCCTTCCTATCCCCTTGGTTCTTATCACATGGACTAGTAGAGACAACTAGGTCTAAGAGTCTTCCTCGAGTCAATATTTGTTGGACCTTTTGTAACTATTAAGCGAGCTAGTGGATGATGGGACAAGGATAGTCGACAATTCATCTTGAAGTTGGATATTAGGGCTATCATTGGTCTCTGAGGCTGCTTGGTTAGTATGGATGGGTTGGGTGGAGTGTCCTTACTAGCGTGCCTCAAGGTGGTTATGTACAACATAATGTACAAGAGCCTCTCAAGCTAGCCCCAACCAGTCTAAGGCAGACGATCAGTAGGACTATGATCTTGCATCCAAGAGTGGATGACTTTGATTGGTTTGGGTAGATAAAATCTGGCCAACTACGGGACTCAGGTCTCAATACGAATGATCATCTTGCTAGTCAAGCCTTGGATGGTTACGGATCTGGCCTTGTACACTCTTGGCATTAAAAGATGTCGTATGGATGTTTTATGGGACAATAATTGGTCCAAGAATCAATGGCTCTTGTAGGTACTCCATGATGGCCTGGAGTGTAGTTTCTATCATGTCTAGGTAGACTCGAGCGTGAGCTCTCCTCGCCTTCCACACTTGTCGAGGCCGTTATGGACGTACATATCCAGGTGCTTACCTATATTTCTAGTATGTTACAACGGAACTGAAGGGATTGTTTGAAGGATGATTTGTTGGTTGATAGATTAGACCTCTTGATTAGTTGTCGGGATTTGAGTGGTGGAATTAGTTATTTGATCCATAAACTCTATTAAAAATCAAGAGAGCATGGTAAGTAATTGTTCCATAGTCTCTTTTAAAATATCTTTAATTTTTGATAGATTAAGGACATAGAGAAATTTTATTTTTTTAGAGTTTTATCATTTTAATTTTTTAAATTAAATGAAACACATTTTTTCCCCATAAATAACGTTAGATATTAATGTTTATTTTTATCAACATTAGATGAGATTATTTTAACAAATATTATCGATTAATTAAACAATAATATCAAACATTTTCAAATCTTTACCTATAGGTATAAAAAATTTCTTTATTATCATAAAATTTTATACTTTTGCCTTTCACTAACCATGACCCACGCTAAAATTTAACTTATCTCAACGAGCTGTCGTAAATTTCCTTCTTTATACAATTCTTTGAAATTTCGGTTATTATATAGTACTTTATAATAGACTGAAGCTAAGTAAGTGAAACCATGCAAGTTGGAAGTGGCTACCTATAAAGTGAATTAAGATATTTAATTAATAATAAAAATGTGTTGGTATTAATGGAAAGGGTGGTGAAAAGAAGTTTAGCTTATAGCTTTAATTGATTTTTGTTGCGGCTTTGTGTGTAATATATAGACCCATCTGACAAGCTTTTAGACAGAAGAGATAGATATATCATACACGGCAATAGAAGAAAAAAAAATTGTGTACGATTTAGTTGCATAAATTAAAATAAAAAATAATTTTATATATTTAAATTTCTCTTTCTATTTTAATTTATCTATGAGAATGATAGTGGATATATAGAGACTTTGAATTTAATATAAGATGTATTAAATTAAGATTTTTATATTATATTATTTTTACAATTTTAATATTATTTTTGAGATATAAGATGTATTAGATTAAGATTCTTATATTAAAAAATAATATTAGTAAATTTATTTATAATTTTTGAGTATAAATTATGCTAATTTGTCTAATTATATAAAAAAAATTATATTCTTATTTTATTATTTTTCTTTTTCTCTTTTAATATACCAAGTAAGTGATATCAGAGATTAAAATTTAAAGTCATGAATTGAAAAAAATAACAAAAATATGATTTAAAATAGAAAAATTTGATGAAAAACCATATAATTATAATACTACTTTTAAAAGTGACTAAATTGAATAAGGTTGTGAAGGGTACGTATATCCTATCCTTAAATTGGGGTGTAATGATGATATGTATGAAGATATTGTGATGTGATATTTAATACAATAATTTTTTTTATTTTTTTTTGTAGATGAGAATAATATTGGATATATTAAAACTTTTAATTTGATTGTTATTTTTAATATCTTAATATTATTTTTAGGATAAAATATTAACTAGATATTAAGTTAAAACTTTTGTATCAAGAAATAATATTAACACATATATTTATGATTTTTGTACGTAAATTAGTAGAATTTTTTCTATTTTTATTTTTTATTTTTTTATTGTATAAAATAAACTATTAATGCAAAAATTCATAATATTTTAGTTATATTTACCATTTTTTAAAAATAAAAGATTTAATTCATTCAAATTAAGGGAAAGAAAAATAATATAATTACATAATTAATAAAAATGGACAAACATATTATAGTATGAACACCATTCACATCTCTTATGGCAAATAATATTTATTTTATTTAATGATTTTTTTGTTTGCCTAATTTATATTTACTACTAGAGAAAAGAAAATTTCATTAATAATCTTAATAATTTTTAATTTTTATTGATTTTTTAAAATTTACAACATTCTTCAATATTTATTCTATATTTTTATAAAAATAAATTTCAATATATTTACAAAATACCTATACTTTAACTTGAATAAAGATGAGAATTTGGAATAACCTCCTATCTTGAAAATGTCAACATCTTCTTGGCATCTTGTATTATATTTCATAATTGCATTTACATTCATCAATTTTACCGATTTGGACTACAATCGGGTAAAAAGCTTAAATTAAATAATTCTATATTTAAATATCAATAAAATAAATATGTGTGTTTTCAATACCTACTATATATATAAAAAATTAGTTTAATCTTTTCGTTATGTTTTGTAATAATTTAATCTTTTTATTTTAAAAAAATAACACAAAAAAGACATGATCGCTTTTTTATTTTATTTTTTTTATTCTTTGTATAATTTTATAAATTATTTTTAACAAAAAAAAATAACTATTGAATTAATAAAAATAAAATAAAAATTTAAAATCTGATTCCACTTACATTTGTATCTTTCCAAGACAAAACAAAACAATGAACCCAATATACAGAATAGTGACCACACTCACGAGTCATGAATAACCCCAAGCGTGATACTTGTATTTTTGCTTTTGCATGACTTGTTTTACTTTTGGCCGTTTTAAGTACTTGATAATACCAAATTCTAGCAGTACCCTTCTTTCGTTTGTAAACATCTGTACAAATACCACCCAAACAGCTTTAAGCTTAGCCATCCACAAAAACAGAGAGAGAAGAGAGAGATAGAGAATGCAAATCGCATATTGTGTAAAGGAGAACAAACCCTGTCATGAATGGGTAGAGAAACATTTTCAGGATTGTCTTTGTAATATTAAGGATGACATATCATTTGCTTTTGGTATTGTCAGTTTAGTTTGTTGGGGTGTTGCTGAAATTCCTCAGATTATCACAAACTTTCGAACCAAATCAAGTCATGGTGTTTCTCTTGCTTTTCTCCTCACTTGGGTTGCTGGGTATGTAATCTGTACTTTCATGTCTCTTTATTTCACTCTTCTAGCTAGTCTCTATTAACACCAATTTTTTCTTTATCCTTTTAACTAATTTCAAAAATCAATGTCTTTTTTTTTTTAGATTAGTTTTTAATTTTTTTTTCTCTTTTTAAATGGTTTTGAACAGAGATGCGTTTAATCTCGTGGGTTGTCTGCTGGAGCCAGCAACGGTAAGTAATGAAGTTGCTGCATGTATTGTTGTTTGCTATATAGTCGGTGATCATCAGTTTATAAGTTTATGAATATTGAAATGTTTAATTACCAGAATCAACTCTTGAAATTTTCATTTAATATAAAAAAAACATCTTGAAAATTAAGTAATTAATTAATTAATTCATATGAAGTATACTGATTTAATTTTAGCATCATTTTAATCTTATTATTTTTCTGTGCTTTTTATGCAGTTGCCAACCCAGTTCTACACAGCTCTGGTAAATTGCTATTTTTGGCTCTGTTTTTATAATACATTTCCTTAATCAATATAATCTAATTTCACACATCCTACACATCTAGTATAGGTCAATAATTAGTAAGTTAGCTGAGAGTTATAGAGTGATTGAGATTTTAATCTCTCATTTCCGTTTATGATATAGTTTTTTTTAACACCTTAATTAATGGGATGTTATTGTTTGTTAAATATAAAGGTAATCTTATATAATAAAACAGTATATTTTTTTATATATTTTTTGGGATAAATGGAAGAATAACAACAATTTATCATTATTAAATTAATTAATAAAAAAATTTATAAATCTTTATTTAATAACTTCAATAAAATAATACTAATGTACTCCAACAATAACATCACCAATTCAATTGGAGATAAATGTAACATTTTATTTACAAATATATTGATGTATATAACATGTTATATAAATAATTACAAGTAAGATGTCATATAAAAATATATATATAATATATTATAAATAAATATAAGAATACATGTAATAAAATTATATAAAAAAATAACATATCTCATATATCAAGAAAATTTTATATACGATATTTATAAAATTATAGAAGACATATCATAAAGTTGAATAATTTTACCTTAATTTTATATATTATATTTTTTAAAATTTAAAAATTTATTATAAATTTAATCATTTAAACATAATTATGTTCATACTTAATATAAATACATATATATTATTTTTATTTAAAGAAAAATAAATAATAATTGTTAAAAAAATTTATTACTTTTTAATGACTCTTCTTTTAATCTTAGATTATCACTATATGTTACCAAAATATTTTGGTAAAAGTTGAATATTAATTTTATGTTAACGTAAAAAAAATTGATTTAAAAGAAAAAGCAAATAACGATATATGTTATGTAAATATTATCAGATTAATTGAATGTATGTCAAAGAAGGCCACATCTTGCTTAACTTTTTTGAAAAATATCTAACACGTTAAGTTAAACAAATTAAATTCTTAAATGTATTAAAATTTTATTTAATTTAAAAAGTGTTACATTAAATTATACAAAAAAAATTGGTTGTTTTATTTTTTTAAACCTGATAGGATTTTATTATATTATTTTTTAAATTTAATAAATTTTTAGTGTAGTATTTATGGTATAGTAAACAAAATGAGACAATAATAATTGATTCAATATCTTATCATTAATTAAGATAATTTAATCTATTTTTTCACCAATAATTAAGATAATTTGTTCTATTTTTTCACTAATAATAAGATGTAATATTCTTTGTTATTTTATAACAACTTAATGTGAAAAGGTTTTTTTGTTTTAGACAGTAATAATTACTGTTAGAATTAATAATTTTTTTTATAGTAGTGTTTATTAGTATGGAAATAGAAACTCCTTTGTTTTTTATTAGGTGCATGATATGGTAAGGTTGTGTTTGGTTAGACTAAAGTTCCAAATGCAATTCATCATTGTCTGCTAAACAGCTTTATACAGTAAGTACTGTAGTATTAGTGATTCAGACCGTGTACTATGATCATCTTCGTAAACTCTGGAAAAGAAAGAAGAGCACTGCGAGCCAAAAGGTACCTACCTACCGTTTAATTAATTTTCTTAAGCAATAGAAAAGCACTTTTGGAAAGTTTCCTCCCCAAATTAATTAAATTCTAATTAATCATATATATATATATATATATATGCTGCAGACTGAAGAAGATGAACATAAGAAACCATTGAGATGTAAATCAGACGTGAATTCAAGCATTCCAATACCAAATCCTTCTCCCAAAGGCACCCCTCGGAGAGAGTTCTACTTCACGTATGTGTTTTTACCTTCTTGTCTCTATTCAAATGGGGAAAAATAAATTGTTTGTAGCAAACTAAAATTGTAATGGTTTGTAAATTAAGGTCGGCGAGATCACTAGCTAGTAGTGGTACACCGCCATTCAGAACGTATCTGAGAGCAGCTAAAAGTGGACCTCCAGCTATGGTTATTCAAAGTGATGACTCATCTTCTGATGATGAACATCAACATGATTCTGCATTTCCAGTTCGGTCCACTACGCTTAATGTCACCCAGCCTCGCCGAATACCTCAACAGGTTCATGACTCTTGAGCCTATAAATTTTTATTTATTTGAAAAATAACAACAACTTCTTCTTTTTTCCCTAACAGTTTGGTATTATTATTATTTTTTAAAATGATAACAAAAAATAAATGACATTTTCCCCCTATTTTTATGTAATTTTTCTTTAATTTTTTTCTTTAATTGCAGTATTTCAACTCATTATGATTTTTATTTTATAAAATTGTAAAAAATAAAAATAAAATTAAAGTTATCATTTTCCATTCACTTACTACTACAACTAATAATAATAAATAAATAAGTTATTGGACCTAAATATTATTTTAACAATACTTAAAGAAAATATTATCCAAAATTACTTTTGTTTTTGTAATATTTTATTTTTTTTATCAAAATTATTCTAATGTAAGATTTATCATTGTTATGATAAAACTCAGAACAATTTTGAAAAAAAAATTATGATAAAGCTTAATATTTATATTTTTTTTATCAAAATCATTTAAAACTTACCACTTTTATGACAAGGTATTATCTCAGATAAATTTTAGTAAAAAATTAAAATTTATAATAAGGTTTAGTATCTTACTATAACAATAATAAATTTTATTTTAAAATGATTTTATTAAAAATAAAATTGTTAATAACGTATTAACTTGATTTTGAAAGATATTAATTTTACGTGAAAATGTTTATCACGAGAAAGTAATAATTATTATTTCAAAAATGATTTTGATAAAAAAATATCTAACTCAAATATCCTCTGTAGATTAATGATAAGTAAAATTATTATCGATTTAAATTTGAATTTGATATGTATAATGTTTTTTTTATTTAATAAAAAAATAAACTTTAATCCTCTTAAAAAAAGTTACGTATCAATATTTTTCTCTTACTTATTTTGTTTCTTATGTTTAATGTTTTTATTTTATCGTCGGTAGCAGTGCACCTTTGGTCATTTAGCTTATATTTTTGAAGTCAATTTATCTTTTTTTTAATAAAATATATTATTTAAAAAATTTAATTATAAAAAAATGACTCAGAAAAAGATAAACTTTACTGTAGCACTAATATTTTAAACATTTTAGCATCGTTTTGAATTCATTAAAAGGGTATTTAGTCATTTACTGTGTTTCTTCCATTGAAGGTGAAAATCGAACAACCTTTTAAACTCGAATATGTTTGTAATTGGGTGAAGAGAGAAAGAGTATTAGTTGAATTATTATTTTTATTTATTTATTTTCCCTTTTTTTTTAACTAAATATGAATTTTCAGTTTTAATCTTAAAAAATGCACATTTTTTTTGCACATGACTAATCTAAATCATTAAATGACATCTTTTTAATAATTAAAAAAAATTAAATGATACTGTATAAAAAGAAAAGTTTAATTAAATGGATTATTCTAACCTTTTATCTTAATTTTATTAATATTTTGTATTTGAAATTATTTACAGGCAAGTTATGGTACATTTTTAGCTTCATCGGTAAACTTGTTTCGAAAAAGCGAAGCTTTGACGCAAGCTTATTACATTGGATTTACTGGAAGGAAACTCCTAAACGTATTGCAAAATTTAAATTTTTAATTATATTTTGTTAATGTAACTCGTACATTTTTAGCTTTGTTAAAAAGCAGTTATAACTAACTTATGTTATTTAAAATAAGCAGGAAAATGTTACTGAAAGCCATACTGTATACGGGCAATGGTTGGGGTGGATGATGGCTGCTATTTACATGGGTGGTCGTCTTCCTCAAATTTGGTTAAATGTAAGTCATTGTCATTAATCTATTTTTCTTTTTCTTCCTTTGGATTTTTGAGACTTTATAATTATTTATCACTTGTAATAAAATTATTTGTTTTCTTTGTGTGTTTGGACAGATTAAACGTGGAAGTGTAGAGGTAATTAATAAGTGCATTTCATTTTTGACCAACCAATCAAATTTTTATTCCTATGTTCAACAAAGTAGTGATGATCTCAAAAATGAAAACCCCGTAGTGCCTAAAAATTTCAGAGGTCAAAATCTTATGTTTTTGACCGTTACGATGGAAATCTTACTACATGCAATAAGCATTGTTATTTTATTGAACAATACGTGGTTCGAATCTCGATAGCTGCGTATCTCTGAGTAAATTTATAAAAATTATCCCTATTAACCAGGGGTGTCCACCGGAATTTGGGGGAAAAAAATTTAACCGGATTGGATCGAACCGGATTGTTTGAAACATTTTTAATTAATACAAATTGAATTAGACTGTTTGATTTATAAAATCGTTCAATTCGATCTGGTTTGATTTTTTATTTGGTTCAATTTTGGACACATTTAATGAAAAATAATATGAAAATTTTAATATATTATTAAACCGGTCTGGTCCGACCGGTTTAAGAATTAATACAAACCGAATCGAATCGTTTGAAAAATAGTTTTAATTAATACAAATTCGATTGAATCGTTTGATTTATAAAATCGTTCGATCCGATTTTCCGATTTGATCCCGTCTAGACCGATTTATGGATACCTCTACTATTAACCCATAATCAATAATTGTTATCATTTTCGATAATCTAGATAAAATATGTTATCGATGTTCAATACAACAGTGACCCTTATATTTAGTGGGGTTTTTTTTGTGAACAAAAGTAAAAATAAAAATCTTATGCTTTGAATTGTGTATATAGGGATTGAATCCTCTTATGTTTATCTTTGCACTGGTCGCGAATGTCACTTATGTGGGCAGGTAAAATAATATTACATCTCTTATTTGAAGTGAAGTTATTTATTTCTTTTGAAGCAACTGTTTTTATCATATGTGTATGTACATGCGATAAACTTATTGATTATGTGATTAATTTAATGTAGCATACTTGTAAGAAGCACTGAATGGCAAAAAATCAAAGCAAATATGCCGTGGCTACTGGATGCTATTGTTTGTGTTGCACTTGACTTATTTGTATCCTCTGCTTCGGTACCTTGTGAATTCTATTTTTTCCAAGCAATTATATTATAAAAGATTCATAATAATATTTATCATTGAGAGTATAATATATGATCTTGGATAAGAAAGTACTTAACAAAAATAAATACAGATAATATTGCAGTACATATACTACAGATATTATTATATGGATAGGCAGTCTAGAAGCAATATTGGAGAGGACTCTGGAGATTACGTGGAACAACACAAACAACTTGTTTCTTAACGATGCATTGAGGACTGGACAGTAATTTCCAGAAAAATACAAGATGCCATCCAAGACTACTAATCTTGGTTTTTTTATTTTTAGTTCTTATAATGCCATTATGTAAGAGTAAAACACCAATTTCATATCTATTGAGGTTTATTTTATTTTACCTTTTTATGTTTCAATTTGGTTATTTAATATTATAACTTTCAATTATTTTCCATTATCATTAGGCTACAACTGCTATTTGGGGTTTTCACGCCATAAGTACTAAATAATGCACTTTGCTTCAACCTAAAAAAGAAAAAAGAAAAAAGAACAAAAATGTTGGATTCCATTACGTTCTTATTAACATCTTAGTGGTATATTTATAATTTCAAAAATTTAAGTGGTATATTTCGTATAGGTTGTAATTTATTGATTTATTATTTTCTTAATAACAACATCGTAAAAACATATGTTAAGATTATTATGTTTAATAAGATTAATTAATATCTATTAAATAAATAGACCTTTTTCTTAACCTAAAAGCTAGCTCGAAGGTTAAAGATATCCAGACATATAACCAATTTTTTATTGGTTTTTTTAGTTGATGTGAGACTTTTCAACATTCCTTTTCACATCGGTCGGGATAGTCGTTACCGATTGACTGTGACGTTGATTGGGGTTGACCGTGTTGGACACAACCGACCCAAGGACCCACTCTGATATCATGTTAAACAATCAGATCCTTCTCTTAACCTAAAAAATAACTTCAAGGTTAAATGATACCCAGATATATAACCAACTCTTCACTTGTTTTTCTAGTCGATGTGAGATCCCTCGACAATGTCGAAACAAATTAAGAGAACTATCATTTATCTTTTTGAAAATAAGAAGTTTGAATTGATAGAAAAAATAAAGAAGATGGAAAGACATGTAGCATACTTTTCCTTGTCTTAGATCTTGAAAGATTGAGCATTACATTGCTTTATGTTTCAATTCTTTTGATTTTAATCCTTTTTAGTAAAATTATTTTTTTCTGAAGAAAAAAAAACTCATAATGAGGAATGAATGGTTATTAAGTTCAGCCACATATATAATACTAATTTGAGCTAACAGAAAGCATTCGTTCTAATGATATTAATGGGTTGATTAATTATATAATTCAAACTTACAACCCAATGCATATAACACCAATTACGATACGAATAAAGCTATCCCAAGCAAGGCATTTTAGTAATTTTTTGAAAGATTAATTTTGCAATTAACATGTTTGTTCAAATGTTGTATGTTGAGAGAGAATAAAGAGTGTGCAAATAGCAATTTTCTTAGGTGTACGGGTTTAACAGAAGTTTGACAAATGGTATTTATGGACTAGTCGTGAGCCCATATAGCCGCACATTACAGCACGTTATCCAATGGACTGCTGTTGTAGTAGCCCAATTTTTTGCCGAGTCAATGCACGTTGGATGGCTACAAGAGCATGTGTCAATGGATCATTGACGACTTACTTTTGAACCCGTCCCTTAGATTCATGGTTTTGGCAAGGAATATGCTCCTGCATTAGAATTTGAGAAAAACTTCAACTAATATTTAGAGAGATCCTTGGATCCCTAATGCCATCGTAGGATGTTCTCATAAATATATGGTTTCAGTCACTGATATTTTAAATGTGCAAAGTAATAGTTGGGATTTTAATCTCATTAATTAGATCTAAGAATCTAATATTAAAGGTAAGATGGAATCTTGATTTTGTACTTCTAATTCAAAAGGAACATTTGATTCTATGTCAGCCTACACAGAAATAATTTACCAGTGCTCTCCTGTGAACTACTCTGCTTTTTGGAAGAAACTTTAGTAGGTGAAAAATCCAAAGAAGAGTTAAAGTTTTATGTTAGAAAGTGTTCTCTAATTTTCTTCCTACTAGATCTAATATCTTTTTAAGTGTGAATCTTCACGATATTTCTTACCCCTAAATCAACCATCTTTTCATCTTTATCCTTAATTTGTAGGCTAAATGGTAGTACATCACCGAACTAAAACACAATAAAGATATATTAGAAACATTCAAGAAACTATATAAACATAAATTTAAACACAACGAAAGCAAAAATTAATTAAAAATATAATTCTTATTATTGATCAAATTTTATCATTTACACGAAAATTCTAATAGGTTTTTGGTTTGATGTTTCTAAACTTTTCTCTAATATCATGATAGTGTAGAGAACAATTCACTGAAAATTAATTAAATTTTTCTCAGTTTTCAAATACTTAAAACATGTTTAAGGACCAAATTGAAATCCATTTATATGCACGTCTCAAGTGCTATATTCATCAAAGAGCGTGCACTTCAGAGGTTGCAAACGTGGGTGATGAAGTGATGGAAGTTATGGAGCAACTTTTATCAACTGCTCAACTGCTCAACTGCTCGGTTGGTTCCCGAGCAATTTGAAGAGAAAAAACCAACATTCTCCCAATTAGTCTATATATCCCATCAATCAACTTTATGAGAAACATAACACATGAATCATGGTTATAGGTCCTCTAATAAGGAGTATTATCTTTCATGTATCACGATGCATTATGCATCTTAAGCCTATACAACTTAATGAATAAACCCAATGTTTATTCGAGGTCCATAACTTATGTATGTTTTCTTAAAAATATATGAATAAACAAAATATGCGCATAAAATTAATGAGAAAACATTAACTGAATAAGAGTTTCATTAATATTAACAAATGTATGTACAATGAAAATTTACATTATGAAACTAAGTCCCATTCTTACTACACGATCCTTGAAAGTCTTTAGTGGAATGCCTTTAGTCAAAGGATCAACAATCATCAACTCAGTGCTAACGTGCTCAATGACAACTTTCTTTTCCTTAACACGTTCTCTTATGGCCAAGTTTTTGATATCAATGTGCTTACTACTACTATTACTTTTGTTATTTTTGGCCATAAACATAGCAGCTGAGTTGCCATAGTACAATCTCAATGGCCTAGAAATAGAGTCAAGTACTCTAAGCCTAGAAATGAAACTCTTCAACCATACACCATGTGATGTAGCTTCAAAACATGACACGAACTCGGCCTCTATAGTGAAAGTAGAAGCCAAGGTTTTCTTCACACTCCTCCAAGACATGGCTCCACCAGTAAGCATAAAAATGTAACCAGATATTGTTTTATGTGAATCAACATAACCATCGAAGTTCGCATCGGAGTAGCCAATCACTTCAAGATCGTCGGTTTGTCTATATATAAGCATGTAATCCTTTGTCCCTTAAAGGTACCTCATTACTTTCTTTGCAGCTCTCCAGTAGTCAACACCTAGGTTACTCTGATATCTCCCTAGCATCCCAACAACAAATACAATATCAGGTTTCCAAAGGATGAAGCATATGGAATGGTTTTCATCTGTTTCCACTCGAGCTCATTTTTAGGACATTGGTTTTGGATAAATTTTTCACCTTTCACAATGAGTGCCATACTCCGTAAAACTTTTAGAGGACGCACATCTCATGTGTGTATTAGAAGTGTTTATGGAAAAGTTTAAGATATGATCTAAGCTCAAACCATTAATTGAAGGGCCAATAAGTTTAGACCTCACACTTTTATCCTACCTTCCCTAGTCAAGTATGAAAGTGAAAGAGTCCAATAAGAGGAGAAAAATTTATTAAAAATACATAAATTGGATGATTTATGGTGGAGTATTTATAAGAATGGCAAAAATTTTAAAAAGAAAACAAAAATATGGCATGAGAAGAGAATTGAGCACCGTGTTTGTGAGGCAGAATATAAAGTATTATTGAACAAGTTGAGACTAAGTTGTTTCTAAGCAAACTCAAAAGTAAATGGACACAAAGAGATGTGCCTTAGGACTTGATATGATCGTCTAGTCAAGGACGTTAAACTTGACACTGGTTGGGAGGCAACCCAATGTTATATTACTTATATTTTCATTTTTTTTTGTTTTGTAGGTGAATAAATGTAGAGAGCAATGATGCAAAAATAATGAACATTTCAACGAAAGATGTAGTGTGGCAAGACTAAGGGAGTTTTCTTTTATTTTACCTTTTCATATTTATATGTGCACATTGGGGACAATGTGTAATATAAGTTTAGGGGAGGGAACTTCATTCTCTACATTAGTATCTAGTATGCAATTTAAATTTATAAGGAATTTTTTTTAATTTTTAGGAAGTTTTTAATCATGACTTGAATAGAAATTGATAAATATATAGAACATAAATGCATGCATGCTTGATATGAAACATATGAACTTAATGATAAAAATTGGTTGTCATGACTAGGATAAGGAATGTAACATATTTGTTAATATATTTACACTAATCATGTGATATGCTTACTAGTTTTGATTGAATTGATTAAACTTTTATGCACATGTTCATGATTGATTTTGGTGTGCTTATTGAGAGAAAATTTGTAGTGAGTTATACGAGTCAATTAGATTTACCAAGTTTTAGAATCTATTTGATCATCCCTTGAGGCGAAATCCTAAATAGTATTTAGCAAAAGAAATGATTTAGGCCTTATTTGGATAGATTGAGCCTTTCAAGTTAACCATTGTTAATATTTTTAGTCACCCATTTGAGCTTAACAAAGAACCATTCATATTTTAAAGCCACATTTTTTGCCTAACCAATAAGCATTACCTTTATCCTTGCACCTTTAGCTTGTATGAAAAGAAAAAAAATGCAATCATGTGTTATGCTATAGAGTAAGGTGAAATGTAATACACCTTATAAAAAAAAGAAATAAAAAGAATCAAAATTCATAGCATAATTATCCCTCTAAAAAAAGAGAAAATATAATTGAAAATAAGTTTGTGGTGTTGTGAAGTTACAAAAAAAAAAGAGACGTGGAATAAAAGAATATGAAAAGAATGACAAAAGAGGGTGCACTAAAATATAAAGTAAAAGCTTAATTGCAGTTAAAGAATGCATGATGAAAAAAAAACTAAGGTATGGATAGAGGCTAAATGTCTTCATTTATCGATTCCCCCTAAGTCTTACAATAAAACCATGTAAAGTCCTTATTTAATTTTGAGCTAAGTACATAATTATATTAGTAGAGATAGATGTGAAAAATAGATTTACGAGCCTTGTTCTAAGATGGAATTGATTAACATGCTCATATAGGTTGATTTCTTAACTGTATTGGATGATGTCATGTGCAACATACACACACGAATCAATTTTTCAAAAACCTTACTTATCCTTGTATTGATGGAATGTTGATCGATGAATATGTGAACCTCTTTATCATAAGATTGTATGACTTTTGAGAGGGATAGTTTTCATGAAATATGCATATACTAATAGAAGTATAATTAGGAATATAACATCCATGTTATTTTATTTAGTTATACTTGGCTTTACTTAAGGACAAGTAAAGAGTTAAGTTTGGAGTGTGATAACTCTATGAAATTAGAGTTATTAGTTCATTTTTTTACTTAACATTTACTTGTTTTATTCAATAAATAGTATTTTTGGAGCCAAAAATATTAAAATATAATTTTTTTAGTGAAAATGGATGAAACTATAATTTTTGGATTTTTTGGAGATTTTTTAACATAAGGTCAATTAGGAGCTACCACATGGCATGTCATGCAAGTAGAGGAGCTGACAGGGAAAGCCACACGGATGAAACTTAAGTAGGGACAACCAATCGTAAATTTTTGCATATGAGAAGGATGAAATGCGTGCTATGTGTCAGCACGACATTCAATCCGAGTTCAGAGTATGGTCAAACTTCTCTACCACGTGTCACCAACCGATTACTCCCCAAGTTCCACCCGTGTGCCACACCATCCATTACCGTAAATCATGTTGTGCCGCGTGGCTCTAACTCATCGTGCATTGACTTTGGCTGGTCTTCCCTACCACATGTCATGCTCTGATTCACCTAGTGAATTCCTTGTGCCACGTGTCGGGTTATGATTGGTTAGTGATATCAGTTTTGCTTGTTTTGATATTAGCCCTTGATATAAAGATGATATGACAGTCTAGATCACACTTTAGCTATATTTAAGCCCTTAATCACCCCATAAACCCCATGGGCCCATCATTAGCATAATTTTGGTCAATATTTGAAGTTAAAAAGAGAGAAAAATAAAGAAAAATTCAATTGAGACACAATTTTGGTGAAGATTCAAGAGGAGATTAACACTACAATTCAAGAGATTGATTGTATTTCTTATTTTACTCTTTTCTTTATCAATTTTTATGTCTTTCTTTATGAAAAATATGAATTTTATGAACACATTTATGTTTGGCCAACAATTTATCTATAGAGACAATTAAATAGATTTGAGAGAATTATTTAATTATTTGTCTTGATTAAATAACATGCATAGTTTATAGGTGGAGATATATGATTCTTATGTATGTGATCCATAATTGATGAACTTAATAAATATTATGCAATTTAATTGGCATAAGAGTGAGATTGCATTAATTACTATATGGTGTGTAGTTTACTTGATAGAGAAATACATGTTAGGTTAGATTCAATTGATCATTTAATTAATTAATAATTATATTAGGGGAATTTTAGCGATTCACATGTTTAGAAAATTGAGAGATTAAATATTTCTATATATTTTCTCATAATCTTCTTAATTATCAAATTTGATTTAATTAATTATTGCTATTTACTTTTAGTTTTTTTTTAATTTTTCTTTCTTAAAATATAAAAACATATAAAAAATTGATTTGTATTCCTTTTATTTTTAAAAATTAGTTTTTAATAAAATAATCTCCGTAGGAATGATATTTTCTTATCATTATATTACTTGTTGCGATACATATACTTGTGTATTCATTGCACACACTTCGTGTGTGGCGATCAACTTATCACTATCAATAACAAATTTTCTTCAAAGGCAACATTCTTTATATTTTTTTCTACCAAAACTCAATATCCTCAAGAAATCTCGCATTTCCCAAGAAAGATCTTGTTGTGGGATTGTAAAACTTACAGCCCCAAGAACATTCAACGTTAACAACAAAATATCAACTAACCATCCTTGAGTCTAGTTTTCTTTCATATGGCCTATAAGGTTGTGCCTCAACTAGACAACCACAAACATGTTTTGGCCTAATGCTCAGCTTCTTCCTTGTCCAAAGCTCGTAGGGAGTTTTGGCAACTACTTTACTCGGTACCCTATTAAGAATGTACGTTGTGATATTTAAAGCTTTTCCCCAAAATGACTCTGGTAAAGAGGAATGATTAATCATACTTCTTACCATATCCTTAAGAGATTAGTTTCATCATTCTGCAACATTGTTCATGCTAGGTTTTCCTAGCATGGTGTATTGAGAAACAATTCTACATTTATTGAGAAAAATTGCGAAAGGTCCTAAACATTGTTCTCTTGATCTATCATATCTCCCGTAGTACTCACCATCATAATTTTATTTGATAGCCTTAATTTTCTTTCCATGTTAAAGTTCAACTTTAGCTTTGAAAGACTTGAAAACATCAAGGGATTATGACTTTTTATATATCAATATAGGTAACATCAAAGGATCATAACTATTAATGTATAAATTCTAGGATGTCTATAGCTCTTTTGGCACCTAATTTTGTAATATCTGTTCATTTCCCCTTAATACACTCAACACAGACTTCAAAGTTTTTCAAATAGAGATTCAAGAATTCCATCCAACACAAGCCTCTAAATTCTCTACTTAGAGATGTAACCTACGTGCTTATGCCATAAAGTGGTAGAATTATCACTTAATTTTCGTTTTTTATCATGTGAACTTGTTTGCATTATTTTGTTATACAAACTAACAACATCAAGCATATACAAATTATCAATTAAAAAATTAGAACCAATAAAATTTGAATTTTCATATAAACTAACTTTATTATTTCCAAACAAAAAAGAAAATACTGATTTGTTCAAACTAGAAATAGAAATTAAATTCCATCTAAAAGATGATGTAATAAATATCTCAAACAAATCCAAATAAATTCAAGTTTTCAATTGTAATCAAAAAGTCCCTATAACCATAATTGTAACTTTATTTTCGTCGATCACAACGATAAATATTTCAACATTACGTGGTTATTGGCTCCACAAACAACCTTATAGACATACTTATGTAAGTAGTGGCACTAGAATATACCCAAAAAATATCCTTAGGTATAAAAGTTAAATTAACTTCTGAATAAGCTAAAGCTGGAAGCATACCCTTATTTACATATTAGGTGGTGTACTTGGAACACTCTTTCTTCATGTGTCTCAACTTCTTACATAAATAGAAAGCAAATTCCTCATTTACCTTCTTTTGTTGAGAAGAATCTTCCATAGTAATCATAACTCTCTTTCTTTTCTTATTTTGGGAGGTTGAGGCCAAATGAACAATTTTAATCTTATCTCGCTGCTGCCTCTCTTTTTCTTGCACACAGTGAGATACAAGCTCATTGAGGTACCATATGTTCTTCTAATTGTTATAACTCACTTTGAATTTGCCAAAGTATATTGGAATAGAGATCAAATCCAAGTACACGAGTAAGTCCTCAGACGGATCTAACTTAAGCAACTCCAATTTTAATATGAGATAAGACATCTCCATGATATTTTCTCTTATATTTCCTTTGCCCTTATACTTAATTATGACCACTTTAGCCAAAAAGGTTACTAGTCTCCAACTTTTTGTTCTTGGAAAAAATATTGCTCGATTTCTTCTAGGAACTTCTTAGCATTCTTGCTTATAGAAATAGAGCCTCGAAACATTTTCAAAATGGAACATTTCATGATCATCATGCATATTCGGTTAGAACATTCCCACTTTTCAATTTTAACTTCATTGGGGTTTTTGAAGTAGCAATGGATCAATCCGATCGAATTGAAAGATCCAAATCCATATAGTCAAGGATAATCTCCATAGTTTTTGTCCAAATTTTGAAGTTTATCCCACTTAGCATTAGAATGTTACTGACTTGGGTAGAAAAATTCATAAAAGTAGCAACATAAACTATATAGAGAACAAAATAAACATACATACTCGTAGAAATAAATCAAAATGTGAACAAATAATCTAAATTGGGGATCCATCTCAAGATACCTAACACAACATTAATTCCTAGTCTTTGGAGAGAGGAATTATATATAAATGGTACTCTTAGTGTAAAGATCAAATACTGGCAGTTACTTCTATCAAATAATAACCTTTTTTTGGACTAATTATTGTTCATATAAATAACTTTGCACAAACATCTATATATTTTTAGTTAAATTAATCTTCACAATAAAGGTTAATTTGAAAATATGTTGTTTTAATCAATTTAATTAAAAATAATAAACCCACTTGGTAAAATAATATAACAATTACATAAAAAAATGTATTTTTTATGACTAAAGAATCAAAAGTTTTTCTTTACAGATAGCCATATCACTTTAAAAAATTAATAATATCAAAACCATGATATATCCAAAAATATTGAAGATTAGGATCCTAGATAATATTATCTTTTAAAAAATACATTCATCTTCGAAATGTAAAACCCAAAATCTTAAAATTCAAGAAAAATTTCATATAAAACATAAATATTCTATTCAACTACTACACAAATAGAATATTCATAAATCCTAATAATCTAACAATTGATCGCTCTGATACCACTTGTTATAATTAAATCATACTGAAAACCATAAATAGATTCTAGATACAAATATTTTAGGACAAAATACTATACATTCTAGGATCTAAATCATGCCAGTTATTAAAGATGTATACATTTGAGTAAGATACTTTGATTAATTAAGAACGATCGCCTATTGTTGTAAAAATGCTACAACAATTGATCACAAACTAAATCTCCTTAATTATCAATGAGATCATTAAAGATAAATTATTTTATGATTTGATGTACTATGGACTATAACAGAAAAAATCTTTATATATTGTTAAATTAGGGTTATCATAATTACTTATTTAAGGAAAAAAAATCGATATCTACTCAATTAGTACATATTAATTTGAGCAATTTAGGAGCTTATTAAAATTTGATCACTTAATTTTAACATATTATATTAAATAGCTAATATAATTAAAGAAGAAAAAGATATGTTTTGTAATTTAATATAAACAATATGATTTTCTAACAAAATTATACCTAAGTTAAACTCAAGATTTTCAAAATTTAGAAGTACCCTCAGGCCTAAGTTTAGAAGTCTATCTGATCTTAATTCAAAAATTGATTTCTCTCTTCTTCTCCATTGAACTTGAAAAAAATTCCAAAAGGAGCAATTAAAAAACAATTTTGACAAGACATTTCTCAATTCAGGACTTACAGTAGGTGTAATTATTAGTAAATACTTAGGGAAAATACAAGGTTGTTGGAGCCAAACTCACATCGAAAACTCTACAAAAGAAGGTGAAACAAATGCCTTACTATTTACCTTACAAATATCACTGCAAATTAGTTTGAAAACTTGTTTATTACAAGGGGATAATAAGAATGTTATCAAAACATTAATGTACGATGATTTTGTTAATTTTTAGGAGGGCCATAATTATATTATTCAAGCTCGCGTTTTGGATGCAAGCTTACAATGAAATCAGCTTCATGGAATTTTAGATATATAAACCAAGTAGCTCATGTTTTAGTTAAATGGGTCCCTCGTATCAATGTTATGGGTTTTATTCTTATGTTTTCTTTACCTCAACAAGTTTAGGCTACTATTTATAATGAGCTATAACTTATTAATAAAGTTTTATTTTAAGAGAAAAAGAGATAGCTATTAAGCCTTAAGCTAAAGGGTAGGATAAATTCAAATACAAGATTACAAGATTCGTCAAGGCCATCAGTTGAAACAACTAGGCTAACATATAACAAAGAAAAAACACTTGAGGATGACACATCAAAAACAAAGTAAAATCAACCAGAGGATGGAGAATTGTAAGTCGATAAGTACACTGAAAGAATATGGAATCAAGATGCCCAAACATGAAGAAGGAGAAAGTGTATATCCAACATTCTTCAAAATTTTGGTGGGAAGTCTACACTATCTAACTTGCACGAGGCTCAATATTCTTCAAACAATTGGATTGGTTAGTCCCTATATGAAATCTCTAACAATCACCAATTTTAAAGTTGCAAAGAGAATTCTACGCTATCTAAAAGGTATAATTGACTTTGACTTGTTCTATTTAGTTTTCAATGATTACAAACTTGTTGAATATAGTGATAATGATTACGGTGAAGACATAGATAATCGAAGGAGCACTACTGGATTCATATTGTTCATGGGAGATACTGCTTTCACATGGATGTCAAAGAAACAACCGATTGTCACATTTTCCATTTAAGAATAGGAATGTGTTGCTACTACCTCATGCGTTTGTCATGCAATTTAGCTTATAAATCTATTGAAGAAGTTAAACTTGATATAAGAAGAGCCGATCAAGGTTTGTGTCGACAATAAGTCAACTATTTCCTTAGTAAAGAATCCAATATTCCATAATCGAAGCAAGCACATCGATATTCACTATCACTATATAAAGGAGTATGTTCCAAGAAAGGATGTGCAAGTTGAATATGTAAAGTCACAAGATCAATTTGCCGATATTTTTACCAAGCCACTAACAAACGAAGACTTCATAAGATTAAGGAACTTATTAGGGGTCACAAGATCAAGTTTAAGAGGGGGTGTTGGATCATAAATATAATACATTATGGGAGCCTAAATCCAATCAAATTAGAACGAAAGTCCACAAATTAAGTCTTCTACCTAGAATCTTCTAGGGTATGATAATTGTGCATGTAAATTATTTGGTAATTTAAAATATTATTAAAAGGATGAAGAAAAATGAGGTGTATAGTTATTGTAATTTTGAATTAGTTTATTTGTGTGGTATATGATTGTTCTTAAGTAGTATAAATATCCTTCCTTATTTTAGTTTAAATATCAAGAAAAATTAAGAGCTTTTAAGTGAGTAGAGAAACAAAGTTAAAATAAGAGTAAGTTGTAGCCTCTTATATTTTAAGTTAGAATGTTTTTTTAATATTTCTTTGAGTTTGAATAAAAATTATTTGTGTGAGTGTTTTATTTACAACAGAAAAGCTTCTAGTCATTGTCTTTCCCCTCCTCCTTGCCCTCTCTCCCAGTACCGTTTCCATTGCCATTACAGTGAAAACTCTTCGACACAGCACCCAACTGTGTCATTCTTCTTTCACAGCCGTTCCTAGTCGTTGCCGTCTCATTCCCAGCCATTCCCAACCACCACCGTCTCGTTCCCAGGGATCACCGGCTTTGTCCGTGCTGTTGCTGTCGCCAGTGCTGTTCTTCCTCAGACTCTCACGCTCTCGACTCCTCTAGCTCATGAAGTGCATGATGGTATTTCTTTTTTACTCACTTCCTGGTCTAAGTTTAGTATATGGATGATGATGTAGTACATTACAACAATAATAGGTACTTATAAATTATAAAACGATTATGCATTATCCATTTGGTTTGTTGATGTAAACTCCAAGGAGTATATTTAGAGGCCCAGCATCACTGATGCCAGAAAGTGAATCCCATTGATCAGCATACAAATTCTCAGCTTCAATCATTTCATTCAGCTTCGTTCATTTTACAAAAGCTTTCTTCTTTAGTTCTATAATTACTCATGGAACCTTCTCAACATTCTCCACAGAAACATTAAACATCTAGAGAAACATTGGTCTTGTAACTAATGTGCTGGTCATGGGAGTTGGACCTATTGGACTTCTCACATTTATGGCTGCCTGTGCTTTTGAGACACCCATTCACTCCAACTTCTGTCAGTTATAAGTAATTCTGGTTTTCTTATGTTGAAAAGGATTTAGGCAGTTCGGTCTTGCCATCTGTCTTTTGATGAATAATTTGTTATGTTTTTGAATTTAGAAGACTGTGAAACCATCTGAAGCAAGAAACAAGAATGAAAGTTAAACTAATATAATTTCAACCCATTATATTAAATAAATAATATAATTAAAGAAAGAAAAAATATGTTACCTAATTTAATATAAAAAATATGAATTATAGCTAAGTTAAACTCAAGATTTTTGGAATTTAAAATCTAAGTTGAGAAGTCTATCAGATATTAATTCACATATTGATTTCTCTCATCCTTCTCCACTGAACTAGAAAAAAACTCCTAAAAGAGCAACTAAAATCAATTTTGACATGAGATTTCTCAATTCAGGACTTACAGTAGGTATAATTATCGGTAAGTACTTAGGGAAAGTACAGGGTTGCTGGAGAAAAACTCACATCGAAAACTCTGCAAAAGAAGGTGAAGCAAGTGCCTTACTATTTGCCTTACAAATATTGCTACAAATTAGTTTCAAAACTGTTTATTATAAGGGGATGATAATAATGTTATCAAAACCTTTGATGCATGATGATTTTGTTATTTTTGGAAGACATCACCTTTTGGATGCAAGTTTACAATGAAATCAGCTTCATGGATTCTTAAATATATAAATCAAGTGGCTCATGTTTTAGCTAAATGGGTGTCTCATAGCAATGTTAAGGATTTTATTCCTATGTTTTCTTTACCTCAACAGGTTTTGGCTACTATTTGTAATGAACTATAACTTATTAATAGTCAGGAAGTTATAAAGAAGTCCAATTTATGGACGAGACCTCCTAATCGTGTTATTAAGTTTAATTTTGATGCAACTTTTAGGAACAAATAATGTTGCAATAGCAGTGGTGCCTAGAGACTCTTATGCTAATATATGTGGGATATGGGGTAAAATTATTCAAGTTTCTACTGCAGAGGTAGCTTAAGCAAGAATATTTTCCTTGGCTACTTGTTCGACTAAAGCTATACAGATACCATCTGTATTGATTGAGGGTGACTATAAATCTGTTATAATTATGTCATGGGAGATTCAAACCAATACTCGTGGGAAGCTAATCAATTTCTAGATGAGATCATACCTCTTATATATTAATATGTTTTCATGTTTTTCAACTACTTAGATTCGAAGAACTTGTAATAGATTAGCACATGAGCTTGCTAGTGGTCTCTCAATGATCATAATAGGGAAGATAGTTTTACAATGTTAAATATCCCCCCTCAAATCATCGAAATCATAATTGTAGAAACCTCATCTTATTACTATAAGCATAAAATATTTACCCAAAAAGCAATATCACAAACACAATTGATTTAATACAATCTTATTCAATATAGTTTTATAGGCCCAATTATAGTATCCAATCAAACTTTGACATCACTTGAAATCTATCACAAAATTGTGATATCTGGACTTTTCTTAAGCTAAAACTTTGAGTTGTCTTGGCTCAAAAATAATGATTATGCCGAAGAAAAATTGCTAAGGGTTTCTTAATTATGCTAGTTAGAGTAGTAAAATATTATTATTATTTTTATGAGTTTAGTTATTTTATTTAGAAAATATAATAGTATAAGAACAAATATTAATTTTTAAATATTTTAATTTTAATTTTATTTTTTAACATTTTTGTATTCATGGTTGTGTATTCTAAAAACGATATATATAATTGATATTTTAATAACAGTTGTAAAAATAAATATCAAATGAAAAATTGATAATTTGTTATTTTGTTCTTCCACTTTTATAACAAAATGATTAAATTTTGTTATAAAAATTAACAAATTTATTAATTTTTTCTAATTAATATAATTAAAAGGAGCATGTGTTGTGACATACCTATGCAAATACCAAAAACATGAAATGCCTAATAGGTATATATCCGAGGTTTGATTTCTAATGGAGCCAAAATTTGCATGGATCCCTGAAGCCGGAAAGTAATTTATAGCTCATATTAGGATTGTTTTCAACTTGAATTTCTTATATCAATATGTATTCGATAATTTAATATCGTCATTCCATAAAAAAATTAAATCTATGACCGTCCGTCCCGCCTCATCTTGATTTGGCTATACTTGTCTGTAGCCAGCCATGTTAGCTCCACATGAGTTAGAAAAAGGCTAAAAAGGCACTCATCAGTCAGCTCGATCCCTTTCCTATTCAGCTTTGCCGCCTATTAAGTAAGAGAATAGGTCCCGTTCAAGCGGCCCGCTAGTTGGCTATGTAAAAAGAGAGTGGGCTAAAGAGGCATTTTTTGACCTAGAATCACGACCACTACATAGAGAGATCCATATACCAGTCATGAGCGATAGCGAAGCCTAGAGAGGCGGAAGCAGTAGCTTCTATCTATGGTTACATCAATATATCTATATCATTTCCTAGTTGTCTAGATCTTGATATCAACAATTCTATTATCAAAAACTTCTTTCTCGTAGGTAACAACTATTAGATGTAATACCAAATGAATATAAGAAGAAAATATAAAGTAATTTATTTTATTTATGGTTCTTTTTGTTTTTATTTATATTATTAGAGTCTCATATGTAAATTTTTTATTCTAGGGACTCTTCAACTTTAAATAACTAGGTCTTATACTTGTATAAGACATCCTAAAAAATAAACAATTTAGTTATATTAAAGAAGTTCTCTTCTTTATCTTTTTTCTCTTATTTTTAATTTTTAGAAATATTTCTTCTTTCTTCCGTTTGGAGGTTGAAGTCATCTTATTTGTGAGATAAAAGAATATCTTTAGACTAGTCTCACTCTAAAATTGTTATAGTGTTTGTATATAAATAGATAACTAGCTAGGTTTGTCATATTTTAGATTTGTTAGAGTACTTGCTTAGATAATAGTTTCCTTGTATTTGTTTCATTACGCAAGTATGAGAACCTCTTGCAAGAGAGTAAGTCTAGTTAGTATAAACTTTGCTCCTATTTTTCTTATTTTCTAATTGCTTTCATATTATTGGTGCATTCTTGCTTCCGTCCTGCATCAGGTGATATCAGAGTGAGGTTTAGTTTGGAAGAATGAAGTATAATCAAGTGACGCGAGAAGAATATCAACAATTTTTTGAGGAGAATGGATACCAAATAGAGGAGCTTAATGCAATTGTTTCTCAACTAACTAATAATGACAATAGACCTCATGTCCAAGCCCAAGAAGTAAAAGGTGCACATGGAGGTAAGATCGAACCAATACCACCCAGAAGACAAGGTGAAGGATTACCTCTTAGGAGACTGATCGGTGTAAAATTGTAAGTACATAATATCATAATTTTATAATAAAGTGATAAGAAAAATATCGTTCTTAAGAATTATTAACTTATTTTTGAAAAATACCAAAATTAGAACAATCTTAATTTTATTTAGAAAAATCATTAAGGTTATTGTAATTAAAATTTAAAATGAAATCAATTTAAAGAAAATATGCAAAAGAAAATAAAAAATTTTAAAGGTTAAATTAATAGGAAAAAAACTTCTAAAAAATTGATTTCACCTAATACATCATTATATTTTACTCATTTAGTTAATTTAATTTAATTCTCTCTGTTTGTTAACAATCACCAAAAATATCCAAAAGTCTCTTTCGATCATCAATTGAAAATAATCTTCTTAATTAATTTACATAAGATTATGTAATTTAATAAAATAAAAAAAATATTAAAATCAATGATTTTAATACTACACAAGTTCATACAAATCTTTCGATCTCTATATTTATATATATCGAAATATTTTAGATCTATCTTATAATTTCCTCTTTCGATAATAAATCACAAAACTAAAATTATCTAATTAATGACCAATTAATTAGAAACATTAAACTCAGAATAAATCAGATAAACATGTAGAAAAATAATTTAAATTAACATATAAAATTAAGCATAATTTAGAATTAAATTACATATTTTTTTTAGAATAAATAAAAATTAATTTATAGTAAAAATTAAATTTAACGTAAAAGAATTTATCTTAATCTTTTGAGAGAAATTAAAAAAAATTGATTTGTAAAAAGAATCTAATTTCGCTTTAATTTTGGGTTGCTGTTCTCTCTCTTTTCTCTGTTCTTTCTGAGCTGCTTTTCCTATTTTTGTTCTTTCTTCCTTCGCCCTTTCTTTCTGCCGCTGTTCTGTTTTTTTTTTCTATCTTCCTCCGCCCTTCTCTCTCTCCTCTTTATTTATATATATAAATAATAAAACCTATCCTGCGTTCTGTTATATCTTTTTTTTTTATTTTTTGTTCTCCTCGGCTCACCTCTTTTATATTATATATATATATATTAATTTAAATAAATTTTCATTTAAATTTGAGTCTTTAAATTATATGTTTTTAATAATTTTGGTTATTCATTGTATTCAAATATGTAATAAAATTTAAATAATAATAATAAATTTTAAATTTAATGAAAAATAAATAAAATTAGACTAAAATTAAAGATAAAAAAATTATAAATTATATCAAATTATATAGATTATCAAAAAATATTAAACTTAAAATTTTGTTTGTCTTCGAACAAAAAGAAAATAAACGAAAATATAATTGTAAATAGTGTCAATAAGACCCTATAGATAAATACCATCACTTACGAAGTTATAATCTAAATTTAGATTTCATCACTAATAACTTACTTTTTTTTACATCAAAGATAGTAAGAAAATCAATCAAAATTCCACAATTTATCATGCAAGAGTTAAACATTTACTTCAATCTAAAACTAAGTCCTTGAGTGTGTGTTTGAAATAATTAATTTAACTTCAAACCACCAATAAATTCAAAAAAAAGTAGAATAACTAAAATAAGAAGAATTCTCTCAAAATTTAACTCCATAAGTTCAATTTTCAAAAACCCTCTCCACTAATGTAATAAAGAAATAGTTATGAAAAATTAAAACAAATTGGGAAAATATTTGGTAGAAAGAAACAATAAAAAGAATATCCACGTAATTTACACTATAGTTCTTTCTCGAAAATATGTTCATACTGATGACAATATTTTTCTTATACTCAATAAATAGAGTACTTATTTTTTCCTTTTCTTTTTCACCTTGAAACTCAATAAGTGGATTGCTTTTTTTTCTTCTTCTTTTTTGTGTGTGGTTGTCTTTATACTCATAGTCTTTACTAATTTCAATCATTTTAACCCTTTTTCGATTCTTGCATTTTCACACTTTGATCAAATAGAGCAAACATAATGTGAATTATTTAATTTGAACTAACTTTTTCTTTAAATATAAATTTCTACCAAAGTATTTTCTCAAAATTTATGATAAATTCATGGTTTTTCAGGCTTAGAATGAGAATGATTTATGTAGTTAAAAGAAGAAATAAAGATTTATGTAAAATATGGCTCAAGGGGGTTGACTATAGAAATACACCATGCAATGATGACATGATAATTAGAACGACTGGGAAAGCTTTTTGGTTGTGAAAAAAAATTGCCTAGATCATTTCTCTAATATTTGGTATCAATTAGAATGTTGCCTCAAGGATCCATCAACGGATTCTAGAGTAAAGCAAAATTAAATTTTTCCTAACCCAGTTAATTCAATTCCTTCTCTTCGTAGGCAAAATGAAGTAGAAAAAAAATTACTATATGCTCAATTATTTTCAAGGAAAAAGATTTAAATCAAAGCACCCATAAAACTTTGCCTAACATAATAGCAGATTTTGAAAAAAATTTCTCAAACCTATCCTCAATCACAAATTTCATAGTCATAGTGAATTCAATCATACTCAAATATATGCTTGATAAGAGAATTCAACAACTTAAGACTATAAGATTTGACATCTCCAAACTTACTCCAAACTTAAACTAAGCAATGTTCTTATTGTAATTTAAAAGCAAGACGGATTGAAGAAATGAAAAAAACTTCTCTAGCTTTATGGTAGATCTGCATTGGTTTGTAATTTTTAGCTTTTTATTCCTGCAAAATAAATCCAAATTATACAAATAGATAATAATAAAATAAAATAAAACAACAAAAGAAATTTTTATGGGTTGCCTCCTATAAGTGCTCGTTTTATAATCTACAACCAGACTTTTCAATCTTCATCAATTAGGATTTCGAAAAGGAATAAATGCACAATTCTTCTCCACTTTTTCTCAATAATAGTACTTTAATTTCTGACCGTTAACTCTGAATATATTCTCTGCCTTGTCATTCAAGTCTATTGCTCCAAAAGTGGAAACTTTGACATCCTAATTTATTGTCGAACACAAAAAGAACATTTGGAGCACATGAAGAAGGTACTCACTATTTTGAAGGAAAAAAAAATTGTACCTTAATTTGAAGAAATGTAACTTCTTGACCAATAAATTGGTATTCTTAGGTTTTGTCATCACTACCAATGAAATGGAAGCTGATTAGGAGAAAGTACATACAATTCAAGAACAACCAAGTCCCAAAACCATAATCGAAGTTCGAAGCTTCCATAGGTTAGTAACCTTCTATGGAAGGTTTATTAAGAAATTCAACACTATTTCTTCCCCAATAACCAAATTCCTAAAGAAAGGAACATTTAATTGGGGAAAAGAAGCTGAAAAAGGTTTCCAATTACTGAAAGAGAAGATGACTTCTACACCAGTGTTAGCATTGTGAAACTATGATAAGATCTTTCAAGTGGAGTGTGATGCCTTGGTAGTTGGAATTAGAGATGTTCTATCTTAAGAAAGGCAACCAATGGCTTACTTTAGTGAAAAGCTCAACGAAGCATGACGAAAGTGGACTACATATGAACTTGAGTTCTGTGCAGTATTTCGCACTTTGAAATACTAGGAACATTATCTCATCCAAAGAAAGTTTGTCTTGTTCACTGATCATGAGGTATTGAAGTTTATCCACTTTCAAACTAAGCCCAGTACAACACATGCTAGGTGGATTTCTTATCTGTAAAAATTTCCTTTTGTTCTAAAACATAAGTCTGGTCAACATAACAAAAGTGGTTGATGCATTGAGTCGTAAGGCAAACCTATTGGTCACTATAAACACTGAATTTGTAGGGTTTGAATATCTTAGGGATATATTTGCTAAAGATGAAGATTTTAATAACCTTTGGGAAAAGTGTGAGATGAAATAAGATACAGGAGACATACACATACATGAGGGATACTTGTTTCGAGGCACCCAACTTTGTATCCCTAGGACTTCACTAAGGGAAAAAATCATTCGAGACTTACATGCTGGAGGATTAAGTGGACATCTTAAAAGAGACAAAACCATTGCACTTGTTGAAGAAAAGTACTTCTCGCCTTAGTTGAAAAGAGATGTTAGCAAGTTTGTCCAAAGGCATTATATGTGCCAAACATCCAAAGGGTGAGCTCAAAATACCATATTATATACACCTTTTCCCGTCCCTGAAATCATTTGGGAAGACTTATCCATGGATTTTGTGTTAGGACTTCCAAGAACCCAACAGGGTGTAGACTCAATTTTTGTTGTCATTGATAGGTTTTACAAAATTGCATATTTTATCCCATGTCACAAAACTACAAATGCGTCGAATATTGCAAAACTCTTTTTCAAAGAGATTGTTCGTCTACATAGAGTTCCACAGTAAATTACTTCAGATCGAGACACAAATTTTCTTTCTCATTTTTGGAGGACATTATGGACACACTTTGATACATCATTCAACTTCAATAGCATTGTACATCCTCAAACTGATTTTCAAATAGAAGTAATGAACCGAACAAACATAGTGGCACATATAGCATGCTAAAGGATAAGAAATATGGTCCATGTCGAATATTAAAAAGAATCAATGATAATGCATACATAGTGGACTTACCCAAAGATATGGACATCTCAGTAACATTCAATGTATAAGATATTTATGACTACCATTCACCAAAACCACTCTATCCAGAAGAAAACTTGAGACGAGTTTAAAACAAATGGATGGAACTAATACCAAATGGATATAGGAAGAAAAGATACATAGCTTATTTTATTTAGGGTTCTTTTTTTGTTTTTGTTTGTATTACTAGAGTCCTACATGAAAACTTTATGAACTATTCTTGAAACTTTTTAACTTTAAATAACTAGACCCTATGCTTGTATAAGGCATCCTAGAAAATAAACAATTTAGTTATATTAAAGAAGTTCTCTTCTTTATCTTTTTTTCTCTTATTCCTAATTTTTAGAAATATTTCTTATTTCTTCCCTTTGGAGGTTGAAATCATCTTATTTGTGAAATAGAGTAATATCTTTAGGCTAGTTCTACTCTAGAGTTGCTAGAGTGTTCACCTATTGATATATAACATAGCTAGGCTTGACCTATTCTAGATTTGCTATAGTACTTGCCTTATTCTAGATTTGCTATAGTACTTGCCTTATTCTAGGTTTGCTATAGTACTTGCTTAGATAATAGTTTCATTGTGTTTGTTTCATAATGCAAGTACGAGGACCTCTTGCCAGAGAGTAAGTCTAACTAGTATAAGCTTTGCTCATAACTTTCATATTATTGATATATTCTTACTTTCGTTCTGCATCAAGAGATGTACATATTATGAGTTTTTTTGGTTCCCTACTTATAATATAACCGAATCAATAAAATCACTTCTTAAAAATTAAAAACTGATCAGATCCAATAAAAAATTATAAAACGAATCTACATCTAACTATATATTGTTCTCATTTGTTTAAGTAGAATATCAATATTGGAATGTTGGTATACCCAAACATTTTTTAAAATATTTGGAAGCAAGAAACAAACTTCATATTATTGAAAATATTTAGTAGTAAGAAACAAACTTTGTCTGGACACTATCCAAACATTTTTATATATGTTTTTGTATTTTTATATTTTGACCCCCTTATTTTTTCATATTTTTAGAGTTTAATTTCAAGTTAGTTTCAAAATTTAGAATAAATATGTAAAAACTACAAAGTAAAGGAACCAAATTATAAAAAAAAAATGTAAAAGAACCAAAGTATAATATGAAAAATATAAGGACTATTTGTTCTTTTATTATTGACATTTAGTATAAATATTATTAATTTATTTGCACAGCGTAATAACATATTGCCCTTGAAAAGAGCTTATTTACAATATTCCACGAAGAAATAACGTATTGTTTTTAGTACTATATGAGAGAAATTGGATAAATTCTATGCGGGGATCGTGAGTCTACGTTGAAATTTATTAAATTTAAAATTCATTAGTTTTTGGATCTATTTAAGGATTATTTACATTTGATAAATATATAATAATATTAATTATCAAATAATAATTTTTATTGTTATAAATTTTTTATTTTATAAAATAAAAATAAAAATAAATTTTTAAATAGAAATTTTAAGTTACTTTTATTATAATTGAAAAAATGATATTAAAATGTTTTATAAAATAATTTATACAAATATTATTAAAATAAATAGTTAATTAATCTGTTATTGTAACGATGAATAAATATATAATAATAATTAATAACTAATTTATGAGCTATAAAATCTCAAAACAATATAAGTATGAGTAATTTATCATGATATTAACAATAATTATACTACTTTATCTAATACATAATTCAAATATAAAAAAATCACATATAAATTTATTTAATAATTAATATTTTTATTATCTAAGAAGTTAATCATACATGAATGATAGACATAACTTGATATAAGCATTTTCGCTAAAAATTTATATTAGATTACTGTTCTTGTTTTAATTTATATGAAATATAATATGATCTTGACATAAAAATTATTATTTCAACAAAAATATGATCTATTTATGAGTAAATTGATCGAACACTAATTACATGTGTAATTCATTAATTGTATGAATTATATCCTTAATATAATAAAACCAATTGCATTATACAAAATAATTATTCCTAAAATATATTTATTAGATAAACATTCAACAAAAACATGATATACTCACAATTGAATTGATCGAATACTCATTAAATAAGTAATAAATAATTGTATCAATTATCATCCTTAACGTAATAAACATAATTTACTATACAAAATAACTATTCATAAAAAATTATATTTATTATATAAACATTTTAGTATTTATTGGTGTAAAAAAGCAAAAAAACAATGTTGGTCATTGACCAAACATCAACGCTAAAATGTATTTATTATATGGGTATTCAACAAAAATATGATATACTCTCAAGTGAATTAATCGAACACTCATTGAAATGAGTAAACATTAAATGTATAAATTGTCACCCTGAATGAGATAAAATCAATTGCATTATACAAAATAACTATTCATAAAAATGTATTTATTATATAAATATTTTGGTATTTATTGATGTAAAAAACTAACAAAAAAAGAATAAAAATATATTTGTTATATGAATATTTTGGTACTTATTGGTATTATCAACCAAATGTAAAAGGAAAAAATGTTGGACGTTAATCTAACATCAACGTTTTCATATATAAAGATTGTGGAACTTAAAGCTTATTGTTGTATATGACATTACTACAATACATACATATAGTCTCATACATTTAACCTCAATTTTTTTTATAGGATTTTGGTCTCAATTTTTATAAAAACGAGACCATAGACATACCCTATGACCTTAGTTATTTTAAAATTAAGGTCATAGACATACATTTTCAATTTTCTCTCTTTAATTTACATCAAACACTAAATTTTGGTACCAATTTTTTCCCTCTATTTTTTCTTTTTTCTCTCCTTTTTTTTCCTTTTTCCCTCTCTCCCTTTTTCAACATATTATTTTCTTTTATTGCCCCGTATATATCTTTGATTTTCCCTATGCTCACGTGAAACCCTAACTACTGTGTATATTTTCTTCTCACTCGAAACCCTAGTTTTCTTCGTTCTAGCCTCGTGCCGCAGTGTTCCAACTTATGTTCCACTCTCATGCTGTTGCATTCTAGTCTCTGTTCCACTCTCACGACGTTGCATTCCATGCTCTGTTCCACTATCACACCACGTTCCAGCCTCTGTTTCACTCTTGCACCACGTTCCAACATCTATTCCATTCTCGCACTATGTTCCAGTCTTTTTTCCACTCTCGCCATAGTAGTTCCTTGGTCACTGCTTGAATCTTTCTGGTAACATCAACTCATATTTTCTATTATAAATGACTCTCGATACCAAGTATCGATCGGTACATAGAGGTTATTTTTCTAGCTTCCTGAAGGCTTGCTTACGTTGAGAAATTTGGATAATGGATATTTCTTAGATGGCTTATGAAAATTTGTTAGGAAGGTTTCTTGGTATGGTTTGTGGAACGTGTGGTCACTTGGTGCTTGACCTAGTGCTGGTGTTCATTCATTGGGTTGGTGTGATGATGTTGGTTCGTTGGGGTGGTACAGTGGTATCTAGTGCTGGTGTTGTGACTATTTCACCCTAGCATTTCTATAACGATAAACAGAGAGGACCGAAAATAGTATTTGTAGAAAATTTTATTGATATACTATTTGCCAATTATCTTGTAATGCATAATTGTATATTTGTTTGGGTGTATAACTTGGTAATTGTATATTTGTTCCCATTTTGTTGGTTTTTCAAGATTGGATACCAACTTGTTTGCTATTTTTTGGTAAAAAAAATATAATTAATTTACAGTGCTTGGTTAATTCAGGGTTGGGATAAAACTTCCAATAATAGAATTAAGGTTTTAGAGTTATTGATTGTCTATTCTTTTAATTAACATAGCACTTTAGTTGTTTGTTTGGCGAGGTGCTCATACATTCACATAGAAGCAAACCTGCCTTTATGATTCATCTTATTTTAGACTCTATGCAGGTCACAGCAGTAATTCTAGTTTCAAGGATGATATTCCATAACCCAATTTCACCACTGGTTGAATAACACAATGATGAACTAGCAGCACTTGAGACATGGGATAATGGCAAGACATATAAAGACTAGAGGTACTCGGTGATATATGATATCTAACAATGTGATATTGATAATCGATATATCTTCTGTTTGATGTGGCTTTGGTTCTAAATTGATTAATATATGTTTCAAATGAGTTATATGGTTATATCTGAAATTTTATTTTAAATTATGTCAATATAATTATAAAGGATAATTCTGTGTTTTGTATTCACTCAGATTGCAATGATAATGTATGATGAATATAAAGGGTTCGGGCAAAATTTTATGTACTTACGCCCTAGTAACAGGTGGTGACAAACATTTAATATTTCTAGAAATAGAAAGGATTATAGTTGCACATAGGTTTCTTGACTCTATGGTATTATTTGTTGTAGGAATGATTACGAATTTACAGTGAATTTTCTATTACTAGTTGGTTCTCTTGTGATTGCTTTACATCATTTTTTTTCTTTTTGCTATAAGATTGCTTTATATTAATTTGAGTTCATCATGAATGATGGTTTCACCATGTCTTGGCTTTGTTGACTACATTTTTTGGTCATGTTTTTCTAACCAATTGCTTCTTCACAATATATATTTGCATTTTAAAAGCTTTGCAGTTAGATGATATATAGGCTATATAGTAACTATGATGAATATTCTATTGTCCAGTCTTCTTAAATAGAGCTAGTTCAAATTGAATATGGATTTTGTGTTCATTTTTGGACCACTTAAAAATATGCCTACTTAAATTTATATGAAGCTTGGATGAAAAAGTGAAACCTTGTGGTAGGCGCACATGTTATTCTAGTTTTTTTTGCTGTTTTTTTTCATTGTAGGTACCATGTGCAGCAAAAATCTTTCACCAGGTGCACCAGCGCACCAAGAGCACCATCACACCATACTAGGCACTAGCACATCAACACACTAGGCACCAACACACCAACGCACCAGCACACTAGCCACATCAGCACACTAGCACACCAATGCACTAGTGTACCAAACTCACCAGTGCACCAGGCAGCAGTGCACTAGCACACCATCATACCAGTACCAGTCCCAACACTAGTGCAGAACCCCAATGCACTAGTGCACCACCCAAATGCAGCACCTCAACGCAATAACGCCTTTGGTATTTGCATTTTCTTTACACTTATGTTGAAGTCATTATGGACTTAATTATGTTGATTTGAAGTACACTTATAAATGCTTGTAATTAATAGTAAAAAGTCAGTTTGTAATAGTAAAGTTTTATATATTATGTTTTAGTGTATAATAAACTCTCAAATGTAATTATATTTTTAATTTTAATATAATATGATTTTTAATATTGTAATTTATATTGATTTTTAATATTGTAATTAATAATTGTATATATTTTTTAATTTATGCATACCTATGGCCTTGGTTATTGAAAAATCGAGATCATATGACATGGTTATGATCTCATTTTTTTTAAAAAGTCGTGGCCATAGACATACTTTATGAGATATATTATTTGGATGTCTATAAATGGAATGAATATGATAAATTAGTCTTTCTGCATTATTTATGGCAAGTGATATAATAAAAATTAAGAAAGAAAGTGTGCCAAAATTTAGAGATATATTATGTCAATAATCATTATATATGTCTAACAGTTTTCTTTTTCTTTTTCACATCTTGAAGAAAATAAATCCTACACCGGGAATGATTTAGATGGGGTAAGATTGAATTGTTATAATTTTTTGAATCAAGAATTAAGGGATAATAATAACTATTGTAATTAATTTCCCTACTAATGTATATATTTCACATGTGTTATTATGTAATTAACCCTTATTTTGAATTAAATAAGTGTGCTCATCATTTTAGTTGATAAGTGCTTAAAAAATACTAAAATTATCATGATTTAATGTACTTTAATTAATTAAATATATTTATATGTGTATGATTTAATCATATTTTTATATAAATTTATCTTTTCAGAATTACGAGTATTTTATTATTTTTCAGGTATTTTTGTTCAAAAATAACTTAAAAACATGAAGAAAAATACTAGAGGTAATACATCACAAATATATTGAGAAAATAAATAAGGAAAAGTCAAAAAGATGGAAAACAATTAGAAAAATTAGGTTAAAACGGTCAAAAATGTCAAAAAAATCAAAATCCCACACGAAGCTGCCCATCCGTGCCTAGTCCCTCGTGCAGAAGTGCACGCACATGCCTCCACATGGTTGGTACACACCTAGCCAGTGCACGCCCAGCACACATCGCGCTAACTTTTGCACATTCCCACGCCAATGCATGCAGTTTGTACATGTCAGACACATTTCGTGCTAACTTTCGCACATACCCACGCCGTGTCGTGCGCATGCCAGCACACGTTTGTGCCATGTCCCGTGCATGCCAACCACCCGTCTATTGAAATTTTTGTGCCCCTTATGCGTGCCAACTAGTCCAAACGCATCAAAATTCAAATTTTGAAATATTTTTCCCTCTTTTTTGACCTTTTCCTTACCTATAAAGGACATTATTTCCTGATTTTAAAACAAAAATTTTGAGCTCTTTCTCTCTCTAAAAAGTTTTCTTTTTTTAGTTTTAAAGTTCTCTTTTTGGTAAGAACTAACTATGTTTTTATAGGTTTTTAGTTTTTGATTCAATAAGCGGAGTTGCAAATCCGTTTTGGAGGTTTTCCAACAACAGAATTAGCATCAAATTGTTGTAAAGATTATTTTAAGGTATAATTTTAATAGATTTTTTATAGTTATTTTTTTATGTTTTATTTTTATATGTTATATTTAATTTGTGTGTGATTAAATTTAACATGATTGACTGTTTGTAAATATGATATAATAATAATGTTGTTATGCTTGCTAAATATTAAATAAGTAAAACATTTTATAAAATAAATTGATTTTGTTTTTATTCAAGATTTTATATTAAGGATGTTAGAGAGAAATATATTATTTTTCATTACAAACTTAAAATTGAAAATTAGATTTAAGGTTTAATTATCTGATCTGATTTAGAATAGTGCTCTTTTATTTGTTGATACAATCGCTCGGTAGTTAGAACTTGAAAGTTTGTATTCAGATAATTAAATTCTTAGGTTTAATTTGGACATCTTGAATAAAATCTAATTAACTGGCTTCACCTAAAGCTTTGATTAAATGGATTGCTATTTTCTTATAAATAAAGCTGGAATTTAATATTTAATTAATAAGCCTCACACAAAAATATTAGTTAATTAATATTAAACAAAAGAATTTGGATCCCACCTAAGGACACTTTCATACCAAAAAGAAAAAATCAACAAATATCAATTTATATATTTAATAACCTAAATAATATGAGCAAGTATAATTAACTTAGTTGTTATATCCTTAAATACTTCACTTTTATGAATAATAAAAATTTGCATTAATAATTATTGAATCATAACTATGTTTATTTTTATTATATGATTAGATTAGAACACAAAAACTAAAATATCGTGACAGAATGTTTAGGATTTAATTTTGTTTTTTAGATTTTGAATAATAAATTAAAAACCACATATATTCTTTACTTAAATCGACCTTGGGAGTATACTTATCATTTGTTATAAAATGATTTGTGCACTTGCGAGAGTTTTACAAATTATAAAAATAAAAATATTTCGCACGATTTGTATTTGCATTGACGATCTTGCACTCATCATTAGTCTTTATAAATACTTAAGAATTTTCTTAATGAATACGAATATAAGTACTTTTATATATATATTTGTTATAATTGGTAATTTAGTTATAAAAAAGTTTATTTATAACATCTTGTATAGAAACAAGTTATATAAGACAATGATATGTTAAGACAAAGGCGATTCGATTATCTTAACTAATAGATAGTTGTCACATCAGTTGTTATTCTACGACAACTTATACAAATAGAAGTGATCTTTAGTTATTTTTAATTAATGAGCACTTTAATTAGGGGCTATTGTGATTGTTATAAAATTTTAAGATATCCCTCACAATAAAAAAACATATTTAAAAAGAAAAAAGATTGATAGTGAGGGTTTGAAATGTCGATGTCGGTAAAAATGTCAAGTTATAATTTTTATGAAAATATTAAAGATATTATCATTGTTGACGGAAACTTTAAAGAAAACTGTGAAAATCTATTAAAAATATAATTTTTTTTATAAATATTTATAAAACATCAAAATAATCAATTACTTATATTTTAAACTAATTTTTTATTTAATACATATATTTTTAAATGTTTACAATATTTATATTAATCAATAAGTTGGTAAACTAATTAAAATATTATATAATAGAGTATATATTCTTTTTGTTAAATATTATATAATAAATAGCTAAAAAATTGAAATAATTAAATAAACTATCTAATTGTATTAGCTATTATAAATAAATAAATCATGATAGTATTAAAAATAAATTTCAATGATTATTTCTTTTTAAAATTACTCATAGTTAGGGGACATAATGAATCTTACCATTTAATAAAATCTACATGCTATAACATTAATATAAAATAGTATAAAATAAAGCACATATAATGACTTTGTATTTGGGATTGGATTGGATGTTACTTTTTTACTTGGCAACTTTCTAAATAGAGTAATATTTGATATAATTTTCTCTTTCTTTTTTTTACTGATTAATTTTATATGCATAGCAAACATGTTACAAATAAGAAAAAAGAGAATATATTCTCTTCTACAAAAATGAAAAAAATTTAATTGAAATGATTGCTCAAAAAGAAGAGAAAAAATAGAATAATAAATCAAGAATTGATATTTTTGATTTTTTTACATTTTAATAATAATTTAACGACAATATCTATAATATCTACGACATTTTAATCAAAACATATATTCAAACAATATTTAAGCAAAAATTTAACAAATTTCGATAATTTCACAAAAAATTAACCAAAAAATATAGATTTCATGTTTTGATATTAGGATGTGTAAAAAAGAGACATTTTTGTGACAAGTTTTGACAACATCCTCAACAATTTCATCCTTGTTGATGGTTACTAATACTGACAAATTTTTTAATATTTTACCCTTAGATTTAATAAAAATCTATGATGATAGTTAAAAATAACTATCAAAATGGTTTCAAAAATATATTATGATGGTTGTTAGAAATATAAATTTTTTTTGTGATGGTTACAGAAACTCTATCACAATGGTTATTAACCATCATAATAAGTAAACTATATTGTGACAATTGGATGGTGATAAAGTCATGAAAGTAGTTATTTAGCCACTTCAAACTTACTATTAGTCTTAATTTGAGATAAATATTGATAAAAAGATATATCATGTGTTTAACTATAGTAATATAGGTGAAAAGACATCAAATAAATAAAAAATAAACAAATGGGAACAATTCAGGATCAACAAAGCTCGATAGATTGAACCACATATCGATAGATCGAGAAAAAACTTGGATGATTGAGTATTGATCGAGGAAACATGACGTTACGCCAAAGAATGGCCAAACATAGTTAGATAAATTGAGAAGTGTCTCAATCGATCGAGTTGGGTTAAATCGATCAAGTTCTGATCGAGTGTTGTTAGGTTGAATGATGACATAGTTAAATTGATGAGAAAAGGTATTCATCGATTGAGAAAAGTATATTTTAACACATCAATCCTAATTTAAAGTCCAATTTTCAATCTTAATCGTTGGATTAAAGCTAACACGAATCCTAGACTGATGAAGGCATATTTCATCCTATTTAAACACCACTAAGAGGCCATAAACAATAGACAATTCATAGAATTCACAACATGTATTCTTAAAAGTATAACAAAGTTAATGAGGTAATTGAATATCTAGTAATTGAGATTAACAAAGAAGTTAGATTTTATTTTGTCAAAGTTTGATTTAATTCATTTCTTCTTCATCCTTGTAACATTTATGCACTCATATATTCTAATTATGATTTTTAGGAATATGGATGGTTAGTTTCTTATTTGAAATTTTTGATGGACCTAACCACAAAACATGTGATTGATTTTATTTAGTTGAATGAATTTATTTATTATATTTGATATAATATTTTTTTATCTTAATGCTTTAAATTTTAGCCAATAATTGTATAATTTGATATTTATATATCTTAATAAAGTAGGTTTTCGAATTAATCAATAAATTATAGTCACATAAATTGAAATAGTATAATTTGATTGATAAATATGTGGCATGTTACATATGATCATAATTGATGTGTGAATGAAATAGCATAACCATGTGATTGTTTGCACATAACCAAAAGAATGCTTGATAAAGATTCATATGGGTATACAAAAGCATGTAGCCAATTAATTAGATAAATAAACTATTTAACGATATTTGATATTACATGTGGAATTATTAAGGAATTCATTGAACCCAAGTCCTTAAACATTATTTACTTAATCATTATTTATTACTTTAAATCAACTTTAGGTTAGTTTCGTAGTTTTAGATAATTTTTACCTATTACTCGTGTAGTTAGTATCGTGATTTCTGTATAATGATACTTAATTTTTTTACTCAAAAATGGCCATTATTTTAGGTTGTTTTATCTTAGGGACGACGAGGCTGAGTTTGCTTGCACAAGTTTGGGTAGAGCCATGAAACGTCTTAAAGAGAATGACCTAGTCTGCGACTCAACCCAAGCAATACATTTTAGTATATCAGTAACATCATTCTTACACTATTTTTAACGTACTTGTTCCAACAATTTTAAGATGAATTTATGTCTATTGAAATGTTAACTGCTGATCTCAACAAACCATTCCGTTTTGAGGGACTACACTTTAAAAGATGGAGACAAAAAATGTTATTTTTCTTAACCATGAAAAAGGTCGATTTTGCTTTTATAATTGAAAAACCAACATTGTATAATCCTTCTACTGAAGCTACAACAAAGGATTTAGACACTTAGATAGAAAATGATTTTCTATGCAAAAAATTTATTCTTAATGGATTAACTGATGACTTATATGATTATTGTAATTCTGATAAGTCTGTTAAGGAAATTTGGGATGTATTTCAAAAGAAGTACGACATTGAGGAAGTTGGAACTAAGAAGTATGATGTCAGTAGATATATGAAATACCAAATGATTGATGGAAAATTTGTGGAAGCTCAATCACACGAACTGTAGAAGATAGCACATGAAATAACTTATGAAGGTATGACTATAGATAAACAATTTCAAGTAGTTGTTATTATAGATAAATTACCCCCTTCTTGGAAAGATTTTAAGAATGCACTTAGACATAAAACCAAGGAAAGTTTTTAGAAAGTCTTATAACCCGTCTTATAAAAAAAATGATGCCAATTTGTGCCTTGTCCTACATTGTTATTTCACCTCACTTAGGAGATGTATAAATAGAAAATGATTGGCTATTGGGTGTGGGTCCCAAGGGGCACCCACTTTTGTGGAATGGGAGAGGACCTAGGCAAATGTGATACCACACGCGCATGCATGCTGCCACCGTCAGTCCAACCGATCGGCCGTGCCATGCCATGCAGAGTCCTTCGAGTCCAAGTGCGTCTATGTGTGTGTGTGATGTGAGATGACATTTTATTTTTTGGAAAAAAATTTAAAATACTTTTTTACTCAAAAAATGGTCATTATTTTTTTACTCAAAAAATTACTGTTATTTTTCTTTACTCAGAAAATGACCATAATTTTTATTTACTCAGAAAATTGTCATTATCATTTTTTTTACTCAAAAATATCCATTAAATGACCGTTATTTTTCTTTATTAAAAAAATTACTGTTATTTTTTCTTTCATAAAATGTTCATTTTTCTTTTCACCTAGACATGACCGTTATTATCATAATGGTCACACTTTTTCTCAAACCTATAAATAGAGAGTCTCAGCTCTCATTTTTAACACATCAATCCAATAATATCTTTTACTAGAAAAAACTCTCAGAAAAAAAAGAAAAAGATACTAAATTTTTTTGAGTTTTCCGAGCAATATAAATTTTATAGATGTAACATTTCGGTTTTCATCAATGCAGTGAAGTTTCGAAACAAAAAACAAAATTCTAGGCTATTTTATCCTAGGGACGACGAGGTTGAGTTTGTTTACACAAGTTTGGGCAGAGCCGCGAAACGTTTTGAAAAGAACGACCTAATTCGCGACTCAACTTAAGCAGTACATTTCAATATATCGGTAACATCGTTCTTACACTGTTTTTAATGTACTTGTTACAACATACTCCTTGTATGATGATATTAGTGCTTAACACACTTATTACTCGAATAATATATATACTTATTAAATTGCTACCTGATAGCGGACGGTTAGTAGGTGAAGTATTAACTACCACAATAGACTTGCTATAACACTTTTTTGTTGGTGTTATCATATGCAAACTTAACATAAAGCTAATGAGCCGTGGATATGTAGAAGGAATAATTGATTGACTGACCTTACAGTAGGAGGAGTGGGAATCAAAGCTGTTGATAAAGGAACTGCAAATAAAGTATGAAATCAACACTTAAGAGAGACCAAATTTAATCCCTGCTCTTACTCCACCCTTCCCAATCTTCCATGTTCTATGAAGAACTATTTGACACATATTACACATTTTTACTCTTGTCTCTTAATTATCTCTCTATTTTAATATGTTATTTTATTGTCCTTAATTTGTGTATGTAGAAAGGGACATATCACAAAGGCTAATGGAAGAATCCTGAAGGCCAAATGTTTCAACCAACTTTGTAAAATTTGAATCAAAGTCTATTCTGTTAGGAGAATCACAATTTCAATTCGAACTTAATCAAGCTCTAAACAGCGGAATTAAACCTATTCTCCTTCTTTGTGTGAATCTTTTAGGAAACAAATAAATAGAGCTTAAAATCAAACATGCACAAAATCAACACAACCAATTTACGTGGAAAAACCTTCCCGGTGTAGGAAGGAAACAACCACGGCACTCCTCTCCAAAACTTCCACTATCAAGAAACAATTGTACAACAGTTCTCTCTAGGTAAAACTAGAGGCAAACAATCAACAACATCATCAAGAATACACTTCTTGGAAACTAACAATTATTTCAAGAAAATGGAGAAATCTAACCCAATTCGTAGTCACTGTTCACTGCTCAGAATTTCTCAAACCGGTGAGCCAAATCCAAATCCCACCGCACAGATTAAAGAGTCTTGAGTCGTGAACCTGTCTGCAAAATTTCAGCTTAATCGGACCACAAACGACCTTCGATCAGAGCACTTGATGAAGGCTGGCTGGAGAGGGAAAACTGCTCTCTTTTCTGCCTTTGCTGTTGCAATTCTGCAATTCTGCAATTCTCTGCAGAAAACTCTCACAACAAACCCTAAATGGGTTTATTAATTAAAGCAATGAAATGACACAATTGCCCTTCTTACTCCATGGGCTTTTAAGCCACATGGGCTTCCTTTGGGCTCCTCCAAATCAAGAGGAAAACCCAACAAATCTCCCCCTTTTCCAATTAGATGGAGGGATCCACCATCCCGGCAATTGAACAACAAACTTCAAGTTTTTCTCTTGACACTACTTTTGTCAGCATGTCAGATCCATTCTCATCAGTATGGATTTTCTCAAGTTCAAGCAACTTATTGTTAAGAGTATCCCTTATCCAATGATACCTCACATCAATATGCTTTGATCTTGAGTGAAATGCCGAGTTCTTCGCTAGGTGAATAGAACTCTGATTATCGCAGAATAACACATATTTCTGCTGCTTGAAACCAAGTTCCCTCAAGAACTGTTTCATCCACAACAACTCCTTGAGGCTGTTCTTTGCTGCAATAAACTCCGCCTCTGCTGTAGAAAGTGCAACACACTTTTGTAATCTTGACTGCCAAGAAACTGCTCCACCAGAGAAAGTAATTAGATAACCTGAAGTAGACTTACGAGAATCTTCATCTCTTGCCAAATCTGAATCAGTGTATCCAACTAACACTGGTTTTCCACTTCCAAAGCTAAGTGTCAACTTGGAAGTACCTCGAAGATATCTCATAATCCACTTTACTGCATCCCAATGTTCTCTTCCTGGATTCGAAAGAAAACGACTAACAACTCCAACTGCATGAGCTATGTCTGGCCTCGTACACACCATTGCATACATTAAGCTTCCTACTGCTGAGGCATATGGAACCTTTTCCATATCTTCCTTCTCTTTATCTGTTGAAGGGCCTTGACTCGATCTCAACTTAAAGTGATTAGATAAAGGAGAAGAAACCACTTTAGCTTTATCCATATGAAACCTTTCAAGTACCTTGTTGATGTACCGTTCCTGTGACATGTACAACTTCTTTCTTTTCTTGTCTCGACAAATTCGAATACCAAGAATTTGTTTTGCTGGCCCCAAGTCCTTCATGGCAAAGGACTTACTCAACTGCTTCTTCAAATTATCAATCCTTGAAGAATTTCTACCAACAATCAACATGTCATCAACATAGAGCAATAAAATGATAAAATCATCATCAGAGAATTTTTGCACAAAAACACAATGATCAGAAGTAGTCTTCTTGTAACCATGCTCCCCCATAACTGACTCAAACTTCTTATACCATTGTCTAGGTGCTTGCTTCAACCCGTATAGGCTTTTCTTTAACCGACATACGTAATCCTCTTTTCCTTTAACCTCAAAACCCTCTGGCTGCTCCATATAAATCTCTTCCTCCAACTCACCATGAAGAAAGGCAGTTTTCACATCCATTTGCTCAATTTCTAAATCCAAGCTTGCTGCTAGACCTAGAACAACACGTATGGAAGACATCTTCACAACAGGAGAGAAAATATCATCAAAGTCAATACCTTTTCTCTGACTGAATCCCTTGACGACCAGTCTAGCTTTGTATCGTGGTTGTGAATTGTGTTCTTCTTGCTTCACCCTGTAGACCCACTTGTTCTTCAAAGCTCTCTTACCCTTAGGCAACTTTACCAGCTCAAACGTGTGATTGTCATACAGTGACTGCATCTCATCTTCCATAGCACCAACCCAGTGTGCTCTGTTTCCATCTTCCATCGCTTCTGCATAACATTGAGGTTCTCCCTCATCTGTCAATAACACATACTCATCTGTAACATACCGTGTGGAAGGACGTCGGTCTCTGGTAGACCTCCTGGGTGGAATTTCTGGTTCCGGCAACTGATCAGTAGTCTGGTGATCTGTTTCAACTTGCATATCTGCATCATCTAAACCCTGTTGGTCATCTTGAACATTTTGTTCCATCTGTACTGATAAAGGGACCACGTCTAGGTCAATCAAATCATCGCTATACTGATGGACTCCTTTTTCTATCTTCTCAACATCTTGTATAGTTTGATCTTCTATAAACACAACATCACGACTCCTTACCAGTTTCTTCTCAATTGGATCATAAAATCTGTAGCCAAATTCATCCAGACCATAACCAACAAAGATACACTGTCGTGTCTTCACATCGAGCTTAGATCTCTCATCTTTTGGTATATGCACAAATGCCTTGCAACCAAAAACGCGAAGATGATCATAAGAAACATCTTTGCCAGTCCAAACTCTGTTTGGTACATCAAACTGAAGAGGAACACATGGTGTGAGATTAAGAACATGTACAATCGTATTCAAAGCCTCACCCCGAGAAAGATCTTGGCAAGCGAGCGCGCGAAAGAAGACATCTTACTCTTTCAACCAATGTCCTGTTCATTCTCTCAGCCAACCCATTTAACTGAGGAGTCTTGGGAGGTGTCTTTTGATGTCGAATGCCCTGATGCCTACAGTACTCATCAAAAGGACCTGAATACTCTCCCCCATTATCTGTTCTGATGCACCGCAATTTCTTCCCAGTCTGTCTCTCCACTAAGACTTGAAACTGTTTAAACACATCTAATACTTGATCTTTGCTCTTCAAAGTGTACACCCATAACTTTCTTGAACAATCATCTATGAAGGTCACAAAATAACTGGCACCACCCAAAGTTTTTGTCTTCATAGGACCACATACATCTGAATGTACCAAATCAAGTATGTATTGTTTTCTTGAAGGAGGGGAACTCTTGAAAGAAACTCTATTTTGCTTCCCTGCCAAACAATGAGTACATCTTCTTAAACAAACATCATTCATTCCAGAAAGAAGATTCTTTTTAGTCAATACTGCCAAGCCTTTCTCACTCATGTGAGCAAGTCTCTTATGCCACAACTCTGATGTGAGCTCATCTGTCACAGCATTAATAACGCCTTTGAAGAGTCTCGCCTGCAATATATACAAACTGGAATGCTTGTTCCCACGAGCAACAACCATAGCACCTTTAGTAAGTTTCCATTGACCATTACTAAAGGTGTTGCAATATCCTTCATCATCAAGTTTACCTGTAGAGATCAAGTTCAAACGAATTTCAGGAATATGCTTTACCCCTCTAAGAAGTAGCCTCATGCCATTATTCATCTCCAAACACACATCTCCAATACCAATGACTTTAACCAAGCCATCATTACCCAACTTCACTGTCCCAAAGTCACCTGCTGTATAGGATGTAAAGAAGTCCTCTTGAGACGTAGCATGAATGGAGGCTCCACTATCAATAACCCAACTGACCTCGTGACATGCAACATTGACAACATCTTCATTATAAACAACGAGAAAGTCTTCTGAACTAGCGGTGGCAACTCGATTATTTTCTTTGCCAATATCACCCTCTTGTTCTTTGTCTTTATTCTTGTTATCCCGCTTCAACTGTCTACAATATTTCTTGATGTGCCCTTTCATGCCACAATGATGACACTCAACATTAGAAAACCTGTTGGACTTGCTTCTTCCTTTTTCTTTGTTCTTGAAACCTCTGCTTTTACTCCTCCCTCTTCTTTCTGTAACCAAAATCTCTGACTGCTGAGAAGACCCATGTGACTTTCTTCTCATTTCTTCATTCAAAACACTACTCTTAGCCAGATCCATATTGATTACACCATTTGGAGGTGAGTTACTTAATGACATTCTAAATGTTTCCCAAGAGTTCCAGCAACGTACCCAATAAACACAACCCCTGAATCTCATCATCAAACTTGATACCCATTCCGACTAATCGATTGATTATTCCTTGGAACGTCTTCAATTGATCTATCAACGGAGTTCCATCTTGGTACCTTAAAGCCATCAACTGTTTTATAAGAAACATTTTATTATTTCCTGTTTTTCGAGCATACAACTCTTCAAGTTTATTCCATAATGACCGTGCATGTATTTCTCCACTAATATGGTTCAAAACATTATCATCTACCCACTGTCTTATATACCCACAGACTTGTCGATGTAACAAAGTCCATTCTTCTTCAGATAATTTTTCTGGCTTCTCAGAGGCAAATACCGGTAAATGAAATTGTTTGACATAAAGGAGATCTTCCATTTTTCCTTTCCAAGTATGATAATTAGAACCATTCAAAGTAATCATTCTACTTAAATTTGCTTCCATTATTCAACACAAGAAATTCCACAATAATAACCACAGCTCTGATACCACTTTGTTAGGAGAATCACAATTTCAATTCGAACTTAATCAAGCTCTAAACAGCGGAATTAAACCTATTCTCCTTCTTTGTGTGAATCTTTTAGGAAATAAATAAATAGAGCTTAAAATCAAACATGCACAAAATCAACACAACCAATTTACGTGGAAAAACCTTCCCGGTGTAGGAAGGAAACAACCACGGCACTCCTCTCCAAAACTTCCACTATCAAGAAACAATTGTACAACAGTTCTCTCTAGGTAAAACTAGAGGCAAACAATCAACAACATCATCAAGAATACACTTCTTGGAAACTAACAATTATTTCAAGAAAATGGAGAAATCTAACCCAATTCGTAGTCACTGTTCACTGCTCAGAATTTCTCAAACCGGTGAGCCAAATCCAAATCCCACCGCACAGATTAAATAGTCTTGAGTCGTGAACCTGTCTGCAAAATTTCAGCTTAATCGGACCACAAACGACCTTCGATCGGAGCACTTGATGAAGACTGGCTGGAGAGGGAAAACTGCTCTCACTACTGCCTCCTCTGCAGCAATTCTGCAATTCTGCAATTCTCTGCAGAAAACTCTCACAACAAACCCTAAATGGGTTTATTAATTAAAGCAATGAAATGACACAATTGCCCTTCTTACTCCATGGGCTTTTAAGCCACATGGGCTTCCTTTGGGCTCCTCCAAATCAAGAGGAAAACCCAACATATTCAGATACTTTTAATTTTGATTTTCATCAAATTGAGGATGTACCTAAATGCATTTATTATTGTAGTGCTAATAGTGTTTTACTTCAGCTCACTTAATCTCATCTAACTCACCTCATTTAAGTTTTAAATGAGTTGAACCGAGCTCATATCATTTATATGTGAGCTAACTGAGAAGCTCATTTAATTTTTTTTTATTGAATTCATTTAAATTGTTTTAAACATTTATAACATGTTTTATAATAATTTAAATTTAAAATTTCAAATTCTTGAGTTTTAAAGTCAAAATATTTTGAAAAAAAAAGTTATTTGATAACCAATTTCTAGTTTCAATTTAGAAAAGTAAAAATTGCAAATTAGATATTACTTATTTAATAATTAATTCCTAATTTTTAATTTTTAACTTTTAATTTAAGTTGGACATAGTATAACTTTTTATAGAAAACTTGAAATCACAAATTGTAATTTAAAAAAAAACTAGACTTCTAGAGCTTCATAATGATATATGAAATTATTCATAATATTTTTGTGAGATATTATAATTTATATTTTCAAAATAAGTCAAAAGTATTTTACCGAATCTGAACAATTGTAGTAAAATGAGCAACAATCATGAGTAAAATGAACATAACTTTCTATAAAATTTATTAAAAATTAGATTTTTAAAATTTTCTAATGATATATGAAATGATTTACAAAATTTTGTAAAGTAGTATAGTTCATATGTTAAACATGAGTAAAAAATATTCTTTTAAATTTGAACAATTATTAGTAAAATATGTATAATTTTCTATAAAAACTCAAAATCATAAACCGTAAATTTTTTAAAAAACTAAACTTCTAAAGATTTTTAATAATATATAAAATGAATCATAATATTTTGTGAATTAGTACAGTTTATATTTTAAAAATATTTAATATAATATGAGCAATATTCAATAAAATAAACTTAATTTCTCTAAAAAATTCAAATTTTTAAATGCAATACTTCTTATAAAATAGACTATTTGATATTTTTAATGATATATGGATCTAAATATAAATTATTGTAAATTAATACAATTTAAATTTCAAAACTAAGTCAATAATCATTTCTTTAACCTTAACTATATTATATATTTTTTAAGTTACTATGTCACTTAAATTATAAATATATTTAAATATGCTAATATAAATGAATTTAATCTTATTTTTTATTTTATTTTCAAAAAATCAATTTTTACTTTTTTATTTGTTAATTGACTAATATTATCATTTTTTTCAATTTTGTATTAATAATTAATAATTATACTTTAATAACTTTTTTATTTTCTCTTTTATTTGTTAGCTTTTAATTCAATATGTATTTATCAAATGAGCTAATGAGCTAATGAACTCGTTAGCTCAATAGATCAACTTTATACGAATTAAGTTACATTTGATATCTCTAACTTTAATTATTAACAATATAATAATATAAAATGTAAAATAATATTTTTTAAATGAAAAGGAGTATAAAGTTAGTATAATCAACTTGAGGCAAAATAAACATTGTTGAATTAGTTTTTATTAAAAACTTTTAGTTCGATGAGTTATTTGATTTTATGAAAATTATTTTAAATATAAAGTTTCTATTTACCTAACACCCCTGTAGACTACACACCGTCAATTGAAATATTATGACCCATGGACTAACTAGGCCACAGGCCCATTAGCATGGCTAAGTAGGCTACAAAACAAAATGAAAAAGTAGACGGTTAAACTTTAGTTTATAACGAATTTTATACCAATATAATAAGTATTTATATTTAATAGTTTTATACCAATATAATAAGTATTTATATTTAATAGTAAAAATAATAAAAGTAACGTGATGTTTAATAAATAAAAAGTATAAACTTAACATGTTTAATAATTAAAATATTAAGTGTAATATATATATTAAAAAGGTTAAAATAACATTAAATCTAATCTATTTAGAGCTTAAAGTTTAAAATTTAAAGATTATAATTTAAGATTAAAAGTTTTTGATTTAAAGTTTAGAGTTTATGGTTTAAGGTTTAAGGTTTAGAATTGGAGATTTAAGATTAAGGATTTAGATTTATGATTTAGGGTTTAAGGTTTGATGTTTTTAGTTTAGGATATTTATGATTTAACATTTAAAATTTAAGATTTAATGTTTAGGATTGAAAGTTAAAGATTTAATATCAGCGATTAATTCATAGATATTATTGACAAGTTAATGTTTGTCTTCTTATTCAAAGTATGCTTTTTAATTGCTGATATTTATTTTTATATATTTTGCTTTTAATTGTAAATAACATCTCTATCAATCTTGAAACTTATTTTTACATGCTAACTAGATTTGGGACTTTACGTTGAAAATTAATGTTAAAATTTTATAGAAAGATTACATGAATACTCATAAACGAAACAATTCATTTTTTTAAAAGGGACATTAAAATCCTCTTTTCATTAAATAAAGAAAATATTATAAAAGTAGGATTTGAAAGAGTCATACCACATTAACTACAAACAATCTCAATAAAATAAATAGTTAATTAATTTGTTATTCTATATAAGAAATAAATATACAATAATAATTATTTTATTAATAGTAAATGTAATAATTTGTGAGAGTGACATACAACACAAAACATGAGTGATTTTGTACGATATTAACAAGAATTGAATAATTTTATTTAATAAATAAGTTAAATATAAGATGATAACACATATGACCTTACTTAATTAATATTTTTATTATTATTTAAGAAATTAATGACATAAAAACAACTTGTTCAAACTTAAAAAAACATTTTTGTAAGAATTTTTTATTTAAAATATTAATAATAGTTGACTATTTTTTAATAAATATGAGATATTGATATAATATCGATAAAAAATAATTAGTTCAATACAAATAAGATATGATCATAAATGATTGATTGGATCAAGTCCATTTATAAGATTGGTAAGTATTAAATGTATAAATTATCATTCTTAATGTTAAGGATTACAAGTGTAACAAATTTTATATGATTATAGTAAATATCTAAGGGTAATAATATAATAGACACTATTCATAAGAGTATGGTATAAATATTATAGAAATATTTTATATTTATTACTATAAAAAAATCAATAAAGAAAAGAAAACAAGAAAAATAAAGGATGATTGGCACACGATTGTCTCATAATTTCAACATAAGTTCCAATATTAGTGTGGATCAAGAGCACAATTAGATTATACAAGAAGTTGATAATCTACCCATAATTCCAACATAAGTTTCAATATTAGTGCGGATCAAGAGCACAATTAGATTATACAAGAAGTTGATGATCTACCCAATTATATTTACAACAAAACTTTTAACAAAAAATGAGAATTATCAACCTTGAATTGGAAGGTGAGTCATATATTGTTAGAAAGTTTTGAAAATATATTTTCAAAGCATTTTATAGTTCATGATTTGGAGTTTTTAGAGAAAATTATGATTATTTTACTTTGTAAGCTTTTGTACTTTCCATACTAGTAGTACTAAGATTTTAGTTTTTTTTAATATGTCTAGCTTACTTAAAAATTGTCTTTATAAATTATTCAATAATTTTTTCATTTATTTTCTTGAGAAGTCATTGAATTACTCATAAATGAGACAAATTCTCTATGAAGTAACTGGGTGTTTTCTCTAAGAAGTAAATCTAATTAGCAAGTAATTAGAATCTATAAATACAAGCAATCTTAATAGCTAGTAAATGGTATATAATATTGAGAGTTCTTTGAGTGTTCCTTGAACCATGTATCTTTTAGATGATAGCCTTAAAATGACGTGTTCAATAAGCTCTATATCACGTATTGTAACCTTTGGATGATGATAATATGTATCATGTGCGAGATCAATTAGAGTGGAGAGATTCTTTCTATAACTTATATCTCTTTTGTATCCTTTTGGATGGTGATATTTTGTATCCCTTTAGAGATTGAATAGAGAAATGAGCTTTTATCTATCAAATATATTTATATTAACTTATATTCATATTGGCCGATATCAGTCTTGGTATCAGAACCAACTTTGTCCCGCATTAGTTTATCTACTAAGTTGAGTTTTGTTTATTTACAATTTTGACCTCTATTAGTTTTATATTAAAACTTAAGGTCATTTATTATCTTGACTATTTTCTATTAAAATAATTAAATAAAATTCAAAAAGAAAACTAAATGGTGTTAATTCCATGGTTAGTAGGTATTGTAAGTCTGTCCCTCAAAGAAGAGGAAGAAAATAAAAATATTAGGTGCAACTATATTTAACAAATATATCAAATATTTTTTTGGCTAAAATTTGGCTAGATATGTGGCCAATTTCTAGCCACATAAGGGATATACAATTTTGTCTAAAAATAGACAATGTTTTTGTTTTAGAAAGACACACCAACACACCAAAAGAAGATAAGCAAAGCAAAGCCAAATGAATAATTTTCGTTGATGAAAAATATTATTGTGTGTATGAGAGAGTGGGAGAAAATATTTTAGAAAAATATTTGGGATATTTTTCTAAAAGAGAAATGACAAAATAATGAGTTTGGGAAACAATTGTGTGTCACTATTTTGAGTTTATCTCAATTTATTGTATAGTCTCTCACTTTGTATCTATTAATTTTATTAGTGGAAGAATATTTTTTGAAGTTTGTCCTATGGACTTAACCCAAATTAATGGGTGAACCATGGTAAAAGTCTAGTGTCATTATTTTAGTTTGTTGAATTTATTTTATTTATACCTGATGTTCCTAACAACTGGTTCAGAGCTGGTCTAGTAAAATTCTTAGCATGCTTTGTGGTTGCAACATAAACTGATCTTCCATATTAGAAAAGATTTTATTAGATCCAAGGCGTATTTTTTTGTAGAAAAAAAACACAACGAGAAAAACAAATGTTAAGCCAGAAGGTAGATATTGAGAAATTTAATGACAATAATAATTTCTCTTTATGGCAAAGGAGGATGAAGGATATTCTCATTCAATAGAAGATCTATAAGGCATTGCTAGAGAAATAAAATAAGACAGTAACCATCACCGAGGAGTAGTAGAAGGAGATAGATGAGATTGTAGCTAGTACAATTTGTTTAAATCTCTCAGACAATGTCTTGCAAAATACTGAATCAAAAATTGCAAGACTACAAAAGAAACATGAGATACTTTAGAAAATATATACATGTCAAAGAACCTTGCCAATAAATTTTATTTATGGAAAGAGCTATATCAGATGATGAAAAAAGATAGTGTGAGTATGATGCAACACATTAGCGATTTCAATAGCAAGCTTTCTCACTTAGCAAGATTCAATCTGAGTTTAGGCGATGAAGAGAAAGTTTTGATGTTGATGGCATCACTAACCTCATCATATAATCATTTCACAACAACTCTGACTTATGCAAAAGACAAGATGGAGTTTGAAGTTGTTATAGAAGCCTTGTTGTCATATGAGAAATAGAATAGGGAGAGAGATTTAGAAGCACAAACTCTTATCATAGAGTCCAAAGGAAGGAGATAGTATAGAGATTAGAAACTCAGAGGAAAAAGCAAAGGAAAATCAAACAAATATGTCAATGTTGAATGCCATCACTATAAGAGAAAAGGTCACATCAAGAAATTTTACCGGGTGTTCAAGAAGGAACATGAAATGAATAAAGGCAGAGTAGTGAAGAAATACGACAATAGTGATGAAATACGACAATAGTGATGATGAGTAAACAAATACCATAGACGAGTTCAATATCGTTTATGATGAAGATTTTGTCAATCTTGCATCACAAGAGACCAACTGGATAATTTATATTAGTGCTACAATTCACGCTACATTACGTAGAGAATTTTTCCTATCATACATACCTGGAAGTTTTGTTGTTGTTATAATAGGAAATGAAGGCATGTCAAAGGTTTTGGCAAATGAGATTTTTTCTTGGAAACATAGAATGGAACCAAATTATTTTTCAAGTATGTTAAGCATATTCTAGATATGCTCCTGAATTTGATCTCTGTATGCAAACTTGCAAACGAAGGATATTATAGCTCCTTCATTTATGACAAATGGAAACTTAAAAAAGGATCCTTAGTAATGGGTAGAGGTGAGAAGCATACAACTCTATATATAATGCAAGCGAAGTTATCCACCGACACAGTTAATGCAACAGAGAAAGATAGTGCAACTGAATTATGACATATGAGACTCAGTCACATTGGTGAAAAATGTATAACAAGTCTAGCCAAGAAAAAAGATACTGCCCAGAATGGATGAAGTAAATTTGGATAAATGTGTTGATTGTCTAGTAGAAAAGAAAAACCAAGTCGCTTTCAAGAGATCCCTTCCTTCTAAAATGAATAATATTTTAGATCTTATTTATTTAGATTTGTGTGGACCAATGCCAAAGTCATTGGGTAGTTCTCAATACTTTGTGACTTTTATTTCAAGGAAGACGTGGGTATATCTTCTAAAGATAAAGGATTAAGTGCTAGATATCTTCAAATAATTTCATGCCTCAGTTGATAGACAGATTGGGAATAAGCTTAAGTGCATTTGGACATACAATGGTAGAGAATACACACGGCCTTTTCATTCTTACTACAAAAAGCATGGTATTCGGCATTAGATGAAACCTCCAAAGACACCACAGTTTAATGACTTAGTTGAGAAGATGAACAGAACTTTGATGGAAAGAGTCAGATGTCTACTCTCACATGCAAAGTTTCCTAAATTTTTTGGGGTGAATCCATACTCACAGTTGCACATGTGTTGAATCTTTCACCCTGTACTCCTCTTAAGATGGATGTTCTAGATAAAGTGTGGTCAAGAAAGAACATTTCCTATTATCATCTATAGGTGTTTGGCTACAAAGAATTTGTTTATATCCCCAAGGATGAGAGATCCAAACTTGATGCCAAGACAAGATAGTGTATTTTTATTGGCTAAGGTCAAGATCAATTTGGCTATAGATTTTATGATCCGGTTGTAAAGAGACTTGTCAAGAGCCATGATGTTCTATTTATTGAAAATGAGACCATTGAAGATATTATCGAAATGAAGAATGATGTTCCTAATTTCAATGGTGACTCATCAGATTTGGAATTAATTCCTCCAACATCAATGCTAAGACAAGTTAGAGATGAAGACCAGGTTTATCCACCTGATGATGATGGTGATGATGCTCTTATAGAAGTTGGTTCTAAAGACAAAGGAAATGATAATGTTCATTATCCAGCACCAACACTTGCGGCTTCTCCTGTTCCACTGAGAAGAAGTGATAAATCGATACAACCTTCTACCACATATTCTCTAGATGAGTATGTAACTTTCACTAATGGGGGAGAACTTGAGAGTTATGAAGAAGCTATGGATGAAAAATCCAAATAAAAATGGATTGAAGCCATGTAAGATGAGATGAAGTCCTTGCATAAGAACACAACTTTTGAGCTGATGAATTTTCCCAAAGGGAAGAGGTCTTTGAAAAATAAGTGGGTGTTCAGGGTGAAGCAAGAAGAACACAATTCCAATCCATGATACAAAGCTAGACTAGTTTTCAAAGGATTCATCCAAAGAAAATGAGTTGACTTTGATGAAATTTTTTCACCAATTGTGAAAATTACATCCATTTATACTATGTTGGGGTTAGCAACAAGTCTTGACCTGGAGGTTGAGCAAATGGATGTCAAAACTACCTTCTTACATGGTGACTTGAAAGAATATATATACATGGAGCAGCCAAAGGGTTTTAAGCAAAAGGGAAAAGAGGATTATGTTTGCAAATTAAAGAAAAGCATCTATGGCTTAAAATAGGCACGGAGACAATAGTATAAGAAGTTTGAGTCTGTTATGAGGGAGCAAGGCTATAAAAAGACTACTTAAGACCATTGTATTTTTGTACAAAATTTCTCTGATGATGATTTCATTATTCTTTTAGTCTATGTGGATGATATGTTGATTGTTAGTCAGAATATTTCTAGAATCAACAACTTGAAAAAGAAGTTGAGTAAGTCTTTTGCCATGAAAGAATTGGGGCCAGAAAAGAATATTTTTGGCATGATTATTATTAGAGACAAAGGCACCAAGAAATTATGGTTGTCATAGGAGAAGTACATTGAGAAAGTACTTCAAAGATTTCATATGGACAAGATTAAAGTGATTAGTTGTCCTCTTGTTAATCCATTTAAGCTAAGTTCTAAGCAGAGCCCTTCTATAGACAAAGAGAAGGAAGAGATGGAAAAAGGTTCCATATGCTTCAGTAGTTGGAAGTCTAATGTATGACATGGTTTGTACGCGGCTAGATATCACTCATGTAGTTGGAGTTTTGAGTAGATTCCATTCAAATCCTGGAAATGAACATCGGGCTACAGTGAAATGAACTTTTAGGTATCTTCGAGGTTCTTTCAAAATATGCCTATGTTTTGAAAATGAAAAACCTGTATTAGTTTGATACACAGATGCAGATATGACTGACAATGTGGATTCTAGAAAATCCACTTCATAGAATAAAAACGTTATCAATCTCATAAATTTAAAATATAGTGTTCCATTTGTTGATTATATATTTTTCTACCTAACGTTTTGATTTCTTAAAAAAATTCCATCCAATGAAAATTTTTATTGGACATTTTCTCTAACAAAACATTTTGCTTGTAATTTTTATTGGTAAAAAGTTTTTTCAACCAAACATTTTTGTTAGTGAACAAATTTTCTCTAACATAATATTTTGCTAATAATTTTTGTTGGTAAATAATATTTTTCTAACAAAACCTTTGTTGGTGAAATTTTTTCAATGAAACAATATATATATTGTGAATATATCTCTAACAAAACCTTTGTTGGTATAAATATTTTTCCAATGAACTAGTTTGTTACAAGTAAATATTTATTGATAAAAAAATTCATTGAAGAAAATAATTTGCCAACTAAATTTATTTTGTTGAAAACATTTTTCAAAAAAAATATTTAGGAATTATATTATGATTATTTTGGACAAAAAGTTTTTTTTTAAAACCTTCTTTAATGGTTTTTTATAGTATTTATCAACTAAAATTTAAGGTTTCACAGCTAAAATAATGGTCAATAAAAATACTTTATTTTTGAAGAAAACCAAAAATTTGTCAGAAAATACACTCAAAGATGAAATATATCTAAAGAAAGTATTGACAAAACATTTTGTTGGCAAAACTTTTGCTAAATATTTTTCCAAAATAATTTATTTCCTTGTAATGTGTGTACTTCCTATGACAAGGTGTGTAACGTTATCATTAATAGTGGTAGCATTGAAAATGTTTTTTCTACTAACATGATAGAAAAATTGGGTCTTAAAACCGAGAAACATCTAAACCCATACAAGCTCTCTTTGTTCTAAAAATTGAATGAAATAAAAAAATCATTGTGGCCTAATTCCATTTTCTATTGGGAAAATTTATAAATATGAAATTTTGTGTGATATTGTTCCCATGGATGCTTGTAATTTACTATTGAGAAGATCATGGTAATTTGATAAAAGTGGCATACAAAATGAGTCCTAAAAAGCATGAAGAGCTTCAAAGACAAGTAGATGAACTTATAACTAAAGGTTTGGTATCAAAGAAAGCAAGAGTCCTTATACTGTATGTGCTCTTCTTATGTTAAAAACAATATCACCATTGATTACCACTTTCCTATTCTTCGTCTTGATGATCTTCTTGATCAAATCCATAGTGCATGTATTTTTTCAAAGATATATGATCTTCTCTTTCAAGTTTTAAACGGTCTAAGAAAGCAAAATCTTTATGCCAACTTGAAGAAATTTCAACTCTTCTTGCATAGTCTGTCTTTCTTGGCTATGTTGTCACAAAGGATGGAATTAAGATGGATCTAAGCAAGGTAGAGTCGGTATTGATTTGGCCAACATTTACACCCTTTATGATGTAATTAGATTTCATAGATTTGGCTCATTCTACTAGAAACTCATGAAAATGTTTAGCTTAATAATAGCTCCCATTATCAAGTGCTTAAAATGAGGTGAATTCAATTGGATTAGTGAAGCACAAAAGAGTTTTTAGATCATCAATTCAAAGGTAACTGAAGCTCCTATTCTTTCACTTCCAAACATCAATAAATTTTTTGAAATAGAATATAGTGCTTCCAATGTGGGGATTAGTGCGGTCCTTATCCAAAAAGGCAAGCCAATTGCTTTCTTTACTTAAAAACTAAAGGTGGATATAATAACTGATAAATCAATCTATTCGACCTAAATCGAGCTTAATTAAACCTAATTTTATGTTTTATAGGTCCAAATAGATTGATTTTAGTTTTCAAAATACAAAAAATGACATGTGTCGAGTCAATAAAGGTTTTAAAGTTTATAAACCAACCTACATATTATTTATACACATATTTAGTTTTTTTAATTTATACATTTATAGTGTATATATCAATATATTTATAGTTATCTAATTTTAGTTAAACTTTTATGTCAATTGAGAAGGTGAAACAACTTATATTATTCTTATCTTATATTAAGTTTTAAAAAAGTTTACTATAATTAATTAAAAACAATCTTCATTACTTTTTTATTCTCAACAATTTACTTATTCTCTTTTTGAAAATTGATGCTCAATTATAGTTTAAATGCTAATATATAATTTTTAATTAAATTGTCGATTAAATAATAAATATTATTTATTAATTTAATATTAACATAAAGTAAAATTATTTAAATTCACATGAAAATAAGTAGGTCTAAACCGCAAACTTAACTTATCAAATCGACATAAATAGTTTAGTCAAATATTTTTCAACCGATATTTTATAGGTCGATTTCAGTTTTTGGTTTAACAAAACAATATATGTTTATTTGATTAACATTTTAGGTCAAAATCGATCAAAATTGAACCTCACCCAATCGTATTGAAAACTAAATGAGTCACAATGAAAGTATTCTACTTAGGAAAAGGAATTATATGTCCTTTGAGAAATTAACCAATGGAGTCAATATCTTTTTCCTAAGCCATTTTTCCTTTATTCAAATCATGAATCTTTGAAATTCATAAATAGTCTGTAAAAGATCAATAGGTATCATGCTCATTGGGTTTCATTTCTTCAATCCTTCAACTTTACACAAATCTGGTGTTCAAAATGTGATGGTCGATGCATTAAGTCAAAAAATATTCTTTATTTTTTGCCATACAATTGAAACTTGTAGGCTTTGATATGTTGAAAGAACACTACAAAAATGATGCTCATTTTGGAAAAATATAAAGAGAACATTTTTAATGATTTTTGGTGCCAAATGGTTAGGTTTTTAAGATAAATTTCTTATGTATTTCTCAATATTCCCTTCAAGAATCTATTTTAAAGTGTCACATGCTAGAAGCCTTGAAGGGCATTTTGGGAGACATAAAACTCTTGCTTTGATAAAAGAAATTTTTTAATGGCCAAAATATCAGTTTGTACAATCCACTTCCTATTCTTGCATCACCTTGGGAAGATATTAGTACAAATGTTTTGATGGATTTCCAAAGAACTCAAAGAAATAAAGATTGTGTTATGGTAGTTGTTAATCGTTTCTCTAAAATGGTGCACTTTGTTCCATGGAGCAAGGCTCTTGATGCATCTCGTGCAGCTAAATTTTACTTTAAAGAGGTTGTGAAGTTTCATGAAATTCCCAAAACCATTGTTTTAAACTATGACACAAAATTTATGAGTCACTTTTGGCAAACTCTTTGGAGAAAGTGTAGAACTTGACTTAACTTTTTTTCTTCTTATTATCCACAAACTAAAGTTACAAATAGAAGTTTGGGAAATCCTTTGAGAAGTTATGTTTGGAAAAAAATATTCATCAATGGGATCTCATTTTGGCTCAACTTGAATTTAGTTAGAATTGATTTAGAAGTCAAACTACTGATCATAGTCCATTTGGCGTTATCTATAGCCAAAATCCTATTAGTTCTTTGGAATTGGTATATTTTCCAACCAATTTGACATAAATTTTGAAGAACGAGCTAAAGATATCATAAAGATGCATGCAGAAGTTCACAAAACAAATTCTCTGACAAAATGAGAAGTATCAAAATAATGTTAATAAAAATCACAGGAATTTAGTTTGGATACATCTTCAAATAGGAAGGTTTCATGTTAATAAATTTGCTAAACTTGAGCCAAGAGTTGATGGTCTATCTAAGATTCTCAAAATACTAGAGGAAAATGCTTATATGGTTGATCTTCTTAACACCTAAGGAGTTTCTAATATCTTCAATGTTTCTAAATTATCATTTTATTTTGGTAAAGATAAAGTCTTAAACTCAAGGATAAGTTCTTCTAAACCCAAAGAGAATGACATAAGAGTGCCTAATAATTTGAACATAAGTGCTAATATTAATGGGGATCAAGAGTATACTTGGATTATATAAGAAGTTGATGATCCATCCAACTATGTTTTAGGTGAAACTTTAAAAAAATATTATAATTATCGAATTTGAATTGGAGGATAAGTCATATACTTTGAAAATCTCAAGAAATCTATTTTTCAAATAATTTTACAACTCATGATTTGGACCTTTTTAATGAAATTTATGATCATTTTACCAAGACATGTCTAAAAGCTTCTATACTAACCAAACAAGTATCTTCTTCAATACTTTTTGGGGGGCCCATTATTTTGCTATTATTTTTAATATTTCCAACTTGTTAACGAAGTTTCTTTTCAACTTATTAAAAAAAATCATTTATTTCCTTAAGAAGTCATTGGACTACTTGTAAATGAGACAACTTCTTTAGAAAATAATTTTTTGTTTCATCTAAGAAGCCAACTTGACTAACAAGTAATTATAATCTATAAATATAAGTAACCATATTAGTAGAGGAAATAGAATATTGAGAGTGATTTGTGTAAGGTTTATGAGTGTTAGTATACTCATGAACAAAACATTTGCCTATAAACGTTTTTAGAGTCTCACTATCAAGTATATATTTTATAACTATCACACATAGTATTGCAATTATACATTCATGCATGTTCACAACATTTGAAATTATTAGATAGCCTAAAATCTTAATAAAACTACTTTAAAAAGAACTCTTCTTTAAATATGAGATTTCTTGATTAATGAGTATTGCTAATTATATTTGTTATAGAAAAAGTACATATCAATTATATAGAATTAGGGTTTTAATTTTTTAATAAATAAAATTCATTACTCGTTATTTCAAAGAACAAAACCTATTCTATTCATCTGATTGTTTTGTACTTTCTCTCTCAATAGTTTTATAAAAACTAGATGATATTTATTTAAGCTTGTTCTTGATTTAATCTATCAAACACATTGTGTGCTTATGTTTTATTGATTTATAAGCCTATTTTCTTTTATGATATTATACTTATAACTTTTGTTCTAAAGTTTGCTAGATGATTTAATTTATTTGATTTACATCTTGAATCTTCTAACTAGGATTTTTTTTATTGAATCAGATGTAGCACACACTTTATAACTAATCACACCACATTAGGTAATGTTGGATGTGAAGGACAATCAAGTTCGAGTGTTAAACCAAACAATTGTAGAAGTAACAAACAAAGAGCGAGCAACAGCAGGCCATTTGGATGGAAGTCTTGACTGATAGAAGTAATAGTGATTTTCTTGTATATTTTAGTGAATCATTTGCTATTGAGTGATTTTCTCAAGTAATCCGATGATATTACCATATAGATACAGTCTCTATATGAGTTTATCTCATTATATTGATTATTATGCATGATCTGATTTTGTATTAATACAATCCAAGTTTAAGGTATGTATATATCAGCATACTATACTATTTGACAAATAATATCTATTATTAAAGTTTTATGCTTTTGATAATATACTATTTGTGCTTCTGTTGTATGAACTGTATAAGTGTTATATTGTTATGTTTTATACGAGTTAGTCCCTTAAGAGTCTGTATCTTCTTACTCTGGTCGTATACTGGGCCATGGACTATTTTAAAATTTAATATTAATGACCTTAATAAACTAATTATAGACTAAGTGGGTAGCAAGAAAGAAAAAGATGGGTTATAAGTTAAAGTACTTAAATAAGTGATAAAGTAAAATCTCATGAATTTAATCTGTATCTTCTTACTCTGGTTGTATACTGAACCATGGACTATTTTAAAATTTAATATTAATGACCTTAATAAATTAATTATAAACTTAGTGGGTAGCAAGAAAGAAAAAAGATGGGTTATAAGTTAAAGTACTTAAATTAAGTGATAAAGTAAAATCTCATGAATTTAATTCATCCATTGTTGAAAAATAAAAATTAAGTTATCTAAACTTATTGATGTTTTGATTCTAATATTGTGTGTCATATTTATCTTTATTTTCATATTTTATTATTTATACACAATTATATGTTTGATCACTTGAGAATTTTTAATTAGATATAATTAATAAAATTACTTATTTAACTCTCACTATGTTAATTAGATCTGTAAATTTAAACTTTTAATTTATATAGAAATCTTTGTGAGTTTTTCCTTTTACTATGTATCTCTTGGGTGAAAATCATTTAATAATGAGTTTGAAGAGCATGTATCTCTTATTGTAACCTCTATTTTTATAACTTGTATCTATTTTGTATCCATTGGAATGGTGATATTGTATATACTCTCTTATTTTGTAATTTCTAATAAATAATTAAACTGAGATTAAAGTTTAAAAAGAAAAGGAAAAGAGCATCAGAATAACCAACAAAGTCAAAAGGTAAAAAATCATCGAGATTAGATCAATGATTCAAAGAAAAAGTCAACTATCATTGTTAAATACCAATTTCCCCAATATCTATTTTCTTCATCCTCTTCCCCTTACGTTTCTTGTTTCATCTCTAACCTCCTACATTAAATTAGTCTTTGTAGACAGTGTAAATAAGATCAGATCATGCAAAGTCATTTTTTAATGATCTATAGAAGATATGAGTAAAGCTATATGGTTATAAATGTGTAATGAGACTAGACTCTAGAGATTTTGAAACATAATTAAATAATATTAAATACTATAATTTTATTATTATACATAATTGTTATTTATAATCACAAAACATGCAATTAATTAATTAATTCCTGTGTGTCACCGTCCATTGGCTTTTATATATAAACAAAACGACAGATTAATACAGCCAACTGTAATAATACGAAGCTTCTCTTTCATGCTTCATATCATGCAAATTCCAATAATCTATTTATGTGCCTTAGCTGACTGAAATGAATTTGGACCATAGAATATATATATAACATCCACCGTAGGAATTAAGTACGTGTTTGGTACGTGATAATTAATAAGGATGGAAATGGAACGTAATCTAACTAGTACAATGTTTGGTTTGTAATAAAAACAAGAAAATGATAGAATTTCTTTCGATCCTTTGTAGTATGGTAAAAATTATTAATTTTTATGATTAATTTGTAATTTAAATGATATAAATTTTTATCTATATTATTATAAATTTTAATTTTAATCGTTCTTTTATTTAATAAGAAAAAAAATAAAAAAAAAATCATTACATTTTTTGTTATAAACATCAATGACGCCAACGAACTTTTATTCTGAAACTAGAATTAGATATAATATGGCCCACAATTATTATTAACCTTCAATTGACATAGGGATACTTTTGTATTCATTTACATTATTATTATTATTATTATTATTATTATTATTATTATTATTATTATTATTATTATTATTATTATTACTTTTTCATCCCATATACTAATGCCCTAAATTTTCTAATTTCTTTTTCCTTTTAATTGGGTTTATGATGCTCCAGGCCAGCACGTACATGTTCATTGTTATATTTATTTTGATTTTTCAAATGGCATACTCACTAATCATATTAATTAATTATAATAATAATTTTAAAAAATAATATAATAATTTAGTTACTTTTAAAACTCTAAGGATAAAAATAACACTACTCGATTTCTTTGATTTGGGAATTCATATATATATAACACTCTTTAGAGATTTAAGTATTTTATCTAAATATAGTATATAAAAATGGTAAATATGTAATTAAATTTAATACGTTGTAAATGGACAGTCAATTGTGTATAATACATAAACAACATCTACTTTATGCTTATCCAACATTTTGTATTTTAAGATATTTTTATTATATTTTAATTTCATTTAAGTCACTTTTTTTCTTTTCTTTTTATAAGTTACATGCATTTTTTTAGATGTCTATTAGTTTTAATTTATCTATTGATCGACTTAAGTTCTTTATTTTATAGGAGATCTATTAGTTTTTTCTTAATCCATTAATGATTTGATCTCTAATACTATATTAAAGTTTATAAGAATCATTAATCGTCTAATTCTAAAAGGTTAATCATGGTAAGATATTACCAACATAACTGCTCATTTGGCCCAGCACCTTATATTTTCAACATATTGTTATTATTTATTTGTCTTTTTCTTTTTACGAGGCATATATATCTTTTCTTTTTGTGAAGAAGTTTAGTATTTTTTTTTTCTTTGTATATTGATCTACTTAAAATTTGATAGCATATTAAATTTTAAATAATGTATAAATAACACGATTAATTCAATCTTAAAAATTTAACCTCTAAAAATATAATTAATCTCATATTATTTATAGATATTATATTAATATCTTTTTTAATAAACATTAAACATTATTTGGTGTTAACAAGGCTTAATGATCTACTTTAGTTTTGATACTATATTAATTGTATATAATATATAAATAACATGAGTTATCTAATCATAAAAAGTTAACCTTTAAAGATATAATTAATCTCATGTTATTTATAAATATTATATTAGTATTTTTATTAATTATTTAGAATACTTAGTGTTTTAAAGATGTTTATTTTTAAGCCAATTAATATTTGTTTTGAATTATGGAATAGTCGAATTTGTATCATGCTAGAAACATCCAAAAATCAGTAAAATGTGTAAATTAATATGAAAGAAACCGTTGACAAGCAATACTTGGCTTTATAAAAATAAAAATGGTAATTAATTTTGGAATATTAATTTTTGTAGATAAAGTGAAATTATCGATTATTTACTGATAATATATAGTAATTTTTCATTGTAAATGTATTCACCCATGCATGTTAGATTTTCTATTTAAATGAAATAAAACATTAACATAATTAAGAAAGACATACACAAGTTGACTAAAATTGAGAATTTAAATGATAGCTTATAATTTATACCTGAAATTAATGAAGAAAACATTTTTAATCCACACAGAAAAAAAAGTTGACCTTTTAGTCTGTTCATCACAACAAATACGCCAGAGAAATCGTATAAGCATAAAAGAAGTAACAGGATTGTCAGAGACTATGTTCTTAATAAATTCCATGAAACACTCAGATTAACCTCTCCTGGAATTAAGAGATTGAATTAAAAAGCAAGTCATCGCTCCAAGGCACATGCATGGGAATTAAAAATATAAGAAATTGTCCATCGTTCATGAACATATCAATAAAATTTTAAATTAAAATAATTTTAAAAAAAGAAAGATAAAAGATAAAAAATAATTTAATTAGTGGAGATATTATATATAAATAATGAATAACAAACCATTCAAAATATAAAAATAATTAATTAAATCAAACTTACTCATTTTGCTTCATTTGGAATTCTTGAAGAGTACTATGAATTAATACATATTTAGCAAGTTAAGAATCACCCTTTTTAATTATGTCTGTTCACACTAGTCCAAAGTTGGCATCCCATCAATTTGGTCATTAAATATGAATTTAGATTCCATAACTAAAATTTACTTTAATTAAGTCAAACTTTCTCCTCTTTTTTTTTCTTTATTTATTTATTTTTTTAAGAATTATCATTATTTAGTTTCAAGATACATATTCTCGATCTAAAAAAATATCATAATGTATGATCATTTAGCCCAAAAAAATAATAATTGAACAACATAATGATTATTATAGAAAATAATTTTCTAACTTTATGATATAATAGTGATTTTATAAAATTCATTAGACATGTGCATGCAACCTTTTTGTACTTATGGTTGAAATAGAAAGAAAGAATGAGACTGTCAAACTGTATTTTTTTTCCCTTTTGAGTCCTGCAAAGTGGGTGATATCTACGTAATTTTAATCAATAATAATTTTATTTAATAATATCAATATTAAATTATAATTATTTATAAAAATAAAATAAATATTGTATATATTTTTGACGTAATCCAATAATAAAAATAAAAATAAAGCTAGGTTGAATTGCTATATACTTGCTTATGTGCTACGCTGTTACCTAGTAGTAGACCATAAAATTCTGTAGAGAAGAGTTAAATATATAATTTTTTCCTAGAAAAATATTTTGGAGTGTTAAACATTGACTATACTGAACAAAATCAGAAGTATTGAGGTTAAGAATAATCTCGTTACATGGTTCAAAACTTGAATTAAATACTAATTTTATAACAAAATTGTAAAATTTATGAAAATATGTATAAATACGAGTAGCTTATTAATCCATTTGGTCTATATCCTATTTAAGATAATATAATTTATTTTTAATTTATATAATATTTTTAAATTTGATAAATTTAATTCAAAATTTAATTTTCGATAAACAACTTTATACATAATAATCACATAATTAAAATATTGATAAGGATCTAATTATAAATTTTATCATAAATTATGGATCAAATTATACTTTTTAAAATAAGATGAGACCAATTCATCATAATTAAATATAACAACATTAAAATAATTTAAGATAAATTAAAAATTTAGATTAAATTTATAAAATATAAAAATGTTAGTGACCATATTTTATTATCTTAAATATATTAGATATCAAATAAATAAATAAGCTAGTAAGAATTAAATATTTTTCTTTTATTGGCAGGTGATTGATATAATTTTTTAGCAATATAATTCGGATGAACCCAATAAAAAATAAGATATAAATATATAAGAGTTAGTATATGAAAAATAAGAGTTTTAATTAATTATATTTTATCGTAAAGTAAATTATAATTATAATATATATTTGCTATATATAAGTTTTATAAAACTTTCAACATATTTAGATCGGGTATTCAATGAAAAAGAAAAAAAAAGAATTTATTAATTTGTCAAACAAAACGTATTTCAAGAAAACATTGTAATATATATATATATATATATATTCAAATGAATCAATACCTTTATACAAAGGACAAACTATATTTAATAAAATCCAAATAATATCAAGTCTGATAAGATTGTAATTAATACTTGTAAACTTTCCTTTTTGAATACCATACAGGCATACACACATGGTTTATGCATAATTATATTTAATAAAATCCAAATAATATCATGTCATAATTATACAAGTGTTTTTTGTTTAAAATTATTAAATATCTATCCCCTCTATAATATTACTTATGGGTCTCAATAGATATTTGATCACAACTTATCAATAAATAGTTGACATAATTGACATATATTGTATTTTTTTTACAAGGGCTATTCAATTTAGATTTGTAATTAGTTTAATAGACTTTTAAAAATTAAACTGTATTCTATCAAAAATTTTAAAAACATTATAAAAATTTGATTGAATTTAAGTAAAATTTTAAAAAGATCTTTAAAAATGATATTAAATAAAATCTCAATTCATTCTTCTTTCAACCCAAAAGATATTTATGAATTTATAAATTTTTTTTACTTTTCTATAACTTTGATTATATATTATTTGTTATCAACAAAATCCACAAGAATCTTTAAAATTTATAATTATTTTAAAAGTTTCTTAAATAACTAATTTTTTTTTAAATATTAATATGATAAATTAATTCATAGACTAATTAAAATAATTTAGCCAAACAAAAAAAAATAAAAGACTATATGCAACTAACTTATAAATTGTAACAACTACCAACTTGCAATCCTTCAAAATTTTGAAAATGGTTGAATTGTGGTTTTTGGCATATAACAACTTTGGTGTTCTTGATTACAAAAATTAAATTATAACAGCATTAATTTGTTTAATAATAATTTTGGGTCAAAGATTAAGTTAAAGCCCAAGTGGGGAAAGAAAGTTGACCAAGTAGTATAATAGTTACAAACAATAAATTAAGTACTCTTCGCCCGTAATAAAGATAGCAAGAAGAATTAATAAGGAACCAAAATACGAAATTTTTTATTTCTTCAATGAGAAATATGATTTAAAAAAAAATTTACACACAATCCATGTCAAATTCGTATAGAAAAATGAAATATTTATTCAAATTTTAAGGTAATTTTGATATAAATACAAAATCCAATACAAAAGTATGGAATGTTATTATTTCTACCTAAAATATTAATGTTATTTATTTTTTATATACTTTTATATCTATATTCTCTATATATTATAGAATAGAATACCACATTAATTATATTATTTATAAAAAAATTTATTTAATTTTATAATTTTAAAAAATTGATATTTTGTTTAATTATAATAATAGTATAAAAAATATATATTTAATAATTTTAAATTAATTTTAAAAAAAATAAAATTCTTTAAATCTTTTAATTATAAAATAAGTATAAAAACGATAATATTTTCACTATCTATATAGGTGAATTTTTGGTTTGATAAATTGTATAAGATTTTTTTTCATAAAAAAAATTTTGTGTTTATTTTTTTATAAATAAAAGAATTAATAAACATATTTTTTATATATAAAATAATTAATAAATATTTTTTATGAGTGAAAAAATTAATAAACATATTATTATTAAAATTAGATAATTAAATAATAGTTTAATTAAAAAAAGTGATCCTTGTGACAATTTTTTCTTATATTATATATAATTATTATTTTATATTTTTTAGATAATTTTAAGAATTTAAATAATGTATGTTAAAATAAAAAAGTTATATGTACTACCATTCATCTTTTCCTATTTCTTTCTACCGCAGATGCCTTTTGAACTTTGAACATAGAAAACAAGCAACGCATTAAAAAGGAAAGAAGAGAGAACGAGATAGTTATTTCCCTGTGAATAACTACATTTAATGTACAAATTATAATTAACAAGTCCTCAGTTTTATCTCCCACTCATTTCAACGTCGTGAAAACAGGGAAGTATGATGATCTCCATATATGGATCACACTCCCTCAAGAACTCAAAACTTTTAATTTCTCAGTAATTACGACAGTAAATTGTAGGCCCCCCCCCCCCCCCCCCCCCAAAAAAAAAAACAAAGTTGTTAATAAAATCGTACCATTAATTTCTACGAATCAAGAGCAAAGGGTGTTTGAAGAAGATCATAAGGAGCCCAAAGAGCATCCAAAGGACAAGGTCTGTTGGCGTCAAGTCTAACCCATGGCTTCCCTTTCCCACTCCAATGCAACAAACTTACTGGACCCGGATGCAAATCTCTACACAACCCATGATAATTATCGCCGCCAAGACCATGTTGGTTCCACCGGTGATCCACCGGAGCTATATTTCCGGCGAAAACCAGTAAAAACGGTGGTAATGAACCTAACTCGTAGATCCTCATTCTCTTCTGCAATTCCATCCACTCCACGATTCTCGTAGTGTAATCCCCAGCGCGCCATCTCTCTAAATCAATCACCATAACTCCTGTATTAAAGTAACAAGCTCTACGGCCAGCAAAAGTCAGAGACAGAGTCGGATTCGACCAAAACGATGGCGTAAAGTAAAACGTGAAGTTCGCGTTGCAATACTCCGGTGCAGCCAAAACGGCATCGTTTACAAGAGGAGTTTCGGCCAAATTGGAAATGTCATCGACGAGAATAAGATCGGAATCGAGGTAAACGACTCGTCGTATGCATTGGGGTAGGAGATTGGCTAAGTAATTACGAGCGTAGTTTAAAGGGCAGTCCAAAGCGGCTCTAATTGAAGTTGAGATGAGACCAGAAACAGCTGAATCATCAAAAGGGTAGAGTTGGAATTTTAAGTAAGGAAAAGAAGTGGAAAGAGTTCGTTGAAGGGATTCAGAATTGGAAATAGAAGATGGAATGACGAAATGGAACCTGATGTTTTGTGGGCAAGAAGAGTGTTGAAGAACAGAGAGAATAACGGCCATTGAGCCTCGAAGGTAGGCTGCATCGAGGGTCATTGCTACGTGGACTGCTTGATTGGAACACATGGTGTTGATGGAGTCATGAGGACTGTCAATTATGGAAGGACAGGTGGGAGAGTTGTAGAATTCTGGGGCTTCTTTGAATCGTAATTGGGAAGTGGTGGTAGCATTTGTGATGGTTAAGGAGAAGAGGGAAATCAGAAGCAAAACCAAGTGGGTAGCTCCTGTTGAAGATTTAGGCATGTTTTAGAATTCCTGATTTTGAGGAGTGATCAATAATGTTATGAGATTTTGAAGAAGAAGAAGAAGAAGAAGAAGAAGAAGAAGAAGAAGAAGGAGGAGGAGGAAAGAGATCGAGAGGTTGCTTTGGTTTGGTCACTATTTTTTAGAAAATGATACTTTCTGATAAATTATACACTCAACGTGGCTGTGATAACACGTTGCTTCAAAGGCAGCTTCTCGCTGAGTCTTTAGTCTAGATTACAGCTTTCACCGGATATAATATGATTTACATGATATATGCATGTATATTTGTAAGAATATTAATTATAATGTTTTATAACGAGTTGAGTAGTAAATTGGAATTGTTTATTTAAAAAAAAAAAAGTCTATCATCAGTTAATTATATGTTAAAAAAATTAAATCTAAATTTTTTGAATTTTTTGATTAAAAAATATCGAAATGATATTAAAATTTATTTATGAATTATTCATATATAAAACATCAAAATTTTAAAGTAAGTAAATCTTTAATAAAATTTATTATTTATATTCTTAATTAAGAAAATAAGAAATATATTTGAAAAATTATCAAAATATAATAAAAAAATATAATAATATATTTATTTTTAAATTAAAATAATAATTTAATATAATTATGATATGTATAATATAATATAATATAATATATTGTAAAATAAAATGAGCATTTATTTATAAACTCAATCCGAATCAAATTATAACATATTATAAAATTTATCCTTCTAAATTCGATCTAAATTTAAACGAATTTTATATTTTTCAATCTAAATCCAATTCGATTATAAAAAATTTCAATATGATAAAATCTCAATCTAACGGATTATATTTTATTTTTTAATTTAAATCGATTGATTTAATTACTTATTTACCCCTAATTTTATATGTCATTATTTTTTTGTATAATAAATATTTTTTACTATTAAATGTATTCTATTATATTGGGTTTAGAAAAAGCATCTTGATAGATAAAGATTTAGATTTATCATCTATAGAATTATACAAATAACTATATATATATAATGAAATTGTGTACCTCCATATTTTAATTTTAAGTTACTATCACTTAAGAATTGATTACACCTCAATTATTTGAATTTATTTATAATCAATAAAATACTATAACCTCTTTTTTTTAAAGTAATAAATAAAAACTAAAATAATATTGTTTAAGAAAAATATGTTACCTTATTCATGTATGCTAGACTTCAAGCCATCGTCACTTCTTGAGTATGAAAAATAATATTTTTGATCTTTTATTATTATAAAATAAGCCATATAAAAACAAAATATTAAGTTTTGAGTGATATTTATAATAAAATATTATTATTTGATACATATAATTAAAATATTATTATTTAGTTGAATATTAAAAGAAAAATAAAACTAAAAACGAATAAGATATGATAGAAGTTGTTGAAAAACTAAAATATCATAAAAGCTTAAGTCAAATGTCAACCATCATTTTATACATTTGGTTATTGAGATTTGAAGAGATGACTTCTAATTATGATATTATATTAGAAGTTGTTAGAAAATCAACTATCTTAAAAACTTAAGGCATTTAGAGAAAAAACAACAATATTTTTATACATTCTATTACTCCCCACAATTGTGGATTTTCTACACCATTCATGCTAAACACCTGCAAATCAATAATTAGGGTTATTAGGCCATAAATACAAGATCCTTAGTTTTGATACTATGTTAAAAATTGTTCAAAAACTAATTCTCTTAAAAGCTTAAACTATTAGAATAATGATCAATAATCATTTTATACATTTACTAAAAAGAATGACATATTAAGGTGTTGCAATTGTTGTTAAATGACAAGACTAATCATTAAATGACAACTTTAGTCCCTATTAATGAAAGCATGAGCATGTGATGTCAAAATTATCTATTATCTTTGATAAGTTGTACACTTCATTCCACTAGTTTGCAATATTAAGTTTATAAAATAAGATATTAGAAGTCCTAATGAGCTTATAGTGTCCTTTTTTAAAATCTAATGGACCTCTAATGTACCATAAGTAATACGTTAGAGGTCTGTTAAATTTGAAAAATAGAACATCAAAGGTTCGTTATGTTTAAAAATCAGAACATTGTAGATATCCATAGACTTTCAATATCCTACTTTTCAAACTTTTCAAACTTAGAAGACTTCCAATGTACTATCTAAAGGCTAATGGATTTAAATGTCTAATTTATCTAAACTAGTAGACTTTAGGGTATTTTCTCTTAATGAAATTATATGAAATCCATATGATAATTTTAATTACAAAATGATAAAAAATTTATTTTATCCAACCCTTTTCTTAAAACAACATAATAATTTTAAAAAAGTTATTTCTAATACTAAACCACTTAAATAACTTATCTTAAAGAACAAAGAATCTCTCCATCCTATTTTTTAAAAAATTGTTCTAAATCAACTTTCGTTTGAATTGGCCAAGCTTTTGTGGGAATTTCTCTTTCATCAAAGTTGGGTTCGTATGGTAAATCTATCATATCTTCTTTACTATCCTAAAAAGCATTTGATAACTCTGAGCAGACTTGTCTCAAAGCGTTTTTGTAATTTGGAAATTTTTTTATTTATAATATCTTTTTGTAATTCTCTTTCAATTCTACGAAATTGAATCTCTTGTTTTAAATGTAAAACATCATTTTTCTTTGTTTTTATAAGAGTATAAATCTCTTGTTTATAAATGGAATTTGTTTTTATAAGATTAAGATTTCTTGTTTTTGGTTTTTCTAGAAAAGGAAATTCAAGTTTTTCATTCTGAATTTTGAATAGATTTTATCATATTTTACTGAAAATAAAGTTATTAAGCTTATAAATGGTGTTCCTAGTATTAGTGAATGATGGATATAAGCAAATAGGAGAAAATAAATTTTTAACAGAAAAATTTGGTTTAAAATGCTAGCTTCATCATTGCCATTAATTTTCATTTTTAAACTATTGGTTAAAGTTAGTTTTTCGTTAGTTGTTTTATGAAAAATTTTAAGTACAAGACCATGTTTAATGCAATTTAAGTCAGTACCTGTATCAAAGAGTATGATTGTATTTATTTTAAAATCATCAAAAAATACAAGGGTTGTAGTTATCATGTATTTTTTGGTGGTTATTTCTTTTAATACACATATAAAGTCTTCTAAGACTTTATCCACATTTTCTAGGTTTTGATGGTAAAAGTCCTCATCTGTATTAGAGATGATTCCTTTATTCTTTTGAGTAGAAAGTAGAAGGCGAATGACTTTAGAAGCTTCTTTCTTTTTTGTTTTAAGTTGTTGGATTTCCAACTTAACAATTTTGATTTCAGCTTGAAGATCCTAAATAGAGGCCTAAGACTTTTTTTTTGTTTTTTATATCAAGTATAGTAGTGAGTTCATAACGGCTTGTGTTTATAGAAGGAAGTTTTCAAAGTTTTTCCTTTTTTTCTTCGTCTAAAAAGTTGGTTAGACGATTGAGATAATGTTTTGTAAAGTCAAAGTTATTAATATGTTGAACAATGTCAAGAAGTAGACATTGTTCTCTAGTTACCATATTAATTTGTTTTGATTTTTTGGAGTCAAAAGAGTTGGTATCAAATTCATCGATTTTAGGGTTTTTTTTTCATCTGATGAGTCGTCAGACCAACCTTTAGACTCAGAGGTTTCTATTAAAAAGGTAGAGAGTCTCTTTCTCGAGTTTTAATTCCTAGAACTTTCTAGAAACTTGACAGTATTTTGCAAAATGGCCTTTCCTACCACATTTGTGCCAAGTAGCATCTTTTAAGTTAATTTTGAAAAACTTTAAAAATTTCTTATAAGGTTTTCTAGAAGGCTTTTTATAATAAGGTTCCTTTTGCGTTCTTTCAAAATGGATTTTATATTTTATGAAAGATTTATAAGGTTTTGAATATTTTTTGGTAAAAGGTTTTCTTACTACAACTACCATCACATTATTTAGTTTTGGGAAGAAAATCATCAAATTGTTTGTAGAAAGAACCTAGCTCTTTTTTGCTAGTTTTAAGTTCCCATTTCATTTGTTTTTGTAACTTCAAATCTTGTCAAACTTGAAGTCTATGTTTTTGAGTGAAACTAATCAATTCACCATAAGTGAGTTGATTATAAGGAATTATGTGGTTCCCATAGGTTTCACGAATTTCATTTCTAACCTTTTTCCCGAAGGAGAGTTAGAAGTCCTACAAGGAACTTATTTTTCCAGAAATGTTGGTTTAAGTCTCCCCTAAGCATAACTTTGTTAAGGAATGTTGTTTTATAACTTTGAAAATCCCTCATCTTCTCACACCAAAGGTTTGAGAAAAGATTGAAATTTTCATCTTTTACATGGAAGGATTCACCCATAAAATGTAGTGATATTATAAATATCATTGTTGATACTACATCTTGAATAGGTCCTCTGTGTTGATTGAGAATGAGTTCGCCACTATCTCCAGTCAAGATAGCACTTAAGATATCCAATTGTTATTACTTAGTAAGATAGAAATCCCACCATCCTTTTAGTTGGTCTAGAAAGCTAGCTATTAGGAGTTAAGTAACTTTTTATCTGATGTTTCGGATTATATTTTATAAGCATTTGATGTTATTTTCATCTGTTGTAATAAATTTAATATTTGATACTTTGACATTCCATTTATGTTTCATTCGTAAATGGAAGAGACATTGTATTTTGGTTGTATGACTGATTTGGTTGGGTACTCATTTCTAGTTTAGAAGACCTAGCGAGTATTATGGTTATAGGTATTGGGTTTTGCCAATTTAACTTTGCAATTTCAGGAGATGGTTCCTGAATAGCTTCTTCATCAGAAGTGTTAGCATTTTGGTCTAAAACGATGATATTCTGAGGGGTTTTAGGTGTTTTGGGAGTTTATGGAATTATAGGATCTATATTTGGGTTAGAGCTAGTAAGCTCGAGCTTGCTTTGGAGATCTCTAATGGCTTCAAGAAACTCAATTTTGTTTAATTTTTCTTCTTCCTGGGTTGAGTTAGACACCTAGAAATGTTTGAAAATAAGGTTTTTTTTTACTTTACCATCAACAAAATTACTGGAGCTAGTGGAGACTTTAGATTTTTGGTTCTGTTTCTTCATCCTAGTAAGTTGTTTACCTAGGGTGTTTAGACTTATATTGGTAAAGTTATTTTAAAGAATTTTTTTTAAGGTTAGTGGTTTCGTCATCTTGAGGGTTCTTAAGAGGACAAGCTTTCACCTTTTGTTTACTGTATGTGATGTTGATTGACCTTAATGGAGGATATTACGCCTCTATTGTACCATCTGAGGTTTCCTAAACATGATATTTCTTATTAATGTTTACTGGTTTTATTGTTTTAAAAGGATATTTGATTTTATTTTCTTTGGCATAGATTTCAAACCAGTCAAAGAATAAAATGTTGATTTTATGTTTATAAACGAATTTATAAAATTCTCCTTGGAACTCTTTACGAGTATTCATGTATTTTGTTAAAAACCAATAACGTTTCCTTTTGTCATGTTCTGTTATGAAGTCATTGTGTAGGTATTGTTTGTTTGGTTCAAAATCATCCTTCTCTAAGACATTTAACTCATTGGCTATGTTTTCTGCAATAGCCTATGTTGTTAGAGATAGAAAAGGTGATTCATTTTGATCCTAGTTTTGGTCTCTAGTGTAGATTGGGTATGGTATTTAAGTAGCATAATCTACACCTTTGAGGTTTGAGTTAGGTATGTCTGAGGTATAATACCTATGTTGGTTTGTATATGGTAGGTTTACCATAGAGGATGAGGTTGAAACTCTTCCTAGATCTATGGTTTTGATTTATGAAGTACTCAAATACTTAGAGCTATAAGGTCTGTAAAAACTCATTTTTACACTACCATCGTTATATTGGGTTATGTTTCTAGGCTCGATATTTTTCTCATGTCTTAGGTTTTTTTTGACTCAGGTTGAGTCACTTCTTCAAAGAGCCATTCATCTAGTAGGGTGATTTGGTTCCAAGAAATAGGTTTTGGAAGGATTTTGTTAGATTTTGAGAGATCTATTTGTACGAGTGTTTCTCTATTTTTACTATGGTATTTATGTCTAGTGTTAAAGCAGATACCATGGATTTTGTAATGCACTCTAAATATTAATGTAATTGGGATAGATCTTTCGATCATATCATAGTTGTGGGTTTGGATTTACAGTGTGAGTGCTCCTAGAATTTTTTTATCATTTAAGGATACTATGAAGTTAGGGTAGTAATTAAGAGATATCAGTCCTTTGTAAAGACTCGATTCAACTATTCCTAACAAGGAATCCTCAAAGTTTTTGAATCTAATATCCCTAATGGCATTTAGGATTGATGTATTTAAACCTTCTTTGGTCAAGGGTTTCATGCCGATTTGGACTAAGCTCATATGAACATATTAGTACCCCTTTTTTATATGGTTTTGTAAATATTTTGGTGAAAATAAGTTAATAGTTTTAAAAGAAAGTTGGATATTTCTTTCTTTAGTTTTAATAGAATAATTAGTTTTCAAAATTTTAAGTAAACTAGTTTTATAAATTTGATCTTTTTGAATTATGGGTATTTTCCTATTATTAATTTGTTTAAAAAAAATTTAAATAGTAATTTCTTCACTATTGATTATATTTTTATTTTTCAAAGAAGAGAGGAAAATGAAGAAGACTTGTCTAAATTAAAATAAGAAAAATTTGTAAAACTCATATTTGAAAATAACTTATCAATATAATATTCTTAAATTTTAATAGTAAATTCTTAGACTTTAGTATTGACTTCTTTAATCGACTATGCAAATTCTTAATTATACATTTTGAAATAAATTAAGATGAGAAAGAATATGTTATACAAAAAATAGTACTTTTTGTTTTGTATTTTTTTTTACTCTAAAATTTTGTATAAGAACTTATCTTTATATCATATTGTAACTACCAAAGAACACTATATCTATGGATTTATTGTCTTTCTTTGGGACTTATTATCATCTAGTGAACTATAATACTACCTCAATACATTATGTACACATAGGTGAAACTTGCACAAAATTTATATAATCTTACATTGAAAATTAATATATATTATCATGAATGTTGTTTTTAATTTTCGAACATCATCTATTGTTTAAGATACATATTATGAAAGGATCGATGCTTAACTACACTAATTATTTATGATAGATGACAGATATCATCTTAGGCTTCGAAGGCCACACACTTCTTTTTAGTTGAAGGTCACGCTTTGAAAGCAAATATGAAAACCTTGTCACTTGTATAATATTGTTTCTGCTCCATCCTAGATATTTGAAATCTTGCTTAATATGTTGCAAAATCAGCTATGCATTCAAATAAACGTAAAATGCATTTAAAATTTAATTTGATTTTAGTATATATATCTTAAAAGACACAAAACATATTATGCATGTTATAACTTTTGAATGTAATTTTATTTATTTATTTGAAATTTGTAAAACCGAAAGGAAAGAGATAAGAGTGGGATTGAATCTGGTTTTATAAGAAAATGATATTGTCTCTCACATAATTTATTATATAATATCTATTATTGAAGTTTTATCATATTTATTATTTAATATATAATTTAACTGATCACAATATTACATTACATGTAAGGGATATATTGATGATAAGTAACTACTTATTTGAGTATAAATACTCAACAATATCCAATTTTATACTGTGATAATTGATATTTTTAGAATAATAAATATTAATATAAGAGTAATTTATTTTTTTTAATTTAATGTTAAGTGTTTCTAAAATAAATTTTTTATTCTAATATTAATAAAAACTTACTATGGTTCTATTTTGATTAGTTTTTTCTTAAAATACTAACTGACCCTCCATACAAAGGTTTTATAAATAAAAAATTAAAACCTATATATAGGTTAGATAATATTTGAATAATCTATTTATATTAATTTAATAGGCTTGGTTTGAAATTTAGAACTATTTATGTTTAAATTATTTAAATTTTTGTTAATATTAATTTAATAAATAAAATTTATTATTTAATCAATAATTTAATTAAAAATATTGGATATTAAATTTTAAATTATAATTATGTATTAATTTTTTTAACATAAAACAAGTTTTAAAAATGAATAAATTGTGGATAATTTGACAAGAAAAATAATTAAGATTTTTATTAATTACATTGATTTTTTAAAACATAAATATAAGAAAATAATAACATAAGTTACTTTATTTCTTAAATGATATAAAAATTTAACTAAAATTAAATAATTATAAATATAAATAATATAAATATATAAATTTTAAAAATAAATATATATATATATATATATTAATAATATATTAATCGGTTGGATATTAATTTATAAACTTGGAAATCTTATTTAATACACATTAATTTTATATTTTTGAAAATCAAAATTAACTTATTTAAATTAATAAAAACACTAAATTTTGATGGAATAAAATTATATATCAGTTATTACGTTCATACTCGATCAAAAGAGCTTTGAGAATAAATGATGTGTATTTTGTTCCTTCTTTCTTGTTGTCCCAGATATTCAGGGGATTAATAAATGCTATTTTAGCTTTGAGAAGTGTGGAAGGAAGTGTAGTTTAGTAATTATTTATATATTATTTTAAATAAATAAAATTTAAAATTAATATAATTTTTATTAAAAACATAAATACTTAATAAAAAAGATAGGAAAAAAGTAATTTAATAATGAAAAATAAACCTCAACTTAGTCATCTATTAAACCGACATTTGTGAGGGCAGTTTCGTCCACCTATCTGACGGTACGTCCAGTGATTTTTGATTAGATGGTTTGGATTTACTTCTTTTGTCTGGACACATAACGCCAGCTAAAGATTATGTATTAATTAGGGAGGGGGGAGGTGGGGGTATAGTAGGTGACGTCAGCAAAACTTGACAGAAAATATTCAGGAAGGTGGGAATACTCCTACACATAGTTTTTCATTATTTTTATACTTACGTTCCTTATAAGAATTGATATTTTTCAAACCTATATATATTAATTAATGGATATTATGTCATGATGTAATTAATTTTTATTATTTATTGTTTTCACAATCATATTTATCATGTTAAATTCATAACTTTATCTCATATATAATATGTTTTATTATCTATAATCGATATTAAAAAAAATGACATTTTTAACATTATTATTGTTTTGTTATTTTTTTTCTAAAATATCATTTATATATATATGATCAACATAAAAAATATAATGGAAGAGAAAGTTAAAAGATAATAACGGAAGAAATCTGAATTCATTCATAGAAGTGCATTAATGTAGATACACAGTATTTATAGAGAATGCAAGAGTATGCTAAAAGAGAATAACATGGCATAAGGGCCTAGGTAACAAACTATTATGCTCATGTATACACATCTTACGTTATTTTTGCTATTCTAACATTCTATCTTGACTCAAAGGCCTTCTAAGAACTGTAAGTTATGTTCTTAATTCAAAAAACCTTGGACCTGCAAGTGATTTATTTATAGCATATGTTATTTGTTAATTAGATGAAGTATACTTAATTTGAAGGTATCCAATTAGAACGTTTTCTCTAACAAAATATAAATCAATCTCAATATGTTTTGCTCGCGTATGTATATGTAAAATTGGATGCTCGGTAAGAAAACCAACATTAATGTTATCATAATAGACAATAGGTGGTTCTTTGAGTTGCAGTTCAGCCAATATCTTCTTTATCCAAGTAAACTATACAATAGTATGTGCCAAAGACCTAAGCTCAACCTCTATGCTCGACTTGGGTACAACTTTCTATTTGCCAGAACCTCATAAGACAAGTGAGTGACGAAGATAAACATAATAACCTCTAGTAGATCTTTTATCATCACTACATAATGCCCAGTAGGCATCAACGTATGCAGTCAATACCAAACTTAGAATGTTATAGAAACAAGTCATGTTTAATTGAGAATTTGAGACACCTCAAAATTCGCTTTGTAGCAACCCAATGTACATTTGTTAGAGCATGAAGAAATTGACACAATTGTTTTTAAAGAAAAACTAATTTATGGTCGTGTTAGGATACAATACTAAAATGCTTCTATAACAATCCTTTATTGAGTAGCATTTGGCAAAGGAACACTATCTTATTTAGATGTAATTACCTCATCAATCATCGGTGTGGAAGTAGGCTTGTATTAGTTAATTGAACCTTTTCAAAAAGATCATGAATATATTTAGACTGATTGAGATGCATACCCTCAAATATTCTTGTAACCTTAATCACCAAAAAGAAGCTAAGATCACTAAGATCTTTTAATAAGAACACATTATTGAGCTTGGTCATTAAATCACTAATGAACTTGCTATTATTGCCAGTTATTAAAATTTCATCAACATATATCAAAAAGATTACAAAAATACCTTTTTGATTGTAAATCATCATAGAAACATCATTTTGAGAACACTAAAAACCATAGGAGATTAAACATCTTCTGAGTTTTAGAAACCAAGCCCTTGAAACTTATTTTAAACCATAAATTCATTTTTTAACTTGCACACATATTGAGAACATGCAGAATTGACAAAAGCCTCCATTTAAGAATACAGTATTCACATCAAGCTACCTAACTTCCCATTTTTAAGCAATAGCCAAACTGAGTATAATACGTATGGTAGTAGATTTAACAATAGGATTAAAGAACTCAGTATAGCCAAGCGTGATTTGTAAGTATCAATTGGCCTATCAACCTATAACTTGGTTCAAAACACTTATTTGTGACTAATAACCTTTCCATGAGTAGGTTTAGGAACTAATTCCCAAGTTTCATTTTGCAGCAACGCATTATACTTTGATTACATGGGAACATGCCATTTAAGAATTCTTAAAGCTTGAGTAACTGAAGTAGGATCAGGCAGAATAATCACTAAAAGTAAAGCCTTAGTAAAGTTATAACAAAAGGATTAAAAGCCCGAGATGGATCAATAGATCTAAAAACAATAGGAGACGAGCATGAAGAAGACACACAAGTGTAAGAATACTAGGCTGCCTATTACTAGCACTAGCAGAAGTAGGATTTATATGATGAGAGGAAATATGTTCTATAGATGATGCAAGTAAAGGAAAAAACTAGCAGTCATAGGAGCTACAGATAAAGTGACACGAAAAGGGGAAGAAATAGATGTTACATCAGAAGAAAGGTCAGCCTTGGTTGGTTAAGATTTTGCTAAAAAATGAAACATAGTCTCACAAAAACGTACATTAGTATACATATACACTTTACCAGAAATTGGTTCAAAGCACCAATAACCCTTATATTGAGTAGTATACCCAAGAAAGGTAGAAGATAAAGAATATGACTCAGGTATATTATGATTATATGGTCTCAAAAATGGATAACAAAGGTAGCCAAATGTCCTAAGATAAGAGCAATCATGCTTTGAATGAAAAGCAACTCAAATGGACTTGATAAACAAATCTATTGATAAGATGGACTGTAGATTGAAAACTATAATTCTAAAACTACATAGGAACTTTAGATCTCATTAACATGACCAATAAAACTTCAACAACTTGACCATTTCTTCTCTCAACAAGACCATTTTGAGATTATGTATAAAGGCATGACAACCTTCTAAGAATATCACTTACTAATGAATGTGATTCTAAACTCTTCAATTCTATACCTCCATCACTTTGTAACATTTTAATGCTTGTAGAAAACCTTTTTGCACAAATGCCTTAAAATGTAAAAATGTAGAAGCTACTTTAGATTTATTCTTAAGAGAAAAAATCCAAATAAACCTTATGCAATCATCAACTAGAAATAAGAAATAATGCATGCTTCCATTAGATTCCACAGGGGAAGGTCCCCGTACATCCATATGGACAATATCCAAATGACAACTAGATTTAACATGAGTATGTGCCATAGGAAATTTGTATGATTTAGCTAATTGATAGGAGTCATAGAGTCCACTCTCATTAAAATGAACAAGATTCTTATTCATAATATAAGCAATATGTTTAACAACCACTGAATAAGGATGTTTAAGTCTATCATGTAACAAACTACTACTAAGTACAGTCTTATTACAAGAAATAGAACTCATCTGATATCCAATGAATAATGGAAGCTAGAACAAACCATCCTTAGTAGCTCCCATTAAGAGTGTAGTCCTGGTATTCAAGTCTTTTATAAAAAAATATGTTAGGAAAGAACTCTACCGATACATGATTATCTTCAGACAATTTTCTAACATATACAAGGTTTTTTTCCAACTACGACACACGTAAAATACTTTGTAATTTCATGTTACAAGACTCATTACACAAGCATGCATTGCCTAGATGAGCAATAGGAAGATTACTTCCATTACTGAGTAATAGTTAAGCCTCATTTGAATAGGGGCTATGATGACTCTATGAAAATAGAGTCATTAGCGCACTTTTTTACTTAATATTTACTTGTTTTATTTAATAAATATTATTTTTATGGAAAAAAATTAAAATATAAACTTTTTAGTGAAAATGAGTGAAAATATAATTTTTGGAATTTTCTGGATTTTTTATGAATTTTTAACGCAGGACCAATCAGAAGCTGTCATATGGCATGTCATGCAAGCAGAGGAGTTGACTGGGCAAGCCACATAGATGTCACACAAGCATATAGAGCGAATCACATCACGCTGCGTGTGAGGAGGACGAAACACGTGCCACGTGTCATCACGATGTTCAACATGAGTTCGGAAATCGGTCAACGTGACATGCCATATGTCATCACAACACCATTGATCCATGTGTTCCACCCGTGTGCCATGCCATCCTTTACCACGAATCATGTCACACCATGTGTTGCTGACTCGGCGATCGTTGACTCTGACTGGTCTCCCCTGCCACGCGTCGCTCCTTGATTCGCCCAATGAATTTCTGATGCCACGTGTCGCATTATGATTGGCTAAAATAGTCAATTTTTCTTGTTTTGATGGTAGCACTTGATCTGAAATTGATCGGATAGTCCAAATCGCACCTAAGCTTTATTTAAGCCCTTAATCACTCCATAAATCCTAATTTTCTATCATTAGCATAATTTTGGTTAGTTTTTAGAGCTATAAAGAGAGAAAAATACAGAAAAATTTAAGAGACAACATAATTTTAGTGGAGATTCAAAAGGAAATTAATACTATAATTTAAGAGATTGATTGTATTTCTTTTTTTACTATTTTTTTTTATCAATTTTATGTCTTTCTTTATGAAAAATATGAGCTTTATGAACACAATTATGTGTAATTAATTTATTATTCTAAGGATCTTATGAACCCAATTTTCACCATGTGATGATCTAATATTTTTTTCCCAATTATAATATTAATTTAATTATATTATTTAATCTGATTTTTATGCTATTAATTGTTTGGCCAATAATTTATCTATAGAGGTAATTATATAGATTTGAGAGAATTATTTAATTGTTTGTCTTGATTAAATAATATGCATAGTTTCTAGGTAGAGATGTATGATTCTTATGTATGTGATCCATAATTGATAGACTTAATGAGTAGTATGCAATTTAATTGGCATGAGAGTGTGATTAAATTAATTACTATATGATGTGTAGTGTACTTGAAAGATGAATATATGCTAGGTTAGATTCAATTGATCATGTAATTAATTGATATTATGTTGGAGAGATTTTAGCGATTCGTATGTTTAGAAAATTGGGGGATTAAGTATTCTTAGATATTTTTCCATATATCTTTTTAGTTACCAAATTTGATTTAATTAATTATTGTTATTTACTTTTAGTTATTTTAATTTTGTTTCCTTAAAATATAAAAACACAAAAAAATTGATTTTTAATTTTTTTAAGTTTTTAAAATTAGTTTATAATAAAATAATCTATGTAGAAACGATCTTTTCTTATCATTATATTACTTGTTGTAGTACATATACTTGCGTATTAATTGCACACATAATTTGTGTGGCGATCAGGCTAAACTGTTGAAGTACATACTAATCTAAAGTCAAATGATGCATGACACTAGTTTCCATGAACCAAGCCTATGTGCTAGATGTAGGAGGTCTAGTAATGAGTAGTACTTGAGGCTGAATAGCAAATGGCATATACTAAGGGTAAGAATTGATATCTAATGAATCAACAGTAGTAGAATTTGAGGTATGAATAATATGTGCTTATGATGTATTGGCTTGATGCAGGTGAAGGAATAGAAGGTGTAGAGCCATTACTTTTAAACTATATGTAATGAAAGTAACAACGAGCTATAATGTGTCCATATTTCTTTCAAATTTGACACTGAGTGTTATTGAAGTTAGTAACTTTGTTCTTATCAATAAATCCATCAGATTATGGAAAAACACAGCCAATAGTCTTTGACTTGGAAGTAGAATTGTTAGATGAGCTATTCTTAGAAGCAAAATAGGTATTAGAGTAATTTTTTTGAACAATAGATGAATTAAATTTATTCATTCTTTTGTTTCTCATGCATGAACATGCGAATAAAGAGCTTATTGAGATAAAGAATTCTTCACTTACCAGTAAGATTTGTAATTAGAGAAGAATAATTGAAGTAAACCTCCAAGCATATAGAACATTTACTCATAATCACTAATTATAAGAAGATGATCAATGAGATCTTTAGAAACACTAGTATATTGTTCGATTACCAAATTACCTTTCCTCAAACTCTATAGACACCATTCAAGATCCATCAATCTCGACTGAGAGTCATCATTAAATTCTTTAGCAAGGGTATGCCAAAAATCAAGAGCTTTAGAGATACCTATCAAGTATTTGAGAAAGCTTGAAGAAATTGAGTATCCAGTTTTTGACTACATTATCTTGTCTCTCCTAGTTGATACTCAAAATTCTCTTCAAGAATTTCATATGATCGAGTGATTCTAGTGGAATATTTTGTTGCAAAAGTTGTTTTGATAACTACTGATGGTGGTGCAAAGCCATCTTTGATCAAGAATCTTAGTCCATACATTGTAATCACTTGTTAAAGATGTTTTTTTCAAATCAAATAGTTAAATTCATCAAGTCTAACTTAAAAACTTGGATTAATATGATATGTAGGAAATGGAATAGGAGAACCATGAACTAATAAAGAAGAAGAAAAAGAAACATGAAGAGAAGATTTGATGAAAGCATATATGTCATCAATAGTTACTCTAACATGATCCTGCATGGAAGAATTTTCAATAGGCATAGTTAGAATACTCTGATACCATGACAAATATAGAAAATATAAGGGGAGAGAAAGTTAGAAGATAACAATAGAAGAAATCTGAATTCATTCATAGAGCTGCATTAGTGTAAATACATAGTATTTATAGAGAATGAAAGAGTTGCATTATGTTAGAAGAGAATGACATGGCATAACAACCTAAGAAACTATTATGCTCATAAACACACATATTACATCATTTTTGTTATTCTAATAATACAATAATAATATCAAGTCTCTTAAATTTATACTATAAATTTAAGATTTAGATTTTTAAATGTAATATGTATAATGATAATACTAAGACTTGATCTTATGCTTATAAAAGTGATACTTAAAACTTACAAAGGATGAACATTTTAGCTGTGGATAACTGAAACTGTAAAAATTTAATGATATATACCTAAAAATACCATTAACTGATATGACGTGTGGTGGGAATAGTTATTGCAATACCAAAATTGTAGTTATTCAAAACCGATCATATATTAATATTATTTTTTATTTTACTTAAAAATATGTGTTAAATGTTAAAAAAATAAAAATTAATGTTAATATTTTAAATAATATAATAGAGTAAGAATTATTTTAATATTTAATTTAAAAAAAAATTATTTTTGAGTAAATATTAAAAAACAAGAAGCATGATTAAATCGTGAAAAAACTATTATTGGTTCATAATCGGTTATATATCCAAATGTATCCAAAATTGATACAAAATGATTATGATTATTAATATAACCCTTCTCATGTGTCTCCATGACCATTCCTAACACTTATCAATTGAATATGAAATTATGAGCATTTTTTTTAGTTAACTATTAAAAAATTAAATATTTAATATACAATTTATATATAAAAATAATATCAAAACTCTTAAATTTATAATATAAAATTTTTAAAATTATATTTTTAAATCTAATTCACATAATGACAATACTAAGACTTGAACTTATATTTTTGAGTACAAAAGTCTACCCTTATTACCTGACTATAAACTATACTTAAATAATATTTTTTATTTGTTGACTACTTGAATAACTTTTATTTACCTTACTTTTGTTGACATTTTTTCATTTTTTTATTTTCTTACATACCAATTTTTAATGAATAAATTGTTTATAATGATAATATCGAAACTTAAATTTGTGGTTTATACATAACATTCTACACTTAACACGTTAATATGAAGTTATGATTATTTTTTTTATCTAATTAATATATTTATTAAATTACACTTAAATAAGTGTTTTTTTCTTCGTCATAGTATCTTTTTTAAAGTTAAATTTATACTATAAATTTTAAAAAATTAAACTTTTAAATGTAATGATTTGGCTACGACGATTACGTTCATCTTCTTTAAGTTAATAAATTTAAAAAATTAAATTTTTTGAGCATTATTTGTACACAATGATAATATAAAGACTCTTAAATTCATACTATAAATTTAATATATATGTGATGGCAATACCAAAACTCAAACTTACGTTTTATAAAAGATACTATACTTATCACATCAAGATAAAGTTATAACTATATATTTTTTTCTAATTTCTGTATAAATTAAATTACACTTAAAATGTATTTTTTAATATTATTATTTAGATCCATAGTTATTTTTTATAGATTAGTGATTTTATTTTTGTGGTATTTCTTTAAACAATTAAGTACTTACATACATGCATATACACTTAATACTTATAAGTAAAAAAAGTATATTATAAGAAATTTTTTAATGTTATCTTTTCCTATGTAATTTATAATTTTATTTTAAATTTTATATTTGTATCATTTTTATTAAATAATTATCTATAAAAATAAACTAATTTTATTAACTAATTATCCAAAAATAAATTATATAATTTAAGTTATAAGTTCACTTCTTATTTTTCTTGGCTAGTATCATATAAATAGCTAAAATATTATATTTTATTTGTAAATATTAAATCATATAACAACTTTAAAGTTTATTCATTGTATTATATAAGTTTGATATTATCCAGGTAGTAGGTATGCGATCCTAACGACCTGATGTACCTTGCTTGTATGATAAAGGTAACACCGTTATTTAAATAAGCTCATATATAACAACCTGGATCATCCCTTGTCAAACAAGACCTCAAGAAGCTTGTATACAGTGACCTGATTCTATATAGAGCTAATATTTTGGTAATGATAACTCACATTGAGAGCTTATCAATGTAACTTCGACACATGTCTAATAGGTGTTATATATACAATCTTAGGAAGATGAATAAAAAGATCTAACCATTATTAGCATCTCATACTTCTATCTAGAATCTCTAGAAACCCTAACACACTAGAATCTTTCTAAACAATTGGCACCCACAGTGAGGCCTTAAATATTTTTAGTCTTTAGTTAGCATTTGAGTGTATTTTATACTCGGGAGAAATAGCTCGTAACATAGGGATATTCACTTCGCTCAAAAATGGCCAACCTATCATCACATATCGAGCAGAATAATAACCTCACTCGCCTAACCCTAGAATTTGATCTCAACGATAAGATGCATTGCTCATCGCTAACCAAGGTATCACATAGTGAACATGAACGGGGTCATGCACGACCCTTAGTTAGTGAAGGCGATAACCCTTATCCTGCCACAACATGGGTAGACCAATCAAGATAACTCCACAACCCAAAAGTTCTGTTAGCTATAGCCTTGAAAGTACATCTCTTGAAAAGGATTCCATGTTGAATAATATCCAAAGACATATGACTAAGTTGCAACAAGCATTTACTAAATCTCAAAGAAAAAAGAATAAACTTAGATCAAGGTTGGTGCATGAGGAGTATTTTCACCTATATTGGACAATCACTGGCCAAGGGTGAGGCATGCATCATATACTTTCTTCCTGCAATGACCTGATAAAATTGAAGAACAACATCTAACTACAACTTTAACCCCTAATCTCTTGTTCTAGGACCTATATATATGAACCCTTATACTCATGAGCATTTGGCACAACATATGCCCTACTGGCTCCCAACAAGTTTGGGTTTAGGGGATGTTGCTACCATGGGATTCCCAACACCACCTGGTTGTCCAAGTGGTACCTTTGAGGAAAAATTTAGAGATATGGAGAAAAAATATGTGGGCTAAAATGAATGATCGGTTTAAAGGATAAGAGAAGTTAAGACCTTACGGTGACATCGAAATTGTGTGTAATCAGTTGTCAACGTCACCTTTCTTAGATGCCTTTGAGTTAACGGCACCTCCAGTAACATGTGAGGTGCGTAGGATTTTGGTAGATAATGACATCTCCTCATATTTATTGTATTTATATGCTCTATTAGATATGGAGATAGATTCTAAAGATATTACGCAACACCAGATGCCTTTATTGGTTTTCAACGATAGCGTGACCCTATCAGTAGAGACCATGCGCTTATTGGTTTATGTGGAAGGAGAAATCATCCTTACACATTTTGTGGTGTTGAATAACCCCCATATCTTACAATGCAATTTTGGGTCAACCTTGGATCCACAAGATGAAAGAAATCCCCTCCATATATTATCAGCTCATCATGTATGCTATTGTCGAGGGGATTAGAGAGATAAGAGGAGAGTAAGTTAAGGTAAAGAGTTTTTTCAATTTTTCCATGAAAAATACATTCCCCCAATATAGAAATATTAATCAAAGAATGAAAATCGTTCAAATGAGGGGATGATGACATGAGTGGGGAGATAGACTATGGCGGTAAACTCTGATGATTACGAAATAATTCATATGGAGGACCCAGGGGTAGATAATTTTCTGAAATAATTTCCCATGAATTGTGTGTCGATCATACCAGAAAACCAGTTTAGCAATGAAAGTGGAGGTTTTCTTGAGATAAAAGTGATATCATCAAGAAGAATGTAACTTCTTTAAAAAATATAGCCTTGATTCACAAAGTATGTTACCTCAAATGGCTATCAAATGTTGTGTTAGCAAATAAAAATGGTGCAAAGTATAGAATGTGCATTGATTTTAAGGACCTCAACAACGCAACACCAAAATATTGATTCTCATTGCCAAATATTGACCAATTGGTTGATACCATGGATGGCTTTGAAATGATGAGCTTCATGGATGCATATTCCAACTACCATCATATCCAATGCATCCTAGAGATGAAGAAAAAATGACTTTCGTCATAGAAGAAAGGATCTATTCATATACAAGAATGCCTTTCAATCTAACGAATGTGAGAGCCACTTACCAAAGCCTAGTTAATAGAATGTTCACCAAGAACCATTTCTCTGACCTAGAGGAAGTTTTCGATATAATAAGAGTAACCTCGGGGAAATTCCTAGGTTATTTAGTATTGTCAAGGGGGATAGAAGTCAATCCTAAAAAAATCTTGACCTTGATAAACATGAGATCGCCAAGCTATTTTAAGGAGGTCTAACAGTTGTATAGTTGTATAACTACACTTAGTTATTTCATTTAAGTGTACATAGAAGGGCCTACCATTTTTTTAGTTGTTAAAGAAAAAAAAGCATACATATGGGATGCAGATTATGAAAGAGCTTTCCAGTCCATCAAGGACTACTTAGGGAAGGTTCATCTTCTAGGTAATCCAATTGTAGGCAAGGTGATGTATACATACATAGCTTTCATAGACAAAACCATTAATGTCGTGTTGGTGGTTGATAGGTAAATAAGATAACACCCCATATATTATGTGAGGATAGCGACAAGCAAGCTCAGACACTACTTTGGAGTAAGATAGTGGTCTTCACATCACATCCCTTGAAGAATATCCTAGGCAAGTTGAATCAGTCTAGTTGCCTTTCTTAAATAGTTATTGAGTTAAGCAAATTTAAGATACATTATAAGCTCTTTTCAAAAATTAAGAGGCAAGATCTTGTTTATTTTATCGCTGAATGGACTCAATATTCCATATCCAAACAAAATGATATGGTGCCAATGTCTATGATGGTAGTGCCTATCCTTATGACAAACTATTCGAGAGGAGTAAGGATTGGAATAGTGATATTCACTCCATCTAGGGGCTTAATATGGCAATGTCTCCATATCACTTTCCAAGCAACCAATAATGTTGTCGAATATGAGGCCTTACTCCTAGCTTAATGCCAATTGATAACTTTTGGAGCTAAAAGTGTGTTAATCCATAGCAATTCACAGGTTGTGATAAACCAAGTTAATAATGAATTTGGGGGCAAGGAAGAAAGGATGAAGTTTTTTGTGCAAAAGGTAAAAAAGTAAGGGTAGCCTTTGAAACGTTCAAGATCAAACAAATACCACTAGATAGAAACACATATGTAGAATCCCTAACTACTTTGGCATCAGTGGTGAGATAGAAATTAAAAAGGGTGATCCTTGTATCGTGTTTATTGAGACCAAGCATTATGGGGGATGAAGATAAGGATCAAATTTAGTTGAGTACCAACTCTTCAATGTATACCTCTTAGTTGGCTCCATACTTGGAATATCTCATTCACGATACCCTAGCTAAGAACAAAGACAAGGCACAAAAATCATGAGAAAAGTAAGAAATTACAACGTTATTCAGTGAGCACTATATCGAAATAATTATGGTAGACCTTGGTTGAAATACCTACCTACCCTAGAAGCTCAAGTAGTTTTGAACAAATTATATGAGGGGTAATGTGGAGCTCACTTTGGGGAAGAACGCTTTCTCAACAGATTATCAAGCATAGTTACTATTGGCCTACTTTTCTCAAAAGTTGTATTGACCACGTCAAAAGATGTGAGTGCTAAAGTCATGCCAATATCCTAACCCAGTTTGCTCATGACCTAAGGTCCATTGTCAATCCATCGCCATTTCAAAAGTGGAGGCTAAATATTATATGTCCCTTACCCCTTACCCCAGGCTAAAGAAAATTTCTAATAGTGGAAACTAATTACTTTTACAAATGGATTAAGGCTAAACCATTGGAAAGAATCCAAAAGGTGGACATACAAAAATGTATTTGGTGGAATATCATATGTAGGTACGGTTTACTTAGAGAGCTGGTAATAGATAATGGCCGCCAATTCGTAAGCCAATAATTGATGTCTTTTTGCTATGAAATAGGCATTAAGTTATCATTATCCACCTCTTATAGACCACAAGAAAATGGTCAAGTGGAGTCATCAAATAAAAATCTTATCAACACCTAGGTAGGCAACAAAGGGTAGCCCATTTCTCTCACATTTATGGCACTGGTGATGTTATCTCATCAGAGGTACAAGAGCCTACCCTTCATTCGAACATCACACTAGAAGATAATGATTGCCTCAGAAGAGATTATCTCTTATTGGTAGAATAAAAAAAAGAGAATGCCCTAATACGTATTGAATCATAAAAGAGAACAATCCAAAGTTCATATAACAAATCTAATAAACATAAGAACTTCAGTGTAGGGGATTAGGTATTACGAAAATCACTAGGGAATAATGTTGAAGCTATCCATGGAAAATTTGCTGCAACGTAGGAAGGTACATACCATATATATGATATCATTCTATGAGGGTATTGTCGAATATAGCACAATGGCGTAAGGGAAGAATTAAGCTAGAATGGAAGCATCTAAAGAAATATTATGTATAAAATTCCCAATATATTGAGATGCATTGAAGTTAGTTTTTAAATCATTTTTGTGTATTACATTTTCACAAAATATTAATGTGATAACCCCCAAGTATGAAGGAAGGAGGCCAAATGAATGCCCACTTATGATGCAGGATAAGATGCGTGTTGCCTATCCTAAGAAAGGGTCTTGAGTTCCAAAGTGAACCCCCTCTTTGGGGAGTGCATGTAAGGGTAGGACTTAATTGCACCATTGCATGTCTTCTGTCTCATGAAAAATTAACGAGATAACCCCCAAGTATGGAGGAAGGAGGCCAAATAGACCCTTCACTTGAGATGGAGGATAAGAGGCATATCACCCATTCTAAGAAAGAATAGTGAGCCCACCAAAAAGGGGCCTTCCCTTAAAAAATCTATTATGCCCAAACTTTGTTTTATTGTTTAAATTCAAGGTACACTCAAATGGAGAATTACAAAGTTCTACCATCTCACGGATAAAAAGGTCTATTTATTAGTAGTAGTCTTATGGATATTTTTCTATAACACCCTCTACTTCTAGTATTCATCTAGTTTGTGAAATTCATCCCTTTCATCCTTTTATTTATCCCATTGATCGAGTGCCTTGATTAATTCATTATGTATATCTTTTAACACTTATTCCACAGCTTTAGAATGAGTTTTTAAGCTGTATAGTTCTTGGTTCACAAACTCAACAGTTTCCCGACACATATCAGCTTCTTGCTTTGAATCCTTGATGATAGGTATTACTTACAAGTAATAAAAAATGATGTTAATTAAACTACCGAAATTGAACGTTACACTTCCAAATACCATGAGAGGTTTCTCATATCTAGTACGCATCTAGGCATTATGTGCTCATTGTCTCTTTCTCCTAGTTACATGTTGTTTAAATGGTAGGTCAATTTGGGGGTACCTCGAAGTGATGGTACAACTCATCTTGAGCACTGGGTTATCAAACATCCTAGTTTTGAAGAGGGTATTCAGACTGCTACTTTCACCCTACTCACGTTTAACGGGAAAAATACTTTACAAGGGGCTAATGTCCTCACCTAAAGTGGGACAATTATTTGATGAGGATAGACCCCATCAAAGGATCACTACCGAACTTAAGAATTGGTTCATGGACCTCCCCACTCCGGATTGGGCCAAGCACATCTATTTCAGCACCCTTTTTTTGAAGAAATAGCAACCTCTTCTACTAAGAAAGGTGACGCAAGTAACACCCTAACCTTCTTTATTTTATTCCCCAACTAGGTATCAAAGGGAATTTAATTCACCTTTTCACTTATGGTAGGGGAAATAAGGTTTTTCTTAGTAGCCCATGGGAAAGTGTTTAGGGTACAAGAGAAACATGACCCCATTTCGATCAGATCATCCAGATCAACTTGGCTATAATCCATTCGACCTCAAAAAACCTAAAAATAATGGCCTAAAAAATTGTAAATTAATGTTGTCCCTTGAACCCAACTGGAATTTAGAAAACAAAACTAGTAATTTCCAATAATAGCCTTAAACGCATAGGAAAGAATCAATCTATTATTACAAACAAGAAGCCCAAATAATGCAAGGGATAATTAAATAGGAACATAAGGGTTAGAAAGTGAAGAATTTAATTAATAAATGAAATATCTTATGTAATAAATATGATATATTATGATTTGTTTGAAAAACATGAGTTCACATCATTGATTCTACTGCATAAATTTTGATGTCCAAAAAATTACAATTGTTCTACAAAAGACAAAGGATAACGACCTATGGAGTGCCCTCCTTTACCACACCTTCAAGCCTAACTTAAAGGGTGTCCTCGACATCAAATTGGTGAAGGTAGCAAAGTGTTCGCTAAGGGGGCTTTTCTCCAACTACTTTGAAAAGCCCGCATTAAAGTGAAATAGGAAATAGTCGGGTCCAACTTCTTGGTCTTAGTCTTGAGGCTTCTTACCACAAAAATAACCCCATTCCTATACATTTTGGTACACTCAGATTTTATAGTCTCCATATAGTTTGAAAATGAGCTCATCTGGTCCTCTATGGGCTCGCCTTCTCTTCGGCCTCCTTCGTTTCTTACTCGAAATGGATTACCTACTGAACCTACTCGAAGTAGTAGCTATTCGCTTTTCTCAACTTCTTAGCTTTGTTTAGCAGGTCATCCTCAATCTTTAAAAATTTTGCACTATATTTCAAGTGACTTGCTTGCATTTCATGCTTATAGACCCTGAGAGACAGTTTGCCTTATCTGGCCAGGGACAAGACCTACATTCAACAAAAGAGTTAGAAAACTATCATAATTATGAAATAAAATCCCTTAACATATACAAACTCAAGTTGATCATATGGTCATCCATTAGCTTCTAGTTGGATCCACCTTCCAATTTATGAGCTTCCTTGGCCCTAATTCTCTCAACATCACTCTTAAAGTGATGATAGAGGTCACATTTTAGTTCAAGACACCCAAAGATGCCCTCATCAAAATAAGTCACATGGTGTCTAGCACTATGACATCTCTTAGTACAACTTCATCAAATTCAAAGTCATATAAATCCAAGGCCTCGATCTCAGGCACTAGATCCTTAACAACCTTCCTCTTTTTTATGGCCTCGGATATGAGGGATAAGGAGGAGCTTGGCCTATCAAATTCCATTGGTAGGGAAATCACCTAGACAAGTTCATTTAGAAGAGTGGAGTCCCCATTCACATATGGTGACACAATGGGGGTAAGTTGCGGGTATGTGGGAGCTAGGTCTTCAACATCGGAGGTATCAATCAGGTCAATAAAAACAAGTAAAAAGGATTATTAACAGTCTGAGTTACAACTACTATTATTTATCTTACTACAAAATGATGACCTAAGTACTCATATGAATAGTCTCTTTAGACCCTAAATTTTTTCAAATAAGTTATAGTTTAAATTTCCCTATAACTCTCATTTGAGGTGTTCTGTAGCTTGATCCTTCTTATCCTTTCCTTACCATCTGAACCCAGCTTGTTTATCAATTCACGTATATAGGGTTGAGATGTACTAAAGTGATGATTCCAAGTATGATGGACTGGTAAGTCAACTTCGGTACCCCAAACATCCCCAATAATATAAAAATACTTAGCTTTCCAACCCGAGGTGCTATTAAGAAGTTTTAGATGCACCCCATGCCTAACAACACATGATATATACACCCTTCCTTTATCCAGGCCATTTCCTTTTGAGCAGTACATACTACTGATTTCATCAGTTGTTAAACCCATCTCGTGTTTACTAGTAAGAATAGAGAAGCATAAGAAAGTTTTCCATCTGTTGGGATTTACCTAGGTAGGGTTCATATCAAATATTTTGTGAGCGTGAGCTATCTTTCTAGGGAACAGGTACCATAGTCCAATTTTGAAGAAAGCCAAGTGTACCACCCTCTACCCTATTGGGGGATTATCGGTGTCACATAAATGACGAGGTATTGGCATTAGAATTACACAGAATGGGATGTAGTATTTATGCCTGATTTTCATAAGATCGTCAATTGACAAAACATTGGGCATCTATTCTATCTGATGCTTAGCTTTAGTTCTATTGGTAGGTTTACCTCGGTTATCATGCTTTTTCTTAGGATGAGGTACTTTATCCAGTGAGGATACCAGGATATAAATGATAGGTACCAAGCCCTATGAAGATGAGGAGGAAACATGATGTGATCCAGATGAAGTGGGAAGAGTTAGGACGTTCTCCTTAGTAGATGCCTTACACATACTACTAGACCTTCTTTCACGACCTATAGAAGTTTAAGAAGGTCATTTAGCTTATGGATAGCTCATTACTAAATGACCTAAGTCTCGAGATCCTTCTCGATATGTACCTATCCTTAAAGGAACACTTTTGGTATGGCCTAAAGGGACTTCTCTAGAAGATGAGGAGTGGGCTATATCTTTTTCTTTGTCACAAGTCTGATGAAGAGCAGCCTGGTGATAAAAAATTGACTGGTTTTTCAATAAAAGTCGCTATCCAGATAGACTGAAATTCAAGCCAAGCATTTTTCAAACAGGTTGATGAAGGAAAAGGGTAGTATAAAAAGATATACAGGGTTGAGATCTTCTGAAAAAAAATTTAGCTAAGTCACTTGAATGGATAAAAAGTAAAAAATTTCTTACTATTTAAAAAGAGGGGATGAAAGTTGAAAAGTTTACCCATTAAAACACATATTATTAATGAGTATTCCCTAAACTTACTAGAAACCCTAGGAGTAGGGGAGTTGGTGAAGACATAGCACACGTGAAGAGGTCGTTATCTATACGACCTTAATAACCTCATCTATTAAAGAGCCATTGAATTAGATTTCTTAACCTAACCATACAAGGATCAAGCAACGAAGTATTCCCTTGACTTCTCAAAATCAAGGGAATATATAAGGGAGTTAAAGTTTGGTATTGTCTAGGCAACAGGTACATGACTTTTACGACCTAAAGTACCGTGTTCGTATGATAAAGGTAACACCATCGTTTAAAGAAGTTCGTATATAACGACCTGGATCACCCTGTGTCAAACCAGACCTTAAGAAGCTTGTATATGGCGACCTAATTCTATATAGAGCTATTTTGTTTTGTAATGATAGCTCATATTGAGTGATTATCAATGTAACCTAAACATCAGTCTAATAAGTGCTATATATATATATATATCTAGTGAGATGAATATAGGAATATGAATATTATTAACATTTCATATTTTTCTCTGTAATCTCTAAAAATCCTAACACACTATGATATCACCAAACAATATATATATATATATATATATATATATATGTTACATCTTCTTACTCTATTAAATGTGGGTCGAAGCTAGTGCAATAACACTACCAACCATCCTACTATTTATAAGAACAAACTTTACGCGTATAGTAAATTTTTAGGTCTCCTTGATTTTGTAATTAGGTTTATATTGAACACATATGAAATAAATTAATATTTATGATTCTATTAAATTAATAAAGTATACGGTATTAAACTAGCAAAATATGAGAAAGAATAATAACCAATTTTACAAAAATATAGAGTGAAAGGACATCACTAGCTTTTTATTACTGTTATCAATTCAATTATCAATTCAATCTAATATCCAAGTATAAGTTTCTTAATATACAATGTGAATATTGTGAGTTGCTATACTCAGAGCAATAATATAATAAATTCATGAATTGAAATATTTAATATCAAGATGTTAGCATCTCAATTATTGAAATGAAAGGTCATGACTATATGGCAAATAAATTTGCTATGTTAACACCTTGCTTGTAATGTTGAAATTTGTAACAATCCTTGCTATGCTTGTTCGGTTATCACTTGATTTCAATTATAGCACTATTTCTCCTTATTTTTATGATATAAGAACAAATTTGTCTACTCCAAACACATGTTAGTAATAAGAAGTAATTAGTTTGCAAGATTTTAACTTATATAATATAACTTATACTGACAGCCACGAGAATTTTAGCATTATGCCTTAAAAAACATAATTATTATTAGAACTCATGAAACAATTCTTATTGATTCAAGAATATATGCCATGCACGGAAAAAATTGTATTTCTTCGTAATTTTACGATAATTAAAATTCTATTGTTAGAGTTTTATTTTTATCATAATTATTATTAGATTATGATTTATTTTTTCATTCAAATAAAATTTATTAGAGTTAAAATCATTTTATACGGCTAACATATATATATATATATATTAAAACCATTAAGTCTAAGCCCCGAATAAAAAAAAGTGCATTATTATCATCTAAAATGTATTAAAATATGAAATTTATTTTCACTCAAAGACCAATTTTTTATAATTAAACTATTTAAGTGATTTTTTTACATTAATTAAGTTCCATTTATACATCTTTCAATAAACATATAAAAACACATTCATTTTTAAAAAATCACATCTCTATTTCATTTGTTATTTATGTAAATGGCACAAATTATAAAAAATTTAAACATAAAATAGGAAATATACCATTATAACAACAATTACATGTAATACATGTGTTCGTGATTAATCTGTGTGCTTCACTGTCTCACCTCAATTATAACTTGAATATATTGTATTAAAATAAGATATAGATAATATTTTTTTAATTAAAAATAAGTAATAATCGAAAGATATTAATATTATTTTTTATTAGGTATATTATGTTGATCATGAATATAAATCATTAATTATATATTAATTTATATATAATTTAAATTAAATGTATAATATACTTAATAATTTGTATATAAAACCCTCTAAAAATATGATCGAAACGTATGTGAGCAACACATGCCGCTTTAAATTAACTAGTGGTATGCATGCATTCCTTGAGAAAAGTTGGAGAGAAAAATTAATGATCCTGCTTCCTCTCTATTATTATGATTCTTCCTAAATTCGTTTGAATTATCTTTTCCTCTAGACACCAAACCATGTGACACACATGACAATATTACTCAATTATTAAGATGACTTTATTTCACTTAATTAATTTCTTTATTCCCTTTCGTTTTTCGTTTTTCCTAATTTATTTTTATCAATAAATTAAAAAAATATTCAAAATATTTTAATTAACAATATAAAATAAAACAAATGGTGAGAATAATCCTTTCGAATAAATTTCAAGTCTCACTTGGTTGATTTTTTTAACTAGTGTCACTTAGTTGTATTGATTATAAGAAAATATTATTTAATCATTTTAATTATTAAAAAATTGGTGTAAAATAAACTTGAATATTTCATTATTAAATTTAAATTTATAAAAATGTGTATTTATTAAAGGACTAAAGGTAAAAATTTAAATTTAATTAAAAAAATAATAAAAATAAAAAAAAATAAATAAGATATATTTAGAAATAAAAATATAAAATAATCAAAATATATCTTTAATAAATCAAAAAGTATGATAAAGTGATAAAAATATTAAATATTGATACTTAAATAATATTTATCTGAATATATTTTAATAAACAAAATGATTAAATAATATCTTTCAAAAATTAAAGTATTAATTGACCCCAAAATCATAAACAAAAGAACTAAAACGACACCACACTTTATAATATAATTGTGTAAATGTTTATACTATAAAGTTTTTAACAGTAAATAAAAATATGCAATAATAAATTATTTTTTAAAATAAATAAAATTAAACATAAATGATATATTTTTTAATAATAATCAATATTTTAAAACCTAAAACCTTAACGTATACTTGTATTAATATCAAGAAATCTAAAACCCTAACTTATACATTTTTGCCTTTTACTAATAAAATGGTAGAAACAATTTTATTCAATAAAAAACACAATTTGTATACATTATTTTACTACCGCAAGATTATTTAAATTTAGATTGATTTTATTATTTATGTAATATTAATAATAAAAATATTATTAATTTAAAGATTAAATTTTAATAAATATTATTATAATGACAATGTGAGGTTAAATGTAACATTATTGGTATAATGGGAGATTATCATAACTGGTTGTAAAAATATATTAACTATTTTTATTTTTTTTATAGTTATAATTTCTAAAATGTATTATAAATTTAGTTTTTAAAGTATAATGATTTTGATTTATGAGTTATGAATTATAATTTTTGATTAAATAAATAATTTTATAATTTTTAATTCTTTTATAAAAAATCACTACTATATTTTATAATTATTTTTAATCTGTGATAAGAAAATAAAAATAAAAATTACTTATGTATTTTATGGAAATATTTAAAAAAAACTTAAAAAATTTTAAAAAAATTATTATTATTTATACATATAAAAATCATAATATTTTATTTATTCTATCAAAATCAAAAATTCGATTTAAAAAATATTATTTTAAAAAATGGGTGAATTATTTTGATAATAATTCATTAAAATTAGAATAATTATCAAATATAATTTACTAAAAAATTAAAATTATTATCCAAATGAAAAAAAAAAATTTTGTTTACCTATTTATATTGTATATTTTTATTGCAAATGTACCCTTCATGGATGTGTGACCGACACCTTAAGAGGGAACAAGGACGGTTGAAAAGTCAGGCCAATGGGACCAACCAGTCTACTTTTGACTTCATGACTTTTGCAGGCTGATAAATATAATATTTTTAATACTATTTGTTTTTAAATAAATTAGAGATATTTAGATTTGAACGAGTATGAATTCGAGACTTTGATTAATGAAACACCTAAACGCGTCTTTGTATACTGAATCAGATGCTGCCTTTCTTATTATAATACTCAATATTGCAACTGCAATGCACATGTTGCCTCGAGAAATTATTAATTGTTTTTAAAGTATATAATGATATAATATTTTAAATTAATATAATATCTTTTTAAAAAAAAAATCTAATTAATAAAAATTATATTCTAAAATAAAAATACCTCTATACTTACGCGTTATTATATTGTAAATTTGGGGTTTGTTAAAGGAAAACAAAGTTTTCAAATTCTTAGACAATGATTACTTTATTATAATAAAATAAATTAAAATAAACTTATAGTGTATAAATCATGAGTTATTTAAGTAACTTTATATGTTTTATACATAAAAAAAATTATATTATACGATTAAACCTTAAAATAATCTTAGATTAATTGAAAATTTTAACCTACAATTTAATATTATTAAATTATTTTTTAAAATATAAATTTTACTCTAATTTTAACAAAAAATTCTCTAACAATAAACATATAGTTAATTACATGTTTATAACATATGAAATTACTTATAAATATATCTAAAATATTTATTTAATTACAATTATGAAATTATGATAATAAAGTATGTTTAATGATAAAACATACTTAATTTTAAGTATAAATTAAGTATGTTTTATCGTTATTCATATATTTTAAATATAATTATAAATTTAAATATATTAAATGTTAAAAGCATTTTTATTGTTAATCATATCTTATATACATAATTATAATAAAATAAATATTTATAATTAACCTCGTGATATAAAACATAATTAACCCTTAAACATATCCTAAATTAATTCAAAATTCTATCATCATTATGAAATTAAAATTAATATACCTTTTGTTTTAATTATTTTTACCATTTATATATATTTTAATTTATATATTCATTTATAAATAAATATTACTAACAATACCTTCAATTACACTTTTAGTTTTACTTATTCACTATTTATCAAGTAATATACATAAATCTTACTTATTTTTTAAGAATTAGTATATTTAAGTAGAAAGATAAGGAGGCAAATATTTATAGATAGACAAAAGATTTTGAGACGAGGGATGTGAAATATATGTATTAACTTAAGATTAAAATTTGAAAAATCCATTAAAATAGAATATAAAAAGATATGCTAATTTTCCTTAAATTGAAATATTATTTAGGTCTTTTTGGCAACACTCAGGTGACATGAGTTCATATTCTCTAATAACAAGCTAGGTTGAGAGTGTATAATTAAAAGCTATTATTTTTTGTCTATAATAGATACATGTAGAATAGATAGAGAGAAAAAGATAATTAGTGTTATTGTCAAATTATTAATTAAACCATAAAAAAATTTAATGGCTTAAAGATGTCTCATATTGTACTGAAAATTACTCAATCAATATACTAAACATGCATGCATGTCGTCATAAATACGATCCTATTTTCCCATATACATATCATGTATATTTGACTAATACAATTGCACAGCTATTTTAACGTTGTACAACTCAATATAAAGTCGGCATATCTAAAAAATAATAATTATCAATTATAAATATCTCCCTTTATGTTTAATAAAACCCAAAAAATTTCAAAAATAACAAGTGCAGTTCTTATAATGATTTTTCTTCTTCAAATTTTTAGAGGAGATAAGAATTAAGATATCTAATTGAGGATATTATACAATAAAGATAACTTTAGGGTTTATAATTGTATATTTTTCAAAATTATTAATTTTATTTTTTGTAATTTTAAGAAGCTTCCATGACTTTTAAAAAAAATACTAAAATGTGTACATAAATCAAATTCTTTACCTAAATTTCAACGAAAAATTATTTATTACTTCTAAAACATGTATAACATGATATTTTAGATCAATAATTAATGTAATTTTTCTCTATCAGATATAAATGTATCAACGATAATAACAAAGAGTCATAACTTTGTGTTAATCTTTTAATGCTTTCCATTTGGTTAATAATCTTCATGTTGATGTCTAACTATAAAGCATCTGCGGGTCCAACAATTTATAAGCTTTCAAAAGTATTAAAACAAAGGCAGTTGGAAAAAGATCAAATACCCAAAAACATTTAATTTAGGGATCCGTAGATCTTAGGTTTTCAGTTAACATTGATACATTGAGTAATAAGAGTTCGAATATTAGTTAATTAATATTAATCATAAAAATTTAAATTAGATACTTTTGTATAAAAAAATAATAAATATAAATTTATATCTTTAATAACTATGAATAAAAATAATTAATTTAATTATTATATTCATAAATATTTTATTATTATAAATGATAAAAATTTATATAATTATTTATTAAATCATATATATTTTTATTTTTTTTTATTAAATTAAGAAATATAAAAATCAATTTTTTAAGATTTAATTTAATTTTTAAAATTTTAAATAATAAATTAAAAATCACTTATATTTTTTCTTTAAATCGATGTATATTTATCGGTGTGCCAACACAAACTCACACAGAGTATCACATCCGCCGATAGACACTCATGCCTCTCCCGCGCGCAGACCTTTCTGATACGAAACCCAATAATAAGATTACCTTATTTTATGTTTGAAAATGAGTCGCATTAAAAGGGCACATGTTCATGTATTCCACGTCTGCATCTCTTCAGTTTTAAAAATATGAAACAACTTGTTGAACACGTTAATTCATAAATCCAACTTCCAATAATATATTTTTTTTTTCACAAACCTAACTTCCTTTTAAATGTAAATCCTACTATTCCAAACCGTCAATATTGAAAATACTTTGTAACCTTCTCTAATTGAAGAGTTATAGATTTAAACATGTAAAATATGGATTTTTTCAATCCAATGTAAGTAAATAATATATATATTTAAACACTACTATACCAAACCAGCAATATTGAAATACCATTGGAAAAATATTGAGTACAAATAAACAACATGTGTAATATGAATTCATTTATATCTAGTAATCCAAACGAATAGCCAATTAGAGACCAATTATCCGTTGTTGTTTGTCAAATAAGGTATATTGTGATACATAAACACAATATACCCTAAAAAAGTACATACATAAACACAAGATTTTTTAAGTATTTGACAATAAAATAAAATAAAATGATTTTAATATATATGACCCAAACTTATAACATAAAAGCGTTTTTTTCATAAATAAGTACCCATTCTATAAAACACACTATTTTGCTAACCACTTCCTACTAGAAATGCTTTGCATCCAATTACACTTGCTTTAAGCATAATATGAAAACTAACTCTGTTATCTCGACTCTTTTAAGATGTCAAGTGTCTTAAATTTGAGTACATATCCAATGTCTATTATACACGACCACACAGAAAAATGAAGAGTTCTCTTTGATAATCAATAAATACGTGCATAAACCAAGGCAACAAAAAATGCTCTTTACTCATTTAACCAGCAAAAGAAATTAGGGGTATTTCTGGAATTTCCTAAAAGTACCCATGAAAACAAACTCAAAAGGAAAACACCACTGGCCGGCGATATTCTGGTGCCAAATCAATTCCAGTGACATTTGCTATAACATAAACACCACCAAACAAATCATAATACAAATAACAAATATTAGAGGTTAAGAACCTGTAAAAATGCAAGCTCATGGTCAGGGAGTATAATAACATACTTCGATACGCACAATAAGCGCTTTCCAGCGACATATGCTATGTCAACAAGTTATAATAATATCATAGGAAAGATAAAAGAACTCGGTTCATTCCACACAACAAAATTCAGAAGCCAATTGCGAATAAAATAGAGGAAGCTTTGGTAATCCATTTATTACTAAGAAAACACTAAATCGCCAGCAGATGTTCATAACATAATTTCACAAACGGAACCACACAGGTGAGTTTTAATTTTGAGGAACAAGATTTAACCACCAAAAAGGCAAATGTATTTACAAATAGCCACATCTGAATGACTAGCCCAAGCATAACAAGTTTATCTACCAACATAAAAGTGCAAGTATGACGAACACACCAATCAACAAAATGAGATTCTTCAAAACATTATCAGCCTGCTGTCCTCGAGTCCTTGGTGGCTGAGGAAATCGATGAGCATGACCACCATGAAATGAATTGAATCCTCCATAGGGATAACCAGAAGTTGTACCATACAAAGTTCCATCCGGAAATCCACCAAGTTGAACATTAAACAATGATGGTATCAACCCGCCAAAAGCAGTAGCCAATGTGAAGTTACCAATCCTGGCAGTTGCCATGGGCATAAATCCCCCCATCAATCCAACCCCATGATTGGTGAAAGGATTTGTATCTGGTGGATGAGGGGCAGTAGCAGGCCTTTGGCCAGCTGGGCGATTGGGAATTTCAATGCCAGGGTAAGACTTTGATCTGGGGTCTGTTTGTGTTTTGCCCCTGCCATAAAGAGGTACCAATCTCTCCTCCTGTATGAGGGCTTTACAGACAGGGCATTCTTGGGAATGGGAGTGATGGTGTAACCATCTATAGAGACAAGGCCAACAAAAGAGGTGTCCACAGAGAGTAACAATAGGATCTTGTGCTAACTCTAAGCAAATATTGCATTCAAAATCGCCAGCATCACCACCACTGTTACCAGAATAAGACGGGCTTTGCGGTGGCACACTCATTGATTCCCCAAATCCACTAGTCATCTGAATGACTTCCACAAGTTCTCAAGTCTAATTTCCTGGAATTTTGCACAAATCCATTACCACTAACTCAGAAAAAAAAATTGAAGATTTAATTGCATAAAGTAGCATCTTCCATATAGTTTCATTTTCAACGATTTTTAACGACCTTTATAGATGAAATTTTATTAAGAAAAAATGGTAACACAAGTTCTCTACTTTTAACAAAAATACTCTAATTTAAGTGAGATACAATCAGTCCATTGCTTTACCAAAATAATCTAAAAATATATTTTATAAAGATAATAGATTTGTAATACTTCGTAAAAAAAACAAAAAACAAAATAAATCCATTACTTATACAAAATAAAACTTTTTTTATAAATATAACGAACACCTAATAAGTTCAGGCTAAATTACAATATTCTTTAAAAATCAGACTTCGACAATCCTTAGTTCCTAAAAAACTTGATTCCCATTAACAAACTGATAAAAACAGATATCAAAAGACACATACATATTTTAATCCATAATTTACAATCCATTAACAAAATCTCATATTTTGGGAGATTTTTCTATTCAAAGTAGCATATATAATAAATAAACATTCACAAGAAAACCCAGATGAGAATAATTTTGAAGATCCTAATCCAAAATCGTCAATATTTACAAATTATAAATAGACCGACTAATCAAATACATACATACATACACGACTAATAGAAACACAAAGCGATAACTGTTCCAAGACTAAATGAATCAAAGCATTCGAGATTGGTAAGAAGCAAAATTAGAAAAATACTGAGCAAGAGAATGAAAACTGAGAAATGAAACCTTGATGTGTGTAGAATGAAAATTAATTATCTGAAACCAGAACGAAATTCCAAGATGCATAGATTGTCTTCCCAAGAACAGGTAACAGCAAACACAACCTATCAAATCTAATATTAGATAGAAAGAGTCAGGAAGGATTGGCCCGAATTGGAGTATCTTACGATTTTACCCCTAAAGCGAAACCCTTTTGTCGAAGTTTCCAGGTTCTTCCCCATTTTTTGTTGCTTAATACTCACGATGATTCAACTCCTACGTCCTCGCTGCGTTTACATTCAAGAGTCAATTTCATCCAACGGTTCTCTTTCATTTGAATTAGTGAATCTGACGGCTCTTTTCCAATTCGTACAGTTGGATTAAAATAATATTTGTATGGATTGTTTTGAGAAAGCCCACTGGGTGGGACAACGCTAAACAAGTCATGTAAATCTCTGCCCATTATAAGGCCCAAACCCAATTTATGGATAGTCAAGAAAGTCATGCTGCACATTTCTCTAACTTTGAACTTAAGCTTTGTTTTCCCACATGTGTTCTTACCATCTTAGCAAAAGAGAAATAGAAAAATAAAAACCATTATCTTTTTACTAAAGTATCCGATTTATATATTTTTTTTTCTTCTTCGAGCATACTTAAGAGTGAAAGAAAAAAGTAATAACAAAGACTTAATTCAATAATAATAATTTAAAATGATAATATAATTATTCTTGTAATTTTAAAAATATATAATATAAAATTTAATATATAATAATAATATCATAAAACAAATAAAATATATTATTTTAAGTTTTGACATATTAAAATATACAAAACAATAATAAAAAATTATATGTGATAATAATTTTAAGCTAAACACTAAGTAAAATAAAAAACTTCAATCATAATATATCGGAGTGTTGTTGTAGTCCATCAAATCAATTTGAAAATTTGTGTATACTTTATTTTAAAAAAAACTTTTACACAACAAAAACATGTCAAACATAACAACTAAATGGTGTATTGAAAAAAAGAAAGTCCTATTTGAGACCTTTTTGTGTATCCAATCTGGTTAAACTCAAAGATAATGAGATATAGAATAAGTTAGTCTTTGAGATTTTTTTTGTGTTTTGAGAAACTTCACAATAATTGGAAATAAAACTATAGGTATCGTCAATTTTTATTGATTTTAAAACATGGATCCAGTAATATTTAGGTATAATTTAATTTATTTTGAAGCAAAAATGTGGGGATGGATGAGTTGTGAGAGCATGAAATTTTTTTAATTTTTTTTTATAAAAAGATAATAATCTTAAAATTAGATTCAATAACTTATAAGGAATTAAATTAATACATGAATTTCTTTCTTTTCATATTATTAAAATGTTTTATTTTAGTATCGTAATTCAAAAAATTGATATTCACATGTGTCCTATAAGTTTAACAAAGACATTTGTAAAAATAAATAAAAAATAATAATTTAATGACTAAAAGATGTATCGATAATTAAATTGATGTATTAAAATAGCATAAAGCATGAAAAAATAATACATTAAATGAGATATCAAAATTTATATAATAATAACTATAAAGTTTAAACTTATTATTCATTTCTTGTATCAATACAATTTTTTATTATTAATAATAATTAGAGTTTAAAAAAGTTATGACATAAAAATTTAGAATAAAAAATCATATCATTAATTTTATTTATATTGTAAAAAATATAATCATAATTCTTTTTCTTATTGTCTTTTTTTCTTAAATTTTCATAAATATCCTATTTAATTTAATAGTAAAATATACGTGATCAATTTTAATCAAAATTGAGAAAATACTATTCAAGATAGTTAAAAAAATAATACTTTAATTGGGTATTAAAATGAAACCTATTAATAATATTAGAGATAAATGTTATCAATGTATTAAATAGAGTTTCTTTAAGTATCAATTATCTTAAAACTTATAAATATCTAATTGAATTGAATTTAGTATCGAATATATTTAAATAAAAATATATAAATTAAAGATAATAACTTTATTTAATGATTAAAATTTTTAAAATAATATTTTTTTTTCATCAATTTTCTATGATATATTGGCATTGAGGTGTTTCCTCGTTGAGTGTTCAAATATTTCATCCGAATTATGGAAAAATGTATAAGTGTATCAATCTGGCTCATTTGAGGAAAAGTGTAATCAGAAGGTTATTTTTAAATATACTGATATATTATTTTGTAAAAATATTCTATTATAAGAGAAATTATTTTAAGTAGTAAAATTATAAAAATAATTTATGAATATCATAATTTTTATTATAAAATATATATTAAAATTATAAAAAATAGAAGTATAAAAAAATACTATTAAAGTGATTTATATAATATTTTAAATCATAAAATTATTGACTACTAATAAAATGATGTATCACTTAATTATAAAGATCAAGAATCTAGGTAATAGTAAAAACTAAGAAAAAGATAAATAAAAAATAGTCGTAATAAAAAAAATAAGTATATATATATATATATATATTGTTATTAGAATTTTTTTTACTTCAATTTATTAAAAAATATAAGAAAATAAAATAAAAGTTTGTTACATGATATTATATCAAAAGTTTTTCAACTTTTAATTTTTAATTAATTTAAAAATATTATATTATTTATATATAATATAAATTTTTTATCTAAAAATTAAATTGGGATTGAGTCCACCCAACCCTCACTAAAAAGGATCATCCGCTTAGCTTTGTACTCACCAAATTCCATTACACACCATGTGGTTCTTAATGCCTAGATAAAGGAGTAAATGTCCCTACATTATATCACCATTTTATGTATTATTAATTTATCTTATTTATTCAAATTACAAGAAAAAGTAAGAATAAAAAAAATTATAAAAACCAGAGATTATGATATAAGGAACATGACTTAAATTCTTATTCCCGTATGCTTTCCACAAAATATTAATATTTTGTTATACAATTCTATTATCGTTTTTGTTGAAACAAAGACGTAGCTCTATCCATGTACAATATGATACATCATGTGCTTTACTCAAGATTTTAAGATAATTGTAAGGGCTTTTGCTTATATAAAATAGCGTGAAGCATCGAAGCACATGACGACTAACCATTAATCCAACATCTATTTAACATCTAGTTAACTTATTTTTTTCTAAAATCGAATCATCTCAACATTTTGGTATCCATTGTAAAACTAAGGATTTAAAGATCGAGTTGTACCTTTTAATCCCGCATTTTTGAAGATTTTTCTTGAGTTTTGAGAGAGTGAATAACCAAAAAATTGGATGAGAACTCAAAAGACTCATATCAAATTAGTGTAGTAACATTAATGGGATCTTATTTATTAAAAAACATGGAAGGATTTGAAGATACCAGGAGCTAGAATTCCATACACCTAAAAACGTATCACTTTTCATGTATTCTATTTTATGCTTCAATTTCAATGTGTTACCCCATGTATATGACAACTTTTGATCATTAGAATACTTTCCTTGAAAAATGATATGTCATGAGCTGATCACCTCGTCAGGAATCAGGTAGAGCACTCGAATGTATGTTATACAGAGTTGATAACCTCAATCATATATCAAGTAGAATCTTGTCTTTGAAAATGATATGTCACGAGCTGATCACTTCAATTAGGAATTAGGTAAAGTACTTGGATAGATGTTATACAGAGTTAATCACCTCGATTATTCACAGGTAGAACATTCTTCCTGAAAATTTTATGTTACAAGCTAATCACCTCGATCAAAAACCAAGTATAGTGCTCAAATTGATATCTTTCATATGATGTTGCTACGACAATTGTCAAAGTTTAACCTCAATATTGTTAGTAAAAAAGAGTTTGTATTACATTGATCGAGTATATAAATACTTGGCAAATACAAGTTTATTAATATAGAGCTCGATAGCACAAAATTGTTAAAAATTCTTGAGACGTTTAGTTGTGTGACCAATGTTTAAGTCATTTGCTTCTTCTACCAAAGGCAATAGCTTAGTATGAATCTTGACAACCTTCTTGCAAATATCCCCTCATACCTCAACTAAAGCTAAGTTTGAGTTGAAAATTGAATGTTCTAGTTCCTTAACAATGTCCATCACCTTTCCATCACCTTGAGGAACATACTTTAGATTGCTTCATGTAAAAGCTCGCCCAATAAGATTCTTTGTCAACCAGAACAATCATTTTGGTCAAGTTTTCTTGAATATAAGAACCAACTTGAAAAGAAATAAGAAATCTTTTAAGCTCAAGGAAAAATCCCTAAAAGCTCGAGCAAAATATATTGTGCAAAGCTATTAATTTTACCACCTGAGCAAAAAAAATTATATAACGCGAGCTAAAAAGATAGAACGTTCTTGTTCTAATTTTGTTTGATATCCTAGAAACAATGAAACTGATGATTCCTTGACTCATCCTTGTATGGAAATTCAAGTTTTATTTCTTCATTAATTAAAAAAAATTATTATTATGCATCAAAACATTTCATATTTTATATTATTATGATCAATCAATTGCTACTCTTTTACCTCAGTTGAAGAATCGATTGAAAAAATATGGAGATTTGATGTTTCAACATAAGGTTAATCTGTAGTCTGAACCATGAATAGTATGATCCATCATGTACCTTGCCGAAGACCTTAAGATATATCCACACTTATGATGATTGAAAGGGTCATCATTTATACATAATAACTTAAAGTATTTAAGGATCAATCATTAACTCAATTTATCAAATTGGTCGAACTTAGATTAGATTATGTTATCATCACCTGTTGATATGTTATGATATGTATCTAATATGTAATCGATACTTTTATATGAAATGTCATATATATATTTTTTTTCTTTTAACTTTTCTACGTCAAATCGAATAATCCTAATAATTTTTATGAATTATTATCTTCACTTGAAAAAAGCCATTAAAGTACATAAAAACTTTTAAAAACTATGTACCGTAGAAAATGATTTTTCTGTTACATTAATATAAAACCTTTGTTTATTTTTTCATTTATTGCCAGCAGTAATACTTTTTTATGAAAATATTTGCAATACCAACGTACTCAATGATCGAGTAATGAAAACCAGCTCTTTGTAAAGTCGGTGGTTTTTTGTTTTTGTTTTTATTTTTGTTTTGAGGTCGGTAATTTGCAGTTAGATAGTGTCCCCCGCCCCGCGCAAAAAAAATAAAAATAAAAAAAGAAAGAAAGAAAAGCGAACACTTCTTTGTTGTATCAAAGGTGTTGGTGGGATCTACTTAATGCCATAGGTATTCTAGCATAAATTGTTCATGAATAATAGAATTCTCATTAAAATAGTGTTTTTTTTACCTCTATATGATTAAAAATTTAAGAAAAATCCTCCAAAAAAGTTGCATAAAATTTTATTATATTCAAAATAAAAGATGAAACATTTGTCTCAAAAAACATCCTACAAGCAACCAAGTTTACTAATCTCTATTTATATATTTAATTTATATACAACTTTTCCATAAATGAATTTATATTATATATAATGTTATATATGGAATATATATAAATGACAAATTATTTTATGATCATCCAATTATTTATAATTTATACATGTTGTAATATAGGTCTAGTAATTTTTAAATTTTTAATTATTCAAAGAAGAGATTCTTTTTGGAAAAAAAAGTTTTCAATTAAAAATTGAAACGTTTTTTTAATTAAATTTTAAAACCTCTTTTGCTTTAAATTTAAACGTAAAAGTTTATTTTGCTGTGTCCGTTTGGGCCGTTTTTTTCTTTCTGCCGTACCTTATATATATTTGAGGTGTGGCAGACAAAAAAAAAAGAGTAGAAAAAGATAAGAAAGTGATTGAAGAGATATACGATGGAAAAACTGAAAAAAGGTAGTGTACCGGAAATTTTTTTGATTTTTTTTAATTTAGAGTTAGTTTTTTAAAATAAAATTTAAACATTTAAAAAATAATAAATTAATAATTTATAGTATAAGTTTATTATTATTAAGTTTCTTTTAATCTTACATTTGTCAGGAATAAGATAACAAAATTATTTATAAGTCTAGACAACCCTGAACTCAATAAAATCTTATTAGGTTAAATATTATTAAAAACTTAGGTCTAATTTAACTTAATAAAATCTCATTGAATTAAGAGTTGTCTTAACTTAAACATTTAAAAAATAATAAATTAATAATTTATAGTATAAGTTTATTATTATTAAGTTTCTTTCAATCTCACATTTGTGAGGAATAAGATAACAAAATTATTTATAAGTCTAGACAACCCTGAACTCAATAAGATCTTATTAGGTTAAATGTTATTAGAAACTTAGGTCTAATTTAACCTAATAAAATCTCATTGAATTAAGGGTTGTCTTAACTTATAAGCAGTTTTGTTGTCTTGTTCCTAACCGATGTGGGATTGAAGGAAATTTAACAACTCTCATCTACACGGACAGAGGTGGTCTTACAAAGCCACGATGAGACTGTTAAGGATAAAGCCTAAGTCGCCGATTAAGTCAGACCCAACTCTAATACCATGTTGAAAACTTAGGTCTAACTTAACCTAATAAAATCTCATTAAGTTAAAAATTACTCAAGCTTATAAATAGTTTTCCTGTCTTATTCCTGGTCGATATGGAACCGAAAAAAACTTAACAATTATCATTTAATCTTTATATTTTGGGATATAAATTTTTGAAATTCTCTAAGTCAAAAATTATTTTAAAGACATTGTTTGATATATATACCCTAATTGTTTTTACTCTATTTAAATTTTACATTTATAATTTATATATTTTTATATATGTATTTTTGATTTAGAATAATATAATTTTATTTTTAATTTATTTATCTATGTAGTTTTTATTTACAATTTTAAGATAAATTTATCTATTTTTGGACAAATAAATTAAGAATTTTTTAAAATTTTAAAAACTGTGTACAAGACAAACAATATTCAATTTTTTTAAACTCATTTTTTTGTGAGTTGAGTTAGGGGTGTCCATCAGTCCGGTTTTGGAGGAAAAATTTTAACCGGATCAGACCGTTTTTATTACTCGGACTGGATCAGACCGTTTTTATTACTCGGACTGGATCAGATCGGACTGTTTCATACGGTTTTAATTAATACAAATCGGACCGAACCGTTTGATTTATAAAATCGTTTGGTCTGATTTGGTCTGGTCTGGTTTCTAGTTCGGTTCAATTTTTAGACACCTTTAATGAGAAATACTATAAAAATTTTAATATATTATTAAACCGATCGAGTTTGGTTCGACTATGGACTCAACCGGTTTAAAAATTAATACAAACCAAATAGAATTGTTTGAAAAACGGTTTTAATTAATACAAATTATACCAGACCATTTGATTAGTAAAACTATTCGATCCGATTCGATTTTTCGAGTTGGGCTGATCTGGACCGATTTATGGACACCATTTGGGTACTGCTTAATTTGAAGAGTATTTTTTACCCTTTTTCTTTTACTGCTAATTTTACTCCTATGGATACAACTTTTTACGTTTTTCTTTTACGGCTAATTTTACTCCTATTTTCTGTAACTTGGACACTTTCACTTTACCTATTTGCATTTTCTTATTCATAATTTACTTAACTTTTCGTTGCTTTATGTTTATTTTTTTATTAGATTCTCAAGTTTATTCCTAATATTAATTAATTTGCTACTATATTGTTTGGGCTTTTCTTAAGTTGGTGCTATTAATTTAACATTATTTTTTATTTATGGTGTTAAAGTATCATATTTTCCCAGTAACATATTATGTTTGATATACTGTTCAGTTTAGTAATTAATTAATCTATAATTATTTTATTTTCTTAATTTACAGTTTTTGGTTTTGTTTACATATACACTCATTGTTGTTTTTTATTATCTCATATATTTGCTTTAATGCATTTTCCTTCACTGCTTTATTTTAATTGCTTTAGAGTTGATTTTTCGATCTTTAAAGTTTTCTTAAAATTCCTTATTTGTATCTTAATTACATTCATAACTTTTATGGTTATAAGATTTCATTTTTAATCGTGTATTTTTTAGAAAAAAGATTATGATATCTAAAATGATCACTCATTTGTCCCGAACTAAGAACCTAATTGTGAATATTGGTAATCCATGGTTTTTATGTGAACCAAATAATAAACCCTTCTGTAGTTTATGGGTACCCTAATGTTATCAATTTTGGCTCATTTGAACCATGTTGTGGCAGAGGAACCGAAGAAGTTTGATGGCTTCAACTTCAAGAGGTGAATGAGTAAGATAATGTTCTATCTTACCACCTTGAATCTAGTACATTTCTTGGATGAAGAAGCTCCCAATCAACATGAGGGTAAACATGATTTCTAGTTTGCTAGTCCTATTAAAGCATAGTAGCATTCTGATTACCTATATCAGAACTATGTTTTGAATAGCATAATCAACTCCTTGTACAATGAGTACAATAAGAATAAGATGGCTAGAGACTTGTGGGAGACAAAAGTATGAAAATATTGATGCTAAGAACATTTTGGTTGGTCGCTTTCTTGATTATAAGATGATAGATTCTAAATGTGTATGCAGTCAAATACGTGAAATCCAAAATATCTTAACAGTGATGTATGATGAAGGAATGATATTTAGTGAGACCTTCCAAGTTGCAGCTATTATTAGGAAGTTGTCCCATTCATGGATAGGAATCAAGACCTACCTTAAGCATAAGCAAAAGAAAATGTTTGTTCATAAGATTTAAGGTGGAAGAAGACAACAAAGTTTCTTCTAAAAGAGGGTATATCTCATCATCATCCAAGACTAATATGATGAAGCATGGTCAAAGCTCCAAGCACAATAAGAACAAGAGAAATGGTAAGAAGGGTAAATGGTCTAAGTTAGGACCTAGAAAAACAACATTTAAGAAGTCAAGCTTCAGAGATATTTGTTTTAATTGTCAATAGACAGGACATAAAGCCACATAGTGCAAGTTTCCAAAGAGAAATAAGAACCGTGAAGCAAACACAATTGACTTTATCACTCATAATATCTCTAATATTGAATTGTGTGAAGTCATTTCAAAGGTCAACTCGGTAGGGTTAAATCCAAAAGAGTGGTAGATTGATACTAGTGTAACCAGGCATGTTTGCTTAGACAAGGAACTTTTTATTACTTTCAAACCTATCAAGAGTGTGCGAAGCTATTTATAGGAAACTTTGCTACTGTTGTTGAAGGGCAAGGAAAAGTAGTACTAATGATGACTTTTGTTAATATATGACTTTGAACAATTTGTGCCTAAGATTCATAAAACCTTTTTTTTCAGTTTGTTGTTAAATAAACATGGCTTTAGAATTGTCTTTGAGTTAGACAAGGCCATGTTGACCAAAAGGGGTATATGTGTATTGGGTTGTTTAAGCTAAATGTTACAACTGTAATGCCTAAGAAAATTAAAAAAAGTTAATTCTTCTATTTACTTTCTTGAGTCCTTCAATTTATGTTATGATAGACTAGGTCATCTTAATTATATTATATTTCGTAGATTAATTAACTTGGACCATATACCTACTTTTCAAATTGATTCCAAACATAAACGTGAGACTTATGTTGAGGCAAAAATGACCAGGTCATCATCTACTTGATTGAAAGGAACACTGAATGCCTAAATTTAATCCACAATGGTCTATGTAATTTCAAATTTCTTCAAACAACACGTGGCAATAAATATTTTATTATGTATGTTGATGACAACACGAAATATTAATATATGTATTTGTTTAAAAGAAAAATTAAGCTATAGAGAAATTAATTATTTATAAAAACAAAATTGAGCATGGTGGTGAAAATGAAGCATCATTTGGTGAATTTTGGGTACAACACAAAATTATACACGAAACCACAGTGACTTATTCATCTCAGCAAAATGGAGTTATTGAGCATAAGAATCGTACCTTGAATGTAATACTATTATGTTTTGGGTTGCCACATAAATTGTGGGGGAAACTATTTTTTCAGCTTACTACCTTTTAAATAAAGCATCTCGGAAAAAAGAACAAAATAAAGTATAAATTATTTAAAGGAAGGGTACCTTTTTTTAAATATTTATGAGTATGAGGGTGTCTTGTCGACGTAGTCGTACCTATACCTAAGAAGGTGAAGACAAGTCTAAAAATGATAGGTTGCATCTTCATTGGATATGTGTATAATAGTAGTGCTTATCGTTTTCTTATGCACGAGTCAAAAATTATAAACATACACAAGAACACGATAATAAAATCGAAGAATGTATCGTTCTTTGAATATGTATTTCCAGGTAAATATCAAGGGAATCAAGTTTGTCTAAATGAACTTATGAGATTATGAATAAAGAGAATCGGGATAAAATACATTAATAAGAGGTTGAGGATGAGATTGAAGTTGAACCCAAACGTGGTAAGAAGGTTAGGACAGAAACGTCCTATGGTTTAGATTTTATGACCTATTTGTTAGAAAGTGAACATCAAACTTAAGAAAAGGTTGTGAAATCTTCTAAAGATCCTTAATGAAAAAAGGCCATTAAAATTTAAATTGAGTTCATTATGTAAAATCACACTTGAAAACTAGTTAATTTACCTCCAGGTAAAAAAACATTAGGATTCAAGTGGATTTTTACAAGAAAATGTAAACGAGATGGATCAGTTGAAAAGTACAAAACCAGACTTAAAATCAAGGGATACAAACAATAATATGACTTTGATTACTTTGATACTTATTCTCATGTAACGAGAATAACATCAATAAGGATGATAATTGTTATTACAGTACTTAGTGTAGTACTATTGTATCTTATAATATTTTTTTATAATGGAGCTAGCACTTGATTTGGTTTATATATATAGTTTAATCGTTTAGTTTTAATAAGAAATATCATATATAAAAAAGATTATTTTTATTTTTTTTCTTAATTTTTAAAAACAAATTAGATCGAATATGATTATATGAAAAATGTTTTTGCACAAGGCAACTCAATTTCGCATGTCTCAAATTACTCTATCCCATAATACGTACTATAATATTTGATAAATTTATGCTAGGACTGCATGTGACTAATTGTGTTACATATTTGGGCATCTTGTACTTTGCTAGAGCTAATGAGCTTGTTAGTTATACCGTAGATATTGAGCCCAATGACATTCTAAATCTGTTTGGATTGAGAGGCATTATGGACATTATGTCGGTTACAAAATTATACGAGGTTTATGATGAAATAAACTTTATAAAGTCATTAGGCCTTCTCACTACTCACTAATTATCATTAATATACACCATCAAAGACAGAGAATAAGTATGAGAAACCAGTGAGAGTATCAAACCAAAAATCCTCTGGAATTTCAATATAAGTGGTGAAATTTGATCAATAATAAGAGGTATATTTTCAATCCATTTTTGCTTCTCATGTACTTAAATTTGAATTCATATGGTTTCATGAATGTTTCTGGATTGGATTATGATCCAATATATGATATCAGAGCCATTTTTTAAAACACTCTTGTTTAACGAAGAATTGAGAATTTGACTTTTTTATTTTGCTTGTTTTTGATGCATATGAAAATTATAAATTATTTCAGTATTGATATTATAATGATTTTGTGAATTAAAACTTGAAAAACTATGAAGAAAATAAATCCAATTTTCTTTTTGCATTTATTGAAATGCATTAATTAACTTTTTATTTAAAATAACGTTTTTGATTCAAACTGAGATCATGAATCACTTGAAAATTAAATTACAAGAATTTTGATAAAAAGAACACCAATTTTTGTTGCCAAAATAGTAAAATATAGTCGGATATCTGTTTTGGTGGTAACCGGGTCAAGTTGACCCGGCTGGAGGTTGAAGATGACCTTCACAATTTTTTTTGTTTCAGCCTGGAATCGAACTTGGATTACATTGGTGGGATTGTAGAGTCCTGTCCACTCAACCACAAAGCATTATATGTACCAAACTTGTTTTATATACATTCAGAGCATTTTCTTAAAAAAAATGTTTTAGCCAGGAATGGAACCTTGATTCCGTCGCTATGTATGAAGTGTGATGTCCACTGGATCAGGATGCACTTTATGTAAGATTTCGTACCAGGCTTATTTTTATATACATTTGGAATTTAATTTTTTTTTAAAAAATTCCAAATATAATTTTAATGTAATTAATTATTTAACTTAGGTTTGTCATGTGTGGAATATTTATTATACATGTGATATTTATTTAAATAATTTTTGGACACATTCAAATTTATTTAAATACATTATGCTTAAATTATTTGTTTTGGTATTTGTATGTATAAATTTTGTAATTAATTATACATATGAAAATTTGGTTAAATAATTTATGCATAATGGAATTAACTGTTAATGGCTCTTTATGGATTTAATTAGTGCTTATATTATTTATTTTACTTATATAATTTATTGTCATACATGCATTCTTAAGATAGATAATATTTACACATTTGGAATTAAATTAATATTGCTTATGGTTTTATGCAATAATTGAGTCTAAGGATTTAACTAATATTTAAGTGATTCATATAGTTTAATTAATTAGGGAGTAGTCACAATATCTTTAATTAATTAAAACTATAATAAGGTTTGTTTAGGATCACATTTATAAAATAAATATTAATTGTAATTAATCATATGTGATATAATAAATCTTATCTCATAGGAATTTTTATTATATTTTTGTGTGATTAATTATGATAAAATATCAAATTATATTTTCTAATTTACCCACAGAGATTAGAAAAAAAAACATAATTTGATAGTTTTATCGTAAAGTTAAGATGAATTTATTTGAATTAGAATTTTAGTCCACAAACAAGTTTTATATCACTAGATTCATATTTTTCATTATTTACATTGGTAAAGAATGATTGTAATTTAGGTCTCAAATTTTAATAAGGATATAATCTTTAATTGTAGCTTCTCAAACTATAAATTTCTCTTATATATGCTATGACATTCCCGATCTGAAAGGGGATAATTATAAAGTATGGAAGGAAAGAATTCCCCTTCATTTAGGGTGGATGGATATTGACTATGCTATTAGGAAAAATAAACCACCTAAAATTACTAAAACTATCACTCTAAAGAATATCAAGCTTTATGAACAATGAGAGCGATCTAATCGCCTTAGAATAATGTTCATTAAGACTAAGATTTCTGCTAGTATTCGTGGTTCTGTTGATCAACATAATAATGTTCAGGACTTGCTAAAGGCCATTGATTATTAGTTCATTACTTCAAATAAGGCTTTAGCAAGCACCCTTATTATGAAGTTCTCTTCCTTGAGACTTACCAGTGTGAGAGGTGTGCGTGAGCACATTATGCAAATGAGGGACATTGTGGCTCAATTTAAGAATCTTGAGGTTGAGATGTCAGAATCCTTCTTGATGCACTATATCCTTAACACTCTTCCATATCAGTACATACCATTCAAAATCTCGTACAATACACATAAGGATAAATGGTCAATCAATGAACTAATGGTCATGTGTGTTCAAGAGGAAGGGAGGTTTATTATGGAATTTGGTGAAAATGCAATGTTGGCTACAACGTATGGAAAAGGAAAATCTCAATACAAGCATAAAGGAAAAGGGATAATTCCACCTAAGGTTGATATTAAGAAATGAGGCAAGTGTTTCTTCTGTAAAAAGAAGGGACGCATAAAGAAAGAATGTATAAAATCCAAAAATGGCTTAAGAATAAAGATAATCCAACCTCGTTTGTTTGTTATGAATCTATTAATGTTAATATTAACACCTGATGGATTGATTCTGGATCTACAATCCATGTTACAAACTCCTTATAAGGTATGTGAAATCTAAGGAAGCTAGTGGGAAGTAAGCAATACATCTTATCCGGTAACAAGATGGGCTCACATGTGGAGGTTGTAGGGATATGCAGTTTGATTTTAAGTAGTGGTTTTATTTTAGAATTAGAAAAGACCTTTTATGTTCCAAGTTTATCTAGAAACTTGATTTCGATTTCAAGACTTGTACCTTTTAGTTATTTCATTCACTTTTCAAAAACATCTTTCAGTTTATTTAATAAATTTGATTCTGTTGAGAATGGTATTTTGTCTGATGATCTTTACTACATTAATTTATGAAATAATATCACTCATAATGCTATGCACGTTCAAGCTGGCACTAAAAGGTGTATTATTGGCAAAGACTCTTCTACATTATGGCATAGGATATTAGGACATATCTCCATAGAATGAATTGAAAGATTAGTGAAAGATGAGATACTTATACTCTAGGTTTTACTAATTTTGAGACATGTGTGGACTGCATTAAGGGAAATCAGATTAAAAAGTCAAATAAAGGTGCCAATAGGAGTTCAAGCATATTAGAAATCATATATACGGATACATGTTGTCCAGATATGGACATTCAAGGTCAGAAATATTTCATCACCTTTATTGATGATTTTTCGCAATATATGTATCTCTACATGCTTCATAATAAGAGCGAAGCATTAGATGCCTTCAACAGCTTTAAAGTTGAAGTAGAGAAACAATGTGGAAAGAAAATAAAGGTTATGAGATCAGATAGAGGTGGTGAATATTATTGTAGATACATTGAGAATGGACAAGCGCCAGGTCCATTTGCTAAGTTTCTTCAAGAACATGAGATAGTTGCCCAATACATTATGTTTGGTTCACCAAACTAGAATGGTGTAGTAGAAAGGAGAAACTGAACATTATTGGGCATTGTATGGAGTATGCTTAGCAACTCTAATCTTTCTAAATCCTTATGGATTGAAGCTTTAAATACGGTTGTGTATATATTAAACCAAGTTCTAATAAAGGATGTCTCAAAGACGCCATTTGAATTATGGAAATATTGGGAACCAAGTTTACGACATATGCAAGTTTGGGGATGCCCGTCTGAAATGAGGATTTATAGTCTACAAGGGAAGAAGCTAGACCTAAGGACCATTAGTGGCTATTTCATTGGATATGCCGAACGGACTAAGGGTTATAGTTTTTACTGTCCATCTCACAACACTAGGTTTATGGAATCAAGCAATGCAAAGTTTCTTGAATATAACTTGATTAATGGGAGCGATGAAATCAGGAATATAGTTTCTGATACTAATCACTTAGAGTCTCAACCTTCTACTTCAAGAGATAGATTGATTGTTGTTCACAACACCCCTCAAGTACAAGTTGGTGTTGAATAATCAATCCCTGAAAATCCATAAGTTGTTGACAATATTCCAATAGATCATATTGTTCAGGAGATAACTGAAACTTCTAAACAACAAGTTGAACCTTATACTTCCCAAGAAGATGGTGGTGCGACATTAAGAAGATCTACTAGAACTAAAAGGTCAAAAATTCCTAGTGATTATGTTGTATATCTATAAGAATCTAATTATAACATTGGAGCTATGGATGATCCCGAATCATTTTCACAGGCCATGAGTTCTAAGGTTTTAAACTTATGGTACAATGCCATGAAAGAAGAGATGGAGTTTATGGCATCTAACCGAGTCTAGGATCTCATCAAGTTGCCTGATGGTGTGAAAGCCGTTGGATGTAAATGGGATTTCAAGACAAAGAAAGACTCACAAGGAAACATTGAGAGACATAAGGAAAGACTCGTTGCCAAAGGATTCACTTAAAGGGAGTGAATCGACTACATAAAGACAATCTCTCTTATATCTAAGAAAGATTTACTTTGTGTGATCATGAAATTGGTTGCCCATTTTGATTTGGATTTGCATCAAGTGGATGTGAAAATGGATTTTCTTAATGGTAACATAGAGGAAGAGGTTTATATGAAACAACTTGAAGGATTCTTCCCTAGTGATGGTGAGCATTTGGTTTGTAAGCTTAATAAATCCATATATGGATTAAAACAAGCTTCTCGTCAATAGTATTTGAAATTCCATAATGTCCACTTCATTTGGTTTTGAAGAGAAAGTCATGGATCAATGTATATACGAGAAGGTTAGTGGGAGTAAGATTTGTTTTTTGGTGCTATATGCGGATGCTATTTTGCTTGAAGCCAATGATAAAGGTTTGCTACATGAGGTAAAACAATTCCTCTCTAAAAATTTTCATATGAAGAATATGAGTGAGGCATCTTATGTCATTGGAATTAAGATCCATAGAGATAGACTTCAAGACGTCTTGGGTTTATCTCAAGAAACCTATATTAATAAGGTTTTACAGAGATTCCGGATGAAATATTGTTCACCAAGTATTGCTCCTATTATGAAGGGCGATAAGTTCAATTTGAACCAATGCCCAAATAATGATTATGAAAGAGAACATATGAAAATCATTCCATATGCTTAAGCCATTGAAAGCCTGATGTATGCTAAGGTCTATACCAGACCTGACATTGCATTTGTTGTTGGGATACTAAGAAGATATTAGAGTAACCCAGGTGTTGACTACTGGAAAGATGCAAATAAAGTGATGAGGTACCTGTAAGGAACCAAGGACTATATGCTCATGTATAGACGAACTGATGATCTGGTAGTAATTGGCATTTCGATGTAGACTTTGCTAGCTGTGTTGATTCATTAAAATCAATATCTAGTTACATTTTCATACTTACCGGTGGAGCCGTGTCTTGGAGGAGTGCAAAGTAGTCCTTAACTGCTACTTCCACTATGGAGGTTGAGTCCATGTCATGTTTTGAGGCCACATCACATGGTTTATGGTGGAAGAGTTTTATTTCTGAGCTTAGAGTAGTTGACTATATTTCTAGGCCATCAAGATTGTACTGTGATAACTCAATTGTTGTGTTTATGGATAAGAACAACAAGAATGGTAGTCGTAGTAAGCACATTGACATTAAATACTTGGCTATAAGAAAACGTGTTATGGAAAAGAAAGTGATCTTTGAGCACGTTAGCATTGAATTGATGATTGTTGATCATTTGATTAAATGCATGTCACCACTGAAATTTAAGGATCATGTAGAGAAAATGGGAATTGGTTCCACTTTGTAAATGTATATATATATAATTTATTAATTAAACTCTTATATATTGTAATATTTTCTGATATTCATATACACCTTAATTTATTTGAAAAAATATATATTTTATTGGACCAAGAATAAATATAGGATTTATTCATTAAGTTTCGTTACCATATAAAGTATAATACTTGAGAAACTAAATACATTGTAATACATGGAAGATAATACTCACTCTTATAGGACCTATCGTCATGATTCATGTATTTTGTTACTTAAGAGAATTTAGATTAACATTTGCACAAAGTGAGAGAATGTAACATTTTTATGGTGCAACGATGGTAACAGTTGAGGTTCTTGATAGAAGAAACTTTATAAAGTCATCGGGTCCTCTCACTACTCATTGATTATCATTAATATACACCATCAAAGACAGAGAGTAAGTGTGAGAAACCAATGAGAGCATCATACTAAAAACCCATTAGAATTCCTGTGTAAGTGGTGAAATTTGATCAATGGCAAGATGTATGTTTTCAATCCATTTTTTCTTCCGTTGTATTTAAATTTGCATTAATATGATTTCCTGAATATTTCTGGATCGAATTATGATCCAACACATTACACGCTAAGCATTTATACCCTTAATTAAGGTTTTATTAATGTGCCTCACTCTTTCCTTTTTATTTTAGCATTGTTTGTCCTCTTCATCTCTTTCTTATTCTCTCTATGACTCTTGTTGTACATTCAAGTGTGTATACACAAGAACAAAACGTGTTAAGATTGTTCAATCATCTAATTATGCTAGATTTCATCCTATGTAATTGTTTTTGCCATTGTTGTACTCTATTTTTCATAGTAGATATATTTTCTCCCTTCTTAACGGATTAAGTGGATACGATACCTTAATATTACCTCTTTTAATCAAAAGATATATATATGGACTCATATTTTTAAAATAGTACAATAGTAATCCCTTATTTTACTATAAGATACACAAATGATCCAATTTTTTGTTTTAAAATGGGGATTTTATCACATACTTGGTAGTTGTAATATAAGTAAAATGTAGTTATATCATTCAGAGGGTTTGATACTTTAATAGTACTCTTATTTAACAAAAAATATGCATGTGGATCCATTTTTTTATAACAGTACACTAATAGTTCTTACATTTAGTTTTAGATAAATAAGTGATGTATAATTAAAATTTAATTGAGAATTTCAACATGTAACACGCATATGGGTAAAATAATTAAAAAATATTTTATCTTAAAGGTTATTTTCTGCCCGAGAACCAGCACCCATTCTTCCACCTGTAATTTCTTTTGCATCTTTTTGTATAAGCATTATGTCACATGATTTTATCATATGGGATCAAAGTATTAGGATTTTCTTTCTTTTTAAAGTTATGTCATATCATTTAGACGATACCTCATTTGATTTACTAGGTTGTTTTTTCTGTTACATAGTATATCTTCTTCTAGTTCTCAATTTGTATCTTACTATTTAGTACTCATCTTTTGCATGATCTTTCTTTTATTTTTCTTTAGACGTCTTTATGACAAAATTAAGGTATATTTTTCAAGCTTAGGTACGTGAGTATTGTGTCACTATTTCTCTATACTTATTGTTGCTTGTGGTTTGTCATATGCATTTCTATGTCATACATATTATTTATTTGTTTTTAGAACTCTTGATTTACTTGCATTATTATAGCTACACTAGTATTTTAGTTGACATTCCTGTTGGTTTGAGCATGTCTCTTATTTATAGCTTTGAAACCTGAGTATTGTTTTCTATTTAGATGTTTTAATATTGAATAAAATTTCTAAATTTTTATCTCAAAATCATTCATCCCCTCTCGTTTTTCTTGCAAAAATATCATTTTGAACTTGATTTGATTCCTTTAGAGTTTTCTCGAGACTCTCTCTTAGCTTTTCGTGATTTCATTTGATTTTAGGTTTAAATTAATTTTTTATCAATAATATTTTATTGAACTTTGTTATTCTTTAGTTATTTTAAAGACGATTTTATTCTTAATTATTTTTCATTTATGTAACAAATTCTAAAATTCTAAAATTTTCAATTAAATCTTAATATTGGACCATTGGTGTACATAAAATTAAATGTAAGGACCACTAGTATGCTACTATAAAAATATGGATTCAAATTCATAATTATTTTTAAATATAGGTACTACAAAAGTACCAAACTCCTTGAAATACATAATTACCCTTCAAATATATCACATGAGATAAAATCCATAATTTTAAAATATAAAATTGGATCATTTGTGACCTTTAAAAAACATTAAGAGATTATTATTATACTACTTTGAGAATATGAATACCTTTTTGGTTAAAAAGGGTACCATTAAGATAATAAACTTGAATTAGACCTGCAATTTATAGGGATTAAATAACTTAAATACTTGTGTTTTTTTACACTTGTTTATTTTGATTCTTGTTATCTCATACACATGAGATTAAAATTTCGTTGAATCATTCTTTTTGTGAAACAAGTGCGAGGATTTTCAAGGATAAATGGTAACAATATTAGTGTAGTGATTTGGATAGAGATACAAGATTGAAAACCACACATTCAATTAATTTTTTTAAAAAAGTTAACAAATCTAATATTTAAGTTAAAACTCATAAAAATAAAAATAATATTTTTAACACTTACTTATGTCTTTCTAAATATAAAGAAATTGTGCTATTTTTATTGAGACTTAACTACTCCATTAACCCTAAAACTTTGAACAAATTCACACATATGTTTTTAAACTTTAAAAACTTACAAATCAGTCTTAAAAATTTTAAAATTTCACACATAAGTTGCTAAACTTTTCAATCCTATAATTTAGTCAACAAATTTTTAAAAATGCACACATAGTTTCTAGTATAGTTGCTAAAATACATATTTTTGAATCTAAATTTTAAGATTTGTGTGAGATTTTAAAAATTTGAGACTAAATCGTATGATTTAAAAATTTAAGACTTATGTATAAAGTATTAAAAATTTGAAAACTAAATCATAGATTTTAAAAGTTTGGGATCATGTGTAAATTTAACTAAAATTTGGACATTAATGATATAATTTAGTCTTTTGTTGTAATGAGTTTTAGAAAGGGTGAGGGACACATAATGTCTTATTATATTTTAAAAATTCACTTTAAGTTGTAATTTTTGGATTAGATACTACTAATGCAGTTATTATGAAAAAAATGAATATATCTAATCTCATAATTATTAAAAAATAAGTACTTAAAATCCCATAATTATTTAAGAAATAATAAGCAATAAAAATCCCATAATTAAGCATTTAAGTATAAAAATATACTTTGATCATGAGATTAAATTATACTTTTATATTTATATACCTAATTTTTGTATATAATAAGTTTTTTCCTACACTTGTAAATAACAAGTTTTAAAGTGTCTAACTATATATTATAGGAATTGATTGCATTATTCATTAAACACTACTAGTAACTTTTTCATTTAGAAGTGAATGCTATTTGATATAATTTGACTTTATTTTCTCAAAATATAAAGATATTTTGAGGATTCAAAATATTCTAGGCAAGATTTATTAAATTTCATTTGCAATTTTTTTAAGAAACTTTTTTTTGTATAATTTAGCCTATTAAGACTTTTTAAAATACAAATTCTTTCCTTTCTATTAAAATTTTATTAGAAAATAAATTCTTTAAAAAAATTAAGTTATTAAAAGAATGATCAATTATACTTGAACACAAGACCTCAAACTCTGATAACATGTTAAAAGTTTATTAAGAAATTAATTCTTTCAAAAAAATTAACTATTAGGAGAAGATCTAATATTGCTTCTATACATTTATCATTCCCTAAGTGTTGATTTTACGTAACATGTATGTCAAACACTTATAATTTAATAATTGAGATTAACGAGCTTTGAACACATGCATGATCTATAATTATGATATCATGATATAAATTATTAACCACTAATTCTTTCAAAAACTTAACTATTAATAGGATGGTCAATTATATTTTTATGCATTTACCACTTTTTTATCAAATACTACAAACATGTTTACAAGGTAAATTTTTTTGTATGAATATTGATGACACATAAATTTATACTTATTTTATAGCTACAATTTTTATGTTATGTAAATTATCAATATATATAAATATCAATTACTTCTTAAATTATAAAATATTCTTACACATGACATAATAAAACTATTATGTGTAAATTAGAGTATTATAACCATTTTGTTTTTTATTTTTTTCAAACCTCGATAAAGATTTTTCACATTGACATTATGCTTGTACATGATCTCCCATGACAAAGACGAATGGAATCTGAAAATTCTAGTAATTCTAACCTTAATAGCAATGTTAAACATCATATATTATAAGAGGTATTCATCTCAATTAATGTGTCATCTTTTTTATAGAAAAAGATGAATATTTTATAGGACTTGATTTAAAATGATGCCATTTGTAAGAAAATATCAATCAATATATGACAAATAGATAAGTTTTGTCTCAATTTTCTACCTAAAACGTTTTCCTTCCATTAACAGTGGCCATCCAATATAGGCGAGGAGTCGTCACACTATCAAGTAGTTTAGGATATAGATAGCATTAATGGTGCAATACTGCAATCTATATCGTAGGCTTATAGGTTATTGCATTTGCAATGTCATCATACTTGTAGTTTATTTTTTATTTTTTACATAAGTAGATATGTGATTTGTCTTTCAAATTAATTTATATTTATAATTAATTATTAAATAAAATAATTATATCATCATAATTATTTTTATTAATATCATAATAAAAATATATAAAATAATATTTTAATTCAATAATAATTTACATTGTAACAATATATTATCACCACAAAAATAATAAAATTGGCACAATTATAAATTTAAAATAATATTATAAACAAAAATTATTTTATAATACAAATTATTTTTTGAATTAATTGTAAAAGATTAATAGCTTAAAATAAAAAAAAATAAAAAAATAAAATTAAATCAATAATATCTTAAAAAAATATTGACCTAAGTTTTAATATTGAAAACAATTGATGAAAAATTAGAATGATATCTATGACAATTTTTCTTATTTTTATATTTTAAATACTCTATTTAAAAAAATATTGGACATGAAAAAAAAAATAATATAATGTGAAAGTTATAAATAGTATAGTATTTGAACTTAACAATTTTATGTAAGTAACTAAAAGATATATGTATTTATTATAAATACATTTGGTGCTAATTAGTAATTATGTATTTATTTTTATATTTAAAATTTTAATTTTTCATTTAAAATATTACACATACAAAATTGAGTTTGAATTTTTTAAGGTCTTTTTATTTGTTTATGTTTTTTAGAACAATATTAAAGAATTGAATTGCACAACTTTAGATTAAAATATGCTTAATAAGATGAACATATTGCTATCTAAATAAATAAATTTATATTTGTGATATAAAAGAATGAAAAATAAACAGGACATCATTAGTGATAATTGTAGGTATATTTTTTGAAAACAAACGTAAATATTATTCTTCCTCATTTATACTAATTTATTTATATAATATAAAGAAAATTTATTTAGATAATAAATAAAAAGATTGTTTCATACATAAGTTAGACAAACAACATAATTAAAAACTTTTAGTCAAGTGATAAGTATAAAATATCTTATCTAAAAATTATCATTATAAATTAGTGCTTTAAAGATTTACTTTTGTATATTTTTCATTATAAAACTTACCAAAATTTTAATATAAATTTAGATTTATAAGTAATATTATATATATATTTTTAAAATATAAGAACATTTTCAGGTTTAAAAAGGTTTTAGGCAAGTTTTCTTAAATTTTAATTACAAATTTAGTTTTTTCTGTATAATTTAGTCAATTAAGATTTTTTAAAATATGATTTTTTTTCATTTCTTATCAAATAACTCTTTACGAAAATAATTATTCATAAAAATATTAAATATATATAAATTTATATTATTTTTATAACCAAATTTTTATGTTATGATAAAAAATAATAAAGATACAATTATTTTCTTCTAGCCACACTTGCAACGTGTCAGTATTATATATAAACATCATTCACTTTTCATGTTCTAAAATAAATTCTTTGGACACGGCATAATATAAAAAATTTACTTATAAATTTATGTGTTATTTATATATTTTTAAAACTTTTCTAAACTTCAATGAAGTCTATGAAAAAGACAATATACTTTTACAGTCTCAAATGACAATGACAAATGGAGTTTGAAAATTTCACGTAATTCTTTCATTAATGGAACCATCTAATGGACGAAGAGCTGTCACAGTGAAGTAGTTTAAGATATAGTTTGCATTAATGGTGCAAATGGGATATATAGTAAGGTTGTAGAAATTTTCAACATCCTTCCCACTATATAATTATTTAATATTTATTTTTTAAAAAAATAATATTATATTAATATAAAACCAGGTAATCACATAATTTAAAAATAATAAATAATTTATTTCAAAAGATAAAAAAAATATCTTATATAATAAAAATATGAATACATATTAAAATAAAATTAACTTAACTTTTTATTTTTATAAAAATATATGAAAAATAAGAATGAGATAAATAAATAATATTAACAATAAGATTAATATGATGGAACATGATCAAAGCTCCAAGCGTAATAAGAACGAGGGTAAGGATTAGAAGGATAAAAGGTCTAAATTGAGACCTAAAGAACAACATTTAAGAAGTCAAGCTTTAAATGTCAGTGGACGGAACATACAGCCCAAGATTGTCAGTTTCTAAAGAGAAACAAGAATTGTAAGGCAAACATAATTGACGTTATCACTTATTTGATATTGAATTGTGTGCAGTCATTTCTAAGGTGAACTCGATGGGATCAAACCCAAAAGAGTGGTGAATTGATGTTGGTGTAACCAGACATGTTTACTTAGACAATAAGCTTTTTACTACTTTCGAATCTGACAAGAATAAGGGAAGCTATTTATAGGAAACTTTGCTACTTTTATTGTTGAAGGGCAAGGAAAAATAGTATTAAAGATGACTTCTGAGAAGTTTTGACTCTGAATGATTTATGCCTAAGATTCATAAGAACCTTTTATCTAGTTTATTGTTGAATAAACATTGCTATAGAATTGTCTTTGAGTTAGACAAGGTCTTGTTGATAAAAAAAGGTATATTTATGAGCAGGGGGTATGTGTGCAATGTGTTGTTTAAGTTAAATGTTACAACTATAATGCCTAAGGAAATTAATAAAGTTAATTCTTTTATATACTTTCTTGAGTCCTCTAATTTATGGCATGGTAGACTAGATCATGTTAATTATAATATATTACATAGATTAATTAACTTGGATCATAAATCAATTTTTCAAATTGATTCCAAATGCAAATATGAGACTTGTGTTGAGGAAAAAATGACTAAGTCATCATTCCATTCAATTGAAAGGAACAATGAACTCCTAGATTTAATCCTCAGTAATCTATATGATTTCAATTTTTTTCAAAAAACGGGTGTCAATAAGTATTTTATTATTTTTATTGATGATAGCATGAAATATTATTATATGTATTTTCTTAAAAGCAAAGTTAAGCTATAGAGAAATTAATTCTTTATAAAAAAAAGTTGCATGGTGGTGAATATGAAGCATTGTTTGGTGAATTTTGTGCACAACACGAAATTATACATGAAACACAACATCTTATTTATATATAAAAAATGAAGTTTTTGAGCATAAGAATCGTACCTTGACTGAAATAATGAATACAATACTATTATGTTTTGGGTTGCCACAGAACTTGTGGGGGGAAGCTATTTTGTGAGGTAAGTACCTTTAAATAAAGAATCTTGAAAAAAAGCACCAAACACACAGTATAAATTGTTTAAAGGAAGGATACATTTTTTAAATATTTATGAGTATAGGGTGTCTTGTCAAAGTAGTTGTACCTATATCTAAAAAGGTGAAGATAGGTTCATAAATGATAGGTTGTAACTTCATTGGATATGTAAATAATAGTAGTGCTTGTTGTTTTCTTATGTATGAGTCAAAAATTCTAAACATACACAAAAACACGATAATAAAATCAAAGAATGCATCGTTCTTTGAATATGTATTTTCAGGTAAATCTCAAGGGAATCAAGTTTGTCTAAACAAACTTATGAGACTCTAAATGAAGAGAGTTAAGATAAAATACCTGGATAAAAGGGTAAGGATGAGGTTAAAGTTGAGCCCAAATGTGGTAAGAGGGTTAGGACAAAAACATCCTATAATCCATATTTTCTGACCTATTTGCTAGAAAAATGAACATTAAACTTATGAAGAGGCTGTGAACTCTTATAAAGATCCTCAATGGAAAAAGGTCATTAAAATTGAAATTGATTTCATTATGTAAAATCACCCTTGAAAACTATTTGATTTACCTCCGAATAGTAAAACACTAGGATTCAAGTAAATTTTTACAATAAAACGTAAACTATATGGATCAGTTGAAAAGTATAAGGCCATATTTGTAATCAAAGGATACAAACAATGACATGACCTTGATTACTTTAATACTTATTCTCCTGTGATGAGAAAAAACATTTATAAGGATGATAATTGTTATTACAACTTTACGAAATCTTAAGATACCTCAAATAGATATAAAGACAACCTTTCTAAATGGAGAATTAGATGAAGAAATCTACATAGAACTAGCTGAGAGTTTTTTCGACCTAAAACAAGAAATAAAAGCCTGTAAATAGAGAATTAGATGAAGAAAACTTACTTGAAACCACCCGAGGGTTTTTCCAACCTAGAACAAGAAAGAAAGATCTATAAATTAGTGAAATCATTATATAGTTTGAAATAAGCACCAAAACAGTGGCATAAAATTGGTGAAAAATTAGAATGATATCTATGAATATTTTTCTTATTTTAATATTTTAAATACTCTTTTTAAAAATATATTAGACATGAAACAAAAATTAGTATAATGTGAAGGTTATAAATACTGTAGTATTTTAACTCAAGGATTTCGTATAATTAACTGTATTTATTATAAATACATTTCATGCTAATAAATAATTATATATTTATTTTTATATTTAAAAATTTAATTTTTCGTTTAAAATATTACACATACAAAATTGAGTTTGAATTTTTTAAGGACTTTTTATTTTTTTATGGTTTTTAAAACAATATTAAAGAATTGAATTTTACAACTTTAGATTAAGATATGCCTGGTAAGATGAACCTATTATTATCTAAATAAATAAATTTATATTTACAATATAAAGAATGATATATGAACCCGACAGCGACAGCGGTGGTGAGAATTGTAATTATATTTTTAGAAAACAAATATAAATATTATTCTTCCTCATTTATATTAATTTATTTATATAATATAAAGAAAACATATTTAGGTAGTAAATAAAAATTTGTTTAGTTAGAAAAACAATATAATCATAAGTTTTTCAGTTAAATGATATATAAACATCATTCACTTTTCATGTTCTAAATTAAATTCTTTGGACATGGTATAATATAAAAAATTTAATTATAAATTTATGTGTTATTTATATATAATTTTAAACTTTTATAAACTTCAATGAAGTCTTTGAAAAAGACAATATACTTTTACAGTCTCAAATGACAATGACAAATGGAGTTTGAAAATTTCACGTAATTCTTTCATTAATGGTACCATCTAATGGACGAAGACCTATCACAGTCAAGTAGTTTAAGTCTTTAAGATATAGCTTGCATTAATGGTGCCATAATGGGATCTATATAGTAAGGCAGTTGTATAAATTTTCAACATCCTTCCGACTATATAATTATTTAAGATTTATTTTTTTAAAAATAAAATTATATTAATATAAAACCACGTAATCACGTAATCACAAAATTTAAAAATAATAAATAATTTATTTTAAAAGAGGAAAAAAATCTCATATATAATAGAAGTATGAACACGAAATTAACTTAACTTTTTTATTTTTATAAAAATATATTAAAAATAAAGATGAGGTAAATGAATAATATTTGTAAAAAATATATAATATATTATATATATAAATTTTTCTAAAAAACATTATTCTATATATATATATATATATATATATAAATAAAATTATGTTAAATCTTTAAGAGATATTTTTATTATTTTAAAATGTATTATTAATCATATATATATATATATATATATATATTTTAAATATACTAATAATAAATTTTATCTTTCAGAGCATCGGAGTTAGTAGTCCCAATTAGAATTTGAGAATGCAAAAACTCAGTTCTCACCTTAAGAGACACCCGAGTGAAAGAGAGTTTTATACATCTAACAAGAGCTTCTAGAAAGAAGCTGTTACAACAGACTCAACGTAGCTTCTAGAAAAAAGTTGTTACAACAGAATGTGAGTAAGCCCTATCACGTGAGATCTGTAACAACTTCCTTTATCTTTGGCTTATCATCCCCCCTCAAGTGAAAGGGTCTTGGAGCTATGCAAAGCTGTGACTTGAGAGACAAGAACCTAGAACTTGTAAGATGCTTAGTCAAAAGATCAGCCGGCTGATCTTCAGTAGGAACAAAATGCAGTTGTATCTTACCTCGTATGACTTGATCTCGGATGAAGTGAAGATCTATTTCAATGTGCTTCGTTCTAGCATGAAACACAGGGTTCTTTGCCATATGAAAAGCACTGATATTATCATACCAGAGCAGGGGAATCGCAGGTATAGGAACACATAACTCTTGCAACAAGGCTTGCATCCAAATAATTTCTGTAGTAGCTAAGGCAAGACCACGATATTCAGACTCAGCACTGCTGCGAGACACCACCTTTTGTTTGGTAGAGGACCAAGAGACTAAGTTACCTCCCAGATACACCAAATAGCCACTGGAACTTCTCCTATCATCAGGTTGAGCACCCCAGTCTGCATCTGAAAAGCCTTCGATAGTTAAATTGGTTGAAGGACTCAGCAATAACCCATCTTGCATTGTTCCTTTAAGGTAACGAAGGATTCTTTTGACTGAAAGCCAATGAGCTGAGGTAGGCTGTTGCATGAATTGACATGCCTTATTAACTGCAAAAGCTATATCAGGCCTTGTTATTGTTAGATACTGAAGTGCCCCTACCACACTTCGATATTGAGTGACTTCGTCCATAGGATCACCATCAAACTTGGACAAATTCTTCCCAACAGCTCCGGGTGTTTTTGCTGGTTTGGTATCAAACATTTCAGTTCGACGAAGCAGATCAGAAACATATTTGGTTTGGCTTAAATTCATAGAGCCTTCATGGTAAGAGACTTCTATACCGAGGAAGTATGATAGTTGTCCCAAATCTCTTAAAGCAAAAATAGAATCAAGCTTAGCAATGAGTGAGGAAATCTGTGTTGAGGAGCTGCCAGTGATGATTATATCATCAACATAGACAAGAACAATCATAGTAGTAGACTCACCAAAGTGTAGAAACATAGAACTATCAGTTCTAGAGTTGCTGAATCCCCACTGTATAAGGGCAGAACTGAGTCGTTGAAACCAGGCTCGTGGTGCTTGTTTCAAACCATATAGAGCCTTCTTCAATCGACACACTTTGGTTGGGAATGTAGTATCCAAGTAGCGAGGAGGTTGAGACATGTAGACTTGCTCTTCTAACTCACCATTTAGAAAAGCATTGTGAACATCAAGCTGCCTAATTTCCCATTGATAACTGAGAGCCACAGTTAGTATGATTCGAATGGTTGCAGCCTTAACCACCGGACTAAAAGTCTCGAAATAATCAAGACCATGAGTTTGGTTATACCCCTTAGCCACAAGTCAGGCTTTATATCTCTCTATGCTCCCATCTGGCTTGTGTTTCAACTTGTATACCCACTTACAGCCTATTAGATTAACTTCATAAGGCTGTTCAACAAGATCCCAAGTTTGATTCCGATGAAGAGCAGCAATTTCTAAATCCATAGCTTGAATCCAATTTGGATCCTTGAGAGCTTGTTTGAGTGTATACGGTTCTGAAATCTTTACAGCAGAGAGATCAAGAATGGTCTTCTTCTTGGTTATACCTCGCATTAGCCTTGTTGTCATGCGTGGAGCAGGTTAAGGAGAAGGAGGTTAACCCTCATGTATAGTTTCGGGTAAAGTACTAAAGGTAGGAGTAACAATAGGACTATTCATAGAATCGGAAGCTTCACTCGTGGAAGGAGAGGAAGAAAGTGAAGACGTGTGGCTGCCAGTAGAACAGAAAGTTGAAGAAGGAAAAGAAGTTATAATGGCTGGAGTTAAAGTGTCTATTGAAGTGTCTTTTGTTGAGGAGAGAGGGTGAGTTTTAGCTAGAGGAAATTGTCCCTCATCAAAAACAACATGAGGAGTGATGTAAACTCGTCCAGTTAGAAAATCAAGACACAAAAATCCTTTGTTATGAAAACTATAACCAAGAAATAGACTTTGAACAGAACGATATTGAAGTTTGTGACTGTTGTAAGGACGGATGAATGGGTAACACAAGCAGCCAAAAACTCTAAGTAACTTGTAATCCGGAACTTTCTGAAAAAGTTTGAAATAAGGGGAGTTATTTTGGAGTACCTTACTTGGCATTCTGTTGATGAGAAATGTAGCTGTCTGGAAAGCATACTGCCAGAATTCCATTGGTAAGGAGGCATGAGCCAACAAGGCCAACCCGGTTTCAACAACATGCCTATGCTTTCGCTCAACTCTCCCATTCTGAGCTGAGTTATACGGGCAAGAAAACTGATGAAAAATGCCTGTTTGCTGAAGAAACGTCTTGAAGGATCTGAATTCACCACCATTATCAGACTGTAGGCATTTTATTTTAGCATCAAATTGATTTTCTACTTGGAGTTTGAACTTCTTAAAAACAGGAAGGGCTTGGTCTTTTGTTTGAAGAGGATAGAACCAAGTGTACCGTGAGTAGTCATCTAGAAATAAGATAAAATATCTAGCACCAGAGGTAGACTTAATTGAGGCAGGTCCCCAAAGATCAGTGTGAACAAGTTCCAAAGGTTTGGAAGCACAAGAAAGTGAAAGATGAGTAGGTAATCTGTGACTTTTAGCAAGCTGACAAGAAGAGCAAATAGTAGAACAAACAATATTTTTATTCTTTTCAAAAGAAATATTACAACTTTGCATAATTTGTGTTACAATGTCAATAGAAGCATGGCCTAGTCTGTGATGCCATAACTTCACTTTATTATCAAAGATACTGGAATTATGAGAGTAAAAAGTAGAAGAATTAGTAGCACCAACAAAGGCTACTTTCTTGCTGTTCAAAACTGGGAATCGATAAAGTCCATTCTCAAGCTTGCCTTGAGCAAGCACCTTCTTCGTATGCAGATCCTTCACAAAGAAATTATTAGACCGAAACTCAATTAAGGCATTATTGTCTGAGCAGAATTTAGAAACACTTATCAAGTTTGTTGATATAAAGGGGACATGAAACACCTTTTTGAGATGAAAAGAGTGTGCATCAGATAGTAAATGATGAGAACCAGTGTTGGAAATGGATAGGTGCTTACCATTACCAATTGTCACCTTATCTGTGCCCGTGTATGGTGAAGAACTGGTCAGATTGTCCACACTCTGAGTCAGATGATGACTGGCTCCAGAGTCAAGATACCAAGTGTCATCTGCAAGATTATTAGAGGAGGCAATCATAGCAGGTATAGAGTTTGGATTACCAGTATTTGAGGAAGAAGTATTACTGCTCTGAGAGCTTTGATAGGAGATGTCAAATCTATGATAACAAATCTGAGCGGTACGACCAAACTTGCCACACAACTGGCATTATGGCTTCTCAGAACTGTAGGAATTGTGCCTTCCATTTTGACCATATCGACCTCCTCGACTACGACCTCTGTAGGTATAGTTACTGGTGTTTGAGATATGATTCTGTCCTCGACCACCATTATACCTCCTTCCACCACCTCTGCTATTAGATGAAGAGGCATAGTTGGCTGACATAGGAGAGAATTGTTCAATCGAGCTTTGTTGCTCAAGGCGATGTTCAAATGCAAGAAGCATACTGTGAACAGCTTCAATAGAGATCTTGTCATCTCTAATATTAATAGCAGTTACAACTGCATTATAGTCGGATCCAAGTCCGCTGAGAAGATTCATAACCTGATCTTGTTCTGAGACAGGTTCTCCAATTGCTGCTAGATTATCTGCAGCTCCTTTAACTTTCATGATATAATCGATCATAGACAGAGAACCTTTCTTGGTTGACTGTAACTCGAGTCTTAACTGCATAATTCTGGCTCTGGAAGAAGATGAGAAGGTTTTCTCCAATGCCTTCCAAGCAGAGTGAGAAGAGTTGTGACCAATGATTTGTGCCATGATCGTTGGTGTGAGAGAAGAGTAGAGCCAGCTGAGGATCGTTCGATCTTGTCTTCTCCAAGCAACAAAGTCAGGATTGATCAATCCTGAACTGAGTTCTTTATCTGGACAGATGGAAGATCCGTCTATGAAATCTTCAAATCCATTGGCAAAAACAACATTATCAATCTGAGATTTCCACAGAATGTAATTAGTCCGATCGAGTTTCACAGGTAAAGTATGATTAAGCATCTGATAAGAAGGATGGGACGCCATTGTAGTGCTTTGTCCAGATCCAATCGAACCAGAGGAAGAAGAGGATTGATTGGAAGCGGAAGCCATGAATGGATCTTTGATCAAAAGGCTCTGATACCAAGTTAGAATTTGAGAATGCAAAAACTCAGTTCTCACCTTAAGAGAAACCCGAGTGAAAGAGAGTTTCATACATCTAACAAGAGCTTCTAGAAAGAAGCTGTTACAACAGAATGTGAGTAAGTCCTATCACGTGAGATCTATAACAACTTCCTTTATCTTTGGCTTATCAGTCCCTTCTTTTATTCAATTGTTGCTATTCTTTTTGAATTTAACCTTTTTTAACGCCCAAGGTTTTTTTTTACTAGTTTTAAATGTCTAGACATTTGTAATTAATTTTTAAATTAATGATGTTTGTATTAATATAAATGTCTTTATTATTTTTATATAATTTTTAAATGTCTAGACATCGGAGTTAGTAGTCCCATTACTAATTAATGATTATATGTTATTTTAAATTAATATAATTTCTTAAAAATAAAATAATAGTAAAATATAAAAATTAAGTAATTTATTTGATATGAATTATATTCTAAAAATAATAAATAATATATTTGATGTTTGTAATTTTATTTTAACTTAATATAACATTTACATCAATAAAAAATTATATATACACACGGAAACACACGTACCTTTCAATTATTAAAATGCCATTAGTTTTAAAAGATTTTTATTTTAAAAAAATTAATTAATATTAAAATAATTTAAAATTTTACATAATAATATAATATTATAATATTTTTAAAAATAAAAATATTATTATAATATTAACAAAAATTATTCTAAAAATAATGTTAAGCAAGTTTTATTACCTCCAATATCTTATACTAAAATATGAAGTTATTCCTATAAATGCTCTGTGATTCAATGGCTTTTGGATACATACTTTGGTCTTTTCTCTACTAAGTTCTTTTTTTTTTCCTCCGTTGATATTTCATCCCAAATTATATCATACAATATAATTAGATGTTGAAATTGTCCATAACTATTCATTTAATTATATTTCATCATATCAATTAATATCTCATTTTAAATTAAGATAAATAGAATTTTTCTATAAGGAAATTAACCAAGAATAAAGTCAGAGAATTTTTCGTTTTATTTATTCTACAAAAAGCCAACTAAGAATAAAGTCATTGTCATAAAGTAACAGCAACAATCAGAAAATGATGAATAATGTTGAGATATTATTGATGGTAAAATTGTTACAATGCAAGAGTATATAGAGATTCAATGGACTACGAGAGTAACTAACTATAATAACTAATTAACCAACTAATTAGTCATAATAAGTAAAAATAAGAAAATATCTAAGATAATGTAGTATAGTCTAATAGAATCTTCTTGAAAAAACATAAGGTGTGAGAAGAACCATGAGTTTGGTGAGCCATTAGCAATCTAATCGCGAATAAAATGTCATTCTAATTCCACATTCTTCTTTCTTGCATGATGATAGGATTTTCATACAAATATTTAACATGAATATTATCATAAAAAAAATTGTAGAAAGAGACATAAGAGAAGCCTATAAATCAACCAAAACTAACTACAACCATAGCAACTCAATACAAGCATTTACTAAAGCTCAATAATCTACCTCAATAGAAGAACGTACTATCACCTTTTGTTTACTAGAAGACCAAGACACCAAATTATCTCCAAAAGCGATACAATATGCATTGACACTTTTCCTATCATCTTGGCAACTAGCTCAGTCAAAATTTGAGAAACTAATGAGAGTAAAATCCATAACTTTTTTCAATGTTACATCATGTACAATATGCCTTTGAGATACCTCAATATTCCTTTAACTGCTAACCAGTGAGTATCAGTGGGTTCATGCATGAACTAACAAAGTTTATTGAAAACATAGATAATATCAAGTTGTGTGAAAATACAATATTATAAAGCACCATTAACTTATCAATACTAAGTGGGATCATTAAGTAGTGTACCATCAAATTTGGACAAAATAGAGCTAGTGTAAGAGATCAAAAATATATTTGTGTTGATTTATATAAAGACACCTTCATCCCTTTTAAATTCAAGGCCGAGAAAGAAGCTATATCTCCGAGGTATTTAAGAGAAAAGGAGTTATTTAATAAAGTTGTGGGTTCTTGAAGATAAACACTAATACTTCTTGTAAGTATAATGTCATCAACATACATTAAAATAATAGTGACACGAACACCAACTTGTTGCACAAACATAAAACTATTAGCTTGGGAACTCTTGAAACTAAGGTCAACCAAGGTAGAGGAGAATTTTTGACACCAAACCTAAGGAGCTTGTTTAAGACCATATAAGACCTTGTTAAATTAGCAAACCATATTAAGAGAGGACTTATCCTCAAAACCTTGTGATTGACACATATAAACCTCTTTTTCAAGCTCTCTATTTAAGAAAGAATTATTAACATCAAGTTGCTTAATATTTCACTCAAGGGTGCGAAAAATGGTGAAAACAACCATGATTATTTATGGTTTCACTATTGAAGAAAAGGTCTCTGAATAATTAACTCTATATTTTTGTTTAAAGCCCCAAGACCCTATTACTACATGAGATTTGCTTTTATCATGGAGCTATCACACTTTAGTTTAACTCTATACATTTATTTGTGGGTTATAGGCTTACACCTTTTTTTCTTGGGAACTAAAGTCTATGTATGATTCTTCAATAGAGCATTAAACTCTTACTACATTGCACTTCCCACTCAAATATACCTTTGGCTCTACATAACTTGATGGCTCAAGAAGTATGGAAATGGCACTATGAGAGATGATTTTATGTTAATGAATGCCTAATTTTGAATGTGTGGCCAGAAGATGACTATTGAAAAAAAGTGGTTCAATTTCAGCATGAATGGTAGACAAAAGATCAAGAGGAATAGTGTTAAAAGTAAGGAGAATGACATATGAAGAAGAAGAAGAGCCATGGTTTGAATGAGAAGAGATAGATGACAAGAGACTAGGAAGAGTGTGAGACACATTATCAGATAAGAGTTGTTGAGCAATAGACTCAGGTATGGACTTATTTGATAATGAATTCTCGTGACCAATTGTTGGAGACAAATCACAAGAAGCTAAAATACAAAAGACAAATGGAACAAGAATTGAAATTTTCCCAAGTGCTGTATTAGTGGAAATTGGTTGTATGATAGGTAACCTATAGTAAGCTTTCTCAAAAAATGTATTAGACTGTTTACTTGAGATAAGGGACTTATAAGAGGAATTGGCAAAAGGAAAAATATCTTCATGAAATATAATATGTCTAGAAGTGTATACCTTTTTCTTAGACATATCATAGCACAGATAGCCTTTTTTATGAAAAGATAAACATGGTAGGCACAAAAGGCGAACATAGGTTGGAGCTTATGATTATTAAAAGCAAGAAGACAAGGGAAATATAAGGATTCAAAAAATCGAAGGAAGTTATAGTCAGAAGGCTTATTATAAAGCAACTGATAAGGAACTTGGAAATTAAAAGCTAAACAAGGGAGTATATTCATAGTGAAAACAATAGTTTTGAAACATAAGTCTAAAAGGAAACATGAATTAAGCTTTGTAACAATAGAGAAAGATCTTTCTTAATCGCACGTCTATTTCTTTTGTCAACCACACCATTCCATTTAGAAGTATATGGATAGGTAATATGATAAATAAGACCCTAAGTTTGTAACTCAGAAGTAAGAAACATGAATTCCCCACGACAATTATTTTAAACTTCCTTAATTTTAATATAAAATTACCTCTAAGCTATAGCCATGAAGTTCAAGAAAACAAAGTGAACTTAACTATTAGTGTAAAGAAAATAAATCCACATAAATTTGTTAAAATCATCTATTTTAGGTAAAAATATTTAATACCATTATTTGATAGTTCTAGAAAAGTCCAAAGATCTACGTATATAAGATCAAAAGAATGTTTAACTTGGACATGCTTTGAATGAAAAAGGAAGCTAGTGTGCCTTTGTCAAAGGACATATAGTATATGTATTTTTATTGTTATTTACCTAAGAATTTACAATATACTTATCTATGATCTTGGGAACATAGCATTTGAAGGATGTATGAATCTGTATTATAATAAACAACACTTGTAAAAATAACAAGAAATTGATAATTATTTGATATTAAATATGTAACAGAAATATGACCTAATAAGTGTAGGTATCCTACTAGGGTAAGGAGAGGTTATAGGGCTAGCTTAACAATGGCTTGGACCCAACGAGCTTGGTGAAACGTACACTCTGGTCGACAGAGTACCTCGTTATCCAACTACGAGGTCATAGATGTCAAGACTTGGTGAAAGTACAAGATCTCGATGTGATTATGATCATCCCTCTCCATGAGTGACCCAAGAAAGTTACTTAGGAACCTAGATCGATCTATGTATAATGACCTTCCTTTGTCTGTATGTAACGAGCTAATAATGTAACTTTTATAACGATCTATTTTTTGTTTAAATTAGTTCGTGCTATATTTACCACGTGTAACCAGTTCGCTATGTACGTACCTTGCCACGTACGTGAGATGTAATACACACACACACATATACCCCTTAAATGGGGAGAATACATAATTTAATTCAATCATCTAAATTTTTACTTCTTACTACAAATCACTAAATCTTAACACCTAAAAATTCTCTCCAAACAACGATGAATATAAAAAAAAGGATGAGGAACCCACAAGATTACCAACCGAATGACATGATGAAGTAGTTACAGGTGAACTATGAAAAGTGTAAAGGCCCTCATAAGTTGATCCTTTAACGAACACTTTCTTTGTTTATGCCTTTTTTATTTTTTTTGCACCAAACTCAACTACAAAGTCATTATTAATGCATAACTTGTGACCATAAAGCAAGCTATTAAACACTTGAGGTGTGTGTAAAACACTATTCAAAGAAAGAGAACAATCATTCATGTGAATAACATTAGTATCAAAATGATGTATAGGTAAAGTAGCACCATTACCTTCTGTCATAGTCCCATGGCCAACATAAGGTTGGAATTATTTTAAATTAGACATATTACCAATAAAGTGATGTGTAGCTCTTGAGTCAAGAAGCCACTAATTTGAAGATGATGTTTTAGAGATTAACTGATCAACACCGAATGCATATGAACCAAAAGCTACAGGATGACCATATTTTCCAACTAGTAAATCTTGAAGCTTGAAGCATTAGTTAGCTATACGTCAAGGTTTGTTACAAATATGGAACATAGGTCTATTGCCTGAAGAACCAAGAGAAGGTCCAGGTGGAGGAAGCACCTTCTTGCCTTTACAAGAATTGTTAGGAGTAGATTTTTTTCAAGGGGCTGATAATTTAGCTTAAGAAAATCATGTAAGTTTCAATTAAGATGAGTTGGAGATCTAGTAGAAACATCATGCACACCTAATGGTAATAACTACTAAATTAGCTTGAAGAAAATCAATCTGGTCATAAAACAATGATTGATGTTCAATCATTTTTTCATGCTATAAGAGTATACTTTAGAACTCATCAAATTCTAAGTGTCTAGGTCTCATTAATAATTAAAAAAATGAAAGTATTATAGCGAGGATCTAAATCACAATTTTATACCACTTTACCAATTGCAAATAAGTGCTTTGAGAGAGAGGCTTAATACGTATCAAGTAATCTTCAATTGATGAATTATTATTTCTATTAGTTTGAAACTGGATTTGAAGATCTATTACTCGAACAGAAGCATTAGGAGAAACGAATGCAAAGATCTAACTCTTTATAATTCCATTCATTCATGACAAGTTTTGATAATCTAGATTTAGAGTTTTAAATATGATAAATGGGTAGCAGAATAGGATAACTAGGATCAATAGAATAGGCTGAGATGAATGATAACACTTGTTCACACCATATAAGAAAATTAGAGCAATCCAATTTTATCGAGAAGTTCATATTCATTGGTGGAATTATGAAATGTGAACTCAAACTTGAATGAGAAATTGGAGAAATCTGGAAAGTTATTGGAGATAAAATTAAGGAGTAATTTAAAGAGTAATTCAAGGAGTAAATCAAGGAGTTGTCATCCTTAATTTAAGGATTCATTCAAGAAGAAAAACAAGAAATCCTTAATTCAAGGAGTAAAATAAAGAATCTTTAATTCAAGGAGTAAATCAAGGAATGTTTAATTCAAAGAGTAATTTAAGGAGTAAATCTCCTTATATATAACTATAGAATTGTAATGAAAATATGAAAGAAATAATATAATTTTGAGAGAGCTTATTTTATTTAGAAAGGCCTTTAGGCCTTGGCCTTTTCAACACCAATTTTCAACATGGTATCAGAGCAAAAATTGTTATTCCTCTGCCAAAACATCATATACTTGTAGCTCTTGTAATTTTATCTTTACTTTCAATAGCAGAGTCTGTTATGTCTTAAAGTGCATTTGACACTCTATCAAAGCAATTTTTTGTTCAATTTTTTTTTTCAAACCAAATTTCTTAGGATGATGGATTAAATCTCTCCTGCAGTTTCTACCTACTTGATGTGGAAGAGGAGTATTGTGATAAAAGGAAAGGTCCTACAAAAATCTTAGTATTTGACCTTGGCATTTTCAACTCCAATTTTCAACATAAGTCTTATTAACAACCTCTTTATCATGTATATCTTGTTGATTCCGTGAAGGTGTAACGATTAGGACTTCTTTATATGAACATAACAAACTTTGCTCTGATACCATGAACAACAACAAAGGGATGATGGCAAATAGTGCTAAGATATTATTGATGGTAAACTATTAAAATGCAAGAGTCTATATATAGACTCTATCAACTACAAGAATAACTAACCATAACAATCAATAATAAGAAAATATTTAAGATAGTTTAATATAATAATAAGTATGATATATATTAATTACCTCTATAACATTTTTTCTAATTTTTAATTTGTTATAAAAAAATATTTTATATCAATTTCATACAAAAAGTTTTAAAACTTATCAAAGAATCCCAATTCTAGGACGGCTCAATGACTTTTGTGATCCAAAGACAAAACATGAAAACGTTCCTTTAAACATTTTCTATAAATTAGAAGTTCGTTAATAGATAAGAACTTATGATATTAGAATTTGTTTTATTAAATATAAATAATAAATTAATAAAATTAATAGATAATAAAAATGAAAAAATAAAGATGTAAAGATTTTTTTTTTGAATAATCCAATATGAAATTAAAATTTTATTTTTACATGATAGAATTGAAATTTTTTTTTATGAAACTTTGAAATAGAATACAAAGTTCAAAATTATTTGCAGCTCCATTGTTTATACATGAAATTTGAATGAAACAAACAAATAAACTTTATAAATTTTGAACTTTAAGAAAAGAAAGAAATACAAAATATAGAATAAGAGACCACTATAAACCAATGTTGAAAGAAATATTTTTACTATATTTATCATTGTTTTGCATAATCTCAAAAAATTGAATATTAGTATGAAACTCAAATACGTATAGTCGTTAATCTCAAAAAATTGAATATTAATATGAAACTCAAATACGTATAGTCGTTTAGGAAATGCAGGTGTTTTTCTTTCTTCGTTATATAATAAAACTGAGAGTCAGTAATTATTTATCTTTGTTTGTATTACTTGATAATGTGTAAATTATTAAGATAAACTAATAAATGTGTCATTTAAGTACTAAAAAAGTTTTAAACATTTCATTTAAATTTATCAAGTTAAAAATATAGTAATAGAATACCATAAGTATTATAAAAAATATTATCTTAGTGTAATTTATATATGATATTTCGATGATTTAAATGATATGTTTTCAACTTCCTTAATACTTCAATTATATATTTATTAATTTAACAAAATTATTATATCTTCAATTATAATGTAAAATTTATTTTTTAATAATAACATTAAAATATAATTATTTATAAGTATAAATAAACAATTAAGGTAATATTTGTTTTAAAAATATTGTGTTGTAAACCATAATCATATTAAACTAATTACATAATATATTTTTTAAAATTAATATATTCATAAATTTATTATAATAAATTATTTAATTTTAAAATAAAAATAAATGTTAAAAAAAGTTGAGATACTATTTAATTAAGACATGAGCATGATAATTCATTCATTTAAATCAAAAACTGTTACTACATACATTTTCATTAAAAATAAATTAAAGTATATTATTAGTTTTTAAATTTTAATTAAATTTATATATAAATTTTTAAATTTTTAAAATTATTATTTGATCCTTAAATTTTTAAAACTTTATAGATAATAAGTCCTTAAATTCTTAAATAATACGATTTAGTTTTTAAATTTTTAAAATTTTACATATAAGTCTTAATTCAGCTACTAAAATATATATTTATGAATAAAAAATTTAAGATTTATGTATGAATTTTTAAAAATTTGTATATTCTAAAATTTTTTAAGAAAATATATATAAATTTAATTAAAATTTAAAGATGAATAATACAATTTAATCTTAAAGATATTATATTTCAATTATAAGTTGACATCAAAAAATAATATTATTTTTAAATTAAATAGCATATTGATAATAAAGCGTGAATTTACAAACTCGTATGGGTAAAAAAAAAAAAAAAAACAACAGCGAAAAGTCATTCCCGTATGTGAGTAACTTTTTTCTAACGGGGCTGAGACTTTCAAATTGTGTGGACAGTTTTTTTCCACCACGTATGCCAATTGCCAACGAATACCAAGTAGACAAATGTCACCTGAAACAATACACAAAATAAAAGGTGAAGTTTTAAAATTTTGAATATTCTTAGATTGTATGCTACCAATATTATTAAAAAGTGAGATATTGATTCATTTCTACTTGATTTTTTTATACATTTTGATAAAAATAATTTTTATTTTTATTGATATTTTATGGTATAATTTTGATAAATCAAAATTGAAAGACCGTTTAATTTATTTGAATTTAATATATTGATAATCTAAATGAAGATAAGTTAGATATATGTCTAACTAAAATATATAGTTGTTAAACTGATTAAATTTTAAATAATCAATAATTCTATTCGTCATAATCGAATTGAATATATGTTCAATCAAAGTGGATTGTTGTTTAATTTGTTAGAATTTGATTGGTTAATGATCTTAATGATCGAAGCTCAAATAGAATTGTATCAAATTCGTTTTAACATAATTAAGTAATTTTTCAAATTTTACTTAAATTGATTAGGTTGAAATGGATAAATTTTGAATGCAAGTAACTTTGGATAAGTTTTCAAGTGGTCAAAGTTCATATGATTAGAGTAAAACATTACAAAAATATGTTCAATTTATCTAATTTCACACCAATTACTTGAACCAAATTGAACGCATTCCAACTAATTGGTTGTAGAACTCATTGTACAAAAATATGTATCCGGTTTCAAAATGAATGAAAGTGACAAATGTATTTATTATAAGCCTGAAAATAACATTTGTAATATTATATGTCTGTATGCAAATGATTTGCTTATTTTTAGTTCAAATATTCGTGTTCTGAATAATGCGAAAAAAATTAAATGCTAATTTTGATATGAAAGATCTCAAAGAAACAAGTGTAATCTTTGTAATAAAGATTACTTGGTCTGAAAATAGATTTTTTTAGATCAATCTCATTACATTGAAAAGATCTTAAAGAAATATTTTTATTTTAATTACAAACTTGTATAAAATCCTTATGCTTCTAGTGTAAAGTTATTCAAGAACACCGGAGACATTGTTATTCAAATTGAGTATGCTAGTATTATTGGTATCTTATGTTATGCTACTGATTGCAACTAGGCTCAATATAACTTATGTTGTGGGATTACTATGTAGGTTTACGAGTAGACCTAGTCTAGAGCATTTGAATGTTATTGAAAGTATCACGAGATACATAAAAAAGATTATGAACCTTGGATTACATTATCAAAGGCTTCCTACTATCCTTAAAGGATACAATGATGCTGATTAGAACAAATTTTCAGAAGACTCCAAAGCAACTAATGGCTATATATTTAACATAGTTGGTAGAGCTATTTCTTAAAAGTATAAGAAATAGACTATTTTGGCTCAATTTACGATGAAGTATCAGATGATAGCACTAGCTATTGTTAGTGAGGAAACAAGTTGGTTAAGAAAGTTTGCTAGCTAAGATTTCTTTATGAGAAAGATTGATTTCAACTATCTTGATCTACTTCAATAGTACTGCGACTATTGCAAAGATTCAAAACCGATTATAAAGGCAAGAGATGACATATACGTTATAAGCACTATATTGTTAAAGAATTTCTCTATATAGGAGATGTAAGAGTGGATCATTACCTACTAATGCTAACTTAGCTGATCCTTTGATAAAAGTACTAGCTAGAAAGAAGGTTTTCAAAACCTCGAAAGGAATAGGACTAAAACTTTGAGAGTAATGAGTCACCCATGACCGTAACCTAACTTTTAGATTAGAGATCCCAAAAAATAAGTTCAATTGGTAATAAAAAGTCATAAAATGATATAAGATGAATTATGCTATTTTAAATTATATTCCATATTACTAAAAGTATGAAATATTGAAGCGTTTGAAGGATGAATTAAGTATTAGCTCTTAATGAGTTCTATACTCTATGTGGAATGGAGTATATAGCTATTGAAGTACTCTTGATGGACTCACCTATGTGAATGTTGAAGTATGACTGTTTCCTATGAAATTTTGGGAAAAATTTGCTAGCACATTCACTATATTAAGATAGATGTGTATGTCTGTAAAGCACGAGCTTTATGTATTACACCTTGGAAAGGTTGTATGTGTAATGGTGTTGGATATAGAGTTGAAAACTATGATTTCCTCTACTATATTATAAAACATCTTCACTATGCAAAGGTTCAAGTGAATAGACACCTTCTACTTATGTAAAACTTATATTTTGATTAGTTGTCCCATATTTCTTTTTTACATATATTTAAAGGTGTTAATAAGGCTTTACCTTAGGACTTGGGGTTGGCCCTCAAAGGGGTACCTAGTTTTGTAAAGGGTTGAGGAGAAAATCAATTGTTGGTTTACCATATAAGCACATGACACCACCGTTGTTAGTCCAATGGGTCAACTGCGTTAAGTAGAGTGCACATGTGTGTTTGAGGTGATACTTTATTTTTTAGATAAATATTATATTATTTATTATTATTAAAAATAAATCCTTTTTTTTTTCAACCAATCAAAGAAGACTCAATTTGTTAGAATGAGTCTTTCTCTGCCTTTTCCCTTTAGTGTTCTTTCTTTTCATGATTATTACTCCTATATTTTTCTCAATGAATGTTACTCCCACATTTTTCTTAATGTCTTTTTTTTTCTAACATTCACTCCCACATTTTCTTCTAAAATGTAGCTTCAATTTTCACCTATAAATAAAGGCAATGACCTCAGTAATTCTACACAACAAAAACCAACTCTTTATCTACACAACTCTCTCATTTTCTCTCTAAATAGTTTTTTTTATTCTTTGATTTTGAGGCAATATAATTTCAATATAAATGTAGTATTTCGGTCTTCTATAGAGCAATAGAATTTTAACACCACAACGAAACGTCTTAAAAAAAGTAATATAATCCACAACTCAACTTAAATAGTAACTTTGTTAATTTCGTTCATTCTTTTATTACTTGTGTAGCAACAATTTTCATACTGGTATATGAAAACTTTACGGTCCTTTTAACTTATCTTTTCACACAAGTATATGAAAATTTTACATATTCAAACTTTACATTAAAAAATTCACCTAACTTATATTTCTATATGAAATGTTTAAAATTGGATCCCAAATGGGATGATTTTTTTTTCCTACTCCTTCTTTGCAAAAACTCAACTTTACTATTACCTATCTATAAAGCTATAAACTATATATCGGCAATGGTATAAGGTTTAAATCTTGCTTGGGATAAAAAAATAATCTTAGGAAAAATATAAAAAAGCTAGAAACTATATACCTAAGTATGAAAAACGAACATGCGTGAAAACAAGTATATTTTTCCTCTTCAATACATCGTATTCAATTTTAAAAAAACCAAAAATATATTGACTTTTTTATGATAATTTTGTTATGATGCGTTCATGTTTTCGTTATTATATTTTAAGTTTGTGTCATTCATATTGATTGAGAGAATAAATAATTTATAATTTAATAAAAATAATAATATTATTAAAATTTATAACTATAAAATAATATTTTTTATATTCAACTCATACATTTCTATAATTAAAAAAAATATGGTATATCATTTTATTTTAAACGTCGTTTAAATTGAAATATAATTATTTAGATTTATTTAATCTTAAACGTCATCCAGTTGAACTCGTTTATTATTATTGAAAGTGTCCCTTGAGGGTCTATTTTCTTTGAGTAAAAATGTTCTTTAGTCCTCTAAATTAAAAATGGTGCCTATTAGTTCTTTTTTACTTATAAAAAAAAGAAGGTACATAAGGGTTTTTAGTAGTAATATAAAAATTTATAAAACTTTTTAAAGGAAATAATTTTTGAGTTTTTAGGATTTACTTTAGTCTTTTATAGCTTTGTTTAATAATCCATATTGTTCAGGAATTGTTTGTTTAGTTTGACGTATTCTCTAGTCTATACCACGCAATAGGAGTTGTTGTGCGTGGGTTGCATATTTCTAGTGTTTCCATTTTGTTGTAAAACTATATAATAGTTAGCTAGTTTTATTTATTTAATAGGATATTTTTCTCAAATCATGCATATCTTACTTAAATTTTTTGGTGCTTAAGATCTAGTATTAAAGCTCCATCATGGGGCTTTACTAAAATTGAGAAGCTGTAGTGTTCTTAAATTGTAGCAGAGAGAGTATGGAATTAGAAAGAAGCTTTGCATAACCATCAATCTCCAATTTAATGGGAATTATAATCATTGGTCTATGCTTATGGATAATTTTTTACAGTTAAAGGATTATTGGGCATTGGTAGAGAATGAAATCCCTATAGTAGTAGAAGGATCAATCCCTTCAGACGCAGAGAAGACGACCATAGAGAAGCAAAAGTTGAAGTACATGAAAGTGAAGAATTACCTCTTCTAGGTGATTAATTGAACAATTCTTGAGACTATCCTCAATAGAGACACTTCAAAGAACATATGGGATTTTATGAAGTAGAAATACCAGGGCACAATAAGAGTCAAGCATGCATAGTTTCAAGCTATTTGTAAGGAGTTTGAAATCCTTCATATGAAGACAGAGGAATCTATGAATGAGTACTTTGCTTGAAGTCTCACCATAGCCAATAAAATGATAACACATAGTGAGAAAATGGAGAATATTGGTATCATTGAAAAGATTTAGAAGTCTATGACTCCAAAATTTGATTATGTTGTGTGTTATATTGAGGAGTCTAATGATTTAGACACTTTATCAGTTGATGAGTTGCAAAGTAGTCTTCTTGTGCATGCCTAATGATCATGTTATAAAGGAATAAGCCTTTATAATCACTCGTGAAGATGGCTTTAGAGGAAGGGTCGAGGCGTAGAAGCTTAGAGGAAGAGGAAAGGATAAAGGTAGACAAAGCTTTAGTAAGGCCATTGTGGAGTGTTACAAATGTCATTAGCTGGGAAATTTTCTATATGAATGTCTGAAATTGGGGCAACTAATTATGTAGAGTTTGTGGAGGAGATGTTGTTGATGACTTATGTGGAGCTCAATAATTCTAGTAGAAAAGATGTGTGGTTTCTTGATTTTGGATGCAGTAAACACATGTGTGTGAATAAAGGTTTCTTTTCTAATATTAATAGCAATTTCAAACAATCTGTGAAGTTAGGAGACAATAGAAGAATGTATGTGATGTGAAGAGGCAATGATAGGTTTTAAGTTAATGGAATGAGTTCAATTATCACTAAGGTGTTATATGTACCTAAGTTAAAGAACAACTTACAAAGTGTTGGGTAAATACAAAATAAGGGACTTGCAATCTTGATTCATTGTGGGAAGTGTAAGATATATCATCTTGGGAGAGGTTTGATCATAAAAAGTGAAATGACCTTAAATAGGATGTTTATTTTTCTGGCTAAATTTCAACCAAAAGCTTCTACTTAATTCAACACAATTACAGAAGACTCGACCCATCTCCGGCATTGTAGGTATGGGCATTTGAGTTTCAAAGGTTTGAAAATTCTCCAACAAAAGAAGATGGTGATTAGCCTACCATAACTCAAGACTCCTTTAAGGCTATGTAAAGATTATATGGTTGGAAAATAACTGAAAGATCTATTTCGAAAGCAAAGCACATATACGACTTCTCAAAGACTTAAGTTAGTACATGCTAATATTTACAGTCCAATCAGACCCATCTTTGATAGTAGGAAGATGTACTTTATTACCTTTATTGATGATTTTAGTCACAAAAATTGGGTTTATTTCTTGACTGAGAAATCAGAAGATTTTGTTACTTTCAAAGACTATAAGAAACGTGTTGAAAAAGAAACAGACTTATACATAAAATATCTATTTACTAATCGTGGAAGTGAATTCACATCACAAGAGTTCACTGATTTTTATAAAGAAAGTCATATAAGTAGATAGTTGCAACATACACTCTATAGTAAAATAGGGTTACGGAAAGAAATAATAGAACCATTATGAATTTGGTTCATAGTATGTTTTCAAAAAAGCAAATTCCAAGAATCGTCTGGCTTGAAGTAGTCAATTGGACCATAGATAATCTAACCTAGAGTCCAACATTAGTAGTAAGAAACATGACTCCAAAAAAAGCTTAGAGTGGAATGCCATCTATTGATCATTTTTGGGTCTTTAGATGTGTCTCTTATGTTCATGTGCTTGACGGTAAAAGAGCAAAGCTAAATAACAAGAGTTTCAATCATGTCTTGCTTGGAATTAGTGAGGAGTCAAAAACTTATAGATTATATAATCCAGCTTCTCAAAATATCATAGTAAGTAGAGATGTTGCCTTTGAAAAAGATAATAAGTGGGATTAGGACAAGAGCCATAAATAAGCTATTCTTTTTGACTTGGGATGGGGTAATGATGAAGAAGTAGCTGATGTAGCTGATGATAATGGAGAACAAAATGGAGCTAAATTCCAAGGTGTAAGAGAAGAAAAAAATAGAGAATGAATCTTCAGCTAGTATAAATGAAAAAAATACTTAGGAATGCATCAATATAGATGCAAGATTATGTAAGTGAGGAGAGACTTTTAGAAGAAGAAGTGGCTCATTTGGCCATGTTTGTAAATGTTGATCCAATTTATTATAAAGATGATGTGAAGAGTGCAAAATGGAGGAAATCTATAGATTCAGAGATAAAAGTAATAGAAAATAATGGTACATGGGAATTGACAGAATTACTTGTTTAGGAAGAAAAATTGAAGTAAAGTGGGTTTATAAGACAAAATTCAATGAGCATGGAGAAGTAGAAAAGTACAAGGCTAGACTTGTAATGAAGATGTATACTCATCAATATGAGATTGATTATACATAAGTATTTGCACCTATGGCATGATTAGACACCATTAGTTTGGTGATTGCACTTGTAGCTCAAAAATAATGGACCATATACTAGTTAGACGTAAAGTTAGCCTTCTTATATGGTGAACTGAGTAAGGAATTTTTTGTGGAGAAACCTCATGGTCATGAAAATAAGGGTTATGAGTAAAAGTTGTACAAGCCAAAAAAGGCTCTATATGGACTCAAGCAGGCTCCACGAGCATGATATAGTCATATATAATCTTATTTTGTGTAGGGAGGATTTGAAAAGTGCCATTATAACTTTTTTTGTCAAAACAAAAAAAGGTAGTAAAATATTAATTGTGAGTCTTTATATTGATGATTTTATATTCACTGGTAATGATAAGTCAATGTTTGATGAGTTTAAAAGATCTATGATGCTTGAATTTGACACGACTAATCTTGAGAAGATGAGATACTTTCTTGGTGTTGAAGTAGTGCAAAGGTATTATGGCATCTATATTGGTCAAATAAGGTATGCTTTCACTACTATAATAGTTACATATGACCTCAGTTTTTAACAGTGATCATAGGTTTATGGCCATAGTTATTAGAACCGAGGCCTAAGTGAGAGAGATTATAGAATTTTACCTATGACTTTGGTTTTTTAACTGAGACCATAGATATACCTATACCTTCGGTTCTTAAATAACCTAGGCCATAGACATACCCTATGACCTCAGTCTTTAAATAATTGAGGCCATAGACATACCTTATGGCCTCAGTCTTTAAATAACCGAGGCCATAAATATACACTATGGCTTCAGTCTTTAAATAACCGAGGCTATAGATATACCCTATGACCTTAGTTTTATAAAAAAAAATTGAGACTATAGATATACCATTTAACCTCATTTATAAATTAAAATAAATTGATAAATTGAGAAAATTAAAAGTCTGTTATATTAAAAGTAAGAGTGAAATTACATTTGAGAGTTTTTATATGCACTAAAACATAAGAAAACCTTATTATAGCTAGTTAATTAAAATGTTCCAAAATATGAAATACATGTAAACAAATGTACTAATATTAATACTAATCAAATTGTACACAATTTCCTAAGTCATTGCTAACAAGGCCACTAGAAGTGCCACTAAAAACTTGGTGCTAGTACTGGTACTGATGTTGGGGTGCTGGTATTGAGGTGTTGGTATTAGTGTGCTGGTACTGGCTTGATGGTGCTGGTACTAGTGTATTGGTTCTTGTACTGGTCTTGGTGTTGGTGTACTAGTACTGGTGTTGGTATTGGTATTGGTACTGGTGCTGATATTAGGGTATTGGTGCTATGATGCATATGTTGGTTCTAATGATGGTGCTGGTGTTGGTACTGGTGCTGGTACTGGTATTGGTATTGGTGTACTGCTTCTAGTGTTGGTGTTGATATACAACTCTATATTGATATGAAGCTCAAGCTTGTTACTGGAAACTCTACTGGCACTGTTACTGCTTATTATGTAAGATTTCTTTATTGTTACTTCTTAATTTCATACACAAAACATAAAAAATAAGCTATTTCTAAATTTGTATAATCAAATTTGGATATGTGATGACTTATATTTGGAAGTTTCAATTTTTCAATTATCATAAAAAGGGTCAACGTTGGATGAGATAGACTTTGAGTTCTTGGGTAACTTGAGTGGTAACCCATATATTATTAACACAAAGTGTTCAGCCAAGGCAAAGGCAATAAAGAGCAACAATTCTACCTTTGGTGTGACTCAACTATTGATTTTCACACCTACTCTATCCTTTGGAATCTGCAATGCATTATATAAGTCATATAAGTTGAGCCGACTATGATATTTCTTTGTTTCAGCCAATCTCTAAAATTTTCAACATCAATGACTTTGACTCTCATATTTCTCTATTTCAGCTTCTTTGTAGATGATACACCAATTAGAGAGTTCAAGAACTTAGAAACAATGGGTGTTCGATTCTTAAAAGATCAGTCAATGATAATATACTCAAGTTTACAGATTGGCCACAAGCATAATTCACAGCTTCTTATAGAAACTTCAAATTTAATGCTTGTTTTTGGAACAACTTCTACTAGTTTTAAGAAAGGCTTGCGATTTATCGGTTCCTTGCACGCAATCTGCCATAAAATATGGAGAAGTAATGATGAGTGCTTAAAAAGTACTAAAATTATCATGATTTAATGTACTTTAATTGATAAAAAAGATTTATATTTATATGTTTTTATCATATTTTTATAAAAAATTGTCTTTTCAGAATCACTGGTATTTTTATTATTTTTTAGGTATTTTTCCTTCAAAAATAAATTAAAGACTTGAAGAATAATATTGGAAGCAATACATCACAAATATGTTAAGAAAAATGAGAAAAAGTAAAAAAAAAAATGGAAAATGGAAAAATGGACAACACTGCCCTTAATCGCGCGCACATTCGTGCCTAGCTACATCGCACCACATTGAACAATGCACCTAGTAGTTCCGCACCACACCGCAAGTCTGTGCGCATCCGTGCCCAACAATGCCAAAGTCCGCGTGATGTCACTCACACAACGCTGAATTTCTACGCAAGCCATTGCCTGCATCATAACCCATCCATTTTGTATCAGCGCTTGTCCATTACTCGTTTAAAGCCATTTTTTTAATCATTTTTCCCATTTTTTTACCCTTTTCCTCACCTATAAATATCCCATCTCCCCCATTATTAAAATCACACCTCAAAAACATTTTCTTAGCTCTTTCTTTCTCTATCTTTCTCTCCCTAGAAAGCTTTTTTAGTTTTTAGTTTTAAAGTTATTCTCTTTTTGAGAAGAACTAGTTATGTTTTCTAAATTTTTAGCTTTTGATTCAATAAACGGAAATACAAATCCTTTAGGAGGTTTTTCAACAATAGAATTAACATCAAAGTGTTGTAAGTTTTTACAATTATTTTTTATGTTTTATTCTTACATCTTATATTTAATTTATTTGTGATTAAATTTAACATAGCTAGCTATTTATAAACATGATATAATAATAACGTTTCTATGCTTGCGAAGTATTAAATAGGTAAAAATCTCTATAAAAGGAATTTGTTTTATTCAAGATTTTATATTAAGGATGTTAGAGAGAAATATATTATTTTTCATTACAAACTTAAATACGAAAATTAAATTTTAAGGTTTAATTATCCGGTCTAATTTAGAGTAGTACTACAATAAATTTTTCATTACAATCGCTCGGTAGTTAGATTAAAGCTCTATTTCAAAAGTTTTCATAAGAACTATTACTCAAAAATGTATTGACAATATATTTTCAGTAATGATTTTAAAACTTGAAAGTTAGTACTCGGATAATTAAATTCTTAGGTTTAATTTGAACACCTTGAATAAAGTTTAAAATGTCTAACCCTACCAAAGGTGAAATTTAAATGGTTTATTTTCAATCTCTTAGAAAAAAAAATTAATTTAATTAATCAAATAAATTATCAACCCTACATTTAGGTATTAATTGATTTGTTTAATCAACAAAGAATATCTTATCCTACCAAATGTGATATTTATATATAAAAAAAAGAATCAATAAATATCAATTTATATCTTTAATAACCTAAATAATATGAGCAAACATAATTAACTTAATTATTATATCCCTAAATACTCAACTATTATGAATGATAAACATTTGCATAAATGTTTATTGAATCCATATCTATGTTTATTTTTATATTATTATATTAGAAAACACAAATCAAAATATCGTGACAAGATGTTTAGGATTTAATTCTGTTTTTAAAAGTTTGAATAATAAATTAAAAACCACATATTTTACTTACTTAGATTGACCTTGGAAGTATACTTATTATTTTTTATCAAATGATTCGTGCATTTGTAAGTGTTTTACAAATATAAAACCAAAGTATTTACAGGATCGACATTGCTGGTTTTGCTCATCAAGTTTTTGGGAAGCCTCATGCACTTGACAACTACTTAACCAGACATTTTGTTTATGGTAAGTCTTATCAGCAGTTATATAGGAAATCCTGCTAAGCGTCATTTAGAAGCAGCTAGGAGAGTCTTGAGGTATTTGAAAGGTACTACTAATCTTGGTATCTTTTATAAGAAGGGAAGAAATGAGGAATCAATTGCTTACATAGACAATGATTATACGTAGGACTTGGATGATAGGAAAAATACTTCAGTATATGTTTTTATTGATTTCAGGGGTTGTGTTATGGTTTTCAAGATAATAGTCTACATTAACTTTATCTACTATAAAGGTAGAACTCATAGTTGTAGCCTCATATGCTTGTCAAGTTGTATGGTTGATAAGAGTTTTGGAAAAGCTAAGCCACATTCAAAGTTAGTCTACAATAGTTTATTATGACAATAGTTTAGCAATCACTTTCATTTCTTTTGTGAACTTACAAAGGTTGGGATAGTGGAGATGGTTCATTGCAATACTCTAGAGCAAGTAGTTGATTTGATGACCAAACCTCTAAAGCATGATGCTTTTGTGAAGCTACGAAGCTTGTTGAGTATGTGTCCAGTACCTAATCTAAACTGAATGTTGATATCATTTAGTTTAAGAGAGGATGCTGAGTTGTTATGCAATTTGATGAGATCTACTAGGTTTTAGAATCTATGTGATCATCCCTTGAAGCAAAATCCTAAATAGTATTTAGTAAGAGAAATGATTTAGGCCTTATTTGGATCGATTGAGTATTTTAAGCTAACCATTGTTAATATCTGTAGTCACCCATTTGAGCCTAATAAAGAACCTCTTATATCTTCAAGCCATATTTTATGCCTAACTAATAAGCATTACCTTTACCCTTATATCTTTAGCTTATATGAAATGAAAAAAAAATGCAATAATGTGTTATGCTATAGAGTAAGGTGAAATGTAATGCACCCTATAAAAAAAGAGAAACTCACAACACAATTATTCCTCTAAAAAAAGAAAATAGAATTAAAAATAAGTTTAGGGGTATTATGAAGTTACAAAAAAAAAAGAGAAAAGTGTTCTGGAAGAAAAGAATATGAAAATAATGACAAAAGAGGGTGAACTAAAATATTAAGCTAAAACTCAATTGTAGTTAAAAAGTGCATCATGAAAAAAAAGAAAGCTAAGGTGTGGAAAGAGCCTAAATGTCTTCATTTATCAACCCCTCACCTAAGCCTTACATTATAACAATGTAGTGTCCTTATTGATCTTTAGCTAAGTACATATTTATATTAGTGAAAAGAGATGTGAAAAATAGACTTATGAGACTAGTTCTTAGATTGAATTGATTAGCACATTCATATAGGTTGATTTCATGAGTGCATTAGATGATATCATGTGCAGCACACACACATAAATGAATTTGTCAAAAACCTTACATATCCTTGTATTGATAGAATGTTGATTGATGAATATGTAAACCTTCTTATTATAGAATTGTATGACTTTTGAGATAGATAGTTTTTGTGAAATATGCATGTACTAATAGAAATATATTTATGAATATACTACCCACGCTATTTTATTTAGTTATACTTTGCTTTACTTAAGGATAAGCAAAGAGTTAAGTTTGGAGGTGTGATGACTCTATGAAATTAGAATCATTATCGCACTTTTTTACTTAATATTTACTTATTTTATTCAATAAATAGTATTTTTGAGGCAAAAAATATTAAAATATAAAACTTTTAGTGAAAAAGGGTGAAAATATAATTTTTGGAATTTTTTAAGATTATTTTGGAATTTTTATAAATTTTTAATATAGGGGTAATCAGAAGCTACCACGTAAGTAAATGAGATGACTGAGCAAGCCATGCGAATGCAATGTAAGAAGGGACAACGTGCCATGTGTCAACATGACATTCAATTCGACTTCGAAGTGTGGTCAAACAACATTGCCATGTGTCGCCACACGATTGCTCCCCGTGTTCTACTTGTATGCCACGCCATCTGTTACCATGAATCACATTACATCACATGGCATTGAATCATCATGCGTTGACTCGGACAAATATCCCTTGCCACGCATCACACTTTGATTCTTATAGTGAATTCCTTATGCCATGTGTAGCACCGTGATTAGCTGGCGATTTTGATTTTGTTTGTTTTGATGTCAACCCTTGGTCTAAAGCTGATCTGACGATCTAGATTTCACTTGAGCTATATTTAAGTCTCTAATCATCCCCACAAACCCTAATAAGCCGATATTAGCATAATTTTGGTTAGTTTTTGGAGCTAAAAAGAGATAAATACAGAAAATTTAAAAAGGAGATAAAATTTTGGTGGAGATTCAAGAGAAAATTAGCACTACAATTTAAGAGATTTATTTTATTTCTTCTTTTATTCTTTTTTTTTTATCAATTTTTGTCTTTCTTTATGAAAAATATGAGCTTTATGAATACAATTATGTGTAGTTTATTTATCAATCTAGGGATCTTATGAACCCAATTTTCACCATGTGGTGATCTTATATTTTACCCAAATTATAATTTTAATTTAATTATATTATTTAATCTGATTTTTATGCTATTAATTGTTTGGCCAATAATTTATCTATAGAGGCAATTAAATATATTTTAGAAAGTATTTAATTGTTTGTCTTGATTAAATAACATGCGTAGTTTTTAAATGTATGATTCTTATGTGTGTGATCCATAATTGATGAACTGAATGAGTAATATGCAATTTAATTGACATGAGAGCGTGATTAGGTTAATTACTATATGATATGTAGTTTACTTGAGAGATGAATACATGCTAAGTTTGATTCAATTAATCATATAATTGATTGGTAATTATATTGGGGAGATTTTAGCGATTTACATGTTTAAAAAATTGAAAGATTAAGTATTCCTAGATATTTTTTCATATATCTTCTTAGTTACCAAATCTAATTTAATTAATTATTACTATTTACTTTTAATTATTTTAATTTTGCTTCTTTAAAATATAAAAATACAAAAAAAATTTAATTTTTTTAGTTTTAAAAATTAGTTTCTAATAAAATAATCTCCGTGAGAACGATATTTTCTTATCAATATATTACTTGTTGCGATATGTATGCTTGCACATTCATTGCACACACAATTTGTGTTGCGATCACCAATGCAATCATGAAATCAACCTATATGAGCTTGCTAATCAATTGAATCTTAGAACAAGTCTCATAAGTCTTTTTTTCACATCATTCTCCACTATTATAAATATACACTTAGCTCAAGATCAATAAGGAATTTACATGATTGTAATGTAAGGCTTAGGTAGGAGGTCGATAAATGAAGACACTTAGGCTCTTTCCACACCTTAGCTTCTTCTTTTTCATCATACACTTTTTAACAACAAATGAGTTTTTACTTGATATTTCAGTGCACCCTCTTTTGTCATTTTTTTCATATTCTTTTATTCCACATCTCTTTTTTTTTGGTTACTTCACAACACTCCTAAACTTATTTTCATTTCTATTTTCTTTTTTATTTAGAGGGATAATTGTGTTGTGAGTTTTGCTCATTCTTTTCTCTCTCTCTTTTTTTAGAGTGCATTACATTTTACTTTACTCTATAGCATAACACATGATTGTTTTATTTTTTTATATAAGCTAAAAGTGCAAAGGTAAAGGTAATGCTTATTTGTTAGGCATAAATGTGGCTTAAAGATTGAATGATTCTTTGTTAGGCTTAAATGTGTGATTATGGATACTAGCAATGGTTAGCTTGAAAGGCTCAATCAATCTAAATAAGGCCTAAATTATTTCTCTTGCTAAATACTATTCATAATTTTTCCTCAAGAGATGATTAAATAAATTTTGAAACCTGGTAGATCTTATCGACTCACATAACTCACTACAAAATTTTTCTTAATAAGCACACCAAAATCAATCATGAATATATGCATAAAAATTTAAATCAATTCAATCAAAACTAGCAAGCATATCACATGATTAATGTAAATATATTAACAAATATGTTACATTCCTTAACCTAGTCATGACAACCAATTTTTATCATTGAGTTCATATGTTTCATATCAATCATGCATGCATTTAGTTTCTATATATTTGTTAATTTCTACCAAAACAAAAAAAAACATTCTGTAAAAATTAAAAATGCATACTAAATACTAAAGTAGAGAATGAAGTTCCCTCCCCCAAATTTAAATTACACATTGTCTCCAATGTGCTCATATAAATATGAAAAATAAAACTCCTTTACTCTTGGAACACTATATTTTTCGTTGAAACTGCTCAATCTTGTTGCACCATTACTCTTCACGTTTATTCACCTATAAAAAAAACAATGAAAATTTATGTAACATAGCATTGGGTTGCCTCCCAACCAACGTCAGTTTAACGTCCTTGACTAGATGGTCATATCAAGTCCTAAGGCACATCCTTTTGTGTCCATTTTCTTTTAACTTTTCCTCGAAACAATTTGATTCTTGATTTTTTCAATGATACCTTATGCTCTGGTTCGTAACCACGGTGCTCAATTCCCTTCTCATGTCATATTTTTGTTTTCTTTTTGAACTTTTTGGCATTCTTATAAATACTCCTCCGTAACTCATCCATTTATGTATTTCCAATATTCTTTAACCTCTCCATTAGACACTTTCACTTTCATACTTGACTGGGGATGAAAAGGTAAAAGTGTGAGGTCTAAACTTGTTGGCTCTTCAATTAATGGTTTGAGCTTACATCCTATCTCAAAAATTTTCATAATTGTCTGTTGAGGTTATGTCCTTGTTCATAGTATCACATGTAACAGTCTTAAGTGTCGGTGACTCAACAAATTATTTTACGTTGTCTCCACATTCAGTAACATTTATCCTTAAGCATTCATTAGTACTATCAATGTTTAGGGGTTTAGATGCTTTAAAAACAATAAATGTTACTTGTTCATCTTGCATTCTCATTGTAAGCTCACATTTTTGTACATCAATTAGTGCCCTTCTAGTTGCTAAGAATGGATGATCAAGTATAATAGGAATATTACGATCTTTTTTCATGTCTAGCACAATGAAGTCTGCCAGAAAGATGAATTTGTCTATTTTTACTAGCACATCTTTTACCAAATCCCGAGGTCTTTTAATTGACCAGTCTGTCATTTACAATGTTACTGAAGTGAATTTGTCTTTAGCAACCCCAATCTTTGGAAGACTGATAATGGTATGAGCTTAATGCTAGAACCCAAATCATATAGTGCCTTGCCAAAATAGATGTTCCCAATAGTGCAACATCCTTCTGTCAAAGTTATTGTTTCATGATCTCCAATCCTATTTTTCTTCGATAGTATATCCTTTATGAATTTGCCTCTATAAATGGTATGTTTATGTTTAGCTTCTTGAAGACTTCCAAAATTTTTGAAAACTATGTATATGACGTTTTCTTTTGTAATCTTTGAGACAAAGGAATAATGGAACGTAAAGGTTGTTTTCTTTGGTTGAATTATTTCCTTCTTGGTGCTTTCTTTATCCACTAGTTCCTGTTCAACCTTGTTAATTTCTTGTTTTTCCTTATCCTTTTTGTCTTATGTTCCTATTTAAAGTTTTACCACTTCTCAAGTCTATGGCATTGCACTGGTCCTTACCTTCTCTTCATGGGTTGACAATCGTGTCACTTGGAAGGTCACATTGAGGCCTTTGACTTATAATCTGAACAAGTTTCCCTATTTGGTTCTCCAAATTTTGAATTGAAGTATCTTGGGTGGACACTTTTGTATTTTTTGATTGGATGAAGCCTTTCATCATCCCTATTAAAGCATTTGTATTGTTCTTAGTAGATGACTTCTTCTCTTAGGCTTGTGATTGCTATGTTTATTGAAAACCAGGTGATTGAATTGATTAACACCTTGGCTGTTGTTATTACTCGAAGAAAAATTTGGATGTTGTCTCCATCCTAGGTTATATGTTTTAAGAATGGATTATTTTTTTGGTTCACATTCCCCATATAGAATACTGATTTAGGATTATTTGGACAATTATCAAATGAATGAGCTCCTCCACAAAACACACACGACACTCTTGAATTTTGGACCTGGTTTATACTCACTTTCAAGTTTTCATCCTTCAAAAGCTTAACTAAAGATTACACTTGAGCTGTAAGGACTGTGATATCATTTACCTCATGCATTCTGTTTACTCTTCTTGTGGCTATCATTTTATTCATTGGCCATTGATAATTATTGCAATCCATTTTCTCAAGTATATCATAAGCTTGATTGTAAGATTTGGCTAGCAAAGCTCCATTAGCATATGCATCAACAATAATTCTTATTTGAGCATTGAGACCATTGTAAAAAGTCTCATTTGAATCCAAGAAGGAATACCAAGATGAGAACACATCCCTAGAAATTCCTTGAATATTTCCCATGCTTCATATAATGATTCTCCTTCGTATTATTGGTAGGAAGTAATGTCATACCTATGCTTGGCATTCTTTGTTGGTAGGAAGTATTTCATCAAGAATTTCTCTACCAAACAATTCCAAGTTGTAATGGAATCAGGTGGAAAAGAGTAAAGGAACAATCTAAGCTTAAATACCTCATCGGTCACACCACTGAACTTGAATGAATCTCTAACTTCAATAAACAATCTCAGATATAGATGAGGATCCTCTCTTGGTAATCCGCTAAATTGTTCAACTGTTTGTAGTATTTGAAACATCATTGGCTTTAACTCAATCTTATTAGCTTGAATGTTTGGCCTTGTAATACTTGATTAAGTCCTTCCAACGTAGGTATTGCATACATATTCATAACTCTAACTCTATCATCTATCAAAAGCATTTGATTTTTCAAGTTTAGCTCATAATTGTTTATGTCTAATGAATTAGCCATTTTTATTCTTCTCATGGTTGACAACTTGTTATTTCCTTATTGATTTCAAAGTACGCTTAATTTCAATATCTAAAAGCAAGATTTATGTGTCACGAACTCTGCTTATACTATAGACTCAAATGTATTTCTAAAATCACTAAAAGAAATGTCTAAATTAAAACTAAATAAAAATTAAAAATAAATAACTAAATAAAAAAATTAAATAAGTAAAGAAAATTGACTAAAATAAATAAATAATTAAATAACTACCTATATAACTAAAAAAATTTAAATTAAAAATAAAATTATGAAAATTAAATAAATAAAAATAAAAAAAAATAAAAGGAAAAAATTAATTTCTAATATTTACAAACCACGGTGGAGGTGCCAAAAACTCAATCGCCACACAAATTGTGTGTGTGTAATGAATATACAATTATATGTATCATAACAAGTAATATAATGATAAGAAACTAAGTTTTAAAACTAAAAAAATAAAAATTAATTTTTTGTGTTTTTATATTTTAAAGAAACAAAATTAAAATAATAAAAAGTAAATAGTAATAATTAATTAAATCAGATTTGATAACTTAAAAGATACATTAGAAAATATCTAGAAAGATTTAATCCCCCAATTTTCTAAACATGTGAATAACTAAAATCCCTTCAATATAATTATCAATGAATTACATGGTAAATTGAATCTAACTTAACATGTATTTATTTCTAAAGTAAACTACCACCATATAGTAATTAATTTAATCACACTCTCATGTCAAATAAATTGCCTACTACTCATTAAGTTTATTAATTATATATCATATACATACGAATCATACATTTATGCCTAGAAACTATGCATGTTATTTAATAAAGATAAACAATTAAATAATTCGCTCAAATTTATTTAATTACCTCTATAGATAAATTGTTGGCCAAACAATTAATAACATAAAAATTAGATTAAATAATATAATTAAATTAAAATTATAATTATAATTGAGGTAAAATATTAGATCATCACATGGTGAAAATTAGGTTCATAAGATCCCTAGATTAATAAATTAATTATACATAATTTTGTTCATAAAACTCATATTTTTCATAAAGAAAAACATAAAAATTGATAAAGAAAAGAGTAAAAGAAGAAATACAATTAATCTCTTGAATTTTAGTGCTAATTTTCTCTTAAGTCTCCACCAAAATTGTATCTTTTTTTGAGTTTTTTTGTATTTTTCTCTCTTTAGCTCCAAAAATTGACAAAAATTATGCTAATAACGGCTCATTAGTGTTTGTGGGGTTGTTAGGGGCTTAAATATAACTGAAGTGTAATTTGTACCATCAGATTAGCTTTAGATCAAGAGGTTGAGATCACAACAAGCAAAATGAATAATATAGGTAATCATAGCGTGACATGTGGCAACTGAATTCACTCGGCAAATCAGAGTATAACGAATGGTAGGGGAGACCAGTCTAAATTAACGCATGCTGAGTCAACAACATGAGGTATATTGTGATTCGTGATAACAGATAGCGTGGCACACAAGTGGAACGCGGGGAGCAATCGCATGACAACACATGATGTGAAAACTTGATTGCACTTTGAACTCAAATTGAATGCCGTGTTGACACATGGCACGTGCTGGTTCACTCCTCACACGTGGTGATCTACGATTCGTTGTCCTGCTTGTCTGGCTTGCCCAATCAGCTTCTTTGCTTAGGTAGGAGGTCACATGATAGCTTTTAATTGACCTTACGTTAAAAATTTATAAAAAAATTATAAAAATTCTAAAAAATCACAAAAAGTTTTAAAAATTATATTTTTATCCTTTTTCACTAAAAAAATTATATTTTAATATTTTTGACCCTAAAAATACTATTTATTGAATAAAATAAGTACATATTAAGTAAAAAAGTATGATAATGACTCTACTTTAATAGAATAATCAATATAGAAATTAAAACTATTAAATTTAACAAATAAAAAAATAATTTTTTATATTAAAAAATATTTAATAGATTCATGGTTAGAAATAAATAATCAACCCAATGAAAAATATAATATACTTTACAGTTATAATTAATATAGAAAAAAATATATTTATATCAATAAATAATATATTTTTAGAAATATTATTATATTTTATAAGTAGATAAAGAATATTAATTAGGTTAATTCAATTAATATTAATACCCTATTAAATATTTTAAAAATTGGTATCTGATTTGGGCAGAAATAAAAATTTGTACTGAAATTACGGAATAAGAATATGAATAATAATGAATAGAAAATTTAACACAATTAGATTATAAGAAGATAAATATATTAACCATAGTTATTTTAGATAATTTTATATACTAATTTTATGTGACATGTGTTTATAATTTCCTAAAATTTTCTACCTTTTTATGTAAAACCGAGTACAAGGAAAAACGCATGTCAAAACCTAATAGCACAGGAATTTTATGCGTGTTTATAATGAATGTCCCCATGGTACCCCAGACGTTGATCCAATAAGTTGTAACCAAGTGTCATAATATTATTGGTTGTACCAGCACGTCGTACCAACCAGTCATTAACTTACCTTAATTTAATCCCATCCTAACTCCTCTTCCCAACAGTCCTTTCTCTGTTTTCATCTCTCCATCTCCTCTGAATTTCTGAAAAAGAAAATTAAAAAACCAGGCCACCCCTTTTCCCTCCTCTATTAATGAATGACTGAATTAGAAACGGGGGAGGGAATCTGGGTTTTGTTTTCTGTCGTCCGATCAAACTCCGGTGATCAATTAGGAATGAACCCGACCCAGACCATAGTGTTTTGGCTATCGGAGCACCCATCAATTGTCGGTTTCCGATGGAGCAACGCACATTTATGGGGTTCAACCTGGTCATTCCTAGTCATCTCCATAGCCTCCTATCTCGCTCTAGCTTTCTTTCTTCACATCATCGTAACCCTTATTGTCCGTTCGGGTCGACCTGTTCCACTTGGACCCATCCCTGCTATTCATAGTCTTTCTATGGCTCTCATATCCTTCACCATTTTCTCCGGAATACTACTCTCTGCAAAATCAGAAATTCGCGAAACCCGATGGTTTTGGCGTCGCTCTAAAACCCCATTGCAGTGGCTCCTTTGCTTTCCTCTGGGTACGCGACCATCGGGTCGGGTCTTCTTTTGGTCATATGTCTATTACCTGTCTCGGTTCTTTCACATGTTGCGGACATTCTTCACCATATTACGACGTCGTAAACTAGCCTTCTTCCAAATCTTCAACCACTCGATGTTGACTTGTATGGCATTCTTGTGGCTTGAATTTTCGCAGTCGGTTCAAGTGTTGGCTATTCTCTGTACGACGCTTATTTACTCTGTCGTATATGGATACAGGTTTTGGATAGCTATTGGGTTACCCAGTGCTTGTTTTCCCTTTGTGGTGAATTGTCAGATTGTGCTATTGTGTTCCAATTTGGCTTGTCATATTGGGGTTCTTCTACTGCACTTTATGAAAGGTGGGTGTAATGGAATTGGGGCTTGGGTTTTCAATTCGGTACTGAATAGTGTGATTTTATTGCTGTTTTTGAAGTTTTATGTTCAAATGCAATTAGAAAAGAGAAGGAAACTTAAAGCAAGTAGAGTTCATGAGGGAGGTGAGGTAAAGGTTGAGACTTGCTCTGTGTTTGGTTCAGCATCCATGGAGTCAGAGGTCCATGGTATAATGAGGGAAAAGGAGCTATGAGTAATTTTAAGTCTCATTGTAATTTTGTAAAGGAAAGATTAAACTTAGGAACTACCGTTTTATGTATATGATTTAGCAGAATGCATACAAGGCCTGAGTTCAAGTAATCAACATTGACTTTTTTATCAACATTTGAGTTCTTGTAAAGGTAATTTTTTTTTTTATTTTTGGTTTTGGTTATGATCAACGTTCTCCTCTTCTAGCTGTTCGTTTGTTTTTGTTGTGTAAAGATCAATGAGAAGCAATTAATACTTTTTTCGAAATTATTTCATAAAGATTACAATTCAATTCTAAAAGCAAATAATTTTGATCGTGAAAAGTACATTAGTACAAAAAATAACAAAGTATATGCGTACAATTTACATCACTTTCCAAAGTACCTTTTTCGAGCACCATAATTATATTTTATTTGGAGTATTATAATATCTCTATATGTTAGTATCATTTTATATCATCCTATATTAAAAACTATATTAAATTTTATTTATTTTTTAATTTATAACACTAAATATTATTATTTTTTAAATATTTTTTTTAACATATATTTAATTTAAATTTATTTTATATAATTTTTTTTCATAAAAAAAATATTGATAAGATGAATAAAATACTGTTTCAAATTTTATTAATAATCGTTTATCATATTAAATTTTGGGAAATAATTAGAATAACCCTATACTCAATTTTGCATTAAATTTGATGTTTTTGGTGTGAGGTTAGAGATATATTTAGTATTATATCTATAAAATTATTATATATATTAAGTAATATATAAGTTTTTGTTTGTATTAAATAGGATTTGATATAAAATTTATAAGGTATAATGATAAAATAATTATGAAAAAAATTATATATTAATCATGTATCATCATTGGTCCACATCAATAATAATTTATAAATGCAAATTCAAGTTTGTAACATAAAAAAAAGTAGAGAGCATTTTTTATGTTATTAACTATGATAAAATTACAAACATTTTCTTCTATTAGCTGTTGTGCATAATTAAGCATACTATGTTTTTGTTGCCTAAGATCAATGAGAAGCAAAACTTTTTTTCTAAATTATTTAATACAAGAGTACAATTTAGTTCTAAAAGCAAATCATTTTGCTTGTGAAAATTATATGCTTACGATATACTTCACTTACCATAGTTGTTTTTTCGAGCACTATAATTCTATTTTATTTAGAATATTATTATTATATATATTAAACTATATATTAATTATTATAGTATCAAGTTTTTATTTGAAATAAATGATATATTAATTATCGATTGTATAAAAAATTTAAAATAAACAATGATAAAGTAATTATAAGTAAAGAATTATACACTTATCATAGATTATTGCTTATGTATTATTCATATCAATGATAGAAACTCTAAACTCACTTTATAACATAGTATTGACTTGAATAGTTTGTATAAAAATAATAAATAATTTTTTAAATTTAAATATAATTATTAATTAAATTTTGAATATAATAAGTAATAACAAACATGGCTTTTCTAGTCTAAAATCTAAACCACTAATAATTTTATGCCTACACTACCAACCAAAATTGGTTTTTCTTATGACCAACCCATTAGATAAATATTCAAGTCTACTGTATTTATATGGTCAAGTTTGGCCGGAGATAAATTCCAATTTCAGACTGCTTTGGTTGAACATGTTTAACATATTGCAATTATGCATAAAAGGACCCCTCCACAATTTTATTTTATTTTATTTTATTTTTTACTTTTTATTATCGTCTATATATATTTTGTTTTGAAACAATCAATAAACAACAAAATTATACCTTTTCATAGGTTTTGAACTTTTGAATATGGGTATATTTGCTTCTTCAAAAGGAAGTTATATACTTCAATGGAAAAATTAATTGATGAAAATTTTCCCTGTCGCTCCAGTGATTTTTTTTTTGTTTTGTTTTTTTACAGCTCGAAGGTATAAATTCATATAATAAATGTACATCAGAGAATCTCATGACAAATTACATTTCCAAAGTGTTGTTGAATCTCATAACCCTATTTCCCAAAAGTACATTTTGATTCCTTTCTTCAAAATTTATGAGATCAACGTCTGAATTCTTACATGACACCGCAATTAGATTCTATTAGTATTGTTTTCCTAATATATATATATATATAAAGGAAAGAATGATTTTACAAATCTTATTTATATCTTATATTTACTTTTTATAACAGTATTATTGTTATGAAAAATGATTGAATAAATAATAATTTCTTAAGTTTTTATTTTTATTTATTTTTAATTATATCAATTTCAATTTATTCAAGTTAAAAGAATCTTTATTTAAAACACTTAAAAAAATCAAAAAATAAAATATAAAAAAATTAATTTATCTTAATATAATCATTTTTTAATAATAATAAAATTAAATTATTAAAAAAAATATGACTTAAGTTTCATTTTTTTAAATAAATATAAGATAATATTAATCTTAATAAAAAATGGTGTACACAAAAATTCAATTTCACATACAACTCAAAAATGGTCATTTTTATGCGCATGTTACACACATACATATTTAATGAATGGTATCTGTTGTTGAATAACTGAATATGAAGAGTTTGAACGTGTTAAAGATTTTTTTGCCCTTTAAAATATCAGCTTACTAGTTAATTAAGCAAGAATAAATGATTATTTTATTTATCTTAGCTTACACGTGATTTGGAAGTTCTTTTTTCTTATTGAAGTTAAATTTATATGTATTTTTTAAATACTAAGGAACTAATAGTTTACTAGCTTAAAAAAAAATTTAATGTATACCTTTCTAATGACTTGTAGGAGTATGTTTTCAAACGTTGTCTAGAAAGAATCATAATTTTTTTATATGAACAATCTCTTTGGAAGGTTTATTAGTGTTGACAATACTAGTAAACAAAACATCCAATTTCTAAAAATATTTTCAAGTCAAAAAAATAATCGAGCTTTAACAATTATGTACGTTATGTACGTTAGATTTCATATCAGATATATAAAGATATTTTGAATTTAAGCTATTTTATCGATCGAGACATGTTTAGATCGATTGAGATGAGTAGATCGATCGAGTCGATCGAGAATTGATCTACTCTAATTTAAAAGTTCCATAATTAATTTTTCATTTAAGTAGATTGATCGAGTTATTAATAGTTGATTAATTGAACACTAAATCGATCAAAAAATGACTAGACTGATTTCCCTGGACTTATTTATTTTATTATCCTTGATTAATTGAGGATTGATTAGTTCAATCGAATTTTTTGGCTCAATTGATCGAGCTACAACCTAAATTGATCGAACAAATATGTTTTAAACTTGTCCCAATTATTTACTACTATATGAATTGTTTAATGGACATAATTTTAATTTGTCAGCTAAATGGGTTCAAAAACTCTTGTGACTTGATTTTATCGGAATGTTAGTCTGAATCCGAGCACCTTACTTGTGAAGATTAGGAAAGAAAGCTGAGACTTGTAAGTAGGTTACTTGGGGGTATTATTAGTAGTTTATGTCTTAGTCTTGTAATCAAACATTATTTTCATAGTGCATAATTAGGTGGTCTAGTGAACCGGTAGTTTTCCTCTTAGGTCATTGTTTTGGCCTAAGTTATTTTCACCTAAAATCTCGTGTGTTATTATTTACACGCAATTACATGTTTGATCACTTGTAAAAATTTTAATTTGACATATTTTTACTAATTATTTATTTACACTCTCTAGTTCATTAAATCTGTAACTAAATAAACTTTCAACCCTCATTAATCATTAAGCATCCATACAATCCTTATTCCATTTAGGTATACCAAAATCAAACCGAAAAACATCTGACAAATTAGTAAGGCCAAACCTAGAAACTCTATAAGCTACCTAACAGACAATGTTTTTCAATATGCACCTAAGAAGAAAAATCATAATGTTTGAGTAGTAAATTTCATAAATACTACTTAAGCTTCCATATATATTCCATACATATAAAATACCTTAATAAGTTTAAGATAGAATAAGCATATGTTGTATAGATCCTTAGTAAGAAAATTGAAAAAGTCCCACATTGATTAGGAATGAAGATGGGTGTTGAATTTTGGGTTATAAATAAAGTGTCATTCTCTACTTCTAAAACATCCCAAAATTTGTATATCTTTTTCTCTTTTGTAAGGATAATTGATTAGCTCAATTTTTCCCAAATTAGTTGTAATTTTGGTGTTCATCTAATTTGGAGATAGTTGAAGTGGTCAACAATGCTTAAGGACATAAGTAACATTTATACCGAACCTCGTTAAATTTTTGGTATTTTTAGTTTTTTGTTTTAGTTTCTTTTGGTATTATATTTTCAATAGCATTTTTTATCGAGTTAGTTTAAGTTCTATTCATTTAAATCATAAGTGAATTGTACCTACTTAGAATAGGAAAAATATACCCAATTTTTCCAACAATTGGTATTAGAGCCAAAGGTTTCTACCTAGACATTTGTTTGTATTTCATTTGTATCATTCACGTCAGGTAGAATAATGGTGATGAATGTAAGGTTCGAGATGAAGAAATTTGATAGAACCGATCATTTTAGCATGTGGTAAGGTAAAGTTCTAGATGCTCTGTTTCAACGAGGTCTCTACATCACCATTGAAGAAGAAAAACCAGATAGAGCAGATGAAGTCGAGTGGAAAAATATCAACTGATTGGCATGTGGTACAATTCATTCATATCTCTCAAGAGAACAAAAGTACACATTCATGAAGAAGACATCTATAAGTAAGTTATGAAAGGCATTGGAGAACAAGTACAAGTTCATGAAGAAGAGAAGACATAATCAACTCTATCTGAAGAAGAAGTTGTTTCATTTTGAATACTTTCTAGGTACCACAATAAATGACCATATTACTACTTTTAATTAATTAGTAGCATATTTTTTAAATATGGATAAAAATTTTAAAGATGAAGATTTATCCTTGAGGTTATTAGCCTCTCTTCCTGACGAGTTTGATCACCTTATTATGAGCTTACTCATTGGGAAGGATAAAATGTCTTTTGAGGAAGTTTGTACTGCTTTGTATAGTTATGAAATTAGAAAGAGAGATAAAAAAGAAAGCAGGAATGAAGCAATAAAGGAACTATCTATTAGAGGGTGTCTGCAAACTCAACAGAAAGGAAGGAAACTTAGATATCGTTCAAAAGGTAGGCTTGGTAAACATGAATATGCCTTTTGTCACGAAGAAGGCCATTGGAAGAAAAAATTTATGGACTTTGCTAGAGAAAGTTTGATGTATGTTTTCAAATGATGGGTTAGGCAAGCAGTATTAGATTGAGGTTGTGACGTATGCATGTCATCTTGTCAACCATCTATCATCATCTGCTTTTGAAGGCAAAACACCTATTGAGGTATGGTTTGGAAAACCTGTTAGAGTTATGATTTCTTACATGTGTTTGGTTCTATTGCATATTGTCTATGGTGCCTTGAAACAAAAAAAGATAATCTTCAACAGAGATGTTACCTTTGATGAATTTGCTTTGCTGAGAAAGGTAACTAAGAAGATCGATGACACTTTGCAGTAGATTGAGCAAACTCCGAAGCAAGTGGAGAAAACCTTGAAGTAGGTGTAGCTTGAAAGCAGAATCATTGACCCAATTGGTAGAGATAAGATAGAAGCTAATCCTTCATTGGTAGAAGATGAATCAGATGAAGAATAGGTTTTAACATAATAATGTCCATAGTAACAAGAAGAAACTGTAGTTGATAAGCCACGACAACAAAATGTCAAGGTTCCTGATCGGGGCAGAACCGACATCGCCGATCCTTCCCGTTCATTTGGTTTTATCTATTTATAAAACTCTCGCAAGTGCACGAATCATTTCGTAGAAAATGATAAGTATACTCCCAAGGTCGATCTAAGGAAGGAATGTATGTGGTTTTTAATTTATTATTCAAACTTTTAAAAACGAAATTAAATCCTAAACATCCTGTCACGATATTTTGGGGTTTTGTGTTTTTAATCTAATTACATAAAAATAAACATAGATTCAATAAACATTTATGCAAATTTTATCATTTATAATGGTGGAGTATTTATGGATATAATAATTAAGTTAATTATGCTTGCTCATATTATTTAGGTTATTAAAGATATGAATTGATATTTATTGATTCTCTCTTTTTTGTATGAATACCACCTTTGGTGGGGTTAGATATTCTTTGTTAACTAAACAAATCAATTAACACCTATGGGTGGGGTTGATAACTAATTTGGTTAATTAAATTAATTTCTTTTTCTAAGAGATTGAAAATGAACCATTTAAATGCCACCTTTGGTGGGGTTACTCCCTTTAAACTTTATTCAAGGTGTCCAAATTAAACCTAAGAATTTAGTTATCCGAGTACTAACTTTCAAGTTTTAAAACCACTATTGAAAACATGTTGTCAATACATTTTCAGATAATAATTCTTATAAAAACTTTTGAAATAGAGCTTCACTCTAACTACCGGGCGATTGTACCATCAAATAAAAGAGCACTACTCTAAATCAGACCGGATAACTAAACCTTAAAATCTAATTTTCAGATTTAAGTTTGTAATGAAAAATAATATATTTCTCTCTAACATTCTTAATATAAAATCTTGAATAAAAACAAAATCAATTCATTTTAGAGATTTTTACCTATTTAATATTTCGCAAGCATAACAACGTTATTATTACATCATATTTACTAAACAGCCAGCATAGTTAAATTTAACCACAGACAAGTTGAATATAACATGTAAGAATAAAGCATAAAAATAACTGTAAAGAAAATAAAATCCTTACAGAACTTCGACGCTATTCCCGTAGCTGGAAAACCTCCAAGCGGAATTTGCACTCCCATTTATTGAATCAAAAATCTAATAAATTACAAAAACATAACTAGTTCTTCCCAAAAAGGGAAGAACTCTAAAACTAAGAGAAATTAACTAAAAACTAAGAAAAACTAAAAAAACCTAAAAATCTAAGAAAAGAGAGAAAGAAAGAAGAGAGAAGTGTGTTTTGAAGGTGTGTTTTGAAGTGAAGGGAAGGGGGGTATTTATAGGTGAGGATGGAGAGAAAAAATGAGTAAAAAAATGTTAAAAAAATATTTAAAAATGTAAAAACACGTATTGGAATTCTTGATGTCATTAATGACGTCGCATGACGTCACAGGCGTGCACGTGAAAAATGGGGCGAAAAGGTGTTGGGCGCGCGGGGAGGGAGAAGCGCGCGCGCGCGGTGGCTGTCATTGTTGCTCGGCAGCGTGAACAGTGCCCGCGATGGAAGCGCGCGGATGGACATGCGCACGGCGCGGCGTGATTGCGGCGGGGGCGCGATTTCCGTCTTTTTGACATTTTTGACCTTTTCGACCCATTTTGTCCAATTTTTCCATGTTTGTTGACCTTTTCCCACTTATTTATTAATATATTTGTGATGTATTGCTTCAAGTATTCCTCTTTGTGTCTTTAAATTGCGTTTTTAAGCCAAAATACCTGAAAAACAATAAAAATACCCGTGATTTCGAAAAAGACAAATTTATATAAATATATGATAAAACATATAAATATATATATTTTTAATCAATTAATGTACATAAAATCATGGTTATTTTAGTGCTTTTTGGGCACTCATCAGTTCCTGCTTGATACAAATATATGGAAGATTTACCTGCTCAGTTTAAGAATACGGTGGCCTGTGTACTTTTAGTTGTGCATGATGATGTTCTTTCTATATATAAAGAAGCAATCAGTAGCCCTAAAGTTGAAAGATGGAATGAAGCCATGGACGAAGAACTTTTGTCCCTTTAGAAGAATAAGACATGGAAGTTGACATAACTACTTAAGGGCAAGAAGGAAATTGGCTGACAAATGGGCGTATGCAATGAAATAGGGATTTTCTAACAAAGATGGTGTTCGCTACAAGGCAAGGTTAGTGGCTAAGGGCTACGCTTAGAAGGAGGGAATCGATTATAATAAGGTATTTTCTTTGGTTTTAAAACATTACTCCATTAATATACCACTATTGGGATTTCATGTGTATGCATATATGGTGAGAATTTAAAATTTTCCTATCACCACTTGGCTCAATACACAGAAAGATCTCATTTGTATGATAATTGCAAGCAAGATTTTCTCTTAAGCATTTCAACAAACATCTAATATGCACTAAATAAAATAAACAAATCTCATCTACTTTATTTCTATAGATGAAGAAGATTATCTTTACCTTAAGAGATTGTCAAATCTCTTGAGCATAGGGAAGTCGATTTCCCTTCTAGATCTCTTGGAAACCACCTCTCTTTTGGGAACATCTCTTGGTTCACCTTGAACTTAAACAAAAAATACCACACCTCTTAGATAGATGGACGAAGAGTTCAAGACTTAAATCTAACCACCTAGCAAGAAGATATGAGAGAAGAGACTTTCGGCCTAGGGTTGAACCACCTAGGTTTTGGCCTTGAGCAAGCCTTTCCAAGTTTTGGCCTAGGAGAAGGAAAAATGTGATTGCTTAATAATGCATATTTTGGCTAGGGTTAGAGGCAAAAAATTGGATACAATTTTCCTTAATTATGCCTCCTTAAATAGGCAAGGGTTAGGGCAACTATTTGTGTAAGGTTTGAATTGATTACACAAATTCCCCTAGCCTTGTTTAGCCATCTCATGCTCTCTTTAATCTCAACTTGTGGTTGGTTCAATAAATTAATTTATGAACAAATAATATTATTTCATATCTAAGATTCTAAAGGCACAATGGAAACATTAATGACACAAAACACAATCCATATAATGTTCTATATAGTTAGGTCATGTTCAATATATAAAATACACATTTTACATGCTCATGTCATTAAATGATAATCCATTTTCAACATTTATAGAACTAAAATGTACTTTTAATCAATATGACAATATTTCACGGTAATTAATGTTCCTCCTTAATTATCACAATTGTGAACACATTTAGGATTACATGTTTCTCATTTTAAGAGTTCAATGGTTCAAGAGCAAATCCATCTTCTTGAGCACTTCCAAAATAAACATTTTAATCTTAAGGAATAAGAATACATAATATTCAAATCAGGAACAATACATAAATCTTTATCAAAAAGAATAACTTTTAAAACATACATCCTTCAGTCTCCCACTTGTTTTTAACTTTTCTCATATACATAACAAATGCATAAAATCTAAAACTAGAATTCCCTTTTAGACTTCAAGCCACTCCCTATGGTCTTGTAGACCCATGGACTCGAAATGAATTTTTCTTTTAGTTTGCAATAAGGGCTTAGTAAAGGGATCAGTTGTGTTGCTATTGGTGTCAACCCATAACAATGAAATTTTGCCTTCTTTGATGAAGTCACGAGTTACCAAGTACTTTATGTCCATGTACTTTGTCTTGTAATGTGACTTTGGCTCCTTAATTTGTAAAATAGATGCATTATTATCACAAAATAGCTCCAAAGGACCTTCATTGGATGAAACAACGCCTAGTTCCTCAAGGAACTTCTTTATCCAAGATCCCTCTTTACTTGCCTCTATGGCTGCCATGACTTATGTTGTGGTGGTTGAGTCAGTTGTAGTTGATTAGTTGCAACTACGCTAGCTCATAACTCCACCATTCAGAAGAAAGACGTACCCAAACTGAGATCTTTTGTTGTCTGAGTCTATCATAAAACTAGCATCAGTATAGCTCTTTACAATGAGCTCTCCTTGACCACCATATACAAGAAACTTGTTCTTGGTCCTTTTCAGGTACCTAAGAATATTCTTGAGCACAGTCCAATGATCAGGACCTTTTGAAGTTTGATGACGACTTGTCATGCTTAGAGCATACACGACATCGAGTCTCATGCTAGTTATAACATAATGAGGGAACCTATGCATGAAGCATAGGGAACATTCTTCATGTATTCAATGTCTTTGCGTGTTGTGGGACACTGTGGCTTGCTAGGTTGCACAGACACACTCATCGGTACATTTCCTTTCTTGGATTTTCCATATGGAACCTTTCCAAGATTTTTTCAATATATACATTTTGACTTAGACCAATGAGCCTATGAGACCTATCTATATATATATATATCTTAATCCCTAAGACATATTGAGCCTTTCCCATGTCTTTCATTGAAAAGATCACTTTCAATGAGTTCTTTGTTTGCACCATCAAAGTTTTTTTATTACCCATCAGCAATATGTCATCGACATATAAAACTAAGAACATAATGTGGCTCCCATTATCCTTCTTGTATACATAAGGTTCTTCCTTGCTTTGAACGAATCCAAGGGTTTTAACCTCTTCATCAAAGTGCTTGTTCCAACTCCTTGATGCTTGTTTCAAGCCATAAATGGCTCTCTGAAGCTTGCACACTTTGTCGCTATTTTTTAGATCTTCAAAACCTTCAGGTTATACCATGTATACATCCTTATCCAGCTTCCCGTTTAGGAAAGCTATTTTGACATCATATTTTCATATTTCATAATCATGAAATGCAGCAATAGCTAGCATAATCCGAATATATTTAAACATAGCAACTGGTGAAAAGGTTTCAACATAGTCAATCCCTTGGATTTGACTAAAATCTTTTGCTACAAATCTTTCCTTGTAGGTTGTCATATTACCATTCATGTCCATCTTCCTCTTAAAAACCCATTTGTTTCGAATAGCTTTTGATCCTTCAGGAAGATCTACCAAGTTCCATACTTGGTTGTCATACATGGATTGTATTTCGAATCCCATGGCTTCCTGCCATGCTTTGGAGTCTTTTCTTTCCGTTTCTTCTTCATAGGTCAAGGGGTCGTCGGTATCCATTACCAAGACCTTGTGAAGACCCATGTAAAATTTGGGTCTTCTCTTTTCCCTTGTTGACCTTCTAAGCTCTCTTTGTTCTTATGACTCATCTTGAGCTTCCTAAACTTCTTCAATAATTTCTTATGGAATAGATTCATGCTCAATTAGAGTTAGACGAACACTAGGTGGAGAAGTTTGAGTCTCTTCAACAATTCTTTGTGAAGTTTGACTGCTTATACTCCCACTGATTAAATGAGCTTCGTGTGGTATTTCACGATCATCTTGAATGTCATCATTCATCTCATGATCACTTGCTAGTAGGTCCTCTTGAGTTTCCTCAAGTGTCACCCTACTCCCACTACTTTTAATTTTTTCGAGAAATTCCTTCTCTAAAAATACTACACCCTTCTTAACGAATATAGTATTTTTTGATTTGTGCCAAAAGCTATACCTTTCTGTTTCTCTTGGTTATCCAATGAAAAAGCACTTATCCGATTTGGGTTCAAGTTTTTTTGACATCTGACATATGCCTTGCAACCCCAAACTTTGAGAAAAGATACGTTAGGTGGTTTGCCCATCCACAACACATGTGAAGTTTTCTCAACGGATTTTTATGGAACGATGTTTAGTGTGTGAGCCACACTTTGGAATGCATGACCCCAAAAATATAAAGGTAGTTATATTTGACACATCATTGAACGAACCATATCAAGCAAGGTTCAATTTCTCCTCTTGAAAACACCATTCCATTGTGGTGTCTCTGGTGGAGTGAGTTATGGTATAATGCCACACTCTTTCAAGTATGTGTTAAACTCATTGCTCAAGTATTCTCCTCCATGATCAGTTCATAGAGCCTTAATTCTCTTGTCAAGTTGGTTCTCTACTTCATTCTTGTATTCTTTGAATTTCTCAAAAGAATCACTCTTGTTCTTCATAAGATACACATAGCCATATCGACTATAATCGTCTATGAAGGAAATGAAGTACCTATAACCATCTCTTGCACTCATACTCATTGGACCATATACATCGGAATATATCAATTCCAATAAGCCATTCACTCTTTCACCTTTCTTCTTGAATGGTGATTTGATCATCTTTCCAATTAAACAAGATTCACATGTTTCAATTGCTTCATCATCAAGCAAATCTAGAAGATTTGCTTGCTACAATTTCTTTATGCATTTCTCATTTATGTGACCAAGGAGACAGTGCACAAGAGTGTCTTATTTGTACGATACATCTTGAGTCTCTTGTTATAGATATTCAATACATGTTTATCCTTATCTAAGTCAAGAAAATATAATCCATTTGAAATGACAACATTTGCATAAAATAGACCATCCTTCTTAATAACCATACATGACTTATCTATTACAAAAAAATGCCTTCTGCATCCAAGCATGATATAGAAATAATGTTTTGAAATATAGAAAGAATATGATAAACATCCTTTAAATTTAATTATAACCCACTAGATAAGTGAAGATTAATGGTGCCAACAGCGACCGTAAGGACACTTGCACCATTTCCAACTTTCAACACAACTTCTCCTTTAGAGAGAGGTCTCCTATCTCTTAGTTCCTGCACATTAGAGACTAAGTGAGCATATGATCCGATATCCATTACACAATCTTGGATAGTTGTGGCTAAATTTAAATTTAGTTTAATAACAAGTATACCTTTAGGGAACTTACATTCAACCTTGCCTTCATCCAAGTCGCGCTTATACTTAGGGAAATTCATTTTGAAATGTCCCTTCTCATGGAAATAGAAGCACTCCATGTCAGAGTTAGGAGGATTTCCTTTCTTGCTTCCCTTGGAGGTGCTCGCATAAACCCCTAAACTCTTGCCCTTGAGAGAGGAATGTACCTTACTTGTCTTACTCTTTGCCTTGCCTTTATTCCTGGCAATCTTTTTGCTATTTGGCACGATGGAAAGGATAGATTTCTCCTTTGTCTTTCCCATGTCAACCTCAGCAGTCTTGAGCGCATTATGGAGCTCATTCAATGTTATATTCTTTTCATGCATATGATAATGTATGATAAAATCCTTGTAGGAATATAGAAGAGACCCAAGAATGTTATCCTCAACAATGTCCTCGGGTATTGAAGAATTAAATTTCTCCAATTTCTCTAGATAACCCTGTACTTTCAAAAAGTGCATTGACACATATTCACCCTTCATCATCTTGCACATTGTGAGTGCGATGGTGGTCTTATAGCACTCCTTGCGAGCACTATCAATGAAAATCTTCTCCAGTTGTGCCACAATTTCCTTGGCTAGAGTATCAAGGAACTTTCTTTACAATTGATTGCCAATACTTCCCAAGATCAGTGTTTGTACAACTTGCTGATGATCTTTCCATTTCTTTTGTTCCTCCTTTTCTGCATCAGTTGGCATGCCTTTTTCTTTCTCTTCTAGGCAACTGCCATCCAGAATGTATGAAAGATCCTCTAAGCAAACACGATGTTTAGTGTGAGGATCCAATCAAAATAGTTTGACCCATCATTAGCAACGGGGTGTTTTTCAACCATAGAACGCAGAAAATTAGGAAGTGTAGACATAACTACAAAATTCATTTAGAGATATGTCAGTGTTCATGTATTTAAAATTTGTACTAACAAAAATTAAAGTTTGTCCATTTTGTTAGTCACACAAGACCCTTTTCAAATAAATAGACTCGTCTAAAAGGTTTGTTCATGTAGGTATCATTTACCAATCATAACCTTTAAGTAAAATTTAACTTTATGACTCTTGTCATTTTCATTAAGAAAAAATAATCCAATTTCTTAATAAAATTCTATTTCCCAAAACCTAAGCCTAGATCTTGGTGATTTGTATAAAAATACTCATTTTATTGGCAATAAGTATGAATAAGTCACTCACACATAATGAATAAGAAGATGTGCCACACACAACTCCCACTCACTTATGGCTTACAATTTCTAGTAATTCAGATCACACTCATGCTTATTCCTAGTTACTGGCTTAAAGTGGATAAAATGAGAAGGAAAGATACTTTTAAATTTTTCATGGATATAGAAAAATATATGATGACTCTAATAATTTTGGCAATTTTGGTAGGTCATGCATTCATACAATAATACCTTATCCTAACCATTAAAATTATCTCATATATTCTTAAGCTTTGTGGATTGTATGACTCCCGCTTGCATTCTTGTAGCTCCATCAATCACCTTCATGAATGATACAATTCTAAGCTACAAACACCCACCCAAGTCTCATTCTATCTTCAAAACTATGCTAATATAAAATGAAAATTAAATTTAGAAGTACCCAATCTTAAATGCTATGTGGCATGCAAGCCATGAATTAATACATGAATGGTAACCTAATATTTTTTCCATAATTTAATTATTCTAATTAATTTTCAGTGGCACCTTAGGCCGCATTACAAACATTCATGCACATCATTCATTACAACACACAAGGCATTGATAATCTTGAACCATACTAACCCACAAACCTCCTGCATAGCAAAATTAGTACACAAATGCAATCTTGCCGCACTATTCAATCTTATTTAGTTAAGCCTATATCTCTAAGTTATCAATCCATCTAAATCATTTTAAATCCCAAAAATGATTTCTATTTCTAATATTCATATAACCCATTTCAAATTTTTGAAACTTATATGAAAGTTTTAGAAAACATAAAATTATTTCTTAATTGTCATTATACCTAATTAAAACTAGCATTCACATAGGTAAAACTAATCTTAACTACTTATCACTTTTAACATACATGGATGAGCTCCTTTTATAATAAATTTTACAAAAACAATCATTTTTGGAAAAATTAATTTTTATTGTGGTGAGACCAAAAATTGACTCATTTTCCAATTTTGGTTTGATGCGCACCAGTCATTTTTCCCTCTACTCAAGAGTGTGTATTCCAAATAAAATTTCAAGCCATATATTTTTGAAAACTAGAATTTAACACCTTTCTGGATATATGAAGAAATTATCAAGATATTCAACAGTTTGTGAAAAAATTACATTTGAATTGATGGTTCCAGTACTAGACACCTGATTGTAGTACTTCTGTAATTTTAATTTTCATGAAAAATCCATAATATTTTTCTATTGAAAAATATAGTTTTTCTATTGAAAAATATAGTTTTTCAGCAACTAGACTTATTTATCTTTCCAATGATAGGTGTCTCACAAAAATCCATTCATCCAAACTCAAGTTATGCTATTTTGAACCTCAACAAAACAGAAAACCGGATCCTACAATTTCCAAGGCTCTACCCGTTTTTCCACTTTTGGTTTACCTTAATAAAACGACCTAAACTCCCTGTTTTATTTTAGAATATTCATCCACATATCATAAACTAATGTCCGAATTTTTAGATCCACAAAAAGCGTGACTCAAAAATTACTAAATTGACCAAATGCCCTAAGGACTCAAAATGATAGATTTATGAACCATGAACTTGAGAGATAGTTAACCAAACATTTAAGCACTTAATCAAGCATAAATTAAATAGTCTAATTGTCACAAAATCAAGCCATATCTCTGATACCGCTGTTGGGATTTCATGTGTATGCCTATATGGTGAGAATTTAAAATTTTTCTATCATCACCACTTGGCTCAATACATAAAAAGATCTCATTTGTATGACAATTGCAAGCAAGATTTTCTCTTAAGCATTTCAACAAACACCTAATATGCACTAAATAAAAATAAACAAATCTCATCTACCTTATTTCTAGAGATGAAGAAGATCATATTTACCTTAAGAGATTGTTAAATCTCTTGAGTAGAGGGTAGTTGATTTCCCTTCTAGATCTCTTGGAAACCACCTCTGTTTCGAGAGCACCTCTTAGTTCACCTTGAACCTAAAAAACAAAATATCACACCTCTTAGATAGATGGATGAAGAGTTCAATGCTTAAATCTAACCACCTAGCAAGAAGAGATAAGAGAAGGGACTTTCAGCCTAGGGTTGAATCACCTAGGTTTTGGCCTTGAGCAAGCCTTTCCAAGTTTTGGCCTAGGAGAAGGAAAAACGTGGCTGCTGAATAATGCAGATTTTGGCTAGGATTAGAGGCATCATATTAGTTCTATTTTCCTCAATTATGCCTCCTTAAATAGGCAAGGGTTAGGGCAACTCTTTGTGTAAGGTTTGAATCAATTACACAAATGTCACTATCCTTGTTTAGCGATCTTATACTCTCTTTAATCTCAACTTGTGATTGGTTTACTAAATTAATTTATGAACAAATAATATTATCAATATTATTCTATTATGCAATGTCTCTATTATCCTTATAATGCATTCAAACATTATACCAAATAATATTTTCATAACTTCCCAAATTTATTTATGGTCTAAGCATGTCATATTATGACATTTTATTTTAGCATTTCAACTCATGTATTTTATCTTATACATCATTATGAAATGTAAAATATTTGTTGTTTCTCTTCAGTTGGTGTGACAATATAGAGGATCTATATCATCTTGGCAATAATATAAAACTTTATATTGTTGACTATAAAAGGTTCTATCATTACATTATAGTTTTCCAAACGACATAGTAATTATTTACTTGATCTACTAATTTTGTGTTTATACTTGTCACATGATATTTTGAATAATATGCAAAATAGGATCGTGTCACTTTTACATTATATTATTTTTCTTGGTCTCTCTAGTGAATTATAACTATAACTACATTGCTTATATTGCATGCAATATAATTCAACTTTACCAAGGGCCCCAATAATATCATAACTCAAAATTGAGGGCCAATAATAATATTAATATATAGATTTCTTTCACATAGGTTGTACAGAACAAACTACTATTTTATTCCTATCATAAGGTAGTATTTAAATAGCAATCATATTATATACTTTTCATGTGAAAAACCTACACATTTCATATCTAAGATTCTAAAGACACAATGGAAACATTAATGACACAAAACACAATCCATATAATGTTCCATCTAGTTAGGTCATGTTCAATATATAAAATACACATTTTATATACTCATGTCACTAAATGATAATCCCTTATCAACATTTATAGAACTACAATGTACTTTTAATCGACATGAAAATCTTTCATGGTAATTAATATTCCTCCTTAATTACCACAATTGTGAACATATTTAGGATTACATGTTTCTAATTTTAAGAGTTCTATGGTTCAAGACCAAGTGCATCTTCTTGAACACTTCTAAAATATAACATGTTAATCTCAAGGAACAAGAATACATAATATTCAAAATCATGAACAATACATAAATCTTTATAAAAAAGAATAACTTTTAAAACACTCATCCTTCATTTTGTTGGCCTTGGTAGCATATTTGGATTTGGAACTAGTTCAACATGATGTGATAATCGTGTTACTACACGGTGACTTGGAAGAGGAAATATATATTTCTCAACAATAAGGGTTTAATGTTGTTGGTAAAGAGAATTGGGTTTGCAAGATAAACAAATCGTTGTTTGGATTGAAGTAATCTCCGAGGCCATGATACAAACGATTTGATCAGTTTGTGTTGCATCAGAATTACACTAGAAGCACACATGATCATTTTGTGTATTTTCGCAATACAAAATATGAGTCTTTCATCTATCTCTTATTACACATCGATGATATGTTGATTGCATCAAAGAGCCAAGCAAAAATTGAAAGGTTGAAGGCTCAACTAAGTTAGGAGTTTAAGATGAAAGATCTAGGAAAAAGCCAAGAAGATTCTCAACATGGAGATAAACAAAGACAAAAAAAAGGAAGCTTTGTTTGACCCAGAGTCAATATTTGAAGAAGGTGCTACAACGTTTTGGTATGAATGAACAAACAAAACCTGTGAGTACTCTGTTTGTTCCTCATTCAAGCGTAGTGCTCAATTGTTTTCTAAGAATGATGTATAACGAGAATACATGGAAAGGATATTGTATGCTAATGGGGTTGATAGCTTGATGTATTGAATGGTTTGTATGAGACCTAACATTTCACATGCGATTGGAGCTATAAGTAGATACATGCATGATCTTGGTAAAGGATATTGGTTGGCTGTGAAATAGATTCTATGGTATATTTTATATACTGTAGATGTTGGTTTAATATTTAAGCAGGATAATAATGTTGGTCAACTAATGGTTATGTGTTTACTCATGTTAGAGCACTAGTACGTTGAAAGTCTACCTTATAGTCCACAGTTGCTTTGTCTACTACAGAGGTAGAGTATATAGCAGTTACAGAGGCTGTGAAGGAAGCTATTTGGTTACAAGGTTCGCTTGAAGACTTAGGAGTTGGTCAAAAACATATTAAGGTGTTTTGTGACAGTTAGAGTGTTATTCATTTAGCAAAGAACCAAGTCTACTATGCACATACAAAGCATATTGATTTTCGTTACCATTTTGTGCTAGAAATTATTGAAGAAAGTGGAATATTAGTTCACAAGATCAATACTATAGAAAATTTCGTATATATGATGATCAAGGCGGTAACGACAATCAAGTTCAAACATTGTTTAGACTTGATTAAAATTCTACAAATTTGAATTGGCAATGACATCGCCTAGAAATGAAAGAAATAATTTAAGAATCAATAAGTCACTAAGGTGGAGATTTGTTGTATAGCTACTCAATAAGAAAATTGAAAAAGTCCCTTATTGATAAGGAATGAAGGTGGATGTTGTATTTTGGGTTATAAATAAAGCCTCCTCTTTCACTTTTAAAACATCCCAAAATTTGTATATCTTCTTCTCTTTTGTCTAAGTAAGTTATAATTAACCTCCAAAGTGAGTCCTCAGTGGGATGTTTTAAAAGTGAGTCCTCAGTGGATTTCATGTGTTTCTTCTCACAAGTACTACTTCCATGATAACCACTAAAACGATTTGGTTTTATTTTTTCCTTTTTAACTGGGGGAGAGAAATAGGCATCATCAGTACTTGAAGTGTCATAATCAGATTTTTCCATTCCAGACATAAATTCGAACTCCATGTATTCGTCATCGTTCGCATGATCATGTCGGAGACTGGAATAGTTAATTTTCAAACAACTTGCATCAAATATAAAGGCATGAAATTTGGAATGCCCTTCATATCTGAATATGAGGAAATGTTTGTCACTTATGGAGTAAAATCTTGCAAATTCAAGCCAGACATTGTGTAAGAAAACATCACTTGATTGAGTTGACTCGGTCTAACTCAGTGAGTTATTGGCAGTAGCACTCCGACAGTTTTTGGTGGTGATTCTGACTTCCGATTTAAGAGATTCTTTCACCGTTACGTTCGTCTCGTCGAGGTCTTCGATTTGATATATAATAATGCTATATTTGGCTCTGATACCAATTTTTTGTACACGGAAGTAATAAATAGCAATATATGAATATATCAAAGCGGTAAAAGAACACACCAAATTTACGTGGTTCAACAATTCTCCTAGGTCTACGAGAGCCATCAAATATTATTGAACTGTGTAGGAAATATACATAATACAGATACAGATTTCCTCACTAATAATATCTCTCAAGTGTTTCCCCAAACTCACAGAAAACTCTCAAACTCACTAAGTATTTTCTCTCTTTGAGTTTGCTTATGCTCTCTCTGATTTTTTATGATTTTTTCCTTGTTCTTCAATGCATGAATTCTTCTCTATTTATAGATGAAGCAAGACTCTCTTTCCCTAAATTGTGCCATAATTTAAGCCTTAAATTAGGCCACTAATTTTCTTAAATTATACCACTAATTTCCCACAAATTAGGTCCACAGGAAGTCTGTTGACTATATAAGTTGCATATGACAAAACCTCAGCCCAAAATTCCTTACTCAATTTGGATTGAGATAGTATACATCGAACTTTCTCAACCAAAGTACGATTCATTCGTTCTGTAACTCCATTATACTGTGGTGTACAAGGAACATAAAAATGTCTGATTATCCCTTCATCTTGACAAACTTTGAAGAAGGGATCTGATTTGTACTCGCCATCATTATCAGATCTGAGCCTCTTAATTTTTCTACCTATCTAAGTCTCGATCATTTTCTTCCATTTAAGAAAGATATCCAGAACTTCATCTTTGCGACTCATGGTGTATATCTAGACATATCTAGAGAAATCATCAATAAAAGTCACAAACCAGCGTTTACCTCCAAGTGAAGCATTCTTTGAAGGTCCTTAGACATCCATGTGAATATAATCAAGAGATCCCTTAGTACTATGAATGGCAGTGCCGAACTTTACTCTTGTTTGTTCTCCCAGTACACAATGCTTGTAGAAATCAAACTTTTTAGTCTTGGCACCTTTCAAAAGACCTTGCTTCATTAAGCCTTGCAAAGCCTTTTCACCAACATGTCCTAAGTGCATGTGCCACAGGCGAGAAGAATCATTTGTCTTTTCTTCAAAACTACTTGAGATAGCTGCTCTTCTTGTAACTATACTTCCATCTAGGAAATACAAGTTCGCCTTCCGAGTACCCTTCATCGCTACAAATTCACCTCGTACAACTTTCAAGACTCCATTTTCCAATGTTACCTTGTAACCATCAGAATCTAGAACACCTAAAGAAATAAGGTTTTTTTAGGTCAGAAATATACCTTACATTTGTAGGTCGTCTGATTGTACCATCGTGCATCTTTAGTCGTACTATTCCAATCTCTTTTGCTTGAAAGGCATTGTCGTTGCCCATAAGCATAACTCCTCCATCGAGTTCCTCAAAATTTGAAAACCAATGTCTGTTTGGACACATATGATAAGAACATCCAGAATCAAGGATCCACTTATTTGAGTAGGTTTTTGATGATGAAATTGAAAAGGCTGATTCTTCATCTTCATCGACCTTCTGTGCAACATTTGCATTTGACTTGTCCTTGTTTGGGCAATCTTTCTTCCAGTGCCCTTTCCTGGTAACAATAGGCATACTCATCCTTTGTAGGACGTCTTCTGGATGACTCTCCTCTGGACTTTGATCTGGATCGCTCCCTATTATTTGATCCGCCATATTTTTTGTTGTTCGTCCTACCTCTGGCTGTCGTCAATGCTTCTGGTATTGAGTCTCTGTGATCATGTTGATCCTTCTTCCAATACTCATTATTTACCAAAGCATTTGAAACATCTACGAACTTAACCTCATCTTTTTTCATATAACAGGGTTGTGGTTAAATACTCATAGCTCTCAGGTAAAGAATTCAGCAACAACAAAGCTTTATCTTCATCAATAATTTCAACATCTAAATTTTGTAGATCGGCCAAAATTTTATTGAAATTATCTAAGTGCTCAATCATAAGGGTACCTTTCTTGTACTGGAAACAAAAAAGTTTCTTCTTCAAGTAGAGTTTGTTCTCAATACTTTTTGTCATGTACTTGTCCTCTAGTTTCTTCCAGAGAACTGCGGCTACATTCTCTTTCATGACAAAGTTCTTCTGATCTTTTTTTCCTAAACACAGTCGAATTGTGCCACAAGCTTATCGGTTGACATAATTCCAATCTTCATTTGAATAATCTCCTAGCATGTATCATAATTATAAAAGATATAATCGAATTACGATTATCTAAATATTGAATATTTATTCAATTTTTTTAATAAACTTAATAACAGATCTAAAAATTAATCTACATGTAAATATTTTTTACATAAAAATAACTAATATATATAATTCTTAGTTTAGTGAGATGTCATTTGTTGAATGTGTCACACTACTAGGGATACATTGCACAATAAATTTATAGCTTCCCACTTTGAGGAATTAAAGAGGTCCATATAATAATCATGCCACCCAAACTCTTCTAGATCAGTCCACCACATCCCACCGCTATCTTCTTGGCCAACAATAGTCATCCCACTACGTCGTTGGGCAACTTATCTATTTATATTCATATATTTCTTACCACTAACATTGGTATTCAATTTTTAATTTGAATTTTGTAAAAATCATGTTAGATGAATTGACATTCTCTCTCAACAACAACAACAACAACAAAAATTAAAAATAAATAAATAAATAAAATTATACGACAACCGACACCTCATATCATGAATTAAGGAAATACCAAGTCAAAGTTACAAAGATAAATTAATAGTAACCTCATTAATACAATTAATTGAATCTAAAACATGATGTGTAAAAATAATGAAATTGAGTGGTTAACTGTCTCCTACCTAATAAATATTAACTTTGCGTGTAGAATCCTTCAATGAACATATTTGTTATTCTCTGTAGCTCAATCTATCTTTAACTGTACCATAATTAATTTTCATTAAATTGTGATAAGGAAAAGTCAATATATACTTATATAAAGTCAATCGAAAAATTAATTAAAGTTACCATATTAGGCTAGATAGTAAATATAAGAATGAAAAGTTTAAGAATTTGAAGCCATATACATATTCAAAATTAGTCTCTTGTAAAACTCAAATGGAATTTCATCATGATTTATGGTATGAAATATAGAACAATTGGAGAAAGATTTATACATGTTATGAAAGTATGTATATAAACAATATAATGAAGAAAACTATGTTACTAGCTAGAAACAATAAAAATAAAAAAAGTCACAAAAAATTAATACGGGGAAATTAAGGTTATGATTCTGTTATTATACTCAACAATAAAGGAATATGTAGGAAGCATCTCACCCTCAACTGGATGTTACTTAAGTATAAAATGGGGATGCCAAATCCAAATAATGAATTGTAAACCTTTCGGCTCGGCCAGTTATCGAACTTAACATAAGCGTTACGTAACTGCACTGAGTGTTAGTCATTTGGAAATTCATTATCATCTTTAAATGTGAGAATTTATAAATTTAAAACAAATAAAATAGATAAGGGTGATAATCGTATCGTATTAACCAAAGTATTGACATTGATTTTATCATGTTTCTGTATTAGTTGATACTACTTAATTTTTGTATATATTCTCTATTTATTATATATTAATAAAAAATAAAGAGACTTTTAAAAGTAAGATCTTATCTTGTAATAAATAATTGTATCTTTATCATGTCATATTAGATATAATTATCTTTAAAAATATTTATCCTTGTATATCTATATCTATGGATCTTTAGATTTATTTGAATGAATTTTATACAACAACGAAAAAATAGTAAAAAGAAGTAAGTTAAAAAATTTCTTCAAATTGATAAAATAGAAAAAATTTCTATTTATTAGTTTTTAGCCAAGCTAAGATGTTAATATAAACCGATAAAAATGAAGAATATAAATAAATAAGTGATAGAAATAGAGAGAAAAAATAATAATTTTCTTTCTCCTATGTTATTAGTTTGAACAAACATGTCAGATTAATCTATTACTAATTAATGATTATTTCATAAAATAATAATCTTTTTAATTTTTATATGATTAAATTATTAAAAAATATATTTGCATTTTATTAAAATTAATAAATAATATTTAAGTAACGGTCAGAATTGAAAAAGTTAAAAACTTAAAACCCGTCTAGTAGTTTAAATGAAAATAATATTTATAATTTCATTGAAATGATTTTATGAAAGTAATTTCATTCCAGTTATAACAAAATATAAATTAATCACTTTTAAAAAAAAAGATAAATCAATAATTGAATTAAAATAATAATAAAGATAAACACATAAATAGAGAGAGTTTTTGCGACTATAATAATAATAAGATATAAAATAAAATTTTAATATATCACAAAACGTTGAAACTAGAAAGGATAAGAGATATTTTGGGATTAATATAGCTTTAAGAAATCTTCAAATATATCTTTAAGATTTTAAAAGATTCAAAAATATCTCTGAAACATAACAGAAGTTAAATCTAATAAAAATAAATAATAATATTCTTAAAATAGAAGAAGAAAAAATAAACCAAAAAATAATAGATATAGAAACAAAAGACATCTTAAGATATTTTTCGCAAGAAATAATATATGCACAGAAAGAATTACTACAAAAAATAAAAGGATATGGTTATAATAAACTACAATAATACACAATTTTCAGAATTAAAAAAAATGTATACAACATATATAGAAATAATAAAATAAAAGGTCACAAATATGATTCCTTAGAATGACTAACAGAAGAACCACCTAGGATATCAGATTTCCTAATTCCTAAAAATGAAGAACAACATGAAAACAAAGAAATAATTTCAATTTAATGGAATATAGAAAAAAATTCATAAATCTTGAAAATAGGGATATATAAAAATTAGTTAGTTTATTGATACTAACTAATGAAGAAATAGAATAACATTATAATGAAAAACTTTGTACTAACAAAGAAGAGGATGATATGACAATAATCAATGAGAATGATTCTGAACTAGAAAACATGATCTCAAAAGGTCATATGAAACTAATTTCATTACCAGTCCCTTATCAAGAAGGAACATCTGACCCACATAAAGGAGAAAGAAATTGGTAAAGAACAGAACAACCTGATACCACAGATAGAAGAAGAAAACTGTCTAAAATGGAGGAAGGGTTGCATTGGGAAACTAAAGGTACTATTCCAACAAAATTCAAACTTCGTGATAATTATAAGTGTGATCTTCTATATTTAGATTGTATAAGAGATAGAAATAAAACCTTAGATGAATGACCTAGTGGTTAGATGAATGACCTAGTGGTATGAGTTTGCTCATACAAACTTCTCAAACTACCTAAACAAATCCTTCAATCTGTAGGATACTTATAGCACATAAAATGACAAGAAATGTTAAAGTTTAGTTTTCAAACTTAATAAATCAACAACATTTGTTAATGCAAGGAAATGCTTCCATAGGAAGAGAATACTTAGATACAGTAATAAATGAAATATACAAAGAATTTATTGTAGAAGATAAAGGAAGAATTATCACTTAATCAAGTGAAAATGAAATCAATAAAGCTAAATGGAATCTAACAAATAACTTATAAAGAAATATTTTTCCAAAAATTACCTGAAATACTACATAAGACCTTAATAGAAAGTTGGGAACAAATGAATAGAGAAACTATACTAGATACTCTAGGAGAAAGAATAAGAAGCCTTAAAAATTGGATCATTATTAAATGCTAAGAAAGAAAATAATATAAACAAATAAGAGGAAATGATAAAATTTGTTGTGATACTAAAGATTTTAGAATACCATGAAAATATGGATGTAATATAAAATATTATAAACAAAAATATAAATTCAAAAAACAAAATTTCCAAAAATATAAAAAGAGATTTAATAGAGAAAACTACAATAAAATATATTTTAGTATAAAGAAGTATCATCCTTTTGAAAACAAGAATTATTGCCCTTCAAGAAAGATAAAATACAGATGTTGAATCTGTAATGAAGAAGGACATTATGCCAATAAATTTCCAAGCAGACTTCAACATAAAAAGAAATTTCCACAAAAAGCAAAAAATTTGGAAAAAGCATTCAAAATGGAATTAGAATCATTCGAGGAATCTGATATAGATGATACTTACAATATCTATCTATTGGAAGAAACTGAGGAAGAAATAACTAACTTAGAATATGAACACTCAAATTATGGATATTCTTCATTAGAAGATAAATAATTTGTATAGTATTACAAATCCAAATAGTATTCATATTAAAGTAGGACTAAAATTTAAAAGCTATAACACTTATCATTTATATGCATATATAGATATAAGAGCTAATATGTGTGTAGCCAATAAATATGTATTTTCAGAAGATAATTTGAAACAAGCACCAAAAGATTTAATTATAAGAATTACTGATAATACTACAATAAATCTTAATAAGATATTAAAAGATATTGATATAATGATAGGAGGAGAAAATTTTCACATTTCTTCCATATATTGACAGGAAACAAGAGTTGATTTGTTAATAGGAAATAATTTCCTAAACTTATATCAACCTTTCACACAATATTATGACAAAATAAGTCTCACAACCTTAGAAGAAGATATCATCTATGTCTCAAAAATAAGAAAAAAATTAACTGTCTTAAACCCAACTTTTATGCAATAACATAAAAAGTGAAAACATGGTGAGATAGAAGATTAGAAAAACCCTTATTTAGAAAATATTTCATTGGATATAGAAAATAAATAAAACTTTTTTCTCAATGAAATACAAGAAGACAAAGCCCTAACAGGCATCAAAAAACTATTAAAAACAATTACTTCAGAAAATCCTTTAGATCCAAAAATTAATAAATCTAAAATAATAGTCAACATAAAATTAAGGGATCCTAACAAGATCATAAGAATAAAACCAATTCTTTATACTCCAGAAGACAGAAAAGAACTTTTGGAATTAAAAGTCATAATACCAAGTAATTCATCTCACTTTAGTTTAGCATTCTTAGTTGAAAAAGAAACTGAGAAAAGAAGAGGAAAAAAGATAATGGTAATAACCTTTAAAGCACTTAATAAAGAAACCATTGATGATGGATACTTCATTCCAAAAAAGGAAGAACTAATATCATTAATAAAAGGCAAGAAATACTTCTCGAGTTTTGATTGCAAAAGTAGATTTTGGCAAATAAGACTAGATAAAGAATCCCAAAAACTAACGGTATTCAGTTTCCCCCAAGGATAATTCCAATGGATAGTTATACCATTTGGATTAAAATAAGCTCCAGGTATTTTTCAAAGATATATGGATAACATTTTTTAAGAAATTACAAGATATTTACTGTTTTTACATAGATGATATTTTGGTTTTCAGTAATGAATTAAATAAATTTTTTTTGGATATTATCAATATTCTACGAGAATGTAGAAACGAAGACATTGTACTCTCTGAAAAGAAAGTAGTACTTGCTCAACAAAAAAATAAATATTTAGGATTGGAAATTGAAGATGGAAAACATAATCTACAACCCTATATATTAAATAATATTGAAGGTTTCCCTAGTGAATTAAAAAACAAAAACCAATTTCAAAGATTTTTAGGATGTTTAACATATGTAGAAGCATATATCAAGAAACTTTCATAAATGAGAAAACAATTACAAGCAAAATTGAAAAAAGATCATATCTAGAAATGGATCAAAAAAGATACTCTATATATAGATAGAGTATCAGCAAAGGTAAAGAAATTTCCAACTTTATACCATCCAGGACCAAATGATAAGATGATAATTGAAACAGAGGCTTCACAAGAATATTGGGGAGTAGTTCTTAAAGCAAAAGTAGATGAAAAAGATGAATATTTTTGTAGATATACATCAGGATCTTTCCAAGGGTCACAATTAAATTATCATAGTAATTAAAAAGAAGGTGTTAAAAAAAAGTCATTAATAAATTTGCAATATATGTAATAAGCTCCAGATTCATTATTAGAACAGATAACAAGAATTTTGGTTATTTCTTAAGAACTAATATTGCACGTGATTACAAACAAAGATGATTAGTTAGATGGAAACAATGGTTCAATTATTACAAATTTGATGTTGAACATCTTCCAAGCCATAAAAATAGCTTAGTAAATGCTCTTACCAGAGAATTAGCACCTCTAACTATTTTTATGCTTTCAGGAATAGACCATCTTGATATCAAAATCAAGATAAAAGAAAAAGAGATAAAAATCCTACATGAACAACTCGAGCAACTATATCTCAAGAAATCTCTTATGGAGACAGGAAAGAAACATAAAGAACTTAATTATTCAAAACAATCTCTAGAGACCAAAAGCTCAAAAGAGGATTCTTTATTAAAAATTAAAGGTGAAACTTCTAAAGATAAAAAGGAAGAACCTAACAGTTCACAAAAAACTTCTGAAACCAAAAAGCTCAATTGGGTAGATGAGGTAGAAAAAGAAGAACATAAAAAAAGTTTATGTGGTCTATAATGGCCCAAAACTAGTAATTTATAAAAACTGGGTAGAAGCCAATAAATCTATTCTAGGAATTAGTGGATTAACTCAAAGTGCCTTCACCAACAGAATAGAAGTTGAAGGTAGTCATACCAACTACAAAACACCAAAACTAATAACTCTAGAGGAGATAGTAAGAAATTATTTGCAGCATTACAACAATAACAAAAAGCTCCAAGCAGATTGAAAAAACTTGAAAAGATAGCAAGGCCTCCAATGATATTTAGAGAAGCATTTCCTCCAGAGATATCAAAAATAGTAAAACATTCAGTGCTATTTAGGGAGACATCGCCTAGAAATACTCCAATCATTGAAGATGAGAATGACCAATATAGAAACCTCAGCAAATCACAATGGTTGAGTCTCTATAACTTGGCCTGAAAATCTACCCAAGAACATATTGAAGATATGAAGTTCTATAATACAGACAAAGAATTTCCTGTAGGAAGTAAATTCAATATCTTGGAAGGAGTTGATCCAATATTTGTGTATAAATCCTTTTATGCAAGACTAATAGAAAATATATATCGAGGAATTAATTTGAGTTAAATTATTTCGCAAAGAATTTTAAAAGAGCAATGAAGAACTTCATAAGAAAGATTAAAGCAGGTGATAAACCTATTTATCTTAAATTTTTCACTTCATTAGTGGACTGGAATGAGAAAGGATGTATTAGTCCCTACCACTTCATGAAGATAGGGATTTCCAACACAAATAGATAAGTTTCCAAACCAAGGGCACATAAAAAAAATCAACACAAAAGAACTCTATGTACTAAGAGGTCAAATGTTAGGCCAAATTTACTATAAACTTAGGAAGATTGAAAATTCTATTAAAATAAAAGTAAATTATTCAACTAGTAAATTCATCATCATTTCCCACAGTAGCAAGGTTGTGTCAGAAGAAGATGGTGAAAAAATTACCAAATACGAAACCAATTTTAATTGTAACAACCTAGAAATTGGTCAAGAGACAAGGAAGGTATTCTACTTCTATGCCAGAAAATCCACCAAAGACCACAGATGCATTCTCTACATCAAAGACTGAGAAGATGAAGATGCGTCATCATCAACATCATCAAAGGAACTGTCGGTAGAAAATGACAAAGAAAAATAAGGAAAGAAACTATCGACATAAGACAACAAAAGAAATAAAGATGTAGATCTCACATCTTAGTCGGTAGCATGTGCCAAGAAAAAAAGAAGTAGCTATACTTTAAGGTGAAAAAGTAGACGAATTATTAAAAAAAAGGTAAAATAATAATTTTAGTCTTATAAATAGGGATTTCTTGTGCTATAAAAGGAACTTTTATTCTCATTTAAAAACACACAAGAATACATAGAAATCTAGAGCTCTTTACTCTAAAACACACAAAAAAACTCTAGCATAGAAAACCCCTCTGTCTAGAAATCTCAAAACAAATAATGTTATACCTAGTAATTATGAGCAGATAAGCACCTCTTCAAGGTTCTTAGTTGGCCTTAAGTTGTAATAATTATTATCCTATGAATAAAATGGAGTTCAATTACTCTTCTCTAGTAAGTCAACTAGTGGACACCATTTATGTACGGATGTAGAAAGCTCACCATTGCCAGGAAAGCGTTAAGGTTTGAGTAAAGCAGAGGCATAACAGGTATAACAAAAGAAGACGAACATAAGGGAAGACCGTAGTGGACCCATCATATTCAAGTATAATAATTATAAATTTAAGCCAGTTAAGAATCTTGAATTTTAAGAATCTTGAATTTTAAGAATCTTGAATTTTTAAATATTTGCTTACAATAAGATATAATATTGCTAAAACAGGAAAATGAATATTGTTTTTAGAGGTAAACAACTAATAATTTCAAATATAATCAAAGATAAAAATCTAATTCTATTAGAAACATTTGATAAAGGTTTTCTCTATCATTTAAATGAATACTTTAAATATGAGGATTATGAAACGTGTATTGAAAATTTTAAAAGATTTAACGCCTTATTAGATATATATACAAATTATATTAAAGTTATCACAAGCATCATAGACCATCCTATTTCAAGGATATTAAAAGACTAATTTAGTCAAAAATATGTAAGAATAGAGGAAGAAGAATTCAACAACTTAATATTTGTATACTAATTCTTTGAAGATTATAAATATATTGTATGTACACTAGAAAATCGGTTTGTATACTACGAATAGGACAAAATAATATGCATTCAACATATATGAATTATCAAGATAATACTCATGAACATCGAATCATTAGTGCATAAATTAAAACTATTAGATTTAACAAATGAAAGAATAATTTTTAATTTTAAAAGACAATCAATAGATTTAGGATTAGAATTAAGTAACCAACATAATGAAGAACATAATATACTATGCAATTTTAATGAATATAAAAGAAAATTAGATTTATACCGAAAAATAATAAGCTTTTTAGACAAATTACTGTCTTCCGTAAATAAACAAAGATTATCAACTAGGTCAATATTAACTCTCAATTAAAAATTGTATCGATCTGTAATAGTTGGTATCAGAGCCAAGGAATAGTATTATAAATAATAATGGATGAAAAATTAACACCATCAAGATTTAGGAGAATTTTAGATATTTTATAAACCTCAAGGACATAGTGAAGATATGTCAAATCCTAAGAACATTTATGATATTATTCTAATATCATGAGTCAAATAAAAACAATTGAAACATTAAATTTTTTTAAATAAAATTATCAAATATTAGTTAGTTTAGTTTTATTGATATTTACCCTGATATTTATGAATAGGTGACCTAATATAATAAAATTTATATTCAATAGTAAAAGTTATAAAAATAACATATTTAATAACTAAAATGTACAATTTAAATAAAACAATATATATGTATATATATTAGAAATACTAAAATAATCTTAAATTTAATTGATTTAGGATTTAGAGTTTAAGATTTAAGGTTTAGGATTTAGGGTTTAGGATTTAGAATTTAATAATCAATAAAAGAGTATTATTAGTAAATCAATGATTTTTTCCTTATTTAAAATATACATTTTAATTAATAACCTCGTGTTTTTATACATTTTGTTTTAATTATAAATAATACCTATATCAATCTTGAAATTTTATATTCATTGGTGATAGTGTATATTTCTATGGATATATAAGATAGGATTTTCACTGCATCAAAACTGGATATTTGCATTGGTTTTTTACACTAAAAATCACCTTTTACATTGATTTGAAAAAATTGACGCAAATCGTGATATAGAAAATTTTACTTCGGTTTTAATTTGATTTGATTGTGTTAAAAGTGACGCAAAATTTTAGTCGGTTTTTACACATAATTGATGCAGATTTTGCATTTCTTGTTTTTAAAAATATTATTTGTATTATATATCCTATTTTCATCCATACAAATCATTCAACATTCCATACATATACATGTTTATATAGTACATAGGAATTTCAAAAATTAGGTTATATTGTATTACTAAGTTCAAAAATAAGTTACAATAATTTAAATATAAAAGTAATTCACAATATATATTTACATAACTAAATAAAAGATAACATGTACTTTGACTATGTCTCTCATAGTTTATCCAAAGATGTTGACTTGTACGAAACATCTATTTTATTCTATTACAAATGAGAAATAATCAATGGTCAATATATAATTGATGTTATTTGTAAATTATTATTAAAATGAATATATGTAAATTAAAACCTTGCATATAAATCTATAATAGGTGTTGATAAATTATGTATGATTTTATTCATAAACTTTATGACATAAAACCTACACAATTTGTCACCAACTTTCTTTGCACAATATTAAAATTAAATTATGTTAGTTAAATATTAAATATTTAATACAAATTATTAATAAAACTAATTAAATGTGAAATTTATAAACTTATATTCGGGTATGACCATACTAATGATTGTTTTGTGATAGTTCATACTTTGGCACACCAAAGTTTACGAGCCCTATACAATTTACATGTGATATTAGTAAATATGTATAATGATTTAATACGTTCAAGTTCTAATATTTAAGCAATTAAACTCATCTGTTAGTACATTGTGAACATCTTTTATATGAGTCTTAAGACCATCCTTAGTTTTCCCAAGAATGTCAAATAGAATACCAAGTATGTTATCATATATATTTTTTTAATATGCATTACGTCTAAACAATGATGTACATGTATGCTCTTCCAATAAGGAAACTCCCTAAAAATAGATTTCTTCTTAACATTTAATGTCTCCATCATTGTTTGTTTTATCACTTATAATATTTTCTTTTACAATTTTTTTCTTTATAAATTTTGTACCTTTTCTTTTCCTTTTACCCTTTTTGGTATAACATGAATGATCCATATCTTTACCTTTAGCAACATTTTTAACTTAGGTCCGATTAATTACTTTTTAACAATTTTTTTTCTTTCCATGTATTTTAAATGGCATTCCTTCAATTTTATGCCATATCTCTTATCTCTGTTTAATTCGAGAAGTCAAAGAATGGAGTTCACATCCATCAAAAATCTTCTTTTTAAATCTAAATTTGTGTCTAGTAGGAAAGAATATTCTATGTTTTGTGGAACACATCTTCCTTCCATGTTAGAGAAAATTTGCTTTAAGTATCAACACTACATATTAGACAAGCTATATATCCAAGAGTTGCATGTCTTAATAAATTATCATATTTTGAAAAATTATTAATTATCCATAAAGTCACTACTTTTAATATAAAATACTCATCTCTTTATGCATCATACACTTTGATACCTTCATCCCATAAGATCTTTATATAAGCTATCAAAGGCTCCAAGAATACATCAATGTCCAATCTAGGTTGTTTTAGGCCCGATATCAATAATGTTAATTAACATCAATATTTTTTAAATGCAATTCCAAGGAGGAATATTGTAGATGGTCATAATAATTAGCCAATAACTATGCCTACTGCTTAGGAAATTATGTGGGTTAATTTCATCAATAACTACTGTAAGTCAAAGATTTCTATGTTCATTTACAAATTCATGTCTTATGTTATCAATTACTATTCAAGATGAGGAATCACAAGGGTGATGCAAAAAATCATCGTTCGACTTATTCTCTTCATGCTATGTCAACATTTTTTATATCTTTTTTCTTTTATACACCCTTTGAAAATGAAAAATTGGTGGGAAGTACTATAAAACCTTTGTTGGCACACATTTCTTCGCATTCTTATTAAAAGTAATATTTCATCTTGATTCACCACAAGCTGGACAACTTAATAAATTCACATATTCTTTTATATAAAGAATGCAATCGTTTGTACAAGCATGAATCTTCTTATATTTTATGCCAAAAAGTTTTCCTAACTTTATACATGGATAAAGGTAATTCATTACCATCAGGTAGCAAGTCCATAACTACATTCGATATTTCATTAAATTTAGTAACATTTATCACATATTTTGCCTTGATATTATACATTTTTATCAATACAAACAACTTAATATTTCTTGTACAGTTTGGATAGAGCAGCTTCTTTTTATCTTATAAAACTATCTAAAACATACCAAGATTATCAACAAACGTACTCATCTTCCACAAAATGGACCTTTTCATTCATTTTTTCATGTACATCAATGTCAACTTTAACTTCAAGTATTGTTAGCCTCCTTGATCGATGGGTTGTTTCATTATCACTATCCAATTTCATTTTTTTTTTGAAAAAATTAATTATCGTAACTTGTTAAAATATTCTTACAAACTAAATGGTCCTTTTATGTCAATTGTAGGAAAAAAAAATTCAAATTGTTATGCTTAACGCACATTTTTATAAATATATTCTATGAAAAAATCAACTTCTTCTAATTACTTTTTAAAAACCTAAGTTATTGTATTCAAGATATATTGATTATATATATATATATATATATATATAAAGATTAGATATATAGTGATAGAATATGTAATTATATAATATATATTTATCTCGGTTTTAGAAATTCATCGGGCTTATCCTTTAGGCTAAAATAAATAAAAGTAAGGAATAAAAAAAGCATGTAAAACAAAATACCAACTATGTTATATAAAATTATAGACAAAATATATATATAAAATAAGTCTATATTTTTTTTAAAGCTTTTTTATTTAAAAATAAACTACAAATTCAATAATTTAAATACATTCAAATATATATCTCTTTTCTCAAATTGATCGAAAAAATCTATTAGGTTATCTACATTTGCAAATTGTATTCTAATGTACGTACCAGTTGATAAAATTATATAATTTCCATAAAATTGAATTTAACAATTAAATATATCACAATATATTATAGAAATTTCTTTAGCAATACAGCAATTTGTATGTTAAAAAAAATTATTATTCGACCGTAACTAAGTGATCTATAATAATGAACAAAAATAGTGTTTAACAAGTTAGAAAGTCAAAGAAAATACTTACATTTTTTATTGTTTTCGTGTTGTACGACAGCACAGAGGATCCTTGGGCAACAACGTCAACGGTTGGGGAGGCAGGCGACATCTCGAGCGATGGCGACGAGCTGGAGCAACGAGAACAACGACTACGGTGACAATTAGTAGTTGGGTCGTGCAAGGGAGAGGGTTGCAAGAGATAGAGAAAGTTTGGCTAGCAAGATGTAAAATATTAAGTTTGGTTGAGCTAGGAAAAATCAGGGTTTCTGCATCAATTTTTAGAAACAACCAATGCAAATTTTATTACTTTTGTGCGTCCGTTATTTTATAAAATCGACGCAAATTGTTTATTAATTATCACAACCATTATACGTCAGTTGTATAGGAAAATCGACGCAAAATTTGTTAGTAAAAACTTTGCGCCAGTTATTCTACACAACCAACGCAAACCATTTTCTTTTTTTCATCTAATTAGCATCGTTTATTTAATAAAATCGATGCAAATTTTTTTACTGACAATTTTTACGTCAGTTTGTGTAGCAACCGACACAAATTGAAAAGAAAAATTGCATCGGTTTATATACAAAAACTTGATGCAAAAATGAATTATACTAATTTTGCATCATTTTTTTCTTAAAATAGACTCAATGAATCAGTTTTATAATGATGTTTCCTTTGCATAATAGAAAAATGTTAAGTATATAAAATAATTCAATTGTCCCAAATACAAAAGATAACCCACTTCGGAAGGGATTATCAAAATAACTCAATTGGTCCAACTATACATTTACATAATAGTTGTGGTAAAATTTTAATCCGATTTTGAAAAGTAAGTAAATCCTCTATTTATCTTTTTCATACTAATTTTTATCGATTAAGAATTAATTTTTTCTTCTTAGTTTTACTTATGATAAAAAATTTATAGAATGATCTAAACCATTAAATGTTATTTTAAAAGTTAACATTTAAAAATCAATAAGCATCCAAACGCAAAAACCATCCCTGGCTTATTTAATAATGGTCTCAAGCCGTTTCGTATACAATTCATTAATTCCTATACCAGCAACCGTTTTGTATAATCGGCAAAATTAATTGCATCTATAAATTAAATTTTAAAGGTAAGTAAAAAATTTAATTAACCTTATGTTTTGATGGATCGGAATGTAATGAAATCAGAATTGATTATTTACAATTTTATGTTTAATTTGACTAAAAAATGAGAATAAAATATAATTAATTCTTAAAAGAAAAAATGAATCAGAATTTATTCTCCCTCCCAAATAATCATGATTCTATTCTCATCCTAAATTTGTTTTCTAATTTTACCTAAACCTTAAATATAACCCTAAACCATAAACCCTATTTATAAAAATAATAATTTTAATCCTAAATTTTGACTCACAAATATAATCCTAAATCCTACTTAGAAAAATAATAATTTTAACCCTAAACCTTAACCCACAAATATAATCATAAACCCTAAATCCCAAATCCGAAATCCTAAAACCTTAATCCCTATTTAAAAAAATAATAATTTTAATCCTAAATCTTAACCCACAAATATAACCCAAACCTTAAACCCCAAACCCTTAACCCTATTTAGAAAAATAATAATTTTAACCCTAAACTTTAACCCACAAATATAACCCTAAACCCCAAATCTCAAATCCCAAATCCCAAAACCCTATTTAGAAAAATAATGATTTCAATAATATATTTTGTACGAGGAAAAATTAATAATTAATTGATATTATTTAAATTTTATTGAATATAGAAGTATTAAGGTAATATATAGTGTTTTTCATTCTATTTCAGTTGTAAACTAAAATATTATAATACTGATTTCTTCTTTGATTCCAATAATCAAACCAAACAAAACTATTTCATTTTTATTTCATTCCATTCTCATTCCATTCCATTTCATTTTAGTCACTTAAGAGTAATCAAAATTATTTTTGTAAAGACACGTAATGTTAATAATAATAAATTTAGTTTTTTATGTCATTTAAAATGTGCTAACAATATTGTAATTTGTAAATATAAATTATTCAATTACCTTTTAAATATTTATATTTTAGACAAATAATTAGGAATTAAAGGAGAACATCGAAAACATTTATTTCTTCGAAAGACATTTTTATTGGTCTAAAAATTTATTTTGTTTAAATTAATATGAAGTGCTCCTAAAAAAATCTTACAATAAATTGACTAGGCGAATAAAAGAGATGAATTTATCTGGGACAATAACATCAATAAAGTTAATTTATGTTTTAATATTTTTGGTATAGATACTTTTATAATATTCGTATTTTAATAAAAAATTTAATTTTTGATTATGTTTTGAAATATTTATTATGTAGTATACAAGATGGTTAAAACAATTCTATTTAATATTCATAATGTTTAAAATGTTTCATTTTAAGAAAATTAATTCCATTTTAGTATCAATGTTATCAAACTTAATATATTTTTAGCACCTTTATTCCTTGTCATTTAATGTACTAAAAAGACTAAACTGAAAACTTTTTAAATATTTTGGGTACTATATCAAATTATTTTAAAATACGATTAAAAAGTAATTTTTTTATAAAAATATGAATAATACAAAAATATCAAGCTATATATTTTGATTACACTTAATAGGTTAAAATTGTCCAATCATGAAAGTACCGGCAAGTTTGTATTATTATTAAAAGTAGGGAGTAATTTTGTATTTTTTTCATCAAAAGCTAAACTCTTTTTTATAGTATAAACAAATTATTTATTAGGATTTGTTGACGTCGCATAATATATTGATAATACTTTTAGTTGGATTGTTCGAGAACACAATAGCTTAGTACGAAATGGGGATAAAAGCAAGAACACATAAGTTATAGGTTAGCTAATGCAAGCAGAGAAGAAGTGCTACAAAATTATCATATGAAATAAAATGTAAATAAAATAAAAGTATGAAACAAAATTTTGTTGGTTGTAAGTTGGAATTTACAAATCTAGAGGTCCGGTGTCTTGAACTATATCACCATTATTGACCCTAAATCATTCATCATTATTTGCTGCAAAATATGGAAATAAGAAAATTCAGATTTTAAGATGAATTTAGAGAATGTTAGAATGAATTGAGGATGTAGTAGTAGTAATAATAATAATAATATATAATATACTAATTAATAATAATATAATATATTCCAACAATTAAGGAAATTTAGATTTTAAGATGAAAGTAGAGAATCTTGAACGTAAGGAAGTTTAATGTAAGAATAAAATAAGGTTGTAACTAAGGGTGTCTATAAACTGGATCGGATCGGACTAAATCGTAAAATCAGACCGGATTGGACCAAATCGAACGGTTTTACTAATCAAATGGTCCGATTCGATTTGTATTAATTTTAAACCGTTCGAACCGGACCGGTTTAATAATATATTAAAAAATTTACATTATTTTTCATTAAATTATAAAAAAATTAAACTAAATTGGGAACCAAATCGGACCGAACCGTTTTATAAGTCAAACGGTCCGGTCCGATCCGATTAAATTTTTTTTAGGTAAAACCGGACCGGATCGGACCATGGACACCCTTAGTTGTAACGATAATGATGATGATAATAATAATAATAATATAATTTATAATTTACATTATCAAATTACATTTGTTTTTAAGGAACTAAATGATTATCTTTTTAATTTAATGAAAAATACGTTTGTGACATTTTTTTCTATAATATAGTAAGTGTAATACAATGAGTTTAAGAATATAAGAATTAATTGGAATGATTGAAGTTTATGTATTTTGTCTGAGTTGAAGTATATAAGAGTTAAAGAGTGTAAGAATCAGTTGGAATGGTTGGAGCTTATATATTTTGCATGAGTTTAATTTAAGAATTAGTTAGAATGACTGAAGCTCTTATATTTAAGACTGCATGGGTTATAAATAAACTGTTATAAACATTATAAGTGGGTTATTAGTTAATAGTTCTTGACTGTTTGATGCCGTTTGCAAGCATGTGGTTATTGAAGCCGTTTTGTTGTTGAGGAATGATGAGAAGTTTAATCATTCATTCTTGAAGCTAGAGAGTGATCAGTTTACAGTAGTATAATTGCTCATGTAATTTGAAACCCTTCAAACTGAAAGGATATATGTTTGATGGTAATATACTTGTATGACATCAGAACCTTAATACTCAAATGAATAAAATATATTAAAAATAAAAATTGATGAGTTTTGCGAGACTTAAAAACTCACAGAGAGATGTTAGAAGTAATGCTATTTATTGATAAAAATATAATATTACGGTGAACTTTTTAAAAAATATTGGTGTCTTTACTAATTGGGTTGAACTTCTGAAATTGGGTAGTCCATGGTTCTTAGGAATATTTATGTTACTCAATTAACTTTTATTTTTAAACAAGTAAATATATTTTTTTATAACCGAATTATGGGTTTTTTTTATAAAAATATTATTAAATTTTGATTTTTTTTACTTCCATATTATTAAATTTTAAAAATATTATAAAAATATCATCAATGTTAGAATATTGATTTAGGTCGTCTCGTGTTCATAATAGATTTAATAGATAAAATAATATTAAAACATTAATTTAATAGGTTAATTTAAGATTATCGTTGTGTTTAACCCATTTATTAAATGACTTAAAATGGGTCGTATCATATTGTGTTAGGTTATTTTGTATTTTGGTCAATCTTGTATTATATTATTGTATTGTGATAGAAATTATCACTCCATAACCACAATTAATAGATACTGGTTTACTAAAAAAAATCGTTAATATTATTACGAAAAACACTTGATGCAAAGAAAAGAAAAATAAAAAATAAAAAATAAAATAATACTCTTAAAATTTATAATACCAAAAATAACACACTAATTAATGAGATCTAATTGTATGAAATGTAACATTGAATTAGTTTAAATAACCAGAGTTTAACTTTAACAATGTTTCTAATTAATGTTTTGATTAATTTTAGTAAAAATATATGAAATATGGTAGAACATATAAATATTTTCTATAAGATTTATAAGTGTTGGCATTTATGTGTAAAAAAAAGTCAAGTATAAACTAGTTTTTAGGCACGTTATCTTATCAATTATTTAAAATCAAAGAAACGTACGAGCTTCGATTTGATATGCTTCAGGTATACACTTATTTCCTAACTCATGTAGAATTGTATTCATAAACATAAGGATATATTGTCTAAATGTTGCTCAATCGATCGAGGATTGATCATGTCCTATCAAGGTGCTCATGGCCTGAAACTGTTAAGAGTAGATCGATCAAAGTTATGCTCGATCGAACAATGATCGATCATGTTCTATCTAGGTACTCTTGGGCTGAATTTGTTAGGAGTAATTGATCAAAGTTATGTTTGATCAAAAAAGTTGAATCTAGGAACTCTTGGGTTAATGTTTAATCATTGTTGGATCAATCAAAAAGGGTATCGATCAAAAAGGATATTGATTGATCAACCTATTGGTTTGATCGACCGACCGTGTAACTTTTCAACTTAAAATCTCTTTGCTTAATCAAGCCAATTATGTGGAATTCCATATAGCCCTTATTTAATACTACTTTATTAAATCTTTTATGAATATAAAGGTCATCACATTTTAACCTAGCATTAAGGTTTTAATTCCCCTATATAAACATCCTAATGCTCATTGTTTTAATGACTACACATTTTTATCATCTTACATCTTTTGTGACTTTTCTCTCAAATGTTTTTTAATTGTATCATATTTATTTAGGTGTGTTCTTAATTTAATCTATCAAGCATATTGTGTGTTTATGTTTGATTGATTCATATGCCTAATTGCTTTTATGACATTGATTTTTTTCGTTCTAGAGATTATTAGTTAATTTGGTTTATCTGATTTATACTCTTGAATCTTCTAATTAGGATTTTCTATTATTAAATCTACTTTAGGTCATACTTTACACTTGTGCTATTTGTGCTAACTTTTTATATGCTTGTTGGATGGGTTCGATTATTCATAAAACTCGAGAGATCAGAACATTGGTATGAATCTGTACACCTACTTTATAGAGACTATGAAGAAGTAATAACTCGTAAGTAGATTACTTTAAGGGTTTCATTTGTAAAGGGTAGTTTAAGACCTTGCATTGTAATTGAACATTAATTTTTAGAATAGATAGTTAGGTGGTCCAATGGATCGATGATTTTCCTCTTATGTCATTGTACTAACCTAGGTTATTTCCACCTAAAATATTGTGTGTTATATTTATTTGCTTTCTATTGTTTACATATGATTTCATATTTGATCGCTTAATATTTATTAATTAGATATAATTAGCAAAATTACCTATTCACTCCATCTAGGTTAATTAAATTCATAAATTAAACTTTCAATTGGTATCAGAGTAATCACTGGATATATTTATTATTATCTAGAACCTTAATATGGATCATCTGATAGGAGTTTCTTCTACAACCCATCCTCCCTTCTTTGATGGGAATAACTATCCATTTTAGAAGGCTCATATGGGAGCCTTTTTATATTCTCTAGATGAAAGTATGTGAAATTTTTTTATTTGTGGTTGGAATCGCCTATAGTTACCAAAGATAATAAAGTCACACTTGAGCTTAGAAATGAATGAACTACTACAAATAAAATTAGTAGCTGTTGGAATTAAAACGGCATTAATTCCATCTTCAATGTTGTGTCACAGATAAGTTCCATTGCATTTGTGATGTTGAAATGCTAAGTGTGCTTAGGATATTCTAAAGGTTACCAATGAGAGCACCATCCAAGTTAAACAAACTAAACTTCACAATCTGGGTACTAAGTTTGAAAAGTTTAGGTTGAATAAAAAAGAAACGTTTTCTAAATTTTATGCTAAACTTTATGATATTACTAACATCTCTTCAAATCATGAAGAGAAAATGATGAATTCAGGTTAGTTTAGAAGATTCTTTGGTCATTAACATATCGAGACCATATGAAGGTCAATATCATAAATGAAAGCAAATATGTATCCATCATCAAAATTGATGAACTTGTTGGTTCACTTCATACTTTTTAAACGAGCTTTCTAACACCTATAAAGAACAAAGGTGTTACTTTCAAACTTGTCATGACTGATGATGGTGACAATAACAAATGATAAGGGTGATGAATAATTGGTACTCTTAGCCAAAAATCTCCAACCAGAAGAACTCATAAAGTAAGGGGCAATCAAGATGTACAAAGGATATAAATCAAGAGAACTCAAACTTATAAGCTCCGAAGGTAAGAAAACTAAACCTACTAGACCATAAGAAAACTTATGTGTTCCGAAGGTAAGAATTCATCTTTATGGAAAATTTCATCAATAAGTGCTCTTCTAATTTCTAAGAATGGATGATCAAGTATGATAGGAATTTAAAGGTCCTTCTCCATATCTAGTACAATAAAATCTACCATAAAGATGAATTTATTTACTTTACCAACATATCTTCTACCACTCCTCGGGGTTTCTTAATTGACCTGTCTTCCATTTGCAATGTTACTGAAGTAGGTTTGGATTTACCAACATGTAATTTTTTGAAAATTGATAGTAGCATGAGGTGAGTGCTAGTACCTAAGTCACATAGTTTCTTACCAAAGTGTATATTCCCAATAGTACAAGGGAGGTCAAAACTACCTAGATCTTTCAATTTTTGTGGTAGTTTTCTATCAAGGATGGCACTAATACATTCAGTCAAGGTTATTGTCTCATGATCTCTAAGCCTTATTTCCTTAGATGGTATGTTCTTCAATAATTTAATATATAAAGGCATATACTCAAATGTATATGCAAATGGTATATTGATGTGTAGCTTCTTTGATTGAATCACTTTCTTTTCAATATCCTTTTCATCCACTTCTTCCTCCTCATATTTTTGAGCTCTTGTTTTTCCTCTAAATTTTTACCACTCCTCAAATCTATGGCATTGCAATGCTCTTTACCCTATCTTTTTGGGTTTACTTCTATATCACTTATACTTGAGGCATTTTACTTATGGTTTAGGAAAGTTGTCCCATTTGGATATCTAAATTCTGGATAGAAGCCCCATGAGTAGACTTTAGGTGATCCATTTTTGTAATTATTGAATAGATCAAGTCTTTCTTCATCCTCATCAGAGCACTTATATTATACACACTAGGTAGCTTCTTATATTTTACTTGTAGTTATTGTGGTTGTTGAAAACCCAATAGTGGGAGGGTTTTTCGATTGAATATGGTTTTTCTTGACATTATTTATTCAAGAAGGCTCCCACATGCCTTAGTAAAATGAGGTCTATGGTAATAATCACACACTACAAATGAGCTTTGTACCATATTCACCTCTAAAGGGTCACCATCTAACTTCTTAGATAAACTTAACAGTAAAGCATTTCTTTGAGCTTACAATGCTGATATATTGTCTACATCTACTACTTCCTCCACTCTCTTTGAGTTGAGCCTTTCTATAGACCATTGAAAATTGGATGCCCTATCATCAAGTAGTGCAAAGGCTTTCTATTCAATTTTACTCATTAAAGCTCCCTCTGTTGAAGCATCAATTATGGTCCTTGGTTTCCTCGTTAATGTATTATAGATTATTTACACTTGAAGCCAAGTAGAAAGGCTATGGTGTGGGCATCTTCTTAACATCTCCTTGAAGCATTACCATGCTTTTAAAATGATTCCCCTTCAAATTGCTGAAAATATGTGATGTCATTTCTGAGCTTAACTATCTTTAAAAGTGTGAAGTACTTTGTAAAGAATTTCTAAGTCAATTGATCCCATGTAGTGATTAACCTAGCAGGTAGTGACTATAACCCAACCTTAGCCTTGTCTTTCAATGAGAAAGGAAACAAGCGAAGGTAAATTACATCATCTAAGACACCATTCATCTTGAAGGTGTCATAGATTTTCAAGAAAGAATTCAAGTGAAGATTTGTGTCATCATTGACTAACTCTCCAAATTGGTTACTTGTACCATCTGAATGACACTTGGCTTGAGTTCAAAATTAATAGTGTTTATTCCTTGTCTATTGATAGATGATTGGGCTCCATTTGATTGTAAGATTGCAAAATTCCTTAAAGGTTAAGGGATTACTATAGCTCGTTCATCCCCTTGCTTTGGCATAACCCATTATTGTGTGTTTAACTATTTCAAGATAAGGGTTAATTTAAAGGGGAAACAAATAAATATGAGCCATAAGATCAACTTCTAAAAGATCCAAAGGTTGAGAGTGAAAGCAAAATTAAAAATGGATCTATTGTGGCAAAATTCGACCAGAAAAATAAAGCGCATTAGGGCATAGAAAATTGCCCGTCAGGGTATGTTGATTGTTGATCACTTGTGGAAATAGGAATTTTGGGGCACATAAAAATTTCCACCATGGCATGGAGCTCTCTGAATACATACATAAAAGAGAATCGAGGCATAAAAAAGTGCTCATTATAGCACATATTGATTTCTCCACTTTTTATCTCATTTTTACTTTGTTTATCATCATTCTACATATGTTGAAATAATTAAACACAAAGTAAGCTTTTTCATAATATATAACACATAAAAGAAAAATAGTTGGTTTAGAAGTGTCTAAATAACTCTACTTTCGTAGACAATCAATGGACACTCCAATGAGTCTAACATTGGCTTAGATAGTGAGAAAAGTGATTCTGAATTTATTTTTCCTAAATTTAATTCTAATAACTTTGGGAAACTTTTTCTAGACTTAGTGGTTTCTAAGAAGGAAAAATATAGGTCACTAGTTAATGTAACCAAATTAAGTGATAAAGTCAAAACCCATGAACTTAATTCCTCCATCTTAGAAAAAGAAAAAAGTGACATGTTTGAACTTCTTGTTGTTTTGAATTCAAGTCTTACAAATCTTAAATAAGAAAATAAGAATCTTATGTAAAAACTTGAACAATCAAATGAAGTTGTGAAGAGGTTGACTATTGGAGCTAAAAGGCTCAACAAAGTTCTTGAGTATGGAAGGCCTTTAGAAGACAAGAGAAGACTAGGTTATGTAGAAGAGAATTTTATACCATCATCTTTAAAAACAACTCAATTTGTAAAATCTTATGATCCTTCTTCTTCATATGATACATATACACCATATGCACCTACTTCTAAAATTATTCCTATATGCCATAATTGTGGTAGAAATAGACTTAGGTGTATTATCTTGTTGGCTTATAACAGCTTTGATCATAACACATAAGCATTACATTCATGAATCAATAATCATAACTATGTGAACAACCTTATGCTTCTAGAAATAAATACGTGAGTAGGAATTTAAAGAAAAACCCTACTATGAAGTATGAGATTGAAATACCTAGATCACCTTCTGTAGGTCTAGCTAAATCTAGGAAATATTGTGTCAAGAAGTTTGATCTATATTGTTTTGTATCCCACATTACATTTACAACTAAATCTAATACTACTTGATATTTTGATAATGGGTGCTCTTGACAAAATGACTGATGATCATTCTCTTTTGAAAACTTATGAAGATTATAATGAAACAACAATTACTTTGGTGATGGAAGCAAATATAAAATTATGGAAAAATCTACAATTCAGGTTAAAAGCATTTGTAGGTTGGATGGTGTTTTATTTGTTGATTGATTTAAAGATAAACTAATAAGCATTAGTCAAATTTGCAACAAAAACTACAACGTATAATTTACCAATAATCACTACATTATAACTAATTCTAAAGGTAAATGTATGCATAGAGGAATCAGGTCTCATGATAACAGTTATTGCATTGATGTAGCTCCCAATATTACTTGCAATTTAGCCATTTTTTCTTTGTGGCATCAAAAGATGAGATACATCAATTTTAAAGATCTTGTAAAGTTGAGAAAAAGGAAATTATGCGTGGTCTATCTACACTTTCTAAAACTGTAAAAATATTTTGTGGACCATACCAACTTAGAAAACAAATTCACTCTTCTCATAAGAAAATTAAAGGAGTTAACACAAGTAGAACACTTGAGGTAATTCACATTGACCTTATAGGTCTATGAGAACTGAGAGTTTGAGGGGTAAGAAATATACATTATAGTTATTGATGATTTCTTTTATTTTATATGGGTAAATTTTCTAAAAGAGAAATATGATGCATTTGATTTCTTAAGACTAAGTATTGATCATGGTGAGGAGTTTATGAACTCAAAATATGATGAATTTTACAAAGAGCATAGAATAGCTCATGAGTTTTCTACACCAATAACTCCCCAACAAACTGGTATAATTGAAAGGAATAATTGGGTGTTACAAGGGATGGCATGAGTCATACTACGTGCTAGGAAAATATGAAAGAAGTTTTAGGCCGAAGTTGTAAGTACCTCTTGCAACATAGGAAATCATGTCTATTTAGGTCTATGTACAAACTAAACTCTTTATGAGATATGAAAAGGTAATAAAACTAATCTTAAGCATCTATATGTGTTTGGAAGTAACTGTTGCATTACTAGGGATCTTGAGCATTTAGGTAAATTTGATTCTAGAGGTGATAAAGGTATTTTTCTAAGTTACTCATTAACTAGTAGTGCTTTGAGTTTTGAACACGAGAACTAACACTATGATGGAGTCTTTCAATGTAGTTGTAGATAATACAGGTGCTCGTACTCTAAAATTAATGATAAAGATGAATATTTGAGTATAAGTGTGTCTATTGAAGGAAAAAATAATGAAACACTAGATGTTAAAAAGGTAGGATCTGAGATAGATAAAGAAATAGCCTTGCATGATGAGGATGTCATTCCCAACACTCCAATTCAAAAACCAACCTATATTATCAAAAGTCACCTTGCTAAGAACATCATTGGTAATCCAAGTGCAAGCCTAGTAACTAGAAGACTATAGGAAAATGTGGTAACTTATCTTTTCTCTATTTCCAAAATAGAACCCAAGAATGTAAATGATGCTTTGAAAGATGAATCTTGGATAAATGATATGCAAGAAGAGCCAGCTTAATTCACTAGGAATGATACATTGGCATTTGTACCTAGGACTAGTAAAAAAAATATCATAGAAACCAAATAGATGTTTAAAAAAAATATGATGAATATAATGTTGTAATTAGAAACAAAGCTAGGTTAGTTTCCCAAGGGTATGATAATTTGAAGGAATTGACTTTGATGAAACATTTGCTCTTGTAGCTAGGTTAGAATAAATTAAGATATTACCTATCATTACATGCTTTATGAAATTTAAACTCTTTCAAATGGATGTGAAGTATGGTTTCTTAAATGGTTTTCTTAGGGAAGAGGTATATGTAGAACAACCTAAAGGCTTTGTTGATCCAAAATACCTCAAGTATGTCTATAAACTCAATAAGGCTCTTTATAGTTTAAAACAAGATCCTAGAGCTTGGTATAAGAGGTTAACTACTTATCTCTTGGATAATGGATTTAATCGAGGGGAAATTGATAAAAAAAATTCATTAAGAATATGAAGAAGAATATATTCATTGCACAAATATATATTGATGACATAATTTTTGGATCAACTTCTACCTCACTTGTCAAAGATCTTATGCATATAATGAATAGGGAATTTAAAATGTCTATGATGGGTGAACTTAAAAATTATATTGGTTTAAAAATTAAACAACTAGGTAATGGTATCTTTGTTTCTCAAACCAAGTATGCATGCAATCTAATGAAGAAATTTGGCCTTGAATCAAGTAAGCATTTAAGAATTCCCATAAGTACAAGTACCAAATTTCCATGGACAATTCATGTAAAAGCATTGATCAAATGATCTAAAAAGGTAAGATATGGGGCTTATTGTACCTCATAGCTAGTAGACCTGATATTTTCTTTACTATTGATATTTTTTCCCGTTATTAATTAGATCCTAAGGAATCACATATTGAACATGTTAAAAGGATTATCATATATATTTATAAAAATAGAAACTTGGGCATTTGGTTTACTAATGACACTATCTATGAGATTAGTGGGTACCCAGATGCAGATTGGATAGGAAATTAGGATATAAGAAAAAGCACCTTAGGTGGATGCTTCTATATCGGTAATAACCTTGTATCCTGTCACAGTAAGAAATAAAGCTCTATCTCTTTACCTATTATTGAGGTATAATATATTGCTACTGGAAGCCCATGCATACAACTTATATAGATGAAAAACATGCTTATAGAATATGGATTTGAACAAGGTACTATACCCTTTTACTGTCATAACACTATTTCTATATTTATATAAAAAAATCTTGTACATCACTCACGAACAAAACATATAAACATTAGGAATCATTTTATTAGAAATCTAGTTAAAGACAAGATCTTATCCCTTGGGTTTGTGCCTTATGAAAGTCAATTAGCTAACTTATTCACTAAGATCATTAATGCCTGAAGATTCGAGTCTCTAGTATATGCCTAAGGAATCTATCCTATAGATTATTATTATTATTGTTGTTGTTGTTGTTGTTATTTATTATTATTGATTCTTTATTTAAAAAATGTGAATATATTTTTTTAACAATGAAATCGACTTCAAAAATTACTTACACTTACAACCTTTTTTCAATGACTAGACTTATTTTGATTAACTCTTAATTTTATAAATGGGTCTACAATTTTTACTTGTGACATACATACATTTTCACATGTGAAGATTAATGCCTACAAGAACTTACTCACACATTCATCGAAACACATATATCTCATGCTTGAAATTTATGTGAAATTTACTCACACAATTTTTGTTGAGTTCTATCTTTTACTTTCCAAAATCTTATTGTAGAGAGATACCTAGTTTCAATAAAGTTACCTACTGTAATGTTTATAGTTATTGCAGTAAGTGGATAGGACTACCTCATAACTAGTATAAAAGTCATCATATTAAATTTATGGCTTTTACATGTATCTTTATTAATAAAAAAATGCAATTTACATGCACAAAAAGAAAGAGCCAAAAGATATTAAAAATAAAAAATAAATGCATAATCATATATCTCGTTTAAAAAAAATTAAGTTCTCTCTTGGTTGGTAGTTTTCTATTTTACGAAATTGAAGATTCAATTACATTTTTACATAATCGGTGATACTTATTCTTTTAGGTCCTCCATGATTGATATAAATATATTGAGTGTCATACTCATGAAGTTCAAATATATATCTTATTTTGGATGATTATCAATATGTCATTGTATGTGTGAGTGTGCCTATCTGTATATACTTATGTATACAATGGCTAGTCAAAATTTGACCAAAAATAATTTTTCAATTAGTTATATGGTTATTCCTAATTATATATATATATATATATATATATATATATATATATATATATAAATTTTTATAATATTTTGTTTTATTCTAATTTATTTTTTATTTACTTGGTTAGTCATAGAACTTAAACAAAGCTATTTTTTTCTTAATATATATATATATATATATATATATATATATATATATATATAACTATTGAATGTCGATTGATCTAGATAAACCCAATCAATCTAAGTTTAAATGTTGATCAATCGATAATATCTTTGATCATTTAAATAAATACAATTTAAATACCCCTCTGTTTTTTCTTTCCTTCTACCAAACGCTAATCCTCCTCCATTCGCCTCCCCTGACATTGTTTTGCTAAAATCTCAAGTAAACTCACAATTTTTGGTTCTTATTCACTCAAATATCAATTCTATATACCTTTTTAGGATCATATACTTCAAAAATTATATTTTTCGAAGAAATTCGATCCTAGTTCTACCTCTTTTTCTCTCCTTTTCTTACACAAAAGTCTTCACGAATCTTTCCCCTACATCAATCCAGTGCTTTCAATCACATACCTTAACCTTTTTAAGGCAATAATCAGTGGTTCAAGAATTTATTTTCATGGGATATTTTTGACATTTTGGATTTTTTCTCTTCTCTTACAATGGTTGTTAGACGTCACGAACTTGCTGAGGGTGCATCGAATAATTTTTCTTCTCAATGGTGGACAAAGATTCTCAAACAAGGTATAAAAATATTATACTTAAACTTCTCTTTTTCTTGAGTGAGGAATAACTTTGCACGATTTTCATGAAATTGGAATTATTCAACCATTGGGACTCTTGTCTAAGAATCGATTTTTACATAGAGAAAACTTTGTTGTCTAAATTTAGGTCAAACAATTTTATGCCAATATTGACTCTAAGATTTGCCACCATAGGTCTATGAGTTAACAAGTATTTATTCAAAACAAAATTGTTAACATCATGGCTCATGGACTCAATGATTTTTTATTAATTTCCAACGTTGATAATGTTGATTTTGATTTGGAATGATTTAACATTTCAAATGAGAAATTATTAACTTCATTAATTGGTTCATCAAATGATAGCCTCAACCTAAAACAACAATACATACCATGTGAATTCACTCCATTCTATCGAATATAAAATAAGATGGTATATGTCGATCGACTTCCCTCAAAGCATACTAGTGAGATAGGTTACCAAGAAGTAGAGATCTTGTATTGTATTGGAGAATAAATTGCATTTAATTTTGGCACCATAATTCAAGATGAAATTGTGAACCAAACAGAGGTTTCAAACCCTAGGATTTAACCACCCTACATGTGTTTGATCACACAAATGATCCTTGTAGCTAGATACGCCTTTAACAAAATATTTTGACACAATTCATTTTATAAGAGATATTGGTGAGGCCATAATTTCAAGATCCTCAGTCCAGACATCCAAGAAACAAAAAACCACTAATGTTGGCACTAACGATGGAGCAGCTGCTGATATCTCTAGTGATGATGAAATGAAAAACATCACTATTCTCGATCCTTCTTATCATAACCTATTTGAGGATGAAGTGAGAATGAGAATGGATGCTTTATTCACACAAATAGAAGCTATGCATACACTTTATGAAGGTTTACATCGTAAAGTTACCAACATGGATAAGCGACAAGATGCCATGTTTTCTATGATAAGTGATATGTATGCACATTATAGAGATCAAAATGATCAGCTTCCTGATCATTGATCAAATTTTTGTAATACTTATTTCTTTTGTGATGCTTTTGAGCTTTTAAAAAATCATCTTGTTCTTAAACATTTCATTCTATTTTTTACTTATCATTGATATTCATCTTAATATATGTTATACTTTTAATTTTATTGAATGTATGTCTGATTACTCATATTAAACAACTGTATCTCATAGTTAACTTATTTTTTCATATGACAAAAATGGAAAGAGTGATTAATGATGAGAGAGGTATTGCACAAAGGTGGGAACATTTATGTTTAATATTTTATTTTTACTATTTATTGTGATTATGTTTTACTCACTTCATTATTACTATTTATGCTGAACAAATAAATAATGAGACTCTCGAGCCAAATTATTATGCCTATTTATCTATGTGTTTTTTAGTGCATATGAGCTTTCGAGATAAAAGTGAAGATGATTTCACTATTGAAATTAAAATATTACATGTAATTTTATTTTTTCTATGAGTGTTATGTACAGAGAGAGAGAGAGAGAGAAGTTTTGTTACACAAATATACTAAAAAGAAAAATTGTAAGATTTATGAGTTTTGGCCTTTATTCGTGAATAAAGTTGTTTAATGTAAACTAATTTTTAGGCGTATTATCTTATCCGTTATTCAAAGTCAAAGAAAAGTATAAGCTTCAATTTGATGTGCTTCAATTATATACTTATTTCCTAACACATTTAGACCTGAATTCAAGCACATATAGATTGCTTAATCGATCGAGGATCAATTGTGTTTGATCTAGGTGCTCTCAGGTTGAAATCATTGGAAATATATCAATCAAAGTTATGCTAAATCGATCTAGAATTTAGATCAATTAATGATCGATCGCGTTCGATCTAGGTGCTCTTTGGTTGAATTTGTTAGGAGTTGATCAATCAAAGTTATGACCTAGTTTGTTTCCTCCTTAAATATTGTGTGTTGTATTTATATTTATTTTCACTTTTTATTACTTACATATAATTGTATGTCTGATCACTTAATATTTATTAATTATACATAATTTAAAAAAATTATTTATTCAATGTATATAAATTAATTAGATTCATAAATTAAACTTTCATTGTTAAAACATATTTTCAACCCGTTTATAACTCAACATCATGAAAAATAATTGAAGGTTGGATCCTAAGTACAATTATATGTGAGTTGTGTTGTATTAAAAAATTATTTTTACAAATTTAGCAAGAAAAATATATTTTTACAACGTGTTTAATAAGTGTGTTGTCTTCTTAACCATTATCCAATACCCAACTTATAATGTTTTAATTTTAAATCTCAGCAAAGGCAAATTAAGACCCAAAGTGAGGTGATCTAAGTATATTTCTTTATTTTGTTATTTGTCTGGCAATGAATTGCCAAAACAAAAAACATGTAACTCGTTAGGTCGGTGAATCCGTCGTGATGGCCTTTATAAGGAGAATTGTTTTTCTTCAGTATTTTAGAAATATATACTCTCTTAAACAGAAAAAAAATACTATAAAATATAAATAGGAACGAAAATATTATGAGATTAATAATAAATAAATAAATATGAGATATTAAGTATACACATTTCAATGTTATTGAGTAAACAATTGTCGTGTTATTTTCAATCAGAGAAAAAGATTGCATGAGTAAATTGAAATCAAGTGACTAGCTATTAAGCCATATCATATATTTTATTAAATTTAATTTTAGAGACTCATTTTATTTTATTACATTTATTTTTTTATATCTTGAGATTACAATAAAATTGTATAAATTAAAATATCTTATTTATTCATTCTAAATAAATTTAAAAAATTAATGTAAAGAAATTAAATATGATTATTTCTATTATAAAAATTTAATAAAAAATAATGTAAATAATTTATGAGATATTATATTTAGGTAACTATATTATCATAACGATTTTTAATTATACAAAAAACAAGATTTTTAATTCTAGAAATACTTAAATACTAAATTATTGGATAAAATGCTTAATTATTTAATATTAATTTTTTATATTCTAAAAATATAAATTTTATACTTTTAAATTGATTTATATTATATCTATAATTTATATAAAATACGACAGATGGAATCTTAAGCCAATTATTGATATTAAATTAGCAAATGAAGGATAGTACGTACATCTTTACATCTCTATCTCTGATTGTTTTGTTTTTATTGGCACCGAAAGAGGCCTAGATGATACATTAATTATATTTTTTTATCACATATTATTAAATATTTTATTTTAATATCTTAATTTAAATATAGATATATTTATAACTATTTTAAATTATGTTTTCATTTTTTATCAAATTTAATAATAATATTTATAAAAATTTAAGAAAAAATATAATAAAAAAAAGAATTATAATTATATTTCTTGTAACATAAAAAATCAATGGTTTGTATTTTTTTATTTTAAATTTTTATCATTTTATTAATTTTTTAAATTTAAATTTTTAATGATAATAAAATTGAGCAGTGAAAAAAATTATATGTATTTTTTTATATGATATGTTATTAAAATGATTAATTTTAATGCTTTAATTTAATTATTATATAATTTAATTATTTTTTCTTATCGTTATCTTTTCCTTTTCATTAAATTTTTAACAATGTTTATATCTAATTTAACGTGTAACATGTGATGAATTTTATCAAAAATAATTAATATTATTTAAAATAATTAAAAAAATATTAATATTAAAATAATACTTTTAATAACACATAACGTATTAATTAATACACATAGATTAATGATTGTTGTCTGCCATATCTAAAAACGTAAGCTTTGTAGCTTAAGCCATGACGGTGTGGCCTGGTTTCTTGGAGAATTCTTGCGTCCACGATTCTCCATCTGATAACATGTACAATGACTCTAAAGAATCAAGACCGTCGTTTCGTTTTTAAATTTTGACTGCAGTTTTTAAAATAAGCACTTCGGTCAGAAAGAAAAAAAATTTAATGGGATACTTGTCCATGCTATTTTAAATAATGACTATATAATAATGTACTTTCACTTAATTATTGAGATTTTCTAATCATGATTTCAAGATACGGTAAAAACTTTATATATAGTAATTACTTATAGGAAATAAATTCTAAAACAATATATATATAAAAGTGCTTAAACTTACGTTATTACATTTACTAACCTAACCTAGCACTTGGGTCTACAGTTTTGCATTTCTATATTTATGGGGACTTGTCTTTCTCGGTCCGCTGCTCCAACTGTTAGGTAGGTGTGTCTCAGAAGTTAACTATTTTATTATCTGCCCCACACGTAGCCGATATCTTTGAACGCCTTCATTGGGAAAATGCTTTTAGTATTACAAAAAACAAATTGTGGGTGTTGAATAAATAAGTTGATGTGAAAGTTATGCTTATTTTTTATTCAATAAGTTAAAAAAATATTAATTCATCTATGATCTACTCAAAGTTTATTTAAGAAAATATATTTATTAAAAATAATTATTATAATATTATTATAAAACATATTTAAATTATAACACCTTTATTTTTTTCTTTCTTATTTTATAAAAAATTAATTTATATTAATATTTTATCCTAAAAAATATATTTTTTAATTATTCTTAAAAAAATATCATCTCAAAAACTTATCATCTAACTCATTTAAAAATAATATAAACTTTAAGAAATTTATATAAAATCTATACAAACTAAATAACCATATTAACTCATTTTATACTTATATTTCAAATTATACTATTGCATAAGGTTTGGTTGGGGAATGAAAGAAAAAAATAGAATTATTTTTTCATATTCTCATATTTAATTATGTCATTTACATAGAATAAAATCGAAAAGATTACTAATAGATAAAAGAAACACCATTCAACTACCTTACTTTAGTAAAAGTTATTCTAGTCCAATTGGGAATATAATTTTTTCCTTTTTTTTTTTTTGGAATAGGTATTAGAACGGTTTTTTTCTTACTTTTAATTTTTTAAATTAAATAATATATTACGTAAAAGAAAAATGACAATGAAATAATATCTATTCTTTTTTTTTATTCGAGTCATCAAGCAAACACTACAATAATAATAATATTTTTCTTATATTTAATTTTATTATCATTTTAATTATTAAGTTGCGTACTTGCTTTAACGTGCAATATTGCAAGATTTTTAATAATATATATAATTGACATTGTTCGGAGAAAGTTTTGTTTACTTTTACAAGGGTGATTTTAGGGGTTAATGCTACTAATCCAGATTTTTATATTTTATTTTTAATACTTTTAAAAAATAAGAATTAAATATCATAAAAGTTATTTTATTTATATGACTAAATTATTATAATCATATACTTTCACATAATATTTTAGTCCTTTTTAATAAAAAAATATTATTTTATTAATAATAAATTTAACGAGACAAAATTATCATTTTATTTTATCAATTTAAAACTAAATCTTCGTACAATTTTTTTTGTCAACTATTTTTTAAAATTTTATATTTTAAAATTTTTTATATATTTTTTGGAACTTTTATGTATCACATTTTCTATAAATATCATATTTAGATTGGAAAGAGTGATACAAAAAAATGTCCAAAAAAATTTCATAAAATATAAATTTTAAAAAATAATTGATAAAAAATAAAAATATATTATACTATTTAAATTTATTTTTAAACATTTAAAATAAATGATAACATTTAAATTTACTTTTAGAATTTTTATTAATAAAATAATATTTTATTATTTTAAAAAATATTAAATTATTCTATTTTTATAAAAATAGTAACTAAAATATAGTTTATAAAATTAAAGTAAATAAAAATAAATGATTAGTACCTTATAAAAAATAATATTTAATATATTTATAAAAATACATTATAAAAATTATTTAAAATAAAATTTTATTAATAAAAAATATTATATTATACACTTTATTATAATAAGAAAAATATTTTATTGTAAAAATAATATTTAAATTTTGTAGTTTTTTTGTAAAACTTTAATTAAAATATACCTGTAAAGTGATAAAATTAAATTCTTTTATTTTATTTTTTATTTTTTAATTACATTAGAAAAAGATTCTTCAAACTTGAATAAATTATAATTATAAAAATTATAAAAAAATTAAATAAAAATAATAAATAATAAAAATAACCATTATCTCACATTTTAATAATAATAAAAATAAATTATCGTTAAAATAAATATAAAATATAAATATTATTTTTAAAATAATTTCTAAATCACCTCCCTATTATTATTGTAAACACTAATACGCATCATTCACGTTTTACCATATTCAAACCCACGTCATCTTTAGTGGCCAACAAATTCGATTGCATTATCATTATGTTACACCACCTTCAACCCAACTTTATAATTCTAACTTTATAATAAATTTTGTTACAAAATTATTCCTAAATCTTGAACCAAATATTATATAATTTTAAAAATATTATTTTTATTACATATAAAAATTAAAACTAAATAGATATTATAAAATAATTTAAAAATTACTAATATAACATAAAATTTAAAATAATTTTAAAATATTATTATTTTTTATTACATATAATATAAAATTATTATATATTAATTTATATTTTGACTTATTTTTATATAAATATAATTTCTAATTTATTTAATAAATATAATATTTTATTTAATGAATTTTAATGAATTTTAATAATAAAACATTTTATTAATTATTATTCATTAATTAATAATAATATATAATTATTTTATTGATCGAATATAATAACTAATAAAAGAAGAAAAATACTTAATTTTATAAAGATATATACTTTTAATATAATATTTAATTTTATAGGTTAAAGTGGATTAAAAATTTAATATAACTTTTAGTATAAAATAAAGTAAAATTTAATGTAAAATAAAATAATGAGTTGAAAAAGCCCCAAGGACTTGTGGTTAGTAAAAGGAGAATGATACTAACTCATACTATTACATAAAGCCGCTCCTAGATGTGTACTTACATTTGTTTTTGGGGTAGTAACGAAGTTAAATAAAATAGGGGGGGTTATTTGATAAATGATTTCAATATTCTAATGAGGTATGACACCAAATTGAGTTTTCTGTGTATCATGAAACAAAGAGGTTGATGGGATTGAATTTGAGGACGACAATGGTGGTGGATCTAAAGCTTTCCTCAGCCCATTATACCTTTCAAGGTCAAAATTCCTATTCTTCATTAAGCGCTTCTGTTTAGAGCTAAAGCGGCTCTGGAAGAACCCTTCAAAAGAAGGCTCTTTAGAAGTCCTGAGGAAGAAAGCATAGCCAGCCATGAAGTACATTGAGGTGACATAAAAGCAAATGGGCTCCATAACATCCCATGAGAGTTCCCAAAAAGTTAGCCTCATGAACCCAGCTGTTTGGACAACAAGATATGCTAGCCCCATCCAAAGTTCCCTACGAACCAAAAAGTCAGCTTCCTTGTCAATTTCAGCCTTCTTATTTTCCATATCTTCAAGCTCTGTTCTTCTTGGGTCGTTGGGATGGACTTCTGGCAGAGGAATTAATTCTTGGATGATTTTGGCCACCTGTAATCACACATTTTGAAACGTTTGGGTAAAACAAGGCTCAGCCTAACTTCATATATTATATTAAATGTAATGGCCTTTGATGCTCATTGATGGATATGGAACCCCAAAAAATCTACAAACTTGGACCTGCTAAGATAATCTAACAGGCTTTAAATTAAATCTCCAGAATTCTAATAACATTCGATTGGCTTCTAAGCCCATCAATCTTTTCTTTCACATCAAGGAATGAAATAAAGAGTTTTATATGGATATTGGCATATTGTTCCAGCTAAAAGGTGTTTCAATGTAAAACAAAATACGACAAGGGAAAGAGAAACTACTACCATGACGATGAATGTCAAAGGTTATTACGATTAACTACAGCTTTCTTAAGTTATAATCCTTCTAGAGGTAACAAGTTCTACTAAAATCTTTAGTTTGTAGCAACACTTTATACTAACATCCAACCGAACCCATTAAAATGAAAATAAAGGAAGAAAAACAGAGACATTGTTCTAAACTGGAGAACTCATCAGCCTAAAAACCAATACGGCAATACAACCAAATTACTGATACTAGACTACATAAATGGGGAAAAACAATCAATATTCTACATCCCCAAACTCATTTAAAATATCATTAATTCCAATGAATCTTTTTAATAAAATCAGTTAAAAAGACCCATCATCAACAGAATAGAGAAAATTATATAAAACCCTTCATTTCCCCCCGTTAGGCTCACGAAAATACTTATACAAAGAATATGTTCACCCACCCAAAAAATTTCAAGGAAACTAGTTTTTTTTTTTTTTGGGTCAAAATTCCTTAGTTCCTTTGTGTTACAGTTCAAAATTAATTAAGATTAGGCTACGGAGTTTTAGTTATTCCGAGACCATAATAATGTTTAAAGAGGAAAATATTTCTTGAGCCACTGAAGAAACTGAGTGGGTTGTTATTGGTCCATCCATAGCCTTATAAGTTACCATCTCAAAGGTGGAACCCTTTTACACGTTTAGATCTGGCGAAACAACAAAGTTTCATTTTCCTGCCGAAAGAAAAAAAAACAAACAAAAAGATAATTATGAAAGGTATCAGTTTTCGGTAGTCTCGAATTTCAATAGGAGCTTAGCATAAAAAATTTAAACACTATGTGAATTTCGCGAATTGAAATCTAACTAACCCTTTGAGGACCATCAAGAATAATCTGAAATGACAGAACAGATTAAAATGAAACTGAAAAGAATTTCATCGCCAACAATATAATAAAGACCTAAGGCAAGCAGAAGAAAAAATTACCTCCTCAGGCCGGAGGAACACAACGTTTCCCAAAACGATGACGTTTCCACTTTCATCGAGCGTTTTGGCAAAATCTCGACCCTGATCTGTATCCGAACAAGCTTCTTCACAGATCCGAATGAATTCCGAGTATGAAACCCAACTCCTCTGGATCATTTTCAACTTCGATTTCACCGTCTCCAATTGTGCAACCCTCAAAAACTTCCTTGATTCCTCCACAGTAAGGCCGGACTTCATCGCCGCCGATCCCCCCATCGGAGGTGGAGTCAGACCATCCAAACGTATCCGGTCCTGAGCAATGCCAATAGCCTTGAGCTTCTCCTTCAGATTTTCGCCGATAGGTGGCAGAGAACGAATTTCAGGGGAAAATATCGATCTCCGGTGAAGGAACCTACGGAATATTCCATTATCTCCGGGGTCAGGAGCTATATTAGATTGATTAGAGCTCGGTGGTATCCGAGTTTGAGCGGGTGACGAAGATATTCGGCATTTCGTTAGGGTTTGGGTTGAGATTTTGGATAGGTTGTAGATTCGGTCGGAGAAGATTTTCTTAAACGACATTGATGACTAATTGAAAGGGAAATAGATTTCTAAAGTTCAAATTTCCGGCTATCGAGAGTCTTACTGGTTTTGTTTGATGGAAGAAAGAAGCTCTTAAGCTTTAAATAGGTCCTGTATTCTAGCTTTTACTAACAAATATTGAAATAACTTGTTAATTTTTATTAATTAAATTAAATTTTATTTTATTTTATAAATAAAATGTTTATATTAAGAATTATTGGACGAGAATTACTTGAAAATACCGCGATGTTTTCGATATAATGTAAACGAATAAACGATAAAATGGAAAAATGAATTCAGCCCCTCGTTTAGCGAATATTCTATATTATAACATCATTGATGTAGTAATAATATTCACGTGTAATATATCATCTCATTTAATAATTAAAATCTCATGCGGGAAGGCTGGAAGCGGATTAATATCTCGGGGTAGGTGATAAATTGAGATCTTTGGTTCACGAGAGTGAAAATCTTTAAAATATGTTATTACAGTATACGTGGGTGGCTGAGGTTGAAAGATCTTAACCATCCAACGGTACGATCAATTAAAATTTAACAGGGATGGTTAGCCATTAAGCTGTTGACTGGAGTTAATACAGCTAATTAATTATGATTTGTGACGTGGAAGGGAAGAGACCTATCATTATCCAAATAAATCATACTATTAAAAATATAAATTGAGATGAAATCTTAATAAAATTTATGATATAATTTATTAATTTTTAAAATTTATTTTATTTTATTTTACTTAATTTTTATTGAAATAAACTTAATTGTTAATGAGATAAGATGGTAATGATAAAATATAAATTAAAATATCTTATTTGTTTCTAATGAATTTAAATGAGATAAATAAAAATATAAAAATAATAAAAAATATTATATATGATTATTAATAAGAAAAATAATAAAACATATATTTAAAATTAATTTCATTAGTATTCTAATTTAAATGAAATTAAATGAGATAAGATGACATTTAAATAAAATAAGATAATATTGTACCATAAATTTATTAAAAACGTTAAATAAAATATGAAATAAGATAAGATATTACATTTTATATCTCTACAAATATGTTTTACATATCTACAAATATGGAAGGAAATTGAAAGGCTTAGGTACCTAAATAATAACATATTATTAATTTATTATCCGGTATTATCCAACATGGTTAGCTCTAGTTCAAATTTAATCGGAATAAATTATCTATAAATTTTAAATGAATTGAATCAAACAAATAAAATTAATTTAAATCTATTTAATCTAATTAAAATAATTAAAATAATATTATTTAGAATTAACTTTTTGATTTAGAGACTTATTACTAATAGTTTGATACAAATTTGACTATTTGTTTACTTATTATTAATTTTATTGTTGGCTTCTTCTAGTAGAATAATAAAAATAACCATTTTTCAAGTTTTTTAATCTCGGAAGAGCAACTAAATAATATTTTTAGTCAATAAGTCATATATTATTATATTTTTAAATCATAAAATTGTTTATATAAGAGTGTAAATGGTCATGTCAATTTCAATAATTTAATTTTTTACAAATCGAACCGAATCATGTATTATAATTCGAATTGAATTGAATTATATAATGTAATCTAATTTTCTAATCCGATCTTATTATTACGTTTTTTTGTCCGATCCTCTCATATTATTAAAATGTATTATTTTAATATTTATTTTTTTAATATCATTTTATAAAAATGTACATTAACTTAATTTTAGTCATAATAAAAAGATATAATTTTGATATTTAAGATTATTTAAAAAAAATTGATTAAAAATTTTATTTTATTATTAATATCATATTTATTAAGAATTTTTTTTCTTTTTAAAGAACTATGTATAATTTTATGGAATAAGAAAAATAATGTTTTTGCGTGAATAAAATAGATATTTCAAGTAGCCAATAATCCTTAAAATAAATACAAAATAACATATTATAGAGTTACTCGGCCTGAAGCTAACTTGCATATAAAAAGTGTACTTATTAATAATATAGATGAGAATGGATAAATTTTTAAATATAATATATTGTATGTTATATTACTATTATTAGTTATTGAATTTGTCATCAATTAACATTTTTTTCTTTTTTATAAAAATGAATGTTTTAAATAAACTTGTTTAATCCCGTGTTTAGAGACGACAATAGATCGGAATAGATTTGATCCGATGATGACTCAATCCAATCGGTTGTTCAAAAGATCAAATTTGATCTTATGAGTTTTAAAACTTTGTTCATATGGATGAGATATTTGATCTTATGAGTTTTAAAACTTTGTTTATATGGATGAGATTAGATATTGATATGTAGATCAATGGGTATTTATGATTTGATTCAAATTATTTTAATTTTATTTTTTATTTTTTTAAAAGTTAAAATATTATTTGACGTGGTGTATTTAATTTTTAGATTAATAAATTAAAAAAAATAGGAACATTACTCATAGTAGGAAAACATTTTCCTACCTCTTTAATAAATTTTTTAATTATTTATAATAAATATACTTCATTTGTATTTAACATTTTTCATTAGTGTTATAATCATATAAATTTCAAAAAATCTTAATACTTTTGTAATAAATTTTTGAGAAAACTACAAAAATAATACACATAAAGTTTATAATCATAAAAATAATACTATCTACCTCATACATCTTTACTAATAAGAAAATTGATACAACATTTTATTTTTAATACTATTCAAATTAAACTACGATCATTTAAACTCCTTTAATATTAAATATAATTTCATTAACTCATTCAATATTATTATAATGTTATTTTTATTGTTATAAGTTTTAGAGATGATATTTTTTGTAATTTCTCTAAAACAATTTATATTATTAACATAATCACATATAAAATTTTAAATTGAGAATAATTTACACATTCATTCAATAAAATAGATAAGATTTCTTTTTATTTACAAATAAAAAAATAAAATTTAAGTTAATTACTCAAAAATTATAACATAATAATAATATCATTTATAATATATATAAGAAGATATAAATAGTTATGAGTATGATTGAATTTGAATTTTGGTTTAACAAATTTTAAGTAATAATTGATAGATTTATAAAAACTATAAAAGAAAGTTAGATTTATAAAAGCATAAGAGAGATAAATTTTAAAAATAATTATTTATAATGTAAATTTTTTAATAAATAGTTACGAAAATAAGAAAAGTGTTGGTAATGTGTGATTTTTTTAGTTCTAAAGTTATAGTTTTAAAAATATTTAAATTTAGCATGATCTACATATCGATCTATCCTCATTAGATCCAATTCGTTGATCTTGTATGTTGATTATGATCTGATCCTATCTAAAAATAATCAATTTTGATCCTATCTATAGTAGATTATATTGAGCAAATATCTATAAAATTATGATCCAATGAATTCTTTTTCCTCCCGTCAAATTCCATTTTTTACAAGAATCTCTTATGAAAATGTAGAATAAAGTAATAATATGATTTTCAAATTTATCTAAAATACCTTTGGGGTTTAACATATATTCAGTTATGTCATCTAGGTTTGTAAAAAAAATCTATAATGCCCTTAGAATTTACAATTAACACCATTGGTGTCCTTAAATATAATGGCATTAACTTTTTCATCTATATTATGTTAATATTTCTACGACTCTGATACTAAATTGAGGATAACTATTTAAGGATAGTTTTTTATTCTTGTAATTCCTATATATTAAAATCGACGCTAGAATTTTAACACTGGTTGTTTATTTTAATTTACTTATCATAATAATTTTTTTATTTTTATCTTGATGTCCTTGTTTATTGGTATTATAAATTGATATAAGCAAATATTCAAACATTCAAGATTCATAATTGGTTTAAAAATTATAATTATTATATCTGAATTTATTGCGTCTATTATGGTCTTCCTTTATATTCGTCTTTTCTTGTTACACCAGTTATGCCTTAACTTTGCTCAATCCTTAATACCTTTCTGGTATTGGTGAACCTTCTGCATCCATACATAGATATTGTCCAATTTTGACTTACTAGAAAAGAATGGTTGTATTCTATTTTATTCATAATATAATAATTATTACAATTCTAAGACCAACTAAGAACCTTTAAGAGATTCTTAACTACTCATAATTACCAATAACATAATTACTAGTTAGGATTTCTATATAGAAAGGGTTGCTATACTAAAATTTGTGTGTTTCCTTAACTATGTGCTATGTTTTTTTTTGTGTCCTTTCAAAAAAAAATAAGGATTCCTTTTATAACAAGAGGAATTATTGCTTAGAAAATGAGAATTATTATTTTATCCTTCAATAATTCATCTACTTTACTGCTTTAAATATCAACTATTGTTTTTTCCTTGGCACATACTGCTGACTAAAGTTATAGGTCTACATTTTTATTTTTATTTATCGTCTTCTACTGACAGTTCCTCCTCTTTATTTTTCCTTTTCATTTTTTGTCGACAGTCCTTTGGATGATGATGATGATTCATATTCATCTTTTTGATCTTTGGTGCAGTAAATATATTTGTGATCTTTGGTGGCTTTTTTGGCATAGAAGCAAATTACCTTCATTATTTTTTGACCAACTTTTAGATTATTGCTGTTAAAATTTGTCTCATATTTGATGATTTTTTCATCATTCTTTTCGAAGAGAGCTATGCTACTATGAAAAGTGATGATATATTTACTAGTTGAGTAATTTATTTTGATCTCAATACAGTTATCAATTTTTTCTGAGTTCATAGTAAATTTGGCTTAACATTTGACCTCTTAATGCACAGAGTTCAACTATTTTGAATTCCTTTTCTAGACGCGCCTTTTGTTTAAGAACTTCTCTATTTGTGTTAGAAATCCCTAGTTTGATGAAGTGGTAGGGACTGATACATACTTCCTTATTCCAATCAATTAATGAACTAAAAAAATCTAAGATAAACAAAATTGTCACATGCTATTATCTTCTTCCTGAAGTTCTTGATTGCTTTTTTTTTTAATTTTTGAGAAATAATTTAATTCACTTAAATTAATTCATGTATATATGTTTTCTATTAGTCCTATATGGAAAGCTTTGCAAACAAATATTTGATAAACTCTTTCCAAAATATTAAATTTACTTCCCACATGGTATTCCTTTTCTGTACTATATAACTTTATATTTTTTATGTGTTATTGGGTAGATTTTCTAGCCAATTTGTAGAGGCTCAACTATTTTGGTTTGTTGAGATTTCTATATTGGTCATTTTCATCTTCAATGACTAATAATGAATTTTTGGGGGATTCTTTCCAGAATAGCACTTAATGCCTTGTTGTCTTTGATGTCTTTAGGAGAGATGCTTCTCTAAATAGTACTAGAAGCCTTATTATTTTTCTTAGAGTTTTCAACCTGTTTGGTGCTACTAGTTATTATTGTAACGCTACAAAATTATCTCCTTTAGAGTTATTAGTTTTGGTATTTTGTAATTAGCATAACTACCTTCAGCAACTATTCTATTGATAAAAGCTCTATGAGTTACTCTACTAAACCCAAGAATAGATTTATTGACTTCTGCCCAGTTGTTATAGATTCCTAGTTTTGGATCATTATAGACCATATAAATCGTTTTTTGTTCTTCTTTTTTTAATTCATCTACCTAATTGAGCCTTTTTGTTTCAGAGATGTTACTCTCTTTTGAACTGTTAGGTTCTTCCTTTTCATCTTGAATTCTTTCTTCAAAAGTTTTATCTTATTTAGATTCAATTTTTGATAAAGATTCCTCTTTAAAAGTTTTGAACTTTAAGAGTTGTTTTGAACAATTGAGTTCTTTCTATTTATTTTTGTCTCCATAAAAGACTTCTCGAGTTATAAAAGTTCGAGTTTCTGTATGATTTTTACCTTCTTTTTCCTTTATCTTGATCTTGATATCAAGGTGTTCCATTCCTAAAGGCATAAAAATAATTGAAGGTGCTAATTCTCTGGTAAAAGCATATGCTAAATTCTTCTTATTTCTTGGGAGATGTTCGACATCAAAATTACAATAGTTGAACTATTGTTGACATCTGACTAATCTTACTTGTTTACAGTCACCTATAATATTAATTCTTAAGAAATAACCAAAATTCTTGTTGTCGATTCTAACAATGAATCTAAAATTATGACATATATTGCAAATTTTTTAATAACATTTTTAACAACTAGATATTCTTTTTTATTACTGTGATAATTTAATTCTAAACCATGGAAAGATCCTCATATATATCTACAAAGATATTAATCTTTGTTATCTACTTTTACTTTGAAAACTACTCCCCAATATTCTTGTAAAACATCTTGTTTTATGAATTTGTAACTTCTTCTTTGTTAGAAGTTTCTTCTTCATGATCTATAAAAGTAAATCTTGGTATATTATTATTATTAACCACATTATTTTTTCTTTATGGTATTAGAGATTTTCATTGATATCTAAGTATCATTCCTCCTATATTTCAAAGTCCATTAATATTTTTGGTTTTATTATTTGTCCAAGTTCTTGAAAGGTTTTATTTATTTCTATAAATTTATTTTGTATATATATTGAACTATTATGACTGTTTGTAATGAAAATGGATGATTTTTTTTCTTTCATTAAATTTCTTCTTTCAAATTCATAAGCTAAACTTAATACATGGTTTAAGTTTTTATCATGAATATTAATAACAAACCTAGGATATACGGTAAATTTTAGCTTATGGTATCACAAATTATCATGGATTATTCCTAATAAATCATATTTTCTATTTATTATTTTATTATCTAATAATTTTATTTTTATGAATGTATCTATTCATTCTCTGAAATAAGCTTGTATTAATATTTGGACTCCTTCTAAATGAATGTATTCAACTTTTTCTTTATCCTTTTGAGACATTTTGAATAATTTATTTAATATAATTTTCTTGTTAATTAATAGTATATTATACATTCTTTTTACAGTTGTGATATTAATGTTTATTTATTTATTACTTATTCCATAATAAATTATATCTTTTCTTAGGAACATTTTTCTTAAAGATGAAAATGATGGATCATTAAATCCATATTTTTCTTTAAGATTTAAATTTGTTTTTTAAATTTATTCAAATTTGTTTTTTACTTATTACTATTTCTTGTGAAAAACATCTTGAGATGTTTTCTATTGTTAATTCTAATATTCTTTGATTTCTTATTATATATTGATTCTTTATCATTTCTTCTTCCATTTTTATTTATTAAATGTTACTATTTACTTACATTATTTTTAATTTCCGTTATGTTTGAGGTTTCAGGTCAATTTGATAAGCTTAACCAATTATTTTAGCTTTAAAATAATTTAAATCAATTGTATAATTGCTATCATAATTAAAAAAATCAAGTTGCATAGAAATCATATCTTTACCAAAATACAAGAATAATTCTAAGGATCATATATTGCTTATTAGATTTGTTGATTATATACAAACTTTAACTAAACAAACTTTTAAAACGTATAATTTAGTTCTAAATTTTTAAAACTTTATACATAAGTTCTTAAATTTTTAAATCCTACATTTTTATTTTAAAACTTTTAAAATTTCACATATAGGTTATTGTTTGACTAGTAAAATATATATTTATAAATCAAAATTTTAGAATTTAAATGTAAAATTTTAAAAATTTAGAAACTAAATAGTATGATTTAAAAATTTAAGAACTAAATAATATAATTTAAAAGTTTAGAGATCTATGTATGAAATTTTAAAAATAAATTATACGTTTTAAAAATTTGGGAGGTTATCTATAAATATAATTAAAATTTGAGTAGTAATTATACACTTTAGTCCATATTGTAACATATATCGTAATGCATAACATATATTTATTTTTTATTTTTTCTAGAACCGTCGATTTTTTTTAAAAATAAAATCCATGAATATTTGCACATGACCGAATAAAATGCTAAATTTTACGGTTGGAGGATATTGCCACGTGATCGATTTGAACTGAATTTTAAAGATGAAACCTCCACGGGGATAAGCACCGATTTAGCGAAGCGGTCCAAAATGGACTAATTTTGTCTATGTAAGGCTTTAAGGCTGGTCGGTTTTACGGTCACCGTTCTTTTAAAGTGGCTTGACGATGTTAGTTTTGGTTATGGAAAGTTCTTTTTAGGTTCTAATTAACCAAAATACAAAATATGAAAATAGAACATATTGTGTTTTAGCTTCGGGCTGATGATATATGACATACTTTTCTATTCGTTTCATGATAACAAATCAAAGTGTAATTGTAGTAGTCTATGCATATTGTTTTCATGAAATTATATATATGGTTTTGCGATGGTGAAATTGCTTGTACCAAACGATTTAAAGTCTAGTAGTAGTAGTAGCTTGTACCAAATGTAATGTAACCATTATTATATGTCAACCAACGAGCCTTTAATTTGTTTTAGAGATGTTGGTTAACAAATTAATTTATGCATATATTTGTACCCTTCTGTCTAATTTTCTTTTTAAAATAGTTTATACTAATTAAAATAACATTAAATATTTGAGTGTAGGAAAGAAACTAGTTTTTTCTTTCTTTTCATAATAATATATAGGATGAAAGTCTATATTTTAGTTATTTTATTTATATAAAATATATGATTTAGTCTCCTAATCTTAAGAACGTAATATTTAATTTTTTTACTTATAAAAATAATGTTAAAAAATATACTTATTAATTTTAAATTTATTTAAAAAAAATATAATTATTAAGAATATTTTAATTGTTTTACTGTTCAATATGTGAAATGATCAAAATATCCTCAGATAAACTCCGTATGAAATAACGAAAATATCCTCAATAATATCTGATTAAATTTTTTACTAATAAAATTTTTTTATTGAATTTTTTAAAAAAATGTAAAAGGATTAATGAAGACATTTTTTATAAATAAAATGAGTAATGAATATCTTTGTAAAGATAAAAAACTAAAAAATATTTTACTCAAAATAAAGGGATTCTATAACATTTTTTCCTTATATATATATATATATAATTTATATACTAAAATTTAATTTAATCATTTTTTAATAAGTGGATAAATAATTAGAGTGTTATTAGAATATTTTGATCACGTAATTTTTATAAATAAATTATTCAATATTTAAAATTGTAACACTTTAATCACATAATTTCATAATTATGTAATTAAAATATCAATTTTTTATAATAAAAAATGACACTTTAATTACATAATTATAAAAAAAATAACATTTTAATAATATAAATATAAAAAAATAAATATTTTAATCATATAAATATAAAATTATGTTATTAAATTATATTATTATATTAATTTTAAAACTCAAGTAACTTATATATATATTAGGAATAAAATATTAAAAGGATATATTTTTAAGAATCTTTAAAATAATTTTTCCTAATAATTATATCAATATTCTGTGTATTTAACATAACATCACATCTAAATTAATACTTAATATTGATATATGAATCGATACATATTATATTAGTCTTACAGCAAAATATTAAATTAAAAGCCAATTCTCTGTTCACTGGCTATATCGTCTGCTAGTTTTCATATGAAGCACCTAGGTATTTCAGAATTAAAGTTATTTGTTTCATAAATTACAAAGTAAACTCGTTTTATCTCTCGTTTTTTTAATTAGTATATTCCATATAACATTCGGCTTTATTTCTATGATTCTTTTATTGCATTTTTCAATTTTTTTAAGGGAAATCATATATTTTTTATTAATTTTGGTCACATTTAATTAATTATAGTTTCTTTTTTAAATAATTTTATATTTATTTTCCAAACATTTTAAAAATGTGTAATTTTTTTCATCAAATTGAATGTATTATTATAAAACATTTATATGGATGCATCTCCTAATTGTGTCATTAATAAGAGATTATTATTATAAAGAAAATTTAAGTTAAGTCCTTCAAGTTAAATTTATAGTCCTTAGATTAAGATTGAGTACGAGTTCCATCCCTCATAATCAAAAAGTTGTTTTCTAATCCTTCCATTTTGAGAAAAAAAATTGTTTTTTAATCCTTCAATTTTAAGGAAATAGTACAATTAAGAATAAATAATTTTATTTTAATAATTTTTTTATTAAAATATTATATTTTTTTCTCAAGTAATTAAAATACAATTAAAACTTGATTATTTAAGAATAATAAAATTATAGTTAATATAAAAAAATTTACAAAATATTTATTTTAATATTTTATTTATTTTTAAAATAAATATGTATTTAAATAATTTTATGTTAGAATATTATTATTGTTGATTTTTTCTTAATAATTTTATATTAAATTTTACTTTTATCTTTATTAATGGTTCAAATTTTATTTTATTTTAATTAAATGATAATAAAAAATAATATTATTTATTTTTAATTAACTAATCCCTTTTTTAAAAAATGATATACTATAAAATATCTTTTTAAAATTTAAGGTAATAAATGACATAACTATTATAATCTGAAGTACTTCCGTTACCACTTTCCCTATTATTATTTTTTAAAACTTGCATTAAATCTTATAAGTGTGCGTAATTCCCACGATTTTGATCAATTGCTAATTTGATTAGGAAATTATAGTTTAGGTTCAGAGTAAATAATGTGGTACTCTTTATTCATTTTAATAATTGTTGTTTTAAAAAAAATAATCAATAAAGTTATTTAACCTGAGTGCCTTTTTGCACGGATTACACTATATCCATGATTGGTTAAAATTTAGGTCCAGACTCTAGCGATAGAGAATTACAGACTTTTACCAAAGTATGGGACCATTATATTTCATCTCATTGCTGTATATTACAACATCATCAATAATCCAAAACCAAAGTATAATTTCACAATTTGGTATACACCATAGTTAAGAAAGAAAATGTTTTTATTAAAACCAAATATAAAATTTCACAATATAAATAAATATTTGAAATATAATTTGATATTTGTTAATAACTAATCATACTTTTATTTTACCCCACCTTTAAAGTTTAACACTTAATTGAATACTAAAGAATTCCATACATAAAAATACTTACGCGAAGTTTAACTTCTGACTCAAATAGTTAACGAAGACCTAGATGGGGGGTGTAGATACCACTCATGGAGTCTTTTCACAAGATTTATATCAATTCGACCAAATCATCTACACAAACATGAACTAAACAACTTACACAGTAAAAATATAAAACAATATGTTTAATTCAACACACAACTAAAATACTCATCATATACAAAAACAACAATTTACAATAAACACACTAGTTATAGTCTGCCTCATAGGCTCATGTTTAGATGAACAACATATATATGCATGACAAATAATTAATAGCATGTGATACAAGAATGCATATTAAACATAAGAGAATTTCTAATCACTTCAAGACTTCATATGAGGGAATATATTTGATAAATGATAATTGTACTATTATAGTAAGCGATCAATCCAAACAAAGCAAAACAAGTAAAAAGTTCGACACTTGGGACACAACTAGGATAAGGGGATGTAGAATCCTTCAAGACTCACGTCAAACTTACATGCATATAATAAATATATGTAAGATAAATTAATCAAGGAATAGGCATATTAATACAACAGTATAAGTATGATAAGAAAACTATAAGCATGCTACATAGAAAAAAAAGGAATGCGAAAATATATAACAAGTGAGCTTTCTAATCAAAGTATACATCTTGTATGTTAAACCTTATATGAAAGAAACTTAGATTATACTAACATACATATTGATCATGCATAACAACAATGAGGAAGTTTAAGACCTCATATGCAATCAAGCTAAGGAGATACAAACTCCTTAAGAATTTGTTGGAATAAGTACATGAAAAAATGTAAGAACAATATTATTGATATATTGAAATGAACTGCTTAGGTTAAGTCGTGGACTAGGTATCTCTCTTTAAGACGTTTCGTGGCTTTGCCCAAACTTGTGCAAGCAAACACAGCCTCATCGTCCATAGGATAAAACAACCTAGAATCTTTATTTTCTATCTCAAAACTTTACTGCACTGATGAAGACCGGAATGCTACAATTCTAAAGTTTATATTGCTCGGAAAACTCAAAACAATTTAGTATCTTCTTCTTTTCTTTCTAAGATATTTTCTAGTAAGAGATGTTTTCAATTGATGTGTTTAAATTGAGAGTTGAGGCCCTCTATTTATAAGTTTGAGAAAAAGTGTGACATTTAAGATAATAACGTCATGTTTGGAAAGAGTAACGTCCATTTACAAGTAGAAAAGTAATAGATATTTTTGAGAGAAAAAATAACGGATATTTTTCTGAGTAAAGAAAAATAACGGCCATTTTATGAGTAAAAATGTAACGACTATTTTTTCTGAGTGGAAAAGTAATTTAGAAAAGAAATTTCCAAAAAATAAAATGTCACCTCACACTCGGACTCGGCACGGCTGGTTGGACGAATGGCGGCGGCGACGTGTGTGTGTGTGGTATCACATTTGCCTAGGTCCTCTCACCTTCCACAAAAGTTGGTGCCCCTTAGGGCCAAACATAATAGTCAATCCTTTTCTATTTATACATCTCCTAAAATTGGCATCATTTGTTTTTTTATTTAGAATTCACATTTCCAACAGAATTTAACTCTAACATGCAAATTATAGGGAGAAAAACACAAGATAGATAAACACGGGTACATTACGTATAATCAAAGAGAGTATAATAAGACAACAAATATATAATTCAATAAATAGAAAGCATGTGATAATTATCAAAAGCTTTCTAATCAGATTTTAAATCTTAGTATGTATGAATATACACTATTTAAGCTCTAATTATACTAACCATACATTCAAGTATGCACAACACCAGATATAATAAGGTAAACTCATATAGAAACCATATCTATGTGATAACATCAACCAATAATTCACCAATCAATATAACAGTTATAACTTTGAAAGAAATAAAAACAATTTATTACCTTTTTCAGTTGGGATGCCCGTCCTAACTGCTTATTATTGCTCTTGTTTGCTTCCTTCGTTGCAATCTGGTTCAACACACGAACTTGACTCTCTTTCAAAGCCCACACTACCTAAAGTGGTGCAATTGGTAACTACATATCAGTAACCAGAAGTGTGACAACTCCTAATCTCGAGGAACACCCTTAAACTCAAACAACTTATCTTTTATTGTGCACAAAAAGAGATATGATGACTCAATGCATTTAACTTAGCTCACTTTCACAATGAGGTTTTCACAACTAAATAGTTACATCCAAGCAATTCCCAACCGACATAAGACTCATATACAACCCACTTGCAAATACCGTCCCCAATACTCAAAGTACAATTTTTCTCACACAATCATGAAACACTAATACTGAACAACACTTAAGGTATTGGTGATCCGAAAATAAAAAAAAATGAGATGTCAATTTAATAGAAAGATAAATATTTTTTATTTTTCTTTTTAGATAGGGAGTGATTTTTTTCATTATATCCTATTCACTAGTATTGATCACAAATATTGGATCAATTATTTTTTTCTTTTATCCTAGTTCTATGATATGAATGAGTCGCATATATTCCCTAGTACATGTTCCTCTCCTCTGAGGACATCCCTAAAGAGCGAGCAATTTTGTGACATTTTTTATTGGCTGTCTTGTGTTTCTAATAAGTTGTTTAATCATTGACATGTTCAATTATATACATAATGAGTTGGCTTAGATAAATTCTAATTGATGATTCTGAATAATTTTTACATTTCTATATTATTAGATTAATTAATAAAATATTATATAAACACAATAAAAAGATAAAATAGAAAATCGTAGATTGCGTGAAGTCCTTATTCTTTTTTGTTATTTTTTACTCAATAGCTATAAGATCAACAATTTCTTAAGTTTGGGATTCTATTTTTGACATAAAACCATCTCTTTCCATGTCTTCCGAAACAACCCATAAGGATTTTCCCATTCTTTGTACACAAACCCCTGTGATGGTTTCGCGTAGTTTCAGTCATTCTTCCAACTTTAGGATAAATTCTCTTGCATGTTTCTTGTAATAAGAACTAGCAGGTTGATGAATCATTACCTTGATGATATAACATCATAAATAGTTCCTCTATCTCACATGATCAAATTCGAAGAGAAAGAGAAAAATATAAGACAGAATTGAACAACTGTATGAGCATTTTTTGCACATTACATATAGGTTTATAATGGAATTCACTTTTTCCTTTTTTATCTTCCATCAAAGAAAATAAATATTAAAATATATCATATTCACATAGGTAAATAATCCCTCAACCACCTTTTTTAGTATAAAAAATACTATGATGGATCTTTTACTTTATGTATTTATTTAATCTGTTATTTAGCTATCCCAACATTTCTTTTTTATTTTCAAATAAAAATAATATTGATTTACATATTATTTCATAACATAAGTTAAGGGCTCAAACAAAATGTTTGTGATGCTAAAATGGATTTCCCAATGGATCAGATTGAATTGGCCTTTATCTCATACTACTCCTTCGATACATAACCCCAAAAGGGGGCCTTCTTCACCTTTCACCTAACCTGTGCAAGAAAGGCCCAAAGCAAATCCCAGGGAACAATAAAGATCTTTTTGTCCACGTACATGTAGTCTGTATCTTCACAGATATTTCTATTTCATCGAGCCTTTCTTTGAGACAATAGTGCCTAGATCGTTACACTTTTCATGTAGGTAAGTTCAAAAATTTGGATCTTCCTTACTGATAACTGTATTTTATATAGCTATTTTTATCTATTTTATTAATTATAATTGCTATGTTCTTAACATTTTTGGTTAATTTTAGTTAAATAAATTAATATTTACCTTTTATATGTTAAAGAATACATTTTTAAGAAAATTAAATAATTTGAATCAAAAACGTACTTAATTTCAAATTTATGTCCACAAATATAATTTCAACTAAAAGAGTTCTTAATTGCAATTTATAAAAGTCTAAAATATAATTTAAATTAAAATCGCGCTTAATTTTAATTATTAAAAGTTTAAAATTTAAATAAAAATTAAAAAAATGGCTTAATTGTAATTAAAGAAAATTTAAAATGTAATTTGAATTAAATTTGTGGGTCAAAATGCAATTAAATAAAGTTTATTTTTCTGTGCAGCAGAGAAGAATCCACGCGTCATCTTCCATGCGTATAATGTGGACCATCAGATCAAAGCATAAATGGTTAGGATGTGCGCTTGTCATTCAACCCGACCAAAGAGAGTAGGTGCAGGGTTTCCTCTATCACGTGGCTCGGTGCCCGAGTGGGGCCCACCTACCACGTAGGCTGACGTGCAAGGTGGGACCCACGTGTTTGATGCATTTTCAAGGCATAATCTCGTGTGGCGTTTCTGCGTGCGCCCGTCCTTGATTGTGAATGATATGCTGCCACGTATCCCACCATTCCTTGCAACTAATCATGTGATGACACGTGGTATGTTATGGTGAGTGCGAAAGCGCAAGATCACGCACGCGTCGCAGACGTTGTCCCCCATGTCCGCACGCCTCTATTCCCGTGCGTTCGTGTCTACGTGCAACCAGTTTCCTCACCGTATGAAATGCTACCACGTGTCCGTATTAATCCTTGTAGCGAATCAGACGCTGACACGTGGCATGCATATTGAATTTGAAACAAAGCAAACACGACGCCCTCTGTTTCTGTCGTCCACGCATAAAAAAAATTTAATATTCTATTTCGTACTCGTGGATGCAAAATTTAAGGAAAATGTCGGGGTTTTATTTTCGATGGGAATTTTTTATGCGTGTAAAAAAATGTATTATTTTAGATATATTTTTTAGCTATAAATAGGGGATTTATTGTTGAAAAATGAGGTTAGAGTTTTTTGACCTTTGGAATTTTTGAGGAGATTTAGGTGTTGGTTGTGGAACACGTAGAAGCCATTTTTGGCTTCTGTTGTGTTCTGCGTGTGCCAAATATGCTCAAACATGTTTTAATTTTCTTTTGTTCTTCATCTTATATTCCTGAACTGTAATTTTAATTTTTAATTAATGAAGTAATTTAATTTTTCTAGGGTTGCATTTTATCTAAATTTATGAAGCTTTGATTTTAATTATTTTTGAAAGATTTATAAGACGTTTGATTTGTTTATTCTATCTGTGCTTAATGCTTTTTGATTATTTACGAATTTTATCAAATTGATCCGTGGCACTTAAATAAACTTGGAAGAAGCATTTTTGTGTATATTGCTCATGGATAGAATGACATATATGATGAAGGATAGGAATATACCCTAATTGTATGTGTGGCCATTTGAGAACTTAGAACGTAACGAATCTTGGTAAATTTAATTCTTATAGGAATATAGTGAATTAATTTAACGAGGTGTGTCTATACGGAGCTCGGAAGAGATGTATGGATAAAATTAGAAGTTTTCGGTTGACAAATTAAATGTACTAAAAAATATAAATCAAGAGAAAATAATATGATTTGAGTGGATTAATTTGGTGAAAAACTGCAATCCTATATTTCTTTTATTTTGTTATTTAACTCTTTTCTTTAACTTTTTCTAAATCAACGATTGTTTTCGATAAAATTAGAGGGAAACAATTTTAGTACTCAACAAATTGTAGTAACAAATCTCCGTGGGAACGATACTTTACTTACAAATTTTATTACTTGTGACCATGTATACTTGCACGTTTTATGTTCTCTAAAAGAGACAACATGTTTTTGGCACCGTTGCCGGGGATTTGTTTACTATTTTTATTGTTGATATTAATACCAATCAATCTAATTTTAATTCAAAAAAAAATTTGTTTTTTATTGTTGCGTGTTTAATTTTTTTTTATTTTCTCGTGAGTTGAGATTTTGTTTGACACACAAATCTTAATTTACAAAAAGAAAAAAAATTTGGTTATTGTTGCTTGCTTAATTTATTTTTCAATTTTCTCGTAAGTTAGGTTTTGTTTGACACACAAATCTTAACTTACAAAAAGAAAAAAAGAAGAACAAAAAAATCTATGCTTATTGTTGGTTGTTTAATTTATTTTTCAATTTTCTCGTAAGTTGAGATTTTGTTTGACACACAAATCTTAACTTATAAAAAGAAAAAAAAAATTTATGGTTATTGTCGCTTTCTTAATTTATTTTCTAATTTTATCGTAAGTTGAGATTTTGTTTGACACAAATCTTAACTAACAAAAAGAAAAAAATTGAGAAGTCAAGCTGACGACTATAAATCAAGCGCTTATTGGGAGGCAACCCATGTGTTTTATTTTATTTTTTATATTCGCATGTATTAGTTTTTATGTTTTGTTATGTTATTTTATTTCATTTTTTTTGTAGGTACAAATTGGAAGAAATGAAGCTATTTTGGAATTTAACCAAACAAACCAAACGAGGAAGTTTCTTTAAACCCATCTCATATGTTTTTTAACGTTCACACATTGAGGACAATGTGTATATTAAGTTTGGGGGTATTAGATATATTGAACTTAATTGAAATATTTTCTGGATGTTCTTGCTTGTGAAATTTTTTTTTGTTTGGTTAATTGGAGATATTTTGCAATGAATAGTGATTTATTTTTATTTCTTCGATTTAAATGGTGCATAGCGCTTTGAAAATTTTGAATATTGTCTAAGTGATGAATAATTTTTACGTATTTTTCATTTTTACAAGATTATATATTCATCAACACTAGTCTTGATTTTTGAGTTGCTATGATAATTTAGAGAAGGTTTATGTGAGTATGGAATTCGATTGATTTTTGTGGTGTCACAGTTCTTAGAATTTGTTTGATTTTCTCTCGAGGCGAAATTATAGATAACATTTAACTAAGAAAATGATTTAGGCCATCTTTGGGTCGTTTGAGCCTTTCTATCTACCTTCACATGCATTATCCATATTATACCCCTTTTGAGCTTCAAAGTTTATATATATGTTTTTCTCATTTCAAAAGCCTACTTTAAAAATATATATGTATATATATATATATATATATTTCCTATCTCACTAACATATGACAATTGTTAGTAAATATTTAAAGATATATCAGAAAACAAGAGGATACTGAAAAAAAAGAAAAAAAAATGAAATAGAAAAAAAAATGAAAAAAAAACGAAAAAAAAGAAAAGAAAAAAAGAGAGGATGATAGGTGATGATAAATCCCAAATTGGGAAGTATTTATTGTGATGATAGAAGTATCTTTTCCAATCCTAAAAAGAAATATTTTGAAAATCACTATTTTAAATGCAGTTATCTTTGTTTTATTTCTTTCCTTTTGCTCGAGGACTAGCAAAAGCTTAAGTTTGAGGGTGTTGATAAATGTATTTTATATAGTTATTTTCATCTATTTTATTAATTATAATTTCTATGTTCTTAACATTTTTGGTTAATTTTAGTTAAATAAATTAATATTTACCTTTTATATGTTAAGGAATACATTTTTAAGAAAATTAAATAATTTGAATCGAAAACGTACTTAATTTCAAATTTATGTCCACAAATATAATTTCAACTAAAAGAGTTCTTAATTGCAATTTATAAAAGTCTAAAATATAATTTAAATTAAAATCGCGCTTAATTTTAACTATTAAAAGTTTAAAATTTAAATTAAAATTAGAAAATGGCTTAATTGTAATTAAAGAAAATTTAAAATGTAATTTGAATTAAATTTATAGGTCAAAATGCAATTAAATAAAGTTTATTTTTCTGCGCAGGAGAGAAGAATCCACGCGTCATCTTCCATGAGTATAACGTGGATCGTCAGATCAAAGCATAAACGGTTAGGAAACGCGCTTGTCATTCAACCCGACCAAAGAGAATAGGTGCAGGGTTTCCTCTATCACGCGGCTTGGTGCCCGAGTGGGGCCCACCTGCCGCGCATGCTGACATACAGGGTGGGACCCACGTGTTTGATGCATTTTCAAGGCATAATCCTGTGCGGCTTTTCTGCGTGCGCCCATCCTTGATTATGAATGATATGCTGCCACGTGTCCCACCATTCCTTGCAACTAATCATGTGATGACACGTGGTATGTTACGGTGAGTGCGAAAGCGTAGGATCTCGCACGCGTTGCAACCATTGTCCCCCATGTCCGCACGCCTCTATTCCCGTGCGTTCGTGTCTACGTGCAACCAGTTTCCTCACCGTATGAAATGCTGCCACGTGTCCACGCGTAAAAAAATTTTAATATTCTATTTCGTACTCGTGGATGCGGAATTTAAGGAAAATGTCGGGGTTTTATTTTCGATGGGAATTTTTTACGGGTGTAAAAAAATTTATTATTTTAGATATATTTTTTAGCTATAAATAGGGGATTTATTGTTGAAAAATGAGGTTAGAGTTTTTTGACCTTTGGAATTTTTGAGGAGATTTAGGTGTTGGTTGTGGAACACGTAGAAGCCATTTTTGGCTTCTGTTGTGTTCTGCGTGTGCCAAATATGCTCAAACATGTTTTAATTTTCTTTTGTTCTTCATCTTATATTCCTGAACTGTAATTTTAATTTTTAATTAATGAAGTAATTTAATTTTTCTAGGGTTGCATTTTATCTAAATTTATGAAGCTTTGATTTTAATTATTTTTGAAAGATTTATAAGACGTTTGATTTGTTTATTCTATCTGTGCTTAATGCTTTTTGATTATTTACGAATTTTATCAAATTGATCCGTGGCACTTAAATAAACTTGGAAGAAGCATTTTTGTGCATATTGCTCATGGATAGAATGACATATATGATGAAGGATAGGAATATACTCTAATTGTATGTGTGACCATTTGAAAACTTAGAACGTAATGAATCCTGGTAAATTTAATTCTTATAGGAATATAATGAATTAATTTAACGAGGTGTGTCTATACGGAGCTCGGAAGAGATGTATGGATAAAATTATAAGTTTTCGGTTGACAAATTAAATGTACTAAAAAATATAAATCAAGAGAAAATAATATGATTTGAGTGGATTAATTTGGTGAAAAATTACAATCCTAGATTTCTTTTATTTTGTTATTTAACTCTTTTCTTTAACTTTTTCTAAATCAACGATTGTTTTCGATAAAATTAGAGGGAAATAATTTTAGTACTCAACAAATTGTAGTAACAAATCTCCGTAGGAACGATACTTCACTTACAAATCTTATTACTTGTGACCGTGTATACTTGCACGTTTTATGTTCTCTAAAAGAGACAACACTTACTCATTATTAACAATCACTTATTCAAGTGCTAATATTTTTCATTTCTCATCTCATGAAAAGCCCTTTTCACTCCTTTTAATCGTATCCCTCTCTAGAGGTAATGTAGATATTTCTTACTCATTATTAGACAATCACTGATTCACAAATCCTTACAGTGCTAATAGTTTTCATTTCCCATATCATGAAAAGCCCTTTTCGCTCCTGTTAACCCTATCTCTCTAAGGGTAATATATATATATATATATATATTAGAAAAAATGATAGAAATTAAATAAATGAGATAAGAAGGCATGGAATGTTTGAAGGAGTCCAGAGCTAAATATGCACTATAATGTCATGTTTATTACATAAAATTAAAGATATTAACTGTATAATTTTTATACAATTATGTATTTGACTATAAAATTAGATTTTCTCATACAATATAAAAATAGTGCATTTATGTAGAAAATTAGGATGATCAATGGGTGTTAGTCTAAGCCAGTTAGAGACACGTATAACTTAATATGTTTGAATTTTAAATTATAAAATTATATGTCATTATTTTTTCTTTCATCTCAAATTAAAAATAATATGTTTTTAATTTAAAATGTAATAAAAATATAAAATAAATTAAATATCAATTTAAATAAAATTTATTAAAATATTTATAACTAATTTTTGTAACTATATTACACAACTTATTATCAAATAATGTATAGAATTAAATACAATATAACTCAATATAGTTTAGTCCAATATAATTATACTTAATTTATCTAATATATGTCCTAAAAGTATAAGTGCAAGTTTGTTATATATCACTAAATATCTTGATTATATATATATATATATATATATATATATATTTTATAGTTATGTATTTGAATATGAAGTAATATCGTATTCTATAAAATAAAATTGTATAATTATGTAAAAATTTACTACAAATAATGAGTGTAATTTTAAACCGTACTGACACTTTATTTAATTTATCTGAAATTTCTATTATAAAATTATGTATATTGAATTTTACTTTAAAATTATGTGTCTTGACTTGTTCTTTCTCTAAAATTAAAAAAATATTTTTAATTTTTAAAATATATTAAATAAATTTTTATTATAAAATTATTTTGATAGTTAAGAAAGTTACATAAATAAATTAAATAATTTTTAATATAAATTATTTAATTAAAATATTTATCTTTAATTTTATCCAACTATATTACACAAGTTGTTACCAAACATTGTATAGAATAATTATAATATAGCTCAATCCAAAAAATTATAATTAACATATCTAATATGGTGCACCAAACATACTATAAGAATGAAACCAAACAATACTCATAAGTAATTAAATTAAAGGGTAGTATGATACTTCGATCATTTTACTTTTACAAATTGGACACATTAATCATCTTTGTTAAAATTGGTGCACTTTAGTCATCTTATTGTTTCATTTTTGGATACTTTAGTTATTTCTTACAAATTTTGATTTATTTGGATCATTTATTTGGTAAACAATTTAAGTTTTATCAAATTGAAGATTACTAATAAGGAGCTGGTATATGTTTGAACATGAAAATGTTTGAAAGAGTTGAAAAAAAGTGAAAAAAAGTGATTAAAATCAACAAAATAACCAAAGTACTCACAAATGTAATTACAAGGTAAATAAAGTGCATCAGTTTAAAATAAAGTGACTACATATACATTTTTTTTCCTAAAGTAAAATCCTAAAACAACAAGAAACTCATTTTAGGCTTTTTAACCCTTAAAGATAAAGAGAAACCTAAAACAACATAGTGAGCTAGAATTAAGCATCCAAAGAATGATAAAAATAATAAAATAATGTTGTACATAACAGTTGAAAAGGGTCTTATAATCTCTATGAATGAAAGCTTCAACCTTGAGTACCTGTAATCATAGAAACTTCATTGAGTCCAGGCACTGACGTGGTGTTGATTTAAGATTCTTCAACATTCAAGTTAGATGTTGTAATAATATAGAAGATAAAATTAAGTCTTTGGAGAGAAAATATAACACATGTATATTAAAGTAAGGGTGGGTAAACCCTAGATGGATGATAAGAAAGGATAATGCCTATTATATACCTAAGTGACATTGCCACATGTCATCTTTCTATTGGAGAAGTGGCACATAGTTCTATATACTTTTCAAAGAATCTAGGTTTTGGTAAAAGTACGGTTGTCAAGGGAGGGGGTGGGATAGGAGACCCCCTCTTCGTTCCCCGTCCATAATTTAGAATTTGGCTAGCAATCTCACTTAAATTCTTGCCAAGACATATTAGATATTCTCAATAGAAAACGGGGACCTTCAAATAAAAAAAGAGGATCCAAGTAATATTTTAAATATTATTTTTATTTTTTTAATAATTTTTATATTTTTATTATAAATAAAAATTTATAAAAACAATAAACTAATAATAAATATTTTATTTTAAAAAACTAAAATTTTGAGTCAATAAATAATAAAAAATAAATGATAATTATAGGAAAGGAAAAAAATTAAAATATATGTAATAAGAAATACATAATATTTTTATATTAAACAATATTGAATGTATTTTGTTACAAAATAATTTAAAATAATAATAATAAGTTATAAAATAATTATAAGATTTTAAATTTTTAGAATTTTAATAAATATGTTGAATAATTTTTATAAAATAAAAATTGTTGATTTTTTAATAGAATAAAAAATAAAGATAAAATATATAATATATAATACATTACTTATAATTAATTTGAGTTTAAATGTAATTAAATCTATAAACAAAATTACAAATACTAAATTTTTATATATTTATTAAAATATGTCATATAATTTTGAGGAATAGGGAGTGAAATACGATCAACATCCTTATTTTACCTCATGTTATAAAATACGGATATCCATTTCCTATTCTCCATTTCTCATTTTATTGTCCCTTATTTACCTCTAACCAGATAATCCTTATTGGGATTTGCTTTATTAGAATCGTTTTGGAAATGTTTAGGCGGTGGTCATCGAATAAGGTTCTTTGATTACAAATACTCAATCCAAGGTCCTTAGTTCGACTTCACATTCAATACAGTCATCAATTGTGAGTTGTCTTTAGAGCGAGCTTATAAGCAAGCACAAGATTTGTCACATCCAAGAAAATGGGTAAGTGAGATAAAAATGATAGATATTTTAAATCATATTTTTAAGAAAGTTTTAATTACCTTTTTAATAAATTTAGGATATTTCTATTCAAACACAAATTTATCAAAAATTATTTAAATTTCAAAAAACATCAGCATAACAAGGAAAATATTAAAATATAAATTATTTTATATCATGTCTCATCAATGCCTCCAAAATTTAGAATACAAAATGAAATAAATAAGGTAAAAGTAAAATTTGTATTCTATTTCTTCTTCAACGTTGAAGCATGAATCACCTTTATCAAAACCTAATCTAAAGATAGATAAGGAAACATGGGTGAGCTGCAAGTAGTTCAGTAGGAATGTACTCTAAAAATAATATTATAGAAAATATTCATTATGCATGCTACATAGAATAAAATTTATGAATAGAAATAATCATCATTATAGTATATGATTTGAAGGGAGAGTTTTATTTAAAAAAAACTTGTATATTTATACTTCCTTGCTACCAAAATTGAGAGATGTACATTCCAATTGTCCCAGTGCATGTTCATACGAGATAACATATTTCATGCAAATATAAAATCTATATGCATGATATGCAATCTCATTATGTATTGGTTAACCCCAAAATACATGGACACATGCACAATCAACCTCTGAGGCATGTGTGGGTCTGTCTCATACCCTATGTCATATATACTCTGAAATACCTATGGCAAATGTATTGGTCAATTTCCTTGTCATATGGGTCCTCTTCATATAGGAGGTCCACTTCGAGACACAATAAAGGTCCAACTTCAAGGTCCATGTGCGATCAAACTCTAAGAACGGTAGATGGTCTCAAACACAATGAGGGATTAAACATTGAGGTCTATGTGCAATCAAAATTTGTGACCTATAGATGGAAAAACTCTGAGAATATATGTGAATACAATGCGTACCTATAATCCATCAAAAGTAATCCACTACAAACAATAGTCAATGAGTACCATGCTCCGTAAGACATGCATACATGTATACTCTCCACGAAAATTATTTTCATGATACATGTATAAATCTTAGATGCCATATGTAGTATTTTTAATATTTGTTTCATATAAAATTTTTCATGTATACATATATAAAAATTCTCATAACAAGTATATTATTCAAACAACATTTATATTATTTATAAAAATTATATCATCCATTTTTCTTTACATGTAATATACGATGTATGATATTTTCATGAAAACAATGCATGAATAAAAATTAGAGTAAGAAATTTCTACATGAAAACTTGTCCCGACATTATTCTTGCAAACTTGAACTCTTGGATAGTTTATCCCGAACATATACTCATAAATGTACCCAAAAAAAGACAATCTTAGAAAGAGAAATGGAGGAAAATTTTGAGTGAAGAAAAATGAATCAATTTGCGCCTATTTATAGATCCAGCAAGCCCTTGCTGAGCTACCTCAGAGAGGCCACGACAAATGTGTTAAATCCTCTCAAGGCATTCCCCGGTCGACGAGAATCCAGTGAGCTGTAGATAATATTTTTTTAACATTTTGTGATTAATTCAATTTTTCATATGAAATTTTTTGATACATCGTTATATCTTAAAATATTATTAAAATTTTTATTTAAGACACTTTAATAATTAATTATAAATTCTTGGGGTTTTATAGGGTTTTTGTTAGAATGTTTATCCCCTTGAAGTGAGGACCCACATGTAGACTAGAGACGGGGTACGCGAAATCTAATATAGTGAGTCCTTCACTTTGTAAGTTTGCAGGTTATTTATAATCGAAGATTTGGAAAGTAGATGTGGTTGCAAAATATGGATAACAACCAACAAACCTGGGTAGTTCAAAATAAATTGTAATAATTCATACATTTAAATAATGTTATTGTTCATTAAACAAAGACTTTCAAAAAGTGTATGAATCATATCATCAATGAATCAGGATGTTAAAGAACTTGGATAGTTCGTAGTTAATAAATGATAAATAAGACCTTCATTCCCCAATTGATGACTGTAAAGGGGTTTAAATAATCGTAAGTAAGCCTAAAAGTTAAAAAACTTAAAGTAACAAATAGTTAATTATTAAATGTTTGAATCTTCAATCATCAATCTTATACAAAGCATAATACAAGACAACTCAATGATGATGGTTTGTAACGTCAGTCATTGATTTCATGGAGATATGACATCATGAAAAATTAGTGGTAGAATATATTAATTCTTTCTCCAATCGAAGAGAATCACAGAAACATGAATACTAGATACTCTATAACGAGATATATGACTATTAATTATCCCCTAATTATCAAAAATAGATAATTGTGGAGAGATAATCATGATACGAAAGTAAGTCTATTTACAAAACGACTAAGATTTGATATTTGAGATCTAAGAACATCCATAAACATTGTATTTCCTATTCATAAAAAAACAAGTACTTAATCTCTTCTATGATCTATAAATTTCATTATTGACTTAAGCATTTGAGAGCCAAAGGCCACGATCCCTCAGTGTTTTGAGGTCCTAACAAGTTTCTCTTTCTCGTAGATCCACAAAGAATAATCCGACTTGATGTTGATGAAAACTAACTTCGTTTTCCTTACATCATACATGTGCATTTGGTTTCTCATATGATGTTTTTTTTGCCGAATAGCCCCTTGTGCCAAACAGTGCCCAATTTCTTTCTTTTCTTCGTACAACTTTCAACGCTCATTTCATGCATTTTTTATTAAAATAGTCCATGCTGTCATATTTTCTCAATCTAACATTCTAGAATGTTCCTAGGTTAAATTGTGGCATATTTTTATCATTTCAAAACCTATTTAAACACAATCTTTGTACAAAGTTTTGAGAAAGAATGCATAATTAAGAGACAAAGTCCACTATCGTTAGGCAACTATTTTAAGTTTTTAAAGAAGTAAGATGAACCAATTCAAGGGTTTGAATATTATTTATATCAAGGGTATTTTATTCTTTACTTCCATTTTAATTTGGACTATAAAGATATTTTCTTTAATAATTTTATTCATGATTTTGAGTTTAATGGCTAAATTTTCTTTCAGATTTTAATTATGCTATTATGATTATTTTAGATTGTAATGTGAATTATTTTTTAATAACAATTGAGATTATTTGTTATTTTTATTTCTTGATATATTTAATTATGTATTATTGATGGATGCAATATTTATTTATTATTAAAAAGAATATTTTTGGAGTTGTTAGAAAAATCATATAGACTTAATTGTGTTCTATTGTACAAATATCTAAATTAATTACATAATCATTATATTAATTTAAATAATTTTATAATTTTTTTTTGTTTTTTTCAACTAATTAATTGTCTAGATCAAGAAAATTGATTAGTTAATTGTAGGTGAAAATTATTATGATCATTAAATTTTTTTAATTTTAGTGAAAAACAATTAATAATATAAATTTCAAAATAATTGTTAAATTAATCTAAATAATAAAAAATATTATCGATTAGTTTGTTAAAATTTGCATTAGTCATCTTATTTTTTAATTAAAATTATCTCATCATTTTTCATTAATTTGGTTGTTTAGTTATTTATTTTATTTTAAATTTTAGATTTATTTTATTTTATTAATTATTAGTTTAAATAAAATAAATAAATAATTTAAAATCACTCTAATTCCATGAGTATTTTTCTTCGAATTAAATTTATCACTAGGTGATTCGTACACGAAAGTATTTATAATTTACACATTACACACATCCTTAGAAAATATGTATGTGAGACTGTGAGATTACCCCAATAGCGTACTCTAGATCTCCACCCAGGTTCTTGGAGAGATCAACATAATTGGCCACATTTGTACCATCAATGAAGTTGTCCCATCCAACTATAGGTTGACTCGTGGGTTTATTCGCATCATATATGTCCATAACAATGCTCTAAACTCCTCCCAAATTACAAAAATTCACATAATGACTATAGATCTTGCAACAAAGTGAGTATAATTAAAACTAATTAATATTTGTAAAGATATTTGAACCTAATTTCATACATTAATTATAAATATAAAATGTACCTCTTTTGATAAATGATATTATCTTTTTGGATAATGTTGGTTAGTTTACAATTTTATTAGAAAAAACAATTATTTGTTTAGTGATATAATGTGCCATTAAAAAGGGAATAAAATTCATGATATTAGATCTTTTGTAATTAAGAATGATATTTTTTCCATATAAATTTACTCTCATTTCAAATAATTATTTTATTGATTTTTGCTATAAGGTATTAAAATCAAACACAATTATGAGTTTTTTTTATCTATATTTGAAATCTAGTGTGATATTTTCTCTTATATATATACTCTAGTGTGATTAGGCATTTTTTATATATATATTTTTAGTTTATCCATTAAAGATGATGGTATTATATGACCAAATACATAAAATCATGATAAAATTGATTGACATGATTACTCTTAATCAAGTAATACAAAAAAAGAAAAAACCATTAATAGAGGTGAATACTATTGGTGCTAACACTAGAATGACATGTTAGAGATAATGTCTCACATTGATTAACGACAACATTATGATAGAATTTATAAGAATTATTAACGACTCCATCCATTGATTTAACCTTTTGAGATTAGAATGTGAATAATTCTTCTAAACTTTTACATGGTATGAGAACTTTAATCGATTGGGCCAAAAAAATTAGACATCTCTTAAAAAATGAATTGATCTTGTAAAAAAAAACAAATAATTCAAATAAAATAGAATATAATAAAATATGTTAAAAATATAAAATGATAGACTTTACAAGAGATAAAAATTCACATTTTGAAGGAAGAGACTAGAGGTAATATCTCATATTGATTAAAGACGATAATATGATAGAGTTTATGATGATTACTAGTGTCTCCACTCATTGGATTAATCTTATGTGATTAGAACGTCCATGATTCTTATAAAGATGCTTATGTTGACACGATCTAGAATGATGCTTATGTTGTAATATGTTAGAGGTAATGTCTTATAAGGATTCTTATTATATATTTTGTTTGTAAGCCGCATGGTGGTTGTGGCCTTGTGGGTATGTAGTCTCTGCAAATGATGTGATTCTCTTGCATGCCATATGAAAAGAAAGTTTGCAATAATCGAAACTAAGATGGTGTCTTTCAAGTCTTGAATATGTATTAGCTTGGTGTTTAAAGAAATTATAAATATATGTATATTAATTATCAAATAATAATTAATATTACTTCAAAATTCATTATTTTAAAAAGAACTAAAAGATAAAATAATTTAAATATAAATTTTCTTTTAAGATTTTTTTATTATCAGAGGATAAAATTATTTTTAAGAAAGAATTGGATGATTATTTTTAAATAAATAAATAATTAATTTGTTATTTTAACTAAGAATAAATATATAATAAAAATTATTTTATAAATAGTGGATATAATAATTTCTAATAGTATCAAATAATCTAAAACTTTAATTTGATCCAATATTAATAAGACTTATATAACTCTATTTAATAAATAAATTAAATATAAAATAATTATGAACTTATTTATTTAATATTTTTATTATTATTTAAGAATATAATCTAAAATAAATACGATAGACACAACTTCATTAAATATAATAAATTTTTATAAGTTTTTTTTGTCATCTAACTTGATAAACTTTTTATAAGTATTTTTTGTTTCAAAATAGTTGGATATTTCCCAACTACTTTCCCTACTGTGGTAAGAGATTATTATGGTAAAAACAATACAATAACATTGATAAACTATTTGAAATATTATAGGCCTAGTTATGTCAAAAAAATATTAACATGCTTAGTAGATGTAAGAAAAAAGTTTGACATTTTAACTAGTGGTGGGCATTTTTTTGAAAAATGACCGATCAATTAATTAAACTAAGCTTACATTTTTAATTTTAGAAGTTGGTTGGTCAAAGTAGTTTTGAAAATTATATAAACTTATTTAATAGGTTTGCTTGTAGTTTACAAAAATTACAAAACTGACACAACTAAATCGAACCGAACCTACTCTTTAAATACACTAATTTTTAAATATTTTTCATTATTTATTTATATATTATAATTTCTATTATTATAATTTATAATTATGATCATATCAATATTTCATCTAAATTGTAGGTAAAAATAAAAATATAACAAAAACATGGCATAAATTATTATCCAGAATATCCAATTATAACATTTCATGTAAATATTAATAAGTTCATTGATAATGTATCCTTAGCGTACTCTGAATCACTCTTTAAAGTGAATGATAGTATTTTTATGTCAATGAACATATTTATTTATTTTGTTTTTCTTTTTTCTTTCTTGAGAAAATTATATGACATATTTTCTCTATTTTAATTAGAGAAAGTTTTTATATAGTTCAAAAATCGCTAAACAAACCTCCTTCAAACCGACCTTGTAGGTTGGCTTGAAAGTTGATTTTTGGGATCATAGATCAGTTAAAGTTTTAGATTTTTCAAAACTATCAAAAGACGATTATCTTGTAAAATAGTTCAATAAAAAACGTAGTCAATCTACACTCACTCCTAATTTTAAAAATTAAAAAAAATTAAAAAATATCAAACAAAATAGCTGTACAAAAAATATTCTATTTATTTGAGAACAACTCATTCTTTTATTATATAATAACAGTAATCTTATCTTATAATCATATAACTATTATAAAAGGGTGACTTTACAATTTCATATGAAAATGACAATTATATCTCTTAAAAGTGACATATCACATCTTGATTTGTGAAGTACATTATATGTATTATTGCATTCCATCGTATAACTTTATCCAATTATTTATGTACGAAATATATCATACTTATTGACATTATTCAAAATTTTAATATTTTAATCACACTTCTTTTCATTTTCTTTTTTATAAAATTGAAAAAAAGTATAAATTACATAAAATATATGACCTTTAACTTCATGAAAGAAGTGACTATTATATCCTCATTTTTTTATTTTGACTACTTTAACATCTTAAATTTTGATATGTCATAAAATAATTTATTAAGCTTTAAAAATTTAAGAATTAACAACTATATTTAAAATAATTAAATGGTTATATTTTGATCAGAATTGTGATAGTTAAAGTACACTTTTAACAAAAAAATTAAAAGACAGTGTAAGCTTCTTGGAAAACTTTGAAACATATATGTTAGTGAAAATATCGAGATATAATTTTTATTAAAATGTCAAAGATATTATTATTGATGAAAATATTAGAAAAAATCACGACATTATGAAAACTCTATAAAAAATAAGGATATTTTTAATAAATTTTTATAAAATATCAAATCAATCAATTACTTATATTTAAAATTAATTTTTATTTAATATATGTATTTTAAATATTTATATTTATATTAATCAATAAGTTGATTAATTAATTAAAATATTATATAATAAAATATATACGTATTATTTTTGTTAAATATTATAAAATAAGTAGTTAAAAGATTTAAAATATGCATATGCATTTTGGGTTATACATTTTGGGTTATATACTCTCTCCCATTTTCTGAATTTTTCCCTTATATATTTTACTTATCTTTTTTACAAATTTCTTTTGCATTTTTCAAGTATGTATATTTTCAACCTTACACAAGAACATGCCACTGTCTTATTTTTGTATGAAATTCTTTATACATGTTAGATTATATAAATATTATTCTTTAACATAATATATAATTATTGGGGGATTTTAATTTGGCATGTTAGGAAACATAAGCATAATAATTAAGGATTCTATATATTACTTTTGCATGTTTAAAATATAGAATATTATTATATTTTTTGTACATGTGAGGGCGAAACATGTAACGATAAAAGTTGAAATATAAATTATTTTTCTAGTGAGTTATTATGAGTATACTTTGAGTAATTAAAATGAATAAATATTTAATTACTTCATTAAATAAGGAGATATTAATGTAATTTTTTTCCGTTTCTTTTGCTAGAAGTACTAAGTTGGATATATAGTCATTTTACCATTTTTTTTAACAAGTTAGTATTATTTTTTAATTCAGTTTTCTAACATTATGGTTGGTCACTTGGTTATAAAAAAAAAGAAATTAAATCATTTTTAAGTAAGAGAAATTATATCTTTAGTTAACATTATATATGCTGTATTTTTATTAAAAATATTTTTTAAAATATATATTTTAGATAATGTGAAACATATTATAAATAAAAATAATTTTTAATTTAATTTAGAAGTGTAAGTATTTACGTGTAATGCACACAGTAACAACTAATATATATATATAAGACTTAGAAGATCTACTTTAACTCTATTGTAGTGTTCATGTATTGTTTCTATTATCATTTGTATGTATTGGTTGGTTGACAAAGATGTTGTAATCCAACCCTCTTAAGACCCTTATGTTTGTTTTTGTTTTAATTACCTTTTGTTTGTTATTTGTACTCTTGTGTAATGGGTGGTTCATGGTTGTAGCGTTCAAGTAACATCTAAACACTTCGACCATTTATATTTATTTATTTGTATAAAAATAAGAAATTTCATTCCTTGATTTGAGAAAAATGAGGAGGTTTAATGAAGAAACTCTTATAGTATATATTTATTGTGATTCTATACATGTTTATATAGTGCTTGGCAATTAAGATTATACAAGGAAATAAAAATCCAAAACCCTCTATGTGATTATATTTCTTAGTAACTAATCATGCTTTATAGCTTTCAATTGACCCATCAGACTTGTGCTTAATTTTATATACCCATTTGCTACCAATGGCATGCTTTCAAGGATATATGTAAAGAAGTCATGGTCCATGTGTGATTTTGTTAAAGTGCCTGGAGCTCAACACGCATTGTATCACTCCACTAGGATCAAGATTAGCTTGTGCAAAAGAGGTTGGTTCCAACAAGTAAAAATGTAGTTCACAAAGCCACAATAATATGTAGATAAATATTTGGAGAGAGGATATCGAGTACTTGACACCGAAGAAGATGCTGAATTGGGGTCAGTGGTTGTTACCTATAAGTAGTCATAGTCAAATAGTCGGACATTTGGCTTCTTGAGATGGAGGTCATGTAGAGGTTTAAGTGGTGGAGGGGATTGACCACCATTAATGATATTAGGTAAGGAAGGTGAAGTTACTATTCTAGATGAGGAGTCATGTGTTAATGAGTGAGATGCCATTGACGGTGGTGACGTACAAGTAGGGTGAGGGTCAGGTTAGAAACTTATCAACTCTGGGTCATTTGGTTGAGATGAATTGGGTTGCTAGGCATATGTGGTGATATAGATGGTTAATGTGTAGGAGTTGATGAATTTAGGTGATGGTCAGAGGACGGTACGGGCAAAACAAGGTCCCTAAGGTGGTTGGTGTTGGTGTCTTGAGTAATGTGGGAAAAAGGAAATATGTATTCATGAAAAACTACATCACAGCTTGATAAAAATTGATGAATTTTTAAATCATAAAGGTGATAAGCTTTTTGACATGAGGATCAAATTTATGTATGGGTGAGGTTTCTGTGGCATAACAAAGGTAGCCAAAGATGCATAAGTATGTATATAATGGTGGTTGATTATAGAGGACTTTGTATGGTAATTTTTTGAGAGTACTAATGTAGGCAACCAATTAATTAGGTAGGTGGCTGTAAGAAAACTTTTTCCCCAAAATCTAAGTGGGAGGCAGGCTTGAAATTGTAATGCTCTGACAACACAACCCTGTTTTGTTGTGGGTGTAAGGACATGCATGTTGGAAAATGATGCCATTGTTGTCAAAGAATGTGTTCATAGACTTAAATTCTGCCCATTATCAGCTCTAATTTGCTTGATCTTACTCTGAAATTGAGTGTTTATGCAAAAAAAAGGTGTAATTTTTTTTGTGTCTCAAATTTAAATTTCATGAGAAATAACCAAGTAAATTGTGAATGGCCATCTCCTATGATTAAGAAAAATCGAGCATCTAAATGAGTAAATAATTTATGAGGGACCCAAATATCACAGTGGATCAAATCAAATGGTTTATTAGTAGAAATAGAACTTAAAGAAAATGGCAGTCATGATTGTTTTGCAAGAAGACATACATCATAGTGAGAATAAAAATTAAAAAAATAGATGAATTGGAAATTGATATAACACGAGATGGACCACTTGAGAGATGACCTAATCGACGATGCAAAGATCGGATGATAAGGGATAAGTAATCACAGCCACATTGGGATGATGCTCATAAATTTTTTCTCATTGATAGGTACAAGGTAATACAAGCCATTAAGTTACTTCCCCAATCCAATCATCTTCTTTGTTTAGGTTCCATAAGAAAAAAAAAGTTGGAAAAAATATGATGAGACAATTGAAATCAGAGCGATTTTGCTTATCGACATCAAATTAACCCGAAAGCTAGGAAAACAAATATCATTTAAATTTAAATTGAGAGTAAGTTTGATTGATCCAATACAAGAAATGTGTGCTTTTTTGCATTGGGCATATTAACTAATGAATTTAAAAGTGGCATTTTTTGTGAAAATAAATTGGAAGAGGAGGATATATGGTCAGTTCCACTATTATCAATGATCCAAGAATTAGTTTGATTTGTGACAAATGAATAGTATTTGGGTTCAGATGTACCTATTGCATTAGCAAAAACTTGATTTTTATCATCAACTTGAAGAATTACTCTAATTGGATCTCATCTCTTATGAATGTTAGAAATATTGAATGATTATATTCTATTTTGTTAGTTAAGGAATATACATGGTGACTTTATATAGGAGTTACAAGTAAACTAGATATGTCTAAAGTAAATTAGATATACATTAACATATATGATATATATTAACAACTCCCCTCAAACTCAAGGTAGATATGAGCTAACTTGAGGTTGTCAACCAAATTACAAGTACGTCCATTATGAAGTGCCTTAGTGAAGATATCTGTAAGTTGATCGTTGGAGGAGACGGAGAAAAGTTTGAGAGCACCATGGGAAAGATGAGAACGAATAAAGTGAGAATAAATCTCAATGTGTTTAGTCCATTCATGGAAGACATCATTGTGAGCAATATGAATGACACTCTGATTGTCACAATAAAGGGAAGTAGTAAAGAATGTGAACACACCTAAATCCTTAAGAAGCTATCGTGCCCAAAGAAGCTCAAATGTGGTATCAGCAAGAGCACGATATTCTGCTTCAATACTAGAGTGGGCCACGAAAGTTTGTTTCTTACTTTACAAAGAAATCAAAGAAGAACCAAGGAGAAAATAATAACCTATAACAGACCTACAATCAGTAGGATCTCCTGCCCAATCAGCATCAGAGAATGCACGAAGTACAAGAGGAGACTGAGTTGAGTAGAAAAGGCCATGGAAGAGAGTTCCTTTCAAGTATTGTCGAATGCGTAGAACAACAACATAATGAGTCGATCGTGGAGCAGACAAATACTAGCTCACTTGATGAATAGAAAAAAAAATGTCTGGATGAGTAACTGTAAGATAAATCAGACTGCCAACCAATCGTTTGTAAAGAGAGGGATTAGACAATGGTTCCCTCCCCCCGAGGGTATCAGATGCGCATTAAGTTCAAATAGAGTGTTAATAGTCTTGCTGTCAGTGAGTCCACCTTGAGATAAAGGGTCATATGCATACTTGGCTCGAGTAATATAAAGACCATTTGTGGAACGAGTGATCTCAAGACCCAAGAAATAGCTGAGATGTCCAAGGTCTTTCATTGCGATGAAGAAATAAGGTAGAATTATAAGGACTGACAGTGTAACCCAAGCGAAGGATGGTGGAGCTGAACTTGGCAAACCATGCTTGTGGAGCTTGTTTAAGGCTATAAAGTGCACGTCGAAGGTGAAAAACCTTGTTTGTTTCAACAGAAAGACCAAGAGGAGGTTGCATATAGACTTCTTCATGCAGATCCCCATTAAGGAATGCATTTTTAACATCCATCTAAAAAGGTCACATTTACTAACAATAACAACAGAAAAAGGGTAATAAAGGAAATATGAGGAATTAGAGCAAAGTTTCTTCATAATCAATCCCATACTCTTGTGTAAAACCTTTCGCAACAAGACAAGCCTTGTAGCGCTCGATGGATCCATCAGAGCGAGTCTTGATCTTATAGATCCACTTACAACCAACCATAGACTGACTAAGAGGAAGAGTAACCAGATCCCAAGTATGGTTTTTGGTTAATGCATCAATTTATTCTTTCATTGAAATCTTCCATAAAAGGTTAATAGATGCCTCACGATAGGTGTGAGGCTCATGGAGTGTAGCAAGGGAAGTGTAACAATGATAGTCAAGTAAATGTGCAGGGATGGATCTTACCTAGGTTGAGTGGCAAGGTGGAATGTCTTGTGGAGGATCTTCAGGCGGAGCAGGAGTAGGGAATCTATGCTCAAGGTGGGGTAGCTCGTTATCAACCTATTCTTCTATAACCTGTCTAGGAGAATCATTAAAAATATCTGAAGATTGAATAGAGAACTCTAAAGGAGGATCAAGAGTATCTGTAGAAGGAATTGAAGACTCATATGGAAATATTTCTAAAACATTTGAGTTGGTTAGGGAAGAACAAAAGTGAGAAAGTTCAACAAATAAGTGGTGTTCTCAAAAGACAACATTATAGGAAACACGAAGACGATACAAGATAGGATCATAACATCGATACCCTTTTTAAGTTTCACCATAACCAAGAAAACAACAAAGTCTAGATCGAGGCTCAAGTTTGTTATGTTCATGAGGCTGAAGAAGAATGAAACAAGCAGATCCAAATGAGAAAAGGTAATGATAGTTAGGGGATGACCCAAAAAAGTGCTTATACGGAGTCTGATTATGAATGACAGCGCTTAGAATACGATTAATGGCATGAACATCATAAAGAGCAGCTTCACCCCAAAATGGGGCAGGAACTTTGGTAGAAAGAAGAAGAGCATAGACAGTGTCAAGAATATGATGAAGTTTTCTTTCGGCTAGACCATTTTGTTGAGAGGTGCTTGGACAGGTTAGATGATGTATAATGCCATCGAAATATAATAGAGCTTGAAAAGCATTTTGAGTATATTCAAGAGCATTATTAGATCGAAAAGTTTTGATATGTTTGGAGAATTGTGTTTCAACCATTTTTGCAAAGTTACTGTATATTGGTAAGATTTCAGAATGAGATTTCATAGAAAAGATCTAACTATAACGAGAATAATCATCAATAAAAACAACAAAATATCGAGATCCACCAATACTATTAGAGATAGATTCACTATTATTGAAAGGTAAAGCTGGCTATTTTCCTAACTGGCATAAAGTACAATCAAAATTGTCTTTGGACACAGAAACTAACAGACCTTTATAAGCTAACTGTTGTATCCGAGTGGATGGGGCATGACCAAGATGAGAATTCTAAAGTGCGAGAGAAGGTAAGGAAGAAACTGCAACAACTACAACTGCAATAGAGGCAGGAGCAATAGGTGGAAGATGAAGATTATTCACGGGAAACATATGCCCTACCCTAGGACCGGTCCTAAGCTCTTGTCCCGTCCTCGAATTCTGTACAATACACCCATAATAGTAAAAAATAATGTGATATCCTAGTTCAAATAATTGTCCCATAAAGCATAAATTATAGGATAGGTCAGGTATATGGAAGACCATAGGAACAGAGAGGTTAGAGGTCGAAACAAAACCTAGACTATTCCCATGCATGGTAGAACCATCAGCTATATGAATATTAAGAGGATGTGGTGCAAGGTTAAGTTTGGAGAATAAAGATGAGTGAGGTGTCAAGTGATTACAACATGTAGAATCTAAAAGCCAAGTTTGAGACTTATCAGGCAGAATTGAGAGAGTAGTGGAAAGAGATGCATTACCAGCCATTTGAATAGCCTGAGTTATGATCTTCTGTAGTTCAGTGGGGGAGAGGTTGATAGTGGATCCAGAAGATTGGAACTCAATTGAAATGGAAGGCATCAACAGAGTAGGTTCAATATTAGCAACATCAGTAGTAAATTTGTTGCGATGGTAACAAGTCTCAATGGTGTGGCCATGACGCTTGCAATAATTACATAACCTTTTATTGCTCTACTTGTGACGATTTATAGAGCCATAAGAATCACCTGATTGCTGAGGTTGCTCATTGGTAGGAGTAGAAGCATTAATAGCCAAAACATTGAACTTATTCTAGGCTTGAAGGGTTGCAAGTCGAGCATATTTTCTAACCAACTCGTTTATAGTAATATCAAGAGAGGGATGAGGACTGCGATTAAAAAGCTGACCTAGGATGGGCTCAAAGTCCTTGTGAAGTGACATTAGGAACTCATAGAGACAAAATTCATCCCTAACTGTAGCATATTGTTGAGCATCCGTTAAGCATGCCCAAATTGGATCAAAAAGGTTAATTTGGTCCCAAAGGAAGTGAAGCTGATCATAGTAGTCATTGATGGATTGCCCTGGTTCTTGTCAAAGTTGATACAATTCAACTACTAATTGATATTTCATGGATCTGTGAGTAGTGGAGTACCTTTTGGCCAACATATCCTATGCTAATTTGGTACCTAAACTACAAAAAGTCAACGATCAACAATAGCAACACATGGTAAACAATGATGTTAACAGAAGGCGATGATGACATCAGCCCTAGGGATGCATCACTGATGACATCATAGGACTAGGGAGGCACGTGAATCTGACACGTAGTTTTTGTTGGCGGCGCATGCGACCTTTGATGATTGTGAGACTTCCACGATTGTGTAGATCTGGTCGAGGCGATCATAGTGGTATCTACAGAATGGTTATCAGAGTAGAATGCACGATGGCGTGTGGTTTCAGTTGGCGGCGTGTGAGGAAGATGTGTAGTTCCTTTGAACGGCCCGTAAGGGAGCGTGCAGACTCTAATGGTTGTGTAGATCGGGGTGAGACAATCACTATAGTACCTCTATAAATGTTATCAGAGTAAGATGCACAATGGAGACGGTGATTGGAATGGTTTATGTGGTGTGGGACTCCTCAACAATGGCGATTGTAGACCCAGAACCTAAGGAAAATGGCTAAAAGACATAGGAGGTTTAACGGTGAGTGGCTACAGTGGTTGTTGTGACAACGGAAGCTATAAAGGTGGAGTAACACTAGAAAAGACAAGACTGCTAATAGAAAGGTAAGAGCAGTGTCTTTGATACCATGTTAGAAATACTTAATGATTGTATTCTATTTTGTGAGTTAAGGAATATACATGGTACCTTTATATAAGAGTTACAAGTAAACTAGATATATCTAAAGTAAACTAGATATACATTAGTAGATATGATGTACATTAATATGTTAATAGATATACATTAACAATGAAAAACTCCTTAATATTTTTTGCAAGCATTATTTTTGTTTCTTCTTTGTTGACATTATTAACTGTGAAGCGCATATTTTTGTAAGAGGGCTTAACTGCTTTCCTATGTAATTTGTGTCTGTATGGAAAACCAATGAGAAAGAAACAACAATCTATGGTATGATTATTACTATTACAATAAGAGAAATGAAGTTCTTTTCCTTCATCATTATGTACCCTACGAAACTTATTTTCTACAGCCTTCGAAACGTTCATAGCGTGTGAAGAACTAACTTCACCACATTCAGCTACTTCTTTTTTCTTTTCATATTACAAAAGCATTGAATAAGTTTTATGAAAAGTTGGTAAAGGTTGCATTAATCAGATCTTCCCACGGATTGTAAAAGATGAATCATTCAATCCCATTAGGAATTCAACGAGTTTCTCTTGTTGTTCTTTACTACGTGTTTTCTTCAAGTCTCTACAAGTACATGAAGGTATATTGTTATATGATGACAATTCATCCGAGAAGGCTTTGAGTTTGGTGTAGTAGTTGAGATGGATTATTGGTGTCATCGATTGTCTACAATGTCACACTTGGTTTGAAAAATTCGAGAGGCATTACCTTGTGAGAATCGCTCCATAATGTCTTCCCATATCTTAGGTAGTTTATTTATATAGATTACGCTATCAATCAAGTTAGGACTCATCGAATTAAGGATCCATGATAGGATCATATCATTGCCTTCCTTCCAAAGAGAGTATTAGTTGTCAATTGACTGTGGTTCTTTGCTTGATACGTTGATGAAGTCAAGTCTGTTTTTCGTACTAAGACTAATTATCATTGCATAACTCCAAGTTCTATAGTTATCGTCATTTAATGCCTTGGAGATAATGATTAAACCTTGATGATCTGAGTGATGAATGAAGATAGGGTTTGTAGAATCCAAAAGGGTGGAATTATCCTCTCCCTCTGTTATATTTGACTTGTCACCCATGGTGGTTGGCGGAAGCTATTAGGCACTAAGAAAATGCTCTTACACCATGAGAAAAATGAAGAGATTTAATGAAGAAGAAAGTCTTTTGGTATATTTTTCTTGTGATTCTATACATGCTTATATAATGCCTGGCAAGGTTTTACAAGGAAGAAAAAATAATTTATATCTAGCAATCATGTTATACAATTAGATGGTAACTCATAATCTAGATCTTACAATCAAGGTATATAAAAATAGATCATACAAACCTACGTATATATATTAAATTGAATTATAATATTTCAATATGATTGAAACTAAAGATACATAAATAACACATATATTATATTGGATATTAGTCCTTAATTCAAGGAATAAAACAAGGAGCTTAATTCAAGAAGTAAAACAAGGAATCCTTAATTCAAGGAGTAAAACAAGGAATCCTTAATTCAAGAAGTAAAACAAGGAATCCTTAATTCAAGGAATGCATTTGAAGAATAATTTAAGGAGTAAAATCTTTTTATATATAGCTATACAATTGTAATGAAAGAATGAAGAAAATAATACAAACTTGAGAGCTCTTTTGTGTAGAATTATTCTTTGTGTTGAGTTATTTCTTGTTTTTTCAACATGGTATCAGAGCGGGAAAATTAACTTGCTTTTGATATTTCACCGGTGATTTCCTTCATGAATATGCATGAGGTGGATGTCAACCCAAATCAAAGATTAAGCTCAGTCTTGTTGAATGAGTTTAATTACTTGTCTTGGTCAAGAGTAGTGTCCCTGGATCTAGGTAGAAGGTTCAAGTTGGGGTTCATAAATGGAAGCATCGAAGTACCTAATGTTTCGTTACCAACCTATAAATCCTGGCTTAGCAAAGATCAGCTGGTTATGTCATGGCTCCTAAATTCCATGGAACATAAATTAGTTGAAATATTCAGTTACTCTGAATCCACAAACCAACTATGGGAAAGAGTCAAGGAAATGTATGGCAATCAAAACAATGATGCATGAGTTTTCCAATTAAAGAAGGACATCTCAGATCTGCAATAAGATGGAAAGCCTTTTGTACAACTCTTAAGGAGCATGAAAAGCATGTGGAATGAGTTGGAAATATATCGTCCTCATACAATCGATGTAGCTCTACTATGAAAGAGAGCGAAAAAAGATAAGTTATTTCAACTTTTGTCTAGTCTTGATTCAACATATGAAGACATACGATACAACATACTCATGAATACTGAACTTTCTTCATTAACCGGTGTATGTGCGACAATTCAACATGAAGAAGTAAGGAGAAAAGTCATGAACATGGGTACAATGGCTAGTGTACTTGAGGCAAGAGCCTATCTAACCAAAGAGAGGAAGTACAAAGGGAAGCATCCAAACTTGAAATGTCAACACTACAACTATATAAGCCATGTTAAGGACACATGTTGGATTTTACATCAAGAATTAAAGCCCTATTTTATAAAGGACAAGGGTTTACAGAAGGTGAATCGTATTGCACACCATGCAAATCATGCTTCTGCCTCTGCCTCTACCTCTAATGGGTCTGATTCATTCAAGAACTTCACAGCGAATCTAGCTGAACTCATGAATGATTTTATGTTGTATCTTCAAGGCAAGACAAGATGAGTTAGAATTGACTGTATGGACAGTATAAAAGAAGGAAACTCGACAGCATTTCTAGGCAAGTTTGCGGGTTTCTTGGCAGATACAAAAATCAAACCACAAAAGGACATGCAAGGTATCATAAAACCTTTAAAACTGCTCTTAAAATAAATATGTTGCATGATTTTTAGGTTGTAGATTTAGGTGTCACAGATCATATGACCAACCATATGTCAAAGTCTCCTAAGTTTGAAAAATTAGCAAATCCTTCTCAAGTTTCAATTGCAAATGGTGAGAATGTAAAGGTTTTAGGAAAGGAAAAAATAAAATTAATGTCAGATAAAATTAAGTTAGTAGTTTTATATGTACCTTCCTTTTCCTTCCAACTTCTGTCTGTAGAAAAAATCACAAATACCTTGAATTGCTTAGCCATATTTTCTCCTTACAATGTCACTTTTAGGATTGTGCCACCAAAAAGACGATTAGTGAAGGGTTTTACTTAGATGGTCTCTATTACATATCCAAGAGCAATCCTAAAGGGTTTCAAGTCAAGTTTAACCCCATCCAAGATAATCAATTGTGGCATCAATGTTTAGCTTACCCTTATCCACCAATTTTGTCAACTTTATTTCTAAACTTAGGAAATGATGCAATTTCATATGAAACTTTTCACTTGTCTAAGGTCACTAGATAGCCTTTTAATTCTTCCTTGTCCAGGGCTAGTAAGTGTTTTGAACTAGTTCATTCATATGTACGGGGACCAACTAATGAATATTTTAATGCTAATAAGTATATTGTGATTTTTGTTGATGATTTCTCTCGAGTCATATGGTTGTATAATTTAAAGTCTAAGAATGAAGTTATGGAAGTATTTAAGGACTTCCATAACCTTGTTAAAAATCACTTCTTCTCTAAAATTCAAACCTTAAGGTCTGATAATAGCAACATATATATGTCCCATATCATGAAACAATATTTGAGCATTCATGGCATTATACATCAAACAAGTTGTGTTGGAACACCTCAACAAAATGGTGTAGCCGAACGCAAAAACCGAGACTTACTTGAAAAAACTAGAGCATTAATGCTACAAATGAATGTACCAAAGAGATTCTGGTCCCAAGGGGTTATGACAGCTGCCTACATCATCAATAGATTACCTAGCCGAGTCTTGGATTTCAAGTCTCCCTTAGGGGTCATGAAAGGAAGAAAAATTAACCTCTCACATCTTAGAGTCTTTAGCTGCATCTGTTTTGTACATATTCAATCTCATCATCGAGATAAATTGGATCCTAGAGTTGTTAAATGTATTTTTCTTGGTTATTCATCAACACAAAAGGGATATAAGTGTTATGATCCCCAACTTAGGAGATTAATTGTGTCTAAAAATGTTCGATTTTATGAAACTAACTCTTTTTCCAGCAAGTCACGTGAAATCAAAAGTCAAGGGAATGACATCTTAGATGTGTTTCCACTACCAAGAATCAAACTTGAGGCTCCAAAATAACAAGATCCCAGCCATGTCAACATTGATGCATCTCTCACTGAAAGTAACAATGAAGGGTCTCATCTTTAGGGTACACTAAATGAAGATGGTGACAATCAAGATGATCCTCACAATATGGTACAAGATGTGAACGAATGTGAGATAACTCCTCCCTGTTCCACAATGTAATCCAATGTGTGTTAGGAAACCTCTCACAAGACTTTAAGACTTTGTCACCTACAAACCTACATATCCCATCTCAAATTATGTGTCATATAAGAGAGTGACACCAGCCCATGTCGCATTCCTCAACACTATATCGAGTTACAGTGAGCCTCAAAACTTTCATGAGGCCAACAGCCAAGAGGTGTAAAAGGAAGCCATGCAAGAAGAACTTAAAGCCCTAGATCAACACAATACATGGAGCATTACCAAACTTTCAAAAGGCAAGAAAGTCGTGGGTTACAAATGGATCTATAAGCTCAAATTCAAGTCAGATGGATCAATTGAGAGGCATAAAACAAGATTGGTGGCTCGGGGATTCACTCAAACATTTGAGGTGGATTACAAAGAAATATTTGCACATGTTGCCAAAATGAACACAGTAAGGGTGCTACTGTCCATGGCTATAAACAAGGGGTGGTCCATGTACCAAATGGATGTGAAGAATGCATTCTTGCACGGTGATCTCAAAGAAGAAGTTTATTGAAATTGCCACCTAGGCATCTTCAAAGCAATGAATTGGATTTAGTGTGCAAATTACACAAATCCATTTATGGTCTGAAAAATTCCCCACGACTTGTTATGCCAAGCCAACCTTAGTTCTCACTAGTGTTGGTTTCAAAAGCAGCAATATTGATTCCTCACTATTTGTTCGCATAGGAGTTATGGGCAAATTGGTTGGGCTGATTTATATAGATGATTTGATAATTACAGATGATAATGCTGACGAGATTTTCAACCTCAAACAATCCCTCAGACAAAGGTTTGCAATTAAAGACCTTGGGATATTGAAGTACTTTCTTGGTATAGAAATGGCAACCTCGCACAAGGGACTCTTTCTTAACCAAAAGAAATATGTCCTACATTTTCTCAAGGAAGCTAACATGAGCGATGCTAAACCAGCCATTACCCCTCTTGACAGCAAACTCAAACCTAGCTTGAAGGGCACGCCACTCACGGATATAAGTTATTACCAGTGACTGGTTGGTAAGTTGATCTACCTAATAATCACCATACCTGACATCACATATTCTGTAAGTATTGTGAGCCAATTCATGCACTCCCCGACACTTGATCATTTGACCCTTGTTAAAAGAATCTTACGCTACTTAAAAGGATCAGTGGTTCGTGGTATCATTATGAAGAAGAATGACAACACACAAATCATAGGGTATTGTGATGCTGATTGGGAAGGGAACGTAATCGATCATAAGTCTACCACTGGATACTGCACATTTATCGGTGGAAACTTGGTCATATGGAAGAGTAAGAAGAAAAATTTCATCACCAGATTAAGTGCCAAAGGTAAGTATTGTGCAATGGCTTCAACTACGCGTGAGTTGATATGGCTTAAAGGTCTTCTGTGTGATTTAGGTGTTCCTACAACTCTTCCTATGTCCTTATTTTGTGACAATCAGGCAACCATGCATATAACATTAAACCTAGTGTTTTACGAGAGGACGAAACACATTGAAGTTGACTATCATTATGTTCTTGAACAAGTTCAATCATAGGTGATTCAGACACATTATACAAGAAGCTTCGGCCAACTGGTTGACATCTTCACCAAGCCCTTGGCTTCTCATCAGTTTCAACGACTTATGTCCAAGCTTGGATCCATAAACCTTATGGATCCAGCTTGAGAGGGAGTATTGGATATTAGTCCTTAATTCAAGGAATAAAATAAGGAGCTTAATTCAAGGAATAAAACAAGGAGTTTAATTCAAGGAATAAAACAAGGTGCTTAATTCAAGGAATAAAACAATGAGCTTAATTCAATGAGTAAAACAAGGAATCCTTAATTCAAGGAGTAAAACAAAGAATCCTTAATTCAATGAGTAAATCAAAGAATGCTTAATTTAAAGAATAATTTAAAGAGTAAAATCTTCTTATATATATAGTTATACAATTGTAACGAAAGAACGAAGAAAATAATATAAACTTAAAAGTTCTTTTGTGTAGAATTATTTCTTATTTTTTTAACATATTATCAAATATAACATGTATTAATAGTTTTTATTATTTCAATATGTAATCATTTTAACTAGTTTCGTTATTTCACATATTTTGTCACCATAGTAACATAATTTTTAATAAATAAACTAAAAAATCTATTAGACATATATGAAAAAGGGTGTTAAAATAAAAATAAAAACATACCTAAGTTGCATTAAAGTAACTCTATGCGAGAATATGTCACTTTGGGTATAAGATTTAGATAAAAACACAATAATTATGGTTAGTTTTATTAAATTATGGTAAAAACAATAGAAATAATTATCACGAGAAAACCAACTTTTATGGAAGAATGCTTTCACTCTAATAGAAGAGATATAAATAAAAAAAAAGGAAAACAAAAGGGGTAGGATTTTAATGGAGAGAAAAGGAGGAGGACGACCTCGAAAATAACTCTGAAGTACTTTTGTGGATTCTTTATAATAATTGAATATATATATTTAATTGTGATTTATTTTAATATAAAATTCATCTATCTTTTATTTAAAATCACGTGTTTAAATAATATAAAAATATCATTCCATAAAAAAAGTAATTAACTTTCAAATATATAAAGTTATTAAATTATATTTTCTATGTCTTGAAATGAACAAATTTTGCGCTGAAAAATAAAAATTTACAATTAAGTTTAATAAGTTTGAGGTTTAGTTTACAAATATTAGATATAATTATATTATTTATTTTTTCTTATTAAAAATCAAAATATATATTTTTTCATTTATGATGCCGAATTTTCTCAGAATGAAATACTTAAATTTATTAAAAAATGTATTATTCTAAGTTTAGAGATAAATGGGTGAACTACAAAGTAGCCTCAGAATTTTTTCACATCTTACCTTTTTGTCCCTTTATATTTTTTTAATCATGATTTGTTCATTTTACATTTTAATTTCTTAGTACTTTTCTTATGAATTGATCATTTTATATTTAATTTTAAATATTTAATTAAAAATTTGTATTAATTTAAAATCGAACTTTAATAGTGTAAGAACGTAAGGCAGAACTTTAATAATAAAACTACGAAATTAAAAAAAGTAAGAAGATCAAAGAACGTGAAATTTAAAAAAATAATAAAAGAACTGACTTATATAATAAAATAAGGACAGTATAATGTGAAATGTAATAAAGTTTGGGGATATTTGTGTTGTTTAATTAAAATAAATATTAAAAAATTGAAAATGTAATAAAAATAAAACATATATAATTTATAATTATAAAAATAGTATTATTTATATCTATTTAACATATTTTTATTATTAAAAAAAATATGATATATTATTTTATTTTAAATATCATCTAATTAGATATCATTTAAAATAAATTACGAATACTTAGATCCATTTATATTAAAATTATCCACTTAAAATCTATTTAAGATTATTAAGATATTATTTTTATTATTATAAATTTTAAGAATAATTTTTATCAAATATTAATATATATTTGTAACAAAAAGGAATTTGCTGAATGCCTAATGTAATCTTTTATTTCATAAAGGGAATTTTCACGGTGAATCCTATTAAAATAAATCTATTTATTATAAATTTTAGTATTATATAATAATTAATTATAAATTAAAAAATAAATTTTATTATTTTAAACCATAATTAATTAATATATATAGTTTATAACAGAAAGAATTACTTCCGATGCTATTACCGAATCAATCGCTATAAAATTGACAAGACTACTTGAGTAAATTGTTGACTTTGGAGTTTTGCAAAGTTTTAATTAAAGTTAAAACTTTAATTTCACTAATATTTTTTCCATCAATCAAATTACAGAATGGAAGTCTATTATTGAGATAAATCAATGAAGTGAATTGTACCTTTAACACAATTATTAAGTATTCATTTAGCTGGAAAATAAGTAGATTAAGATTTAATTGAGTTTATGAACTGGTGTGCATGCATGCATGCTTTCCAAAAAATATAGAAACTATTTTCAAAAAAGCTCTGAACACATTTAAGTTACCATATTCCAAATGCAATGATACAATGTTGAGTGTGATTTTATTTATTTTAATTGTTATATCATTTCTTGTCCTTCATATGTATAATGTATATTTAAAGTTTGAATTTTTTTTTTTGTTATGCTTGACATTTACATCATATTATATATTATTTTAATAGATTGCCCAAATCAGGAAGAATGAAGGTAAAAAACAAAAAAAGTATTTCATTAATTACCCAAAAAGTTAGGTCAGATGTTTTTAAGTAAACATTCTTGTCATTACTCATTACCAAAAAAACACTCTTTGTGTAGTGTAAGACGTCATGGAATACAATAATATAAAGTTCAGCCTGCTGTAATTTTTTTTAGTTGGATTGCTAGCTGTGATGTCTTGTTTTAACCATTGTTTATTGTCGGCTTTAATAAAAGCTCTTAATTTGTCAAGAATTATGCAAAAAGTAGAGAAAGATAAGATATTCTATGCATATTTATGCAAATTGTAAAGCAACTTGGAGAAGTAATTAATGGCTAGTTCTTTTCAATTGATGAGCACTTTACTTTTCCGGATTGAATTTATTCTTGGGTTTTCTCGATTGTTTCTAATACAAATTTCAAAATTATCAATGAATAGAGAAAAATTAATGCTTTAACCAATTAAACACAAACAACTAAGGTCGGTATTGATGGCTAGTTCTTTTTAAATAATTAAAAAGTATAGAGAAATATGTATTTATATCAAGAGATATAGACTTATAATCTCAAGTTTACTTATATATATATATATATATATATATATATATATATTACTGATATTGTATTTTTCTCATTCTTACCTTTAATTTTGCTTTGTTACTATCTCTTCCTAGGGAATACGTACTCGTACCTCTTGAAGTATTGAAAAAAATTCTCCTTAAAAAGATAGATAGATGCACTTGTTGTATAAACTATTAAAAGTAAACATTTTGTTCATTTATTTATAGACTATAATGACTTATAAAACAACACATTAAAAATAATACAAATAAAGTGATTTTTCAAATAAAAGAGATCATTATTGATAAGCATGTTACAATGGACGAATATAAAAAATACTTCTAAATTTCAACACTATATCATAAACATCTTAACGTTTAAAAAGTATATAAAACAAATCACTAGTACAATAAAGGATAATTTAAAACGGATTTTAAGGATAAAACCAACTTAAATTGAAGTGATTTTTAAAATTTCAATTCAATTCACCGATAAAATCGACTTAAAATATAAAATTGATTTTACGTGTTAAGTGACTTAAAATTTTAAGTCGATTCTAACGTCAAATTGACTTAAAATTTTAGGTTGATTCTATCATAAAACCGACTTAATAGAATTGGCCTAAAATGGTGTAACCTTTATAAATATTTTGGGTATTTTTACTAGCCTTCTTGTATGTTTTAAATCACATAACCACAAAAAAATAAAAATAGAATATATTTAAAATAGTTTTTAAAACTTTTTATTGATTTTAAAATTAGATATTAATTAATCATTTAAGAACTAACTTATAACAAAAAATAACTTACATATGATACATATATACAAATTTAACTTAATTACAATATTACTAAATATTATAAGCAAATATACATGTGTATGGTATATTAGATATAAAATTACATATATCCATTATTATATGTAATTTAGTACATAATAATAAGACACCTATGTTATTCAATATCATCATATTATTCTTCTGATTCTTCTTGCAACCTTATAATTTGAAGCATATGTTCTGCTCATTCTTCTTGTAAATTTTCCAAAATTTGTCTATCATAATCCGTTTTATTCCAACTAAAGAACTAAATGTATTTAAATTCAAAATAATAATTTAATATCATGAATTCATAAAAAATAACTTATATATATTAAAAGATCAATATATTAATTATTTAACAAGTATACATGCATCATTACCTCAATGTTCTCATGGCCTCAAATGAAGAGGATAAAAAACCGACATAACTTGTATGTTATGTGAAATATTAAATCTAAAGTCTTTGAGGCTAATAAATTTAATATATAATTATGAAACAAATGAGCACAATAAATTGCATCTCACAAGTATTTTGATTCTAGAAATGTAAATAAACAAAACTTATTTCATAATTAACATTATAAATTTATTAAAAATAACTTATATGTTAAAAGAGTATATTAGTAAAAGAGATTACCACATATTTAATTGACATGTTAATATTTGTGATGAACTTGTTTATAAATCTCATAGCAAAGTAACCACACATAATTCCATCATTTTATTATGGAACCTATAAAAAACAAGTATATATGGTTTATCAATTTAAACATCTTTATTATTCAATCATACATTTCATTAAATTAATAAAATTCATTTTTCATATTTACTTGCACATACTATAACTTTATCCTATATAAGCTTATATGATTTTTTAAGGACAATGTCTTTACTCTTATTCCACAAATTTCATGCCCTATCAAAATTTAAAAGAGTTAGTTATTTATTCAATATTAGAAAGAATAATAGAAGAAAAATAGCTAGTTATAACTCTTACATTTCAACATTTGTTGTTGTGTCTTTATTTAATTCTATGAAAGTGGAGTCACAATACCAAGCATGATTACTATATAGATCAAGGACTACCAACATCTAATGATCTTGACCTTGTTCAAACTTTAGTAGCTAATGGATTATCAACTTTTGATTTCTCTGAAGTGTTAATACTCTATCACATAAGTGTTTTGCTCTTATGCTAGCATCATACTCTTGATATTGATTCACATATGATGAATCATAAAACATTGCTAAATATGACATGTGATTAACTTCAAGTAGATAATAACATGTCTTATATAAAAGAAATATACATAATTAATTAGATAGTATAAACATAATTATATGTTCTACATAAATGAAAGTCATTTACTGATTGAGAACTCACATTGTTCACACTTGAATTATACTTAAGTCGATGATTTGAAATTCAAATAATTACAATATGCACTCAGTCGATATATAAGATTATCCGATGTCTACTCTAGATATTTCTTTAGGAAGTGTCACGGACCATCCATTATTCATTTTTTCTCGCAACAATCATCACCAAAGGGCAAAGATTTTAATTAAAGTTTATAGCATACTCATAGTTATACTTTTCTTATGGCTTCTTCTTGAATGAATTGGTGCATAATGATTCTTTACTAGATACAGATTTACCATGAGATACTTCCTTTGCATCTTTTAAATTTACAACACTTACTAACTTCGATATAATAGAGTACACAAGAGCTATTATATTAGTAACAATAAGCAGTAAAAAAGTTTTATATCTTAAGTAAAAATAAATAGTATTATGTCAGAATTTAGCACAACTTGATTTGATAATCAAGCCACATATTATCCAATAGCTTCTTGGACTTTCGTAGCATCAGAGGGCACTGGTAGTGGACAATGATAGAGTAATGATTGATCAGTTACTATTCATCAATGATTTGTCAAATATTGATTGTGAATTTTTTATCATTGCTTAATTATTGTACCGTTCTAATAGTAACATAGTTAGTAAATGATGATCTTTTAATATACATTTCATATTCTGTAAAAAATTTAAGCGTTATATACAATAAACAAAATATATAATAAAAATAATATTTCATCTACATAAGCTTCAAATCTTATCACAAATGATTTATTAAATGAAAGAGGACTCCCATATAGGGTAGCTATTAGAAGAACAGTCTTATCAAAATATTCTTGTGATTAATGATAAGAATGCACAGATTGCATTGGAGACATTGAATTATAATGTGATTGCATGGGCATTCTTGACACATATATGGGTTGAATAGGATGACTATATCCCATAGAGAACATAGGTTGACCATGAGATTGCATGGGTGGCATGCTTGGCCAATAAGGCATGCCTTGATTATAGTAGGGTGGCATGTTTAGCCAATAAGGCATGCCTTGATTGTAGTATGGTGACATGCTTGACATATGTTGTGATGCCCCATCTTGGTAGCTTTGAAATTTATTTATACTTGCAAGCTCACTTAACATAGTAGCCTTGAAAGAGTTCAATTTTTCTTCAATTTTTTCAATCTATCCTTAGTGACCATTTCAGGCCTTTGTTTTGAAATATTGAAAAACTCTATATAACCATCATATTGGCTTCCTCACCTAACACGACGAGGATGATCAGATCTAAATGCATAATATATGACATCTTTTCTAAGTTTCTCATTTATTTCATTCCTATTTATTTGTTCTTAGACTGTTCTCTACAAATAATAAAACAATAAAGAATATCATACATTATTACATGAATATGCAAAAATCATAACAAGGATTTTATATCAAGTTAAATTACTAACCAACTATTGAGTTGTTGTTCTCCTCATTTATTCATTAGTTTTGGTGTCTTTATTTCTATATATAGTTCATCTCGGGTAACATGTCTACACAGTTCAACTTCCTACGTATATAAATTAAATAAATTTATTAACCATTTTATTAACTTAAATTATAGGAAAATAAATATAAAAATAGTTTTAAATTAATAATTTAATATTACAATTCTTTGTCTAACTTTATAATTGGATCACTTACCAGTGTGGTTAGGAAGAATATTCTACATTTGCAAATTTTGGTGTTATTTCCTACTGATTTGAAATTCATCTATACGTCTACAATCCACGAACTTTTCCATACTTGGAGTTCTATTCATGGGTGATCTTCAAGGATTTTATATAGTTCTTCTTCATTATGGGGTTTCAAGTATGGAAACACATAATTTGTAGCCAATTTAGAAGTTTTGTATTTCTTCCATGTCATGTTTACAATTTTGTAGCACTTATTAGCCCAATTATCAAGGATTTTAAAACGATTATGTAAAAAACACATTTTAGAGGAGATATAGTACAAAAATAATATAATATATAATTAATTATAATACAATAGAGATTTACGTAAATGGTTTTCCATATCTTGTACTTTTCACAATCTTCAATGTTACTCCAATCATTTATAGTGATTGGTATACTTGACTTGACAAGTTTACTGATATAAGATTTCAAATGTTGACCATCTTTTCCCAATGAATTATTAGTTGCATCGAATTCAATAAGTATTCTATCATCTGGATTAAGTGGAGCGTCAGGTATATTAGCCCAACCATTTTTTTTAAAATACCCTAATGGATCATTTGGATCTATAATCTTTGGCACACTATGATCCATAAAATATTTGTAAACAATGATGAAATAAAAATTAATTCATAATTTTAACTCCAAACATATAAACAAGAGTTATTAAAATGATTGTAAAGGAATATATATATATACACACATTTGAATCCATAGCGAAAAATCGTTGTCATCAACTAGATTATCACATAAATTAAGCAATTTGTTTGAGAAGTAACTAATATTTGATGAAGTATCAAACATGTCATCATTTTTTAAAGGATCACAATAGTATAACTCTTTTTATAGAGGCATTAACACAATAGACCATCTTGTGTCAATTTGATCGCTCATATAAAATACTTATTTTGCATGAAGTGCTAACATGAAAGGATCCTCACTATAACCTATCTTGGATAAGTTTACAAGTGTGAGTCCAAAATCATCTATTTTATATTCAATTTTTACAATGTCTTCGACCCAATCACATAGGAATACTATTTTATAGAAGACCTCATAATCGAGTTTACAAATCTTTTGAATTATACCATATTACATTCTATTAGAAAGTACAATATTATCTTCTTTTGAACTAGTAAATTGTCAATTTTGTGCAACCATCTTCACATCACTATTCTGGTTTACTTGAACTTTGTCCATTACTTGTATTATAAACCTAAAGCCTTTAATTGTGAAACTAAAATACCATTTTACATAAAATTTTGGACCATGAACAAGCCATTCCAAATTTTCTATTATTTTATGATTGGGTTTGTTGAGTTCAACTTGAATCTATGCATATAAAAACATGAAATGTGTTTGAAACAAAATTGTAAAACATTAATTAGGTGCACTAATGAATTCCTATATGTGACATTTATATGGTTGTCAAACCAATTAATAAGCTCTCATATATACTCCTCATACAACCATTTTTCTCATCCTTTTTTATTATAATGAGGACTAGTCTTTAATAAGTTCAAATGCATTCTGTGATACTATGAAAGATATATCAATTACATGATATTAATAGTTAAATAAATAGTGATTTGATTTTACCAAAATGATTCAATGTTTTTTCCATCGAGTGCAATCAATGAAAACTTTCTTACTTCCACCAAGTATAGAGTTACCTACTTGAATTATGTCATGTTCTAAAAACAACTTGTGTGTAGGATTTCTAATTTTAGTGCAACCACTAAAGTATTCAGAACATAACGCAACCACCTCTTCAACAATGTAACGTTCCACCATGCATCCTTTAGGATGTTTTTTATTATTTACATATATTTTAAGGACTTGCATGTATATTTCGAAATGATACATCTATCTTAAGTAAATAGAACCACACAATTGAGTTTCTCAAATTAAATAAACACACAAGTGAATCATTATATCAAAAAAAGGAGAAACATATTTCCCAAGTAGACACAAATTCTCCATAACATCTTTCTATAGAGAGTTTAACACTTCAATTGATATAGATTTCTTGCATATTGTATTGAAGAATGAACAAAGATGAATTATTGATAATTGAATGTTTTGGAAGAATTGATCTAACAATAATTGGCAGTAACTATTGCATTAAGATATGACAATTATATGACTTCAATCCATAAAGTTTCTTAATAATCATAGATACAAAATTTCTTAAGTTGAATGAGTAACCATTGGGAACTTTCACATCAGCCAAACATTTACAAAACACACTCTTCTCTTTTGTTGAGATTGTATATGATGTTGGTGACAAGTATGTTTGATTCTTATCATTTTTCACCCTTGGTATCAATTCAAGTCGTATGCCCAGTTTCTTTAAATCCAATCTTGCTTTAATTTTATCCTTTATTTTTCTAGGTATATTAAGTAATGTACCAATCAAGCTATCACATATATTCTTCTTAATGTGCATGATATCTAAGATGTGAAGAATGTGTAGGTCTTTCAAATAAGGTAATTCTTAAAATATTGTTTTTTTATTCCAACAATCATGTTCTACTATTTGAGTAACATTTTCATTTTCATCCCTTTTATTAGTTAACTTCTTTCATTTATCTTTATCAATGAGTATTCTTTTTTTCATCTTTTCATATCATTTGAATGTCATACCATTCAATTACCTTAATATCTCAACCCCTCACAAAGGTCTTGGTATATGATCATGATCTTCTTCACCATTGAAAGGTTTCTTTTGGTATCTAAGCTTGTGTCCAGATGAAAAAATCTTATATGTCTTTTATAAGACATATTTCATTCATGAACAAGATATATTGTAAAAGTGTCATCGGTACAAATAGGGCATCCCATATAACCTTTTATTACATAACCAAATAAGTTTCCATAGATTAATTATCCATAAAAGAATCCCCGTCAAGTTAAAGCATTATTCATTATGTACATCATAAACATTTAGACCATCATTCCACAACATTTTTAAGTCATCTATCAGAGGCTACAAATTATACATCAATATCAACTCCGGGTTATTTCAGTCTTGAGATCAATAATGTTAGCATCATGAATTTTCTTTTCATACATGACCAAGGAAGAAGGTTGTATGTTATCATAATTATTGGACAATAGCTATATCTACTACTAAAGAAACTGTGTGCATTAATTCCATCAACAGTAATGGCAAGACAAAGATTGTGTAGATCAGATACAAATTGAGGGGATAAATTATCTATTACTTACCAATTTGGAGAATCGAAAGGATGATATAGTATCCCATTATCAGATTGATTCTTGAAATGTCAAGTCAACATCTTTGATATCTCTTTACTTTTGAAAAACCTTTGAAAACAAAGAATCAGAGGAAAATACCAAATAACCTTTGCGGGCACACATTTCTTATGTGTTTTATTATTTGTAGCATGCTTCCATCTTGATTATTAACACACCAAAAAATCATCTAATATCTCATATTATTTCCTATAAAGTATGCAATCATTGGACAAGCATGAATCTTATGATCATGCCAAATTAACTAAGAGATTTCTTCACTTCATACATTGAAGATGGAAGCTCATTACCCTTAGGAAACATATCTATGAGTACATTTAGTAATGATGTGAATTCCTTGTTAGAAAAATTATTGTTTGCCTTCACATTGTACAAATGAACCAATCCTAACACTTTAGTGTATTTTTTACATTATGGATATAACAAATTTTTAGCATCTTCTAAATTTTTGTAAAGGTTTCAGGATCATCATTATTTAGTTCATCTTCCACAACATGAAACATATTTTCTATCTGTATATTATATCTGGAGTGTCTATTCAGATAAGATGTATATAATCCACTCACATCCTTATTTACCTCTTCCTTATGAGTATCATCAATATTTTTTCTATGATAATACCAACATTTATAACTCAAAAGAATATCACTATAGATAAGGTGATACTTAACCTCATCAACATTATGAAATTTCTCATTTTTATATTTAACACATAGACATCGAATCATACTAATTTCATTATTACTAACTTTACAGGTAAATTCTAAGAAAGTTTCTACTCAACAAATATAATCTTACTCAATTCTATACTTTAACATCCGAGATTTGTCATTAAACATATTAAATATGTACCTAATAAATATAAATGTATTAATCATCAATATATTTTAGAATTTTCTTATATGAAGTTTATAAATATAAATAAAAAATATATTGTCTTCTTTAAGCTTGAATAAAAATGAACAATATATATAAATAATCAGTAACAAATAATATATATAAAAATAAAAAATTAATTTTACAATAATTAAATGCAAATATAAAATATCAATAATAAGTGTAAAATAATTTATAGAAATACTTACGAGAATAAAACAAGCGAGAAAATAAAGGAAAAATGTGTTTAGTAAGTGAAAAAGTGAAGGAAAATTGATAAAACAAATATTGAGTGTTAAGCTTAAAAAAATGGGTGGATCTAGATCAGAAACTGTAGAGGAACAAAACCCAAATGAAGGTGACATATATGGTGGTCGAAAATGGACAAAAATGGTTAAAAATATCACATATGTGAGAGAGAAAATAGGATATAGTAGCAAGAACTGTTGGAGGGAGAGGGAGGAAGAAGAAAAGGGAAAAAATAAAATCAGTATCAGTTCTATAAGAAATGTTTTTTTTTAAGAATAATAACCTCGCTTTTCACCATATGGATTGATAATGCACAACAAAAGTGCAAAATATTTACAAAAATATCATTCATCTTCATTAGAAGGCTTTACTCACTACTAACATATAGAGTATTTGAGTGGTGTTTTAAAGTTGGTTTTAAAAATATCGACTTATAATGAATTATAAGTCAATATACTTATAAATCAACTTAAAATTTAATGTTGGTATAAGTTAAAAACCAACTTTAAATTAAAAAATATTAAAAAAATCAAAAAATACTATTAATTGACGTATATAAACGACGTTATTTTTTATTTTTTTAATATTTTTTAATTTTAATATATTTAAAATTAGTTTTCAATAAAGTTGGTTTTTAATTTGAATTGACTAAAATCGACTTTAAATTTTAAGTCGGTTTATAAACATATCGACTTATAATGAATTATAAGTTGATTTTTTTCTTAAAATCGACTTTAAATAATTCTCGACTTAAATATTCTTTATTGTAATAGTGAATAAATGAACAATATTTTGAACTTTGGTTTTTCATTATCAATCCCTAGTGTGAAATGTAAGGTTATAATTTTTAAAAAGAAAAAAAAGCTTTTCTTATCTGTGATTTAATTGGACTATGGTTATAAATATCGAGTTTTACGAAATCACTATGTAGTCTTGCACACTGAAAATACATTATTAAGTCCATGCATTCAAGTTTAACTTGTTTACTTTAACTATAAGAGAAGGAAATTGATAAATATTTTATTAGTTTTTCAATTTAAATTTACACTAGAATTTTTTTTTCTTTTTTTAAAGATTTGTCCATTTATAAACTTTTAAATTTTCTACACCAATTAAATAAATGAAAAGAAAAAGAAAATATCAAATATGCAATTTAGTTCAATACTGATTTTGAAATTTTTGACATCATAGTTTTATTATTTAACCAAATTTTTTTTTAGTTAATGCCTCGTACAAAGAAATAGATTGCAAATTAAACTTTTTTATTAAAATATTTGAAACAGTTGTTCTTTTAATATTTGAGAAAAGAACATATTCCTTGTGGGTGAGAGAGAATGTAATTTGATATTTTTTTTTGTTAAACGGTACATTTGATATATTTTTCATAATTAAAGGGTACTTGTGATTAGAGGGAACCCATGCAAGTCCAAAGAGATCAAAATCTCTTGAAGAAATCTAAGACATAAGAGGTACAGGAAAATGAAGGGACAAGAAGGAGACACAATCCTGTTGATATTTTATAACTATTTTGGTGGAGGGAAGAGAGACAAAAACAATTTTTTTATTTCTTACTAATCAAACACTTTTTTTTATTTCTCTCTTCTTGCCTACTTACAAAAGAATAAAACTCTATTTATAGACCTAAACAAGACTCTTAAAATTCGTATTAAAAAAAAACAGCTTTAAACAAAACAGTAAATTCTGACCCTTCCTTGTTAAAACTTCCATAACTTATTGTAGGTAATACCAAATGACCTGAAACCTTCACCATTAAAAACTAGACTTAAAAACACACGAATTAGACTTTTCATTTGCTCAGAACGATCTGGAATTGCCCCTTCAATTCCTCATTCAATACTGTCTGTCCGTTTTTAGTAAATTCTGACCCTTCCTTGCTAAAACTTCCATAACTTATTGTAGGTAATACCAAATGACCTGAAACCTTCACCATTAAAAACTAGACTTAAAAACACACGAATTAGACTCTTCATTTGCTCAAAATGATCTGGAATTGCCACTTCAATTCCTCATTCAATACTGTCTTAAAATCTGTCCGTTTTTTTATTTGAGTTTATTTTCCACAAATTCCTCCCTTAAACTCAAATTTCTTCCATCCTTCATGCCTACTGCCATCTTGCATTTATCCAGCAAAACCGTGGGTAACGGCTTTGTGAACATGTCGGCTACTTGATCATGACTCGCTACATGATTCAACTTCACACTCCCTTCCCGGATTTGTTCTCGAATGAAATGAAATTTCACATCGATATGCTTGCTCCTTTCGTGATGTACTGGATTCTTTGCGAGTTCAATTGCCGACCTGCTATCAACTCGGATCTCGGTTGCTTCTTCTTGTCTGAGATTCAACTCGCTTAAAAGTTTCCTTAGCCAAACTGCATGTCGCACACACCATGATGTTGCCACATATTCTCGCCGCATGTCGAGAGTGTCACGATGGGTTGTTTTTTCGACATCCATGTGAACGCTCGTGTCTCCCATAAAGAATACGTATCCCGATGTACTCTTTCGATCATCTATGTCTCCGCACTACCACTATCGAGTATCCCACCGCTTTATACTCTTCTGTTCTTGAGAAAAATAATCGGAGTGATTCTGTACTTCGGATATATCGCAGAATTCTCTTCAATGCTTTCCAATGTGTATAGACTGGTTCTTCCATGAACCGACTTACCACTCCAACACTGTAAGATATGTCCGGTCTCGTGCATGTGAGATAACGCAGACTTCCCACCAAACTTCGGTATTTGGTCGCATCTACTCGTTCTCCACCGTCAAACTTAGAAAGTTTAGCCCTGTGTTCCATTGGTGTCAATACCGGGTTGCACTTCTCCATTTTGTTCCTTTTTAGAATTTCTTTTGCATATGTTTCTTGTGATACAAAAAATCCCAGTATTTTCTTGTCTAACCTCCAGACCAAGGAAATATTTCATCAAACCCAAATCTGTCATTTCGAACTCCCGAGTCATAGCCTCTTTAAAATCTTTTATCATCTCCTCATTATTCTCTATGAATATAAGATCATCAACATAAAGAGCTACAAACAACAAGTTACCTTCTTCTTTCTTCACGTACAAAGCATATTCATATGGGCATTGAGTAAACCCATTCTTCTTGAAGTAAGTGTCGATGCGGGTATTCCAAGCTCGAGGTGCTTGCTTTAGTCCATAAAGTGCCTTCTTCAATTTCAGCACCTTCTTTTCTTCCCCAATTTTTGTGTACCCGGGTGGTTGCTCTACATACACCTCTTCTTCTAGCACACCATTCAAAAAAGCTGATTTGACATCCATTTGAAAAATTTTCCATTTGAATTGAGCTGCTTGAGCAATGAGAAGGCGAATCGTCTCCATTCTTGTAACTGGGGCAAAGACTTCATCATAGTCTATCCCCGCCTTTTGTCGATAGCCCTTTGCAACTAGCCTTGCCTTGTACCGCTCTATCTCGCCTTGAGCATTCATCTTCTTTTTGTATACCCATTTTACTCCTATGGGCTGACATCCTTTTGGTAATTCAACCAACTCCCAAGTTCGGTTTCGCTCAATTGCTTTTATTTCTTCATCCATGGCTGCTTGCCACTTCTCATTCCGTACTGCTTTTTCAAATGTAATTATTTCGGCATCCGCCAAAAGACAAATTAAATGTACCTCACTTGTTGAGTCGTACAAATCTTGCATGCTTCGCATTTTTGGTTGTCTTGGCTCTTCCTCATTATCAGTTGTTTGAGGGCTTCTTGCTATCTCGATCTCGAGGTTTGTTGTTGATGTGGTTGATGATTCTCCCCTTTCTACTATCACCTCGGAAGAGTTTTTCCAGTCCCACTCGCTTGCTTCATTCACCTTAACATCTCGGCTTATTATTACCTTCTTGTTTATTGGATCGAGAAGCTTGAAACCTTTAGTCTTCTCGTCATAACCAATGAACACAAATTTCTTGCTCTTATCTTCTAGCTTTGTTCTTCGCTGATCCGGTACGTGTGCATAAGCCACACTACCGAATATTCTGAAGTGTGAGACTGTCGGCTTTCTACCACTCCAATTTTCTTGTGGAGTTTTATCTTCTAAACTCGCATGTGGACATCGGTTTTGCACATAAATTGCGCATTGCACAGCTTCCGCCCAAAATTCTTTTGGCAACTTCTTACTTTTCAGCATTGATCGAACCATGTCGAGAATGGTCCGATTCTTTCTCTCTGCCACACCATTTTGTTGAGGAGAGTACGGTGCGGTTAGGAACCTTCTTATTCCATGTTCTGCGCAGTATCTCGCAAATTCTGTCGAGTTGTATTCGCCACCTCGATCAGAACGTAGAGCTCTAATAAACTTGCCAGTTGCCTTCTCTACCATTACTTTGAACTTTTTAAACACTTCGAATGCTTCAGATTTTTCTTTCAGGAAATAAACCCAAGTCTTTCTGGAATAGTCATCGATAAAAGTAATGAAATATTTTTTACCGCTGAATGACTCAGGAGTGATTGGCCCACAAATGTCGGTATGTATTAATGCGAGATGATCTGTTGTTCGGTATTCTGCCTTCTTCTGAAATGAGTGTCTCGAGTGCTTCCCGAGTACACACTCCTCGCAAAAATTCTCGATGTAGTCAATCTCGGGTAACCCATGTACCATTCCTTTCTTCGACAATTTTTGTAAACCACTATAGTGCAAATGACCATATCGCAAATGCCACAGGAACGCCTTGTCTTCTACATTAACTCGCAAACACCTTTCTCGCACATAACACAGGTTGATCTTGTACATTCGATTCTTCGCCATCTCAACTCGTGCTATTACTCGCTCTTTCTTGTCTTTCAGTTGTAATACTCGATTTTTCATAAACACCGAGTATCCTTTCTCCATGAGTTGTCCCATGCTCAGGATGTTGCTCTTGAGATCAGGTACATAATAAACATTCTCAATTAATCCCTTTAAACCATTCTTTTGAAAATATGATATTGTACCTTGACCTTTCACTTGAATCTTTGACGCATCTCCAAATGACACGTGCCCAACCTCTATCTCTTGCATCTCCACAAAGAGGTGTTTGTGCCCGCACATATGATTACTAGCGCCGGTATCGAGATACCACACCGTGTCACTGTCGGGAATGGTATTTTTGTAGGCCATCATGAGAACACCATCTTCTCTTGTCTCCTCTTTCGCGACTAGATTCGCGTTTTCTTCTACCTTTTTTCTCAGAATAGCACTCCTTTGCATAGTGCCCATGCTTGCCACAATTATAGCATTCGATATTTGATTTGCACTCTTTTGCGTAGTGCCCATGCTTGCCACAGTTGTAGCACTCAACATTTGAATGATTTGACCGGCCGCCTCTCCCATGACCACGTCCTCTACCTCGCCAATTTTGTTGGCTTGACTGCCCCTTCTCCTCATAGTGTGCATCTCGACCGCGGCCTCCACCACCGCGACCATTACTGCGACCTCCACGGCCGCGCCCTCTACCACGAAAGTTTTGAGTATAGAGTACCTTTTCATCTTTGATAGATACCTTGGCTTGCAGTGCTTCCTCAAGCGACTCGTTCTTCTTCTTCTTCTTCCGCTGTTCATGCGCCTCAAGAGAACCAGCGAGATCATCAAGGGTCATCTCCTCCAGATTTTTCGACTCCTCAATTGCACAAACGACATTCTCAAAATTCTCGGTTAATGACCGCAAAATTTTCTCCACCACTCTTGCATCAGTTAGAATTTCTCCATTTCGTTTTAGTTGATTCACCACTGTTTGCACACGCGAGATGTAGTCGGATACACCTTCTGACATCTTCATCTTCATACTCTCCAATTCACCGCGTAGAGTTTGGAGTCTTACTTGCTTTACTCGGTCGGCTCCTTTGAACACTTTTTCTAAAATGTCCCACGCTTTTTTTGAAGTAGTTGCCTCGGCAATCTTCTCAAAGCCCGACTCGTCAACGGCTCGGAACAACATGTATAGTGCCGCCTTATCCTTTGATCGCTCCTCTTTCAACGCCTTGTTTTGAGCCGCCGTATATCCCGTGGTATTTGTTGGTTCTTTGAAACCTTCTTCGACCACCTCCCACGCATCTTGAGATCCGAGAAGAGCTTTCATTTGAATGCTCCAATTCTCGTAGTTTGCCTTCGTTAGTCGTGGTAGCGGCATTTGTCCCATCACATTCGCCATCGGCTCTGATACCAATTTGTTGATATTTTATAACTATTTTGGTGGAGGGAAGAGAGACAAAAACAATTTTTTTCTTTCTTACTAATCAAACACTCTTTTTTATTTCTCTCTTCTTGCCTACTTACAAAAGAATACAACTCTATTTATAGACCTAAACAAGACTCTTAAAATTCGTATTAAAAAAAAACAGCTTTAAACAAAACAGTAAATTCTGACCCTTCCTTGTTAAAACTTCCATAACTTATTGTAGGTAATACCAAATGACCTGAAACCTTCACCATTAAAAACTAGACTTAAAAACACACGAATTAGATTTTTCATTTGCTCAGAACGATCTGGAATTGCCCCTTCAATTCCTCATTCAATACTGTCTGTCCGTTTTTAGTAAATTCTGACCCTTCCTTGCTAAAACTTCCATAACTTATTGTAGGTAATACCAAATGACCTGAAACCTTCACCATTAAAAACTAGACTTAAAAACACACGAATTAGACTCTTCATTTGCTCAAAATGATCTGGAATTGCCACTTCAATTCCTCATTCAATACTGTCTTAAAATCTGTCCGTTTTTTTTTATTTGAGTTTATTTTCCACAAATCCATGGCAATAGTTTGCTAAATTTATTTTCCTCTTATTCACGCATAAACAAGAAAGTACATGAATCAAATTCCTTGACATTAAACCCACAATTGGTTGTCCAATTCTTAAAAAAACCCTTAAGCATAAGGCCAACATTAACATATCTTTCGTATGCAACCCTACCTGCCAAACAAAATTCATTGCTTACTTGAATCTCCATATTCTGAGCTCCTAGATCCACCCTTATGTCTTTAGTGGTAATGCTTCTAGGGGATGGACGATATGCATTATGGTGGAATGGATGGCGACAATTAAACAAAAAAGTGAGTACTCTATACTGATACTCTTGGATTCACACATATATTACTGATTCCAGCTACTTCTCAATCTTACCTTCTTTTTTTTCTTGAGAATACAAACTTTGGGAGTACAGAAAGAAACTCTAGAAGAAGAGATAGTTTGTTATTTTTTATAATTATTTTCCCCTCTTTTTCTACAAAAGTAAGAGATGAGTTTTTAGGAATTAAATGATATATATATTTAATTAAAATAAATAATATTATATTTTTATAAATAAATAAAATACATATAAAATTTAAATGGATTTGGTTGGAATAGTTTTTTGTATCGGAAACCAATCCAATGGTTCTTATTACAGTAAAATATGGGATGTATATTATTTAAATAAATGTATACATAACATTTTTTAATATAAAAATAAGTTAAAAATTTGGTATAATATTCAGAAATGATAAAAATATAATATATATATATATATATATATATAAATATATTTAAAAAATATGGTAATAACATATATATATATATATATATATTAATTTAAATATTATTTTATTATTTGATTTCTCGTAATAATGTAAAATATTTATAATATATATATATATATATAATAATTAAAGATAAATTAACTTTTAACATTAAATTATTACCGTTCAAGCTGGGAAGGAAGAAAGATAAAAATGAACAATAAAATTTGAAATTGATTATGGACGTTAAGTTAGTATTCGGGATTGGTATAATTGATGGTGCTACTACTTGCATGAAAAGAAAAGAAAAGAAAAAAGAGATTACAGTGATGGATGTAGAATTTATATATAACTGCAGCATCATATACACAATAAAAATATTATTAATTATTTTTTAATTATTACTTATTATTAATTGAAAAAATATTATATGTATTTTATTTTAATAAAATTATGCTTAAATGTCTTAATGATATATTGAGTATTAAAAATTTTAAATTTTAAATTCATATAAGAAATTTTTTTATTTTATACGTTAATTTATTTAAAATATTGTAAATATTATACTAAAACTTTATTCCTTAAAAACTGAGGTGGGAAACGTGTTCCTACTGACTAATGAATACATTTGCCCTTGAGTTTCTAAGGATGATGTGCTGCCTAATCCCAAATACTAACAGTTAAAAAAAGAATATGTGACTCGAGTTACTATAAACATTAAATAAATATTATTCTTAATTAAAGTGAGATAATTTTTTTATACTTTAACATTAATTTCAAAATTTGGGTGGTTTGAGCCAATAATTTATATTTTTTTTATCATTTTATTAAATTACAATTACTATTTTTATCTAATTATATTTCAATTATTTTATTATTTTATTCTTTTTTCTTTAGATCGCTTGTAATGTTTTTCCCTCGAGACTCCTCTATTATATTTTTCCATCTATTTTATTATTATATTACATTTTTCTTTCTAAAACTTATTATTTTATACTTTTATTAGGTTACTTTTATATTTTTTAAGATATTAGATACTTTCATGATATATTAATACCATTTAAATAGAATCTATATACATAATGAGTTATTTAATTCTAAAAAATTAATTTCTAAAAAAAGGATAAGACTCTTGTTATTAATAAATAAAGATGACAAAAGATCAGTTAAGATCATCAAATCATAAATGAACCTTAGCTAAATTTATTTATTTTTGTATTTTTCAAATAAAAATATTAATAGAATATTTATTTCAAATAACAAGAGGTCATTTTTTTTGAGATTGTCATTATCCTCTTACTTTATTTTCGATAGAAAGGTGGATTCTTAAATCTCTAATGGGATTATCGCTTATGTGCTATATACAGGAGAAAATGAGCTTTCCTCCATTGCCACCCTTGAGGTCGTTTTCTTGCCCATAGAATGTCAGGTAGCCCGTCAACTCATTTTCATTTTACTCTTTCCAAACACTTTTGCAATATGTTGATAAGGGTTTTGTTTGATAACTCTGTCTAACTATTTGCTTGTGGCCTATAAGGATTGGCATGTGACAACTTAACGCACATATGTTAACAAAAAGATACCAACTCTTGACTTGTGAATTGTAGGCTATTATTTATGACCAGCTCTTAAGATAAAACATACCTATATATCATATTCTGCCATATAAATTTTTGCATGTCAACTTCTTGGATTCTTACTAATGATTCAGCCTCTATCCACTTAGTAAAATAATCAGTTACCATTATTAGGAATTTTCGTTGTCTTGGGGCAAGAGATAATGAGTCAACAATATCCAACCCACACTTTTAAAACGACCTTGGGATGAAAATAGACTTTAGTTCACTGGTCGATTGGTGTGGAATACTAGTATGTCTTTAACATCTGTCATTTTTTATGTGATTAATGCAATATGTTAGAAGAGTAGCGCAATAGTAGCCCTGCCTGATGATTCTCTAAGAAAGGGTTTAACCTACTGAATGAACCCCACATCATCATTCATGTAATTCACTCAAAACTAATTGCACTTCTTGATCAGGTAAACACTTTAACCATAGTATGTTATAGTTTTTTCGATAGAGTGCCCCTTAGACAACTATGTAATTCCTCGATTTCGTTATAATTTTACACACCTTCTCTTTGTCATCAGGAAAAATATCATGAATGAGATACTCTAGGTATAGAGCTAGCTAGGAAGTGTGTGTTGAGGAGTTGGTGCTCATTTAATTTTTATCCTTATCGTCGTCCCCTATTATGCTATGCCTTGAAAAGCATCACATAGGGATGACTCTTTTCAACTCCGATCTCATTACTGACACCTTCTTAGTAATTTTTATCTCAAATGTTTCAAAAGCTATCCTTGTTTTTTTCACCTCTTGCATATAAAGCTTCATCTTTTCTTCATTGGCCTCAAATTTATCATTAACTTGATTCACTATCAATCATGAGACACTGTGGACCAACACCCTTTTGGCTCCCAAGGAATTTAATTGGAACAAAGCCAAGAGAAACGCTTCATACTCTGTAACATTTTTGGTTGCCTAGAAAGCGATGCGGAGACATTTCTCTATCAAGCCTCTCGTAGGAATTAATATTGCAATTCTAACCCTTGACCCTCTTGAATTGCTCGCCCCATCAATATATGCCTTTTATAGACTTGGATAGGTACTGTTATCATCGAAATTGGCACCATAGCTTTAAGCTCAGATGTGGGCTCTTGAGTCCACTTAGCTATAAAATTGTAAGAACATATCTCTTGATTACTGATAAGGGTTTATAATGTATCTCAATCTTGCTTAATTCAATAGCTATTTGAGAAAGGTGACCAAATTGATCTAGATTTTTCAAGATATTCTTCATGGGATATGTCGTAAGGACAACTATCTTATGTGATCCAAAATAGTACCTGAGTTTCTATGCAGCCATTCTTATTGTAAATGCTACCTTATCTAGCAAAAGATATTGTTGTTATGCTTTTATCAAGGAATGGCTCGCATAGTATACGGGATATTGTCTCTCTTCCTTGTCGACCACCAATAAAGAACTAGTGGCTTTATTTATGAAGGTCATGTATATATGTAGCACCTTTCCTACAATAGGATTAGCTAAAAGAGGCACCTTCCCTAAGTATTCTTTGATGAATTGAAAAGCTCGTTCATAGTCTATATTCCACATGTATTCCTTGTTTTTCTTTAGTAGTTGAAAAAAATGGTAAGCACTTCTCTATACACTTAGAAATGAAATAGCTCAATGCGGTTATGCATCCATTTAGCTATTGGACCTCCTTAATACAACTTGGAGACCTCATGTTTATCAGAGCCAAAATTTTGTATGGATTGGCTTCTATCCCTCTTGAAGACACTAAATAACCTAAAAACTTCCCCGAGATTACTCTAAAGACACACTTTTTAGGGTTGAGTTGCATTTGGTAACCTCTTATTATGGTGAAAACCTATACCAAATTAGAAAGATGGTCTTTAGCCTATTTTGCTTTAATCATGTCGTCTATATAAACTTCCATATTTCAACCTATTTGATCCTCAAACTTCCCTTCTTTCGTGATAAAAGCTATTTTTCCTTCATCTCTAAGGTGCATTCAGATATAATAGTAGCCCGAGTATGCATCCATAAAGCTCATCGTTTCAAAGCCAGCCATGGCATCAACCAACTAGTCAATGTTTGGCAAAGGGAAGTAATCCTTCAAGGTAGCGGTATTAAGGTCTATAAAGTCGATGCACATTCTATGTTCTCTTCCAACCTTATTTTCCAACACAATGTTTGACAGCCATGTTGGATAATCAACCTCACAAGCCCAACCTATACTTTTTAAGGAATTAACCTTTTTCTTGATTATATCACTTTTATCTCGAGTGAATCTCTACCTTCATTGTTGAACTCATTTCTTGGTGTGATCGATACATAATTCATGAGAAATTATTTATGGATTGATACTAGGCATGTCTTCTGGCTTCTATGAGAAAAGGTCTACATTATTCTTCTGTATAATTGAAAATAAATGGTGCGACTCTTTCCAAATTGGCTTGTTGTACACGTAGTTGGTAACAAATATTTTTACTAATGCATCAAAACTTTTTATACTCTTGAGAGGTAACTCAATAAACTACTGTTGTTTCGTCTCTTATAAGGTGGCAGCGAATAACTTGCAATACATGGATTCCTTTATGTTCTTTGGGAGGCTCATAACCGCCATGGCCATCTTAAAGTGAATAACATGGGCCACAAGGTCTTTTGTCCCTATAATCGATACATTTTAGGTAGAGAACTTAAGAGGAGGTGTCGTTAACTTAATAACATCTGTAAAAGGTGATGCTAACAATTAGTTGTACAATGTTTCAATATCAACCTAAGGTCTTATTTTTTCCTGACCTTTAAGCCAATCATTCATCCTTGCTTCCATTTTCTCTTTCATATCTCTGAGTTTTTCATCAAGGATACCACTTGGATGATTGAGTGGTATTAGACATCCCTATAGTGGTAGCGTTCCTCAAGCCCGAACATCCAGGAAATTATTGGGGTGCATTTTGTGCCAGATGTTCGTGGGTAGTCGAGGTTGTGTATACGAATCCTAGAGTGGGTTTAGGTATCAAAGTTGCAGGTATGTGTTATTCCTCAGTTATACCAGGTTGACATTGGTGGGGATCTTGTGATGCACACTTCGATCTTGGTGGACTACTTACCATTATCGGTGGGCTATTTGTATGAATGATCTTTTAGCTTTTGAATAATCATCACACATCAATCTTGATCTAAGTTTCTTGTTATCATCTTGAGACTTAATGAACGTTTATTGTAGCTCTACTACTTATTTTTAGAGACTCTCAAACATGGCATCTTTTTCGTGGGATGTATTTTCAGAACTGTAGCTAATAGAACTAGTATTTTGTAGAAATATACTAGTTAGTCTGGTCATGTCATTGTGAGCTACGAGTAGCTTGCTTTCACTGCGTGACCCTATTCTAGACTGTAGTGCAAAGTTTCGATTGACGACAGGTGATATAACTGATCATTAAGGTTGAACTCTTGAATTGGGCGAGTAAGGCTATTAGTTTGTTCAAGATGAGATTACGAGCTTACCATAACGAGTGGATTGAATATCCCTATGATACAAGATGTTTCTCCAAGGATGTAAGATATAAGGTCTCAAGTGCCAACTATGAACTAGTAAGATTTTAAGGTTCTACGATGGGCACCAATTGTTTAGAGAAGTGATAATGTGTTTGGGGTTATAGTGAGATGTTAGAGAGAAAATAATACTCAGATCCTTTACTCATCTCATTAATAAGATATATATAAGTATCCAAGAGGTAGATATCAATGTTACATTAGTAGATATTCTGTAAGGCATCATTGTCAACCTAAACATGAAATGTTTACAACAATAACCCATTAAATAAAGTTAGGTCATTGTCTTGGAAATCAGGTCATTGGAGTTATGCATCTTTTGCATGGGTGTGGGGTAGAAACGTAGAAAGTCATCAGGTCGCTTGACCTTAGTATATATCCACATAGTCAGGTTGGTAGGTGGAGAATGCTCTAAAGGAAGATCGATCTATACTCTAGTGTTAGGTTCTATATATAAAATGCTTAATATAACGTGCTCTCATCCAAACAAGGTAATTCATGTCACTACGAATGCAATCCTTTTTATGCTTAACATACCTAACAATACTCATTTAACATTATCTATATACTTTTTACTTTTTTTACAGTAATTTTATACAATTTTTATTACTTCATCATAGTAGAATGGTAAAGGTTTGATTTAAGTAAAATTTTACTAGTTCAATTTTTACACACTAAGTATCATATTTTTCAAAAAAATAAAATAGTAATTTTTTTCCCATACAATTTATATATTCCTTATTAGACTACATATAAATCATTCATTTTTATTTATATATAATATATAATATTGCTTACATCTATTTTTCTTTTAGAAGCTTAGATTTCTTTTTGTACATATTTATTATAAGTCCTTTAACTAATTTCCTTACGCGTGTTGTATCCACCTGAACACAAATACTAGCTTGATCCCTGCTGATCTCCAATATAAAACTTGAACAAGATCATGATTTACTATAGCACGAGTTCTCAAGGGAAAAATGAATATATAGTAGGATCTTTAATTATTTTCTTGATGATAATCTTTCTCGTCTTTCTTATACACCGGCCAAACATAAACGCATGTTTACTCAAAAGTCCAATCGTTTTCTCATGCATTTCTAACTCTACTTTCATCTGATTTATTTCAGCTGCCTCTACAAACTCAACGGTACTACTCCTCCTCCTCAACATCTGTGTTTTTGGCAAGTTGAATATTGTGTAAGTTTCATCCAAATGCTTTGCAATGTGACAAGTAGCAACCACTATTGACGTGTTTATTTCTTTCTCTTGTTTGATTGCAATCTCATAGCTATTCCAAAGACAATTATTTATCCATTTTCCAAAGAAACCAATTGGGACTGTGACAAAACCAGCCAAAGCAGTTACAAGTGGTGGTGCAGAAATGGCAGCAGCCACAACAGAAAATATAAGAGCAAACACAAAAGCCGTTGCAAAAATACTACTTGTAACTCTCCTCCATAAATTGATACGTTTCAACTTTTCCTCTAGCTTTATGTTTCGTTCTTTCAAGGGTCCCACTGTTGAAACCTGAATCTGTTGTTGAAGTGATTGAAAAGAAGCAAACTCTTCTAGTATAATTTGTCCTGCTGCCTCTTGCTTTAGATTTTTATTATTGATTTTGAGGCAGTAGTTCTCAAGTGAAGCACATAATTTAAATGCGTTGAGAGTGTAATTATCCAAGAATTGTTCAACGTGAGATAACATTTCTTGATTGTCGCTCGTATTTATCGTAAAAATATTCTTGTTCTGGCGTAGAACTTTAACATCTCCGTGCCATATGTCGAGAAAGCAATTATGATTGAACTTTTCTATCCCAGAGGCCAGAGTTCCGGCGATCGTCGCCTGCTGATCATCAACTATCCAATTGATCAGGGTCATGGTCTGATCATAAGAGCTCATTACTGGAATTGTGTTTTGATTATTATTAAGTACAGTACTGGTATATATTGATCAGAGGATCAACAGAAGGTTGAGACTGTATGCTATTGCAGTTGGTAAATATTTTCTCATTCATCTCTTCCCCCATTCTTGGAGAAATAAATTAATGATGCGGAAGGAAGAAGTATTAATTAAACGTACAGCCTCAAGGCTAGGTATGTATATATAAACACTACGGGTCGTTGTATAATATAATTGTCAAAATATTATGTTTCTTTGATAATTATCATTGTATTTCATTATTATTTTTGTTCTGTTTTTGTACAAGAGTTGAGATATATGTATACAAAGAAAACGAAAATTAACAATAATTATAATTCTTACAAATCCATGTTTTATGACTCCACTACTATTATTGTATGCTCCATGTTTTACTCCACTGAGTATTGGTGTCTGCCACTGTTGCAGCATACACCACAACACACACCAACATTCCTCCTCAAGTTGGTGCATATATATCTCTTATGCCCAACTTGTCAAGTGAGTTGTAGAAGTTCCTTGCAGACACAGATTTTGTGAGTATATCAGCCAATTGATCTTCTGATTTAACAAATGGAAGCTTAATAATCTTTTCTTCAAGATTCTGTTTGATGAAGTTCCGATCCACTTCAACGTGCTTCGTGCGATCATGTTGAACTGGATTGTGAGATATGGCAATGGCTGCTTTGTTATCACAAAATAAGTTCATTTCAGAGTTAGGAGCAACACCAATCTCAGTTAGAAGTTTTTTCAACCAAAGGAGCTCACATATTCCCTTGACCATTCCTCGAAATTCAGCTTCAGCACTGGATAAGGCAACTACATTTTGCTTCTTGCTTCTCCATGTGACAAGATTGCCCCCCACGAAAGTAAAGTACCCAGCAGTAGATTTCCTATCCTTCATATTCCCTGCCCAGTCTGAATCTGTATATCCAAGGACTTCCAATTGACCATTCTTTGAAAACATAAGTCCTTTCCCAGGGGAGGATTTTAAGTAACGAAGTATTCGCATGACCGCATCCATATGGTCTTCACTTGGGCAGTGCATGAACTGACTCACGACACTCACAGCATAAGCAATATCAGGTCGAGTATGAGATAAATATATGAGTTTACCTACTAACCGTTGATATCTCTGTTTATCTGCTGGTACTTGGTCCACATATTCTCCGAGTTTATGATTTTGAACCATTGGAATATCGACAGGTTTACAATCTAGTAGTCCTGCTTCTGCTAGTAGGTCCAGAGTATATTTCCTTTGGGAAAGACATATGCCTTGTTTTGATCTTGTTACCTCAATACCTAAGAAGTATTTGAGCCCTCCCAAGTTCTTCATTTCAAACTCATTTGACAGTTGTTCTTGAAGCTTAGAGATTTCTTCTTTATCATCCCCTGTAATGATCATGTCGTCTACATAGACTATAAGGGCTGTTATCTTCCCTAATCGATGTTTTAGGAAAAGAGTATGATCAGAGTTGCTTTGTTGGAACCCATATTTCTTCATTGCTGAACTCAACCTTCCAAACCATGCTCGAGGTGATTGTTTTAGTCCATACAATGCTCGTTGTAATCTACATGCAGTTTCTTTTCCTGATGTAACAGTATATCCTGGTGGGATATCCATGTAAATATCTTCTTCAAGGTCACCATGAAGGAAGGCATTATTCACGTCAAGTTGGTGCAATGGCCAATCTAAATTTGCTGCAAGAGATAACAAAACTCTCATAGTTTTTAGTTTAGCCACATGTGAGAAGGTTTCTTGATAATCTATCCCATGTTTCTGTGTATATCCTTTTGTTACAAGCCTCGCCTTGTAACGATCAACTAACCCATCTGCTTTATACTTAATGGAGAAAATCCACTTGCATCCTACCATTTTACTCCCTTGAGGCAACTCGCTTAACACCCATGTGTTATTCTTCTGCAATGCCTCAAATTCCTCTTTTATAGCTTGAGCCCATTTTGGATCAGATAAGGCTTCTTCAATGCTACTCGGAATTTGACACGAGGAGAGTGTTTGTGCAAATGCCCTGATAGGTTCTGATAACCTTTGAGTAGATACATAATTTGCTATTGGATACTTGGGTTGTCGTTCTTCTCTTTCTGGGGAGTATCGATTTGGAGGTTTACCTCGATTGTGTCTGAAAGGTAAAACATAACCAACAGATGTATCTATAGCATTAGTTTGTAAAGGTGTGATAGGATAGCTTACCTCAGGAGTGTTCTCAGCAGGAGGATCATTGGGTACTAGAGAATGGAGGGGTACATCAACCACTTCATCTTCTGGAGATTCAATTACTACTTCAGCTTCAGTTCTTGGAAGTTCAAGCTCGGGTCTAGATACGGGCTCCTCCATATTATTGGCACGATCCGAGTATGTTGGACTCGTGTCTAATATTTCAACATCAAGCCAATTTCGTTCTTCACCATAACTTTCCTCCTGAAGAGTGTAATTGGATACCAGTGATGGGAAAAAACATTATGATTCGAGGAAAGTGACATCCATGGTAGTATAGTTTCTTTTAGTAATTGGATCATAACATCGGTACCTCTTTTTTTGTACACCATACCCCAAGAATACATATCGGACAGCACATGGATCCAACTTAGTTCGTTGATTTTTATGGAGGTGGACAAAAGCAACACATCCAAAAATTCGGGGCGGAAGCATCAAAATAGTAGGCAAGGGAAGATGATCAGATAACACCTTTAATGGAGTCTGAAATTGTAAGGTCTTTGTGGGCATTCGATTCAGTAGATACACAGCTGTAGTAACAGCATCACTCCAGTATTTATTAGGCATATGTGCACCAATTAGTAAGGCCCGAGCCGTTTCTAAAATATGCCGATTCTTCCTCTCCACAGTCCCATTCTATTGTGGGGTTTGTGAACATGAGGTTTCATGGAGAATACCATGGTTGTCAAAGTATGTCCGGAATTGTTGATTAACATACTCCCCTCCATTATCAGACCTAAGTATCTTAATTTTTTTCAGAAAATTGTGTCTGAACCATGGTGTGAAACATGTGAAATGTAGCAAATACTTCATCTTTATGTTTGAGAAGGTAAAGCCATGTCATTCATGTACAATCATCAACAAAAATAACAAACCAACGATGACCCGATGACGTAATGACCGGGGAAGGTCCCCAAACATCAGAATGTACCAAAGCAAAAGGAGCCACACTTTTATTCATGCTCATAGGATAAGACGCCCTATGACTTTTTGCTAGGATACAAGTATCACATTTGAAATCTGAATGTGTGATATTTGAAAATAAACTGGGGAGTAGGTGCTTTAAATACCCGAATGATGGATGCCTAAATCTACGATGACATAGCCAAATCTATCGTTCCTTGTTACCAACAGTATGTTGCATGTGATTGGCTCTTCCTGAACTGAGGTCATCCATATAATATAGCCCTCCTCTCCTAGTACTACGCCCAATGATCTCCTTGGTGAGAATATCCTGTAGAAGGCAAAAAGTAGAATACATCAATACTACACAGTTAAGGTCTGAAGTGACCTGACTTACAGACATTAGTCGGTTTGACAGAGAGGGTACAAGCAAAGTATTAGATAATGTTAATGAAGGAGATAAGGTCACTGTTCTAGCTCCTGTAACTGGATAAGTGACCCCATTTGCATTGGCAACACGGCTCCGTCTTGGCTGGGTTGTATTGGAGAGATCGTTTGGGTCAAATGTCATGTGATCTGTAGCTCCAGAGTCCAGAATCCACTCATCTTTCTCACTACGAGTATAGATGTGAAATACTTTACTTGAAATACCTGGATCCTGGGAAGATTCGGCCTGAGAAGTAAGGGATAGTGAGGCATTATTGGTAGCCACCGCTGCTCGCCCAGTGGTGTCCCGTTTCTTCCGTGCTTGAAGATCATTCCACCATTCTGGATACCCATGTAGTTTGAAGCAGTTGTCACGGGTGTGTTTAGAGTTTCCGCAATGGCCACATTTCATGTCAAGGGATGGTGGATTTCCCGTGGATTTCTTGCTACCTAAGAAAGGTCCTGTTTTTAGTGGCATTAGATTATGGTGTCCCTTGACCCCTTTAAAAGCCATAACTACTCTGGGTGTCGTATCTACACCTGTGATCATCACGGTCTGCCTGACTTCTTCCCTACGGACGAATCCATAGGCTTGTTCCACCGTAGGGAATGGTTTGATCTGAAGCACATCACTTCGAGTTTTATCCAATCTATCATCAAGTCCATCGAGGAAGGTATACACTCGATCTTCCTGTACGATGGAGTTGTATTTTTGTATATCAATCGCACACTCCATTGGATTAGGACGACGGAAATCAATTTCCCGCCACAACCCTTGAAGGTCATTGTAGTATTTTTCAATGGATCCTCCCGCTTGCTTCGTACGAGTAACTTGACGGCGAAGATCATACACTTGAGACGTGTCTGTCCCATCATAGTAAGTGGTAGCAACCGAATCCCAAACCTGTTTCACAGTTGGGAATCGGATAAAGTTTGCAATCAAGGAGGGGTCCATCGAATTGATCAACCATCCTTTGATAATGGCATTTTCAGTACGCCATCTCCGAAATGAGGGGTCAGTTTCAACAGGTTAAGGAAAATCCCCATTAATATATCCCAGTTTATCTTTGCCAGAGATATACATCTCCACCACCTGGGACCACAAGGCATAGTTGGATCCTCCCAACTTGATACTAATGGGAGCAGTCGACGCTTCAGTTGGCGGAGGTTGTGAGCTGATCTGAGCTCTAGTTAGAACTTCTGTCATTTTCGCCGTCAAATCTTCCAACATGAAATTGGTAGTTAAATCTCTAGATTCCGCCATGAAATCTGAAAAAATTTTCCTTCCATTTTTCCTTTTTTTTTTTACAAAATAGCCACTATATAAATGAAACAAAAACAACTTTGTAACCCTAACCCTAATTTCTCATTCTCGCAAGCGGCGCCTTTCTTCCTACGCGATTTCAGCAAGATGGTCGAGCAGTTTCCTCTGCGCAGCTTCTTCTGAGTGCAGCGCAACTTCTTCTGAGTGCAGCGCAGCTTCTTCTGCGCGTTCCAAACCCTAAGAAAAAAAATTCCAAGCTCGCGCAGCCTCTTCTCACCCAAATTCACGCAGCTTCTTCTGCGTTCCTCAGCCAACTTCTTCTGCGTGGCTTCACAACAACTCTTTCTTCACGCAGCCTCTGTGCAGTTCCTTCTCGTTCCAAGCTTGTCCGAGCTTAGAAGAACAGTATGGTTACCCACAACTGCAGATAGACTTACGGCTCCAACCAGCCACACGCACAGAGACAAAACACACAATATGTGTTGTTGCGTTTCAAGTTTCACGGAGGTAGGAAACCAGTGTGGTTGCCTACGGCTACGAAGAGACTACGAACAATCTGTGATTCCACCCGCAGATACAAAGCAGATGCACAGAATGCAAGCTCAGAGTCGTTTATCATTGTGTTCTGTTTCTTTTCCAGAAAAGAAACTATATGGTGGAACCGGTGAGTAAGCAGAACGACCACCTAGATCGAACCAGTGTCGAGAGATCAGAAATGGCCACCCCAGAAATCAGATTCAGAGATCAACAGCCACGATCAGCCATCAACAGCCACAATCAACAATCAGAATTAGAATCAGACATTAGCAAAAACAGAAAACAGCAGCCACACTCAGTAGCCACACCAGAATCAGAATCAAAATCAGAAATCGGCAAAAATTGAAATCAGTAGGTAATTCCATTAATCAGCAATAACCTACTTTGATACCATGTCAAAATATTGTGTTTCTTTGATAATTATCATTGTATTTCATTATTATTTCTGTTCTGTTTCTGTACAAGAGTTGAGATATATGTATACAAAGAAAACGAAAATTAAACAATAATCATAATTCCTGCAGATCCATGTTTTATGGTTCCACTACTATTATTGTATGCTCCATGTTTTACTCCAGTGAGCATTGGTGTCTGCTACTGTTGCAGCATGCACCACAACACACATCAACAATAATCTCTTTGTGATATATATATATACTTTTATAGAAAATATATGTAAACTAAATGTCATCTTTGTGAAGGATACAACGTATCATAAATAGTGTAATATTATTTTAAAACATTAATATTATTATATATTATAAATTTATGATAACATTAAATAATATGTTGATCGATATTTAATGGGTCTAACACTACGTAATCGTTGTAAAAATTTTAAGAAACTAATCAAAAATTCGTTGATGTCATTTTTGATCCTGATGACAATTTTTTGATTAAAATATTTCTCACATATAAAAAAGAAAATAGGAAAATTTGATGCTTTAAATTTAAGATGTAATAGAAATTTAAATTATGTTTAAATTTAATAAAAGTAGTTAAATTTATTCAATTAATATAACTTATTGAAATTAATCATATATATACGAAATTTGCATTAGTTATGTAAATAGATAATTTACGAAGGTTAGTTTAATAATTTCAATCTATAATAAATAAAAAGATTTCAAAAGATAGTAATAGAATGCTTATGATCTCTTTTTTCCAACTTACAACAAAAAACTTCAATTTAAAAATAAAAAAATTTAAAGATATTATAACTTCTTTTGGTACTAAAATAATGAAAATCAAAAAAGAATAAAGAAAATAATAACTTATTTTTTACACTTATTTTTCTATTTTATTAAAATAGAAAATCATAATTTAAATTTATTTGTTTCATTTTTAAAATATTTTGGAACGATTAAGCAGAAGTCAAAAATAACATAATTAAATTATTTATTTTAAAAATAATTAATTTAATCTTTCATCTTATACCAATTATCATTTATATTTTAATAAAGTTTAATTAATTACAAAAATATCATTTTATATATATTTGTGGTGTTTTACTATATAATTACTTGTTTCCTTGACCTTTTGTTGTATTTTCTAAGACTGTCCGCAGAATTTTCCTATGCAAAACGCAATAAATAAATTCTACCCCATCACTCGATTGAGGCAAAAGTGTGCCGATGGTGAGCATCATGTACAAAAATTGTTAATCTGCACACTCTTTAATGTGTATGCAATAATTAAATAATTATTTGCTATTTGAAGTAAACTTAGAAAATATAATTAACTAATTAAAAGTATTAGTAAACTTTATGGTTTTTGACCGAGACCTTTACTAGTATTAATAAACATTTTTACTATAAAAATAAAAAAAACAGTTAAACACAATTTTAAAAGTTTAGGATTTAAATAAATTGTATAAATTATATTTAATTAATTTAATTTTAAAATAATATGTTTGTTATATCATTTATAAATAAATTCACTTTAAAATAATATATTAATTTAGACATTAATATATATGTGTTAATGTATAAATTAATATATTATTTTAAAATAAATTCATTTATGTAAGATATATACTCGAGATTTTAAGATTGTTTATAATTTTGTACACAAAATTATTCTCAAAGTAATATATTATACGTATTAATGTTATCCTAAAAAAATAAAACGCTAAAACTCTTTAAAATAAATGCACATATGTACTAGTTTGAGTGAAAATTTACTAATATTTAGTATGTTTTCATATATTTATTATTATATTATAGTTTATTAGAATGAAGAATTAGATTGGAGCATGGATAAGATGTATATAAGCAGTATACTACTACAAAAAGTAAGATCTTGGTACTTAACAAAGCTACGACATATGTTTTTATTAATATGTTATAACTTGCCTTTATGTACATTGCTCATGTAAGATTCATTTTCGGTCTTCTTACATCTGAATTATTTGAATAAGCCAAGTATATAATATAAAAAAGGGTGGGAGTTCATTTTAATTCTTTTATTTATATAAAAGATATTATTTAATTCATTAATTTTAAAAATGTGATATTTAATTATTTTATTTATAAAAAATAATACCTAAAAGAAACATTTAATACTTTTAAATTTATTTAAAAAATTATTAGCAGTATTTCAATTGGGAATAAAAAATACTAATATCTTCGCTAATTATGTTTGCAATTTTCTTAGTTTGATTGGTAGGGTAATATCCTCATTAATATTTTCTTAAATTTTTTTATCAATAAAAGCCTTTTTATAGCTCATTTTTATAAGTAAAATAACTAATGAATACATTTTTATAAGTGAAATGACTAATGAATATATTTTTTAAATTAAAAGGTTAAATAATATTTTTATTCAAAGAAAAGAACCTTATGATAGATGATATTTTTTTTCCTTTTTGAGTCTTTCTTGATTGGTCATAAATGAATTAATTGATATATTTATAAAGTTTAAACATATACATTACTTTTTAAGTAAATGTCAATATGTCATTATATGTGAAAAATGTGATTGTATGTCTCTTCTACTCTACTTGCTTATTTATATGATAAATAATCAAAATTTGAGTTAAAAAATGACAAGTTTTCAATTGTTTGTGTGCTCATTTGTGATTAAATGAGTCTAATACCTTATGTGGATATTTATAAAAATGAAAAAAAAAATATGATTTTTTTTTCATTTTTCTACCATGGAGTCTAAAACATCATTGTATTTTATCTTATTCCTATAAGTGTCATGTAGTGAGAGAGAGGTTTTGTCACACGAAAATGTCAAATGAGGAGTGTATAAGGATTATAAGTGTTGGTTATTTTCATGGATAAAATATTTACATGTAAACTTATTTTTAAGCTTGTTATCAAGTCTATCAAGCAAAATTAAAAAAAACGTCAGAATTTCAGACAATCGTACTTCAAGTATATCTGTTATAACTACAACATATAGGTTTATACTCATGTATTTAATAACACATATTCATAAATCTGACATTATTTTTACTTCTAAAATATTTATGCTAAAATATAGAATAAGATATATATTAATATATTAAATAAGATATAGCTTTAATATTAGCCTAAAAGATAGTATAAAATATATTTTACAAAAACTCTTTTTTAAATAGGAGTATTCATGATTAATGAGTCTACTTTAAAAGAACTCTTCTTTAAATAAGAGTCTTCTTAATTAGTGAGTATTACTAATGTTATTTGTAATAGAAAATATATTTATCAATTACATAGGAGTCTTCTTAATTAATGAGTATTACTAATTCTATTTGTAATAGAAAATATATTTTTCAATTATGTAGGATTAAAGTTTTTAATTTTTCCTATAAATAAAACTCATTGCTCATTGTTTCAATCAACAACACAAGAGCATTATTCTCTCTCTTCTTAATTTCTCTATCTTTTTTTGCAAATATAGAATCATAATTCTTTAGACTTATTTATTTAGTTAATCTATCAAATATTGGTGGTTATGTTTGATTGATTAATAAGTCTTATTAGTTTATGATAATTTTGATAATATGTTCAAATAGCTTCTTCTTTATTTTTGTTTCTGAATTATTAGATCAAATAATTGTGTTCATTATATTATAATTATTTGATTTGATTATTAATCTTTAAAGAAGTTATTTTTATTGAACTTGTACTTAATTTTTTTTCTCTAAGATTTACTAGTTGATTTGATTTAAGTGACATATGTTTTGAATCATCTAGTTAGGATCATTCATTACTAAATTCATTCTAGAACACACATGGACACTTGTTTTTTTGTGCTAACCCTTTTGCAGTTGATTCATTAACGTATCTGATTAGCAGGGCGTTTGTTCAATTTGTGTATGATGGAAGGCGTATCGATAGCTCAACATCTCAATGAACTCAATACAGTCATAACCCAATTAAGTTAAGTTGAAATTGAATTCGATGAAAAAGTATGAGCATTAATACTTTTGTTTTCTCTACCAAAAAGCTGGAATGTTATTATCACGGTTGTGAGTAGCTTGTCAGGAATCAATAATTTGAAATTTGACGATGTTCGTGATCTGGTTCTCAGTGAAGAGATCCAACATTATGAGTCGGGTGATTCGTCAACCTCTTCAATTTTGCATACAAAGTCAAAAATAAGAAATTTAGAGGGAATGGACGTGGCAAAACAAACTACTGAGATAAATCAAAAGACAGGAGGTCCAAATCTAGGAATCCCAATAATTCCCATAGCTCAAATATTGTTGAGTGTTGGAATTGTGAGACAACCGGGTACTACAAAAATCAGTGCAAGAGTGCACCGAGGTACTAGGAAGCGAAGGCAGAGGCAAATATTACTTCCACCTCATGAGGAGATGATGCATTGATATGCTCTTTGGAGAGCAAGGAAGAATCTTGGGTATTAGACTTTGGAGCATCATTTCGTGCTACTTTATAGAAAGAATTCTTCAAGAAATATGTCCCTAGAAACCTTGGAAAGGTATATCTTGGTGATGATCAACCGTGTGTTATTATTGGAAAAGGTGTAGTGAAGATTAAGTTGAAAGGGTCTGTATAGGAGCTAAAGGATGTCAGGCATATTCTTGACCTAAGAAAGAACTTTATCTCAATAGGGTAGTTAGCTAGTGAAGGCTACACTATGATCTTCTATAATGATGATTAGAGTACTAACTTTAATTATCCAAATTAAAACCATTACTTAAAACATGTTGTCAATACATTTTCAGTTAATAATTCTTATAAAAACTTTTGAAATAGAGCTTCACTTTAACTACCGAGCGATTGTACTAACAAATAAAATAGCATCATTCTAAATCAGACCGGATAACTAAACCTTAAAATCTAATTTTCAGATTTAAATTTGTAATGAAAAATAATATATTTCTTTCTAAAATTCTAAATATAAAATCTTGAATAAAAACAAAATCAATTCATTTTAGAGATTTTTACTTATTTAATTTTGCAAGCATAACAACATTATTATTATATCATGTTTACAAACAGCCAGCAAAGTTAAATTTAATCATAGACAAATTAAATATAACATATACGAATAAAACATAAAAAATAACTGTAAAGAAAATAAAATCCTTATAATACTTTGATGTTATTCCTGTTGTTAGAAAACCTCCAAACGGAATTTGCATTTTCATTTATTGAATCAAAAAGCAAATAAATTACAAAAACATAATTAGTTCTTCTCAAAAAGAGAAGAACTTTATAACTAAGAAAAACTAAAAACTAAGAAAGAGAGAAGAAGATGATTTTGAGGTGTGTTTTGGTGTGTAAAGAATAAGGGTATTTATAGGTGAGGATAGGAAGAAAAAGTGGGAGAAAAAATGATAAAAAATGTAGAAAATGCGTAGTAGGTGAATGGTGACGTCAGCTGATGTAATTGGTAGGTGGGGCACGGACTAGGCGTTGTGTGGGCCATGTGTGCATGTTGGCTGGCGATGTGCGCGTTGGCCGACAATGTGCACGCAATTTCATCCTTTTTGACATTTTTAACCCTTTTGACCCATTTTGTCCAATTTTTCCATCTTTTTTTTTTTACTTTTCCTCATTTATTTTATGAATATATTTGTGATGTATTGCCTCCAGTATTTTTCTGAGTCTTTAAGTTACTTTTTTAAGTGAAAATACCTGAAAAAACAATAAAAATACTCGTGATTCCGAAAAGATGGATTTATATAAAAATATGATAAAATCATATAAATATATATCTTTTTAATCAATTAAAGTGAATAAAATCATGGTAATTTTAGTGTTTTTTGAGCACTCATCAATACAGAAGATTGTCACTCTATCCACTACAGAGGCTAAATATGTAGCAGTGATTGAAGCTAGTAAAGATATGATATGGCTTCAAGGTTTGTTAACTGAGTTAGGATTCAAACATGAGAAGAATGTTCTACACAGTGACAATCAAAGTGAAATACACTTGGCGAATAATTCAGTATTTCATTCTAGAACCAAGCATATTAGGCTTCATTATCACTTCATCAAATCTCTATTGAAATATGATGTGTTAATACTAGAGAATATTCAAGGAAGCAAAAATCTAGCAGATATGTTGACAAAGTTAGTGACTATTAACAAACTGAAGTTGTGTTCAACTTCAATTGGTCTACTAGAGTACAAATACTAGAAAAGCTACTACATTGATTAAGGTGTGAAGACATATTGAAATTAGTCTTCAAGTAGGAGATTGTTGAATAATTGACCTTAATTCAACAAGAAAATTAAGGAGCAAATCAAGAAGTAATTCAAGGAATGGCCACCCTTAATTTAAGGAGTAAATCATTGCTTAATTCAAGAAGAAATTCAAGGAATCCTTCATTTAAGGAATGAATCTCCCTATAAATAGATGTATAATTATAATGAATTTATCATAAAATTATCAAAATCCAATTGAGAGAAAAAAGCTTTAGTGAGAGAAAATTAAGAGCAATTTTCTTGTGTGTAATTGAGTTGTGAGTTGTAAGTATTGTAAATATTTTGTATAATTTTTCCCTTTCAGTAAAATATCTACAGCAAGTCTAGAGATGTAAGCAAAATTGGTTGAACTCTATTATCAAATTTATATGTGTTACTTTTTCTATATTTACTTTATCATAAATATGGCCTATTGAGAATTTGCGTAATTCTCTAACATATATGTTTAGCAAAAGAGACACATAAAGTACCATTAGACAAAACAACGATAAAATACAAATGCTTAGGTGAAGAAACAAAGGATAAAGGAACTAAACTAGAGCAAGGTACATGACTAGTGATAAGAAGAGAAAATAGTTCACAAGTTGTAGAAACATATGGAATAGAAGAATTAGAAAACAATTCTTTATAAGGAAAGTAATCTTTGTGAAATTCAAAATGCCTAAAAGTATAAACATTATTATTGGAAAAATCAAGAGAGAGATAACTCATTTTGGGGTGCATATCCAAGAAATAAATAGACCAAGGTTGTAGTTTATACTTATCATAGTCAAGATTCTTAACATACACCAAAGAATAGGGTGTTTGAAAGTTGAGAATCTTGTAATCTACTAATGATAAAAGCTATAGTTCTAAAAGTACCCACTCATTGAGTCAAAGGAACAACACTTCACAAAAGAAGAGGAAGACCCTTCTTAACTACTATTATATTTCTTTATTCTACTATTCCATTATGTTCAAACATGTAAGGCAAGTTAAAATGATGTACTAAACCAAGAACAAATAGTTTGTTTGACATACTCACCACCCTTATTAGCTTGGACTTCCTTAATCCTAATAGAAAACTGTTGTTCAATCATTGTCAAAAAAATAAAAAATAAAAACATCGAATTACCTTGATTCTTAGTATGTAGAAAATAAATCCAATAGAGATGACTATATTCATCCACTGCTAGAAGAAAATACTTGGCCCTAGTACTAGAAACAATTAGTGTTGTCCATAAATCCATGTATATCAACTCAAATTAACTTGATGTAAGAATATGCTTAAAAACAAAAGGAAATTTATGCGACTCAATCGAAAGATAAACAATACACAATAACTTGTTGGATTTAGAGATATTATCCAACAAAGACTGATGAACTAATTTATCTAATATGGCAACTAATGGATGAGTAAGTCTCTTGTGCCAAATATCATATCCTATTGTATTATTAAAAGCATTTGGAATAGGAATGGAAGAGTCAAGTATACCATTAGAGAAAGTGAAAGCATTTGGTATACCATGTGGACTATATAGTCGATCACTTTCTTGTACCTAAATAAGCACATGTTGTGTTTGTTTCTTCTTGACACAATAAGAGTCAACATGATATTTCAATAACTATATCATTGTCAATACATATTTGTTGAACATATATCATATTATTACCTATGTGTGGTGTTTGTAGCACATTGTTGAGTTGGAGACGAATACCACATACATGCACAATACTATGATGATTTATAGTAAGAATGTATTGGTTTTGATTTGTAAAATCATGAATACGAAGACAGTAGGTTTCAAAATCTAATTACATACAACAAAAGAAAACAATAAAAAATATTTGTGTTAATAAACATAGAATAAGCGAAGAAGAAATATAAATACCTAAATATGTAGAACACCTAAAAAAATAATCAAGTTTCTTTCCAATGACCTTTCAAGGTATGCCTAAGATCGTAATACTTCATTTGTGGGCACCAAGAAGAACAAGGATTAACAACCTACAATCAAAAAGTTAAATCAAATGATATTTATGCTTAGGAGAAGGTTTGATTTTCTCTCAATTGCTCAACATACAAGCTGAACACAACTGGGAGGCAAAAGTTAGGTTCTAAGAGCTTCTATATATGTGTATATAGCCTTAGACACCATAAGGTTCATGTTCCATAAATCCCACATAAAATATGATTGAATCCTAAGTCAAAACGAGTGAAAAACTTAGTTGGAAAAAATGGGCTTACTGCTTAGGCCCTACATTAGGCTACTTGAGTGTTTAGCGTAGCCCAACCCCAATAGAAACAAGCAGCTACTCAAATTGCTCAAACACTACATCATTTTTCTCATTGACTATTTTACCTTTCTTCACATATCCTGAGCATGAAGCCCGATATGCTATTATCTGATTGGTCAATTCCATTCTCTATAATAAGTGCTCAAATAATCCCAGCTACCTCGAGGACCAATAGAACTATTTCACGAGGCTCATAATATTTAATACCTCTATAACTCCTTTTCTTTGAATCCAAGGTTCTAAATATTAAACTTGAGGTTATTCCATTAAAAGCTAAAGATTGTGACAATCGAATATATTGACTAAGACTACTAACCAATTATAAGCCTCTTGTGCCTTTGAGTCTCTAATTCCTCTTATGATTATCCTTAACATCTCTTGTTAACAATTAGATATATCTAATGTGATACAAACAATGCTGAATAACTGGATTACTATGGCCATAGATTTAAGTAAATAAGTATTAAAATATCTCACATTAGAGTATCTTGAATTTTACATAAAGCCACAAATTCTGTTTTGTCTCCCTCAGTTCCACTTGTCTTTAGAATAAGCACACCAAAATTGTGGGCATATTGATCCTGATAAATGCTTGGACTTCACCACTAGGAATCTATTGAACACTAAATCCCTTCAAATGAAACTGTAATAGACTCAAGATTACAAGTATGGACAATATAATGACTTAGTATACTCAATCAGATATAGTCATTTAATCTTATTGAATTCCAACATTCTAGTTCTTTTCCTATGTTATCAACTTCTGACCAAAACAAGCAAATCATAGCATAAAACCTTGATCTAATAACTAAATAAACACCAAAAAAAAATTATCAACTACAAACTAGTATATCAAATGTTCGTTGATACAATGTTCTTATCCTCTATGAGAGTCAGACTCACAAATGATACACACTATGACAATCGATTGGATATAATATTGCTAGAATCAAGGATATGTATATAAATAAATATGTTGCATTTATTTAACTAATGTAGTGTCATACATTCACTAATTTTCAATCAACTACATACATCTTTAAATAAGAGCACACATATCAACAAGATGAACCATGATTTACAATCACAAATTCAAAACTAGTAAAAGGTTCAACATGTTACAAGTTTAAGGAACTACATATGAGATTATATGTAGCAAATATCATCTAGAAACCACTTATATTGAACTAGATGAGTAGTGGAGATAAAATATTCTAAAGACACATTGAAAGTTGAGAGACCTCGATCCAATTTTACTAGTTAGAGTATCATATAGCTTGAAGAAAGGATCTATAAAATGATCTAGCTTATGATAGATTTGACATTGAACTTTGGTTAGACCATAAGAGGGTTTCTTGTCATGAATAGAACTTAATCGTAAAGAAGAATATGATTTCTATACATTTTGACAGCGAAAATTATGAATATTACAAGTAGGTTTAGATGTTGGTTTATTGGTAAGATTATTACTATCAAGATTGGGATTTTCAAAGTCATAGTTATCGTACATGCAAGATTAGACTGCATGATATTATATTGGTCAAAGATCTTAGACTAGTGGTCTAACATATGTTCATATGATTGTAATAAATCCTAAAACTCATCATAACTTCTCCCACTATAGTAAGATGATCATCAATAAATATAGTCCTCAACAAATGAATTTTCCTTATGCATTGATTTTATTGGATATGTGAATGAGTCTCATATTGAAAATATATGAAGAATAAATTAGATATGTAGTTGAGGTGAGCTACTCCTCATAATAGGTTAACCTTTTCGGTTGGAACTCCAAGCCTAATAAGTGGCATTAGAATTATTCCTAATTTTCATTTTGTGGATTACACAAGGAGGATCCCCAAGGTGAAAGTAGACTCATGTAGTTAGTACATATGGGCCCTATGTTAGTTCGCAATTGGAATTGAGTGATATTATAATAGAATCATTGGACTCTCGAGGTGTAATTAAGTTAGTGTGTGTTCTTTGGCCCTTTTGTATAATGTTGGTGCCCAATTAAGGAGGATGTAGCTAAATAGTTAGTCCTTGGTATAGAAGCATGGTTCAAGTTTAAGAAAGGGGATGTGTTCTCGTTTGGAGGAATGTTGAGTGTACGAATGAGTCCTACATTAAAAATATATAAAGAAAAAATTGAGTATATAGTTAAAATAATCTCCTCCTCCTAATATTTTAACTTGCGAGTTGGAATCCCAAGTCCAATAGTTTTCAATTGTAAATGTAAATCTATGACTCGAGCAAGTGAAAAACTAGAGTATGTTGATTCCAAAGCACACAAACACTAAGCCATTGTTCTAGGTTTGAGAAGATTAACAGAAGCACTTGATGAAACTAAAGGAAAAAACCAACTCTTCACACAACACCTTTAAGTCTTGTCCAATGCTTAAACTTAGAATTAGTCTTTTCCACTCATTTGAGGGATTATTAGGTGTGCGAATGAGTTTCACATTAAAAAAAATATGAAGAGAAAATTGAGTATATAATTAAGATGTTCTCCTCCTAATATTTTAACTTTTTAAGTTAGAACTCCAGGTCCAATAGTTTTCAATTGCAAACGTAAATCTATAACTCAAGTAAGTGAAAAACTAGAGTATGTTGATTCCAAAGCACACAAACATTGAGCCACTATTGTAGGTTTGATAAGATGAACATAAGCATTTGGCGAAACTAAAGCAAAAGGCCAACTCTTCACACAACCCCATTAAGCCTTGTCCAATGGTTAAAAATAGAATTAGGAATTTGAGATCCAAGAAGTAAAGGGATAGAATGGAGCATGAATGATCACTTACATTTTTTAGACCATATGCAGAGATCAAAGAAAGAATTTGTTCACGTCATAGCATATAATTATTATGATTTAGTTTGATTGAAAATGTCATATTGACAAGAGAAAGAGTATAACTGGAAGTAAAAGTGATAGATGTTATTTTATACACATATTTATATATCAATTCTTTAGTGTGTGTATATATTTTTTTATTATAAGTAGTTAAAATTATTTATTTTTATTTATTAAGATAATATTGACTTTTTAGATTTTTTGAGATTTTTTGAAATTTTTTATTATTTTTATTTGACACATGAATGTTCTCAAAAATATCCATAGATGTAATTAGCAAACAAATGCAACTTTCATTATATTACCTAGTTGCCAAGTGTCACATAAATCAATTATCACCATCTACTTCCTATATGTTCTATCACCTTCTTTATCTCTTTGTGCATATGAGGCGTCATTTTTGGTATGACCAATCCTCTTCCAATTCAAAAATAGATCAATTTTTTTTAATATAAATATAAAATAACATGCCATAAAATATAATTAGTATCATAATTGCATGAAAATTAAGAAAAAAATACAAAATTATAGAATTATAGAATTAAGCTAAAGACAACAATTGAGAAAAAGAGGATTCAAGATGCAATTAAGAAAGTTGAATACCATATTCAAGAACAAAAATCCTAATATTTCTTCTTCTTTCTTTTATTATTTTAATGAATAATTTTTTTAATTTATTATTTTCTAGGGATAGTTAATTTTATAATTGATCGTGAATAATTTCAAAGTCCTAGATATAGATTACAATATTTAACAAGATATACAATATTTTATTAAACTATTTTCTTTAATTATTTATTAATTCTCAATTTTAATTATTGTACGAATATACTTAATTATTTAAGTATACAATTAAATAATCAAATTAATTCATCCTTAATTAATTTAGTTTATTAGATAAATAATCGCTTAATCAATTTAAATAATTAATGATAAATTACTTGTAACGAGAATTAATACTCAAGATAATTAAACCGAGCTTATGTGTTTAACCTTAATCTAATTTAATTCGTCAAAAATAATATTTTTAATAGATTAAATTTAGAGAACTTATTCTAGATTTTCTATTAAAAAAGTTTAAATTAAAAGTTTATTTAATTCAACGAATCTGTAAAAAGAGATGAAGATTTTTGCATTTGTGAATTTCTCTAACATGGTATAATCAAAGAATAGGAGAATATGATATATTTTTGTTAATTTGCAATACATGTTAGTGGTGTAGAATGATTCTGTAATCTTTTTTTTATTATTTGAATATTTATCATAATTTTTATATTTTGTTTCTATATTAATAATCTATAGTAGTTCAATTTTTACAAAACCAAAACTACTTTTCAATAAATAGGAATTAGTTTCTGAAATTCTCTATAGAAAAAACCCTTATTTATTATATACTAATTTACAATATCTTAAGTAATTTAAATTTATTGTTCATTTAAACCCATCACAATTTTTGACACCATAATGCGAGATATTTTTGTTAAATTAACTCTTATTTAATTTTTTTATTTTTAAGTATTTTATATATAGAAAAATAAAATAAAAATATATAAAAAATTAAAAAAGGTAGAAAAAATTTATTAAAATTAAAATGTATATATATATATATATTCCTTATTTTATTTTAGCTTATTTATATTTGTTTTTGTTTTTACGTAATTTGTTTCGGTCTTTATTTGCTTTTCAAAGTCACAGTAAATTGCTAGTTTTTATTTTTTTTATTCTTTTAAATTCATTTATTTTATTTAATTTATCATTATTAGTTTTATTTTTAGTTTAGATTTATTTATTTTTTACTTTAAATTTATTTTATTTTATTTATCTATTCGTTTATGATTACTATTTTTTTCTTTTTCTTGAAGTATTGAATATCAAGGGAAATGAATACATATATGGATGCAACATATCCTACATACAATGGATTTCTTGTACTATATGGATTTCTTGTACTATATTTTGAGCATCGACAAGGCAATTGGGTCTATGCTAATGTTATGGGTGGATTTAAAAGCCAAAGACCTATGTATGATCCATATTCTAACATATATAATGCATGATGGTGGGATCATCAATACTTAAGTATTCATATAGAAATTCAATACATAATTTCACTATCATACCTAATTTTTCATTCTCAATGTCACAACCAACTCCAACCACTCAATATAAATTTCTTGAGGATTTAGTGAACACCATCACCATTAACACTCTAAAATTTTAACATGAGAACCAAGTTTTTATCAAAGAATAGGAAATTTCAAGGAGAGATCTTGAGATATAGGAAACCAATGCTACTACTAAAAACCTTGAGATTCAAATTGACCAACGTAGTAATGGAAAGACTAAAAGTTAAGGCAATTGTTGAGCTCTCCTCCCAAATTGATACTAAACCTAGAGAAACCATCAATGCCATTATTATGGAGAGTGGTAGGAATTAGAATAACTTCAAATAATCCCTACGAATGATGTATCGAAAGAAAAGACTAGAGAGAAAAAAAAGACTATCATCCCTAAGGAGTCCAATGTGATACCAAAGGTAGTATTCGAACCTTCCTTTTTATTGATGATCATGCATTATCTTTCTCATACAAGTTTGATATTTCAATGAAGCAGAATCATGAAAAGAAAAATTTAGAGACATTCCCCAATGTGCAAATCTACATGCCTCTTATGACAGACATTAAGAAGGAACCTGGGTATGAAAAATATATTAAGGAAGTTTTTCTTACCAATGATAAGCTTGAGAATAACAAAGAGACAGGTTTAGGGGAGAATATGTCTAGTATTCTTCAAAGGAGACTACCATCAAGGTGCAAGGATGTAGATAGTGAACTACTAGATCAAAAGTTCAACATCATACACTTTAATATCTTTGATGATGGTGGATGATAAAAGTGATAGTATCAGACTAAGGATGTTAAACCAAGCATTTTGTGGGAGACAACCCATCATATTTATTTTCTACTCCATTTTTACTTGCTTTTACTATACGTATATACATGTGTTTACATTGAAGACAATGTAAGAATTAGGTGTGGGGGAGTGTTAACACATCACTATCTTTATTTTTTTTAATGTTTTATTAGTTCAACATTTTTAAGATACATATTTTAGGATTATTATGCTCTAAGTAGCATAATTTATTTATTTTTATTCTTAGTATTAATTTGTTGTTTTTCTTATGATAGTTAGGATTAATATACGAGCTTAGAATCAATCACAAGCCTTCTTTTTGTTTTCTGATATCTGTGATGAAATTAACTAAACAATATTAAGTCAAAAAGAATAATGAATGTTGGTAGAGTCTTGGCCTTATTCTTAAGTGAATATAACTTTATGATAATTTTGCTCAAAATTTATATGCATAATATCTAAATTGGTGATAGAATAATCTATATGCATGAACGTCTAAAAATGTTATGAATCCCTTGAAACTTTGCTATACCTTTAATACATAAGAATAGGTTGCTAGAACTTTTCTTTAAGTTTATTTAAGTGAATGCTAAATTTATTTCTTGAAAAATGATTAAGGTAACAAGATTAACTTCTTTGACTAAATTGTTCTACCCTTCGTATTGTTGTTCTTTCAAGAACAACCCTTTTAGAGAACCAATTTGAACCAACATAAGCCAATTATTTATATACATTCCTTACCCTTTGAGTTTGAATCAAATACATTGATCATATCCTATAGTTCAAGAAAAGTGGAATTGCACAAAAAAAATAGATTTTATGAAAATGTTAAGATAAGATTTAAGTGTTTACTGTGCTATAATTGATTAAATGTCCAACATACATAAAACAACCCCTATTACAATATGTATTTCACAATATATATATAAATAATAATAATAATAATAAAAGCACAAATTGAAAAGAATTATAAAAATGACATAAATAAAAGAAAAGAAGCAAATAATGAAGTTTGGGTCCAAAACAATAAAATTTGATCCTATTTTATTGATAAAGTTGATCTTATGATAGTATTATTTATTGTTTTTTTCTTACTCTATATATTCATGAACTTTTGTTTTTCCATCTCACCGAAGAAGTCCATTGCTATTGGCCTTATACTATCACTCTTTTTTCTACTGTTTGTCAAATATGCGAAATGAAAAAAATGAAAAATTGGTTCAACTTGGTTAAATAGGTGGGATTTTTAAAAAATATATATTGGATCATTTTATTTAAACCGTAAAATTTTTAAAATGAAATTGAACCTATTTATTTGAGCTAGTAAAATTTTAAAAAATTGATCAATTTTTCAAAAATTCACGAAATGTTTTAAAACATTTGGCCACTTTTTTCAAAATTATGAAATATTTTAGGCTAATTTTTAATAATTTGACTAAAAATAAGTGGTGAAATAAAAAAGTTCTGTAGTAGTGAAGCTTACCCTAAATTTTTAATAAATGCATTCTCACACTCGTGTTAAGATAATTTCCCGTTCAGATAGGAAATTCCTGCAAAGCTATTAGGTTCAACTATTTTTGACAATGAAGACTTGATAAGAAAATTCAAATACTTAGGTTGTAGAGATCAATTACTCATTACATTTCAATCGTCATCTTTTTCTCTCTATTTTTTAAGGATTAACTACATTCTTTGTCCCTAATAAGATTTATTCTAATAACATTTACGTCCACAAGGTTATAAAATCGTTTATGTCTTCAATGTTATTTAAAGTGAAACAAATAGAGACTCATAATAATTAGCTAATAGAGAATGGATGAAGGAATTCTACGATGGAAGAGAGAGCCTCCAAATTATGGTATGTATTGATTTATTATTTTTAATTGTAAGATTGTGTTAAAATCTTATATTTTGTATGTGTAGGGAATATTGTCGAGTCAGAATTATTTGCATTTTATTATTTTTGATAGTTTATAGTTGGATATGTGTAATACGATATCTTTTTATTTGTTTTACTTATATACATAGGGTGTTAAATGGTTTGTTCGATCCAACCTAATTCATTTAAAATTGTATCATTAAGTTCATTCAAATGAGTAATTCACTTGAAAACAGCTCACCAATCTATTTAGCAATTTTTTTTTAAAACATAATTTTTTTTTGTTAAGAGACTGAACATATTATTTTAGTAATTTTTGGTCCATTTTTTAAAATTTTTTTTAAGCAAACAACAAACCCTTTTTTCTTAACAATCAAATTTTTTTATTAATCAACAAACTTGAATCATTAATTTCTTTATTTAACTAATTATAATATAATCATCACATTACTATTTAACACTTAAAAAATTAATATTATAAACCTATCATAATGAGTTCAATAAAAATAATAAATTTACTTATTTAAATCTATCATAATGAGTTCAATAAAAATAATAAATTTATTTATTTAAACTTATCATAATGAGTTCAACAAAAATAATAAATTTATTTATTTAATATTATAAATCTACAAAAAAAATTAAATAAGTCAATCTATTTCAAAAAAAGATTTAATAAAATATTAATGTGCTTGCAAAAAAAAATTAAATAATTTGTTCATGAATAGTCTAATTTAGTTAAAATAAAAATAAACTCAACTCAGTTCAGCTCAGTTCAACTCGATTAAAAATAAGATGAGTTAAAATGAGATACAATTCACTTAAAATTAATTGAATTTAAGCAAGTTGAATCAACCTATCTTATATGATACCACTATTATATGTATGACTTAAGTACTTTTTATGCGGATCATAGCATTAGACGTAAAGAGGAATGCTAATTAATTAACACAAATTTATACCCGTATCTTTCGTATTGTATCATGTATGAGTAATATTTTAGAAAAATGAATAGTTTTTTTAATTTTTAAAATAATTATAAGATATCATATGATCTAATATATTTAAATAAAAATAAATATAAATTTATATATATATATAAGTGAGTATATATAAGCGTATATTATTATTTATTTGTTGTAAAATATGTGCCATAGAAATGTTATACACATCGCTGGTGTCTTTTGTACTTTTTACCGTTGTACATGTATTGGGTGTAATTATTAGTCATTTGTGCTTAACCATTGTAATTTTTACTCCTATATTGTGCTTGTCGTTGGATTATTACTCAAAATTTTGGGTGGCTTTTTTTAGTGATGATATAATTTTTTATGATGTGTACATGTATTGGGTGGCTTCTTTTAGTGGGAGATGTAATGCTAAGAGATGGAAAGAAGAATAGCAAAAATATTGGTTAAATATTTTAATATCTTTCTTCTTTTGGTATCTAAGAATTTTTTTGTGCATATGATGGGAAAGTCAAGTTAAATGGATGGTCAAATCCCTAAGAAATATTAGTATTGATGAGTGTCATGTGTTAGATATATCCTCCAATTGCATGAGCAACTCCAGATATAAACATGGTAATTATCCTCCAATTGATTCCGAATCTATTATGAAGTTAGGGTTCGTTTAGATGTATTTATGTTAAAAAAGGATAAATGCTCGTAGCATAAATGATGTAAATTAAATTAACGAAAAATAGAAAAGGAAGCTTATTAAATTATCGAAACCTAACTATCGAGGAACCTCACGTCTCCGGCTGACGTGTATGATTTTTTTCATATTTCTTTATTATTTTACATATATATTTATTTATTTATATTAATAATATGTTCTTTAAACTACACCCATATATATAAATCATAATAAGTTTTTTAATATCACCACTTTGTGGTAAAAAAAAACACACATGTTATTTAGTCATTGATAGATGTATAAAAACAATATTAACATTTTTTCAAATAGTTTAAATATTTAGGAAGGTTAGTAACTAATAACTTCTAACATGATATCATGTATTTAAGATTTAATAATTTTAATTTTTAAATTATAAATATTTAATTTACATAATACATAAAACAAATATTTATGGAAGAAAAATAGATATATAAAAATATTTTTAATCGTTCTTTCAATAACTAAATATTTTCAATAGAATTGATTTTCTAATAATTTCTAACAAAAGTATATCTATATATGTAATTTATTATAAAATATTATTTAAATAAAACCAAATTCATTGTATTAATTTATATAAGCATGATATATTATTTATTCGTAATAATATTTGTCAATAGTCCAGGATATAATCATGATTAATAATTAGATGGTTTAATAATAAAAAAATAAACAATTTTTTGATGCTATTTAAATGAATATCATAAGATTTATGAATGTTATAAAAAATTATAAATTTTAATACTTTTAAATATTACATATGCTGAATATGTATTTTTATTTAAGTAAAATAAAAACTCAAACTCATATATACATTCAGTTGTAAAAAATAATAATATAAATTATATTTAATAAATTATAATAAATATGTAAAAAAATTAAATATACGAATGAATAATATATATTTATATAATTATATATGATATAATATAAAATTACTTATAAATTGAAATGAAATGGTTATTTATATCATGGCACAGAATGAATACATGATCTATTAAAATTAGGTAAAGTAAAATAATATTTAACTAATAAATTTGTAAGAAAGATAAAAAAAAATATTTTATAAATACAATAAATAAAGAATCTTTAAATTCCATGTTGCCATTAGACGAGTTGACTTGCATCATCATTCCATGTCCAATTTTGTCATTCATTTTTCATATAAAATAAACCCATGCATCATCTCCTTCACATTCACAAAAGATACTCCTGATTAATTCAATTTAGAAGAATTTGCAAATGGAGGCACAATCCAGCTGCAAACTAACTACAGTACTTGAAGTCATGGTTATGCATGGCATCTCCTGAGGAAGTAGATCGACTTGCTAGTGCTTCCGTCAAGGATGTGCCAGCGTCTGAAATTTTCACCGAAGGTACATCCCACAAGGATATTGCGATCATCGACATGTCTGCGATTCGTTCCTTGCTTGGTCACTCAACAACAGATGAAGATGATGAGGTAAGTGATATCATGTTGATGAAAATATTACCCAAAGGAACATCTCCTGAAGTGGTTAAATACCTTAATCATATCCTCGTAGCATCAAAACTCTTGGATGATATTATTATTTTGAACCCCGAGCTATATTGGGGAAAGAAGATTATCAACAGATCTTGATATCTATAGAAACGGAATTGTCAGATATTCAAAAATATTTTGAAAATTTGATGCTTTATGAGAAAAGGCTTGATGAAAAAATAGAGTACCAAGAAAAAAGGAAAAGAGTGACACCTCTAGTTTTTATTTTTGGATTTTTCATTGCTGTGATGACTTCAATTGTTTCTGTTGCAATTGATGCGCCACCAGTTTTGCCCGCTGTAGCGGGTGCATGCATTGGCTGTACCAATAGTTTCAGTTGGAAAATGGTGTGATGTTATTTGGAATGGTCATTTTAATGCAACAAAATCTGAGAAGGATTTAATGAGTTCAGTGACGACTGCAGCTTATGATGAAGTTGTTAATCTAACCAATATTTACAAATCTTGGAATCAAAAAGCGAAGCTGATCAGTTATTGCTTCTGCGGAGTCATATTGAAACTCATGAGACCGAAACAAAGAGTAGAAAGCTCATGGAAAGTATGAAATATTTAAGAGAAAATGCTTTTAAGCGTAGAAGTCGCACAATTAGGGCATGGAACGCAATTAAGAAGAAAATAACTACATATTACCACAAAAACAAAATGTCTTTATGTTGTGGGAGCTCTTTTAATGTTTACAACATGGTCTGATCCTAACAACTTAGGTAATCTCAATATGTAAGAGTATATTATTATTTATATGTTGTAAAATACGTGCGATATATATGTCTCATGTTAGTAAATACACATCGCTCCTATCCTTTGTAATTTTTACCATTGTACATGTATTGGGTGTAATTATTAGTCATTTGCGTGTTAAATATTAACCCTTAATTCAATGAATAAAGGGTTCTAATCTACTATGATCAAACTAAATATGTAGAAATTGAAGACAAGATTATCTCCCTCAATTATGTTCCATCTAGATAACATGTAGTAAATATCTTAACCAAAGCTTTGTTTTTGAGAGTTAAGTGTAACACTTGGTTTGGAAAACATATATCGCTTAGCTTGAGGGGGAGTGTAGGAAATCAATCTAGGCATATGATTGATTCTTAAGTAACCCTTAATTTTTAGGAGGAAGTTTCGTGATTTTTAGGGTGACTTTCAGCTCTATTTTCAGCTTTATTTTCAGCTCTATTTCCAGCTTTATTTCTCATTTTATGTTGGTGTATCCTAGTTGTATTTTAGTGTATTATAGCTGTGTATTTTAGTTATAATATTAGTATATAAATATGATATGTATCAGAGAATTATAGAGAAGAAAGGAATAAGAAGAATACAACTTTAAGAGAGTTTGTTTTGTGTGGGAAGGCCTTTAGGCCTTGGCCTCTTTTCAGCGTCAATTAACAACATCTCTTGATTTTTATCAATCTGGAATTCAATTTTCAACATGGTATCAAAGCTTTAAGTTCAGAAACCTCTGCTATTGGCCTCTCTCTCACTGTATCTCTTCGTAGGAAACTGTTTTTTTAATCATAAAGTGGTTTTCTATTTTTCTCATATCAGTTTCTGTTGTTTTAATTCTTAGATCAGTTTCTACTATTTTAATTCTTAGATCAGTTTCTGCTATTTTAATTCTTAGATCAGTTTCTGCTGCTTTAATTCTCATTATTTGAGGTTGATTGATATCTGAGAACTGACAATGGTAACAGACAAAAAACAATATTGAGAATTCTGAGAACTGACAATGGTAACAGACAAAAAACAATATTGAGAATTCTGAGTCCATTGCTGCAGTATTGAAGTTAGATTTCACTACTGTTGTGGGTGCCCATGAAAGTGCTTCAGGAATGAAAAATTTGCAACCTTGTACAGAAGGTCAATAGTTTTCTGGATTCCACCAAAACCATCTAAACCAGAAGCTTATTCTTCCCAGCATGTTGTTGCATTTACTCATCCTCAGACAACCTCACAAATGCCAAACCTTGCTTCTTTCCCATCAATGTATTGGCAAGAATTCTATGGATCTCTGCCTTCTAATTTTGGTGGCAATAATTTACATTACTTCAATTTTCTCCTTCAACAGACTTTCTGGGTATATTCCAAAAAAAAAGTTTGCCAACGAAATTCCAAGTAATGTCAAAATAGACCTTTCGTTCAACAATCTATCAGGACAAATTCCAGAATCTCAAATTTTCCTAACTCAAGAAACCAAGTATTTTTCTGGGAATCGTAATTTGTGTGGTGAACCAACCAAAAACCCTCAAATGGGTTTCAACACCAGCAATTTCCTTATGGCTACCTTTGCCAAATCCACATAATTCTTAAGGTCAAATGCATTCACACTTCCCTGGTGGTCGACCCTCACAATTTCCTTTCTATGAGATGAATCCCATGTTTGGGGGGTCCTGTCTTTGCCTTTGGACCACATAAGGAATCATCTTCAAACAGTCATCTTCAGACATTATCTCAGAAGAGTATTAAATCAGCTTCCACACTAGAATGACATTGCTACTAAGAAGAGTTTTCTTCTCCTTTTTAGAAGGAATCACCAACCGAAAATGGCTTTGCTGACCTTTACTCTTCCTCTGAATTTGGTTCAATGTTTAATTCTACATCTACAGTTACTCTTTCTATTTGTAGCTGAAGTCGTCGTTCATCTAAGAAACGACTGACTGCCGTGCATCTACGTTCGTCTCTACTCAAATCAGCCACTAAACTCGAACAACTATCAACCTCAATCTCGCACGACTTCAACCTCAGTCTCGCGTGACTTCAATCTAAGTATCGCGAGACTTCAGTCATTAGTCTCACGAAACCCAAGCACCTAATTGTTGGCATCTTCCATTTCGTTGCTTAGCCGTTGTCCTCCAATCGACGTTGCTCTCCAATCGGCGCATCATATTCAAACTCAAACAAGAAAGATAGAAAACAGTGAATGAAACGTTTATGTCCAATTCGTAGAGTGATATCACCTCCTTCTGATCGTCACAACTATTTAAAAAGTTTCAACCCAGTAACCCCATTTCTACCCATCGACCAAATCTACCCAATCTTTCTAGTTCAGCCCAATAGGCCCAGTAACCATTCAACATCCTTGTTCAATCCTGCGTTCAATTTTGGTTCTGCTTCTACGGATAATAATGTTACTTCCTCGTCAGATTGGCCATAAAAAGATCAAACATCAACAAAGTAACTTCCATTTTTATATTTGTTCTGTATTTAGTAAAGCAGCAAACTTTTCCATTTCAAGAAAATAATCCATAAGAATAATTTCATCTGAAAGGACCGTTAGGTTTCTTTCAATAAACTTCTCATTCTATAGATGAAGTGATGTGACTAGAAGACGTTTCTGAATCTAATTGGCCTTTATGACATTCATTTATCTCAATGTTACTTGCTTGGTCTATATCAGATTCAACAGGATATAGTCACTCTCCGAGCTGCAGGAAATTCAACTACAAGCTCCACTCAGTTTCAATGGCCACTCTTCGAGCTACAAGAAATTCAACTGCAAGTTCCACTCATTTTCAATGGCCACCCTCCAAGTTGTAGGAAATTCAACTACATTGCTCTCTACTCAGATTCAACCACCACCCTCCGAGCAGCAAGAGATTCAACTACAATGCTCCACTCAGATTTAGTGGTTAAATCATATACTTTCTCATCATCCCAATCTTCAGGCTACTTAGCAATAGGATTTGTAATCCTTTTTGGGATGTCATCATATACCAAGCTTAGATCCATAAACCTTCAGGATCCAGCTTGAGTGGGAATGTTGAATGTTAACCATTTTACCATCTTCCTCATCATCCCAATCTTCAGGCTACTTAGCAACAAGATTTGTAATTCTTTTTGGGATGTCATCATATATCAAGCTTAGATCCATAAACCTTTGGGATCCAACTTAATTGGGAGTGTTAAATATTAACTCTAAATTCAATGAGTAAAGGGTTCTAGTCCACTATGATCAAACTAAACATGTGGAAATTGAAGACAAGATGATCTCCTTCAACTATGTTTCATCTAAACAACAAGTAGTAGATATCTTAACCAAAGTTTTGTTTCTGAGAGTTAAGTGTAACACTTGGTTTGAAAAACATATATCGCCTAGCTTGAGGGGGAGTGTAGGAAATTAATCTAAGCATATGATTGATTCCTAAGAAACCCTTGATTTTCAGGAGGAAGTTTCCTGATTTTCAGGAGGAAGTTTCCTGATTTTTAGGGTGACTTCCAGGTCTATTTTTAGCTTTATTTTCGGCTTATTTTCGGCTCAATTTCTAGCTTTATTTCCTACTTTGTATTAGTATATCCCAACTATATTTTAGTGTATTATAACTGTGTATTTTAGTTATAACATTAGTATATATATAATCTATATTAAAGAATTATAAAGAAGAAAGAAATAAGAAGAATACAATTTTAAAAGAGTTTATTTTGTGTGAAAAGGCCTTTAGGCCTTTGACCTTGACCTCTTTTCAGCATCAATTAACAACATCGGTTAATTTTTATCAATTCAGAATTTAATTTTCAACATAACCATTGTAATTTTTACTCTTATATTGTGCTTGTCGCTTAATTATTACTCAAAATTTTGGGGTGCTTTTTTTAGTGAGGATATAATTTTTATGATGTGTACATGTATTGGGTGGCTTCTTTTAGTGGGAGATGTAACGCTAAGAGGTGGAAAAAAGAATACCAAAGTTAAAAATTTTAATAGCTTTCTTCTTTTGGTATTTGAGAATTAAACATGAATCGACTCACCACGTGAGGAATATCTAGATCATAGGAATTTCTTGTATTAATATAATAGCTAGAAAGGTCTAATATTTCTTGATAAAAAATAATTATTTATGAATTAATTATATTTATAATATGATATTTTTACATTAAAATAGTAACAAAGAAGATTTAGGGGAAAAATTGGAATAAAAATTAAAAAAATGTTAAAAATCGGAGAAAATTTATATTTCAAAAATAATATTTTATTTAAAAAAATGAGAAATTTATATAAAAATATAAGATATTTGTAAATTAAAAAAGATATTAAGAAATAGTTGATAGAGTTGCTATTATCTTCCTTAAATTAAGGTAAATTAATCAAGCTCTTTTATAGTGTATTTGGACAAAGTATTTAATTATTTGACAATATATTTTCCCATGTATATATAACATATAGGGAAAATTATTATAAAGGGGTTTTTTGTTTTTATAAAAGATGCTATTTAGTACTCTAAATTATAAAATATATTATTTTTTTTATAAAAAATATAGTATTTATCATTTTTTTTGAAAATGAAGATGTCAGATTGGAGTGGAAAATGATGTCTTGAGTGAGATGGGAGGAAAAGTCATAAAAGAAAACAGCAGTTTCTTCCCTTTTTTTCGTTTATGTTTTTCCTTTTTCTTTTCTTTTTTGTCCTATTTATAATATGATATTTTTATATTAAAATAGTAACAAAGAAGATTTAGGGAAAAAAATTGGAATAAAAATTAAAGAAAATGTTAAAAGTCGGAGAAAATTTATATTTCAAAAATAATACTGTATTTAAAAAATGAGAAATTTATATAAAAATATAAGATATTTGTAAATTAAAAAAGATATTAAGAAATAGTTGATAGAGTTGCTCTTATCATCCTTAAATTAAGGTAAATTAATCAAGCTCTTTTATAGTGTCTTTGGACAAAGTATTAATTATTTGACAATATATTTTCCCATGTATATATAACATATAGGGAAAATTATTATAAAGGGGTTTTTTGTTTTTATAAAAGATGCTATTTAGTATTCTAAATTATAAAATATTTTATTTTTTTATTTTTTTTTATAAAAAATATAGTATTTATCATTTTTTTTATGAAAATGAAGATGTCAGATTGGAGTGGAAAATGATGTGTGGAGTGAGATGGGAGGAAAAGTCATAAAACATAACATTATTTTCTTCCCTTTTTTCGTTTATGTTTTTCTTTTTGTACTCTTCTTTTCAATATATATATAAATTTATATTTATTTTATTATAAAATAAATTATTTTTTATTTTTAAAAATAAAGTTTTTAATATATGATATGATAAAAAAATTTATGTATTTAAAATTAATTATAAATGTATAAGATGTTAATATTTTTCATTGTTTATAATAATTATATTTTATAAAATAAAATTAATATATTTTTTTATAAATAAAATTGATTAAAAATTTTAGGTGAAATCTTGACTATGATTACACTTTTATTTTTAAAAGTTTGCTCCAAAATTTACTCTTATATACAAAAACCTATTTTTCTATATGGAATGAAGTCGTAGGCTAGCCTTGGTGGAGGCATAAAGCCTAAATCGTAAAAGATAAATAAATAATAAGATTATCCATATAATGGGAAAGTCAAGTTAAATGGATGGTCAAATCCCTAAGAAATATTAGTATCGATGAGTGTCATGTGTTAGATCCTCCAATTGCATGAGCAATTCCAGATATAAACATGGAATAGAAAAACAAGGAAAAAAAAGCCTACCAAAGTTTAAGATGTAAATTTAATAATAAAAAATATTTAATTTTGATATTATTTAAATAAATATAACAAGATTTATAAATTTTTTAATCGAATTATTATAAAATAATATAGATATATTTCAAAAAGTTATAGATTTTAATATTTTTAAATATTATATAAGTATTATATGTTAAATATATATTTTTATTTTATTAAAATAAAAACTTAAAACTACGTAATTTATAACAAAATAATATAGCTTAATATTTATATAAAAAAATAAATAATATAAATTATAATAAATATGTAAAAAATTTAAATATATAGATAAATAATATATATTTATATAATTATATATAAACTGAAATGAGATGGTTATTTATATTATTAAAAGTAAAGTAAAATAATATTTAACTAATAAATTTGTAAAAAAGTTACTGTAAAATAAAAAAGTTATTTTATAAATACAATAAATAAAGAATCTTTAAATTCCATGTTGCCATTGGACGAGTTCACTTGTCATCGTAATTCCATGTCCAATTTTCTCATTCATTTTTCATATAAAATAAACCCATGCATCATCTCCTTCACATTCACAAAAGATACTCCTGATTAAGAAGAATTTGCAAAATTCACCAAATGGAGGCACAATCCAGCTGCAAACTAACTACAGTACTTGAAGTCATGGTTATGGCATCTCCTGAAGAAGTAGATCGACTTGCTAGTGCTTCCGTCAAGGATGTGCCAGCTTCTGAAATTTTCACCGAAGGTACATCCCACAAGGATATTGCGATCATCGACATGTCTACGATTCGTTCCTTGCTTGGTCACTCAACAACAGATGAAGATGATGAGGTAAGTGATATCATGTTGATGAAAATATTACCCAAAGGAACATCTCCTGAAGTGGTTAAATACCTTAATCATATCCCCGTAGCATCAAAACTCTTGGACTCAATCGAAAATTTGACCAGTAAGCTATGCACGGAACCCCAAGCTATATTGGGGAAAGAAGATTATCAACAGATCTTGATATCAATAAAAACGGAATTGTCAGATATTCAAAAATATTTTGAAAATTTGATGCTTTATGAGAAAAGGCTTGATGAAAAAATAGAGTACCAAGAAAAAAGGAAAAGAGTGACACCTCTATTTTTTATTTTTGGATTTTTCATTGCTGTGATGGCTTCAATTGTTTCTGTTGCAATTAAGGCGCCACCAGTTTTGCTCTCTGTAGCGGGTGCATTGGCTTTACCAATAGTTTCAGTTGGAAAATGGTGTGATGTTATTTGGAATGGTCATTTTAATGAAACAAAATCTGAGAAGGATTTAATGAGTTCAATGACGACTGCAGCTTATGATGAAGTTGTTAATCTAACAAATATTTACAAATTACTCTTGGAATCAAAAAGCGAAGCGGATCAGTTATTGCTTCTGCCGAGTCATATTGAAGCTCATGAGACCGAAACAAAGAGTAGAAAGCTCATGGAAAGTATGAAATATTTAAGAGAAAATGCTTTTAAGCGTAGAAGTCGCACAATTAGGGCATGGAACGCAATTAAGAAGAAAACAACTACATATTACAGCAAAAACAAAATGTCTTTACGTGGTGGGAGTCCTTTTAATGTTGACAACATGGTCTGATCCCAACAACTTTGATAATCTCAATATGTGTTTGCTTGTATTGTACTAGGAGAATATGTCTTTATGTTGTGGGTGTCCTTTTACTGTTGAGGACATGGTCTGATCCCAACAAATTTGATAACCTCGTTATGTGTTTGTTTATATTGTACTTGGTTTTTACATATCACTCCATTAACAACACGTCTTTATGTTATGGAGGTCCTTTAATTTACTGTTGAGGACATGGTCTGATCCCAACTAGCTTTGGTAATCTCATTATGTGTTTGTTTATGTTGTACTTGGTGTGTTATAAATGTCTATGACTAAGGAGTTTGTATAAAATGCAAGAGCTAGCTTTGATTTCTTGTCGATTACATTTCTTAACTCCTTCACGTTGTGCTTGCATGATGCTTATACATAATACATAGACAATCATACACATGAAGCCCGGCTGGAATGAACATGGCTAACAGGCTAAGGATATATACCTAGGACTTCTTCAATTTTGTATTATTTAAAATGTTACCAATATGTTAATTATATTATATACCTAGGACTTCTTCAATTTTGTATTATTTAAAATGTTACCAATATGTTAATTATATTTAAATATAATTAACATATTTAGTAACATTTTAAATAATACAAATTTTCCACACACATTCAACTCTCTCATTTTTTTCTTCATAATTTTCAATTTAAGAATTCTATAAATTATGTTTGTAATTTAGTTGGTAATGTGGCTTTTATTTGGTTTTCTTGGTGGGCATTATTTCATTTTGACCTCAACTGGTTTTGATTTCGATTTCCGGTAATGAATTCTGAATATTAATTACAAGAACCAGTTTGATGAAATTATTGTGCATTATGAACTTGTTATTGCTATGATATATGCCCTTATGGTCTTTGTTTCTACAAATTTATTAGTAGTGAATTTTACAACTAACTAATAATTAATGTTCCTTTTTTGTTCGTAAATTACAAATAATGCTTAATTATCTCAATGTTAAAATCACTCTTCATGAAAAAATAGTTCACAAATTAATGACAAAGCTTAATTATAATCTTAATATTAAAATCATCCTTCAAAGGAAAAAAGATATTAACATTAGAAATATAGCATTCTCAATTTCTTTTTTAAAAAAACTTATTCATCGTACATTTAGGCCTAATTATCGTATTAATATATTTTGTTATATCATTTGAGTTAATCACAAATCGGTGATGAATAGTAATGCTATAATATTTGGTACTTGAATTCGCCGTAAGAGTTTCCACACATAATACATAGGATTTATTACTACAAAAAGGGTATTTAAGTCGTTATGTAAAATCAGTTTTTTAAAAACTGAATTATAATAAGTTTAAAGTCGGTTCGGTGTAGAACCGATGCTATCCACGTTGGACGTAACGTCGGTTGACGTGGAGAACCGACGCTACCAACGTGGATAGCGTCGATTTGCCCCGTCAATCGACGCTACCCACGTGGCTAGCGTCGGTTCGTCACGTCCTATTTTTTAAATTAAAAAATGGATGCAGTAAATATAATTGAAATTTTTTTAGGTCATTAATTATTATTTTATTTGACTCTTTAGAATTTAAGTTGGATATAAATCTATATAAATAGTATAAGTTTTCATTTTTTTAGACAATTAGTTTTTAAAATTATATAATTTTGATTATTTGTTTGGATATTTAAATTTATATATGTACGTACATTATATCTTTATTTAATTTTGTGTATCTGTTTTAATTAAATATTATTGTAAAATTATTTTTTTTTCTTTTTCTATAGTACGTATATGCATAGTTTAAATAAAATAATAATTGACAAAAAAAAATTTAATGGCATGGATAGCATCGATTGACGTGGCGAACCGACGCTAACCACGTGGATAGTGTCAATTTGCCCCGTCAACTGACGCTATCCACATAATATATCCGTTCGGCTCATTTCTTCCACGTAGGAACCAAAAATCTTCATTTCTCTTCTCTATTTTCTCCCAAAATCGAGCTCACACTCACCCTCTTTCTCAATTTCCAGCCACCTCTGACCACCATTTTCAACGTCGTTTTGTGGGTTATATTTCTCTTCTCATTATCTTTCAGATCTACTAATTTTTTTGAGTGAAATACTCAAATTTTTTATATCCATTTTTTCACTTATTCTCACTTACAAAACATCATTTTCTTCTTCTCTCCATTTAGTCATTTCATAACATTCTTGTAAGTATTTCTATTAATTTTGTAGCTTATTATTCAGTTTGTTTTATTTTTTGTATAAATTTTTGATTTAGGTATGTTTTTTATTTTACTTGTTATTATATTTTTGGCTTATTTTCTGTGGAAATAATATCTGAAATGTTATGGGTTTGAGAGATTATATATATTTACCGTGCGTGGATAAATTTATTTGTATATAAATAATTATATTTTATTAAGTAGTGAATAGAGGAAAAGTAATATGTTTTTTTAAATTTTTAAGAAATTATATATGTGCTATCTATTGACTCTTAAAAAAATTATAAATATATATTTATAAACTCAATAATTTAAATAATTTATATATATATATATATATATATATATATATATTAATAAAAAATCAAATAATAACTAAAAACTAAGTAGTATTATTATTTTTATTTATATATGCTACTTATGAGTTAAAATGTTAAATATGTTACTAGTAGCCCCTACTTCTATAAAATGTTATATACATGCAATTAATATTACTTTTTAATTATGATATAGTAACATGTTTAGAAATTAGAATCAACCAAAGTGATTGGTTTTTATATATTCATGCTGGCATGTTGCTTATTTTTTAATTTGTATAGAAATGAGGTTGTTTGTAACTTTATATTTTCATTCCTACTCCTTTAGGTACAGATTGATTCCCAAATCTAACCCTATTATCCTTCCCAAAGTTATTTATATATAATAATACTTGAAATATATTCATTAGATACATAATTAATTAATATGTTTAATTAATGTCATTAATAAAAAATGGACAAATCTTGGATGTCAAAGTGTAGAATTGAGCAAGACTATATTTCTAGAGTTGAAAGTTTTATGAAATTTGCTTGTAGAAATAATAATACTGGAACTAGTATGATTCGATGCCCATGTGTTAAATGTAAAAATGAGTGATTTCATGAATTTGACGAGGTTAAGTATCACTTTATCCATAATGGTATTCTTTTGAGCTATAAATGTTGGTAATATCATGGAAAAAATATTGATAATACTCATGGGGAAAAGATAAATAAGAATGTGAATGGATTACATACATCTTATCATAATGTACAGACAGAAAATATGTTTCATGGTGTTGAAGATGAATTACGCGAGGATGATCCTGAAACCTTTAAAAACTTATAGAAGATGCCGAAAATTCGTTGTATCCAAAATGCAAAAAATACACTAAACTGTTAGGATTGATTCATTTGTACAATGTGAAGGCAAAATATGGTTTTTCTGACAAGGGATACATAGAATTACTAAATCTACTAGTCGATATGTTTCCTGAGGGTATTGAATTGCCATCTTCAATGTATGAAGTGAAGAAATCTCTTAGTCGATTTGGCATGGAATATCATAAGATTCACGCTTGTCCAAATGATTACATTCTTTATAGAAAATAATATGAGACATTAGATGATTTTCCTATGTGTAAAGAATCGAGATGAAAGCATGGTACAAATGAGACAACACATAAGAAAGGCATGCATGCAAAGGTTCTTTGGTACTTTCCCCCGATTCCTCGCTTTTAAAGGTTGTTCAATAGTAAAGATACATCAAAGATGTTGACTTGGCATTCAGATAATCAATATGATGATGAGGTGCTACGTCATCCTTGTGATTATCCAAATTGGAAAGTAGTAGATAATTTATCTCCTCAATTTTCATCTGATCTGCGCAATCTTCGTCTTGCCATTGCTACTGATGGAATTAATCCACATAGGTCCCTTAGTAGTAGATATAGCTGTTGGCCAGTAATTATGGTAACATACAACCTTCCTCCCTGGTTGTGTATAAAAAGAAAATTCATGATGTTAACATTATTGATCTCAGGACCGAAACAACTTGGTGTTGATATTGATGTATATTTGTAGCCTCTGATAGATGATTTAAAGATGTTGTGGAATGATGGTGTAAATGTTTACGATGCACATAAAGAAGAACACTTTAACTTGAAGGGGGTCCTTTTATGGACAATTAATGATTTTCTTACCTATCGAAACTTATCAGGACATGCAACAAAAGGTTACAAGGGATGCCCTATATGTAGTGATGGAACTTCTGCAACTTATCTTGTTCACGGACAAAAGATGTCTTATAGAAGACATAGAAGATTTTTTCCATCTGGACACAAGTTTAGATACCAAAAGAAACCATCCGATGGTGAAGAAGATCATGATCATGCAACTTGACCTTTACGAGGTGTTGAGATATTAAGGTAATTGAATGGTATGACATTCAAACGATATAGAAAGATGAAAAGAAAACTCACTATGGTAGGGAAACGAAAGAGGTCAACTAATGAAATGGGTGAAAATGAAAAAGAGTTTGAACCGACTTACCATGGTTGTTGGAAAAAAATTAATATTTTGGGAATTACCTTATTGGAAAGACCTACACATTCGTCACATCTTAGATGTAATGCACATTGAGAAAAATGTATATGAGAGCTTGATTGGTACTTTACTTAATATGTATGGAAAAACAAAGGATGGAATTAAGGCAAGATTAGATTTAAAGAAACTAGGCATACGACCTGAATTGGAACCAAGGGTGGAAAATGATAAGAATCGAGCATACTTACCACCAGCATCACATATAATGTCAACAAAAGAGAAGGATATGTTTTGTAAATGTTTGGAGGGTGTGAAAGTTCCTAATGGTTACTCATCCAACTTAATAAATTTTGTGTCTATCATCGATAAGAAACTGCATGGATTGAAATCACATGACTATCATATCTTAATGCAATAGTTATTACTAGTTGCTATTAGATCAATTCTTCCAAAACATGTTCGATTATCAATAATTTGGCTTTGTTCATTCTTCAATACAATATGCAAGAAATCTATATCAATTGGCGAGTTAAATTCTTTACAGAAAGATGTTGTAGAGACTTTGTGTCTAATTGAAAAATATTTTCCTCCTTCTTTCTTTGATATAATGATTCACTTGTGTGTTCATTTAGTTCGAGAGGTTCAATTGTGTGGTCCTACTTACTTAAGGTGGATGTATCCTTTTGAGAGATATATGCAAGTCCTTAATGGATATTTAAATAATAGAAATCGACCTGAAGGATGCATGGTGCAACGATACATTGCTGAAGAGGCCATTGAATTTTGTTCTGAATACTTTAGTGGTTGCACTGAAATTGGGAATCCTACGCACAAGTTGTTCTTAGAACGTCACATGATCCAAGTAGGTAACCCTATGCTTGGTGGAAGTAAGAAATTGTTTATTGATCGCAATCGATGGGAAAAAGCACACCGAATTATTTTGTTAAATAATAATGAGGCACAACTGTACATAGAATAAGTGATATTCATTGTTTCATGATTGCAAAAATCATTTTTTATTTAACTATTAATGATGATATATAACTTCATATATATTTAATAACATTACAGGATGCATTTAAACTTATTGAAGATCGATCTACGTTATAAAAAAAAGGAGGAGAAAAATGGTTGTATGATGAACATAAGCGAGAACTTATTAATTGGTTTCGCAACCATGTAAGTGTCACAAACAAAAATTCATGCATGTATGTTCCTAGATCTATTCAATGTTTTAAAACTTTGCTCTAAACACATTTCATGTTTTTGTATACATAGATTCAAGGTGAACTCAAGAAACCCAATCATAAAATATCAGAAAGTTTACAATGGCTTGCACATGGGCCAAAATTCGATGTCAAATCATTTCATAGTTTCACAATAAATGGATCAAGGTTTATGATTCAAGCTAGGGACAAATTCCGAGTAAATCAAAATAGTGGTGTGAAGATGGTTGCACAAACTATGCAATTTACCAGTTCAAAAGATGTTAATCCTGTACTTTCTGATATAACATATTATGGTATAATACAAGAGATTTGGGAATTGGATTATGAGGTCTTCCATGAAATAGTTTTCTTGTGTAATTAGGTCAAAGATGTTATCAATGTTGGATATAAAATAGATGATTTTGGATTTACCCTTGTAAATTTATCCAAGATAAGTCACACTGATGATCCTTTCACGTTAAGACTTCATGCAAAACAAGTATTTTACGTGAGCGATCAAATTGATCCAAGATGGTCTGTTGTGTTAACGCGTCCACAAAAAGAGTTTTACCATTGTGATGTTGTAGAAGATGATGACCCTATGCTTGATACATTAACCAATATTAGTAATTTCTCAAATAAATTGCCTAATGTATGTGATGATCTAGTTGATGATGATAATCCTTCGTCATGGGCTCAAATTGATTGTGAAGGAATATATGTATATGATCAACAACCTAATTAAACATAACGTATGTTCTATATTGTTGTAATAACTATTATATATATGTATGTTCCTAAAATTGTCAATTAATTTATATTTCTTCATTGTTTGTAGATATTTCATGGATCCTCGGATAACAGAGCTTCTAGATCCTAATAATCCATTGGGGTATTTGAAAAGAAGGGGTTGGGCGAATATACTTGATGCTCCACTTAACCCAAATGATAGAATATATGTTCTATTTGATGGTACTGGTAATCCAATAGGGGAAAATGGCCAACAATTGAAATCCTTTATTGGTCGACTTGCGAAGTCCAGTATACCAATCAATATAAACGATTGGTCTCAGGTTGATGATGTAGAAAAGTTCAAAATATGGATAACCATTTGTGTAAGTCTCTTATATTTTATAATCAATATATATATTATATCTTTTTTGTATTATATCTAATCTTGTGTACTGTGGTTTTACAGAATCGTTACAAAGTTGATGACAGTTGAAAACTTAAGTGTTATAAGATTGCAAATAAGGCATGGAAGGAATACAAAACTTCCATATTGGCAAGAAATTATGTGTTTCCATATTTGGAACCACTTGATGAGGTAGAGCTCTACAAAATCCCTGAAGAACACCCCTGGATTACACCTCAAGTTTGGAAAGACTTTGTAGAATATAGACATTTAGATGAATTTCAAATTATTAAGGAAGAACATCAGAATATACAAATGCATAACATTCTTCCTAACCGTACTGGGAGGTCTTCAAATCCTGAAGTTAGATATAGAATGGTATTATTAATTTGTCTTAATTTATAAATATTTTTATATTTATTTTCCTCAATTTAATTTAATGTCATTATTAATAAATTTTTCATAATTTATGTAGGAAGCTGAATTGGGTAGACCTGTTACCCGAACTGAATTGTACATAGAAACAAAGACTCACAAAATGAAGAATTCAAGACTGATGACTAAGCAAGGAGAAGAACAACTAAATAATTTGGTTAGTAATTTCGGTTGATAAAAAGTCTTAATGATTTTTTTAACTTAAAAGATGTAATAATGAATGATATGTTTGTGTGATTTATTATTTGTAGAGAGTTGTTCAAGAAAAAATATCCAAGGGTGAAATAATCAAAGAGCTTGGGAGAGATACTTTATATCATGCATTCAGACGCGAGCATCCTGGTCGTGTTAGGGGAGGTAGCCAATATGATGGTTATATGGAGTATTTTAACATTTCAAAACAAAAGCCTCAGACGGTAAGTAAGGAGAAGTACACTAAAATTGAAGAAGAACTCAACTCCTTTAAGGCCTCAGTATTAAGTGAGATTGCCACTCTAAAAGAGTATCAATCATAACACATGTCAGGCATGACATCATTCTATAACCAGGGCATGCCATATTGGCCAAGCATGCAACCATCCATGCCAGGCATGCCAGGCATGCCACCCACGCAATCGCATTGCACTCAAACTACATCCAATATGGGATATAGTCATCCTATTGGTCCTCCCTATATGTCAGGAATGCATATGCAATCAAGTAGTGGTTCATTTTCTCCAATGCAATCTATGCATTCTTACCATCAATCAAACCACGATGAACGTTTTGGTGAGAATGTACATCCAATAGCTATCCCACATGGGAGTCCTCCTTTATTTGATGAATCATATGTGGTAAGATTTTAATTTCTAGTGTATATAATCTATTATTTTTAAATTCTTATTATATGTTTTATTTTTTATATATAACACTTAAATTTTTTATAGAATATGAAATGTTTTTTGAAACATCCTTCGTTAACGGACTTTGTTGCTATTGGAATGGTACAACAATTGAGCGATGATCAGATGATTCATAATCAATATTTGCTTAATCATTGGCAAATATTAATTGATCAATCATTGTTTCATGATTGTCCACTACATGTGCCTTCTGATACTACCACAGTCCAAGAGGCGGTTGGACAGTATATGGCTTGGCCATTGATTCAAGTTGTTCTAAATTTTGACGTGGTACTATTTTTTAACTTAAAAGATAACACTTGTTTACTATTATTATTTTATTATATCTTTTATTGTTACTAAAATACATAATACTTTTTTTAGTCTATTATACCAGAACTCTTAAATGCGGCACATTTAAGAGATACGAAACAAGTATCTCGTGCTATATCTATGTCTAGTGGTCAATCATCGTGCACCAAGTCTTTTAAGAAGAAGCCTTGGAAAAAGTATAGTTATAATTATGCTTTAAAATTCAGCAGAAATCTTGGCACTTTGATGACTATTGTTGGGAGGGCATCTAGCATAAATGATGGATGGATTGTGCCACTTCCTATAAAAATTTCTGGTGTAGACCTCAACCAAACTTATATATCGATCGAATGCATATTGCAACTATTTGAATATCAAATGATTGATTTAAGTATAATTCAAGTGTGGACAAGATGAGTACTCAATCTATTTATTTTTCTTTCATTTATGTAGAATATATATAATGAATTTATATTATCTAATTATTTATATATATATATATATATATATATATATATATATATATATATATATATATATATATATATCTTTTATATAGGGCGTGTTATTATTGACTTCAACATAATCACTCATCACATTTAGCAATGTTCTATGATTCTTCATATATCAATCAATATCAAGAGAAGGATGTTAGCATCAGAGCTAAACAATTATGTGATAAGGCATTAACGCTTAACAGAAATCAAAAGTTGATAATCCCTTGGCAATTAAGGTTTGAATAAGGCCAAGATCACTGGATGTTGGTAATCATTGATCTGTTCAATAATCATGCTTGGTACTGTGACTCAGCTTCCATAGAATAGAGTAAAGATACAAAAACAGTTGTTGAAATGTAAGAGTTATAGCTACATATTAGTTTCTTCTATTATTTTTTTGTAATATTTAATAAAAACTAACTGTTTTAAACCTTGATAGGGCATGGAAGTTGTGGAACAAGTTTAGGGGCATTACCCTTAAAAAATCTCATAAGCTTATATGGACAAAAGTTATGGTATGTATAAGCGAATATTAATAATTTTACAATTGAATAATAAATATGTTCGAATATGGAAAATCATATACACTTGTTTTTTGTAGGTTCCACAACAAAATAATGGAATCATGTGTGATTATTATGTCATGAAGTTTATGAGCAAAATCATCACAAATATCAAAATTCTAATTGATGATGTGGTAATATCTGTTACCCATATACAGAAACGTTTTTAACATATTTGAGTTATTTTTTGTAAATAAATGAAATTACATTCTTATTTTGATTTTAAATACATGTAGTTCTTTGGTTGGAACAAGACGGGCTACGATCAACAAATTTTTGATGATTTACAAGAGGAATGGGCAGAACACATGGTTCAAATTATATCATCACAAGAAGAATTAGGAGAAGATTCTAATGATCTTGAATAGCATATGACAACATAACAATAATTTTTTTAATGATTTAATTTCTCTATCTATTCCTGTGTCTGAAGTCCCTTGTTTGATGGATGATTATATGCTCATGTATTTAGGGGAATGCATTGTTTCATGGACCTATTTTTGGCCCAAACTACATCTCATCTCTCTTGCCTACTTTCCTTACGAACTCATATTAGCACTTTATTATTCATTTGCCTATAAATATGAAGTTATCTGGAATCTCTGCTAGTATTTTTAATGCTATAATGAGCTCTAAATATGAAATCAGGTGTAACTCCAATTTGTTTCTTGGTTTGTATGAGTTTTGGTGCCCATGAACGTGTTCCATATGTTTAAGGGCACCAAAACTCACACAAGCCAAGTAAGAAATCAGAGTTACACTTGATTTCATATTTAGAGTTCATTATAGCATTAAAAATACTAACAGAGATTCCAGATAACTTCATATTTATAGAAAAATGATTAATAAAGTGCTAATATGAGTTCGTCGATGGGTTATATCACTCGGATGTCGCTGTGGTAATCTTTTTTTGATGGTAATATTTATAATGATTTAATTTCTCTATTCGTATGTCTTTGAAGTTTAGACTGTTTGTTTAATTTGATGGATGTTTACGTGCTCATGTATGTAAGGGAATGAATTGTTATATAGATCATTTGTTTTTTGTCTAGTTTTTTGTCATAATGCTCGTGATTCTAAGCCAACTAAGTTTGCTCACACAATCCAATTACACTTTGACGATATTATTTTATTTATAATTTAAGTTAACTATATGTATTGTATATACATTATTTGTTTTTGTAATAAATTTAATTATCAAGTAATTAATTATATTTAAATTATAATTATTTATATTATTATTTATATTTTAGTTTTTTATGCTATATATTGAATATTGAATACGAAAAATAAAAATAAAAATAAAAAAAATCATAAAATGTATATGTAAAGTCGATTCATTGCATAAACTGACTTTACGTCACAGAGACCCGCTGACTGTGCTGACCGTTGACCTTGTGCTGTTGATCGTTGACTTTCTTGATGACCGTACTGACCGTTGACTTTTTAATAGTGGTCCTTCCTACCCAGTTTTTCGCGTAGACCTCGTTTTTGCAGTCCGTTTTTGCATATTGTGTTTCCAAATGGATAAAAAGGATGTTTTTTCTTTTTTTCCCTATCAATATTATATTGGAAGGGACCAAGAATTACTTATCATGGTCTCAAGCTATGCGTAGTTTCTTAAGGGTCGTATGCTCTAGCATTACTGTACTGGTACAATTATCATTCCTGTTAAAGGAGCAAGTGAAGAAGATGCTACTTTCCTTCGTTGCATGATTGAATGGGATAGTCACAACCACATAATCCTCACATGGATTCGGAATACTTCCATTCCCTCCATCTCCAATCTATTGGGCAGCTTTGATGATGCCAAATCAGCATGAGATATATTGGCCAAAAGGTACTCCACTACTCACATGGCTGTCATTCATAATCAGACTCTATATGAGTGCCTTTTTGGATCATCTCCTGACTATCATTACCTTCGCTCATTCAGATCTTTTTGTTTCGTTCTTCTTCAGCCTCATAAACACAACAAACTTGAGCCTCGATCTAGACTTTTTTGTTTTCTTGGTTATGGTGAAACTCAAAAAGGATATCGATGCTATGATCTCGTCTCACATCGTCTTCGTGTTTCCCATAATGTTGTATTTTGGGAACACCGTTTATTTGTTAAACTTTCTCACTTTCGTTCTTCCCTAATTAATTCAAATGTTTTAGAAATTTTTCCAAATGAGTCTCTTGTTCCTTCTACAGATACTTCTATTCCATCTTTGGACTTCATTATTCAATCTTCAGATATTTTTGATGATTTTCCTAGACAGGTCGTAGAAGAACAGGTTGATAACGAGCTACCCCACCTTGAACATAGGTCCCTTGCTCCTGCTCCGCCTGAAGATCCTCCACAAGACATTCCACCTCGCCACTCAACCTAGGTAAGATCTATTCCTACACATTTACTTGACTATCATTGTTACATTACCCTTGCTACACTCCATGAGCCTCACACCTATCGTGAGGCATCTACTAACCCTTTTTAGCAGATTGCAATGAAAGAAGAAATTGATGCATTAACCAAAAACCATACTTGGGATCTTGTTACTCTTCTTCCTGGTCAATCTGTGGTTGGAAGTAAGTGGATCTATAAGATCAAGACTCGCTCTGATGGGTCCATCGATCGCTACAAGGCTCGTCTTGTAGCAAGAGGTTTTACATAAGAGTATGGGATTGATTATGAAGAGACTTTTGCTCCAGTTACTCGTATTTCCTCTGTTCGTACCCTCTTAGTTGTTACCGCTGCTAGTAAATGGGACCTTTTTCAGATGGATGTTAAAAATGCATTCCTTAATGGGGATCTGCATGAAGAATTTTATATGCAACCTCCTCCTGGTCTTTTTGTTGAAACAAATAAGGTTTGTCACCTTCGACGTGCACTTTATGGCCTTAAACAAGCTCCACAAGCATGGTTTGCCAAGTTCAGCTCCACCATCCTTCGTTTGGGTTACACTGCCAGTCCTTATGATTCTGCCTTATTTATTCGTCGCAATGATAAAGGTACCATTTTGCTTCTTCTATATGTGGATGATATGATCATAACTGGTGATGACCTCAATGGCATTCAAGAACTCAAGGATTTTCTTAGTCAGCAGTTTGAGATGAAAGACCTTGGATATTTAAGCTATTTCTTGGGTCTTGAGATCACTCGTTCCACAGATGGTTTTTACATTACTCAAGCTAAGTATGCATCTGACCTCTTATCTCAAGCTAGACTCACTGACAGCAAGATTGTTTTCATTCTAGTTGAACTTAATGCACATCTGACACCATCAGAGGGGCAACCATTGTCTAATCCCTCTCTTTATAGATGATTGGTTGGCAGTCTGGTTTATCTTACAGTTACTCGTCCAGACATCTCTTATGATGTTCATCAGGTGAGCCAGTATCTGTCTACTCCATGATCGACTCATTATGTTGCTATTCTATGTATTCTACGATACTTGAAAGGCACTATCTTCCATGGCCTTTTCTACTCAACTCAGTCTCCTTTAGTACTTCGTGCATTCTCTGATGCTAATTGGGCAGGAGATCCCACTGATCATAGGTCCACTATAGGTTATTACTTTCTCCTTGGTTTTTCTTTGATTTCTTGGCGAAATAAGAAACAAACCTTCGTGGCCCGCTCCAATACTGAAGTAGAATATCATGCTCTTGCTGATACCACATCTGAGCTTCTTTGGCTACGATAGCTTCTTAAGGATTTGGGTGTGTCCACATCCTCTGCTACTCCTCTTTATTGTGATAATCAGAGTGCCATTCATATTGCTCACAACGATGTCTTCCATGAACGGACTAAACACGTCGAGATTGATTATCACTTTATTCGCTCTCATCTTGTCCATGGTGCTCTCAAGCTTTTCTCCGTTTCCTCCAATGATCAACTTGCAGATATCTTCACTAAGGCACTTCCCAAAGGATGCACTCGTAATTTGGTTGACAATCTCAAGTTGGTCTTACATCCACATTGAGTTTGAGGGGGACTGTTAATGTATGTCTAGTAACATATTAATGTATATATATATATCTGCTAATGTATATCTATTTACTTTAGGGATATCTATATTTAGTTACTTTAAATATATCTAGTTTACTTGTAATTCCTATATAAAGGAACCATGTATATTCATTTGAAGTACAAAACAGAATACAATCATTAAATATTTCTAGCATTCATCATCGACTGTTTCGTCGTCGTTTTAGTAAGTCATTACACTTTCATCTCTCTTTCTCTCTATATCGAACTGTTAGAAAAATCACAATATCAATTCGAATTTAATCAAGCTGAAACAATAGAATGAAACATATTCTCCTTCTTTGTGTAAATCTTTTAGGAAACAAGTAAATAGAGCATAAAATGAAACATGCACAAAATCAATACAACCAATTTACGTGGAAAAAAATTTCCAGTATAGGAAGAAAACAACTACGGTACTCCTTTCCAAAGCTTCCACTATCAAGAACAATTGTATAAAAATTCTCTCTAGATAAAACTAGAGGCAAATAATAAACAACATCATCAAGAATACAACTTCTTGGAAACTAACAATTATTTTAAGAAAATGAAGAGATCTAACTCAATTTCGTGATCATTGTTCACTCTTTAATCTAAATGGTGGGATTTGAATTTGGTTTACCGGTTTGGGGAAATCTAGGTCGTGAATAGTGACTATAAAATTGGGTTAGATCTCTTAATTTTCTTAAAATAATTATTAGTTTTCAAGAAATTGTATTCTTGATAATACTGTTATTGTTTACCTCTAGTTTTATCTAGAAAGAACTTTTTTACAATTATTTTTTTATAGTGAAAGTTTTTGAGAAGAATGTCGTGGTTGTTTCCTTCCTACATCAGGAAGATTTTTTCACATAAATTAATTGTGTTGATTTTGTACATATTTTATTTTAAACTCTATTTATTTCTTTCGATGGAAGTTCCGTCTTTCTATTTCAACTACACGTTTTCCTAATTTACTTGTAACTGCGGAAAAGAAGCATGGTCATGCCTTACTATTGTAATACTAATTTTGCTGGACGCTTTGAAGAAAATTTAATGTATTTTCTTATTTTTATCTCAGATTAATCCAGACCCTGCTAAAGACTACAAATCTCGTGGTATTATTGCAAGGGCATTGTTTTATCAATGGGAGGAAGCAGCAAAAGATCTTCCTGTGGCATCAAAAATAGATTTTGATGAGGAAATAAATGATGTACTTAAGAAAGTTTCTCTCACTCTTGCTCTTTTTGTCTGGTTTTTTGGGTTTTGATTTCTTTGCTATTGGTGAGTGTTTATCGTCTTCATGCCAAGTCTATGGTATGTTTTTATATTTGTATATTTGGTGGAAGAAACATAAAATCTTATCGATATATATTAACTTTTCAGGAAAAAAATTATTTTTATTGTTTATAATTTATGAGAAAGTAGACTTATTTGGTTTCAAATCAATTATTTGTATTATTTTATGTTAAAATATCAAAAAAATATTTAATTTTTATATAATTATGTCAATATAAATGAAATTAGTTAAAAATTATTTATGTTGATATTTATTAAAAATATATTAATTTTTTTAAAATTTTAAAATTTTTGTAGATTTTTTATGGTTTTTATTTGATGACACATGTAGATGCAATTAGAAAAAATTCCAAATCCTCAATAATACATTATCTCCTCTTAATTCAATGAGCTGACAAGTGTCCACCTATATTTCATTTTTCGTCAGCGTGATTCCGCCCCAATTGACGTCATCCTAATCTCAATACAACTTTAAAACATATCAATTTTTTTAATATAAATATAAAATATAAGCCATATTAGAAAATATACAATTAAGAAGAAAAAAATATAAAAACAGCCAAGAAGAAAAGAAAAAAAAAAGATACAATTTGGTGTAGATTCAAAAAGAAATTATTGATATAATTTAAGATATTAATTGTATTTATTCTTCTTCTCATTTTTTTTATCAATTTTATATTTTTTTTATGAACAATACAAGATTTATGAGCTTAATTATGTATAATTAATTTATTAATCAATGTGTCTTATGAATCCAATTCTACATATATGATTATATGATATTTTTATTCCAATTATGATTTCAATTTAATTCAATTATATTATTTAATTTGATTTTTATGTTATTAATTATTTGGTCAACAATTGATCTACAGAGTCGATTAGATAGATTTGAGAGAATTATTTAATTATTTGTCTTGATTAAATAACATGCATAATTTTTAAGCAGAAATATATAATTATATAATCTATAATTAGATTTAATAAGTAGTATGCAATTTAATTAACATAAGAGTATAATTAAGTTAATTATTATATGGTGTATAATTTACTTGAAAAATGAATAAATGATATGTTAGATTCAATTGATCATATTATTGATCGGTAATTCTATTAGAGGGGTTTTAGTGATTCACATGCTTAAAAAATTGAAAAATTCTTAAATATTTTCTTATATATCTTTTTAGATACTAATTTTGGAGTTAGTTAATAACTGTTATTTATTTTTAGTTAACTGATCATTACTAGATATATTGTAGGAAGACAAATTATGTCATTGGTGTTCTGGAGTGTCCCTCATAAGATGTGATTTAGTTATAATAACTCATAAAGGTTTAATGTTCTTTCTAATTTTTGATTTTGTAAGTAAGTTTTTGCTTTGACTTGTGATTGTTCAGATTTTGGCATTGCAGATAAGGTGAAAGAGTACATGGTAGAGTTGTTTAACAAGTAAGCTTATCGACTAGTTTGAATGATTCCTTATCAAATCCTTTCAATAATACCAATTACTAAAGAATGCATAAATGCTTTTATATGTACCCATTTTTCACTTCTTTTTTAGCAATAATCTTAAGAGCCATGTCTGGAGTGATTTGTAATTTCTTGTTAACTTCAATGGATGTAGTAGTAGGATGCATGATAACTCTATGAAAGTAGAGTCATTAATGTACTTTTTTACTTAATATTTACTTTTTATTCAATAAACAATATTTTTAGGGCTATAAATATTAAAATATAAACTTTTTAGTGAAAATATAACTTTTAGATTTTTTTGACATTTTTTATGAATTTTTAATGCAGGACCAATCAGAAACTACCACGTGGTATGCCATGCAAGCAGAGGAGTTGACTAGGCAAGCCATGCGAATGCCACTCAAGCAAGGACAATGAATCGTAGATTACCGCATGTAAGGAGCAACGAATCGTGTACCACGTGTTGGCACGACATTTAATCTGGGTTTAGAGTGTGGTCAAACCTTTTCACACCACGTGTCGTCATATGATTGCTCCCCACGTTCCACCCGTATGCCACGTCATCTGTTACCGCGAATCACATTGCCCTGCGTGATGCTGACTCAGTGAGCGTTGACTCGGATCTGTCTCCCTTGCCACGCGTCGCACTCTGATTTGCCCAATGAATTCTGTGTGTCACGTGATGTGTTGTGATTGGCTGGTGCTATTAATTTTGCTTGTTTTGATCTCAACCCTTGATCTGAAGCTGATTTGACGGTCCGAATTACATCTGAGCTATATTTAAGCCTCTAATCACCCTATAAAACCCTAATGGGCTGCCATTAGCATAATTTTGATAAGTTTTTGGAGCTAAAAAGAGAGAAAAACATAGAAAAATTTAAAAAGAAATACAATTTTAGTATATATTAAAGAGGAAATTAGCATTACAATTCAAGAGATTGATTGTATTAATACTATTTTCTTTATCAAATTTTATGTTTTTCTTTATGAAAAATATGAGTTTTATGGACAAAATTATGTCTAGTTATGAACCCAATTTTTACTATGTGATGATCTAATATTTTACTCAAATTATAATTATAATTTAATTATATTATTTAATCTAATTTTTATGCTATTAATTGTTTGATCAACAATTTATCTATAAAGGCAATTAAATATATTTAAGAGAATTATTTAATTGTTTGTCATGATTAAATAACATGCATAATTTCTAGGCAGAGATATATGATTTTTATGTATGTGATCAATAATTGATGAACTTAATGAATAGTATGCAATTTAATTGGTATGAAAGTGTGATTAAATTAATTACTATATGGTGTGTGTAGTTTACTTGAGAGAAAAATATATAGTAAATTAGATTCAATTGATCATGTAACTAATTGATAATTATATTAAGAAGATTTTAATTATTCACATGTTTAGAAAATTGGGAGATTAAGTATTCGTAGATATTTTCTTAGTTATCAAATCTAATTTAATTAATTATTGCTATTTATTTTTAGTTATTTTAATTTTGTTTTCTTAAAATATAAAAACACAAAAAATTGATTTTTATTATTTTTAGTTTTAAAAATTAGTTTATAATAAAATAATCTCCATGAAAACGATTTTTTTTATCATTATATATTACTTATTATAATATATATACTTGCGTATTTATTACACACATAATTTGTGTGACGATCATTGCACAATATGTTTTGATTCATTTCGTGTAGTTGTGATTACAAAAGGGAGTATCAGTTGGGACTTGAGACCACCATCTTTGTAAGAGTTATAACGTAAGTATGTTTATTGTTAAATTCATATTTTTGTTACAGTGCGATCAATAATATCCCTTCGTTGTGAAGGGAAATGAATTTTCCTTTGTAGTGTATTTCATGTACCGATTACAATTTGGCGTGATCAATTATGTATCTTTACAGTCAATGAAAGAGGCATTGCATTGTCCAATTGTGTACCCCTATCGTGACGGTTTTTGGCAAAAACTATAACCAAAAGGCCTCTCTTGTTATAATGCAAGAAATTGTGGAATTTCACTATAAAAAGACCAATCAATTTTTAATAACGATAATGATTGATTTGTGATGACAATGAGAAACATTGAATTAAGATTATAGTAACTTAGTTGAATGAGATAGCAACACACAGATAAAGAGAAATAAAGAAAATTCTATTGAAAGGCATATAAAGAATAGTAAGAGATACGGGATCAGGAGATTGAGAAACAAACATATAAGATGGAGAAATTGTGAGCGACTAAGAAAGGATTATGATATATTTTACTTAATCTTAATTTTATTAAGGTGGCTTTTGTTTCACTAAATGAAATAAGAACGAGAACACAAAGAAAATAATTTTGTTTGGTTTAACCATCAGAATAAAAAAAGAATCAGAATTATAGTATTTGGTTTACAGTTAAAATAGAATGAGAAACTCTATATATTACATTAATATATTTATATTCAGTAAAATTTAAATAATATTATTTAATTATTATTTTTTCGTCAAACAAAATACACTATTGAAATCATTATTTTTCTAAATAAGATTTAGGATTTTGAGGTTTGAGAATTAAGATTTAGGGATTTAGGGTTTAAGGTTTAGGGTTAAAATTATTATTTTTATAAATAGGGTTTTGGGATTTGGGGTTTAGTGTTATATTTGTGGGTTAAGTTTTAGGGTTAAAATTATTATTTTTAAATAGGGTTTAGGGTTTAGGATTTTAGGATTTGGGTTTAAGATTATATTTGTGGGTTAAGGTTTAGGGTTAAAATTATTATTTTTCTAAATAGGGTTTAAGATTTTGGGATTTGTAATTTAAGGTTTAAAGTTATATTTGTGGGTTAAGGTTTAAGGTTAAAATTATTATTTTTTTAAATAGGGTTTAGGGTTTAGAGTTATATTTGTAGGTTAAGGTTTATGGTTAAAATTATTATTTATTTAAATAGGGTTTAGGGTTTAGAGTTTAGGATTTAAGATTTAGAGTTATATTTGAGATTGGGGTAAAATTGGAAAAAAATTGAGATGAGAATGAAACATTGATTCCTTAAAGGAGGGAAGAAATTGTGATTTCTTTACATTTAAGAATCAATTTCATTTCATTCTCACTTTTCAACCCAACCAAACATAAAATTGGAAGGAATTAATTCTGATTTCATTTTATCCCAACCAACCAAGCATATACTAAATTCTTTATATTTACTTAAAACATAACTTTTTATTTTTACAATTTTAATAATTAATTTTTATTTTTAATATGACAATAGAGCATATATATATGATTTCTAATTGTTTTACAATTTTACAATGTTAATAAGAAAACAATAGAAGACAAAATAAGAAGAAAATTAAAAAAAATAGATTGAATCTAATTTAGAAATTATTTCTGATATAAAAATGATGCCAACTTCACCAAGAATACTAAGGCCCAAAAAACAAATAGTGAAATCTTTCTAAGGATCGTTTTAATTCAGATTTATAACTGATATGAACAAGGAACTTGGCCCATTAGCTATAAAGAGATAAGAAAAAAAAGGATGAATATCATACTCAATAAATGATTAAAATTCAAAAGCATTATCTAAAGATCTATGACATGTTTCAATTGGACCAATTAATTAAATTTAGGAGTCACTCAATGAATTGTGGAGCAAGCATAGGCTATTTGGGTGAGTGTTACAAGAGTTGGGGGTTGTTTAAGCAGTATTACAAGAGTTGATGATTGTTTGGGCATGTGTTACAAGAATTAAGGGCTGTTTGGGCGTGAAAAACAAGTATTTACAAAATAAAATCTCAATTTAGAAAGTTACATTGACCAACTGTCATTATTATTGTCATATCTTTCACATACAATATTCCATTGAGGTGATTCAAAGTGTGCTCAAAATCTGATTATATGGGATATATTTTTCAATGGAACAAATTTTTTTCAATTTGCATTCAAGAGCTTATCAAAGCTTTGAAAATCTTGTGGTGCTAATATCCATTCCAAAATCTGCACTTTAGCTAACTGGGCAATGATTTTACTTAATTTGTAGTTGGATTTTAAGGGATTCACATTACTTACATTTTTGGGGTTTTGATTATAGCTTTTTGGTGTGGTTCTAGAATCAGATTTACCTATCTTTTTATAGTTTCTTTTTTTTCTTTTATCTTTGATTTCCTTGTAAAGTGTACATTTTTTTGTTTCATTAAAAAAAAAGATAGGAAATTTTGTGATGTTTCGTTCTGTAAGTTGTAAACATGTCTCAAGAAATGTCAAAAAACTTATTTGATCTCCTACTTTTTCTTAAGAGCTTAGAACAATCTAGTTGAGAATTTATGTGGAAAAAATAAAGAAGAGACAAGATTGAATCTAGTTTAGAAAGGAAAAAGTCAATTAAAGTTCCTATTATGTAGTTAACAGAGAACAATCCACCTAATATGAATACGTAGATGAGAAGATAAAACTTAAAGACCTAATTCATGCTATATGACATGTCAATGATAAAGTATGTTGTATGATTATTGACGGAATAGATAAGATAATAATATTGAAAACTTTTCTATATAACTTTTTAAATTGATATTTTATTTTGTAATTATTTGTTCTCCACACCCGAACAATCTCCAATTCTTTTAACACGTGCCTAAACAACTCATATTTGTTCCACGATTTATTTTGTTATTCTTTGATTAATTAATCAAATTGAAATGTGTAATGAATATTTTGGTGATGTTTATAGATTCTAATAATATGTGTTCAAAAATAATTTAATGTTGATTTATTTATTTCAGTTATCAATGTATTATATTGATGTTTTTTGATATAGATCTTAAATTTTGATATTTAATTCATAAAATAAGTAGGTTATATATATGGAATCAAAATCAATAATATTTCTTTTTATTTTTATTTTTTTACGAGTGGTAATATTACCATAATTATAATTATTATTGTCACATTAATTTTTTATCAATTAAAATTTATTTAATAATAATGACATCAATTATAATTAATTGTAAAATTATAATAAATTTTTGTGGTATTAAAAAAATTTGTGTGATAATATCATAACTTTTTATTGTTTTAAAATTTTATTATTTTTCAACAAGGATGTCAAAATTTCTCACGAGTAATAATCAAACGAGTTCAATTTTAGGTAATAAATTTTAGATCAATTTTTGCTTTCACTTATTTTTATTTAAAATCTTGATTTTCAATTTGGTTTTGAGTTGGGCTAATTTGACCATAAAACTTAAAATTATAAATTTATATTTCACTAAAAATTATATTTTACTCATATATCGAAATAAAAATATTTATAATTTAATATTTATTAATAAAAATAAAATAAATATATTAAGTACACATAAAATATTATTAATTTTAATTTATAAATATTCTTTTTATTAAATTTCATGTTTTTAAATCATTTTAAATTTAAAAAATATTAAAATTCCAAATGAATAATTATGATTAGATTATTAATCTACAAAAATATATATACCCACAAATTGTAATTTCTATTTTAAGCATAATACAATATTTTGATTTTAAGTTCGGGTAAAAACCCAGTGCGGCACTAGTTCACATCCCCACTTTACAGTTTTCACAGACAGCGTATAATTAAAGCTACACCTTCAAACTCGAAATTAAAAACCATACGCTACTTAAATAAGCAATTATTTAATATAATTTTATTTTTAATTTTTAATAAAAATATATATTTATTTTTTTAAAAACATCAAAAATATATATATTTATTTATGTTATAAAAAAAATATTTTTTTTATTAAAAATAAAATTTTATATACAAGTAAAATTATGCCATACAAAATCAATCTAAAAATGGAAAAAAAGAATATAGAAAATAAAAAAAGAAAGAAAAAGAATGAAATAAAAAGGCAACATCTATTTCGTCAGCGTAATCCATTCTATCCCAATAAAACGTTGGTCGTTTCTTGCTAAATCTGTGCCCTTTTTTCACTCACATTTTTCCAATCAAAACCCTTTTCAGCCATTGTCCTCTCAAGGCGCCCAGATTTCTTCGAGCAGGTTTGGTTCTGTCTATATAAATCTCATATCATTCACTTTTATTGTTTAATAGATCATAAGTTTTCCGGTTGAGTTTTTGCTTGAGACTGAACTCAAGCGAGGAATGATTACTGAGTTGAAATTACTTTTTCTTTGCTTGATCTGTTCATGATACATGATCGGATTTCTTTTCTTGTTTGTCTTTTCGGCACCAACTAATTAATGTTTCGTGTGATTCCTATCATTTGTTCAATAACCTTTCCCTCTCTTGAGCACGAATAAACATTTTTGGTTTTGAATTTGGCTTTATTTAACGATTGATTTTTTAAGAATGATCCATTGGACGAACTTTGTTTCCGTTTAAGCAATTATTTGGAGCTGGAATTTTCTTCCATGAAATAATTCATCACGAAACTTGGTTTATTATTGACTTTGAATCTACTTTATCGAACATAATATCAGAGTACTTTTGTCCTGGACTGAGATGTTCCTTGAATGATTTTCCTGGAGATATTTTTTGGGCTTACAAAAACAAGTTTTCTCATGCTGCTCATCTATTGGCACGGCTTTGCTATTTTCCAGTGCCTCATATCTGTTCTTTGAGACACTGTTGCTTTCATCAATGACCGTACATATGTTCGTTTAGGTTTCCTTTGCAGGGGACATGATTAGGCTATTTAAAGTAAAGGAGAAGCAGAGAGAACAAGCTGAAAACGCCAATGGAGGGGCACCCATTAAGAAGCAAACTGCTGGGGAGCTGCGTCTTCATAAAGGTGTTCCCTTTTATCTGTGATAAAAACTTAGTTTCTTTTATATCTCTGTCCCAAAAAAATTTATTATATTTTTCAGAGATTCTAATAGCAGCGTCCTAGAGTTTCATACGTGAGAAGCCTATTTTGTGTGGTAAAATATCAATTTTTTCTTTTAGATGTGCTTCCCTAAGAACATAATATGATGAGGTAGGAAGGAGAGACAAGGTGCAGAAGAAAGGGATCGAGAGCAAGCTATAATTGCTTTGAAGTAGTAGGATTTGTTAGTTGGCTTATTAGATTGAAGAGGCATCACAGCTTGTTGAATAGTTAGAGTAAAGTTTCAAGGCATGGAAATAATTACTTGTTTTTTAATTGTGATGTAGAAAACGCCATAAACAAATTACAGAGAAAGTGTCTAGATCTGCTTGCAAACTAGACCTGAATTCCATTTCTAAGGTGTTATTTTTGAAAATTTAAGTCACAAACCCATTAACTTAGAAGGAATTGAATAAGTTATTTTTTTCACACTCAGCCAATTAAGAATTTGCACAATCAAAAAATCATGCAAGGGTAAATAAAAATAAATGCAAGGAAGTAAAGAGTTGACATACACATATTTTTACACGGAAACAACGTAGATAAACACGAATTAAAAGGAAAACCATGGGTCTACAAGCCACCTAATCTATCCACTATGAAAAAATTAATGTTAATAGTGTGCCAGTGTATTCTACTTATGAGCTGTCACTCCCCTTTTATAATGAACCCAAGGTTCATGTCCGATTAGGAAACACACTTCGGTCTTCTTGAATCCCACAAGGCACCGAACACGTTCACTCAATTCAACTGAAAAGAAGGTTAGCACAAAAGCATTGTGTAAGGTGTGTACTAAGGTAGGTTCTAAATCAAACAATCCTAACCTAAAAAGCTTCAAAGATCAAAATCAATTATTATCAAGTGATGGATGGAACTTAGAAGTGGTATAACAAGAATTGAGCACAAGACCAATTAAAGATAGCTTCTAACTACTTGGCATGAACCTCAATAAACCATGACAACACACGTAATTAATTGATGCAAACAATTATGAAAACCTAAACAAATAGAAGCTGTATGATCATGAAACAAAGGAACAACACTAAAAATCGTGCATGAAGAAAGTCAATGAGAATTTTGACCTATTTATATGAAAATTGAATACCATACTCAAACATAATTTTTATGGGCCTAAAAGTAACTGCAAATTCGGCCTACTCTGATGTGACACACAGAATGGAAGTTGGAATAATATTTTTCCCAAAAATTGCGAAAAAGGAAATTGAAATCACAAAATAAATAGTGGGATCGATGATCCATAACACGGTAGATCAATTCGCGATTTGGCTGATTGATCCGAGCACTAATAAGCATTTTTTTAAAAAATGGGCAGTGAGATCAGATTGATACACCGATTGAAGGCGATTTATCCAGCATGGTGGATCGGTCCTCCATTTGGCTGATCGATCATTCCATTCTTAAATTTCACATAAAACACTATTTACACGTCAAAATCAATCCTAACGTTTGTGTACATGTGAATGGGTATATTTTATACCTTAAATATGATCTTTTTTTGGCCACTTTAAACATGGTGCAACATGAAAATACTTGAATCAAAGAAGACCGAAATTGCTCCATTCATAAGTTTATATATATTATTAGTTATAAATGCATGCTTTACACGTAATTTATTAAAATTTAAAAATTAATTTACTATTAAATTTTATGATAATTAAAAGTACAATATTGTTACTATTACTTGAAAAATTGAGCATACATTTACGCTAATATTTTGAATAGCCTTAATTGTCAATATTTTAAATACTTATAATTTATTATTTAATTGATAAAAAATTGAGTTCTAAATAAATTATAAAATAATTAAGGGTAATAATAGTCATTACTTTAAAATATAGTGGCAATTGTGTTTGCAAATATATAAAGGTGATTTGGACTTTTATATTTAGTATAAATATAGATATAAATCGTCTTTTTTTAAGAAATTGCCAACACTTAAAATTCTCACACCTTTTAAGGGTTTTGTGCTTTTGAAGGTCTTATGACTCTATAAAGTATTTATTGACCTTTATTTTTCTGTAGTGGGGGGTGACATTTAGCAAAAGTTTTGTGAAACCCTTAGGAGTTGGGACTATAAATTATTGATGTAATCACTAAGCTGACTGCAAATGACTTTAATTACAGTGTGGAAACCTGTGCTGTTACATGGTCCAATAACATAATTAACTTCTACTTTTTTTTCCCAATAAAAATAAAAAATATGTAGGGGTATCTATAACAAGCTGTGTGTGCCTTGTTCTGACATGGTCTCTGTTGAATATAAGAACTCTTCCAATTATATTTCTTGTTTTCTGCTTCATTAATGGCACCACATGTTTATATAAAGCAGAACTGCCTGGTTTCATTGCCTGCAATTTATAATCCTGACATTCACTTATTAATGATATTTTCTACAATTTTTCATTGAGGATCGAAACTACTACCAGCTATGTTGATCCAAATTCTAGAACTGGTTCGAGGCGGAAATTTCTTGCAAGCTTTCTTTTTCTCTCCGTGTTCTCTTTCTTTCAGAATTTTAATTATTGCATGAATTTGTTGGTTCTTTAAAATAAGCTCCTTGAATGATGTTTCATTATTTCAATTCCATATGCTGCAGATATAAGTGAGCTGAATCTGCCAAAATCATGTATCATATCCTTCCCTAATGGCAAGGATGACCTCATGAACTTTGAGGTCTCAATTCAACCTGATGAAGGATACTATTCGTGAGTTTTCTACCTCTTGTCAGCAAGAATTCAAAAAATATAATTTTAGTGTAAGGGGTTGTGTTGGGAGATTGCTTACTCTGTACTTTTATTTTTCCTCTAATTGGGGCAATTGTCAATTTTGCTGGTTTCTTTTCCATTTGTTGTTGTAGAGGTGGAACATTTTTGTTTTCGTTTCAAGTTTCCTCTATTTATCCACACGAGGCACCAAAAGTGAAGTGCAAAACCAAGGTATGATTGCATATTCCTCAAGAAAAGTTGATGGAGAATGGAATGAAAAACGTTCTACAGTTGAATATGTTTGTATGATAAGTCTGCTCATTCCTAGAGTCTGCTGCTTGCAGGTTTACCATCCTAATATCGACTTGGAAGGAAATGTATGCCTCAACATCTTACGTGAAGATTGGAAACCTGTGCTAAATATAAACACGGTCATCTATGGACTGTATCATCTTTTTACGGTACTATTCTGCCTGTTTTTCTGTTTGTATTGTAATTTTCCTTCATTTAGAGATCTCCATCGTTTAACATGTCTGTCTGCTATATGATATTTGTTTCAATATTCTTGCAGGAACCAAATCATGAGGATCCCCTGAATCATGAGGCAGCTGCGGTGTTGAGAGACAATCCTCAGTTGTTTGAATCTAACGTGAGAAGGGCAATGTCTGGTGGGTATGTAGCGAACTCCTACTTTGCACGCTGTATCTAGCTTTCCTCAGCAGCATCAAATCCAATGGAGGACTTATGTGATAGGACACTTGAATGCATATGAGCTGTGTTGTATTGTATATTTTATTTGCAAATTTATTTTTAATATTATCCCATTTATCGGGTGGAGTTGTGATACTTCATCCCACAAGACATGGCTACTAAAACTTAACCGAAAGTGTTGCAGTTGAATTTGTTTTATGTATGAAATTATAAGCGGGCAAGAAGAAAACCTAGCTGTTGGCTCAAATATTTGACCTAAACAAAGGCATCGAGCGCTTTCCTAGTCAAACATGCCATATTCTCTTTTTTGTGCTCAAGTACTTCATTCCACAATTTGCTATTTTTGGGATAAACAACGAGAGAGATGAATTTCTGGCGTCTTTTTTTTTTTTTTGGCTTCATTGCCTGACATGAAACCAATTGCTCTGAAACTTTGAGGATTAGTTAACTGAAAGAGTAGTTTGTATATGGACTGTCCCACGGGTCCTTTGCATATTAAGAGTTGGGTTTACGCTAAAGCCCTAGCCTCTTTGCTTCAGTTAGGTAACTAACTGAGATGACTGTTTGATGTATAATATTAGATAGATACAAGTGGAATAGAATTGAATCGAGTTATATTATAATTAATTTATTGAGTGATAACTTATATAATAATGGATAAAATTGATTATAAATATTTTAATAAAATAATTTAAATAATATGTAATTGTTTATGTAATTTTTTACATATAAAATAATTTCATCGTAAATAATGCATGTATAACTTAGTTATTTCATTTCCTATTATGTACATAGTTATTTAAAAAAATTATTATTAAAATTTATTTAATTAATTATTTGATTTATTTTTATATTTTTTTTATATTTTTAAAAATAAAAAATTATTTGTAGTTTGAGATAAAATAGTTGCTATCGATTGATTATATGCCCATTCCAAATCTTTCTTAAATCGAGTTACATAACAATTCAAACGGTTATGGATCTAAATGCGTGTACACATGCTTTTCCGTATTTTCCAGTATGCCATACAAATTTATTTGTCTAAATTCTACAATGTACTAAACCCAATCTGAGAAAAGGAAGACAAATGACTCCATAAAACTTGAATCCTAGGTCACGAGCTCAAATCCCAGAAGTGTTTTTCACAATATTCTACTTACTGTATAGATACGGCCGTCTCTGTCTCTTTCCAGATAGCCATTCTAGCATTTTCACGGTCCCTTTCCAGATAGCCATTCTAGCATTTTCACGGTCCCTTCTAAAATACTTATACAGAGGACTATAAAACAAGCAACACAAACCAAATGGAATTGCCATCATTGAAAACAGACCTTGAGACAATGCAAAAGCCTCTTGAACTGAACCTTTAGTCGGATCAACAGATTTGGAGTCATAACCAAATATCTTTTCTGAAAGAATTCCAACCAAGGGAGCAGCAAATGGAGAGATTGATCCTTCAAAAGCACAATCAAATGCATAAATCATAGTTCGGTGTTTGACAGGCACGACCTCAGCAAACATAGGAGCATTTGCTGCTGAACCGTTCCAGCTTATGGTTAGACCCATGAGCAAAAGAGTGGTAGAAAAGGTGTGGTAGCTGCTTACTGACTGAGGGATTGCTCTAAGTAGGAAACATGAGAAGGGTATGCCCATGAAGGCACTAAATTGAGCGCACATTATCCGCCCCGACTGAGGGTAAATTTGTGACATACGATCTGCTATTAGTCCTCCGATGAGGTTTCCCATGGCAGATCCAATAGCAAAAAGGCTAAGGAGTGCTGCAGAACTATTATGATCAAAACCTACAATTATATTACTTAATCATTGATCACTTAAACAAAAGGAAAAAAAAAACAAAACTAGCAAATTGTATATTTTGCAGTTTTGAATTTTTTTTTTGTGTGAAATACAAGTGTACTAGAATTCAAGATTGTGCATACCAATTAGTTCAAACCTCGTGGTGAAAAACACCATTGCAGTCCACGGCAGTGATCCAACAACGCCTTGCAAGACAATTACCTGAAATGTTTTCACTTTTACAACACTTTTCATGGCTGCCCAAGATTCCAACCAGATTGACACTGCACTATTGTTACTGTTTCCATTGTCTATCAATAGATCCCTGCATCAAAAAGTAGCCAATTCACCTTAAATGACAAGGAGTGGTAAAATTGCTTTTGATATCTTTCAATTTCAATGAACAACAAAATATACCAATTTACCTATCTGAAGTACCATCAGTCTTTTGAGTGACATGATTGATAGTTTCTTTTGGATCAACAACAAACAAGAAAACTAGAAACCCAATTAGTGAACTCAATGTTGCCATCCAAGGCGCAATGCCAACTGGGTATACCCCAGTATTGTTGACCAGCCATAATTATATGTAGCTAAAACACCACCTCCAATACCACCAAAGGCACCAACAAGGTTTACCAAGCCAAATCCAGTCCCTCTTGCAGCATCTTTATAGCTATCAGCTATAAAAGAATGAAGGGCAGGTATCACAATTGCCAAACCAAACCCATTCACTGTTCTCCACAAAGCAACTTGTGCAAAATGTTGGCTTGCACCCACTGCAGCAGTGGATGGAATGGAATCAAAATTAATTCTCTTTATTTTTGTGTTTGATTAGGCTGAAAAATGTAAAAGAAATGGAAGAAGAAGAAATCAGAATTCCTTCTCTCCATTCTCATCTCAATTTTTTTTTTTCAATTTTACTCCAACCTTAAATATAATCCTAAATTCAAATCCCAGATCTCAGAACCAAAAACCCAAAACCCAAAATCCTAAATCCTAAGTCTCAAAACCCTAAACCCTAAATCCCAAATCTCAAATCCCAAATCCCAAAACCCAAAACCCAAAACCCAAAACCCAAAATCCTAAATCCCAAATCTCAAATCCTAAATCCCTAAACCCTAAACCCTAAAACCTAAAACCTTAAACCCTAAACCTTAAATCTCAAAACCCTAAACCCTAAATCCCAAATCTCAAATCCCAAAACCATAAACACTAAACCCCAAATCCCAAATCCTAAAACTTTAAACCATATTTAGAAAAATAATAATTTTAACTCTAAACCTTAACCCACAAATATAATCTTAAACTCTAAATCCTAAATCCTAAATCCCAAATCTTGAAACCCTAAACCCTATTTAGAAAAATAATAATTTTAACCCTAAACTTTAACCCACAAATATAACCCTAACCCTAAATGCCAAATCCCAAATCCTAAATCCTTAAACCCTAAACCCTAAATCCTAAATCGTAAACCTCAATACCCTAAACCCTATTTAGAAAAATAATACTTTTAATAATATATAATAATTATTTAGAAAAATAATGATTTCAATAATGTATTTTTTCAAATGAAAAAATGATAATTAAATAATATTATTTAAACTTTACTAAATATAGGGGTATTAAGGTAATATACAGTGTTTTTCATTCCATTTCAATTGTAACCAAGCACTGTAATATTGATTCCTTCTTTGATTCCTGTGGTTAAACCAAACAAAATTATTTCCTTCTATTCCATTCCATTCTCATTTGATTCCGATTTCATTTTGTGAACCGAACACCACCTGATCGTGTCGGATTCATGTGTTAGTCCACACATGTAAAAATTTACTTGATTTTTTTTGTATTAGACTATTTATAATCGTAAGAAATAATAAGACATTTAAAGATATTAAAAAAATATTAATCATTTTTTATTAAAAATTTTATCTGTATCGTATCGTGTCAGACATTACCACCTCTACTTATATTATTAAGTACCAAAAGCAACAAATTTTGAATGGTTGACCTTAACCAACCAACAAATAGACCCTGAAAGGAAGTAGATGAGGAACTATAATAACTTCCAATAGTTAACCAGGTCTGAAAGATGTAGATACTAGTAACAGGCATTGTACATGGATAATCAGATCCTCAAAAATACCATATAAATATTTCACATTTTGTGAGACAAATAACCAGCAATGAAATACCAGAAAAAAATAATTTATTTCCCCTTCTTTAGTTATAAGTTCATCGGGTTTTGTTTCTATTGGAACTTTTAAGGTTGTAATTTTCGTTTTAATACCTTAAATTTTTTAAGAAAATTATATAAAATAACACCCATAATATTTATAAAAATAAAAAATAACGTTTCAATAATATGAATAGTATTGAATTAAAAGGAATTCAACATAGAACGAATTAATGGTTATATTTTAATTTTAACGGTATCTAATTGGATGATATTTTATATAAATTTTTGTAAGAACTATGAGTATTGGTTATTTTCGTGGACAAAATATTTATCTATAAATTTGTTTTTAGGCCTACTATCAAGTCTATCAAAAAAAACAAAAAAATGTTCGAGTTTCAGATAATTGTACATCAGGTATATATTTGATAACTACGACACATAGGATTATATTTATGTATTTAATAACACATGCTTATAAATCTAAAATTATTTTTAGTGATAAAATATGAAATAAGATATACTCTAAAATAAGATATGCTAAAAGATATTAGATAAGATATACTTTAAATTATATTTGAAATCCTTATCATAAAAGATAGCATAAAATCTATTTTAAAAGAAATCTATTTTATATAAGAGTTATCTTAATTAATAAGTAATATTAATTCTATTTATAATAGAAAAGATATTTGTTAATCATATATAAGTTATCTTAATTAATGAGTAATATTAATATTATTTATAATATAAAAGATATTTATCAATCATATATGAGTTATTTTAATTAATAAGTATTATTAATCCTATTTGTAATAGAAAAGATATCTATCAATTACATAAGATTAAGAGTTTTAATTTTTCCTATAAATAAAACTCATTACTCATTGTTTCAATAAACCATACAAGAGCATTATTCTAATATTCTTAATTTCTCTCTTGTTTTACAAATATAAGATTATAATTCTTTAGGCTTCTTTATTTAGTTAATCTATCAAATATTGGTAGTTATATTTGATTCATTAATAAGCCTAATTATTTTATGATATTTTGATATTATGTTCTTATGGCTTCTTCTTTATTTTTGTTCTTAAATTGTTAGATAAAATAATTATTTTTGTCATATCATAATTATTTGATTTGATTATTAATCTTTAAAGAAGCTATTTTTATTGAACTTATATTTGATCTTTTTGGTATAGAATTTGCTAGTTGATTTAATTTAAATGACATATGTTTTGAATCATCTAGTTAGGATTATTCATTATTAAATCTGTTCTAGAACACATACGAACACTTGTGTTTTTGTGCTAACTATTTTGCAGTTACTTCAGGAACGTATCTGATTGGTAGGAAGCTTATTGGAACGTTGGTCTAGAAACCGCTCATGCTAATATTAGAAACTGTGAAAACAAAGCAAGGGCTCGTAAGTAAAGTACATTAGGGCAGTATCCTAGGGAGGGTAGCATAAGACCGAGTTTGTAGTTGAACATTTGATTTTCATAGTGGAAATTTAGGTGGTCCGGTGGATCGGTGGTTTTCCTTTTAGGTCATAATTGTGGCCTAGGTTGTTTCCAACTAAAAATATCGTGTATTATTATTTTATTTCCGAACTTATTTTTACACACGATTGCATGCCTGGCTGTTTTGTTTAGGTTATTAAATTATAAATTAGTAAAAATTAAAAATAACCTATTCATCCCCCTCTAGGTTAATTAGGTCCATAATTTATAAACTTTCTATTGGTATCAGAGCCGACACTAGACATACTTAGTGAGATTGATTCTTAGGGACACACACATTTACTTATGGACCAAATGAAAGAAGGTGGGTCATCTGTTAGACCCCCACTCTTTGATGGGTTTAATTACCCTTACTGGAAGGCTCGTATGCAAGCTTTTCTCAAACAAGATGAAAAATTCTGGGATGCTATTCTTGATGGTTAGGAACCACCTTCCGTAACGAAAGATGGTGTAACAATCATAAAGCTAAGAAGAGACTAGACCACTGAAGAACGCACCCTTAGTGGGGTAAACCAAAAAGGTCTAAGCTCAATATTTGCTGTAGTATCAATGGATGAGTTCCGTCGCATCTTCGACTGTGAGACTGCTAAAGATGCATGGAATGCACTTGCACTTGCTCATGAGGGAACCTCCCAAGTGAAACAAACAAAATTGAGATTGCTAACATCTCAATTTGATTCCATTAAAATGAGCAACACAGAAACTTTTGGTCAGTTATATGCTCGCTTCTGTGATATCACTAATGCTTGTTCTAACCTTGGTGAGAAAATTCCACAACCTATACAAGTACGCAAACTCCTAAGCTCTTTAACAGTAGACTACAAGATGAAAGTTACAGCAATAGAGGAAAGCAAGAATGTAGACACACTAAAAATTGATGAACTTGTCGGGTTAATCCAAACCTATGAGCTTTCTCTTGATCCACCCAAGAAAAATAAGGATATGGCATTCAAAAGCTCCAAAATGGACATCTTTGATAGTGATGAGGATATGAATGATGAGTCATTAGTCTCGATAGCACAAAAATTGAAAAAGTTCTTGAAAAAGAAGGGTCAGCAGCATAATCAATCTAATAAGGGACAATCTAGTTTTTCGAGGGACCGAAAGTCAAGGGAAATCAAGCCTCCTAGCTCTGATGGTAGGAAAACTAAGCTCACTAGTCCTCAATGCTATACTTGTGGGGGCTTTGGTCATATTTCTATAGATTTTGCAAACAATAAAAATAAATTTGGAAAAACATTTAATGCTACACTCAGTGACATGGAAAGTGAGCAAGAAAATGCTAGTAACTCAGAAGATAATGACACTAACTATCGTGCCTTCACCGCAACTTCCAAAGCACATCACAATGACTTCAAATTTAGCTCAGATGAAGAAAATGAGGAAGTAAACTCTTCTCTCTTATTTTCTAAGTTTAATGTATCGAGTTATGAGGAACTATTCATAGATTTTTTAGGTGCTAGAGAAGAGAGGGATAAACTACTTGTGGAAGTAACTAAACTTAATGATATCATCAATATTCACAAAACAAATTCCTCTAGCCTAGAGAAAGATAAAAAGGAATTGTTTGAAAATATTAATGCCATGAATCTGAGACTTGTAGAAACCACTAAGGAAAACAAAAAGCTTAGGCAAGAACTTAGTATTGCTAAAGATACGGTGAAGAATTTGACCATAGGTGCTGAAAAATTGACCAAAGTCCTAGACTATGGAAAGTTACATAGAGATAAGAGAGGTCTTGGATACATAGATGAACAGTCAACACCTTCAACATCAAAAACCACATTTGTAAGGTCCTTAAACTCTATTCCTACTGTTACTACTTATGCATAAAGAACTATTGCTCCTGTAGTAGAAAAAGTTGTTAAATTTGTGCCTGTCTGTCATCATTGTGGTAGGAAAGGTCATATAAGACCAAACTGTAGATATTTGATGAATGCTCCTAAACTTAATCATTCCCTCCATGCTTCACATAGTAGGACTCATAAGCATCATTCATCTACGCATGCTACATCATATTCAAGGAAGAATGGAAATTATAATAACTTGTTCATAAATTCTACTAGGAAGTATGAAGTCCTAAGTTCAAAGAGGCAAGCAAAATTAATTACTTTTAATACTAGGACTCGTTATCATCATCCTATTATGCATATTGCATCTTCATTTAGGATGAATGAGAAAAGTACAGGTAAGTGCAAGAACACGACTATGAAACATAAGCTTGTTGAATCCCAACCCAATGATATAAAGAAATCAAATTTCAAGAAAATGTGGGTTAGGAAAGGGTGTTTTTTCCCGGTCACCTAATCATCTCTTATTAGAGTACTTAAATGACCCTAAGTGAGTAATCTTTATTGTCTTTATTTTATTTATTAGTTAAACTTAAAAAAATGTAGAATCCTTATTTGGCCAACATGGTATTGGACCCATTTAACACTTACAGACATATAACCTTACTTTTAATGACTTAACTAATTTTGACATTTATTATATAAATGATTCTACAATTTTTACTTATGCACACACACATATTCTTATATATGTGATGATCGATGTTGACATAAACTTCTTCACACACTCACTAACACACATATATGTTATGCTTGAAGTTTATGAATGTTCTTGAAAGACTCTAGGACTTTAACTAATCTTGATTGTAAAATTGTGTTAAGTTCTACTTTTGTTTACTAAAATTTTATCATATGGAGGCACCTAGTATTGAGAGAGCTACCTACTGTGATGTGTGAAGCTACCGCAATGAACGGAGAGGGCTACCTCACAACTAGTGTGAAAGTCATCATGCTAGGTTTATGGCTCGTGCAAAAAAAAAGAGAAAAGATTATGCAAAAAAAGTGCCTATTTATAAATCTTTTATATTTAATGCACAAAGAGAAAGAGCCTATAGAGGTTATAAAAATATATATATAATTTACCTCATATGTATGAAAACAAATACAAAAAAAATAATAAAATAAAATAATAAGTCCTCCTTTAGAAGATATACTTTATTTTGTAAGATTGAAGACTCGATTATAGTTTTACATGATAGGTGATAATTTTTTCTTTTGAGTCTTTTTTGATAAGTTATAAATGAATTAATTGACATATTTGTGGAGTTTAAACATATATACTACTTTAAGCAAATGTCAATATGTCATTATATGTGCTTGTGTGACTTATACTCTATTTATTTATTTATATGATAAATAATCAAAATTGGAGTTAAAAAATGATGAGTTCTCAATTGGTTGGGTGTTCATTTGTGATTAAATGAGTTTAATACCTTATATGGCTATTTATAAAAAAAATTAATTAGATTTTTTTCATTTTCATATTCTTTTCATATATTACCTTTTTAATTCGTTTCTAAGTTAGAGAGTCATAGAACTTAGGGAGAGTTTAAAGCATATTGCACTTCTGCATTACTCTACTTTTACATTGTTATATCATTAGGAGGAGTTTAACTTCATTGCTTTGTTTAATGTTTTTTCCTTCTCGTATGTCAAAAAGGGGGAGGGAATAATGTGTTTTACTTCCATGGTTTTATTTTGTTATGCATATAGGGGGAGAACATATTTAATTAAACTTAATTAATATGATTGCATACTTTTAATTAATATGAATGCATACTATATGACTATTCTTCACACTTTGCTTATTTCTATGTAAACTGAACTAATATACAATGAGGCTTTCATGCCAAGTTATCCTATGCTTTACTCATGTCATTTTAGTTACTTACAAGCTTGTCAAGTTGTAGCGAAGATGGATCTATCGGACCATAGGATAGTTCCACTATGGAGTCTGGGACATCATTGTATTTTCATCTTACTTTTATAAGTGTCATGTAGTAAGTGAAAGGTTTTGCCACACGAAAATGCCAAAGGGAGAGTTTGTAAGAACTATGAGTGTTGGCTATTTTCGTGGATAAAATATTTATCTATAAATTTGTTTTTAGACCTGCTATCAAGTCTATCAAGAAAAGTCAAACAAATGCTCGAGTTTCAGATAATTGTACTTCAGGTATATCTTTGATAACTACGACACATAAGATTATATTTATGCATTTAATAGCACATGCTTATAAATCTAAAATTATTTTTAGTGCTAAAATATGAAATAAGATATGCTAAAAGATATTAGATAAGATATACTCTAAAATAAGATATGCTAAAAGATATTAGATAAGATATACTCTAAAATAAGATATGCTAAAAGATATTAGATAAGATATACTTTAAATTATATTTGAAATCCTGATTATAAAAGATAACATAAAATCTATTTTAAAAGAAATTTATTTTATAAGAGTTATCTTAATTAATGTGTAATATTAATTCTATTTGTAATAGAAAAGATATTTATTAATCATATATGAGTTATCTTAATTAATGAATAATATTAATCCTATTTGTAATATAAAAGATATTTATCAATCATATATGAGCTATTTTAATTAATAAGTATTATTAATCCTATTTGTAATAGAAAAGATATCTATCAACTACATAACATTAAGAGTTTTAATTTTTTCTATAAATAAAACTCATTACTCATTGTTTCAATAAATCAAACAAGAGCATTATTCTAATATTATTAATTTCTTTCTTGTTTTACAAATATAAGATTATAATTCTTTAGACTTCTTTATTTAGTTAATCTATCAAATATTGGTAGTTATATTCTATTCATTAATAAGCCTAATTATTTTATGATATTTTGATATTATGGTCTTATGGCTTCTTCTTTATTTTTGTTCTTAAATTGTTAGATCAAATAATTATTTTTGTCATATCATAATTATTTGATTTGATTATTAATCTTTAAAGAAGCTATTTTTATTGAACTTATATTTGATCTTTTTGGTCTAGGATTTACTAGTTGATTTAATTTAAATAACATATGTTTTGAATCATCTAGTTAGGATTATTCATTATTAAATCTGTTCTAGAACACACACGAGCACTTGTGTTTTTGTGCTAACTATTTTGCAGTTACTTCGGGAACGTATCTGATTGGTGGGAAGCTTATTGGAACATTGGTTTGGAAACCGCTCACGCTAATATTGGAAACTGTGAAAATAGAGCAGGGGCTCGTAAGTAAAGTACATTGGGGCAGTATCCTAAGAAAGGTAGCATAAGACCGAGTTTGTATTTGAACATTTGATTTTCTTAGTGGAAATGTAGGTGGTTCGGTGGACCGGTGGTTTTTCTCTTAGGTCATGGTTGTGGCCTTGGTTGTTTCCACCTAAAAATATCGTGTGTTATTATTTTATTTTCGCACTTATTTTTACACACGATTACATGCCTGGCTGTTTTGTTTAGGTTATTAAATTATAAATTAGTAAAAATTAAAAATAACCTATTCATCCCCCTCTAAGTTAATTAAGTCTATAATTTATAAACTTTCAATTTTAATAATAAAAATATATAAACTAGTTGTAAAAGATATCATGTTTGTTTTTACAGGTTTTAAAAGTGTTATTTTGGTTGTTAACTCGAAAACAAAATTGTGAAATTAAGAATTCTTTCAAAGTTATCAACTGATTGTAACCTATTTTCGCTTTTTTTGTTTCTGTACCAATTATTTCACTATATACGTATAGAGTAATATTGTATAGGTATATAGTGGCTTGAAAAACATATAAATACAAGTTAGCATGCGCTGGTAACTTGGTGAAGATCTTAAATTCAAAAAAAAAAAAAGATTTTTTTTTTGGTCCTAAAATGAATTAATGTCACTCACGAGAAGTCCAATATAGATAGAAACCCGAAGCTGAGCTGAGCGATCCAAGCAAAATAAATGATTCAAAACAAAACAAAACTTCAGCGGAATAAGAATTATGAAAAAAAAAGAAAAAAAAATCACTTATGTCATTATAATTTTATTTATTATTTTTAAAATATACTTTTTTATTAATCTATTCGTATCAATTATTTATTTTATTTAAAATAAATAATATTAATTTTAAATTTAATTGAATTAATATATGGCATGCTACAATACCCGTAAATAATTTCTCATCGGAATTGATTACTCAAAGGCCAATAATAACAGTTGAGACATTTATTAGCTAGTATCCATATACAACATATTATATAGTACTATTAAATATTAATTATTAATTTCGTCTTTATATTTTACGTATTTTTATATAAAATTAAAATGATTTGGTTCCATGACGTGTCTAAAACTCCATGCAAGATTTTCTCCACCATCAAAATGGAAAAAAGAAAAGAAAATCCAAGAACAAGCACAAGTAAATGTATAAAATGGGGAGAAAAAAAATTACAAAAATTAAAGAAACAACAAAAAAAGCGAAACATCAAAGGAACAATGAGACTTACAGTTGAATATACTGAAAATATATATACAATATAATTCAATAAATAATAATACAAGTATAAATACAAGAAATTAGAATATGTTTTTTTGTAAAAGTGTTTTTCGAAAAGATATATTAGTTGCATATAACTAATATATAGCTCATAAAGTATATTAGTTGTATACAACTAATATACCACTAATGATGATTAACACTCTCCCTCAACTTGGCGCATAGATATCGATCAAGCCTAACTTGCTTAGTGAGTCGTATAATGCCTTTTTGGAAACTCTTTTGCTAAGCATATCTGCAAGTTACTCTTCAGTGGGAACAAAAGGAAAGCTAATAAGTTTGGTATCTAGTTTCTCTTTTATAAAGTGACGATCAACCTCTACATGCTTAGTGCGATCATGTTGTACTGGATTTTGTGATATATCAATGGCTGCCCGATTGTCGCAATACAATTGTATAGTATTTTTTAGTTTGAAACCCAAATCAAATAACAAAGTTCTTATCCACAGTAATTCACAAACCCCATGAGTCATACCTCTATACTCAGCCTCAGTACTAGATCGTGCCTCCACTTTCTACTTCTTACTTTTCCATGTAACCAAATTACCTCCCACAAAGGTGAAATAACCTGATGTTGACTTTCTATCTATAATACTTCCTGCCCAATCTGCACCTGTGAAGCCACAAACTTCAAGAGGATTGTTGTGTTTAGAGAACATTACTCCTCTTCCTGGAGCTGATTTCAAATACCTTAAAATTCTCAAAACTGTATTCATGTGGTTCTCACTTGGATTATGCATGAACTGATTCACCACACTTACTGCATATGCAACATCTGGTCTAGTATGAGCCAAGTAAATCAAACGCCCAACCAATCTCTGATAGCGAGCTCGATCAGTTGGTATTTGATCTGGATACTCTGCTAAACAATAGTTTTGCTCAATAGGAGTGTCAATAGGTTTGCAATCTAACATACCTATCTCTATTAGCAGATCAATAATGTACTTCCTCTGACACATATATATTCCTTCTTTTCCCCTGGCTACCTCAATTCCTAAGAAGTATTTTAGTTCACCTAAGTCCTTCATCTCGAATTTAGAGGCTAGTTATCCTTGTAATTTATCCATCTCAACAGTATCATCACCAGTGATTACCATATCATCAACATAAATGATTAGGGCTGTTACCTTCCCTTATTGATGTTTGAGAAATAGAGTGTGGTCTGAATTACTCTATCTATAACCAACCTTCTGCATGAACTGTGAAAACCTTCCAAACCAGGCTAAGGGGATTGCTTGAGACCATACAAAGACTTCCTCAATTTGCATACAAAATTACCAGGAGAATCAACTACATACCCAGGTGGAAGACTCATGTACACCTCCTTGGCTAATTCTCCATGAAGAAACGTATTCTTGACATCAAACTGCCGAAGTGGCCAGTTTAGGTTAGCGGCAAGTGAGAGTAGAACCCAAATAGTGTTTATTTTGGCAACAGGAGAAAAAGTTTCATCGTAGTCTACACCATACGTTTGAGTAAACCTTTTTGCTACAAGATGAGCTTTATACCGATTTACAGATCCATCACCATTATGTTTTACAGTAAACACCCATCGATAACCAACTGCCTTTTTTCCTTGTGGTGGTGGCACAAGTTGCCAAGTATCGTTCTTCTGTAATGCCTCCATCTCTTCAATCATTGCCTTTCTCCATATTGGATCTCCCAATGCATCCTGCACTTTCTTAGGTACTGTTACACCAAATATTTAATTCACAAATGATTTATATGACTTAGATAATCTTTTAGTGGACATATAATTGGCTACTAGGTATTTTGATTTTGCATGAATATTTGGTTCATACCTTTTGGCTGGTTGAACTCGAGAAGACCTATTTGGTAACACATACTGTCCAACATTAGACTCAATGCTATTAGTATCATTAGGTGTACATACCTCAGATGAGTGACCTATAGTACCAGGGAGTTGTTGATCAGGGGTAGGAGTAATGCATGAGAGAACAGTTATGTCTTCAACTTCATTTGTTGTAAGCGAATTTGGAGCTTGAATACTTGGAGCATCTGCTTCTTCGATGACTAGATTTAATGGATTAGGAATCTCATTTGGTCTCATTGAAACATCAGTTGGTGATTCTTCTAATTCCTTCCCCTCACCATGATACAATTCTTCGAAATATGTATTCTCCCCTTAACGAGAAGTATCAGGTGAGGAAAAATACCTCATGTCCTTAAAGAAGGTAACATCCATAGTGACATAATACTTTCTGGTTGGTGGATGGAAGCACTTGTACCCTTTCTGATAACTTCCATAACCTACAAACACATATTTAATTGCCCGGGCTTCTAATTTAGACTTTTGATTTTTAGGAACATGCACAAAGGAAACACAACCAAATACACGGGCATGAAGATTATGGAAGGATGACAAGGAGATGTAAGATGCGAGAATATGAAAAGGGATTTTTTCGTTAAGGACACTAGACGGGAGACGATTGATGAGATGGGCAGAAGCTTGGACAACATCACCCCAAAGATATTTTGGCGTATAAGCACTAAATAGGAGTGCACGAGCCATATCAAGTAAATGACGATTTTTTCTTTCAGACATTCCATTTTGTTCCGGTGTTTGCGGACAAGTAGTTTGGTGAATAATCCCATATGTTTTGAAAAAATCTTGAAAAACATGATTAACATATTCTCCCTCATTGTCAGAACGGAGGATTCGAATGATGCCATTGTATTGTGTTTGAACGAAGGTATGAAAAGTTTGAAAAATTGAAAAAACTTCATCTTTTGTTCTAAGAAGAGAAATCCACGATAACCTTGTACAATCATCGATAAACGAAACAAAATATCTCATACCCGATATAGTGGGCTCTTTAGATGGTCCCCAAACATCAGAATGAATTAATTCAAAAGGAATAGTACTTTTATTAGAAATACTAGAAGAATAAGTAATACGATGGCTCTTGGCCAAAACACATGTCTCACAATGTAAAAGAGTCTCACTAATACCAATAAATAAAGTGGGCATGGATTTTTTCATAAGACTAAAAGACGGATGCCCTAAGCGGCGATGCCACAGCCAAATTTCACTTAGCTTATCAGAACTAGAAGTTAATGTAGTGCGTGCCCGTGCTCCTCTTGGTTTCTCCCCTACGTAGTTCTAATACAAACGGAACAATCTGCCCCTCAGATACCCTCGACCAATTATTTCCCTGGTAAGAAAATCCTGAAAAATCATATATATAGGATAAAAGGTTACAGAACATTTAAACTCAATATTCAACTGTGGGACAGATATTAAGTGATGAGATAAGTCAGGTACATATAAAACATTATGGAGCTGTAAAGATGGAATGATATGAACTGACCCCTTTCCTAAGACAGGATAGGCCTCATCGTTAGAGTTCGTGACATAAGACACTGGTGGGGAAGATAACTCATTATCAACTTATGCCTGATGAAGACTTTCCTGCTGAGATTCATCTTTACGGATGTATGTAAAGGTGGTAGTCAAGCTCGGAGAGTCTGACATTCGAAACAATTTGCCTTTAGCACTATTATGTTTTGTATCAAGGCCTCTTAAAAAGGCTTGTACTCGTTCAAGCTCTTTCTTCTTCTGGTACCACAGAAGGTCTTCTTGATTTTTAATTTTGCACGGGCGTTTCTGGTCAATTTCAACCTATACATTTTTCAGCTTGGTAAAAAACATAGATACTGGTTGCCCATTTTGCTGCATGCCAACAGCTTTGCACATGAGTTCATGAACATGAATAAAGTTAGACTCATTTGTATAAAGATCACTTAAGGTATTCCATATGACCTCAGCAGTTTCACATTCCTCCACCATTTGTAATATATCATTAGTGATGGCTCTAAATAGAATTGACATTACAAAGCCACCATCATCTTCCCACCTAGTATAGGCTTCTACATCATCTTGACTAGGAGCCTTGATTGATCCAGATTCATGTCCCATCTTATGCATCCCACGAAGATAAACAGACATGACTTTTTTCCATGTTTGAAAATTGGTACCATTAAGTTTAGTACCCTCGAAAGAACCAATTTCTGAACTCTTAACAGAAACTTCAAATTTTGGAACTTTATTAATTCTGGAAACTTGATGTTGTCTTGAATCTTCCATTGAAATAATAATAAAAAATATATTGTGTAGCGGAATAAAGATTTTGGATTTTTTTGGGGCCGGGTTGGACTGTGGATTGGGTTGGTAAGTGGGTTGTCTAATTATTGAGTGAGTTGATAGGTTGGGCTGATGAGTAAGTAGGTTGATAGGTTGATGGGCTTATAGGCTTGGACTAGGGCAGAGCTAAAAAACTAAAAGCTGAAAAATTAAAACTAAAAAAAGGGAACTACAGACTCACAAAAGAACACAGAGCAGTGCAAGAGCTGGTGCGCGAGCTGGAGCTGGTACGCGAGCTAGATGGCGCAGGGATGAAGCTGGTGTGCGAGCTAGATGGCGCAGGGTTGGAGTTGGTGCTCGAGCTGGACGACGTAGGTTTGAGCTGGTGCGCGAGCTGGACGGTGTAGGGATGGAGTTGGTGTGCGAGCTGGACGGTGCAGAGTTGGAGCTGGTGCGCGAGCTAGACGACACGGGATGGACGTCATGGGCTGGACAGCGTGGACTGGACGATGGATCTACAATGGACGGACAGATCTGCAATAGCGGCACGAACTAGACAGTGCGAGAAGATTAATGACACTGCATAAAAAACACTAACGGTGGTGCTACTATATAGGTGGCATTGTTGCTCACAAGCTGGTAAAAAGAAATTTTTTCTTTCTTTTCTTTCATGCTCTGATACCAAGTTGAATATACTGAAAATATATTTACAATAAAATTCAATAAGTGATAATACAAATATAAATACAAGAAATTGGAATCTGCTTTTTGTAAAAGTATTTTTCAAAAAGATATATTAGTTATATTCAACTAATATACAACTTATAAAGTATATATTAGTTGCATACAACTAATATACCACTAACGATGATTAACACTTATTTCATCATGGGTTTTCCTGACGTTTTGGAGAAGTAGATTCAAATAAACTAAAAACAATGAGCATTAACATTGGTTTAGATTTTTGAAATCTTTTGTCCAAAATGACACTCATATCATCTATCTAACAATTTCATAGCTAAATAATTAAATAATAGATTTTAAATGATTTATATATTTAAATATTATATTTAAAGTAACAATTTTAAATGTATCATTTATTTATTTAAATTATTTAAAATTTAAATTTATTATTAAGGAGAGACGTTATTAGATATAGATTAAGAAAATATATAATTAAAATAACTATAATAATTAAATGTTATAAATAAAATACAATAATTAATGAAATAAATGAATGAAATACTTGGTATTTATATATGTCTAGCGTTCCTCTAGTTACGGGAAGTACTCTGAGTATCACGTATTGAAGTAGTAGTTGTTGCAAGGCTTACAATACTTGCTATTACAGAAGTGAGGTTGTTAGTATGTTATACATTGTTAGTGAAAGTTTATAAAATATGGACCTGATTAATCTAGAGAGGGGTGAATAGGTTATTCTTAATTTTTATCAAGTTTATAATTTAATAACCTAAACAAAGCGGCCAGACATGTAATCGTGTATAAAAATAAGTGCGGAAATAAAATAATAACACACGATATTTTTAGGTGGAAACAACCTAGGCCACAAACATGATCTAAGAGGAAAACAACCGGTCCACCGGACCACCTAACTTTCCACTATGAAAATCAAATGTTCAAGTACAAACTCGGTCTTATGCTACCCTCCCTAGGATACTGCCCCAATGTACTTTACTTACGAGCCCCTGCTCTATTTTCATAGTTTCCAATATTAGCATGAGCGGTTTCCAGACCAACGTTCCAATAAGCTCCTCGCCAATCAGATCGTTCACAAATGAACTGTAAAAATGTTAGCACAAAAAACACAAGTGTCTGTGTGTGTTCTAGAACGGATTTAACAATGAATAATCCTAACTAGATGATTCAAAACATATATCACTTAAATCAAATCAACTAGAATATTCTAGCGCAAAAAGATTAAGTATAGATTCAATAAAAAATAACTTCCTTAAAATTTAATACTCAAATCAAATAATCATGATTACTCATAAAATTATTTAATCTAAATATTTAAATATCTAATCCAAAGGAATTAAATTAATTAAGAAAATCAATATATATTAATTATATATAATTCCAAAGTCTACCGAATATATATATAGCTTTTATGAATCTGAATTCTACAAATATATATATTACCTTTATGAAGTCTTTAAAGTGTTCTGATCGAATATATTAGCCTCCATCACATATATATTAAGTATATATATATATATTCTTCCTTTCCTCCCCCGATTAGAGTTTTTTTTTCTTTTTCAATTTTGCTTTTCGGTAGCTTTTTCTATTCTCCACGATAATGCATCAACTCTAATGTATCAATATTTATAGATAATAATAATACCTAATAATATTAGGTTTAAATGCATTTTGGGCTTAATTTTTTTTCAAAGCCCATTCAAGGCCTTAATAAAAAAATATTTATATTTTTAAATCACATCTTAAAAATATTAAGACACAAAAAATATTTAAGTACCAAAAATAATTTTAAATTTATGAACATGTACTATTAAATATATAAATAAAATTCTATGTGTCGTAATTATAAAAGACATACCTGAAGTACAGATATTTAGAACTTGAACATTTGTTCGGCTGTTCTTGATAAACTTGATAACAGGCCTAAAAACAAATTTATAAGTAAATATTTTATCCACGAAAATAGCCAACACTCATAATCCTTATAGTTAGATTATTAAGATTATTAAAATAAGGATGAAAAATTGAAGCTATATATACTTTATTTTTATATCATGTATTAACCTCATGTTAGTAACGTTCAATTCGATTAAATTTAAATTTTTTTATAAAAAAATAATATAAAAAACTAAAATTTATTAAAAATAATAATTAAAATATCCAAAAATATAACAACAAGATGATTAAAATATATCAATTTTAAAAAATATAATTAATATATGTAGTTTGTGTAAAACAATTTACCAAAGCGTGTATTATCCAAAAATAAATATATTTAGTATGAAAATTGTAATTAATTCATCACTGAATAATATCATAAGTATTCTCTTCTTCTATATAGGCATAGTATCAAAGCCTCTCCATTAAGGGCTCGTGGTTATGACATGAAAGCTTTCATTAAAGATGTGTTGTCTTTTAAAACTATATATATAACCAAACAATTCTCCTACTAAGTCTCAAGTGATTAATTCTCTTATGATGCATGAATCAAAAATTAGAAATTTATCATTTATCTCTTCCTCAAGATTTTTTTGCAATTTCATCAAATAACATTGTTTTATCATTTTATTTAGATGATACTCTAAATTTCAGTTTCTTAATTTTAATTAAGAGTTTTTTTTAATCAAGAATAAGTACTGAAACTTGGAAGTCAATAAATTTGCTTACACTCACAATTCAAATTTTTGTTTCTTAACATTTTTTTTAAATCACAATAAACAACAAAACAAAAACAAAAACATTTTTCTTGTAAATCATATTGGAAAAATTATAAAAATAATATCATTAAAACTCGTAACCATAAAATAATTTTATTTTATATCCATCTCATAAATTTTCACTATTAAAAATAATATAAATATCATTTCACAGCATAATTAACCCTATTTAATATTTAAGGTATTCTTTTTATTTTTGTAATAATTACATTTAAGTAAAATATTATTATTATAAAAATAATTATTAATTGATGAAATTTTTCTTCACAGATTATGCTTATAACAAACCCATTTGAAAAAAATCGCATAATTTGTTCTCTATTGTCCAAAAAATGAGAAGAAAATAGAAAATTACATGAAGAGATTTAAGATAGAAAACATAGAGATTTTGTAGTGTTTTGACTCTATCGGGATCGAAGCTTTTAGAACAGGAATAAAAAGGAACATTAGTTTTTTTATAGAAATTAGTAAGACCACCCAACTTTCTTTTGATTTACATTATAAAAAGGCACAAAAGCTTGTCAATATCAAAAGAGAGATGAAACCCACTAAGGCTGCCATATCTAAACCATTGGAAAAACCCTACATAAGCAAGGACATTGAGGAAAGAAAACCATTTATTGTTAGATGCCCAAATCCAACTTGTTTTAAACCAAAAGGAAAATTGGGGACTTCGGAAAGATTCTTGTCACCATTTAGAGGACTACCATTGTGAGTATCCTTTGTAGATGTAGTCCAAAGAATGAAATGGATGGAGCAAGTAAGTTAGTCACAACCTATGAGGGCCCTACAGAGAGATCTCAACAAATATTATGCATTCCATAAGGATACGAGTCACTAAACCAAGGACCGTAGACACCTCATGTAAAAGATTGAGCAACTCTTGTCGGAAGGACATTTGGGAGACAGTGGAAAATAATAGAAATAGAGCTCCTAGGTAAGAAAATCGGGAAGAAAACCTGAGGAGGGATATAGTCCCCCTTAACACCACACAAAGACGGGATCGACAGGTCCAACCACCCAAAGAGGATATTCATATAATTCATACGATCCATAGTGGCCCAACCATGTTAAGAACTATACACAATTCACGCAAAAGGTATGCCAAGAAGGCAAGAGACACACATCATTCAGTCTATTCCTTGATGCATAAAGGATCAATATTTTCGATTACCTTTAAAGGAAGGGAAACTCTACCACCTCATTATGATCCTTTGGTGATTATAGTAAAGTTGTACAATAAGAGGTACAAAAGGTATTGGTAGATAATGGAAGTTCTTCGAACCTATTGTACTTGTTGTCACTTCTTAACATGAGGATAGACCCCAAGGAGATCACTCAACAACAAATACCATTGGTAGGGTTCAATGGCAATGTCACTATGTTTATGGGCATAATACAACTTTTAGTCTTTGTGGAAGAAGTCGTTCTACTCATAAATTTTGTTATCCTAAATACCTCTACCTCTTATAACATACTATTAGGAAGACCTTAGATTCATAAAATGAGGGTTGTCCCATGAACTTATCATTGATTAATTAAATATTGAACAATGGACGAGGTAAAATAAATCAAGAGAGATCAAGAAAGGGTGAGGATTTGTTAAAATATCGTCATAAAAAGCACAGAATCCACTTCCACTTCAAAATAGCAATTAAGTGCTCAATACAAAAGGTAGGTAACTACACACCAATCACACAATAATTTATTAATTATAGCCCTTAAATACTTTGAGATTGTTCCTATGGGAAAAAGAGATAAGGAGAAAAATTGAAGATCAGTTCCAAACTCTCCGTCGAAGCTAAAGAGGATTTGATTGAATTCTTTAAGAGAAATGTGGGCCTTTTTTCATAGAAACTAGAGGACATACATGGTATTAATCTAGACATGATGGCACATGGGCTAAAAGTGGATCATACGAACAAAGTATTCAAACAATGGAAGAGGAGGTTTGTAAGAGAAAAGAACAACATCATCAAAAACAAAGTCAAATCACTCAAAAAAATGGATGGGTCAAAGAAGTAGACAACCCCATATGGCTATTGAATGTTGTACTAACTAACAAGGCCTGGGGTGATCATCGCATATGCATAGATTTCACCGATGTAAACTTTGCTACTCTTAAATACTATTTTTATATACCAAACATTAATCAACTGGTAGATAACATACCTAGATTTGAAGTAATTTATTTTATGGATGCATGGTAGGTTATCCTCAAATTCGAATGCAACCAAAAGATGAAGAGAAAATAGCATATATTATGGAGGAATGGTTAACAAAAGCATGCCTTTAGGCTAAAAAATACAAGGATAACTTATCAGAGGCTAGTCAATTGAATTTTAGAAAACTAGATAGGGAAGAATATGGAAGTTTACTTAAAAGATATAATGGTCAAAACCAAGTCCATAAGAGATTAGGTTTCTAATCTAGATGAGGTTTTCGCTATCATTCGTCATTATGAGATGCACCTCAGTTCTAAGAAATATATCTTTGGAGTAACATCAGGAAAATTCTTAGGATACTGGGTATCTTCCCAAGGAATTGAGGCAAATCTTGATAAAATTACAACCTTTTCAACATAAGATATCTTCGATACCTCAAAGAAGTGCAATAATTGAATGGATGCATAGTCATATTAAGCCATTTTGTATCCAAATTTATAGAGAAATGCTTACCTTTCTTTCAACTCCTCAAGAAGAATAAAGATTATTTATGGAGCGAAGAGTGCAAAAATTATTTTCAACCTATCAAGGGGTACTTGGGAAAGGCACCTCTCTTAACAAACCCTAAAGTGGGATGACATTCACATAAAGGATCATGTGATGATGCTATTATTGGCCTATCCTATGAAAAGATTGCATTGATCATGCTTAGAAATGTGATAGATGTTAAAGACACACCAATGTTTTGCATTTACCTAGAAATGAAATGAAGGATATTTTAAATCTATGGCCTTTTTCAAAAGTGAGGTCTAGATATAGTAGGCTCCCTACTTGTTGCTCCAACCAAGAAGAAGTTCCTTATTATGGCAACCGATTAATTCTCCAAATAGATAAAAGCCAAGCAATTGGCACACACTACTACAAAAATGGATATTTAAGTCGATATGTAAAATTGATTTTTTCCAAAAATTGACTTATAATGAATTTAAAGTCAGTTCGGTGTAGAACCGACGCTATCCACGTAGGACGTAGCGTTGATTCCAAGTGTCAACCGACGATGCACGTGTACATAGCATCGGTTGACACTTGGAACCGACGCTATCCACGTCGCATAGTATCGGTTCATCATGTCAATTGACGCTACACACGTGGATAAATTCTTTTCTTTTCTTTCTTCCCCAGACATAATCTATTCCAAGCGTTGCATAACTCTCAAAAACCCAAAACCTCCTCCACTCTTTCTCATTTTCTGATCACCTACGACCACCATTTCCAGCGTCGGTTAGTGGGTTTTCTTCCTCTCTAACTAATCTTTTAGATCCCCTATTTTTTTAAGTGAAATACTCAAATTTTTTATACCCATTTCTCACTTACAAAACACATTTTTTTCTTCATTTTGTCACTTCATTTACTCTTGTAAGTATTTTTATTAATTATACGCAATTATTATTCATATTTTTTCTGTTATTATGTGTTGTTATTTATGTGTATAAATTTTTGTATTATATATATAGGTTTGTATTATAACATGAGGAGAAGAATACACCATGGTAATTTTTCTACTATTAATTAATATTTTATTTTTCAATTATTTGTATTATTTAAACTATTTGCTAAACTGATTTTGGTTTTTTTTTCTGCTCGAATATAGGTTTTTATTTAAGTATAATAAAAAATGAGTAAATTTAAAATAAAAAAATTAAAGTCGGTTTTTAACCGAATTTAATGCCCATTTTTGTAGTAGTGACAAATACAAGATAATGACATACATAACTTTATTTGGAAAAACATAATATGTAGATTCAATTTACCGTGTGAATTAGTAACTAATAATGGGTAGTAATTTATTTTCCAGAATGTGGCATCCTTTGTTAGGAACTCAAAATCAAACTTTCATATTTTGCCCCATATAGACCTCAAGCTAATGGTTAATCAGAATCATCAACATTGATCACATTTGGAGAAAACAGTTAAATGTAACAAAGGGTAAATGGGTGGATAAATTTCTTGGAGTTGTATGGGCCGTTAGAAAAACTCAAAGGAAAGCAACTGGGGAGAGCCTATTTTCTTTGGTATATGGAACTGAAGTTGTCTCTTTAAAATATAAGAAAATGTTTTAATAAGGATAGAGGCACAAAAGCGAATAGTTCAACGCTCCTACAACAAAGTAGTTAGGTTCAAAAATTTCAATGTGATTGATTAGGTTTTGCGCAAAACTCTCGAAAATAAAATATAAAGTACTTTCAAAAAGTTTGTAGCAACATGGGAAGGCTTCTAGATGATCATACAAGATAGCAAAGGATGGAAAACATGAAGATTTTAGCTAGAATAATGAACTACTAAAAAAATATTATTTCTAAGTAGTAAATCATGTATATCGATCAAGTAATAAGGGTTATTTGTATCTAGAAATGAGACTTGTTTCATAAATAAAATAACACAATAATTTCCTGGTATGGAAGATGAGGCCAAATGAACCCTCCATGAGGGATGTAGGTATTAGAGGCACAAGTCTCATCCTAAGAAAATGTCTTGAGTTTACAAATGTGAATCTTCTTTTTGGATTAAAAAGGATAGGTGATAAATTAAATTTTTCACTTATCCTTCTTATCTATCTCACGAATAAAATAACATGATAACCCCTTGGTATGGAGGAAGAGGCCAAAGGGACCCCCACTAGGGATGCAGGTATAAGAGGCACCTTGCCCATCCTAAGTAAGAGTTCTGAGTTCATAATATTGAACCTCTTCTTAAAAAATGAACAAGGAAACAATTACTCCAAGTACCAAGAATGATACAAAAATATTTCCTCATTAGGGCATAGATATAAATGATAATGAGCGGCTCAAAATCACAATGTCAAAAATCAATAAATTATATAAAAAAGGCCTCATTTTAATACAAAATTATAAAGACACATGAATTCATTCTTCTTTCTTAAGACCACATGATGACCTTTTTTGTCTTGAACTATCTCTTTTTCCAGTTATTCACTTCTAGATGTAATAAGTTTTATTCCTCACTCACCTTACAAAATTTATGCATCAAGTTACCCACTTCTTCATGCAATTCATCACATTCGACTTTTAAACTTTAATTCTCTTGAAGGATTGTACTATATCCTTCCTTAATAAGATGGATCTTGTCCTAAAGACTGTGAAGCTCTCACGATGCTTCTATATATGATTCATATTTAACTTCAATATTTTTTTCAACATTGTAGCCTACATCATATAGTTGTAAAGAAGACCTCTCAAAATCATGAATAAGACACACCATCTACCAAACCAATGGTAAGAATCAAATCATAAAGAGGAGAAAAAAACAATGAAAGTGTATTAACCTCAAACAAACGATGTTCAACCATATGCCAAATGAAACACTCATCTTTTCTAGTATGCTGAGTAACTCAAATATTCCATTTTCAAATAGTATAAAAAGATTCTTATCGCGACACACCACACAAGATACTTCATCTACAACATTTTTTAAAATATGATGAGTAACTCATTTGGATTTTTTAGGGATAGCCCAGTTTGGGATCTCACTCAATAACCTAATGAATCCATCTTATAGCTCATCCTAAATGGGTGAAATAAGTGCCTCGTGATCAATTAGAAAAAGGGTGCTCTCTATCACCTCTAACATAATCAAACCCCATCTCACTAAGGGGAATCATCACAATAGACACCACATCATGTTTAGAATATGCTTCGTCTCCGTTTAATGTATGCATCCCATCCTAAGAGAATGAATCATCTCATTCACATAGAGGTTCATGTGGCATTATATTGCTCGTATCCATAAGAAAGTTTTTTACCATGTCATTAACATTAATATTTCTAAATTCTGTAGGAACGAGGTTCTTGGAGTGAAAATATTAATTACATAAATAAAATACTTGAATAGAGGAAAAAGTTAAAGAAGTACGAGCAATATTTCTCCCGAAGAAAATTATAGGTTTTGTATTTCAAAAGACAAATGGATACATATTTATATAATTCAAAAGAGTATTAAAGACAACAAAAAAATTGATGCATTAATATATGAAATTGATGAAAATTTTCATAAACAATTACAAAATACAATGTAAGCCAAAAGCATTATGGAATCTTCATTAGTTCTTTGCAAGGTGCATTACTCGTGTTGGGTCTTTAGAAGCAAAGGGTCTAACTGGTAGCGTGCCTTAAGGTGTTTTAGGGGTATTCTATACATTTTGTAGACCCCGTACATAGCTTGAGAAAGATGGAAAAGGTCTTGGATTTTACTGCTTGATCCCTAAAGTTGGTCATCACAAAGGATATCCTTTCACAATAGCCAAGGGTAGAATCTTCCCTAAGCTTGACCACCAGCTCATTCAAAGTGGAATTTTTTTCCTTGACTTGCCTTGCCTATTCCGCAACCAACCTTTCCCATTCATTATCCAACCTTGCATATTCCTCAGCTTCTTTGGTCAAGTTGTCCCTTTCCAAAGAAAAAATTGATGTGACTTTCAAATTTTGGGTATAATTTATCAGGTCATTATCCAAATCAATGATTTTGGCCTCTTGTACCCTCAGTAGCTTCTCATGCTCTTCTAACACTTTGTATTTATCCTTGAGTACCCCTAGAATTGAGCGACAAGAGCTTCAGGCTCATAGGCATAGGCATGATATGCATTATTTGCAATATCTCATTCTCTTAACAAACAAACGGCCTATAATATACATGAAGTACTTATCAACACGATGTGCTTAACATTATACTTGGAATTTCACTAATTTAACAAATTGTATTACCTCTAATATACGACTATCATCCATCTCCCCATGAGTTAGCTCAAACTCCTTCATAGTTATTTGAATCCGAGCCCGTTTTAGTTCACTCCCGAAAGGGTGGTATATATCCAGTAACACCTTCGGTTTCCTAAATACCTCTTCTTCAAAGATAGTTATCGAGGTACTCTCAATTTTTATATTTTCAACTTTACATTTTCTACATAACATGTGTCTAGATGCAACATAGGAATATGTTCAGTCTCCACTTCACGAAAAGAGTCCAATTTTCTTTTCTTGTTGGGTGAATGTTTCACAGAAGATTTTACCACCTCAAGCTCTTTCTTCTTTGAGACCGGTATGGATAGGGTACCTTTTGGGACAACTGAGGCATCCACCTTATGGGAAAGTTGCACGTGTTGCTCAAGGAATTCGATTTCAATCAGTTCATCTATCCCAAGACTTGACACCAGGTCATCAATGCAAATAGTTGTAAAGTCCATCAATGCATTACAAAAAATAAATTTTACAACTAGGATGAGCTATTCAAATCAAAGAATAGTGCCCTATGCAAAACCTGAGGGTGGAGTGTGATAGTCCCTTTCCACCCAAAAGCCCTATAATGAGGTTTTGTAAGGATGTCTTTGTAAGTCATGTGGTGAAAATGATGTAGCTCAAGATGTCAAACTTTTTCTCTTCCATCATGATTAAGAAAGAGTATCATCTTTTGACCTCGTGATTGTGTGGTGTCAAATTTGTGATTCCAGATAAAGCATATAGGAACCACAGGTTTCCCATCCCATATATCACCACCAATATAAAATACTTGCCATTCCATTTGGGCTAACTATCGTCAGCTTTAGAATAAGACCTTTGAGTATGATAATCGAGATGTATGCATTACCTTTATCTAACCCATTCCTTTTTATACAGTTATAGCCCATAACTCACCCTATTTTAACTAAAATCCTTGCTCCCCATTGACTATAGCCAAGATTAAGAGCATCCTTTATCCATTTGGATTTATATGGGCTAAGGTTATATTATATGTATTCAAAAAATGAGTTCCAACCTGAGGTATCAAAAACCTCAAACCAACACGAAGTGCTTCCTCATGCAAAATGTACCACCATAGGATGGATCATGCATTTCGAGGAGATGTTGGGAAACTGATACTAAACCCACACATGGTGCAATAGAGTACATCCTTCTCAAATGGTACATGTCGTCTATGGCTAAACTAGTGGGTAATTTTTGAATTTTTTTCCTAAGATTTTTTGCCACGGGCTCACCGGTTGGCTTATGGCATGGTTTCTTTTCTATGTGAACCTTCTGAGGGAAGGAAAGGTGAAAATAAGGTATGGGTCCTCAAATTGAGGCATCCAACGGATTTGGAATTGAGGTACTAGTGGATTTAGTAGCTCTAGACACAATTGAGGTGCTCAATTCTGGAACTTGAACACCACTCATTTTGGTATGGCTCGTGGTGGTCTCATGAGATGTTTGCCCTACTTTGAGGTAACATAGTGCTTTATTTTAAAATGTGTGGTTCCTCACACATGAACCCTGTTGGTTGGATTTGAAGTAGAAACGAAGAGTGTTATACCCCACTTTCTATTATGGGTTCCCTTACCCATATTTCCTTACCCCGTGAGTTATACCTATAGATCACAGGGGGTGGAATGTATTTAGTCATTAAGGTAGGGATGGACCTAGCTTGAACCCTACTTGGTTAGGAACCAAGCTGCTTAGCCATAGATAATTACAAAATTTAAAGCAATAGTTAAGCAAAAGGAGCTGAAGATGATCGAGTTTATTTTTTTACATATATTCTAAAATTATAGAATCAAGAGCAAAATCTCCTTTAACATGGTTAGAAGTTCTTTAAATGTGGACTGAAAATCTTCACATGGCTTGGAATTTTCTAAAGAAATTTTTTATGTTTAGTAGAACAAATTAGCAAAATGAAAAGAATAAAGGACTAGGGCTCTTAATATAGTGGGTGAAAGAGCTGGATCTCCTAGGAGAAGTTAAAAGGTTAATAACAAAAGAATTTGAAAGGTTTACTCCAAAGAAATTAATAGATTTAAGTACACATTAGTTGAAAAGATTGCACTCTCAAGAAGTAGATACACATTAAGGTGGTATCCAAAGAAGAGCGAGTATTTCATCTTTCTTTAAGATAAAAGAATATGGGACTTAATACTTGGGTGTTTTGGACCATGGTACCCTATATCCATGCGATACACTAACACGGGGTGTTATAAGGTGTATGTGAATACAATAAACAAATATGATCAGCAATATTTTGAGTATCTACATTCAGGTATGCAATCACTTATAGAGCAACACTTTAAATCATTTTTAATTAGCCTATAAGTGCATTTTATGTATGATAATTTTTTTAAATATGTTTTGTGATAATAAGTACTTATTTAATCTAATAAGCTTCTTATGATGGTCGATTTATGAGTAATAACCATAAAAATTGTTTGTTTAATTACATGTCATCACTCTTTTCATATATAGAGATTTTTATACGAGTTAAGCTCATGGGATGATGTGGAGATTCTTTTCATTGATTGTTTCACATAATGCATTTACTTACATATAGAAGGTTCTATTTTATATAACTATTAATATTTTTTTCTTAAAATCATCAAGGTACACTAAATACTCATCCACATTACTCATATAAAAAAATTTCCTTATACCATCCTTAAAAGAAGAAAAAAAAACATATGTTCGTCTTTTTAATAATGTAAATAATTATATTTTTTTAACATCATAAGAAAATAAATAAATATTTTTTTAATTAATAAAATTAAATCAATTAAATCAATTAAATAACTGGATTATTTATACAGAAAAACTATTTGTTATTAATTTTAACCAATGCAATAAGTCAATAGTCATCTTCCATACTTCTTTTTGTTTTATACAATCTAGTGTGATAATTTACTTCAATGAGAGAACTAATCTAATTAAAAAATAGTACTTGGTCATTTTACAAAATGGGGAATAAATACATCCAAAACAACTATGAGATCAACTTTCATGAAATATATAAATTAACATTGAGGTATAAATGAATGATTTGGAGAATAATAACGTCAATATAACATTACTTTTGTTAATTTTTATAGTCATTATAACATTGGTTTTGTTAATTTTTATAGCTAATAAGTCACCCGTCATAATCTCAATTTTGTACGAGATTAACATAATATATATAATTTTCTCCCTATAATTATCGATCAATTTTTTTAATTTACTTTTTATTTTTATTTTTACCAAGATATTATGTATTCGATGTAATTTACAACTTATTTAACTATGAAATTTCAAGTCTACTAATTTTAACGAAAATACAATTTAATCTCATACTTATTAGGTGAAACAATATAAGTTTAAAGGGTATCAAAAGTTTAATATTTTTATAAAAAGTGAGACAACACAAATCTATTACATTTATAAACTTAATTTGTATTATCTTTTTTTTATAAAAATAATATATTTGTACACACATGTTAAATACTAGTTTAAAATGTACTTTTATTAAAAATAATAAACATAAGCAAACTTTCAACCTAAAAGTGTGTACATAAAGATAACAGATATAGATGAACCTTCATCTTAAAAGTGTCTTATGTAAATGTAACGGATACATGCGAATCTTGTTGCAGATATGGAAATTCCAAAAGCAGATGGGGATATTGGTGTTAATACTTCCTCCCTACTGCTCTTGGAGAAAATCAGAACATTTGGGGTCAATTTACGAATGTGCCCATTTATCCAATCGGACCCTTGACGGGGTATGTAGTCGAATCATCAGTTTCATTAAGCAGCAAAATACTGTCCGAATGTCTTGAGAAACAACAATTGGATCCGTTATTTTTTGTGTCGTTTGGAAGTGGAGGAACGCTGTCGTTTGACCAAATGACTCAGAATGCTTTGGGTTTGGAGCTTATCCAACAAAGATCCCACCTACTATTACAATTTACAAGTGGGGGAAATGCTGCTTCGTTCACCTCATATGAATATAAAAAAGATAAAAAGATATTAATACTGATAACGTTAACAATGGCCCATCAAAATAGCTACCAAAAGAGTTCTTAACTAGAATTCAAAATATAGGTTTAGTGGTTACCAAGTGAGCTCCACAATCAGAAATATTAAACCATAAATCAGTTGGAGGGCTTTTATCTCACTGTGGGTGGCATTTAACACTAGAGTATTACCGATGGAGTTCCAATAACTACATGTCCACTCTACTATGAGCAGAAAATGAATGCGGCGATGTTGACTAAAGATAAGAGTTGCAGTTAGACCGAAAGCTCTACTGATGGAGAAAGTGGTCGGAAGAGAAGAGAGAGAATATGGTGAGGAAGATTGTGGTTAATGAGAAACAATGGAGTAATCCAATAAGGGATAAAGTTAGAGTTAAAGAAGAGTGCTGAGATAGCCTTGAGTGAAGGTGGTTCTTCAAATATTGCATTGTCCGAGTTTGCAAAAACGTTGGTTTGAAGTTTGTGGTGGAAGCAATATGTAATCTCTAAAATTTTGCAGATTCTAATTCGATATTAGATTGCTTGTTTTCTATGTACCAAGTTCTTTGGTGTGTTTGATATATGCTCTTTGCTAAACGTGATGTAATTACTTTGATTTGTACACGTAATGTCTTTGAAGTTATGCAAGTAAAATAATTGTTCTAGCTGCATATATATACTATAATGCAGCAAAAATGTTGTGGTAATTATTTATAGTATATCATAAATGCCACTGAATATTTTTCAAAATGCTTTAGCCTACAACATGAATGAGGAAGATAAAGGTGACATGTGTAAGACAATATCAGACCTAAAAGTTTACTGCTAATCTATTCAACCAACATTCAACAACTGGACAACGTATTTTTCTCAAAATAAACCACTTTATTAGTTCAAATGTTTCAATCTCCTAAAAGTACTACAAAATGGAAAATCAAGTTTATTTCGTACAATCCAACCTTAACATATTGAGTGACCATTAACTAATTGTAATAGGAGTAAATGGTCGTTGACACAACCTGCTCAACGTTTCCCAACATTTGATCTACTATTGAATGGGGTAGGCCAATAATTGACCGCTCATTGAACACTAAATACAAGTTAGATGAAATGGACTTCATCTAGTTTAAATATAAACCAGGTATATTGGATGAAATCAACTTCATGCTCATTGGTTTAAGTCTAGAACAAGTGGTGGTTTACCTAAATGGTCTACCAATAAACTCACTTTTTTCCATGTTAAGACATAAATAATACTATTTCATCTAAAAAAGGGAATAATCTGAAATAACCCTCTTACTAATCTTATTATAACTTGGACACCATACATATACAGTTTACAAGTACCAAACCCGATAATGCCTCCTTTTCTAACGATGTCCCCCTCCCTCCCTCCCTCCCTTAACAAACTTTTCTTTCCCAACAACTAAGTAGCAGTTGTTATAAGAAAGACTGCTTTGAAAATTACTCTTTTATTTTCGACAGTTAAGTCCATAAGATAAATTAAAAGCATTCCAGTCAATTCAAGAAAAAATATAAAGCCCGAAATAAAACATAATCTGACATAACTTGTGAGCAAATATTCACTTAGTTCACAGGCAGCCAGGAAAACTCACGCACTTATAGGCTCAGTAGCGTTCTTGAGCCATGCATTTTCAGATCTGTCCAAGTAAGGTGCAAGGACATCCCTGCACTTGGAATGGTATGTATTCAACCACTCCAACTCTTCAGGGGTTAGTAAGCTCAATTCAATCAGCTTTCTCTGATAGGGTGCCTGGAAATCAAACAACATGACAAAGGAAGTTAAAAGCAGAACTAGCACTAGCTACTGAAATTCTGATGGATGATAATGTGGTATCTCCATTGTCACCGGCCACCCACCATCACACAAAGGCTTTGAAATAAATTTTCTGATTTAATACAAAAAGAGGGAAGATTACCCATGTTATATGCTCAAATGATAAGTAACCTTTGTCACCAAAATTGAATTTAGTATCAGCTTCATTGACTATAAGCACATTCTCCAGTCTTATGCCGAAATTCCCATCTTCATAGTAGCCAGGTTCTAAAAAGAGAAATTCCAGGTAATTAATCGAATTTCAACACTACCAACCATCATATACAAACCCGTTAATCAAATGTTCATTGTACTTGTTTCTGAGACAACTTTAAACAGTAACAGCAAATCAAAATGTCCTAATTACTGATGGTTTGATACCCTTGACTAATAATTTGCATAGAAAGTCGTATTTTCTTTTTACATATTAAACATGCATGCCTGAGTGAAGAAGGTTAAGAATCAAAGAACAAGCTTTTGTGAACATTGCCTTGTTTGATGACAAAGGTAAGCAGAACACATGTAAAAAAATTATCGGATAGAGTGGGAACACATTGTATGAAATCTTTATAAGCACAAACATACAATGTACTTAAATAAAGTTAATAAAAAATGGCGATAATATTAAGACACTAACCATCTGAAACAGTCATGGAAGCTTGTAATGGGACATTTCGAGCCTGTGGTCTGAAACTTATTAAATGTGGTCCTGCAAAATTTATGTAGAGTTCAGAACTGGAAAAGGGAAAAGGAAACAAAGGCAAATTAACTAAAGTAAACCCTCTAATTGGTAAAAGACGTCAAGCAGTAACAAGCATCACTTGCCTTCATGGACATTGAGGTAGGATCCGACACCATGACCAGTACCATGCCGATAATCAAGACCATACTTCCACAATGGAACCCGAGCAAGGATGTCAAGGGCATGACCTGCAGGATAAGAAGATTCAAAAGCATCCATGTCTATAAGAAAAGTGTTAAAATATGGCCCAAAACAAATGTGGCCCAAAACCCAATACAAAATAAACCCTATACTCATTTACCATATATATATTAAGTTAAGTTTCCTCTGTGTGTTTTTGATATAAGCCACTGGAGAGCATAACAAGAGAGAAAAACCAGAAAAGAAAGCAGCGAGAGCAGCCGCCAGAACTCCAATTCGTCTCCAGCCCCTGCAGCTTCTCCCTCCACCAGCAACAGCCTCGTGCCTCCACCAAACCCATCGCATATCCTTAAGAGTAGGCAGAACTTTCCGGTCATAGTAGAACATAACAGAAAAGGAGGTGCGCCTAGCTCTTTTTCCATCTCCTTCATTTGTTTAGTCTGCTTTCGTTTGTCAGTTTTTTTTTTACCGTCCATCAGCAGCAGAGCTGCTACTTGTTCGGCAGTTTAGAGGAGGGTTGAAAATATGGACGACCGTATATTACCAGTAAATTAGAGGAAGATATTTTTTGGGTATATTTGGAGTTTGATATATTTTATGAAACTCTCTGAATATTGGTGTTTGTATCTCCATTTGATTATTAGTGGATCTTCCTCGGAGTGTCGTCGTTAGTGGAGTAGACTTTTCACATTAAAAAGTTAAACCATTTAAATCATTGTCATTTATTCTCATTGCTTATTATTATTTTGTTGTTACCCATAATTATTTATTTGTGCAACCAAATTCGCTTCCGCAAATACTAATTTATAACACATTAGTATCAAAGCTTTGAGTTACTCTGTTATTTATTGAAACGGATCAAGTTAGCTCTTTTGGATTTATTTTGAGCTTCTGGTTATCTAATTGGTTTCATATTTTCTGGGTTGTGCTTCTGCTTATTTAATATTGAATTTTCTGTCATGGCGGCAACGGCAAAATACGAAATTGAGAAATTCAATGGTAGAAATGATTTCAATCAATGACGTATGAAGATGCGGGTTGTATTAGTTAAAGAAAGCCTCGTTAAAACACTTAAAGGCAAGGATAAATTGCAAGAAAAATTAACTGATGAAGAAAAAGATACATTGATGAAAAATGCTCTCAGCTTAATTCAGTTATCGTCGTCTGATGAGGTACTACCCGAAGTTGGTGATGAGGAATCTCCCGTTGGGTTATGGCTTAAATTGAAGAATTTGTATATGACCAAGTCTTTGACAAGTCGGTTATTTTTGAAACAACGTTTGTATACATTCAGAATGTCAGAAGGTACACCTTTATGCAATCACCTTGATGAATTTACTAAAATTATTCGTGATCTAAAAAATGGTAATGTTAAGATTGATGATGAGGATCAGGCCTTAGTTTTATTATGTTCTTTACCTCATTCATTTGAACATTATGTTGATACCATACTATATGGACGAGACGCTATTTCTTTGAAGGATATCAAAACAGCTTTGAATTCCAAAGTTGAAGAAAAAGGTGTCTACTAACAACAATGATAATAGCAGTGATTTATTTGTCAGAGGTAGAAATCAAAAAAAAGAAAAAACAATAATAAAGGCAAGTTTAAAAAAAGGAAAGATAAATGCAACTATTACCATCAAGAAGGGCACTGGAAAGTAAATTGTCCAAAACTCAAAGGTAAAGGAAAATTTGTCACAATGTCTTCTGTTACTAATGATGTTGCTGGTGTTGCAGATAGTTCTGGTTCCGATGATGAAAATGTTCTATCAATATCTATTGGTTCTCCTAGAGATGTTTGGATTCTTAATTCGGGTTGCACTTACCATATGTGCCCCAGTGGAGATTGATTTGCTTCTTATCAATTTATTGATAGGGGTGTTGTCTTGATGGGAAACTATATGCCCTGCAAGGTTATTGGTATTGGTACTATCCGAATTAAGATGCATGATAGTATTGTTAGGACTTTAAAAGATGCTCGCCATGTTCCAGATTTGAAAAAGAACTTAATATCTCTAGGTACTCTTGATTCACAAGGCTACAAGTATGTAGTTAAAGGTGGAGTTTTAAGAGTTCATAAGAGTATTCTCGTTGTTATTAAAGGGAAATTGTCGCATGGTCTCTATATGCTTCAAAGTAGCACTGTTATTGACAATGTTTTGGTTTCGTCCTCATCAGATCAAGATTCAGATACTACTCGATTATGACATATGAGTGAGACAGGGATGCGGGATTTGCTTGGTGGTCAGAAAACTAGAAAGCTTGATTTCTGTGAGCATTGTGTCTATAGAAAGCATCGCAGAGTCAAGTTCAGTACAATCATCCATAAAACGAAAGGTATTGTTGATTATATTCATTCAGATCTTTGAGGTCCTTGTGTTGTGTCTAAGGGTGGTGCCCAGTATATGTTGACTTTTATTAATGACTTCTCCCGTCATGTTTGGGTGTATTTTCTAAAGAACAAGAATGACGCGTTCTCAAAATTTGTAAAATTCAAGGCTTGTATAGAAAATCAAGCATTTAAGAACTAACAATGGTTTGGAATTTTGTGAAAGTCAATTTAATGAACTCTAGTGAGACACCACATTGTGCGTCATACACCACAGCAAAATGAATAACAAAACGTATGAATAGGACTCTATTAGAAAGAGCTCGTTATATGTACTTTCAAGCTGATTTGGATAAATCTTTTTGGGCTGAAGCTTGTAACCGTGTTTGCTATTTGGTGAATCAATCTCCATCAATTGCAATTAAGTTGAAGACTCCGTTTAAGGTATTCTTTGCTACTCCTGCAAATTATTCCCATTTGAATGTTTTTAGTTGTCCTATTTATGCTCATATTAACGATGATAAACTTGAGCCTAAGGCATTGAAATGCATATTTTTGGGGTATCCTTCTGAGGTGAAGGGTTATGGTATGTTAAACTCAAGTCACCTAAATTTTTTATTAGTAGAGATGTTAAATTTGACGAGTTTTTCATGTTGGAAAAGAAAAAGGAGTCTATTGTTGCAAGTAAAGACCACGGTGTTAGTGAGTAGGTAGAGCTTGAGAGTGGAGCTCTTAGTCAAGTGTAAGAGGGCACTTCAGATCAACCATCTGTGGATGAGATAGATGATTCTGCTTATGATGTAGCAGAAAAGCAACATGAGCAACCATATAGTATCACTAAGGGTAAAGGATTAAGAGAGATTCGACACCCTCAAAGGTACGCAGATGCAGACTTAATTTTTGTTGCATTGTCTGTGGCAGAGTCTATTGAGATGTATGAACCTTCAAGTTATCATGAAGCTGTCACTTGTGATGAGTCTGTTCAGTGGCTGGTTGCTATGAATAAAGAGATTGAATCACTTTATAAGAATCATACTTAGGAATTGGTGAAACCGCCTAAGGGCAAGAAGATTGTTGGAAACAAATGAGTCTTCAAGAAAAAGGAAGGTATACCTGAGGTTAAAGCAGCTAGGTTCAAGGCACGCGTTGTTGCAAAGGGATATTGTCAGAAGAAGGGTATTGACTTCAATGAAGTATTTTCACCTGTTGTGAAACATAACTCTATTCGTGTATTGCTTGCTATGGTTGCACTGTTTGACATGGAATTAAAACAACTTGATGTCAAGACAACATTACATGGTGAGCTTGAGGAACAAATATATATGCATCAACTAGAGGGGTTTGTTGTTCCAAGTAAGAAAGATCATGTTTGTTTATTGAAAAAGTCTTTATATGGGTTGAAGCAATCCCATAAACAGTGGTATAAACGGTTTAATTCTTTTATGATTGATTATGGTTATTTGAGTGATTATCATAAAAGATTCCATAATGGTTCATATGTCTATTTGTTGCTTTATGTTGATTACATGTTTATTACTTTTAAGAATAAGTCTGAAATTCAAAAATTAAAGTCTAACTTAATAGTGAGTTTGAGATGAAAGATTTGGGTGTAACTAAAAAAATTTTGGACATGGAAATTTACAGGGATAGACAAGCAAGCAAGCTTTATTTGACTCAGAAAAGTTATATTGAAAAAGTTCTTGAATGCTTTGGTATGAAAGAGTAAACCTATAAGTACGCCGTTAGCTGCGCATTTTAGGCTTTCTTTGGATTTGTCACCACAGTCAGAAAAAGAAGAGCAATACATGTCTCAGGTTCCATATGTTAATGTCGTTGGTAGTTTGATGTACGCTATGGTTTGTACTTGTCTAGACATTTCACATGCAATTAGTGTTATCAGTAGATATATAGGTAATCCTAATAAGGGTCATTGGCAAGCAGTGAAATAGATACTACGATATTTGAGAAATATATTTAATTTTGATTTGGTATATTATGAAAGTTCTAATACCAATTGCTGTGTTATTTGTTATGTGGACTCTGATTATACTGATGATTTGGATAGAAGATCTCTAAGAGTTTATGTCTCCACTCTTTCTCATTGTGCCATTAGTTGGAAGGCTACTTTACAGTCTACGGTTGCTTTGTCTACGACAGAAGAAGAATATATGGCAACAACAGAAGCAGTGAAATAAGTCATTTGGCTTAAAGGTTTGATTTGTGATTTAGATCTACAGCAAGATACATCTGTTGTATTTTGTGATAGCCAGAGTGCGATACACTTGACCAAGAATACTATGTATCATGAAAGAACAAAACATATTGATATCAGATATCACTTCGTTCGTAACATTGTCTCTCAAAATGTTATTGTTGTCAATAAAATAATCACTACAGAGAATCCAGCCAATATGTTAACTAAATCAATTCCATTTAACAAGTTTAAGCATTGTTTGGGCTTGAGGGTGTTTGCAGTAAATGATCACCCTTCGAAGCTTTGGACGACGATTATTTGATAATCCAAGGAATTTCATATTTGAAGAATTGGTTTTCTGTTTTGAGCCAAAGTGGAGATTTGTTAAAATATGGCCCAAAACAAATGTAGCCCAAAACCCAATACAAAATAAACCCTATATTCATTTCCCATATATACATATATATATATATTAACTTAAGTTTCCTCTATGTTTTTTTTTATATAAGCTACTGGATAGCATAACAAGAGAGAAAAACCAGAAAAGAAAGCAGCGAGAGCAACCACCAGAACTCCAATTCGTCTTCGACCCTTGCAGTTTCTCCCTCCACCAGCAACAGCCTCGTGCCTCCACCAAACCCATCGCGTATCCTTAAGAGTGAGCATGACTTTCCGACCATCCTCCACCAAACTCATCGCGTATCCTTAAGAGTGAGCATGACTTTTCGACCATAGTAGAACATAACAAAAAAGGAGCTGCGCCCAGCTCTTTTTTTGTCTCCATCTATTTAGTCTGCTTTCGTTCGTCAGTTTTTTTTACCGTCCATCAGCAGCGGAGCTGCTACTTGTTCGGTAGTTTGGAGGAGGGTTGAAAAAATGCGCGGTTGATTTTATCTGTATGGTAATATTTGATTAAATAGCAAGTTTCTTAATTTATTTTGCTATATATTACCAGTAAATTACAAGGAAATATTTTCTGGGTATATTTAGAGTTTGGTATATTTTGTGAATCTCTCTGAATATTAGTGTTTGTATCTCTATTTGATTATTAGTGGATTTTCCTCGGTACCATCACCAGTGAAGTAGACTTTTCACATTGAAAAATTGAACCACTTAAATTATTATGTGTCATTTATTCTCATTGCTTATTATTATTTTGTTGTTACCCATAATTATTTATTTGTGCAACCAAATTAGACCCAAACTTCGCTTCCGCAAATGCTAATTTATAACAAAAAGGTTCAGGCATTCATTTGAAACCTCAATTAAAAGTACAATTATAGGACAAAAAAAGGTTAAAAGGATCAAATACCATTGGTTCCATTAGGAAATCTAGTGTTCCCAAGTGCTATATGACCTTTGAGGACCTGCAAATGCAGCAAATCAGACAATCTCATAAAGTTGAACAAATATGCAAAACAAAGACATCCAACCATTAAAATATAACTGAGGATGGTAAACTATTTAGTAATTTGTATCGACAATAAGATCACATTACAATCGTTATCAAGAAGTAGTCAGATTTTACTATAATAGGGGCTTAGAAACAAGTTAAGGACTATGGCAATTGACCACCAGATATACCACTCCACGCAGGTACATGGTACATTAGAATTTAATACTAATTAAACTAAACAATAACAAAAGCTTTCTGAAAACAAAATGAATAGAAGCACTTACAGCAGTATAGCATGTTTTCTCATGTGCTGATGGTTTTCCAAAATGAACTGTCCTGGTTATATCAGTTGTTCCATCCAAATACTTCATAAAGGCAATCAATCATATCAATAAAAACATAGGCATTATACAAGAAAGTAAATAAAACTATAGCAACTTTAGATAATCGCAATGAATTAATTGTTTATGATAGCCGAAAAACCTGTGCTCCTGAATCAAAAAGATAGATTTTGTCTGGATCTAACTCGGCACAAGTTTCTGCATTTGGTTCATAGTGTATGATTGCCGCATTTGGACCAACTGATGAAATAGTTGGAAAACTTAAGCCTCTGAAATGCTGCAAATATAACAAAAAATGAAAAGTAATATAATGTCATCAACTTAAAAATTTTCATTTTAAAGAGCCCTTCATGGTTCATATTTTTGCTAATATGAATAATGAATTCAATTTCCTTCCCATTCCAAGATAGAGACAGAAAAACATATACCTCTTTTGATGCTCGAAAGCTCTCTAGTTTATCACTTGCAGTCACCTCTGTCAGTTTAATTGTTTCTCTGCCGCAGTACATTCATGTAACACACCAAATATGATAAGTATATCTAACCTCATTATACGTTCTAGTTATTCAGCAGATATAGCAGGATCGTACTGCATGATGATAATAAAAAATTTGCTTTTGTCACGTATGAAAGGAAATATCATAAGGTAAAGCTCAAAACGTAACAAATAGTATGCTTAGGTATCATTATCCCCTAATATGTTAGTTGATAGAGATTTATACCATATGTGCAAAGTTTCATGTCCCGACTATTTTCTATAAAAGGGCAGATACAGAGCATGACACCCCTCAATCAATAAAGTTAACTCAAGAACAAAACTAAAATGCCACCAAAAGGGTAAGAACCTACGATCTCTGTTTCTTTTTTGATGCCTCCTCTAAGTAGTAACCAGAAGCCCCGTATATCTCCTGCATCTGCATATTCGCAAAATTTTAGGCATCAGAATTCAGTCCTTTGATACAATTGGGTGACTAGTATAATCAGAACATCGTCTGAGCATGAGAAGATGCACATGTAAGTTGGCCATAGTCTACAGATAATCTTAGGTACAATCTAATACCTGCTTATCCAACCAGACCAGATATTGCACCACTGCAGCACCATCCCTGATGTGAGCCTTTTTCAGCCCTTCCAACTCGGTTGGATTCTAAATTTTGGAACAATCAGTTGCAAATACCAAAAAGAAGCAGAGAATATAAGTCAAGAATCAAATAATTTACTTATAGTAACAAAAATGGGAAATGATAAAGAGAATTTCGTATGTATTCACAACTAAGTGAATGACAAATAGAAGTTGAAAATCCCTTATGTCAGCAAGTCCACATCCACTTTTAAAAATGCAAGTTACAAATCAAGTCTCTAATTTCTGTTTTTATTTTTACTTTTTTTGGGGAGTCAAAATAAAGAACTTCGAATTTATTTAAGCAGCTAAGGAGTTACCTTTAAAGCTTTGGCAAGGGCCACAGGTGATTGCTGCAGTAGAACTTTATCAGAGCTGAGTTTTGTGTATAATTCGTAGCAACAGGAAGCAGGGTCAGCCCATATAAGGTCTCCCTTTTTTTCTCTCATTTCATTTGTACAATTCCCTAGTTTACTGGCTTCACTACATTTGAGCTGATCTGATACAAGCAAGCTGACATCAGAGCTTACCGCACTGTACTCTCGAACTTCAATCCCATTCTCCTCCAAGTGCAGTTTTACCTATGCATACAACACACATTTCTGAGGGAGGTCTTACAAGAATTACAATCTGACATGGACATTTTAAAAAACAATCAGACCGATCCGAAAAACATAACGAAGCTGTTTTAAGAGATGATATGAATACCAAGATGAAAGTCTGACACAATTAGACTAAGTAGCTGATTATTGGGACAAAAGACTTCAACATAAAACCTTCCACAGCAACCTGAAAAGATGATGAAATTTGACAAATATGATTTAACATACCTCAGAAGACATCTTCCTTCCATCCACATAAAGTACAGCCAAGTTGTATGTTACAATAGCATATGCATGAACAACTGGAGAATAGGACACATCACTCCCACGAATATTGTACAACCACACAACCTTCACAGAAATGTTCCATGAGATGATCAAATAAAATATCCAGAAGTAGTTTGCAAGTCAGACAACTAACAAGAGTAAGCAACTTATAGGGTTGACTGACTACCTCATCAAGGGTTGTAAAAATTATACCACGAGCTTTCTCTTTCTCAAGTTTTTCTCTCAGAACATTCAACTTATCTGCTACAGAGAGACCAGCAAATTGCAAAGGATGTACAAGAACAGGATTTATTTTCATGGGAGGTCGATTCTTCCAAACTTCATCCACCAAGTTTGTGGAAGTTGGAACCAACTTCTGTTGTTTTTTGGCAAAAGCCTGTTCCCACTTTTTTGCAGTATCTATTGAAATGCACCAAGTATCAACACCAACAGCTGCACCTTCAGGAAGATTCTAGAGGAAATAACTTGCATTAAAACATATGAACATGCATAAAGATTTAAACAATAGTAAAAATTCTATAACAAAAAATACCTCAGGAAACAACATTTATAAACCCTTTAAACTTGTAACTAAGAGCACCTCTCATGTTCAGTTCAAATATATTTACTACACAAAAAAAATCCCCAGTCTTAAAATTTCACATGAACGCCATCCAGTTAAATGAGGCTCAAGTTGAACTCCAATCAATTAAACCTATTCAAAGTTAAACTCCAACCAATTGAATCCCGATGAATGTTATTGTAGTGTTATTTTTGTTGTTTTAAGTTTAGGGGTGCTATTCTATGTAATTTCTCAAATATCTTTCTATATTAGATTCTAAAAATTAAAATGAAAAGAAAACAAAGTAAAGAATACTACAAATACAACTGCAAGTTATCTTTTCTCCATCAGACCTTACTTGAGATTGACATGGGAAAAATATGTTGTTTTTCTAATTATATATCTAGTACTATCCATGAAGGCCCTAACATCATGGACATTTTCCTCATCACATTATAAAACTAATTATTTGACTCACATCTGCCATCCAAATTTCAACAGGAGCGTCTTCTCCCATACGCATAAGTTGCCACTGATCACTAAGTTCTTTAGTTGCCTGCAAAAAGTAACGCCCATCCGTCCATAGCCGTGCTTCACTCATGGTTATAATTGCCAAACCTGTTCAAATATACAACAAATGTATATGAAGTTTTGAAATACATCAAAAACAGCATGGTGACATCGCCCTTTATTCTTATAAAATAAAATCACACTCCATTACTAAAATTGTAAATATTCAGATGTTTTACAATATCTCAATATGTCCAAAAATGCAATATTAATTAGAAAGAAAATTATTCCAAACTCAAAATAGTACGAAATGAAACGAACCAGCACTTCCAGTGAATCCGGAAACGAATTTCCGTCTTTTGTCTCTTTCAGAAACATACTCGCTCTGCATCCAAATGAAATATAATTGTAAAATAAACGAATTAGAAAGAAAAAAAAGCCAAGAAATTGAAAAATCGTACCATAAATGACCGCACATGACATAACTCAAAGACGATGATCCTCATTTTGAACAAATGGAAACGAAACGAGAGAATAAATCAAATAAATAAGTCGCAATGATCATTTCAGAACAAAAGAACACTAATTATTTATTTATTCATTCATTTTTTTTTTGTCCCTCCAAGATTAGATTCATGGAGAGGAATCGACAAAAAAAAATTCCAAATCTTTAAAAAAAAGAAAGCAAAGAATCAACATGTTACGAATACATAAGTTTCCAAAACGAAATTCAAAAAGGATCGACAAATGCAGAGAAAATAGAATAATATAGTGATTGAGAGCAAGACGTAGAAAGAACCTGATGATAATCTTCAGAAGGTACCACTAAAGCATGAAGTGGCGGAGAGTGAGACGCAAATAAAGCCCTCAAAGCAGCCAAAATATCTCCCATCTCTCTCTGTCTCTCAGGATCTCAGTTTACTTTGTCGTGAATTTGAGCTGTGCCCCGAAGTATACAGAACGACTTCAACTTTCTGTACTTTGATCTAATAACTCGGAGATTGAGATTGAAGTGTTTAAATACAATCAGGTCAGTTCTTCCCTAAACCGTAAAATAGGTTAAAGTGAAAAATTTTGTAAAACGAATAACTTAAATAAGACGGTAACAAGAGGTTTGCTTAAAAAAGATTATCACAATTTAATTAATCATGTAAATAAATAATCTAAGAATCACTTTTCATATTACATCCAAATTTTATAAATATAATTAGTTATTTATAATAATTTAATTATATTATTAATAAATTATTATTAGTGGTATATTAGTTGTGTAATATACTTTATCACCTGTATATTAGTGGTATGTAATTAATATACTTTTCTTAAAAGCATATTCTTATTTTTCTGTATTTATATTTGTATTATCATTCATTGTAATTAAGATTAATAAATATATTTTCAGTATATTCAATTTGGTATCAGAGCAGGAAAAAAAAAGAAAAAAAATTTTCTTTCTACCGGTTTCTGAGCAGCAGTGCCGCCTATACAGGAGCGTCGTCGTCAGTGTTAGTGCCATTAATCTTCTCACACTGATCATTCTGTGATGTCCAGTCTGTGATGTCCAGTCTGTGACGTCCAGCCCGCGTCGTCCAGCCCTGCGCCATCCAACTCTAGCCCTATGTCGTCCAACTCGTGCAGCAGCTCCAACCCTGCATCGTCCAGCTCGCGCAGTAGCTCCATCCCTGCACCGTCACTACAAGGCAGCCTCTAACCTTGCGCTCAGTCTACCAGACAAGAATCCACCAGACCGTCCAACTCGCATAGCAACTCCAACCCTGCGTTGTCCAGCACCCGCACCGCTCCTACACTGCTCTGTGTTCTTTTGTGAGTCCGTAGTGCTCTCTTTTCAATTTTTAATTTTTCAGCTTTCAGTTTTTAGATCTGCCCTAGTCCAAACCCATCAGCCCACTTACCCATCTATCTTAGTCCAAGCCCAAGCCCATCAAACCAACCTACCAACTCACTCAATAATTAGACAGCCCACTTACCAACCCAATCCACAGTCCAACCCGGCCCAAAAAAAAACCAAACTCTTTATTCCGCTGTACAATATATTTTATTATTATTTCAATGGAAGATTCGAGACAACATCAAGTTTCAAGAATTAATGAAGCTCCAAAATTTGAAGTTTTTGTTAAGAGTTCAAAAATTGGTTCTTTCAGGGGTACTAAACTTAATGGTACAAATTTTCGAACATGGAAAAAAGTTATGTCTGTTTATCTTCGTGGGATGATAAGATGGGACATGTATCTGGATCAATTAAGGCTCTTAATCAAGATGATATAGAAGCCTATACTAGGTGGGAAGATGATGATGGCTTTGTAATGTCAATTCTATTTAGAGTTATTACTGATGATATATTACAAATGGTGGAGGAATGTGAAACTGTTGAGACCATATGGAATACCTTAAGCGATCTTTATACAAATGAGTCTAACTTTATTCAAGTTCATGAACTCATGTGCAAAGCTGCTGGCATGCAGCAAAATGGGCAACCAGTATCTCTATTTTTTACTTAGCTGAAAAATGTATGGCCTGAAATTGACCAAAAATGCCCGTGCAAAATTAAAAATTAAAAAGACCTTTGTGGTACCAGAAGGAGAAAGAGCTTGAATGAGTACATGCCTTTTTAAGAGGCCTTGATACAAAACATAATAGTGCTAAAGGCGAATTGCTTCGAATGTCAGACCCTCTGAGCTTGACTACCGCCTTTACATACATCTGTAAAGACGAATCTCAGTAGGAAAGTCTTCATCAGGCACAAGTTGAGGTATCAAGTCTAGTCATTCAAGCCAAATCAAAGGCATTTTTCCTCCAGCAGCAAAATTCAATTCCATTTCATCAGTAGGGACTTCCACCATGCTTTACCAATCGTCATCATTCTCACTGCTCTTATTGCAATGAACAAGGGCATCTTCGTGAGACTTGTTGGAAACTGTATCCACACACTTGAAATCAAACTATGGAGCACAACGAAACATCGTCGTTCTAAAGCAAAGGCATTTACAGTGCAAATTTTCCAAGAACCAGACTACTATAGACAGGATCATCCTGTGGAATGTAGAGGTATTCCTACAACTTCAATAGCTGGTCGTGGTAAGATTGGTATGACCTTAAATGTTTCTCACTCTATTGGGTCTAATACTTGGATTATTGATTCTAGTGCATTTGATCATATGACTTATGATAAATCTTATTTTAATGAGTTATCTTCACCACCAGTGTCTTATGTTACGAATGCTAATGGTAAGGCCTTTCCTGTTTTAGGAAAGGGGTCAGTTCATATCACTCCATCTTTACAGCTCCATAATGTTTTATATGTACCTGACTTATCTCATCACTTAATATCTGTCCCACAGTTGAATATTGAGTCTAAATGTTCTGTAACCTTTTTATCCTATGTATGTGATTTTTCAGGATCTTCTTACTAGGGAAATAATTGGTCGAGGGTATCTGAGGGGTAGATTGTTCTGTTTGGATCAGAACTACGGAGGGGAGAAACTAGGAGCACGGGCACACACTGCATTGACTTCTAGTTCCGATAAGCTAAGTGAAATTTGGTTGTGGCATCGCCGCTTAGGGCATCCGTCTTTTAGTCTTATGAAAACAACCATGCCCATTTTATTTATTGGTGTTAGCAAGACTATTTTACATTGTGAGACTTGTGTTTTGGCCAAGAGTCATCGTATTACTTATTCTCCTAGTATTTCTAATAAAAGTATTATTCATTTTGAATTAATTCATTCTGATGTTTGGGGACCATCTAAAGAGCCCACTATATCAGGTATAAGATATTTTGTTTCGTTTATCGATGATTGTACAAGCTTATCGTGGATTTCTCTTCTTAGAACAAAAGATGAAGTTTTTTCAGTTTTTCAAAATTTTCATACCTTCGTTCAAACACAATACAATGGCATCATTCGGATCCTCCGTTCTGACAATGGGGGGAATATGTTAATCATGTTTTTCAAGATTTTTTCAAAACACATGGGATTATTCACCAAATTACTTATCCGCAAACACCGGAACAAAATGGAGTGTCTGAAAGAAAAAATCGTCATTTACTTGATATGGCTCATGCACTCTTATTTAGTGCTTATATGCCAAAATACCTTTAGGGTGATGTTGTACAAGCTTCCACCCATCTCATTAATCGTCTCCCGTGTAGTGTCCTTAATGGAAAAATCTCATTCCAAATTCTCGCATCTTACATCTCCTTATCACCCTTCCATAATCTTCCTACCCGTGTATTTGGTTGTGTTTCTTTTGTGCATGTTCCTAAAAATCAAATGTCTAAATTAGATGCCCGGACAATTAAATGTGTGTTTGTTGGTTATGGAAGTTATCAAAAAGGGTACAAGTGCTTCCATCCACCGACCAGAAAGTATTATGTCACTATGGATGTTACCTTCTTTGAGGACATGAGTTATTTTTCCTCACCTGATACTGCTCGTTAGGGGGAGAATACATATTTTGAAGAACTGTATCATGGTGAGGGGGAGGCATTAGAAGATTCATTATTCATTGCAGAAGCAGATGCTCCAAGTATTCAAGCACCAAATTCGCTTACAGCAAATGAAGTGGAAGACACAACTATTCCCTCAGGCATTACTCATACCCTTGATCAACAACTCCCTGGTACTGAAGGTCACTCATCTAAGGTATGTACACCCACTGATACTAATAGCATTGAGTACCAAAAAGGTCTACTCGAGGTCAACCAGCCAAAAGGTATGAACCAAATATTCATGCAAAATCAAAATATCCAATAGCCAATTACATGTCCACTAAAAGATTATCTAAGTCATATGAATCATTTGTGAATCAAATATCTGGTGTATCGGTACCTAACAAAGTGCAGGATGCGTTGGGCGATCCAATATGGAGAAAGGCAATGGCTGAAGAGATGAAGGCGTTACAAAAGAACGATACTTGGCAACTAGTGTCACCACCACAAGGAAAAAAGGCACTTGGTTGTCGATAGGTGTTTACTGTAAAACATAATGGTGATGGATCTGTAAATCGGTATAAAGCTCATCTTGTAGCAAAAGGGTTTACTCAAACGTATGGTGTAGACTACGATGAAACTTTTGCTCCTGTTGCCAAAATGAAAACTATTCGGGTTTTGCTCTCACTTGCCGCTAATCTAAACTGGCCACTTCGGCAGTTTTATGTCAAGAATGTGTTTCTTCATGGGGAATTAGTCGAGGAGGTGTACATGAGTCTTCCACTTGGATATGTAGTTGATTCTCCTGGTAATTTTGTATGCAAATTGAGGAAGTCTTTGTATGGTCTCAAGCAATCCCCTCGACCTTGATTTGGAAGGTTTTCACAGTTCATGCAAAAGGTTGGTTACAGATAGAGTAATTCAGACCACACCCTATTTCTCAAACATCAATAAGGGAAGGTAACAGCCCTAATCATTTATGTTGATGATATGGTAATCACTGGTGATGATACTGTTGAGATGGATAAATTACAAGGATAACTAGCCTCTAAATTCGAGATGAAGGACTTAGGTGAACTAAAGTACTTCTTAAGAATTGAGGTAGCCAGGGGAAGAGAAGGAATATATCTGTGTCAGAGGAAGTACATTATTGATCTACTAACAGAGACAGGTATGTTGGATTGCAAACCTATTGACACTCCTATTGAGAAAAACCATTGTTTAGGAGAGTATCTAGATCAAATACCAACTGATCGAGCTCGCTATCAAAGATTGGTTGGGCGTTTGATTTACTTGGCTTATACTAGACCAGATGTTGCATATGCAGTAAGTGTGGTGAGTCAGTTCGTGCATAACCCAAGTGAGAACCACATGAATGTTGTTTTGAGAATTTTAAGGTATTTGAAATCGGCTCCAGGAAGGGGAGTAATATTCTCTAAACACAACAATCCTCTTGAAGTCTGTGGCTTCACAGATGCAGATTGGGCAGGAAGTATTACAGATAGAAAGTCAACATCGCGTTATTTCACCTTTGTGGGAGGAAATTTGGTTACATGGAAAAGTAAGAAACAGAAAGTGGTGGCACGATCTAGTGTTGAGGCCGAGTATAGAGGTATGGCTCATGGGGTTTGTGAATTACTATGGATAACAACTTTGTTATTTGATTTGGGTTTCGAACTAAAAAATACTATACAATTGTATTGCGATAATTGGGCAGCCATTGATATATCACAAAATCCAGTACAACATGATCGCACTAAGCATGTAGAGGTTGATCGTCACTTTATAAAAGAAAAGCTAGATGCCAAACTGATTAATTTTCCTTTTGTTCCCACTGAAGAGCAACTTGCAGATATGCTTACCAAAAGAGTTTCCAAGAAGGTATTATACGGTTCACTAAGCAAGTTGGACATGATCGATATCTATGCGCCAACTTGAGGGGGAGTGTTAATAAATCATTATTAGTGGTATATTAGTTGTGTATAACTAATAAACTTTATCATATGTATATTAGTTGTATGCAACTAATATACTTTTCTTAAAAGCACTTTTTATAAAAAAATAGATTCTTATTTTCCTGTATTTATACTTGTATTATCATTCATTATAATTAAGATTAATAAATATATTTTCAATATATTCAATTTATATATAATATTATTTTAAGTATACAATAATTTAATTATATAATACCACTCTTTGAATAAACTATACTAATATCATATTAGATATATTATTTAATATATACGATAATTTAATCATATAATATCATTTTTTATTCTAGACCCAAACTAGATTAGTAGTTTGATATATTTTAAAAGTAAATATACTAATCATATTTTTTAAAATTTATTTATTTTAATTTATTTATTATTATATTTTTGAATAATTTTAATTATTTTTTATAATTTTAACTTTTTTAAATATTTTTGACAAAATTCTTAAATTGAGTGGAATTTAAATGTAAGATTCTCAAAAAGTTATAAAAAAAAGAATGAAAAAATAAAATTATTAAAATTAATTTAAAATAAATAAAATATTAACAAATACAACATTAAATAATTAAAATATATTAATTTAAAATAAAATAATTAATTTAATTAATTTATAAAATTATAATAATTATAAATGCACTTTTTTGTTTATAAAAAAATTAATTTTAAAAGGATAAAATTATTTTTTTCTTAAAAATAAAAAATATCACATTGGCTCTATCTCTCAAAAATATGATTTTTCCTTCATTTTTATCTCAGCCTCTCCCCTCGCAAAATTGTTATAATATTAATGTTGAAAAATATTTAAAATAGTCATTTTTGTTAAAATATTATAGATACTATAAATATTACTACGATAATATTGATAAAATATCATTTTTTATTAAAATTTTATTTTTTATTTTCCTTTTTATTTATTTTTAAAATTTCTATTACATTATCACATTTAGTTTGTTAGTCTTACTTATAATTTATTTTTTCATAATTTAAATTATGGTATTTATGTTAAAATTTATCTATTAATAATATTATTATAATTGTAATTTAAATAATTGTTTCAAATTTAAATTATATATTTTATAATTTTTTGATAAATTAATTGATTTATTTATTAAAATTATAAGTATTTATAAGTATATGTATTAAATAAAAAATTTATTTAAAATATAAATAATTAATTATTTTAATATTATACAAAATTTTAAAAAGAAATGCATAATTTCAATAGTGTTTATATAGTTTGTGATTTATATTTTTTTGTTTTCAGTCTCCTTGAAACCCATCGAGCACATGGCAATGAACGGAAAGGGAAATGGAAAATGAAAATGCTACTTAATCAATAGATTATGGTTGTTAGAATAAAAAATCAATATTTTGGGGATTGTCTTATTAGAAAGACCTATACATTCCTCACATCTTAGATGTCATGCACGTTGAGAAAAATGTATGTGAAAACTTGATTAGTACATTGCTCAATATACTTAGAAAAACGAAGGATGGAATTAAAGCAAGACTGTATTTAAAGAAACTAGGTATACGATATGAATTGACACTAAGGATGGAAAATGATAATAATCGAACATACTTGCCACCAACATCATATACAATGTCAACAAAAGAGAAGGATGTGTTTTGTAAATGTTTGGTGGGTGTGAAAGTTCTTGATGGTTACTCATCCAACCTAAGAAATTTTGTGTCTATCATCGATAAAAAACTTTATGGATTGAAATCACATGATTGTCATATCTTAATGCAATAGTTATTACCAGTTGCTATTAGATCAACTCTTCCAAACACATGTTCGATTATCAATAATTCATCTTTTTTCATTCTTTAATACAATATGCAAGAAATCTATATCAATTGGTGAGTTAAACTCTTTATAGAAAGATATTGTAGAGACTTTATGTCTACTTGAAAAATATTTTCCTCCTTTCTTCGATATAATGATTCACTTGTGTGTTCATTTAGTTTGAGATATTCAATTGTGTGATCCTACTTACTTAAGGTGGATCTATCCTTTTGAGAGATACATGCAAGTCCTTAAAGGATATTTAAATAATAGAAATTGACCTAAAGGATGCATGGTGGAACGTTACATTGCTAAAAAAGGTCATTGAGTTTTGTTCTGAATACTTTAGTGGTTGCACTGAAATTGGGAATCCTAAGCACAAGTTGTTCTTAGAAAATCATATGATCAAAGTAGGTAACCCTCTGCTTGATGGAAGTAAGAAATCGTTTATTGATTACACTCGATGGAAAAAAACACATCAAATCAGTTTGGTAAATAATAATGAGACATAACTGTACATAGAGTAAGTGATGACAGGTTCAACCTTTTCATTTAAAATGAAATTACTTTTTATTTAACTATTAATGATATCTACTTGATATATCTTTAATAACATTACAAAATGCATTTAAACTTACTGAAAATCGATCATCTTTATAAAAAAAGGAGGAGAAAAATGGTTTTATGATGAATATAAGCGAGAGCCTATTAATTGGTTTCGCAACCATTTAAGTATCACATACAAGAATTCATTAGTATTTCTATGCAATGTTTTAAAACTTCACTTTAAACACATTTCATGTTTTTGTATGCATAGATTCGAGTTGAACTCAACAAACTCAATCATAAAATAATAGAAAATTTAGAATGGCTTACATATGGTCCAAAATTCGATGTCAAATCATTTTTTAGTTTCAAAATTAATGGATTGAGGTTTACAACTCAAGCAAGGGACAAAGTCTGAGTAAATCAGAATAGTGGTGTGAAGATGGTTGCACAACTATGCAATTTTCTAGTTCAAAATATAGTAATCCTGTACTTTCTGATAGAACATATTATGGTATAATTCAAGAAATTTGGGAACTCGATTATGAGGTCTTCCATGAAACATTATTCTTGTGTGATTGAGTCGAAGATGTTATCAATGTTGGATATAAAATAGATGATTTTGGATTTACCTTTGTAAATTTATCCAAGATAAGTCACACTAATGATCCTTTCATGTTAGCACTTTATGCAAAACAAGTATTTTATGTGGGCGATCAAATTGACACAAGATGGTCTGTTATATTAATGCCTCCACAAAAAGAGTTTTACCATTGTGATGCTTTAGAAGATTATGACCCTATGCTTGATACATTATCCAATATTAGTCATTTCTCAGAAAAATTTCCTAATACATGTGATGATCTAGTTGATGGTGATGATTCTTCACCATGGACTTGAAGTGATTGTGAAGGAATATATGTATACGATCAACAATCTAATTAAACATAATGTATGTTCTATATTATTCTAATAACTCTTGGATGTTTATTCTAATAACCCAAATGATAGAGTACCCGTTCTATTTTATGCTACTGGTAATCCAATAGGGGAAAATGGCCAACAATTGAAATCTTCAATTGGTAGATTTGTGAAGTCAAGTATACCAATCAATATAAATGATTTGACTCAGGTTGACAAAGTTGAAAATGTCAAAATATGGAAAATATTTGTGTATGTCTCTTTTATTTTATAACTAATTACATATATTATATCTTTTTTTTATTCTATCTCATCTTTTGTAGTGTGTTTTTATAGAATCATTATAAGTTTCCTAACACTTGGAAGAGCAAGTGTTATAAGATTGCAAATAAGGCATGGAAGGAACTTTCACACCCACCAAACATTTACATAACACATCCTTCTCTTTTGTTGACATTGTATATGATGTTGGTGATAAGTATGTTCAATTCTTATCATTTTTCACCCTTGGTGTCAATTTATGTCGTATGTTTAGTTTCTTGAAATCCAGTCTTACTTTAATTTCATCCTTCGTTTTTCCAAGTATATTAAGTAATGTATCAATAAAGCTCTCACATACATTTTTCTCAATATGCATAACATCTAAAATGTAAGGAATGTATAGATCTTTCTAAGAAGATAATTCTCAAAATATTGATTTTTTATTCCAACAACCATGACCTACTGATTCAGTAACATTTTTAATTTCACCTTTTTTATTAGCAAGAGGAAAGGGAAATATCATGGACTCATGGGGTGACATATGGATTTTTCCCCTTTGTTCCATTTTTGACAACTTTTGTACATGTTTTACTTTTGATATTATATTTATCAATGCATTAATTTTTATTTTTATTTTATTTGTACCAATGCAATAATGTTGTGTAAATAAATATATATATATAGGCCGAATTTGAATTAAAATTTTAATCGGTCAAATATTAATTAAAATTTAAAAAAAATGTAAGTAATTATATAAAGTTATCATATTAAAATATACATATATATAATTATAATAATTACTAGCATTTATTTATTTGTAATAATTTAAATATTATATTTATGATATTTAAAGTTTATTGACATAAAAAATCTAAATTAAAAAAAAAATATGTCTTTAAAATAAATAATTATTATTTTTATGATAAATATTATATGAGTCAATCATCATTGACATAGAAAAGTACTATTTTTTTATTGAACATATATAAATACTATTTGGTAATAAAATATTACTATATAGTCATTAAATTAGTTATTATAAGTTATTGGATATTCGATGTGTAAAGGGAAAAACACAAAAATATGAAATAATAGTAATATTTGGTAGTGAAGATATTAGGCTCTATACATATTTTATATTTTAAAGTTTTATATTTTATTATTAAAAAATAAAGAGAAAATACTTTACAATAATGGGAGATAAAAATTTAAGGTTTTTTTTATGTGTTTAAGAAGATTTTTAGTTTTGATTTAATAATTTTGATTGTTAATGTATTTAGATTGATGATTTTTTATTTAGATCATAAATTTTGATATTTATTAAAATTCTAATTTTTTTTAAAAGAAAAAAAGATTAATACACAAAATATAATATGTTATACATGGTCAAATTACATTTATATTTTATATCTATTAAAATAATAAATAAATTTAAATTTTTGTAAATATTTTTGGAAGGAAGAAAGGACCTGAGATGGCATATCCCCTGATTATGTATATTCTAAGATAAATAAAAGTATGACTAAGAAATTGTTTGAGAAGATATACATGAAATTGAAGATAATATATGTATAAAAAAATAACTAAAATGTTATAGCTTAAATATATATATAAAAAATACATTACTATAAAACTCACTATTTGTTTCGTTTTTACATAGATTTTAATAATATGTGATGTAAAATATACTTTGCATTGGTGTTTTAAAACAATAGATGCATATTTGCATTGGTATAACAACCGACGCAAAACAAGTTAGCAAAAAACATTTTTTTTAAATCTGCATTGATTGTTGAAAAAAAACCACGCAGATTTGCATCGATATTAGGGCACAATTAATGTAATTTTACGACAATAGACACAAAATATATATTGAAAAAAATAACATTCGATCAGTTTTTCTAGTAAAGGATGCAAAATTGTTTAATAAACTTTATCGGTTTCTTTTTTCTCCTTTACTCACTCTTTTTTATTGTCAAATTGTTACGCTATGCGAACTAGAGAAAACCCAATTGTCTAGCTCAATATTGTCCCTGCTCGTCGCGACTCTGATGACCCTCCCTATCATTCCCATCCATCTCAACCTCCTTCGATGCTCTTGTATTAAATGCAATAATTTAAAAAAAATCCTACGAAGGACATAAGGGATCATGTGGTTTGTAAGGGTATTTTAAGAAGTTATAAAAATTGATTTTTTCATAGAGAAAAAATGAAATTGGATAATGATAATGAAGCGTCACATCATCAAGGAGTCCAACAATACATGAAGTTGACATTAATGTATATGAAGATGTGGGTAAAATGGTTCATGCTATGAAATATGAGTTTGTTGACAATCCTGAAGAATATAATATAATGTTGGAAGATGTAAAGAAGTTGTTTTATCCAAATTGTACAAAAAATACTAAGTTGTCTATATTGATAAAGATGTATAATATTAAGGAACAACATGGGATAACTAATATTGGATTTAATAAAATGTTGAATGTAGTTATGAACTTGTTACTTGATAGTAATAAATTGCTTTTTATCCATATGTTGTTAAGAAGACTTTAAATTATTTTGGCATGAAATATAAGAGGATTCATTCCTATCCAAACAATTACATTCCTTATAGAAAAGAATATGTGGATCTCTCAAGCAGTCCAATTTGGGGTGATTCAAGATAAAATATTAGTTTTGATGGAAATGTGAAGAAAGGTGTTCTAGCAAAGATTTTATGTTACTTCTTACCAATTTCTCGGTTTCAAAGAATGTATAAGGGCAATGAGACATAAAAAATATTTACATGACATGTAGAGAATAAGTCGAATGATAGTTTTTTGCATCACTCTTGTGATTCTCCATCTTGAAAAGTAGTTGATGAAATGAAACTTGAATTTACAAATGTTGACAAAATAAACCCACATAATTCCCTAAGTAGTAGGTATAGTTATTGTCCAGTTATTATGATCATATATATAATGATCTTCTTTGGATTTGCATGAAAATGTTTATGATGTTAACAACGTAACATTGTTGATATCGGGTCCAAAACAACCTAGCTTGGACATTGATGTGTTCTTGGAAACTTTGATAGATGACCTAAAGAACTTGTAGGATGAAGGCATCAAAGTATATGATGCATACAAAGATAAGTGTCTCACATTAAAAGCAATGTTTTATGGACAATTAAAGATTTTATGGCATATAGTAATTTATTAGGACATGCAATTCATGGATATAAATATTGTCCAATTTGTAGTAATGATACTTATGCAGATTATCTCCAACATGGAAGGAATATGTATTAGACATAACATGGAAGATTCTTACTTATTAGACACCAATTTAGATTTTAAAAAAGAAGCTTTTGATGGATGTGAACTCTAGTCCTTAGCTCTTAGAATCAAACGAGGATCATAGATATTGTATGAAATTCAAGAAATGATATTTAAAATACATGGAAAGAAAAAATCTATTAAAAAATAATTAATCGTAAGTAAGTTAAAAATGTTATTAAAAGCAAAGATGTAGATACAATATTAAAAAGGATAAGGGGAAAATAAAAAGTATTAATGGAGAAAATTGTGAAAGTGAAAATTGCAAAGGACAAACACAAGTAGTAATGGAGAAATCAAATGTTGGAAGAACAAATCCATTTTCTGGAATTGACTTATTGGATGAGCTTACACGTGCGGCATTACCTAGATGTGATGTATATTGAAAAAATGTTTGCAACCATATAATTGATATTTTGCTTAACATTCTTGAAAAAACCAAGCACGAAATTCAGACTATACTATAGCTTGTGTCCATGGGCATACATAATGAGTTGGAACCAATTAAGGAAAAGGAAATGAAGTGTATGAACTTACCTCAAACTTGTTATATATTATTGAGTGGGGAGAAAAATGTGTTATGTCATTGTTTGGAAAGTGTAAAGGTTCATGATGATTACTTTTCTAATATAAGAAACTTTTTGTCTTTAGCAAACCACAAAACTCTATGGTTTTAAGTCTCATGATTGTCATAATTTCATGCAACATTTGTTGCCTATTACTATTAAGTTAATTCTACCAAAGCATGTCAAGTCTGTTATCACCCTTTTATGTCTTTTCTTCAATTTGATATGCAAAAAATTAGTTTGTATTTATGAGTAGGACGTAATTCAAAAGGATGTAGTTGAGACAATTTGTCTTATTGAGAAGTTTTCTCACTTTTTTTTATTTTATGATTCATTTAATAGTTCACTTGGTTCGGGAAATTAAATTATGTGGTCCCATATACTAGCATTGGATGTATCATTTTAAAAGATATATGAGTGTGGTGAAGTGATATGTGCATAATTATAATCAACCTAAAAGTTGTATGATTGAGCGTTATATTGTTGAATATGGCATTGAATTTTGTTTGGTGTTAATGTTATTGAAAATCTCACCCCCAATTTTTTTCATGGATCGTGAAATGTTAAATGTTAGTGTTCTAATATATAATGGTTGTCAAGTGATAATCAATGAGTTTTACTAGGAGTAATGTCACCAAATAATCCTAGTAAATAAAACGAAGCTTGAACCATATATAGAGTAAATATTAATTCCAAAATTGTCAAATTTCTTTATTGATGTTCCTATATTTTTTAAATGATAATAATATTTATAATATATCATTATTATAATGCACATAAATATCATAAAATGAGACTTGCATTATAAGTGAAGAAGATGAAAGAAATGGTTGCAAGATGAGCCCGAGAGAAAACTTATCAATTAGTTATGTGAATATGTAAGTATTTAATCCATAAAAAAATGATAAGTAACACGGTCACAAGTAATAAAATTGATAAGTAAAATATCGTTTCCACGAAGATTTGTTATTAATGTTCGTTAATTACTAAAATTATTTCAACCTGATTCTATCCAAACAGTCGATAGTTTGATGCAATTTGACTAACTAATTTTTATAACAGTTTATAAGAAAATTTTAGGATTGCAGTTTCACCAAATTAATCTACTTGAATCATATTATTTTCTCTTGATCTATGTTCTCGCATTTTAAGTTGTTAACCAAGAACTCCTAATTTATCCATATATCTCTTCCGAGCTCCATATAGACACATCTCGTTAAAATAATTCACTTTATTCCTATGAGATTTAAATTCATTAAGATTCATTACATTAAAAGTTCTCAAATGGTCACACGTACAATAAAGGTATATTCATATCCTTCATATATATATGGTATTCTATCCACGAGCAATTACACGAAAATGTCTTTTTCAAGTTTATTTAAGTGTCACAAAAATACCTTTCTCAAGTTTATTTATGTGTCACAAATCAATTGATTAATCTTCCAATTAATCAAAAGCATTAAGCACAAATAGAATAAACAAATTAAAAATCTCATAAATCATTCAAAAATAATTTCTTCAAGCTTCATAGATTTAGCTACAACGTAACCCAAAAAAAAAAATTACTTTATAAACAAAATTGTAATTACAGAATTTAAGGAATATTAGTTGAAGAACAACACAGAGAAAATTAGAATTTTATCATCTCTGCTCTCTAATTTTATGGCTCACGCAGAAACACAACAGAAGCCAAAAATGGCTTCTGTGTGTACCACAATCCAACTTTCCAACCTTTCTTTTCTGATAATAAATGCCCTATTTATAGCTAAAAAATAATATCAACAAATATTAAGCGTGGCAAACATTTTTCTTTAATCACAGAGAAAAGAGGAGCCAAGTATGATAGAAGGACCACTTGTGTGGATTGGAAGGGTATTAAACTTACTGTTAAACTCGTGCTCTGTTGCGTGGCTTGCCAACAAAGAGGGTTCCGGAAAGCCATTTGTTCCCTTCAGCACGCCTTTGTCCTCGGTACCAACGAGGTATCATTATCAATACTAGAATGAACTACCAATACCCAACAACGAATACTTACTCCTTTCCCTGGGACAGCTGAAATCTATCTAGAGGTCAATATGAAACCTAGAATTAGAACTCCTTATAGGCCAAGAAAATGTCTGTTTCAAAATACACGGGTATGAAAATGGGGATATCGAAATTATTATTTTAACAGAAGCGTGGGAGACATATATAAACAGCTAGAAAGTGCACCGGTTCTACATTTTTATTTCAATTCATGCATACTACGTGTCAGCATCTGATTGGCTGTAAGAAATAATGAGACACGTGACAATCTTTCATACACTGTGAAGAGAGGGCACCCGAGGACCACGTCACATGAGAGAAGTGCTTTCGTAGACACGTGAGGGATGCAGAAGCTGTTGGAAATGTGCGCTATTTCTGTGTTTTTTATTTTACAAAACCTATGCCACGTGTCGGCATCTGACTTGCTCGAGGAATAATCAAGACACGTGGCATCTTTGTATTTGGTGGAATGGTAGGGTGCACGAAGTTTCTCTAGACTACGTTGCACGGGAGCATTGCTGGCATAGACACGTGGGTCCTACCTTGCATGTGGCCTACACGGCCAGGTGGGCCCCACACCAAGCACCGAATAGTGTGCAATTGAGAAACGCGTCCAATTTCTTTTGTCGTGTCTGTATTACACGCGCAGATCCTCATCGTTGATATTCTGATCTAACGGTGCGTGGCGCGCATGGAAAATACCTATGCGTGGTCTTGTTTCCTGCGCAGAAAAATAAATTTCTTTAATTGCATTTTAGCCCTCCAATTTAATTCAAATTAACTTTTACACTACTACTAATTACAATTAAGCCTTTTTTCTAATTTAAATTAACTTTTAAACTTTCGTTAATTACAATTGAGCCCTATTTTAATTCAAATTATATTTTAGACTTTAATTGCAATTAAGCACTCTTTTAATTTAAATTATATTTTCAGACATTTATTATTTACAATTAAGTCTTTTTTCTATTCAAATTCTTTAATTTTATTAAAAATATATTCCTTAAAAAATTAACAGTAAATATTAATTTATTCCATTAAAATTAACTAAAAATATCAAGAACATAGCAATTATATTTAATAAAATGGACGAAATAACTGTATAATATACAATTATCAATGTTCCTATATTTTTTAAACAATAAGAATATTTATAATATGTTATTATTATAATGCACATGAATATCATAAAATGAGACTTGCATTATAAGTGAATAAGATGAAAGAAATGGTTGCAAGATGAGCACAGGAGAAAACTTATCAATTAGTTATGTGAATATGTAAGTATTTAATCCATAAAAAAAATAAGTGCAACAAGAAAGAGATAGACTTACAAAATTCATAAGTTGTATCATGGCCTAATAAGACATTCCATCCGAATTGACGACTATACAAATAAAGGCTATGTAAGGTACTTAACCTTTTTTTAAGCCAATTTGTGAAATGTAAAAAATAATCTTAATATTTGTGACGTGAGGTGACATTTTTCATCTAAAGTTAACCATTTTGTTAATGAAAATACAAAGTTGTAATGTAACATACCAAATTGATAATAAAAAATATAAGGTAAAAAATTAAAATTAATTTAAAATGTTTAGTACTATAATAAATGGTTCCTTACTACATATGAAAATAAAAAGAAAATCGAAGAAGCCTATAAAGTATAATAAAATTCAACTTTATTCTAACTGTTAGGACTATGAGTATTGACTATTTTCGTGGACAAAATAATTACCTGTAAACTAATTTTTTAGTCTTGTTATCAAGTCAATCAAGAAAAATCGAAAAAATGCTCGAGTTTCAAATATTCATACTATAGGTATATTTTTATAACTACAACACATGTGATTGCATTCATGCATTTAATAGCACATGTTCATATATATGAAATTATATTTTAGTGCTAAAATATTTATTTAAACTTGAAACAATTTATGTGTTTTTGTGTTAGCTCTTTTGCAGCTGATATGTGAATTGTGAATGTATCTGATTGGCAGGAAGCTCATTGGAACGTTGGTCTAGAAATTGTTCACGCTAATTTCAGAAACTATGAAAACAGAGCAAGGCTTGTAAGTAAAGTACATTGTGACAGTATCCTAGAGAGGGTAGCATAAGACCGAGTTTGTACTTGAACATTTGATTTTCGTAGTATAAAGTTAGGTGGTCCGGTGGACATATGATTTTTCTCTTAGGTCATAATTATGGCCTACGTTTTTTCCACCTAAAAATATCGTGTGTTATTCTATTATTTCCACACTACATTCTTACATACGATTGTATGACTAGCCACTTTATTTAGGTTATCAAATTATAAATTGATAAAAATTAAAAATAACCTATTCATCTGCCTCTAGGTTAATCAAGTCTGTATTTTATAAACTTTCACTAACCATCATTTGCATTTGAAACTCTAAGCAAAGCTTATAATAGGGTTGAATGGTGAATCTTGGAAAAAAATGATGTTAAAATTAGGATTTTATCAAAGTTTCTTACTTAGATTATTGCAATTACTTGTATTTCTAATGTTAGTTACTCATTAATTCTCAATGATGATGTGGTTGGTTTTTATCAAATCTGAAAGAGGATTGCGTCAAAGAGGTCGCTTTCTCCATATTTGTTCATTTTATGTGTTAAAGCTCTATCTGTACTGTTCATCCAATAACAATGATACTAGTTTTAGTCGAGATGGAGACGGATGTCCAAGACACATATTCCATAGGTTAGGTGGTTGAGAAACTTGACAGTGGTAGGTGTCATTTACAACAGAGACATGCAATAAAAACCACCATGTTGCTTACTTTAGTCAATCATCTTCCATGTAGCTAAGCCCTACAAGACACATATAGTGAGAAAAAAATGGCACAAAAATTTAGGATAGTTATGATTTTACTAATAAATACTAAATTTAAATGAAAGGATGAGATGCAGAAAACTTTTTTAATGTGATATTAGAGTTGAATGGTATAGTTCCTATAGACGTTATAGAGGCTGAAGATCCGATGGGTAATTTTACAATTAGTGTTGGTAATATGTCTGCTTGAATGAAATATGTGGTAATATGATTTGCTGCTCTACTATCCAATATTCAAGGCTTAGTGAAAACATAATTAGTAGCATTGGAAGAAGAAAATAGATCTATAGCATTCATATGCATTGTCATTATTGGTAGTGTGAATTGGTGTCATTTGAAACAAGGCATGAGCAAGTTGTTGCAATTGATCAACAATAAATGCATGTGTTGCGTTTAGTAAGTTATTGTCTTGAGAATTGACTCCATATGTAGATTGTGAAGACTTTATTGCATTGGTAGCATGAAAATGATGGGATCCATATCTTTATTGTTGTTGAGATTGATTGTTTCAATTCCTTGGAATTGTTAAGTTATTAGAATTCCAAGTGACATTTTTGAATTTGCACATTTCTTTGGTGTGACCTCTCTTATCAAAAAATTGCAATAAAAATTCAAAGTGTAACCGTTGTCAGTATTGTGGCCATCTCTATTGCAATGCTCACAATGTTTGTCTTTAGGCTTCTTAGAATAATTGCTCTAACGGCTTTGAGTTGTTGTTACAATGAAAAAGTTCTATGTACTTTATGATGTTATTTGTCACTGTGTTTCTTGTTGAATAACAAGGAAGTGTGCTTGACGCAAATTGGGCAGCGACAACATTATAAGGATGTTGCTACAAATTGTGTTATAAACGTTGTTAAGACCCATAAGGAATTGCATCATTCGATATTCTTCTCTTTGCTTAATATGTGCTTTAAATTGATCACAATGAGGGATTATTTGTTATAAGTATAGCTCATCTCATAGGTATTTAACCTTTATGTAATATGAGGATACAAACATGTTACCTTGTGAAAGTAATGCTAATGATTTCTTAAGTTGATAGATGGCTGATGCATTTTTTTGGGAAAATTGATCTTTGAAATCTTCTCATACTTGATAAGTAGTCTTAGCATGAATGAACCCTTTTGGCTAAATCTGGTTCTACTAAATGAGTGAGCCATGATAAAATCATGTTATTGTACTGATTCTAAAGAGGAAATTCAATAGGTTGTTTTGTTTATGATAGTGGCTTGATAGAACCATTGATGAAACCAATTTTTTTCTTGATAGTTGGTGGCCTTCAATTTTGTTGAGACAAGCATGAGGTCAAGATGGTCTAAATGATGAGCAAAGAATGAATTCGACGGGTTCACACTTGAATTATTATTGTTGGTGTTTGAGTGTTTGGAATGAGAATTGTGTTTGACAAAAATTCAAAGCAAAACTTACTTTGATACCATAGTAAATTATAAAAAAGAACTAAAAAATGGAATGAAAATTGGTGAATGTTTTCTTGTATTGATTCAGTAAAGCAAATACATATATACATAAGAGAGAATAAATTATTTTTTAATTACAAGTCTAATATATCATGATCCTATATGAAAGAGATATTTCTTAAAATAAAAAGTCAATAAATAAATGAAATAAATTCAAATAGTCTTAAAGATAATACAAAAGACTTGTATTATTATTCAATATTATTTAACATTATATATATTGTTATAAATTTTAGAGGTTTTATTTTATCTAATTTTTTAAATTAAAATTTTATTAAAATAAAAATGTAAAATAAAAATTACCAACAATCATAAATTTAAAAGGGCAAAAAGGAAGGAAATATAAGAGAAATGGTGGATGACTAGTTTTTATATTCGAATTAAACCCTCTATCATGACACTATTTCATCTTAAAAAGTATTTACTTGAAAACTAAAGCTTCGATTGTACAGATAATTTATATAATATTAAATTGTATAAATTATTCTTTTCTTTTCCATAAATTAGACATCCTTAATTAATATGATTCTAAAAGTTATAATAATAAAAATAATATCTTATAAATATTAAATAGAATTAAATTAAACAAAAAAAAAACATAAACCTAATTTCATACATTTCATCACAAATTTACTCTCAAGCAACGATTCATGTAATTTAGTATAATAGATAGTATAACACTTTCATAATTCACTTTTATAAATATAATATATTAATAATTTTTTAAAATTAATATATTTTAAATATTTTAACTATTTTTTATCAATTTTAATTTTTAAAATTATTTTATAAAAAACTTTAGATCAAATAAAACCTTATCAACAAGGATTTATACATTAAAGATGTTTGAAGAAAAAATATATCAAAAAGTTAAAAATAAAGTAACAAAAAATAGGTAAGAAAAAGAAAATTAGTGATTATTAATTGATTCATGTAAAAATATATAGAAGATAATTGAAAGTGGAGCTTAGTTATATGGTTGTTAATGGAGTGGGGTATTGATTCATATAAAAAAATATAAAAGATAATTGAAAGTTGAGTTTAGTTATAGGGTTGTCAATGAAGTGGGGTAAGGTTCCAGATTTTTTTTCGTTTTTTATTTACGATTTAAAACTTATCTTGTATCTCATAGGGATATATCGAGAATTCTAGTAAATAATGAATCCCTTTTCGTCCTCACATGTAGGGATATAACGAGAATTCTGGTAAATAACGAAGACTCTTAAATATATAATTATAATTTAAAGATGAAATATAAAATATAATTTATTATTTATGATTAATTTGAATTTATTAAAAAATCAAAAAAATAAATTTTCATAATTTATTAAAATAAAATATATAATTTTAAAGAAAGTGAAGGATTTTTATTTTTATTCTATCTTAAATATAAAACATAGATACTATTTTTATTTTTTATTTTATTATTCTTACTCTTAATACGGATCAAATAATCATCGATAAGATTTACCTTACTAAAATTGACAACCCTATCGACTAGTCTACAGTTTACAATTATTAGACCCGAAGCGACGTTTGTCTTCCATTTATCAAAAAAGAATCAAAGGATTCTAAGCAAAATTTAAAAGGCAAAATCAAATGCTTTCTGCAAAAAGAGCACTCTAAGGAAAACAAACTCATAAAATCCCATTATAAAGAAAAAAAATTAAAATTTATATGCATAAAATTAACAACTTATTTTCAATTCTTATATTTAAGAAAAATTAAATTTATTATTTTAAATATATATATTATCTAAGGAAAGTTAAATTTATTATTTTAAATTTATATATTATCTAATTAGATATCTTAACTTAAATTACTATAATTTAAAGGTTAAAACTAGGTGATTAATTTACTTTCTAATTTGATTAATTTTATACCAAATTAACATATTAAAAAATACGTAAATTGGTTAAATTACATTTAAATTAGTAAAAGATTAGTGAAAAAGTTATATTATTAGATTTAAGTAAAAATAATGATAATATATGTAATATGTATATGTAAAAAATATGAATACATTTTAAATAGTATAACTGTAAGAATATATTATCATTTTGATTTATTATATCTTGCAAGATATTTGTTATTTTGATAAATAATTGTTCTATTTACAAAGTTAATGTACTAATTACAATTAAATATATTATGATACCTATAAAATTATGGTTTTGATGATGAATCTTATGTTAAATAGTGTTATAAATTATGTGACCTGGATTAAATTTATTAATAATTTTAAAATTTTGAATCAAGTTAACTAAATTAAAATGTTAGAGAATGCAATTATTAATATTCTTAAAAAAATGTGATTAATATATTATTTATTTTAAGTAGAATATAATAGTTATGAAGTGTTCAAATTAAATAAAACTTATCAGGTAATAAGCACACATGGTATCAAAACATTCAAACTTAGTAAGCTTGTGAATTCATTCAACATTGACAGATCTTATGGACCTGACCTAGTCTTATAAACTCACAAACAAAGGTAAACATAATACAATTATAGATGATTTTTCTTAAATCTCTAGTCATGTTGACAAAAGTTCATACACTTTTCACAATATACTTGTTTCCATAAAATTTGAAAACAATAATTATATAATCAGGAAGCACTAAAAATTCTACACAATCTAACACTGGATGAATATGTTCTTTCATCTCCTCATCTCAAAATTCTTGATAATAACTCAGTGATAATAAACAAGATGCCTTACTTAGGTGTTGGATTATGTCTGGTGTTACAAATGACATTCTAAAATAGATCTTAGGTTTTGATACAACCTATGATGCCTGGCTGGAACTTGAAAAATCATTTGTCTTTAAGTCATGTGCTAAGGCAATTCAAGTTAGAGAAAAACTTCATAGTTTAAATAAAGGAAATCTATCCACAACTTAGTATATATTAAAAGTTAAAATGTTGACAGATGAGTTATATGCAATTGGTTGTGGCTTGAGTGGAGAAAAAAATATTTGATGACAATCCTTAGCGGATTGTATGAATCTTATGATAATGTTTTCTCTACTATAACAAAGAATATGTTAAATGAAAATGTGACAGTAAATGATGCTAAAAAGCCCTGTTAATAAGTCATGAATGTAGAATGAAAAGGAAGAGATCAATTATATCTTCACTATTGCCTACAGTTACTTTCACATAATGCAACCAATCTCTAAAATCTACCTATGGTGATACTGGTTCTTTGTTTAACCAGTCACAAAGTGTGCAATAATAGGCTAGCCATAACTTTGTTATACCTCAACAAGACTTTAATGGATAAGGATATTATCAAAATGATATCAGAGGTAGAAGATATGGAAGAGAAAGAGGAAGAACACAATGTTAACTACGTGGAAAGCTTGGCCATATTGTAGCAACATATTGGTTCAAGTTTGACAAAAATTATTCACCTATTCAAGGGTCTACTAGAGGAAGACCACTACCTATACTACCACACTAATTACCCATTATCTCTTATCCTTCCCTAACAACACTTACACAACCTTTATCATGACCCTTTGAGCCATAAGCCATGTATGTATGCTTCAATTGCCTATGAATCTTCACCTTACATATAATTTTATCCAACCAACCCTTTTTCATAATCATTATATGCCTTATTATATGAATGCAATATAGTCTAGTTTCCAAACCAAGCCTTCAAAATCACAATGTCCTATTCCTTCACTAGCTTTGTCAAAAGCATCACCACCTATTTCACAGTTTCTAGTTGAACCTCGGTGGTTCCTTGATTTAGGAGCTAACAATCATGTTACCAATTATGCATCAAATCTCACAGGTATAAAATCCTATTATAGTTCTAGTAAAGTTATAATAGGTACTTTTCAACATTTACATATCAAAAATGTTAGAGTTAATCAATTTTCTTCACCTATTACCTTCCAAAAAAGCTTGCTTCTTAAAGATATATTACATGTTCTTGATATTACAAAAAAAATTCTCAGTGTTTCATAATTTGTTAAGGATAACAATGCCTATTTTGAATTTCATTCCTCTGATTATTTTATAAAGCACCATGTGACAGGAGCAACCTTATTCCAAGGTCAACTTTATAATGGACTTTATGGTTTTGATTTAGCTCTATCCATGTCTTTGTACTCTTCGAGTAACACTTTATATTTACCTTTTACTTCCTTCACATGTTGTAATTCAATGTCTACTCTTGGTTTATGGCGCTAACGAATGGGCCATGCTTCTGTTTCAGTTGTAAAATAGGCATTGTCTAGTTGTTATAGTTCTTTTACTGTTAATAAAACAAATGCTTTGTGTGTAGCATGTGAAACAAGAAAAAGTTATAAGCAACCTTTTTTGCCTAGATATTGTTATGCACCAATTCCTTAACAAGTTGTGCATTCAAATATTTGGGTTGTACTAGTTGTTTATGAAAAATGGTTTTCAATATTATGTTCATTTCATTGATGAGTTTAGTTTATATACTTGGATCTATTTCTTAAAAAATAAATATGATTTTCTTCATGCCTTTTAATAATTTAAAGCTTAATGTAAACTTCAAATAGGCCACAAAATCAAAATCTTTCTTAGTGATTGGGGTTTAGAGTTTTAAGGACTTTCTACAACACTTGCTTCAATTGGTATTGTTTATTATACTACTTTTCTAGATACTCATGAATAAAATGGATTAGTAGAAAGAAAACATAGACATATTTTAGAGTTAGGCATGACTATATTATCTCATGATTCCATTCCTTCAGAATTTTGGGATGAAGATTTTTATACTAGTACTTTTCTCATCAATCATTTGCCTTTTTTATTTTAAACGACAAGAGTCCTTCTGTAGTTCTTTTCTCACAGAATTTTGATTATAAGTTTTTAAAAGTATTATGATACTTAAGTTTTCCTTGTGTTAGAAAGTATAATTCTCACAAATTACAATCAAAATCCACTTCTTGAGTATAGTCCACACCATAAGGGGTATAAATGTCTTTTCCTAATGGTAGGCTTTGTATTAGTCGCAATGTGACATGTGATGGAAAAAAATTCCTTTTGCTTCATTATCCAAATCATAATTTGTTGAACCATCTCTACCATAAAGAATTCTTTTGCTTGTTGTGCACAAATTAGTTTCTAAACCATTGTCTTCTAGCGTTGCTCATGTTCCAGGTTTTCCTCATAGCATATCACAGACTAGTTTATTTCTGTTATCCAATCATACTTATACAATAAACATTTTAGTTTCACCTATCCTTGATAGTTTCATCCTCACCAACCTTTTCAAATTTTCTACAACCTATTCAATCTTTAACCATCAGAGATATACCTTTAGATATTCCATCTTTCTCTTTTTCACATAATGAGACAATTCCATCAATCAAACCCTTTACCCCAAATACACATCCTATGACAACACGTTCCAAAGATGGAATATACAAGGCTAATGCTTACCTTTTTGCTTGTGTTGATCATTCCCGTACTAAAGCTACAGCTACCAAACATGCTCTTTTTAACCCTCTTTGGAAAGAATCCATGAAATTGGAGTTTGATGCTTAATGAAAATGAAATATGGGTTCTTATTTCTTCTCCAAAAACAAAAAAATATCATTGGTCATAGATGGAATTTTAGAGTAAAAAAGTTACCAAGTGATTCCATATACAAAAGAAAGTCTAAAGTTGTTACAAAAGACTATAATTACAGACCAGGGTTTGATTTTACTGAGACATTTAGTCTAGTAGTTAACCAGTCACCATTAGGGTGATTGTTACTTTGGCTTTAACAATAAAATGAACTCTTCATCAACTTTATATTAATAATGCCTTCTTGAATGACACTTTATAAGAGGAAGTGTACATGGCATGATCAGAAGGTTTTGAACATTCTAAGTTTTCCGACTATGTTTGTAAGTTAAACAAGGCCATTTATGGCTTAAAGTAAGCTCCCAAAGCATGGTTCGACACTCAACTTACTATTTTTTAAGGTCATAGGTTTTTCAACTATTTTATTTTGGTGTATATTGATGATATTATCATAACAAAAAATGATGATCAAGAGGTACAATCTTTCATTTCTACTTTACATGCTAAATTTTCTTTGAAGTACTTAGGGATGCTCAACTATTTCTTAGGGATAGACATAATCAAACTTTCTATTGATGATTTGTTGTTTAATTGATGTAGGATGGAAGCGTGAATATAACAATAATATGAACGCACTTAAAAAATAAGAAAGAGATGAATAAAGTTTAGATTAGCATACTCATTCTATGGCAAGAGGTCCTTGTGTTATGAAACAAACACAAGGAAACTATTATCTAGGCAATCACTCTAGCAAATCCAGAATTGGACAAGTCTAGCTATGTTATCTATTTTTAAATGAGCACTTTAGCAACTCTAGAGCAGGACTAGCCTAAAGATATTCTTCTATCTCATTGATAAGAGGACTTCAACTTCTAAACGAAAAAAAAGAATTATTCTTAAGATATTAGGAAAAAGAGAAAGAAGAAAGAAGAAAACTTCTTTAATATAGGATGCCATATACAAACATAAGGCCTAGTTATTTATAGTTAAAAAGTCCCTAGAATAATTCATAAAGTTTCTATGTGGGACTATAGTAATACGAGCACAAAAAAGAACTCTAAATAAAGGTTTCTAAGTGGGACTCTAGTAATACATAAAAATTAGAACTCTAAGCAAAATTCCTAAATAAAACAAACTAATTTTTATTCTTGCCCTATATTATTCCCCTCCACTTATTTAAAATTAATCATCGAGTTTTCTTCAAATGAAGATGATAATACTTGTAGCATTTATGGATCTTCGAAATTGATTTTTCTTGTTGTTCCACTTTCTTGAACAATATTATCCAAATATTGTCTACATGCTCACCTTTAAATTAATATTTTCAATAAGTTTTGGAATAATAAAATATGACACAGTATCTTGAAAAAGATTTGACAACTCTTCTTGCTTTGGAAAATAATTTATTGTGATGTCCAATAATTGATTTCATTTAAAAGTAGCGAAAACACTTGATTCTCTAACTTCAAGAACATCTACAAGTGCCATGATACTTGAATATTCTTTTATGGAAATAATTTTGAAATTTGGGACTAACTCGCCTTATAATGAGACTTCCTCTTTAAATTCTTCTTTTGAATTTATATGATCTCTAACATAAGTTTGTTGGCCTTAATAATATGATTATTTTTGTCTTCGACCAAAACTATCTTAAGAACCTTTTTTTCAAAAGATTGCTCTTCCACTTTTAAAAGCTTTAGGTGAGTCTTCATTTTCACTCGAGCAAGATCTTGATTTTGGGTTTTTTCATAATCTTTTTAAATAGGAGTTTGATTTTTTTTTTGTTTAATAACACCAAATAGTTTATTAAAAACTTGATTAACCTCTTGACGAAATTCTTCAAATTATTTTAATGAAATACCTTTATTATGCTCCATTGGACCCACGTGAACCTTGCTATGATACAACTTGATGCATGAGGGAAGTGTAGATGTACAAATAATATGAAAGCAATTAGGAAATAAGAAAGAGGTGAGTGAAGTTTAGATTAGCCATACTCACTTTATGGCAAGAAGTCCTTGTATTTGTGTTATGAAACAAAAAAAAGGAAACTATTATCTAGACAAATACTCTAGTAAATCTAGGATAAGACAAGCCTAACTATGTTATATATCTCTAGACGAGCACTCTAGCAACTTTAGAGTAAAAATAGCCTAAAAATATTCCTCTATCTTACAGATAAGAGGACTTCAACTTCCAAACGGAAGAAAGAAGAATCATTCCTAAGATATTAGGAATAAGAGAAACAATAAAGAAGAAAGCTTCTTTAATATTACTAAGTTGATTATTTTCTAGAATGCCTTATACAATCATAAGCCTTAGCTATTTATAATTAAAATGTCCCAAGAATAGTTTATAAAGTTTATTTGTGGGATTCTAGTAATACAAATAAAAAAGAACTCTAAATAAAGGTTTCTAAGTGGGACTCTAGTAGTACATAAATTAGAACTTTAAACAAAATAAACAGTTACTTTAGTATAACTCTAAACAAAAACCCTAAATAAAATAAACTACTTTCCCTTTTCTAATATTGTCTCGTATTATTAATCAAAGTAAATATATTAGGGATCTTTTGATTAAAACTCACATGGATAACTCTAAACCTATTGCTACACTTATGACAACGAGTACTCCTTACTAGCTCATATTGGTGATTTGCTTAATAAATCCACATATTATAGGAATATGTTGATGCTTTGTAATATATCACCATTACATGTCCTAATCTCTCATATGCAGTGAATAAAGTTTCCCAATTTATGTCTTCCCCTCGTGTTCCTCATTGGAATGCAGTAAAAAAAATATTGAGGTATCTTAAGGCATTATTAGTCATGGTTTAGTTTTCAAACCTTCACCTCAATTGCAATTTTAGGGGTTTACAGATGCTAACTAGGGTTTAGATCCTAATGATAGAAGATCTACCTCAGGAGTTGTGGTCTTTTTGGATTCTAATCCTATTATATGGCATTCTAGAATACAAACTATTGTGTCAAGATCAGGCATAAGGGCTGAGTATTGTGCATTAGCTAATACCACATTTGAACTTATGTGGTTTACTGTTTTACTATTTGAATTGAAGGTTCATATTTATGGTTCACCAATCATTTGGTGTGACAATCTTAGGACTATTTCACTTACAACCAATCTAGTTCAACATGCTTGCACTAATATATGTTGAACATGATCTTCACTTTATGTGTGAGAAGGTAGTATCTAATACATTACAAGGGCACCATATTCCTACTATTTATCAAATAGTAGACATCTTTACTAAACCTCTATCTCTTCAATTTTCAATTATCATCGAAGTAAATTTTGTGTTATTTGTATGCTATTGAGTTTGAAAGGGGATGTTGGAGTTAAACAAGACTTATCAACCAATACAAGCAGCAAATCAAATGATTAATATGCATGGATTGATGACTAGATAAATAACACATGGGTAGTTAACATTACATGAACAACAAATATACTTGTTAATAAAGTATTATTTATCTTAGTATGAACAACAAATATACTTATTAATTAAGTATTTTTTTCGTTAAATATGAACAATAAGCATACTTATTAATCAAGTATTATTTTTTTATATAATTATATCATATATTATACAATTATATTAAATTTTTACCTCTAATTTTGAATAGTTACAACTATCAATATAAAATTATAAACTTCTCTTTATCAATCTTAGTTTTCTTTTCTTCCATGATGCACTTCTTTTTAATTGTTCAATCATGATGCTTTCATTTTCTTTTATGTTATATTCCATTTCAATTGCTATTGTTTCATGAAGTAGTTCAATTCTTCATTTAAAAAGTTTATAGGTTTGTCATTGTAATTATTTAGATTCATTAAATGTTAAGTTTTTATTTAAATTGAATTCATATAATATTATCGAGTATTATATTTATTGGTATAAATTTTAAAAATTTAATTTTATGCAATTTTTTTTAAAAATTGATAATTTATTAAAATAAAATGGAAAAATAAAAGTTACTCGAACATCCAATAATCATAAATTAAAAAAAAAACAGAGAAAGTATAAGGGAAAGGATAGATGACTAGTTTTTATATTCGAATACTCTTTTGTAACACTGTTTCAACCTAAAAGTATTTACATGAAAACTAATGCTCCGATTGTACCGATCGCTTATATAATATTAAATTGTACAGACTGTTCTTTTCTTTTTCGGAAATTCTAGACATCTCTAATCAATATAAAATAATATCTTCAATTTTTTTTAATAATAATAATAATAAATGGAGTTAAATTAACAAAAAATTAACATTAATATGTGTGCTTGCAGTTGTAGAAACCAGAAAACAAAAACCTAGTTTCGTAATTTCATCACAAGTTCACTCTTAAAGAAGGATTCCGGTAATCTACTAGAATAGGTATTACAACACTTTCATAAATATAATATATTAGTCTATTTTAAAAAAAAATTATTTTTAAACACTTCAACTATTTTTTACTATTTTAATTTTTTAAATTTTTTATAAAAAATTCAAGTTAAATTGAATAAAACCTTAATAAGGATTTATATGACGAATATTTGAAAAAACAAATATTACAAAAAGGTTAAAAATAAGTAAAAAATAAAGTTATTAAAATTAATATAAAATATCTAAAGTGTTTGTATATAATAAGGTGATTACAATATATTAATTTAAAATAAAATAACTAAAGTTTAATTTGTAAAAACAAAATATACTTTTTTTCTATCTTGAATACAGTAAAGTCAATAGGATGATTAAAAACAGAAAATACAAATTAAATCCAAGTGAATTATATAATCTCAAATAAGGTATACGAAGAACATATCCAACAGAAGAAAATGAATCAACAAAATCAGAAGACCAGTTTTAAACCATGTACATATGTAAACATAGCAGAAACCTAAGGCAGTAGAATATTAACATACACGCCGAAAAAACACGGAGATGACACAAGAATATGGACTGATACTAGATCAGCAACAAATAATCAAATTTGCGAAAGCTTCTTGACTAGTGCAGCCATATACTTTCCCTGATGCTCGGCAAGTGCCAACTCTGTTTCAGTTGGTTCTCTTGTGCCATCACCAGCAAAAACACCTGCACCATATGGAGACCCCCCTCGTACCGAGTCCATCTTAAACATACCAGCTCCAAAAGTATATCCCACCGGAACAAACAGCATTCCGTGGTGCGCTAGCTGAGTAATAGCTGTCCATCTGCAAGAAATGGTAAGAATGTAGCTCTTAATACACGTAGAATTCCAAGAAAGCAACTCATAGAGCTATTTCAAATCTTTCAAAGCCAATGGTATAAACGAATATTTCCTTAGAATCACTACAAATGGATGTTACTCTAAAGTAACTGAAAAAGGATGAACATGTGAAAGTAACTAGATGATCTGAGTTGATGGAAATTCAAACTTAGAATGCGAGTACTGTGATACGAAAGACAACAACTATTCCAAGTGCTCCACGAACATAATGCAGGTGCATCTAATGATTTGATTTCAAAAAGGCATACATGGTATCAAATGAACTTAAAACACGGACAAATATTTTTGCAATTTATTGATAAGGATTGGAAATGCCACCTCTCAGGGAAAAAAACTAAAAAAAATCGATAAATTTATGGTTATTTGAGGGAACCATAATCTCCTAAGTTTTTAGTCTTCGAAGACTAAATCCTGCCCATTAATGTTTCAAAAATATATTTCATTCTATTACTTTATTCACCACTAATACCACTAATGGAGTTTAAATACAAAGAAGTTAACAAATAACAAAGATAGTTATTCTTAAAATATCTCTTAAATATCATTCTAAATCATAAACTTACATTTCCTGTTGTATCAAAATTAGAAAATCAAATGTAAAATAAATATTTGATATGTAACGTATCTTTGACTATGGGAGATAGCAACACCAAAACCCTAAACAGAAAAAATTCCAGCCTTCTCAATCTCAACTATAAAATACTTCCAAACTTCCAAATAATAGGATTGAGATAGGAAAAAAATAAACATTTAAATTTAATGATCGTATGTTGTAGTCTTACAAGGTTTAGCAAACTTCAAAGGAGAGAACTGAGATCCGTATGATTTGAAAAGAGCATAGTCCTTTCAGGACATGCATAAACCGTTCACATGATGAGAATAATGTGAGTGCTACATCCTTGGGATGCCACAATCTCATTAAGAACAAACAAACAAAAATCTAGAAGGGCATGTTCAAAAGAATGCTTGACATCATTAATGAAAGCCTGCAAGGAAGTAAGCACTCCTATATATACAATCTATTGTGGCAAAAAAAGAAAAAAGATCATTTCATACATAAATTTTGGATAAGTGATACCACAAATCACAGATAAAATCAGAATGCAAGAGAATTTGAACTGAACGCAGGAGGCTCCCAACAACATATCAGAACAATCAGCATTATCATTATCCTGACTGTAAATTTACCATGAGATCTCCACTGGGTTGAATTTACAGCGTCGTTCTTCGCGGTAAGACTGCCACTACTAAAACTATTACTAGAGCAAAGGATTGCTTTCTAAGTTTTACATGCATAGTTAATCAATGTAACTTTTGTTAATTCAAGGCGTTTCGCTGGTTTCAGGCGGAGTTCCTTCCTTAAAAGAGGCACACGTACAATACACTCTTACAATTTCACGTCATACGCAAGATTAATTCTAAACAGAACATGAAAACTCGTTCTTCTTTCAATATTAAGATCAAGGGATATTATATAAAATAACACCCTAAATCTTATAATAACAAAAATAATACCCTTATAATATTGAACGGATTAACTTAGACGGATTTCAATATTCAACATATGGTTGGAGTTCATCATGAATTGCATCCAATTAGCTGTCATTCAATATGAAAAATTTAGACTGAATAATGTAGAATTTGATTAGAGCACGTAAATCAGAGGCAAATCATATTATTTAAAAGTGAATACAAAGTTAGCTTAAATAGCCTAACAAATGCGGGAAAATAGCAGTCCACTAAACACTACTCATAAAGACGTGATAACGTTTATATTGAATGGATCAAAGAAAAACTACCTACCCTAAACAATAGGGATTATAACTAATCCTATCTTTTAGCTGAGACCTCCTCCAACATCCTCCTTTAAACCTTAAACTGCATTGCAATAGCAATCAATTTATGCATGAAATAGAGCACACACCCATCAACTCTCGCATCTTTGAAAAAGTAGCCAATTTCAATGGTTTAGTCATCACATTTTTTGTAACCTGCTCTTGAGTAGGGCAATAAACCATTTCCACAACCTCCTTCTTGGTAAGTTCTCAATGGAAATGAAACCGCACATCAACGTGTTTACTGCGACCGTGCATCACAAGATTCTTTGAGAGCTTGATTGCTGAGTTGTTATCACATTCACTTATGTAGGAGCATGTTCAACATGCATTAGTATCTCACAAATTCTCCTTAGACAGATTGCTTGACAAGCACACAAGGCTCCTACAATGAACTCAGATTCAGTGGTGGACAAAGTGACAATAGGTTGCTTCTTAGAGGACCATGAAATAGCCCCTTGAGCTTAGCATGAACACATAACCAAACATACTCTTTCTAATTTCGAGATCTCTAGCATAGTCATTGTCTATGTAGGCGATTAGCTCCTTGTTTCCTCCTTTCTTGTAAAACACCCCAAACGATAAAGTTCTTTTCAAATATCTTAACATCCTCTTTGTAGTATCCAAGTAATGTTCTATAGGAGATTCCATGAATCCACTGATGAGACTCATCACAAACATGATATCTGGTCTAGTGGCAGTTAAATACATAACACTTCTCACCTTCTGTTTATATAGTGTAGTATTAATCTTTACTCCATGCTCATCCTTTGTGAGCTTTGTTCCAAGAACAATGGGGTTTAGAACCAAATTGTATCCCTTCATTTTGAATATTTCCAGCACCTCCTGAGTGTATTTTCATTAACCAAGAAAAATTCTATTTGTTCCATATAGTACTTCTATACCAAGGAAGTATTTCACTTTCTCGAGATCCGTCATATAATTCATTCATCATGGATTATCTGAACATAGTAAACATCTGCTCATCATTTCTAGTAAATATAGGATCATCAGCATAAAGGAAAATGATCAAAATTTGCCTTCAACTGATATCTTGGTGAACAAGGTGTGTCCATCGGGGCACTTCTGAAATCCCCCATTCATGAAATAAGCCTCAATGCGATTGTACCAGGCTCGAGAAGCCTATTTAAGTCCATACAAGGCCTTAATTTATATACCTTATGTTCATCTCCTGCTTTGATATAACCCATCGACTATTCACAAACACCTCTTCATTAAGCTCACCATGAAGAAAGGTTGACTTGATATCTAACTGGTAGACTGTCCACTCTTTCTGTGCAACAAGGGAAATTACCACTCATATGGTATCTAACCGGGCCACAGGTGCAAAGACTTTAGCATAGTCCACTCCATGATGTTAAGCATATCCTTTTGCAACTAATCTTGCTTTATACTCATCCACCTCACCACTTTCATTGAGTTCGATTTTATAAACCCATTTACTCCAATCCTCTTTGATCCACTTGGTAAGTCAGTTAACTCCCATGTTTTGTTCTTCTTTATGGCTTTTATTTCCAAGTCCATTACCTTTCTCCACTTTGTACTCTTTGTTTCATCAACATACGAAATAGGGTCACTGGATATAAACATAGCTAGATACGCAATATCCTCATTTGAAGAGAGACCTCCTATTTCGTAGTCCTTCATCCAGATTGGTGGCCTTTTGATTCTTCCTTCATTGGAGTTGCTTCAGCTCTCCTCTATGGTATCATGTGGAACATCATGCTCAATTCCTTCTTCTAAAGTGTTACTAACGTTAGGAGTGATTTCTACATTGTTACCATCTGATTCATCAAGTACAATTTCTAAGTCATCCTTTCCCCAATCTAGATTTGCAAGAATTGTCTCTTTTTGATCCTCATCCCAATTCCAACCTTTTTCTTCATCAAATACCACATCTCTGTTTATTATTATCTTATGAGAAATTGGATCATATAGTCTACATGCCTTTGATTCTTCACTGACTCCAAGTAAGACACACTGCACACTCTTGTCATCGAGCTTTTTTGTTATCTGGAACATGAGCATAGGCAACACATCCAAATACTCTGAAATGATCCATAGATGGTTTGGATCCTCCCCATGCTTCTTCAGGAGTCATATTTTCCACAATGAGAGTTGGGCTTCAATTCAAACGTGAACAGTCAAGTTCACTACTTTGGGCCAGAACGTCTTTGAGAGTTTCTTTTCTGACAATATACTTCGAACCAAATTCATAACAATTTGATTCTTACTTTCTGTCACACCATTTTGTTGTAGTGTGTATGTTGCTGTTAACTGCCTACGTATCCCATTCTCATTGCAAAAATTAGAGAATTCATGTGCTATGAATTCTCCACCTCTATCTGTACGAAGACACTTTATGTATGCACTAGTTTCTTTTTCAACACGACTCTTAAAGTGTTTGAATGTTACAAAGGCTTCTAATTTTTCTACCAAAAAATATATCCAAATTTTACGACTGAAATCATCAATGAAGTTGATTAAGTACCTTTTCTTGTTGTTGAAAGTAGGAGTGATCGGTCCACAAATGTCAACATGTACTAATTGGAGAATTTTAGAGGACCTCCACGTGCTCTTTGATGGAAATGGGTCTCTGTAATGTTTTCCCACCACATAGTGCTCACATACACTTGTAGGGATTTTAAAATTTGGTAGTCCATTCACCATGCCTTTTTCTTGTAGAAGTTTCAAGCCATTGAACCTTAGGTGCCCATATCTGTAGTGCCATAGTCGAGATGGTTCATCTATGAGAGAATTAAAGCAAGCTTGTTCCATAGGTTTAGTTTGAGTAATTAGAACAAGCATTCTATTTTTGGACATGACAATGTCCATAATCACGCCTCTCTTGGGATGAAATAGCTTGCACCTTCCATGTTGTATGACAATGTCAATTCCTTTATCTTGTAACTGACCAATACTCAATAGATTGTTCCTCAGGTTTGGAACATAAAATACTCTAGTAACTATCTGGACAAGTCCATTTACTAGTAGACAAATGTTGCCTTTTCCCATCCCAGACATCTTTGAATTGTTTCCCAGCTTCACAGATTCCCTAAAGCTTTCATCAAGATCAGAAAACAGTACCTTTTTTCCACACATATGGTTGTTGCATCCTGAATCAAGGAACCAAGCCTCTTCATTATTGAGCTTTGGTACGTCCACATAAGCCATCAATAGGATTTCTTCATTTGCTTCTACATAATTAGCTCTTGTCTGCTTTTCTTTCTTTGGGCATTCAGATTGAAAATGTCCAAATTCATGACAGTGATAACACTCAATGGATGACTTATCAAAGCCTTGTCTACCTTATCCTCTTCCTCGTCCTCGATAACTTTCACGACCTCTTCCCTGTCCTCCAAATGTATCACCATGAGTAATCTTCAATGCATGTTCCTCCATCACATGACCATTCATGTGTTGTTTATGGACCAAGACTCTACTTTGAAGCTCATCGGTAGATAAAGCATTTGGATCGCGAGATTCTTCGATAGAACATATTACATAATCAAACTTGGGACTCATAGATCTCAGGATTTTCTCAATAATTACAAGATCCTCCATCTTTTCTCCATGAATTCTCATCTTGTTGATTGTAGTGAGGGTACATGTAAAGTACTCATTCATAGATTCTCTCGTTTTCATGTGAAGAGTTTCAAAATCCTTTCGAAGAGCTTAAAGTTGAGCTTGTTTCACTCGAGCATTTCCCTGGTACTTCTGCTTCAACGAGTCCCAAATGTCCTTCGTTGTGTCTTTGTTTAGGATCGTCTCCAGGATGGAACGATGAATCGCCTGGAACAAATAATTTTGCCTTCTGGTCCTTAAGTTTGAGATCATCATTAGCTTTTCCCTGACCTTTAGTGATTTCCACACCTGCTGTTGCTCCAGGAACACCACTTTCTATGAGTCCCCAATACTCCTTTAAACGTAGGAAGTTCTCCATGAGCATACTCCAGTGATTGTAATGACCGTCGAATTTTGGGATTGCCAATTGGGCAAAACTGTTTTATGTTGCCATATTCACGTCTCCACAAAAAAAAGAGCTGCAACTTTCACTTTAATCAGGCCGTGTGAGGTGGCTCTAATACCAAATATAGAATTTGATTAGAGAATGTAAATCAGAGGCAAATCATATTATTGAAAAGTGAATACAAAGTTGGCTTAAATAGCCTAACAAATGCGGGAAAATAGCAGTCCACTAAACACTACTCAGCGGCCCACTAAACACTACTTCTAGAGATGTGGTGACATCTATATTGAATGGATCAAACAAAAACTACCTACCCTAAAAACAATAGGGATTATAACTAATCCTATCTTGCAGCTAAGGCCTCCTCCAACAAATAAATCAATTCCCACAAGGGAGAAAACACTTCTATGCTTCCAAAAGCCAAACTTGCTCGATGTCCACGTTATTGGGTCAGTTGGAAGTGTTCTTACATAAACCATGTTTTAACAAATTTTCATCAAAAATCAAAGTTCATCTAAAAAGCAACAAATTTCAACATAAAAATTGAAAAAAAAATTGAATAATTTGTATAATTTAGGATCAAAGAAAGTGCTTACGCAGTAGTCTCTTGGCCACCACCTTGTGTGCCAGTACTGACAAAGAACCCAGCAGGTTTCCCAGCAAGTCTCTGCTCCTTCCACAACTGCCCCGTCGAATCAAAGAAAGCTTTCATTTGCGCTGCCATGCAACCATACCTAGTCGGAAACCCAAACAAAACGCCGTCAGCTTCCGTCAACTCTGACGCCGTTATCTCCGGTATCTCTGGGTCCTTAGGTGGCGCTTTCATGTGCTCTAAAGCCTCAACTGACAATGTCTCTGGAACTCTATACAAAACCCCTTCGACTCCATCAACACCGTCAACGCCCTTCTTCATCCTCCTGGCTAAGCCTTCCACGTGCCCGTACATCGAGTAGAACACAATGAACAATTTCAGCTTCGTAATTGAGTCGGATGCCGAAACGGCATAATTGCGATTGTCGTTGATAGGGATCGGCGTGATGTCTGAGCCTCGTTCGGCATCATCGACGATGCTTGTGTGAACATTTTTCTTGCTTGGGACACATCCCCCTCCTTTCCCCATCAAGAATTGTCTTCTTTCTCAACGATGATAATCAAGCACCCAAAAACTTAATACAATTTGCACCTTCCGATTCACTCCTTTTCCAAAATTAAATTAAATTTTTAAATGCGGATGAATTTGAAATGGAAAACAGCTATTTTATGTCTTGGGTGTTGCCCTCACACAGCCAAGCCGGCGTCTAACTTAACAAGAAATTAGGAAGATGACATTTAAAACCTTAAAAATATAACTCTTATATCTTTATATATTTCTACGTAAAAAAAAATCTTTACTTTAATACATTAAATATCTTATATTTAAAAGATATTCGAGTTAAATTCTCATAAATTAAACTTATTTTTATTTTATAAATTTTACTGATTCTATTTTTATTTTATAAAATTCACGATGTTATTTATATTTTATAAATTTTATAAATATTATTTTATATACTTTTTAAAAATATAATCCATTACTTTTATATAATTGATTATATGATATTTTAAAGTAATAAAATAAAAGATGACCATAATGAATCTTAAATACAATTATCCAATTAAAAGAATAATCAATGTAATTACTATAATTTATTACTATACTTACTCAAATAATACATCCTGAATTAAGTTTGTTTTAGGCAAGCTTGAGTGATGCCTAAATCCAAGTATGAGAACTTAGATCCAATTTGTATCTCACAGTTTTCGATTAACTTGTACCAACCCGAGTCCCATTTCTATCATGAGACATACACGTGATGACACACTAGCACTTTGTGATACGTGTGAATTTACCCCTTGTCCAAGAATATACACGAGGAGCACGAAAAACTTCTTCCCTATTTTCTATGAAAATTTCCTAAGTTGACAATGCCACATATACCTCACCCCAACATATGCATGTGAGAGATACAACATTGATGCATGTGAGAGATACAACATTGATGCACGTATGCCCAAGTTGATAAGATTCTTTCTTAAATCGATTTGATAGTTATATCTTGGATTTTTGCTATCCCTAGGTTGATGTTTGAGATCATTATAAAAGAGCATAAAGGAATTTGAGATAAGTATGGAAGGAAATTGAGCCTTGAAATGGTAGAAAGAATCTGGGAAAGAAAAGCTTTAATTCCTTCGCTTCGCATTCTTTAGAGGTGGTAGTTTTTGTATGGTTGTAATTTTAACTTGATCAACTTCAATTTCTTTAGACGACATTATATGGTTGATGAGTGCTCAAAAAATATTAATATTATTATGATTTTATATACATTAATTGATTAAAAATATATATATTTATATGATTATATCATATATTTATATAAATTTATCTTTTTCGAAATCGCGGGTATTTTTATTATTTTTCAGGTATTTTCACTTAAAAATGTAACTTAAAGACTCAAACATGAATACTGGAAGCAATACATCATAAATATATTAATAAATAAATGAGGAAAGGTCAACAAATATAGAAAAATTAGACAAAATGGGTCAAAAATGTCAAAAATGTCAAAAAGGAGGAAATCGCGCCTCCGGAGCCTTCAACCAAGAAGACGTACCGCTGGGCCAGCCTCCCACTACCGCGCGCGCCTTGCTCCAGTTCTGCACGCGTTACTCCTACTCCCGTGCGCGCCTGTGCATGCCACTGGTGCCTTCCGTGCGCACCGCTGCCATATGCGCCCCAATCCACGCGCAGCCGGCCCCACGTCATGCTGACATCATCAAATGACGTCAACAATCACTACTCCACGTTTCTACCATTTTTTTAACATTTTTTCACCCACTTTTTCTCTCCATCCTCACCTATAAATACCCTCTTCTTTTCACTTCATAACACACCTCAAAACACACTTCTCTCCTCTTTCTTTCTCTCCATTTCTTAGTTTTTAGTTTTTCTTAGTTTTTAGTTAATTTTTCTTAGTTTTATAGTTCTTCTCTTTTTGAGAAGAACTAGCTATGTTTTTGTAATTTATTAGATTTTTGATTCAATAAATGGGAGTGCAAATTCCGTTTGGAGGTTTTCCAGCAACGGGAATAGCATCGAAGTACTGTAAGGATTTTATTTTCTTTACAGTTATTTTTTATGCTTTATTTTTACATGTTATATTTAATTTGTCTGTGATTAAATTTAACTTTATTGGCTGCTTGTAAACATGATATAATAATAACGTTGTTATGCTTGCGAAATATTAAATAGGTAAAAACCTCTAAAATGAATTGATTTTATTTTTATTCAAGATTTTATATTAAGAATGTTAGAGAGAAATATATTATTTTTCATTACAAACTTAAATCTGAAAATTAGATTTTAAGGTTTAGTTATCCGGTCTAATTTAGAATAGTGCTCTTTTATTTGTTAGTACAATCGCCCGGTAGTTAGAGTGAAGCTCTATTTCAAAAGTTTTTATAAGAATTATTATCTGAAAATGTATTGACAACATGTTTTCAGTAGTGGTTTTAAAACTTAAAAGTTAGTACTCGGATAACTAAATTCGTAGGTTTAATTTGGACACCTTGAATAAAGTTTAAACTGTCTAACCCTACCAAAGGTGGTATTTAAATGGTTCATTTTCAATCTCTTAGAAAAAGAAATTAATTTAATTAACCAAATTAGTTATCAACTCCACCCATAGGTGTTAATTGATTTGTTTAGTTAACAAATAATATCTAACCCCACCAAAGGTGGTATTCATATAAAAAAGAGAGAATCAATAAATATCAATTCATATCTTTAATAACCTAAATAATATGAGCAAGCATAATTAACTTAATTATTATATCCATAAATACTCCACCATTATAAATGATAAAATTTGCATAAATGTTTATTGAATCAATGTTTATTTTTATGTAAGTAGATTAAAAACACAAAACCCCAAAATATCGTGACATGATGTTTAGGATTTAATTTCGTTTTTAAAAGTTTGAATAATAAATTAAAAACCACATACATTCCTTCCTTAGATCAACCTTGGGAGTATACTTATCATTTTCTACGAAATGATTCGTGCACTTGTGAGAGTTTTATAAATAAATAAAACCAAATGAACGGTAGGATCAGCGATGTCGGTTCTGTCTTATCAATGGCTAAGCACGATTCATTCTTAAACCATGAAATTACACTTTTGCCAGTTTAGGATAAGATTTTTATCTTCACATCTCTACAAAAAGAACTAAATTATGCAAACAATGATCAAAATATGTACCAAAAACCGAAAAGTCATCCATGAAAATTTCCATTATATCTTCCACCATATCAGAAAAAATAACCATCATGAAATGTTGAAATGTTTCTAGGGGGCATTGCACAATCCAAAGCGCATCCTTTTAAAATAAAATGTTCTATAGGGACATGTGAATGTAGTTTTATCCTGATCTTCGAGGGCTATGGTAATTTGGTTAATCATCTAAGAAGCAATAATAAGGATATCCAGCCATAAGCTGTTTGAAATAGCATAAATAATTCCAGCATTGAAGAGCTTCAAAATTTTAGCTCTCACAACTTCCATCATTACTTGATTTAATCTTCTTTGAGGCTCAATTGATGGTTTGTAAGGTTCCTCCATTAGAATCTTTGTGCATGAAAATGGATGGACTTATACCTTTTATGTCAGAGATAGTCCATCCCAAGGTTGTTCTATGCTTCCTTAATACACGTAGTAACTTTTCCTCTTCTTCAGGTGTAAGAGATGTTGCAACAATAACTAAAAAAGTGTAATTATCACTCAAGAACGCGTAGCAAAGATGCTCAGGAAATTGCTTCAACTCTAGAGTTGTAGTTTGCTACACTTTTTCTATAAAGATTACATAATCTGTCTTTATTACCATTGGCTTTAGTCTCTCCACTTCTTTGCTAAATGATGTTACTTGCTACAATGCTTCCAAAGTAAATACATAGGAGAGAAATTCTTCACTAACAAAAGTTAAATCATATTCACAAACAACAAAGTTATTGAAATCATAAGCATGAGATGAAGTGGTGATACATTGTTCTAGGTGATCGACCGACATATCTTTTTAAAAGGCTTCTACTTCACATTGTTCAATGATATCCAGCCAAAAGCAAGTGCTTGTATCTTATAGAAATCTCATGGCTTCATAGATGCTGAACGTAACTTTTTTCTTGTTCAATCTCAATGTTAAATCACCTTTTTGAACATCTATTAAAGCCCTTGCTATAGCTAAGAATAGTTGGCCAAGAATTAGTGAGACATCTTGGTCTTCATCCATATCTAACACCAAAATATTACCATAAAAATGAATTTATCCACCTTTACCAATACATCTTCTATGATTCCATATGGATACTTTATGGAACGGTCTACTAATTGCAAAGAAATTGTTGTTTGTTTCATCTCTCCAAGTCCCAATTTCCTATAAACAGACAGTGACATAAGATTAATGCTAGCACCAAGATCACATAAAACTTTATCAAAAAATGAATTTCCAATAGTGCAAGGAAAAGTGAAACTCCCTAGATCTTTTAATTTTTGAGGTAATTTCTTTTGAAGAATGACACTACATTCTTTAAAAAGCTTCACCATTTTGAACTCTTTTAACCTTTTCTTTTTGGACATGATGTCCTTCAGGAATTTGGAATAATTTGACATTTGTTCCAAGGCATCTACAAAAGGAATATTTATGTGAATTTTCTTAAAGATATACAAAAACTTATAAAATTGCTTATCTAATTTTTGTTTTTGAAAACGTTGAAGATAAGGAAGTGGAGTAGAGAGAATAAGAAGATTGTTAGGAAATGAAATTGATTGAGGCCTATCAGTCTCTATTAGTGTATCATCAACAATCTCTTATTCTTCTATTTTATTATTGCTTTGGCCATTATTTAGAGCTGTAGGGGTGGACTCAGTTTGTTTGATGGTGATCTCTCAATTTCTCTTCCATTCCTAATTGTAATGGCCTTGCATTGTTCCTTTGGATTCACTTATGTATTGCTAAGAAAAATTCCTCTTTATAGAGCATTGATGGTCGTGGCTAGTTTCCCAATTTGCACTTCAAGATTTTTCATAGTGACTCCCATATTGCTACAATGAGCCTCAATGTTATCCAACCGTGAATCACTCTTTTTAAACCTTACTTTGGTCTCCTCCACAAAGGAAACCATGGCATCATTAAGTGACATCTTCTTCTCACTTGGTTGACTATCGAACCCTAGAGGATGTTACAGCACATTCTTTGTGTTTCCATAAGAAAAATTCTCTTGATTTCGAAGCCTTGGATGGTAATAATTTGGCATAGGATTACCACGATAATTGTAGTTCCGATTATTAAGGTATTGAACCTGTTCTTGGCTTGCTTCATTCATCGGAATTGTCATACTCGGGTTTGCAACATATTCTGTACTTTGTGGTATTCTTTGGGTGTTCAAGGTTGAAATATGATGAGATAGAGAAGCTACTTAAGGTGAAATCGTAGCAAATGACTCCAATTCAAGAATCCTGACAACTTTCTTAGCCATATATCTTTTATTTGGGCATTGATAGTTATTTGAGGCCATTTCTTTCAAAAGAGAAGTAGCATCTTCAATTTTCTTTGACATCAAAGTTCCATGAGGAGCAGCATCAACTGTGATTCTAGTTTGCCCATTCAACCCATTAAAGAACATCTTAACTTGTAACCAATCCGGATTGAGGGCAACGTTGAATCATGTTTTTATACCTTTCTCATGCTTCATAGAGTGTCTCAAAACCATTTTATCTGAATTGACCAATCTCACTCCTGAGTTGGGCTATTTTTTCAATTGGGAAGAATTTAGCAAGAAACGTTTCTGCTATATCTTGCCAACTAGTGATGCTTCTTGGTTGTAGAGATTGTAAGAAACCCTTGGCCTTGTTCGTGATGAAAAAAATTGACAATGTTGATCTTGCAAATACTTTGGTTTTATATTTATAATACTCTTGCAAGTGCATGAATCATTTTATAGAAAATGACAAGTATACTCTCAAGATCGATCTAAGGAAGAAATATATGTGGTTTTTAATTTATTATTCAAACTTTTAAAAATAAAATTAAATCTAAACATCCTGTCATGATATTTTGGTTTTTGTGTTTCCTAATCTAATGACAGAAAAATAAACATAGATATGATTCAATAAACAATTACGTAAATTTTTATCATTCGTAACAATGAAGTATTTATGGATATAATAATTAAGTTAATTACGTTTGCTCATATTATTTAGGTTATTAAAGATATAATTTGATATTTATTGATTCTTTTTTTATATATAAATACCACCTTTGGTGGGCTTAGATATTCCTTATTAATTAAATAAATCAATTAACACCTATGGGTCAGGTTGATAATTAATTTGTCTAATTAAATTAATTCTTTTTTTTTAATAGATTGAAAATGAACCATTTAAATGTCACCTTTGGTAGGGTTAGATATTTTAAAATTTATTAAAGGTGTTCAAATTAAACCTAAGAATTTAATTATCCGAGCACTAATTTTTAAGTTTTAAAACCATTACTGAAAATATGTTATCAATACATTTTTGAATAATAGTTCTTATAAAAACTTTTGAAATAGAACTTCACTCTAATTATTGGGAAATTGTACCAATAAATAAGAAAGCACTAATCTAAATCAGATTGAATAATTAAACCTTAAAATCTAATTTTTCAATTTAAGTTTGTAACGAAAAATAATATATTTCTCCCTAACATCCTTAATATAAAATCTTGATTAAAAATAAAATCCATTTATTTTATAAAAATATTTTACCTATTTAATATCTCTTAAGCATAACAACGTTATTATTATATCATATTTACAAACAGTCAATCATATTAAATTTAATCTCAAAAAAATTAAATATAACATATAAGAATAAAACACAAAAATAACTATAAATAATTCATTTTAAAATTATACCTCAAAAGAATTATTAGAAAATTTTGACGCTAATTTTGTTTCTGGAAAACCTCTAAACAGATTTGCATTTATGCATATTGAATCAAGAACTAGAAATCTATCAAAATCATAACTAGTTCTTCTCAAAATGAGAAGAACTTTAAAACTAAAAAACTAAGAAAACTTTCTAAAGAGAGAAAGTTAGAGAGAGAGAATTGTGTCTTATGCTATGACTTTTACAATGGGGGAGATAGGCTTTTTATAGGTGAAGAAAAGACTAAAAAGTGAAAATATTTCTTAAAAATGATGATAGATGCATATTGGATAGGTTGGCATGTATGTGGGTCGCTGATGCGCACGAATGAGCGTGATTCATGGAGTGGATGGGTGTGTATACGTGTGGAGAATTGCGACATAAATGGGCATGGCAACACGTAGAATTATGGCGTGAATGGGCGCAACTGCACACATACTTGCGGCGTGAATAGGTGTGGCTACTCTTGGACTTTCGACATGATACGCACGGCCACGCGCCGAATTTTAATGTGATGCGTGCGTGGCTAGGCAATTTTGTCCATTTTTTGACTTTTTCTCATTTTTTTCTCAACATATTTGTGATGTATTGCCTCTAGTATTATTCTTCGAGTTTTTAAATTATTTTTGAAGAGAAAATTCCTGAAAAAATAATAAAATACCTGTGATTCTGAAAATACAAATTTGTATAAAAATATGATAAAATCATATAAATATTTTTAATCAATTAAAATACATTAAATCATGGTAATTTTAGTACTTTTTAAGCACTCATCACAACCCGCAACCAGCTTTTTACTAGTCCCTTAGCAAGAGAAGTGATAAAAACTAAAAATTAAACTATCCTACATCACTTTCGTGGATTGACACGATTGCATTTAGTGTATGTAATAAGTCTTTCAACCCCTAGGTTGCCCTAGTGGATGAGTTTGAGTCACGTGAGGGTTTTTGATAATGATACCCACAAACATTAACAAAAAAAATGAAAACAAAATAAAACAAATAAAATAATAAGTTAACTAAAATTTAAAATAAAGTAAAATGACTAAAATAAAATAAAGAGATGAAATACAAAAGTATCTCATGCTTATAATCTCTTTTAAATTTCATAATTAAAATCTTAAACATAGATTATTTCAACTTCCTAAATATTCATGATTTATTATAATAATTAGTTGAAAATCATTTTCATGTTTCATATAAAAATATATCAATTTAATTTCTCAAACTTAGTGTTAGGAATCCGAATTTGCTTCAATTGTATTTATCACAAGTAATACTCTCAAAAACACTGAATCTTATGGGTTTTAACACTTATACTAATTTATATGTGAAAGAGTTGATGTATAAAAATGAACTAATATGCTTGCATATGTGAAAGTTTATAAAATATGGACCTAATTAACTTACAGGGGGTGAATAGGTTATTTTTAATTTTATCAATTTATAATTTGATAACCTAAAAAAAGTGGCCAGACATACAATTGTGTATAAAAATAAAGTGCATAAATAAAAGAATAACACACAATGTTTTTAGTAATACTCATTAATAAAAACCCCCGGTCCACCGGACCACCTAACTTTCCACTATGAAAATCAAATGTTCAAGTACAAACTCGGTATTATGCTACCATCTCTAGGATACTGTCCCAATGTACTTTACTTACAAGCCCCTCCTTTTTTTTCACAGTTTCCAATATTAGCATGAGTGGTTTCCAGACCAACATTCCAATAAGCATCCCACCAATCAGATACGTTCCCGAATTAACTACAAAATAGTTAGCACAAAAAACACAAGTGCTCATGTGTGTTCTAGAACATATTTAATAATGAATAATCCTAACTAGATGATTCAAAATATATGTCACTTAAATCAAATTAACAAGTAAATCCTAGAGCAAAAAGTACAAGCACAAGTTCAATAAAAATAGCTTCTTTAAAGATTAATAATCAAATCAAATAACTATGATATGACAAAAATAATTATTTGATCTAACAATTTAAGAACAAAAATAAAGAAGAAGCCATAAGAACATATTATCAAAATATCATAAAATAATTAGGTTTTTTAATCAATCAAACATAACCACCAATATTTGATAGATTAACTAAATAAAAAACCTAAAGAATTATGATCTTATATTTGTAAAGTAAAAGAGAGAAATTAAAAAAATTAGAATAATGTTTTTGTGTGATTGATTGAAACAATGAGCAATGAGTTTTATTTATAGAAAAAATTAAAACTCTTAATCTTATGTAATTGATAAATATATTTTCTATTATAAATAAGATTAGAAATACTCATTAAATAAAACAACTCCTATATGATTGATAAATATATTTTCTATTACAAATAGGATTAGTAATACTCACTAATTAAGAAGACTCATATTTAAAGAAGAATTCTTTTAAAATAGATTTTATGCTAAAGATTTTCCAGCTATAATTTAGAGTATATCTTATCTAATATTTTAGCATATCTCATTCCATATTTTAGCACTGAAAATAATTTCAGATTTATAAGTATGTGCAATTAAATGTATAAATGTAATCCTATGTGTCATAGTTATTAAAGATATACCTAAAGTACAATTATCTGAAACTCGAGCATTTGTTTGGTTTTTCTTGATAGACTTGATAGTATGCCTAAAAAAGATTTACAGAAAAATATTTTGTCCACAAAAATAACCAACACTCATAATCCTTACAATATGTATAAATAAGAAAGGCTCAAAGTGTTATTTTAATGTTGATCTCAGGGAAGGAATCAAATGTAAGGATTTATAAAATATTATGCATTACTTTCATGCATCAATCAAATTCATCACAACTGTTTAGGTTTTTTGGGTCATAGTATATAATTTATACTATTCATTTTCCTCTCTTTCTTTCTATTTTTTCTTTCTCATATATTCTTTTTATAAGAGAATCCATTTTTTTAGAGAGCAAACCCAGATTGTACATTTTTTATATGGTACAGTGAATGGTTAATATTTGACTTTTCTGTTTGTATCTATACAGGTAACCTTAGATATATCTTTTTTTTAATAGAAGTTAGCATGAATGCAGAAAGACATATGTTATCAATTTCTATTTAAATCATTTACCTTAAGCAATGAAAAATAAATATATAAAACTTCATTAAGATATAAAAATCCAAACATTCAATGCTAATACTTATAGAGATCATCTAAAAATTTGAAGAAATAAGAAATGTGTTTGGAGTAGAAAAAATATATTTCACTCAGAATAAAGTAAATCAAATTATATCTCATAAGGATAGATTCCACTATTTGATTCCTAAATACCGATCTTGCAAATACTTTGGTTTTATATTTGTAATACTCTCGCAAGTGCATGAATCATTTTATATAAAATGATAAGTATACTCTAAAGGTCGATCTAAGGAAGGAATATATGTGGTTTTTAATTTATTATTCAAGTTTTTTTAAAAAATTAAATCCTAAACATTTTGCTACGATATTTTGGTTTTTGTGTTTCCTAATCTTATGACATAAAAATAAACATAGATATGATTCTATAAACAACTACACAATTTTTTATCATTAATAACAATGAAGTATTTATGGATATAATAATTAAGTTAATTATACTTTCTCATATTATTTAGGTTATTAAATATGTAAATTGATATTTATTGATTCTCTTTTTATATATATATATAAATACCACCTCTGGTGGGGTTACATATTCTTTGTTAATTAAATAAATCAATTAACACTTATGGGTGAGATCTATAATTAATTTGGTTTATTAAATTAATTTCTTTTTTTCTAAGATTTTGAAAATGAACCATTTAAATGTCACCTTTGGTGAAGCAAAAATACCTGAAAAAATAATAAAAATACTTATGATTTCGAAAAGATAAATTTATAAAAAAAATATGATAAAATCATATAAATATAAATCTTTTTAATTAATTAAATTATATTAAATTATGTTAATTTAAGTGCTTTTTAAGCACTCATTAGTCCCTCAATGAAAAAGGAAACAATCTCAATCTAATGGTGTCTTTAATAACATCATTCATCTTTATAGTGTCATAAATCTCCAAAAATATCACCAAATGAATATTGGGATCATCAAGTAGCGATCTACTAAATTGGGCTTGTTGCATCATGCTAATCAATGCTAGTTTGAGCTCAAAATTGTTGACATTAATGATATGACGTCTTACACCTGAATAATTGTCATTCATAACTGGCGTTACATAATCTTTCAAGGTGTGTGGCAGTACATTCTATTCTATTTCAGGCTTTATTAGTATTTTCTTCTTTCTTTCTTTTAATCTCTGGATCAAAGGGAATAATGTTTCGAGTTCTAGTTGGCGCATCCAACGTCAAAAATACACCTAGAGAAAAATAAAAATAAAACAAAATAAAATATAATTTTAAATTAAAACCAAGATTACTTTGTATTGATCTTGGCAAAAATAAGAAAAAAAATCCCTAGAAATGGCGCCAAAAACTTGATCGATGCAAAACTACAAGTGTACAGTATCATAGTTTTATAATAAATTGATAAGAAGAGTATCGTCCTTAGGAATTGGTAACTTACTTTTGACAAATACCAAAATTATATTAATCTCAATTTTATCTAGAGAAGTCACTAAGGTTGTTGTAATTGGAATTTAAAATAAAATTAATTTAAAGAAAATATGCAGAAGAAAATATAGATGTTGTTCAAAGATCAAATTAATGGGAAAAAACTTCTAGGAAATCGATTTCACCAAATTTCTCACTATGCTTTACTCATCTAACTAATAACATTTAATTCTCTCTATTTGTTAGCAATCTTCAAAAAACATCCAAAAGCCTCTTTCGACAGTCAATTGGAAAAATTCTTGTTCATTAATTTACACAGGTTCATACAAGTCTTTCAATCTCTATATTTACCTATGTCAAAATATTTCAGATCTATCATATAATTCCCTATTTAGATAGTAAATCACTAGACTAAATTCATCTAATTAATGACTAGTTAATTAGAAGTAATAAACTAAGAATAAATCACACAAACATGAATAGATATAATTCAATTTAACATAGAAAATCAAGCATAGTTTGGAATTAAATTACATCTTTTTCTTAGAATAAAGAAAATTTAGTTCATGCTAAAAATTAAATTAAACATAAACGAATTCACTATATATTTTTTTAGAGGAATTGAAAGAAATTGAATCGAAGAAAGAATATGTTTTTGCGTCTTCTCAAGCGTTTTGATTTCTTTCTACATTCTTCCCACTATCTTCTTCTTCTTCTTTTTCTCATGCCTTAGTGCCACTTTCTGTTTCTTTTCCTATTCTCTACTTTTTTGTCTCTACGTCTTCTGTTTCTTTTTCTTTTTTTTTTTTGCTCTTTTTTTTTGGCTACTCTGTTTTGTTCTTATATATATATAAACCTCCAACGCTCTCGTATATATATATATACACACAATAGCATGAGACTTTGTTTCTATTTTTTTTACTTATCTTAATTTAATTTGATATCGATAAATCTTCATTTAAATTTGAGAGTCCTTAAACGATATGCTTTTAAAATTTTGGATATTCATTTTCTTCAAATCTATAACAAAATTTAAATAATAATAATAAAGTATAAAATCAATAAAAAGTATATAAAATTAGAGTAAATTTAAAGTTGAAAAGTGATAAATTATGCCAAATTATATAAGTCATCAATGATTTTTTTAATAAAATCTTTTCATTTAATTCATTTCATGAGATCAATATTATGTACTACTTTGAATCTTTTATTCTCTAAATATAGGCGAAACTATTGATTTATTTCTTTACATAAACTTTATTTGTATATATATTTGAATGAGAGCTTGAATCAATAGGATTAATATTATTGATATAATGCCTTGTGAGGTTAGAGTTGAAGAGAATTATGATTCCTTACACTAAGATGGGGTAAATTCAATATTAATGCATTTTTTATTTGAATACGAAAGTAATTTTCATCTCATTACTATAATAAACCATGAATTTTTAAAGTATTATAATAACTTATGATATATATTTTAATTGTAATATTAAAAAAGATTGGAAAAGTATGAAAAGTTTTGTTATTTTTTGTATTTTGTTATCTTTTTTACTTTGTTTTAAATTTTATTTGTTTATATGTTATTTATCTATTTTTTTATTTGCTTTTAATTTTGATGTTTGTGGGGATCGTATCTAAAAACCCTCATGAGACTTAAAATGTCCATCTGCGTAGCCTAGGAGTTTAAAGACTTGTTACATATACTAAATGAAACTATGTCAATCTATGAAAATAATTTATGATAGTTTTATTTTTTAATTTTTTACCATTCTTACTAAGAGACTAGTAAGAAACTGGTTGTAGGTCGTGATGAATACTCAAAGCACTCGATATATCATGATTTTATGCATATTTAATGATTAAATAGATTTATATTTGCTTATTTTTATTCTTATTTTAAAAAAATCTATCTTTTTGAAATCACGAGTATATTTTATTATTCATCAAGAATTTTAGCTTCAAAGAAAGATAAAATTCATCAACACACTTTGAATTATATTTAAAGTACTCCTTAATCTATGGTGTGGATGTTTTATGGCCATAACGTGAGGTTAATAGACTGAATATATTGCATCCTAGACTCTATACGAGCCATGGCTTGAATATGTTGTGGGCCATGGCACGAGTTAATTAGATCGTGTCCAAACCGTGTAATAGCATGTATATGTCGCAGTGTGAAGAATTATGTGCCATAGCGCTAGATTTATGATCCTTAATTTTCTCCTTTTATGCAGCTGTAAATAGGACACCATTTAAATTGTATCGATCATTCCTTATCCCTTATAATCCTTCCTAGCTTCTCTATAAGCTTTTTAGCTTTTCTTTTAATAGTTTTATGTTCTTCTCTCAATTTAGAGTTGAACAAATATTAGTTTATGTAATAGTTTTAATTTTAATTCAATAAAAAGTATGATAATTCTGTTTAGAGGTTTTTTAGAATAGAAATAATATTAAATTTTTGTTGAGGTATATTTAAATATATTATTCTTTAAATTATCTTTATGTGTTGTTTTACATATCATGTTTAATTTATTGACCATTTATTAAAATATGCATATCTAACTATAAATAAATGGGATATTAGTAATGTTGTTATTTAAATCTAATTTAGAGTATGATTTTGAGAAACTCTATTTCATAGATTTTTATAAGAATTATTATTGAAAGATATATTGAAGACATATCCTTCATAAGAGTTTTAAAATCTGAAAGTTAGTTTTTAGATATTTAAATTATAAACATAACTTAGACACCTTGGTGATAATTTAAATTGTTATGCCCCATCTAATGAGACAAATTAAATGATTTGTTGATCTCTTAGAAAATAGTAGAATTTAATAATTAATCAATTGGTATGCCTCACATAAGGATATTAATTGATTTATTATTAATAACAAGATTAATATCTACCATAGGATAATTAACTATCTAATATACCCCATAAATTTTTTATTGTATGATAAATATTTAATTGCATAAATATTTGTTGAATCTATTTTTATTTTTTTTCATTAGTTTAAATTTCAAACCAAAATAATCGTGACAAGATGATCGAGTTGGTTGAATCTTTGTATAAGCCGGGTGAACTCACCATGAACGAGTTGGTTGGTGACTTATGAGTCTTCAAATTTCATCACCATCTTCCTACGAAAAACTAAATCATTGCTAAAAAATAAAAGATTATTATGCTCACGACCACTGAGTGGTTCTAGCAAGGAAGCAAGAACCTCTATTTTAAGTGACAAAGATTCTAAACCAAATGGAGAAGAAATGGCACATCTTGCCAAAAAGTTTACTAGATTCTTTCATAAAAATAAGACCACTTCTAGTGGGATCAAAAGAGATAGTTTAAGTACCAAAGGCTCAAAATCTATGAAGATTGATGAATAATATGAGAATGAGACTTAGAAACATAGTTAAAGGCATGTCAACAAAAATCAAATGCTTTAAGTATGGAAAATTAGGGCATATTGCTACAAACTATTTTTCAAAATAGAAATGCATGAAAAAGCATATGATAAATGCTGAGGTTACTATTTTAGACAATACCAACAGTGATGATACGGATGACACTAACATTTTGGCCTTTCCATTTTTAAGGACTATCGTAGATCCTTCATTTGCTACCTCAGATGTTCATGAGGTTATTGCAAAAGATGATGAAGATGAGCAAGAAGAGTTACTTGACTCTTACAATGAGCCTTTGGTAGAGCATATTAAATCTAAAAAAAGCTAAGAAAAAGGAATTTTAAAGCCTAGAAGAAAAATATCGTGACATAAACACATTAAAGGTCACTCTTGAGGAAAGGAATTCCTCAATTGATGGTGAAAAAAATGATCGCACTAACAAGTTTGAAGTCATTTAGAATATATACTCTGATTTGTAAGAAATATTTAATTCAAATCATAAGAAGATGAAAAGCCTTAAGGAGGAGCTAAAGTGTTTTGCTATTGGTAGAGCTACTTTTCTGTATGTCAACCTAATTCCCTCATCTGATCAGAATTATAAAACTGCTTAACTAAAGAAGTAGATTATTGTGATTGAAAGTGCTAAGGAATATCTAGTATATACTCTTATTAAAAAGGAAGCTAAAGTTGAACGGTTATACGAGAAATTGAAAATCCTCAACAATTCTACATCTTATCTACAATCTTTCCTTAAAGAAAAATGAAGATTTGATTATAACTTTAGAGAGTAAACTCAATGTGAGTGAGAATGAGCCTACCCAATCTTCCGCTATAGTTAACAAACTGATGATCGATTCTCAATACCTAAATGAGATCATCTACGACACCAAGTATTTTGGTGATAAATAAGGAATTTTCCTCTTTTCCTCTAAGTGCTACTCCATGGAGTTAGAGACCTATATTATTTCACTCCTCTACACGTTTATACAATCTATGTGGAGTACCTCACATAGTGTACTCTTTTTTCTCCCTCATTTATTCCATTAGAAAATTGTTACTATGGCTCATCTAAACATCTTCAAGTTGGATGCATTATGCATCTTAGGCACAATGCAAAAAGACAAAAAATCTTCTTTTAAGAGTCTGCCTGGCCACGCGTATGGGGATCACTCGATAGGTTTTTCAAGAATTTCTAAACAAAATGTACCTTGAATTCTATATACACCGCATGCTTATATGACATAAAGATTGTACCTTGTTTCTGTTGTCCATCATAAATTATTGAAATGGAGGGATGCAGTTTGATCACTATTTTCAGGTGATTTGTGTAGGGTTGAGCAATTTACTTTTTTTCTCCTTTTTCTTGTGTAGTCCTTTTATTTGTTATTTATATGCTTTTCTTTGTTCATCTAATATTTTTATATGTTATTTTTGACACTTTATTGCCTTGAAAAAATAAAAATATTAATGTTTATGTGTTTTGCACTATCTTTCTCTCTTTCTATCTCTTCTTAGGACGTGTTGCATGTTTTTCTTATGATGAAAACTCTGTTAGGGAGTTTTATGCCACCCAACCTTCTATTGTCACTTCTAACTTTTTACCGAACTTATCCTTAAAGGGAAAAGATTCACCTTTTCTAGTAATGATGTTAATTTATTGTCTCTTCTTGATGTTAAAGAGCTTTTTTTCATCGTCATCCCTTTTGAGTTTGAGAATCTCACTACTACTTACCTTTCTAGTAAGTTTTATCATGTGAATGAATGCAACTTCATTGAGATGGAGAACCAATTAGTAGGGTCTGACCACACCTACAATGAAGGTGCCATAATAGTTAATAAAGATGCACTAGTCATCATCTTAACGATGTCATTAGCATTGTCATTCATCCTTATTAACATAACCATACTGCCATCCCATGTAGAGAAGACTTTCTTTGTGTTATCATTAACAATGAGGCTATAGATCTTGTAGGAATGATTTATAGGACCATTATTTTATGACTAATTACTCATCTTTCCTTGCTCTACCATCCCTCATTGATTTTCAAGTAGGGCTCCAATATTTTTCATGATACTTCCTTTTATTCTTATAACAAAGCTACACTTTCACTCTCGCTATTTCCTTCTAGTAGAGGCTTACAGTGTTTCCAACTACCTCTTCCTCTTCTTCTTCTCAGAACACTTCTCAATCTACCTATTGTAATTCTATTCACGTTTCTTCTTCTCTGTCTACCTCTGTTCCTCTTAGTGATAATGCCCTTACTACCATCAATAATCTCTTTGAAAAGTTGTGTACTTTCAACCAAAATTATATGGATATGCAGAGGATTTAGACACTTTTGTAGGCATAGGCGTAGGTAGCTTCTTACTAGTCTACTACTACACCACCTGTTCATTTTCTCCTCTCTCTTTTGCCTCAGTTAGACCTTCACCTATTGGTTCCAAAGGCCCTTTTCACTCTAGTGCCTCCTTCGTTAGTTATTTTTCCTTCCCATTTAGAATCTTTGGTGAAGAGAAAAAAGACCCTACTTTAGCTGAGTTATTTATAATTACTTTGATCATCAGTCTTCTACACCACCTAATACCTTTATTGATCTTATACAGTCCTGGTATAGTGGTGTCCATAATGATGATGATGCTGGAGAGGGAGATGGAGATGTTGCATACTTTTTCATGTTGTTTTAGTTATTTTGTTTTTATTTGATGAAATAAAAATGTAATATACTATTTAATTAATGAGAGTGATTTTGTTCTATTTATTCAGTTTTGTTACACATGTTGCTTCTTGTTTTGTTTTCTATAATCTTCGTTGTTGTGTTGCATGAGTATTAAGATTATTGTATTCTTGTATGCTTTCTCTCCCTCATTTAGGGGTGTTCCTTTGACTTTCTATGTCAAAAATGGAGAGAAGTTTGTGTGCACTACTATGTGTTTGTTTCTATTTTGTATGTTACATAGGATGTGAGTATATGATTGCACTGTATCATATTGCCTGACTTGCTTTCACTTAGTGGGAGTGTTTTATAAAGTCATAAGAGTTGTGTGCATTACATGTGTTTCTGCTACATATATATATATATATGCTTATCTTATCGATGTGTACTTGTTTAGGGGTAACATGATATTACATTTCAACATGATACGTTCATGGGATATATGTTTGTTTCATGTGTGTATGTTATAAGTGTACATTGAAGTTTTCAAGCTTCAACTTATAGTGTATAGTTATGTTGAGATCCTCATGTTGTAGTTTCACAAAGTGTTGATGAATTGATCAAAGAAGGTGTATGGATCATATAAGATAGATGCACTTAAAATAGGTGTGTTTTTAAATGTTGGGTGTGCATCGTTGTTTTGTTCATAAGAATTGTTAGGGAATATATTCCATTTACAGAGAGAAAGTAAAGATATGTATGAAATGAGTAATAAATGATAGTGGCTCTTGTTATTTCATTGGGTATGTATAAGGGTACATACATGTTGCATTCATTTAGGGGCTCCAAGTGAACTTACAAGAATCAGCTCGAAAGTATACATAGAATAAGCATAAATATCAACTTATTCAGTCTTCATCCTAGCCATATGCATATTTTTTTTGTCTTCACCTCGACATCAGCACATAGATTATGTCTAAACATTGAGTCCACTACTCTTTTAGTATGGATTTAAGAACTGGGGTGAAAAAGTCTTCGTTCCATTCGAGCGCACCTGCACACATGATTTTTGAATTTCAAATGATGGTACGAGATAGAAAAGTATATAAATGGGTCAATAGTCTAAAGGGTTTGATTCATTTTCATATTCTTTCAGCCTATTGCATTAAAAAATGCTTTGCCGCTTTCCTAGATATCAAATCATATTGGCCTAACTTTTGATACTTTCTACCCAAAACTTTTAAGTTTAAGTTTGACGTTAAGCTTTTATTAGCTTGGTTCATTGCAATTCAGCATAGGTTTTCTTCTCAAGATGGATCTAATAGTTTTCTTCTATTTTAGGTCAGTTTTTTCCTTCCATTACACTCTGTTACTTCACTTTAACCTTTGGGGAACTCTTTGCAAACTTGTCTCCATATCATTTTTATTTCCTTTTTAATTTAGGTTTAGCTCCATATTAGTGTTCCTGATAGATATGGTTAGAAAATAACTTAGGAATCTTTCTAGATCAGATAGCATAATAATTTGTGAGAGTGAAGAGGAGTCATTCTATTCTTGAGGTTTGAATCTTTCATGGCCTTAAGCTCAACCTTTTGTTCGCGCTCTTCAAGAAGCTCTTGAAGCTCTCACAACTTAATAATTTTTGTACCTTCGTCAAGTATAGTATGACCTAGAGCCAACAATCCTATTCATATTCCCATTCTAACTAGAATTATAGTTCCTTAGGTTTGGTTAAAAATACTAGAGTAAGTAAAGGTATGGGCAAACCCATATATCGGACTAAAGGATGGAGGTTCGAACCCATACCATGTAAGTTTAGACTGAAGAATACTTCCAAGATGAGGGTGTCATATGACATCGTTGAGTCTCTACAAATCCAAATCCACAGCCCAACACCTCTAGATAATGACTTTCCTCCTAAGGGTTGGAAAACCTACCATGAGATACCACTTAGGCTAGGCTTCTGGTTTCCTCAACTTGACTTTATTAGGTATTTCTTGAGGCACAATTAAATAAGTCTTGATCAATTACTCTCCAATGGTTAGAGGTACTTGTTATTTATCACCTTATTAGAGAAAGATCTTGGTGTGACAAGAGGTATGCCTAAGTTTGATGAGTCATACAACCTTAAATAGAATCCATCAAGCCCCTATTGAATTTATATGTTGACAAAACAAGATTGTTGTATGAATGTCCAATTTTTGGACAATGATAGGAATTGAAAGCAATTATTTTCCTATGTTTTGATGGGAGTTTGAGGATAGGAGCAGCCTGATTCTTCCAGTCTGAAGGTATATGACATCCATTCTAAGAAGGTCATGCTTTCATGTGTCTTTCTTGAGCCAAAAGGCAAAGTGCATGCTATCTTTGCTCTAATTATTCCTACCCACATCGATTCCATGGAATCAAGTTTTATGTGAGGTTAGGTTGGTAATTGTAGGGATGGTCTAACTAGGGTCGATTTTGTTACAAATTAGGATGGTGTATAAACCGTGATCCATTACAAAAAAGAAAAGAGTGAAGAACAAGGTGTGTCCAGTTGAATTTCGTTCTAATTTTAAATTAATACTATAAGTTTGTAGTTTTATTACGATTGTCTTAATTGATTTGTGATAAGAGTCAAATTATTGTATTTTTGTTATGATTTAAATGTTGATATTTGTGTGAAAATTACGTTTATTTGATTATTTAATCCACAAATGTCATTTCACGGGTATTTCATGTTTAAAGTGAAATTTCTAGTAAAATCATAATTTTGGAGAATTTTGGGACAAATTTCAATGATCGGGATTGAGTGCAAATAAAAAGAAAACAAAATTTCAAAATTTGGAATTTCGCCGCCAGCGAGAATATTCTCGCCGCCAGCGAAAACCTTACAGAGAATACGGCAAAAATCATGCAGGGAGCACGGGTTTTGGCAAAGTAATCTCGCCGCCGGCCAAAGCAATCTCGCTACCGGCCAAGTGAATCTCGTCGCCGGCCAAGTGCATCTCGCCGCCGACCACATTAATCTCGCCACCGGCGAGAATCAGTGGAACCAAAATCATAACTTTTCCAGAAATCTCACTGTGGCGAGAATAATGTCGCCGCCGGCGAGTTTCGTCTGAAAACACATTTTTTATGTTGTTTTGTTCCAAAAATCTCACCGTGGCGAGAAGATCTAAGTCATTTTTGGAAGAGAAAAGACAATTTTGGAGAGAAAGTTTGGAGAAGCTTGAAGGATCATCACCTTTGTTGCTACCAAGTCTTCATCTTCAAGAGTTTTTCATCTCTTCTCCTTAGCTTTTATTTCCTGCATTTTATTCATATTTGTTATTCGTGGATTCAATTGAGATAATGGTTGTTCTTATTTCTGGTATGAACTAATTCGTTTTAGCTAAGGCTATGATGTAGTTGAATCAAGAAAATCTGATTTCTTTTGTTATTGTTATGTGAGTTCATTGTTTTCAAGTTGAGTATTTATTTCCATGCTTAATGCTTTTAAATTTCTGGCCAAGATTTAGATGATTTGTTGCATTATATTGAGACCGAGAGGAGATGTGTAATGAATGATTCTGGTGATAAATACCGTATGTTGAATGCGAGTGTGAGAACTAATGCATGATGTATGTGGTTATTCTAGAAATTCCATAAATCGTAATGTGCTTGTTTGTGATTAAATCTTCATAGAAATATAGTTGGTTTTCATAGATAAGTAATTCTAATATAACTCGAGAGAGAGTATTAGGTAAATTTGGGTTTTTTAACCATCACTTTTAGCTTTGATTCTCAAATAACATGACTTGAAATCGGATTGAATTGATTTAGCGAAATCAAATGCCTTAGCATTTTTAATCATTTGGGAACAACATTCAATTTTGTTATTTGCATTTAGTTTTAAGTTAATTTTCTTCTTAAACAATTTCAACAATTCGGTTTTCAAATAAAATTAGGATTAGTCAATTTCGGTACTTAGTAACGCCATTCCTTGTGGGTTCGATATCTGTACTTTTGTACACTTTATTACTTGAACGATTCGTACACTTGTGAAAATACGCATCAATTTGCTTATGTTGTAGCTCAACTGACATACTTTGCTTTATGTTGTGCATAAAAAGACTTAGATGACATGTCACTAGATGGCCTCCTCACAAACTTCCAGCCTAGTAAGGAGGGCCAGATCACCACTACTTCCAAGTTAAAGAGGAGGAAAATGGTGGGAAGAGATTTAAGTATAGGTAAGATGCATTCTTAAGACTTACCAATACCTCCAACCACTTCGAAGGGGTTGACGATCTCTCATCCTATCCCAATGCCTTCCTTTCCACCAAATCTGCCTACGTCATGCAATAGCAAATTTGTGAAATTTTCAAATGTAATAGGCTCATTCAATGAGTCTATCATAAGAAATCCTACAGCCTATGATAAGTTCATTAAATTGATGGCTACATGCTAGATGAGGCCATCTTGAATGACATGTGTAAGTAGTTTGACACCAGTATGCTTGCAAACAAGAAAATGCTTAAGGTGAGCTCAATATTATTTTCTTTTTTATTCATATTTTCATCATACCTAGTCAATTTAAAACATGTGTATTATTTTGGTTGTAGGATATGACCCTCATCCACTACTACAAAGTTTGTAATGCATAGTGGGTGAAGGAGGAGCTGAGGAAAGAAAGGAAAGACCAATAGGCTACATTATCTAGGGTGAGGGTGCTCTATGCCTATATAATAAACCTTTCAAAGAGAAAAGAGGTCACCTTATGGGCCAAATAGGAGGTCGAGAAGTAGCTTTGGGACCTCGAGTAACAGTTGAATTGATCTAAGGCTATCAAGAAGCAAGCTCAATAGGATGTTGAGGCTACCAAGTAGAAGATTCGATAGGTACTCTAGTATGGATTCAACAAAATTATGGAGTCTATGAAGCTCAAGGCTATTTCTGAGGGTAAGGTCAAAGATCATTAACATATCCTCTACTTTATACCTACTTTTACTAGAAGTCCTCATATAGTCATTGAGAATGAGAAGAAAAAGACCAAAGTTGGAGATGAGGTTGATGTTAACCTACCTTTTTATCAACCCAAAGTCAACCATTAGGAGTCCAAGACTGACCTCTTATGTTGTTTTTATTTTCTATCTTTTTTGGTATTTCTTTGATACTATATTGTATTTATATAAAGAATAGCTCTCCCATTTAATGAAAATATAATGAATTTTTGTATTCTCTTTATAAATTTCATTGCACACATTTTAATGTTTATGAATGCATTTTATCTTGTATAAAAATGACTAATTCTCCGCACTTTTAAGAGAGATGTGTGGACACATGGGACCCACCATTGGCTTTATAAAAAAGGGAATGCTCTCATTGGTTAGTAAATGGCATGTTTTATCCCCTTGATTATTTTAATGGCCTTAGAGTTACTCCTCATCAGTTATGGTCACTAACCAGTCTTCACGTTTTCAAGCTCATTCACTCAAGAAAGAGAGCTCAAAATTAATGAATGAGGCTGCTAAACTCCATAAGAGTGAAGTCGGCCTATTATGGGCTCTACTTGAAGATAGGGCACATCGCCATGATAAGGCAAAGAGTATACTGATAGCCATATCGAGCAAGAGACCTTTTAGGCTAACATGTATTTAAAGCATTAAAAGGCTACATTTTTAGAAGTGATAAGGATCATCCAAGACTTTGAGAGGTAACCTAGGGATTCTAAAATTTTGCTAGTTGAAGTTTTAAAGTGTCTACCATAGATTATCAATGAGGTTCAGGCTGGGATTTTCCCATAAGTCCGTTCTGAGGTGTCTGATAGAAATAATAACCATGAATATAAATCCTTGAAAGATGCCTAAATGCCTGACCACTATAATCTTTGATCGGATTTGTTGATGTTGAACTCTATTTCTTACTAATGTAATTTACGAACTCTTACTTGAAATAAATAATCAATCTCTATTCTAGTTTAGCTACACCATATCTCCATTTTTTTTATTAAACGTTGATAAAGGGAATGAGCTCATTTTCAATGAGATGATGCCTTTTTATGTTGGAATTGGAAAGTGCCAACTATCCAAGGTTGCCAACACTTTGTCCAAGTTCTCTTCCTAGTTTGTTACTAATGCCATTAGCTCATTTTCAACGAGATGGCACTTGGACAACGCTCTATATCCAAGGCTTCCATGGCTTTTCCTAAGTGCTCTACCTAGTTTGTTATTGAGGCAATCAACTCATTTTTAATAAGGTGGTGCCTTTTTGGCCTAGAATTGGACAATTCCAACTATCCAAGGCTCTTAAGGCTTTGCCTGAGTGCTCTTCCTAGTTTGTTAGCAAGGAGATCATCTTATTTTCAATGAGGTGATGCCTTTTTACTATAATTGGACAATGCCAGTTATCCTAGGTCCCAAGGCTTTGCCTGAGTACTCTTCCTAATTTTTTGTTGAGATGATCAGCTCATTTTCAATTAGTTAGTGCCTTTTTGACCTGGAATTAGAAAATGATAGCTATACAAGGCTATCCATGGCTTCACTCGTGTGCTCTACTTGGTTTGTTACTGATGTAATCAGTTTTTTTTAATGAGATGGCACATTTTTGGTCTAGAATTGGATATGCCAGCTATCTAAGACTTTGAAGGCTTTCCCTAAATGCTCTAGCTAGTTTGTAACCAAGGAAATCAGCTTGTTTTCAATGAAATGGCACCATTTTGGACTGGAACTGGACAATGCCAGCTATCCATGGCTTCTAAGGCTTTACCCATATAATCTGTCAAGTTCTTTACTAAGGTAATTAGCTCATTTTTAATGAGATGGTGCCTTTCTAACCTAGAGTTGGATAATGCAAGTTATGTAAGGATTTTCCCAAGTGTTCTTTCTGGTTCTTTACTAAGGCAATCAACTTAATTTCAATGAGATAATGCCTTTTTGGTTTGTGCATAATGCTAGCTATCTAAGGCTTCAAAGGCTTTGTTGGAGTGCTCTATCTAGTTCATTATCAAGGTAATTAGCTCATATTTTATGAGATGGCCCCTTTTGGCCTTGAAATGAGCAATGCTAGCTATCCAAGTCTTCCAAGGCTTGGTCTAAGTGTTTTTCTTGGTTGCTTACTAAGGCAATCAGCTCGTTAATAATGATGCTCATTAAAGTAGTTCATAATATTTCTTTACTTTATCAAAAATTGATTAATTGACATCCCTTTGTCTATCGTATTGTCAACAATCTTGGTCAAAAGTGGTATTTATTTAAATGTCGATCATTCCATCTCATCTTTTCTGGTTTCCCGTCTATATCTTTTAGGGTGTAACTTGGTATAACCCCTCTTAGTTGACCCCAAGCCTCCATACCATCCATTCTTTTTTATTAGGGAGCATTCCCTTAGGACCCACTGTCCTATTGTGAAATCTTTGAATCCGATAGCCTTTCCATAATATGCTTCTACATTTCATTTCTAATCATTGACATGGTAGAGACTTATCTAGAAGCTCATCTACTAGTACCAAGTCTAGGGGTCTTTCTAAATTATTGTCAAACTCTTTAATGACATCCCTTTAGGTTAGAGTAGTTACCTCTATAGGGATGATTGCCTCAATTTTGTAAATAAGTAAAAAAAGGGTCTCATTAGTATATCATCTTCGATCAGGTTTCGATAACCCAAAATACCCTAAGTAACTCTTCAACCCATGATTTGAGCTTCTTTTTGAGCAAGGTGAGAACTAGCTTATTCAATGACTCTACTTGTCCATTCATTTGTGGATAATATGGAGAGGAATGAGTAATATTCACACTGTACTTTTACATGAAGGAATTTACCTTACTATCAATGAATTATTTTCTATTATTTGTGATAATCTCCTCAGGGAGACTAAACTGGCACACAATGTTTTTCCATAAGTAGTCTATGGTAACCAGAAGGAATTTATTTTTAATGGAAACTTTTGGAATGGACCTTACAATGCTTAATACCCATTTGTAAAATGGCTAAGGACTAACCACACCTATCACGGGCATGAGGGGATCATGTATGAATGGCTCAAACTACTGAAACTTATCACATGCCTGTGAATGCTTTATGTTATCTACCAAAATAATTGGCTAGTAGTACCCTTGGTGCATGATCCTTTGTGATAGTTTTGTGCCATTATAATGGGATGCACACTCACCCTTGTGCCCCTTCTTGAGCAGGTATTGGCTAGGCTTATTGGTAACACAAAGAAGTTTGTGTCCTAACGGTGTTTTTCTATACAATTTACTCTTTTGTAGGAAGTAGGTACTCGACTTGCTAATGATAGAGTGTTCCTTCCTTTTGTCTTTGAGGAGTGTTTAATTACTTACATATTTGGAAAAAGGATCAAACCACAACCTTGATAAATTTTCCACTTAATATATCACCTTTTCAACCTCATATTGGTTAGCTTTGAACAACATCATTATGGTCACTGTCCTCTGGTGCTTGGTATTATGTACCAAGGGCATGTTGCCAAAGCACCAATGTGGTTTTTGTTGTTTTAAGAGACTTATTCTATTTTAACTTCACCAAGTTAGAAACACCCATTTTTTAACCTCTCTAAGTATTTCCTCATATTCTTATCCTTCACCTCGGAAATTCCCACATAATAATTAATGACTAATCTTGAGTCATTGAATAGTATCAATTTCAGAGCATCTAACTTTCTATAGGTCATTACCTCAAAAATGGTGACCTTATACTATATTGTTCGTTACTAAGAAAGTTATTCAAATTGAATATTCATAGATGTTTTGCTTGTCGTCCCATATGAACACACTGATACTTGTTCCTTTCCAGTTACTAGAGTCATCCATGCATACTCTCCATACCACCTTATCCATAAACTCTAAACTATATATACTTGACTTGGGTCCCATTCATAATGCATTAATTAGTACTCAATACACTCTATTACAAAATATACCACGACGTGTGCCTTGATAGTTGTATATAGGTGGAATTTAATATCATACTCTCTAAGCTTAATAGACATATGGGTGAGCCTACCAGATACCTATGGTCAACTAAGAACATTCTTCAAAGAGCAAGAAGTCAAAACAATGACGGTGTGAGACCCATAATAATGTCTCAATTTTTGAGTCATGATTTTGAATGTGAATGCCAATTTCTCTATCATTGAGTAATTTTCTTAAGAATCTATTAAGACCTTACTGACATAATACACTAAATATAATATATTTTATCTTTCCATAAGTAGTATAGTACTAAACAATTAAGTAGTGATGGCAAGGGAAAGGTACACATGCTTACAGTGGATTGGACTAAAGATGACAGTTGTTTCACCCAAGTAGGCCTTGATGTTTTGGAAGGCATGCTCACACTCCTCATTCCAAAATACTGATATATTTTCTCTTAATAGCTTGAAAAATGCAAACACTTATCATTCTACCTTGATATGAACCTATTTAAGGTGGTGATTTTCCCATTCATTTATTGAAATGCTTTCAAGTATATAGGCTACTTCATGTCGACCAATACCTGGATCTTGTCAGAGTTGGCCTCTATCCCCTGAGTAAAGATAAGGTATTCCAAGAATTTTCTTGAATTCATGCCCACTACACACTTCTTTGGATTTAATCTCATATTGTGACTTCTAATCACTCTGAAAACTTCACTGAGGTCGAAGACAAGGTTTAGGGGTCATTCGATCATTACCACTAGGTCATCTATATATGTTTCCATATTTATTTCAAGGAAGCCCTCGAACAAATTGTTGTCCAATCTTTGGTAGGTTGCCCCTGCATTTTTTAGCTTCAAAGGAATCTTTCTATAACAAAAGGTCTTGCCCTCTATTATAAGGGTTGTCTTTTTCTCATCCTCAAGAATCATATGTATCTAGTGATAACTCGAATATGCATTGAGGAATCTTATTATGTCGTGTTAAATACTGATGTCAATAATTTGATTGATGCTCTTGAGAGGATAACAGTTCTTTGAGTATGTGTCATTTATGTCGATAGAAGTAACATGCATCCAAAGAGCCCCACAAGACTTGGTAACGAGCACCATATTTGTCAACCAATTTGGGTAATCCTCCTCCCAAATGATCATGGTGTATCTCAATGAGCTAACCTATGTTTGGATCACTTCATTCTTTTCTCTTGAGAACTTCCTCTTTTTTGTTGTATTGGCTCTCTACATGGGTTGACATTCAATTTAAGGATAGTTACCATAGAGTTAATCCCGAGCATATCCTTAGGTATCGAAGCAAAGACATCCAAGCCTTTTCCTAAGAAATTCAATGAGGTCCTCTTTGATTTCTTTGTCCAAGCTTGAGTTCATTTTAAGCACTAGGCTTTTCTTGCCCCTGAACTTTATCAATTCCATCTTATCTGCATTGACTATTCCAATCAGTGGCATTCAAATCTAGCCTTCTCCTGGTCCTTGACCTTATCGAGCAGATGATAATTTCTATTTTAACTCGACTTGTTTCGTAGTCACATTGTAAAAATTGTTCGCCTTTTCTTGATCTCCTAAGACTTCCATATTTGCTTCCCTAATGAGGTACTGAATTACTTGATGATAAGTAGAGGGGATCGCCTTCATTTTGTGTATCCACAATCTACCCAGTATCAAGTTGTAATGTGTCGGTGTATCGACCACCATGAAATTTATCATTACCATAGATCCCTTTTTCCATTACAAGCAACTTGATAGTTCTCAAAGGATACTTGGTATTGATATTAAACCCTACCAAGGGCATTCCCATTTTTATGATGTCATCCTCTTGGACCCCCAATATATGAAGGATGGATAAAAATAGTAGATCTACTAAAATTTTGGTGTCAACCAATATACGACAGATATCATAGGGACCTACTCTCAAGGTGACGACCAGAGGATCTTCTGTAGGAAAGTAACCTAGTTATTCTCACTGAAAATTAAGGGGTAATATAACATCTTCTTTGTAAGTTGTACACCCCAACACACACCTCATTTTGTGCTCCCATAGAATATCTTTTATGAGCATCAATTGATTCATTCATCAGGCTTTGTCTTTTATGGATGGAGTGAATTATACAGACATTATAATCCCATTGGAATGAAGGCTAGTTGAGAAAAGTACATATTCAGTTGACCTTATTTATTTGATCACCATCACCCAATAGGTCAACCATATAACCTCTCCATAAAACTCTTCAATCTCTTTTTTCAAATTTCTGAAATCTCTAGTGTCATGCCCAAAATCTTTGTGGAATGCATACCTATTAGTGGTGTATCTATTCGGAGCTCACATTCGAGAAGGCCACCTTACACTATGTTCTCCCTCCAATCTCAAGACAACTTTCATGAGGCTTAATCTTAAAGGACGTCCTCTAAACAATGAGAATGATTTTTCTTATAGCCTTGAATTCTTATTCCAGGAATTTTCTCACCTAGAACTTTGCCTGACAAGCCTTTTATTATTTTGGTACACCATAAATCTAGGATTATTAGGGCTTAAATCTCTTTTTTCTTTTCCTCTCGTGACAGTAGGTATGGCCGTGCACTCTTTCTTACATGACTTTAACTCCTTTTCCAAGTTAACAAATTTATGTGCCTTATCATAGGATTCCTCCATATTCTAGGGTATCATCATCATTAGTTTGACAAATAATCTTGAACTTTTTAACCCACCTTTCTGGAAGGCTTGAACTACAATGGAATGACAACAGTTGGATATTTCAATCTTTTCCTCACGAAACCTCTTTATGAACCTTGACAAATTCATCCATCTTTTGGACTATAGAGAATAGATTATCTGACTTCATTTTAGCAACTTATTACTGGTGTTGTTAGTAATGAAGAAACTAACCAGCTAGACAAAAAAAGTGATATTGCCTAACTTCATATTACTAAACCATTTTCTCACTTAATCGTATAGAGTGGTTGTAAAGGATTTACATAGCATCACATCCCTTTTATCTCGAGGCATGTTTAAAGGAAATATTATCATCTTGAATAGGAGCACAAGTGCAACTTGATCTTTCATCCTTTTATAGCCCTGAAATTTAGGAGACACAAATTTCTCTGAGGGGCTCACTCAATTTGATTACCTCAGAGAAAAGAAAACCAACCAATTACTTCCACACTCTATCAAGATCTACATGTACCCTCCCTATATTTTGTTTCCTTATCTTTTCTTCTAAGAATAACACCTTACTTTTCCAAAACAATTTCTCCTCCAAGGTGGCATGGAGCTTCCGTAAGGGTTGTGTGAGTTCCAACTGTGGTAAATGAGGGACAACTAATCTATATATTATTCGATTTTGGGTTCAATTTTTGTAGCCACATCATTTCCTACCTTTCCCATGTTTAGATAATATATGATTAACTTATTTATCCCTTTCACCTCCTACTCATTCATTATAAGGTTCGATTTTGACATTGGGAGGTTGTAAGGGGTTCCTACTTCGATACCTCAACCTATCTTCTCAACTCTAAGTTCTCATTTCTTATCTCACTTCTCATTTCCTCCATAAATCTTCTCATGTCCATTAATTACTAAAGCAGCTCCTAGCTCGAATAATAATCTCTATGGTCCCATTTGTTATGTCTTCTTCAACCTCTACTCCAATATTTGGTATGTTTTCAACACCGTCATCGACCTAAGAGCCGACCTAATAAGCTCTTTTAAGTACCTGTGTCTCAACCATAATATTTTTAGCAAAGTATCTGAGTTGCAAGGTCTTTTCGATAATCTCCTAGTACTTAGGAGTTCAGTCTATACTATAAATAAGTCCAAAGAAATAAGAGGCATTAAATTCTATGTAACATGTCTTAAAATCTAAGCGCCACAGTGGATGCCAAAATATTGGTGACATATATATTTTAGAGAGAAAAAGTAGATGGATGCATTAAATGAACAATAAATGATAATGACTTGTTTTATTTCTTCCCCCTCGAATGTTGACAATTTTTGCATGTGTTTCCTCGTTTCTCTCCAAAGCCATGCATTACCTCCAAAGTTCTTTGTCCATTTTTGACCATTTCCGGCCACCATATCTAGCACCATCAGTTGGATTTTATTCCTCTCCAATTTTTAATCTAGATCCACCATTATTTTTAAGCATAACACTTAATTTTTTCTCACCCATTTTTCTTCACTTTTCCACTTACCAAATACCATTTTTTCTTCATTTTCTTCATTTTCTCATTTATTTTATTCTTGTAAGTATTTCTATCAATTAGTTTACACTTATTATTGATATTTTATATTTTTATATAATTTTTGTAAGTAAAAGTTTTTATTTTATTTTAATGTATATTATGCGTTATTGATTATTTGTATATATTTTTATGTTATGTAGGTTGTTTATTTTTATTCAAGCTTAGAAGAAAAAAAATGTATTGTTTATTTATTTATTTTAACTAAATTTATAAAGTTCATATTTTTTATTATATATATATAATAATAAATATGAAATACATGAAATATATATACATGCATATATACATATACGTATACGTATATGTATATGTATAAATATATATATATATATATATACACACATATATAGTTAATTTTATAATGTGTTTATTAATTGTTTAAATTTTGATTATTTATTTTTATGTGATGTTTTGATGGATATTCTAATAATTTATAACTTCATATATAATAATAGCTAAAATATATTGATGATTAATATATTTATATTTTATTGGATCCATATTTAATATGTTTAATGCCATAAACAGAAAATTGATAAATCTTGGATGTCAAAATGTAGAATTGAGTAGGATTATATTTCTGGAGTTGAAACTTTCTTGGATTTTGCCTTTAGAAATAGTAATAATAATGAAATTAGTATGATTTGATGCTTAAAAATGAGAAATTTTATGACGTTAATGTGGTTAAGTATCACTTTATCAATAGTGGTATTCTTTTTAGTTATAAATATTAGTATTATCATGGAGAAAATATTGATAATACTCATGTGAAAGAGATAAATAAGAATATGAATTGATTCTATAAATCTTATCAAAATAAGCACTCCAAACACAATGTATAGACAAAAAAAATATGTATCATGCTGTTGAAGATAAATTACTTGAGGATGATCCCAAAACCTATAAAAAACTTATAGAAGATGCCAAAAAGTCATTGTATCTAGAATGCAAGAAATACAGTAAAATGTCGGGATTAGTTCATATGTACAATGTGAAGGAAAAAATGGTTTTTTGACAAGGGATTCATAGAATTTCTAAATGTACTAATAGATATGTTTCTTGAGGGTAATGAGTTTCCATCTTCAATGTATGAAGTGAAGAAACCTCTTAGTCGATTTGGTACGGAATATCACAAGAATCATGCTTGTTCAAATGATTGCATTCTTTATAGAAAAGAATATGAGGCATTAGATGATTGTCTAGTGTGTAAAGAATCAAGATGAAAATATGCTACAAACGAGACAACACCTAAGAAAGGCATTCCCTCAAAGGTTCTTTGGTACTTTCCTCTGATTCCTCGCTTTCAAAGGTTGTTCAAAACTAAAGAGATATCAAAGATGTTGACTTGGCATTCAGATAATCGATTTGATGATGGGATGCTACATCATCCTTTTGATTTTCCAAATTGGAAAGTAGTAGATAATTGATCCTCTTAATTTGCATCTAATCCACGCAATCTTCGTCTTATAATTACTACTAATGGAATTAATCCACACAATTCTATTAGTAGTAGATATAGTTGTTGGCTAGTAATTATGGTAACATACAACCTTCCTCCCAAATTGGGAGAAGTATAATTTCATAGTTCAAGAAGGGATTGTGCTTGGACATAAAGTGTCATCTAAAGGAATTAAGGTTGAATGAGCTAAAATTATGACCATAGAAAAAATACCACCTCCAAAGAATGTGAAGGGAATCATAAGTTTTTTGGGACATGTAGGATTTTATAGAAGATTTATAAAGGATTTCTATAAACTTTCTAAACCTTTATGTAATCTTATGGAAAAACATTATGCATTTGAATTTGATGATGTTTGTTTACAAGCCTTTAATGCAATCAAGGATAAATTTATTTCAACACCAGTAATGATTGTGCATGATTGGAGTCAACCTTTTAAAGTCATGTGTGATGCAAGTATCTTTGCAATTGGAGTAGTGTTAGGACAAAAGTGAGACAAATTGTTTAGGGCCATATACTATGCAAGTCGAACATTGAATGAAGCCCAATTTAATTATACAACAACTGAGAAGGAGATGCTTGTTGTGGTGTTTTCTTGTGACAAATTTTGGTCTTACCTCATTGGTACAAAGGTAATAGTGTTCATTGATCATGCAACACTTCATTATTTGTTCAGCAAGAAGGATGCTAAGCCTAGACTGATTCGTTGGATTCTTCTTCTTCAAGAATTTTATTTGGAAGTTCGAGAAAAGAAAGGAAGTGAAAATTTAGTTACTGACCATCTCTCTCGGTTTGAGCAAGATGAAGTGAAACCATATTTTGAGATTCAAGAAGCATTCCCTGATAAGTAGTCCTTTGCGTGTGAGATCAAGCTTCCTTGGTATACTAATATTGTAAACTACTTAGCTTGTAGGGTATTGTCACCAGATCTTACTTACCACCAACATAAGAAGTTTTTGCATAATGAAAAATATTATTTTTGGGATGAACCTTTGCTTTTCAAAAGATGCCTTAATCAAATCATCCGAACATGTGTGACTGAAGAGGAGATGTAAGCCATTCTCCATCATTGCCATTCTTCATCATATAGAGGACATTTTGGAGTAACACAAACAACAACTAAGGTACTTCAAAGTGGTTTCTTTTGGCCCTCTAGTTTTCATGATTGTTATAATTTGGTGAAGACTTATGATCGGTGCAAACATATGGGAAATATTTCAAGGTGTCAGGATCTAGCATCGAAAAATATCTTAGAGATTGAGTTATTTGATATTTGGGGAATTGATTTTATGGGTCCTTTTCCTCCCTCTTTTGGCTTTGTTTATATCTTGTTAACTGTTGATTATGTATCAAAGTTGTTCGACAAGTTGTTATTAGTGATGAAGGGACCCATTTTTGCAACAAGATGTTCGACAACCTTCTTTTTAAATATGGTGTGAAGCACAAAATAGAACTTGCCTATCATCCTTAAACTAATGGCCAAGCTAAAATTTCAAATTGAGAAATCAAGAATATCCTTGAGAAGGCAGTCAATACCAATAGAAAGGATTAGGCAAAAAAGCTTAATGATGCTTTGTAGGCATACCGTACAACTTTTAAAACACTTATCGAGATGTCTCCTTATTGATTAGTGTTTGGAAAAGCATGTCATCTTCCTATTGAGTTAGAGCATAAAGCTTATTGGGCTATAAATAAGTTTAATTTTGATTTGAAGGCAGCAGGGGAGAAACGACTTCTTCATATTCTTAAGTGTGAGTTTTCTCCAAGACAATACGTTTTGCTCTTCAATTCACAACTAAAACTCTTCCCAGGTAAGTTAAGATAGAGATGGATAGGTCCTTATACAATTAACAAAGTTTCTACTTTTGGAGCAATATTACTTTTGGAGCAATATACTTGAAGGACAAGGCAGGGAATATATTCAGAGTTAACGGTCAGAGATTAAAGCACTATTATGGAGAACAAGTGGAAAGGAATTGTACATTTATTCCTCTTCAAAATCCTAATTGATGAAGATTGAAAAGTTTGACTGTAAACTAAAAAACAAGTGCTTATGAGAGGCAATCCATAAAACTTTCTTTTGTTCTTTTATTTTAATTTATTCTTTTATAATTTCGATTTTGATGTTGGTTTATTTTTTAGGAATAAAAAGTTGAAAACTACAAAGTAATGTAGATCCCCTATAAGCTGAATAACCAGGGAAGTTCCTTTCATTTATTCAATCTGTCTCACTTTTAAATTACAATGAGGACATTGTTTAGTTTAAGTTTGGGGGTGTCAACTCCTATAGTCTTGATTTGTTGAATTCTCTTATCAAGCATGTATTTGAGTATGATTAAATTCACTACGACTTTGAAATTTGTGATTGAGGATGGTTTTGAGAAAAAATTTCAAAATATGTTATTATGTTAGGCATAGTTTTGTGGGTACTTTGATTTAAATATTTGTCCTTGAAAATAATTGAGCACATAGTAAATTTTTCTCTACTCCATTTTTCCTATTATGAAGAGAAGGTGTTGAATTAATTGGGTTAGGAAAAGTTTAATCTTGCTTTACTCTAGAATCCGTTGATAGATCCTTGAAACGAAATCCTAATTGATACCAAATATTAGAGAAATGATCTAGGCAATTTTTTTCACAACCAAAAAGATTTTACAACCATCTTAATTAACACTTCATCATTGTATAGTGTATTCCTATAGTCAACCCCCTTGAGCCTTATTTTACATAAACCTTTATTTGTTCTTTTAACTATATAAACCATTCTCATTCTAAGCATAAAAAATCCTGAATTTATCGTAAATTTTGAGAAAATAATTTCGTAGAAATTTGTATTTAAAGAGAAAGTTATTCAAATTAAATAATTCACATTATGTTTGCTCTATTTTATTAAAGTGTGAAAAACAGGAAATAAAGAAAGTAAAAGGCAAGAATTGAAAAAGGATTAAACTGGTTGAAATTAGTAAAAACTGTGAGTATCAAGGTAACCACACCAAAAAAGAGAAAAAAAAGGAAAGGAAAGGAAAAAAAATAAGCACTCTACTTATTGAGTATGACAAAAATATTGTCATCAGTATAAGCATATTGTCGAGAAAGAGTTATGGTGTGGGCCCTGTCGATATTCTTTTTATTGTTTCTTTCTACCAAGTATCTTCCTAGTTTACTTTGATTTTCCATATCCATTTCTTTTTTAGTCCTCACCTAGTGGCCTATCATTACAACCTTTTTTTAGTCCTCAACTAGTGGCCTATCATTACAACCTTGATTAAAGATCTTTTGATCTCTGATTTTGATATTTAACTACATTAGTGGAGAGGATTTCTAAAAATTAGATTTATGGAGTTAAGTTTTGAAAAAAATCTTCTAATTTTAGTTGTTCTACTTTTATCTGAATTTTTTGGTGGTTTGAAGTTAAACTGACTATTTCACACACACACTCAAAGACCTAGCTTTAGGTTGAAGTAAATGCTTAACTCTTGCTTAACAAATTGCAAAATTTTGATTGATTTTCTTGCTATATTTGATGTAAAAAGAGTAAGTTATTAGTGATAAAATCTAAATTCAAATCATGGCTTGGTGAGTGATCGTAGTTATCTATGGGGTCTTGTTGACACTATCTACAATTGTTATTATTATTAAAATTTTATTACAAATTTAAAGATAATGAAGATCCAAAATTTTATAAACATATTATCTTAATATATATATATATATATATGGTTTGGAGAGAGATAACACAAATAAAAAAGGGCAGCCAAGGAAACAAAAAAATATAGAAAAAAGCAGCCATTAAACGAATAGAAGATAAGGAGAGCCAACGGTAGAGAATAAAAAAAATAAAAAAGAAACTGGTAAAAAAGGGAAAGAAAACATGGGAGAAGACACGAAAGAAGAATCTTTTTGCTAGTCAATTTTCTTTCAATTTTTTCAAAAAATTATGGTAAATTTTTTTATTTTTAATTTAATTTTTACCATAAATTAATTTATCTTTATTCTAAAAAAAATGATGTAATTTAATTTTAAATTATGTTTGATTTTCTATGATAATTTGAATTATTTCTCTTCATGTTTGTCTGATTTATTTTGAGTTTAATACTTTTAATTAACTTCTTGCCCCTTTTTATTTGTGTTATCTCTCTCCACCCTACGCATATATATATGTGCAGGGTTTTGGAGAAAGATAACACAAATAAAAAAGGGGCAGCCAAGGAAACAAAAAAAATACAAAAAAAGCAACCCATAAAAGAATAGAAGAGAAGGAAAGCCAGTGGCAGAGAACAAAAAAATAAATAAGAAACTGGTAAAAAAAAGAAAAAAACGCAAGAAAAGAGACGAAAGAAGATTCTTTTTTTGAGTCAATTTCCTTTCAATTTTTCTCAAAAAATTATGGTGAATTCGTTTATTTTTAATTTAATTTTTACCATAAGTTAATTTATCTTTATTCTAAAAAAAGATGTATTTTAATTCTAAACTATGTTTGATTTTCTATGTTAATTTGAATTATTTATCTTTATGTTTGTTTGATTTATTCTGAGTTTAATGCTTCTAATTAACTTGTAGTTAATTAGATGATTTTAGTTTTGTGATTTACTATCAAAATGGAGAATTATAGGATAAATCTAAAATATTTAGGCATAGGTAAATATAGAGATCGAAAGATTTGTATGAACCTGTGTAGTTTTAAAAATCATTGTTCTTAATGCTTTCTTACTTTATTAAATTACATACTCTTGTGTAAATTAAAAAACAAGATTATTTTCAATTAACTATTGAAAGAGGCTTTTGGATATTTTTAGAGATTGCTAACAAATAGAGAGAATTAAAAATATGATACTTTGCTAATAAACAAGATTATTTCAATTTTCTAGAAGTTTTCTCCCCATTAATTTGATCCTTGAATAACATCTTTATTTTCTTTTGCATATTTTCTTTATATTAATTTTATTTTAAATTTTAAATACAACTTTAGTGACTTCTCTAGATAAAATTAAAATTAATATAATTTTGATATTTGTTAAAAATAAGTTAGCAATCTTTGAGGACGATACTTTTTTATCACTTTATTATAAAACTATGATACTTTGTACTTGCAGTTTTGCACCAATCATCATCGAATATCTAAAAGCCTTCCTTGTAAATCATCATTCAAGACCTTGGCAAGCACATTCCAATACTCATAGGTAACTATCTTTTCATTTAGATGCTTAAAATAATCTATCCCAAAGCATATACTTAGGACTTTCTTCGTAGACTTCACAAACACTTGAGTTTCCATTATCATCCAGAAATGAAACACTTTTCTTTTGCAATCTTTAAGGTTTTCAGTTAATGTGTTGATCAAAAATTGTAGTCCACACAATAATTAGTTGTTCACGCCATATTAGATAGTTAGTCTCACCTAATTTGACAAAAAAAATAGGATTTATTGGATAGATAAGTAACACTATGAGTTGTGTGGAAGATAAACATCCATTTGAAAACTATTTTAATTTAATCATAACATAATTGGTTAAATTATAGTATAATGGTGAAAGTAATTCTACAATCACACATGTCTCATTATTTATTCTAAAAAAATATGCATTTGTTACTTTCTTTCTTTTTATGTTATTTTACACTATTACAATAGTTACCTATGGCCTTAGAAATTTAGGCATAGGATTTTGGTCACGATCTTATAAAAACTGAGACTATAATATATAAATATAATCTCGATTTTATTAGTAACGATAGTCATAAGTTAAACTACAAAAATTATTTAAATATAAAGAAACTTATATATAGTTACGATTATTAAATGACCATGATCATAATTAAAATAATAGAGTTTTCAATCTTTTTAAAACTGAAATTAAATAATATATTGTGTATTATTCATTTAAAAAATACAAAAATTAATTTACAATTTTTTCAATTTTCTATTAATTTAACTTCATGTATTTTATCTATTTTATACCACACACAAAATTTTTATATCAATTTTTTTCCTTATTCACTCCCCTTTTTTCTTTTTTAGTCTTTCTTTTTTTCCCTCTCTTCTTTCTTTTTCCCTCTCTATTTTCTTTTATTTTTCTTTCCCAATCTAAACACTCCCTCGCATCCCTCTCTCTTTTTTCTTTTCTTTTCTTCTTCCCCTTGCTCAACCTAACTGATGCATAAAACCCTAATATCATTGGAAATTCTTCTCATCGATGTCAAGGGTCTTTCACCATCACTGACCAGCCATCAATCTCGCATTACTTCAACCATGAGTCCTTCAGTCTCGCACGACTTCAGATACCAAGATTCGTGTAACAAGCCACAAGATTCGTGCAAAAAGGAAATCTACAAAAGCACTTAAATGGTTAGTTTTCCAAGAAAATTTAAACATGATTTTATACTTTCGATTTAAACAAGATTCTTTTTTTTTAATGTTATACTTGCAATATATTTTCAGTACTTAGATTGGCTTGTAATTTTCAATATTTCATCTTTCCGAGACACGAGTAAGATCTTATTGCCTTGATATTTTCTTTTTGGTTCATTTATCTCTCTTATAGTTACCATACTAGGTTTTGTATTGTCTGAGACTCACTATTACATTTAAAATACTATATAGATATTTTATTTTGATTTGGAATCCTATTTTTTATTGAGATTTTTTGTGTATTTTTGTAAAAAATTTCAATAAAAATAGAAAATAAATTTTAAATCGGGAGAAATAAAGAAGAAGTTTAGATGGAAAGATTTTTGGATCACAAATTGTCCTTGGAAGAACAGTATCTAGATTCTTATTTTAGATTTGATAGGATAATATCATTTTGACTACTTATATCAAAACAGGAACCACTTGGCTCAAGTCCCTTATTTTCAAATCACTTCCTCATATCTCTCTCATTTTTTTTTCAATTAGAATTACTTTTATCTTACTTTGTGTGATAGATAATCACTTCCAAATCACACAGTAGATTTTATTACTGCCTAATATTTAACTATATTTCTTTTATGTTAAGTATGGCTCAAGTAGTTTTATCTTATGTTAACATTGGACCATTCTGTAAAATATGGATAATTTGTTTGTTTGGTACATTAAATATGGTCAGATGATAATTGTCTAAGGTGCATGTGCAATAAGGCTTACCATGTCTAAGTTTCAGATGCTCGAAGCAAGATGAAATTCATATGACTCAAGTGGCTATGTAGGTGGGATTAGGATGGTAGAAGTTTGTTGTTCTTTCCTACTTGTGACCATCACGAGTACCAACACCAACACCAGCACGCTAGCACTAGCACCAGGTAATTGATTTTATTATCCTAATTGTGCATTAATTTCACAAGATCTTTTAAGTGCATGCATGTACAATTTCATCCTTAACTATGCAGTTCAACTACAATTCATTTAACTAAGTTTTTTATTTCACAGATTATAAATGAAATCAATTTCCTTAAACGAATAAATGGTCCATATCTGAATTATAAAGACATTTGTTTCTTAGGTGCTGGAAAGTATTTCCATAACAATAAGTTCTCTATATATCTCTCCTGGTATAAATTGGGTTCTTTTACTTTAAGAAATTTAATGGGGACATAATGCCATGTAGTGTCAGCCAACTTTTAGAAGTATTTCCAGAAATAAATATGGTTTTCAACAATGGAAAAAAGTTCTCACTGTCTCCTAAGAACGACTTATTTCAGGTAACTTTGTTAGCCATCTAGAATTCATTTTGTGCTTATCTCTTGGAATCAAGAAGAGCTTTTGAAAGTGACTCATTATGAATGGTCTATGATATTTGTTATCAGTTCAATATTAAATTATTATTAGTTGCACACCCTTTGATGTTTTTTTTATGTTCTTCCATTTGTTTTCTTTGTTTTTCTTCCTCTTCAAAGCATACAAAAGTTAGTGGTGCTTATTGCTTGAGGATTTTCAAATATATAGATTCAACAACTCTTTTGGAAGGTACATCTCTCTCTATCTCTCTCTCATTCACTCACACACAATCATTGTTGGAACAAGTACATGAAAACAATCTAAAAACAATATTACTGATAACCTAAAATGAACTGCTTGAGTTGAGTCACCGACTAGGTCGCTCTCTTTTAAGATATTTCATGGCTCTGCCCAAACTTGTACAAGATAACACAGTCACATCGTCCCCAAGATAAAACAACATAGAATCTTTGTTTTCTGTCTTAGAACTTCACTACACTAATGAAGACCGGAATGCTACACCTATAAAATTTTGTTATTCGCAAAACTCAAAAACTAATTTTGGATCTTCTTCTTTTTTCTTTCTGAGATCTTTTTCTTAGTAAGAAATGTTTCTTGATTGATGATATGAATCTGAGAGCTGAGGCCCTCTATATATAGGTTTGATAAAATGTGGAAAATTTAAGACAATAACGGTCATGTTTGGAAAGAGTAACGACCATTTTATGAAAGGAAAAGTAATGGTTATTTTTTGAGTAAAGAAGAATAATGGTCATTTAATGCATATTTCTGAGTAAAGAAAAAATAACGGCCATTTTCTGAATAAAGAAAAATAACAGTCATTTTCTGAATAAAGAAAAATAACAGTCATTTTCTGAGTAAAGAAAAATAATGGTCATTTTCTAAGTAAAAAAGTAACGACTATTTTCTGAGTGGAAAAGTATTTTTAAAAAAAATTCCAAAAAAATAAAATGACACCTTACCTCACGCACACACACACGGACTCGGATTCGAGCTCGGCTCAGCTCGGCATGGCATGGTCGGTCAGTTAGACGGACAGAGGTGGTGGCCCGTGCGCATGTGTGGTATCACATTTGCCTAGGTCTTCTTCCCTTCCACAAAAGTGGGTGCCCGTTGAGGCCCAAACCCAATAGACAATCCTTTTCTATTATACATCTCCTAAGTAATGTATAATATCAATGTGGGACAAGGCATAAATAGGCATCATTTACTTTTATAAAAATTTATTTTTTTCAACAATCCTCCACTTGAGTTTTATATAAAAGTAGTTTTCATTGAGCAACCGATCAATTAAAAGTATAAGATTATGCATAATCAATAAATATCTATCAACTTGAACCTTTGCATAGTGTTGATGCTTTATGATATACTAGAGTAACTCGTAGGTTTGAACTCTATCTCTAACAACATTACACACACAACCTTTCTATGGTGTAGCTCGAAAAGCCCGTGCTTTACGACCATGCACGTATATCCTAGTATAGTGAATGCTCTATTAAATTTTGCCCAAAAAATTTCATAGGATGCGGTCACACTTCCACATTCACATAGGTGAGTTTATCAAGAGTACTCTTGTAGCTATGTACTCCACTCCACGTAAAGTATAGAACTTATTAAGAGTTTAATAATTAACTAATCCTTCTCTGTCGCTTCAGGACTTCATGCTTCTAACAATATAGAATGGGATTTAAAAATAGCATGATTCACCTCATATCACTTTATGATTTGTTACTACCCATTGAACTTATTTCTTGGGATCTCTAGTTTATAAGTTGGATTACCATCACGAGTGACTCTTCATTCTAAGGGCATCGGTCTCATTCCTTTTGAGGTTTTAAAAACCTTCTCTCTTAGTAATCCTTTCGTCAAAGGATCAGCCAAATTTTTATCAGTACGTACATGATCCACTCTTACAGCTCCTATAGAAATAAATTCTATAACAGTATTATGCTTATGACATATTTGTCATCTCTTTCCATTGTAATAACGGTTCTAAATCTTAGCAATAGCCACGGTACTACTATAATGGATCAGGATAATTGATATCATTTTAGACTCCATCATAGATTGAGCCAATATTGTCTATTTCTTAGACTTTCAAGAAACAACTCCACCAGCTATAATAAATATATAGCCGCTAGTAGCGTTGGAGTCTTCTAATAAAGTGTTCTAATCGGCATCGTTGTTCCTTCTAGAATAACGAGAAACTTTTTATAATGTAATCTAAGGTTCATAATTCTCTTAAGGTATGTCATAACCCTTTCAATAGCATTTCAATGCTCTATACTAGGTCTACTGGTAAATCTACATGGTAGTCCCAGAACATAAGTTATGTATGGTCTAGTGCAATCAGTAGCATAACGTAAGCTACCAATGATGCTCACATACTCAATTTGTCTAACATTATCTCCGGTGTTCTTGAATAACTTTACACTAGGAACATAAGGAGTACATACAGGTTTGTAGTTAAAGTAATTATATTTCTTTAAGATCTTCTCAATGTAATGAGATTGATCTAGAGAAATTCCCTTTTCAGACCTAGTAATCTTTAAACCAAGTATTACACTCGCTTCTCCGAGATCGATATCTTTCATATCAAAGTTAGCACCTAACAAAATTTTCACAACATGAATATTTGATCCAAAAATAAGCATGTCATATGTATATAAACATATAATAGTGAAAATGCCATTTTTGATTTATAATAAATGCATTTGTCACTTTCATTTATTTTGAATCCATGTGAGATAACTAGATTATCAAAATTTTCATGTAATTAGTTAGGTGCTTGTTTTAGACCATAAAAGGATTTATCTAGTTTACAAACTTCCTTTTCTTGACCTGGGATAACAAAATCTTCAGGTTGGTCCATATAAATTTCTTCTTCTAAGTCACCATTTAAGAAAGCAGTTTTGACATCCATTTGGTGCACTACTAACTCATGGATAACAGCAAGAGAGAAAAGTACACGTATGGAAGTTATTCGTGTGACTGGTGAAAAGATATCAAATAAATCTACATTTCCTCTTTGCCTATATCCTTTTACTATAAGACGAGCTTTGTACTTTTCAATAGTACCATCGAGTTTTAATTTCTTATTTAGTATCCATTTGCATCCTATGGTTTTGCAACCAGGAGGTAATTCAACTAAATGACAAGTTCTATTACACTCAAGATAGTCCATTTCATCATTTGTGGCTTCTTCCCATAAGTTGGCATCCAAAGAAGATAATGCTTCTTTAGGAGTTTGGGGATATTCCTCTAAGGTATAAGCATAAAAATCAGACCCAAAATTCTTAAGGGTTTGAGCTCATTTACTTCTCCTAATTTATGTATTTAATTTCTCATTTTGTTCACTAGTTCTAGTTATGGGTAAACTACTAGAAGACGAGCACCCACTATTTTTCAATTTAAAGGGAAACTTATGTTCATAGAAGCCAGCATCATTTGATTCTATAACTACATGATCATTTAAGTCATAGAATTTATAAGCTTTACTATTCACAGCATATCCTATGAATACACATTCACATGATCTACTAACAAGTTTATTTCATTTAGGATCATGGATCCAAACATAGGCTAAAAAACCTCAAGTTTTAAAATAAATTAAATTAGGTTTCTTATTTTTCAAAATTTCATATGGTGAAATTTTACTAGTAGATTTAGGCACTCTATTTAGAACATAGCAAACAGTTAATAAAATTTCTCCCCACCAATGGGAAGCACCACTAGAGTTTAATAAAATTGCAACAATTAATTCAGTAAAAGTTCTATTTTTTCTTTTAGCTTTGCCATTCATTTTAGAAAGAATAAGGTGCATTTTTTCATAAATGATTCAATAAGTTTTATAAAAATCATTGAAAATATTGGAATCATATTCAGTGCCTCTATCACTTCAAAACCTTTTTATTTTTCGATTAAGTTGATTTCAATTTCAGTCACAAATATTTTAAACATGTCAAACGCTTCACTTTTATTTTTCATTAGATATAAATAGGTGTAATCTGAACAGTCATCTATAAAAGTTATAAATTAGCGTTTTCCATTTCTTGTTAAATTTCCATCAAGTTCACATATGTCAAAGTGTATTAAATCTAATGGTTCAAATTCTCTAATTATTGACTTATGTGAAGTTTTGGTTATTTTAGCTTGACTACAAAAGTCACATTTTTCAAAATCATTCAAAGATAGTTTAGGGATTAGTTCTAAGGTATTCATGCTCTTGATTATGCGTTTATTAACATGATAAAGTCTAGCATGTTAAATATTAAAAGAACTCAGCATATAAGCAGAAGAAGAAGCTTTATTAATTTCAACGTTTAATTTAAACGTATCCTTTCCCAACAAATATATTATTTTTAGTTATTGTATATAAATCAACCTCTATAGTTTGAGTAAACCCAGCTTTGTTTAGAATATATCCTGAAACTAAGTTCTTTCTCATCTCTAGAGTATGTAGGACATCCTTCAAGATGACAGTATTTTCAGAGGTAAACTTTAATTCCACCTCACCATTACTAGCAACTTTAGTGGAATGGGATTCATCCAGCAGCACTTTCTTATCCTCAAACTCAAAATAGGACTTGAACATGTCTCGATCATAGCAAACATGGCGAGAAGCACCAATGTCCACCCAACACCCCTCAGAACCACCAACAAAATTGATTTCAGATATCATAGTAATAAGTTGATCTTCGGTTAGGTTTGCCTATAGGGTAGGACGATTCCTATTCCGGAAATTCCTAACCAAGTGGCCAGGTCTGTTACAACTATAACACATGAATGTGTTATTTCTTAGGGTGGTTTCTGTTTCTATTTTGGTGGTTGCAGTTTTGGTTATTATTGTGATTCTAAGTTTTCATATTTCTTCCTTTAGGTTTCAAAATTGCATAGGAGGATTTCTTATTGGTACTATTGTTTGAGACAACGAGTACTTAATCTCTTTGATCTTATTTTTGGGCTTCTTCTTCTATTCTTAGACGGGTTATAAGACAAAGAAAATTCCTTAGTTTTATATCTAAGTGCATTCTTAAAATCATTCCAAGCAGAGGGTAATTTATCTATAATAACAACTACTTGAAATTGTTCATCTAAAGTCATACCTTCAGAAGTTATTTCTTGTGTTATCTTCTGCAGTTCGTGTGATTGAGCTTCCACATATTTGCCATCAATCATTTGGTACTTCATATATCTATTGACAGCATACTTCTTAGTTCCAGCTTCCTTAATGTCGTACTTCTTTTGAAGTGCATCCCAAATTTCCTTAGTAGATTTATCTGAATTATAATAATCATACAAGTCATCAACTAATCCATTAAGAATAAAAATTTTGCACAGAAAATCATTTTCCATCTAGGTATCTAAATCCTAAGTTGTAGCTTTAGTAGGAGGATTAGATTGTTGGTTTTTCACTAGTAAGAGCATAAACGACATTTTCCATGGTTAAGAAAAATAAATTTTTTTGTCTCCATCTTTTAAAGTGTAGTCCCTCAAAACGGAACGGTTTGTTGAGATCAGTAGTTAACATTTTAGTAGACATGGAAGATAGAAATTCGTCTGAAAATTATTGGAACAAGTACTTGAAAACAATGTAAGAATAATATTACTGATAACCTGAAATGAACTGCTTGGGTTGAGTCGCCAACTACGTCACTCTCTTTAAAATGTTTCATGCAAGCAAACACAGTCTCATCATCCCTAGGATAAAACAGACCAGAATCTTTGTTTTCTATCTCGAAACTTCACTACACTGATGAAGATTGGAATGCTACACCTATAAAATTTTGTTGCTCATAAAACTCAAAAACTAATTTTGGATCTTTTTTTTTATTTCTGATAGCTTTTTCTTAGTAAGAGATGTTTTTCGATTGATTATATGAAACTGAGAGTTGAGGCCCTCTATATATAGGTTTGAGAAAATGTGTGAAATTTAAGACAATTACGGTCATGTCTGAAAAGAGTAACGGTCATTTTATAAAAGGAAAAGTAACGATTATTTTCTAAATAAAGAAAAATAACCAACATTTAATGGATATTTCTGAGTAAAGAAAAATAATGGCCATTTTCTAAGTGGAAAAGTATTTTTTAAAAAAATTTCCAAAAAAAAAAAAATGCCACCTCACCTCACACGCACTCAGGCTCAGCTCAGCTCAGCTCGGCTCGGCTCGGCATGGCACAACCGGTCGGCAGCGACAACGCGTGCACGTGAGTGGTATTACATTTGCCTTCTGAGTTGAAAAAATAACAATCATTTTCTAAGTAAAGAAAAATAACAGCTACTTTCTGAGTAAAGAAAAATAACAGTTATTTTTTGAGTAAAAAAGTAACGACCATTTTTTGAGTGGTAAAGTATTTTTTAAAAACAATTCCAAAAATAATAAAATACCACCTCACCTCACGCACACGTACTTGGATCGGCATGATATGGCATGATCGGGTGGCGGTGGTGCACACACGCGTATGTGGTATCACATTTGCCTAGGTTTTCTCCCCTTCCATAAAAGTGGGTGCCCCTTGGGACCCAAACCCAATAACCAATCATTTTCTATTTATACATCCCCTAAGTGGTGTATAATAACAATGTGGGACAAGGTACAAATACGCATGATTTGTTTTTATAAAAATTCATTTTTTTCAACAATCCCCCATTCACACATACACGATTGCTACCTATATATTCGTCATTCGAGCTTGTTCATATGTCATAAATAGGATAAACTTTAGCCAATCAGATTTTTTTGTATCCAAGATCAGGACAGTATAAGTCGTAGTACAAAACCTAACATCTTTGTTTGAAAGACAAAAAAATAATGTCTACTATAGAAGGACTAACTAGTTATTTCTTTCATCGTTCTAAACTTGCCAATATTATTACTGATGGTACGTAAATGTAACTCATTGTTTAAACAACTATTCAGAGTTCCTAGAACCTCTGTAAAGCTTGTTGGAAAACATGATCTTGATTAATCGCTCTTTGTTGTTCAAAATAAATGGTTTTATTTTTTGTAATTTTCTAATTGTTTCAAGATCTTATAAGTTAAATTAATCAAATTCTAACATAAATTTGGTTATTACTTTTATCTTTGTGCTTTTTTTCTCTTACGAAAAAAAACATTAATCTGAAAACAAATTGTTCTGAACTATGGAAGAGAGTGCATCATACAAGTGCTCCTTCAGCTCCCTTAATTTCTAGTAGCAATAGCACAACCAAGTACATTCCTAACTCCCCAACTTTTGATAGATTTAACGTAGAGGACTGTTGCAACCCTTGTACCCTCTTTTAATCTACTTCGGATTTTATCCTATTTTAGTCAGTTGGCTGTTTAGAGCTGGGTACTGTCATTGTTCTCTATTCTAGCTTTCTCTTATGTGACGTTGTACTCTTACTTGGCCTTGCACCATAAATCATGAGTTTCTCACTTTTGTTCTATATGCTAAAATACCTCAATATTACACGTTGCTTTGGTTTTCTTTCTTCTGTCTTTCATTTTATGTGAAATTGTTACTTTCTTTAATTCGAAAAGGTTATATGAGCTTCAGTTGTCTAGAGTAGTGCCTGTCGAGACCCTGTATGGTGATGTTGCTAGAACTTTAATTAATTTTAGAAAAATGGACGATGAGGTGTGGAACATTTATCGTGCATATGCATTAAATTTGTCTCATAACTATATCTTTCATTTTATTATAATTTTCTGACTGTGCTTGTTCAGGTGATTAGCTTTATGATTCTTAACATGTACATGCATTTTCTCTAGTCGATTCAATCAATCTTAAGAGCTGATAAGGTTTTGGAAGCATGTTTGGCTACTTTATTGTCCAAACATAACACTCTGTTTGAGCAACTGAAGTACATTCTTAACAGAACTCCCCACTATTAATACCATCACACCAACTCACTAGTACTAACATACTAGCACACCAGCATTAGTATCCAACACACCAACACACCAACACACTAGTACACTAGCTCAATGCACACCAGTATCAACACATCAGCATGCCAACGCACCAACATGTTAACGCACTAGTACACTAGCACACCAGTACTAACCACCAACACCAGCACCAGTACTGATAACAGTACTTATAATATTTTTTTTATTTATAT